>OY728132.1:1718572713-1721072713 GCA_963277665.1 Viscum album
GGTTGAGGCTCAACTAGGACCATTGATCGAAACATGTTTCCTATTTATTGGAATGCGGTTTTATTTTTTTCATCATTATCTGTTTTCGGATATGGATTTTGTGAACCAAAATTAAACCAAAAAGGATCCTAGGTATTGAATGTAGACTACCTCCACAATACAACCCACAATAGAAATGATTTATAAGCTTAAATTCAGTCCAAATTAAGATTTAATAACACATAAGAAGCACTAAAAACATATTATTTTTAATCCTGAGACATCAAACAGATTCAAGAAATCTAGTTAATATCTTATTTTTATCTCCCTACAAAATCTGGGAGGATCCTTTAATCTTTAGTGACTCAAAGTCTTTCTCTGGTAATTATTTCTTCCTCCATGGTGTGATGTGTACATGGATAGAAACACTATAATTTTTCTATATCCTACTTCATAGCATGTTAGATAGACAACAACATGGCCTATAATCCCTTTAATACCCATCACGGTGCATCACTAACTTCAGAGTGCAGGCACCTTCTAAAATGATAGTACTACTAAATCTTCATCAACCTTGATTCATGGCATCACATGTGACTTCATAGTGTGGGTTCATGATCCCTCAAAATCATCATTCTTTATATCAAGTCTTCATGGTGTAACACCTTCATCTCATGATATTGCTTCCTGTGGTGAGTGACACTGAATTCTAGCAATAATCCCTTCATGACATGGTAATTATCCTCACAGCTTGATGCAATCCTTGAAAATATTCCATATTGTATAAACTGCTTAAAAAATTTAGTATCCCTTAGGAAAATTCAGTTAACCTTACAGAGTAAGAAATTTTTCTTTTTTTTGAATCATGTATTCCCAATTCATGGAATAACAGTCTACCTAGATAAAACTTGTGGTATCCTATCAAAAAAGTGGTTTCCCCTTGGCCTTACACTATAGATAGGTTCATGTACCTTGGTAAGGTTGTGGAGTGACCATTGTCATCACAATGAAACTTCTTTGTGGTATACAAAGCTGGGAAACCATTTCCAAAACCCATTCATTCCTTCCTAATGGCATTGTTTCTTATTTTGAGACCTCTCTAACATACTATTCAAAAAACACAACCTGGAAATGGTTAAAGGTGATCATTACTAAAAATATGCCTCTTTTTGGATTGTTCACAATCCATTACATCTCCACAAATAAAATCAATCACAACATTAGGGAAAAACTTCTAGAATGACTAGATCTAAACTTCTTACCTTTTAGAGTTTATTATTGATTCACTAATAACTAACTCTAAGATAACTTCATTAATGATCGGTGTGAGAATCAAGATGTAAGTGAAATTATCCTCATGAAAGTACTTTAATGTCCATGTTTTGGTGGGGGGAAGGACTGGCATTGGGGGAGAGGGAACTGTAAGGGGGAGGGGGGGAACTAGCAGTGGGAGGGGACTGGTAGGGGGGCTGGCAGGGGGGAGGGGACTGGAAGGGGGTCCCAGGGGGTGCAAGGGGTGGGGTGTCCAGGTCCTAGGGGGTCTGTCCAGGGGGTCTGGGGGGTCTGTCTAGGGGTGTCCAGCAGGGGGGGTGTCTTGATAGGGGGTGTCTAGTAGGGGGGTGTCCAGATAGGGGGGTGTCCAGCAGGGGGAGGGGTGTACAGCTGGGGGGAGGGGTGTCCAGTAGGAGGGAGGGGTGTCCAACAGGGTGTCGGGGTGTCTAGGCAGGGGAGGGGTGTCCAGTAGGTGGGAGGGGTGTCCAGGCAGGGTGGGTGTCTAGGCAGGGGGGTGTCCAGGCATGGGGGAGGGGTGTCCAGCAGGGGGGAGGGGTGTCCAGGCAGGGGGAAGGGGTGTCCAGCAGGGGGGAGGGTGTCCAGTAGGGGGAGGGGTGTCCAGCAGGGGGCAGGGGTGTCCAGGAAAGGGGGTCTCTAGTAGGGGGAGGGATTTCCAGGAAGGGGGGTGTCCAGGCAGGGGGGAGAGTAGAAGTGGTGGGGGGGCTTGGAACTATGTTTTTTTTGTGAGAGAATGGTTTGGAGAACTTTTCTCCAAATTTTCACAGTTCTTCTGATTCTTTTATTTTATATTTTAATGAACTCTATTAGAATTTATAGTATGTTTCTTATACTTTTAATCATGAGTAGATAAACCCCCCCTCCCCTTATGTTTGTTCTAGAAAAAATGTTGGTTCGTTAGAACCCGTTTCTCTATTCCTGGGTTTGGTCATCTTCTCTCGACTAATTATCGCAATTACCATGTCTTATTTCAATGGAAACCCCATATCTGACCAAGAATAGAGTTTCCATAGATTGTAGGGAGAATTACAACAAGGATATCCTTGAACATTGGATATACATGTCATTTCTAGAGGGAAATTCCAAAATTAATAGTTAGTAGAAGTCAATTTCCAGACCAAAGTTTTAATTCCAGCCTCCTCTCACTCCCTTCTCTCCTGGTCTGAAGATGTTGCCCCGCAGATGTCGCTGGATCGGGCCAACACGCTGCGGTCACGCTGCGGTCACGCTGTGGTCACGCTGCGGTCACGCCGCGGTCACTTCGCGGTCAGGCCGTAGTCACATCGCGGTCATGTCGCGGTCACACCGCGGTCACGCCGCGGTCACGCCTCGGTCACGCCGCGGTCACGCCGCGGTCACGCCGCGGTCACGTCATGGTCACGCCGCGGTCACGCTATAGTCACACCGTGATTTGGCCCTGCTCCAGCCACATCCAACCCACACCATCCCCCTTCCACCTTCATTTCAGCCCGCTACCACCGGCATTCCAGTCCGCAACAGCCCCCCTACCACCTTCAAATCAGCCCGCACCATCCCCCCAACACCTGCAATCAGCCCCCTTCCACCCACATTCCAGCCTCCTCCCGCTCCCTTCGCTCCTGACCGGAAGATTCTGCCCCGCGGATGTCACTGGATCGGGCCAACACGCTGCGGTCACGCCGCGGTCACGCCGCGGTCACGCCGCGGTCACGCCGCGGTCGCGCCGCGGTCACACCGCAGTCACGCTGTAGTCATGCCGTTATTTGGCCCTGCTCCAGCCACATCTAGCCCACACCAGCCCCATTCCACCTTCATTTCATCCCGCTGCCATCGGCATTCCATCCTGCAAAAACCCCCCGTCCACCTTTGAATCTGCCCGCACCATCCCCCCAACACCTGCAACCAGCCCCCTTCCACCAGCATTCCAGCCTCCTCCCGCTTCCTTCGCACCTAGCCAGAAGATTCTGCCCCACGAATGTCACTGGATCGGGTCCACACGCTGTGGTCACGCCGCGGTCACACCGCGGTCACGCTGCAGTCACACCGTGGTAATACCGTGATTTGGCCCTACTCCAGCCACATCCATCCCACTTCCACCTTCATTTCAACCTGCTGCCACCGGCATTCCATCCTGCAACAGCCCCCCTGCCACCTTCGAATCATCCCACACCATCCCCCCAAAACCTGCAACCAGCCCCCTTCCACCAGCATTCCAGCCTCTTTCTGATCCATTCGCTTCTGGCCGAATGATGCTGCCCTGCGGATGTCGCTGGATCGGGCCAACACGTTGCGGTAACGTCGCGGTCACGCCGTTGTCACGCTGTGATTTGGCCCTGCTCCAGCCACATCCATCCCACACCAGCCCACTTCCACCTTCATTTCATCCCGCTGTCACCAGTATTCTATCCCGCAACAGCCCCCCTGCCACCTTCGAATCAGCCCACACCATCCCCCCAACACCTGCAACCATCCCCCTTCCACCAGCATTGGAATCACCCATTATAACCGAGGGATCTAATATAACTCTTTAAATCTCATTCATGTGTTTCCAATGAGTTCTTCGACTGATGTAATAGTAGAAATCATAAACCATTTAACAAAAAGAGTTCTGACCCTCGTTAAGGAAGGTGCAAGTGATAAGCTTGAAAGTCGGGTTCCATGTCCTCAAAGCACACAAAATTTAGAAAAGTACTTGAACTTTCCCTACTATTTTGTTTACATCCACATTGCCCCAAAAATAATTCCCAGCTCACCATAAGCCTGAGAAGGATAAGCTCTCTCTTTTATCCAGTTCCGATACCGCCATCACTAGCTGGTCCATTATGGACACTTAATGAGTAGGTTTTCACTAAAGGTAACCTTAAACCCTATGCTACAACTCTATTCTGCTATGACAATAAAGAGGTAATTTCATTTGGCCAATAGGGGGGGTTGTCCAGTAGGGGGGGTTGTCCAGCAAGGGGGGCTGTCCAGCAGGGGGAGGGGGTCCAGGGGTGGTGTCCAGGGGGTGTCCCGGGGTTTATGGGGTCCAGGTGGTGTCCAGTTGTGGTGTCTAAGGGTGTCCAGTGGGGGTCCAGGTGGTGGTGTCCAGGGGTGTCCAGTGGGTGGTGTCCAGGGGTGTCCAGTGGGGGGTAGGTGTGATTGCATTTCTGATAAAATGTTCTAGAATTTAAAATCGATGAATTATTCCCGTGTAAAAGTTTTTTGAGTTTTCAATGGAAATATCTACCGTAGCTACTGGTAATGTTTGTGTTTTCCTTCAGGGTTTTCCGGGGGGGTGTCCAGGTTGGGGGTGGGTGCGGGGAGGGGGGGGTGTCCAGACAGGGAGGGTGTCCAGACAAGGGGGGGTGTCCAGACAGGGAGGGGGTGTCCAGACAGGGAGGGTGTCTAGACAGGGGGGGAGGTGTGTCTAGATAGGGGGGGTGTCCAGACAGGGTGATGTCCAGACAAGGGGGGGTGTCCAGACAGGGGGGAGGTGTGTCCAGACAGGGTGGGGGTGTCCAGACAGGGGGGGTGTCCAGACAGGGGGGTGTCCAGACATGGGGGAGGGGACCGGTAGTCTACACATACCCATATCATCCTATTTGAAACTAAGTGGAAGATGTTGCCCCACGGATGTCGCTGGACCGGGCCAACACGTTGTGGTCACGCTGCGGTCATGTCGCGGTCACGCCGTGGTCATGTCACAGTCACGCCACGGTCAGGCCGCGGTCACGCCGCGGTCACGCCGCGGTCACGCCGCGGTCACGCCGCCGTCACGCCACCGTCACGCTACGGTCACGCCGTGATTTGGCCCTGCTCCAGGACAACACCCTTTGGAGGTTACTCCTCCTTAGAGAAACATTGAATGGTTAGCTCAATAATTTTTTGAATTTCCTCATTCTTAAACTATATCTCCTCTCAGTGCTTCCTCTCATCCATCTTTCCGCAAAACGTGCATAGCAGGTGGTACAAAGGCTCAATTCAACTGAAAACATTGGTTTGGAATTGTTTGGCATATTTTATTGTACATGTACCACATAATATTTGTTCGGTAATTCTTCTTTTTCCTCATCCTCTTCACATGTTGTCTGAACCAGATCATCCCCATCCTCTGCACATGTCGTCTGAACCGGATCAGCCTGTTGTGATGGAAATTCAATGTCTGCTTTTGGCTGTTTTAGATGAAATTTCTTCCATAATTCCCTCATCTCATGTAGCACTCATTAGAGGAGGATGATCACTGCCAAGTTGAGGGGGTGGGTGCGGGGGGGGGGTGTCCAGACAGGGAGGGTGTCCAGACAGGGGGGGTGTCCAGACAGGGAGGGGGGTGTCCAGATAGGGAGGGTGTCCAGATAGGGGGAGGTGTGTCCAGACAGGGGGGTGTCCAGACAGGGTGGTGTCGAGACAAGGGGGGGTGTCCAGACAGGGGGGAGGTGTGTCCAGACACGGGGGGGGGGTGTCCAGACAGGGGGGGTGTCCAGACAGGGGGGTGTCCAGACATGGGGGAGGGGACTGGTAGTCTACACATACCCATATCATCATATTTGAAACTAAGTGGAAGATGTTACCCCGCAGATGTCACTGGACCGGGCCAACACGTTGTGGTCATGCTGCGGTCACGCCACGGTCATGCCGCGGTTAGGCCGCGGTCAGGCCGTGGTAATGCCGCGGTCATGCCGCGGTCACGCCGCGGTCACTCTACGGTCACGCCACAGTCATGCCGCGGTCACGCCACAGTCACGCCGTGATTTGGCCCTGCTCCAGGACGACACCCTGCGGCGGTTACTCCTCCTTAGAGAAACATTGAATGGTTAGCTCTATAATTTTTCATATTTCCTCATTCCTAAACTATATCTCCTCTCAGCACTACCTCTCATCCATCTTTCCACAAAACGTGCATAGAAGGTGGTACAAAGGCTCAATTCAACTGAAAGCATTGGTTTGGAATTGTCTGGCATATTTTATTCCTCTAGGTATTCCTACACATTTCTAGATCTCCAAACCTCACTGAATTAGGTATATCAGGGGTCATCCATTCCTCTATTTATCACAGATTAGCATTCATTTCTTTAAAACATCTGAGAAAACATCCTCTCATGCCATCCATATCATCATATTTGACACTAAGTAAAAGATGTTTCCCTACGGATGTCGCTGGACCGGGCCAACACGTTGTGGTCACGCCGTGGTCACGTCGCGGTCACAGTGGTGTCTAGGGAGTAGGGGGTCTAGCAGGGGACTGGAAGGGTGTATGTCAGGGTGTAGGGGCGGGGACTGGCAGGGGGGACTGGCAGGGGGCAGGGGGACTAGCAGAGCCTCTTTATCTTACTATGGCTTTTTCTTTTTTTTAATTACTAAATCCAACATTTTTAATTCAGGTTTTATTACTTATTTCTACCATATATATCTCTGTTTAATTTGTATACATTTAATTCATTTCTACTTGTTATTGAAATATTTTTATTCAGGGGGCGGGGTGTCCGGCAGGGGGGAGGGGTGTCTTGCAGGGGGGAGGCATGTCTGGTAGGGGGGAGGGGTTGTCCCGTAGGGGGGAGGGTTGTCTCGCAGGGGGTAGGGTTGTCCAGCACGGGGGGAGGGTTGTCCAGCAGGGGGGAGGGCTGTCCACCAGGGGGAGGGGTGTCCAGCAGGGGGGAGGGGTGTCCAGGCAGGGGGGGGAGGGTGTCTAGGCAGGGGGAGGGGCTGTCCAGTAGGGGGTGTCCAGGCAGGGGGAGGGGCTGTCCAGCAGGGGGGGAGGGATTTCCAGCAGGGGGGAGGGGTTTCCAGGTAAAGGGAGGGGCTGTCCAGCAGAGGGAGAGGGGCTGTCCTAGAGGAATGTCTAGTTGAGAACGAGCATGAATAGGTGTAACAGCAGGTAGAGTAAAATGTGGCAGCCCAATTATTATATGTCATGTGTAACCTATAGGGTGAGGTCTGTAATGATGCTCCTAGACATGCTCTGGTTGTGTAAAAAATGTTGGGAACTCTCTATTTTCTATTTCTTGATTCATGTATGTTGGTTGTTGGTAGCCGATGTTGATAGGATGTTTCATCTTAATTCTAGTTGCGGTAGAGAACCCTCATTGATAAGGTGATCAAGTTGGGAGTACGAGTTGACGATCTACTTATAGAATATATCCAGCAGAATTGTGCTTTACCAGTTTCAGCATGAACACATCCTTGGGATTCTTATTCCTCACCTAAGTCTTCCTAGGATTTACTAGTAGCAGAATTGTTATACCAGGTGACCTTTTTTTAACCTTCTTTGTATTATTTTCTAACATAGTGTTTGGTATTAATATTTTTCCCTTTCAGAGCATCATTCAACGAAGTATTAATAGAGGATGGATTGCAGAATTTCTGTACCATTATGCACTTATCAGTGGCATGGCCTATCATCCTGCAATGCTCATTGTACATTGGTATGTTTTCTAATACAAAACGTACCTCAATAAGATGATCATTTATATCAATAGAAACACATTCCAAGGGGTGTAGAAAGGGGCAGGGGGAGGGGTGTCCGTCAGGGGGGGTGTCCAGCAGGGGGGGAGGGGTGTCCAGCGGGTGCAGGGGGTGTCCAGTGGGGCTGTCCAGTTGGGGAATGGGGGCTGTCTAGTGGGGTGCAGGGGGCAGGGGGCAGCGGGCAAGGGTGTCCAGCAGAGGGAGGGGTGTCCAGTAGGGGGAGGGGTTGTCCAAGCAGGGGGGATGGGTGTCTAGCAGGGTGGGGAGGGCTGTCCAGGGGGTGTAGGGGGTGTCCAGTGGGGCTGTCCAGTGGGGCTATCCAGTTGGGGCATGGGGGCTGTCCAGTGGGGTGCAGGGGGGCATGGGGGACTAAGGGGGAATGGGGGGTGTGGGGGGGGTGTTTTGTTTCATGTGGATTTGTGGCCTCACCAGATTGGTTGTTCCATTTTGAGGTACTATAGTGTAAGGGTAGTGATAACCCCTATGACCCAAGTATCTTCAAAATATTGATCATTTGTATTTCTCATCCTCTAAGATATTTCAATAGGTTTCCTCTGGTGAAAAACTTGATCGCCATTACTGCTTTGCTTCATCAGAGCTCTTTCCATACCTATATCTCCTTGAACTCATATCATTTCTTGTTTTATAGTGGAGATGACGTCCTTCCTTCAAGGAAGAAGTGAATACCCTTCTTGGTGATAGTTCCACAAGTGCAGAAATGAGAATATGAACTTTTGGATCCTGGTGCATCATGCGTCAAGATTTCAGCATGAAGAGAATGGGAATGTTGGACTACTACCCACTCTAGTACTGTGATTTTCATTTTTGTTTCATTTATTTTGAAACCTGTGAGTCTTGTATACTTATGTTATTATCCCTCATATTGTGATTGTTTCTAGTTTACAGTTGTAGGTTTTTTTTGACCATAATAAAATGTGTGAGTTTGGTATTGTTATTTTTATGCACGTAGGTCCCCATGGAACTAAAGCATGTTAAATAATAGTGTATGTTATATTTCTTTTACTTTCTTGCATCTTGTTCTTATAGTTCTATAAAATTCAACTCCAAATTCATGGGGCAGGGGGGCTGGTAGGGGGACTAGCAGGGGGACTGGCAGGGGTGGCAGGGGGGACTGGCAGGGGGCAGGGGGGGATGGCTGGCAGGGGGGAAAGCAGGGGGTGGCAGGGGGGAACTAGTAGGGGGCAGGGGGTAGGGGGCCGGCAGGGGGTGGTAGGGGGGACTAGCATGGGGCAGGGGGGAAAGGCAGGGGACAAGCAGGGGGCTGGCAGGGGGGCTGGCTGGCAGGGGGGGCAAGCAGGGGGTGGCAGTTGGGAACTAGTAGGGGGCAAGGGGCAGGGGGGGCTGGCAGGGGGTGGAAGGGGGGGACTAGCATGGGGCAGGGGGAAAGGCAGGGGGACAAGCAGGGGGTGGCAGGGGGTGGCAGGGGGGCTGGCTGGAAGGGGGGAAAGTAGGGGGTGGCAGGGGGCGAACTAGTAGGGGCAGGGGGGCTGCCAGGGGGTGGCAGGGGGGGACTAGCAAGGGTCAGGGGGGAAAGGCAGGGGGACAAGCAGGGGGTGGCAGGGGGTGGCAGGGGGGCTGGCTGGCAGGGGGCAAGCAGGGGGTGGCAGGGGGGGAACTAGCAGGGGGCAGCGGGTGTCCAGTGGAAGGTGTCCAAGGGTGGGGGTGTCCAGTGGAAGGAGTCTAGGGGGGTCTAGGGGGTGTCCAGGAGGGTCTAGGGGGTGTCCAGGGGGTCTAGTGGGTGTCATAGGGCACAACAATGTGAGATTTTTTACTTTTACATCACTTCACACCAAGATTTCACTTATTTGCAGTTTACTGTGCTAGTTCTGTTTTATCTTGTTTCACCCCCAAATGTGTAACGTGAATACGTAGATCGGAAGTGGTAAGACTTGCACAATGTTGGGAGACATTGAGAGAGGAAGTAAAAGATACAATGTACTAGAAATATTCTGCTCACAGTGTGCTAGTTCTGTTTTCCTTTGCATCTCTTTTCCGTTGTCTCTAGTTTTGACCAAGGAAATTCTAGGAGGAAAAGTAGCATGTCGGGGAGTTTATGATAGCCCCTATGTCACTTCATAGTTCTTTTATTGTTATTTGGTTAAGTAGAGTTTTGGTTTTTATCTCCATGGAGTTCTAGGTCAGAACATGGAAATTTTTGAGGTTTCCATACTCTTCATGGTTAAGGTGCATGGTTTGAAGAAAGTAATATCACCTCCCTTCGTGAGGATAATTTTAAGTTCATTTTGAATTACACACAATTTTTTAGCATGAGTTGCGCATAGCCAAGTCTAAACCATGTAGCCCCTTGGTGAAACAATGTAGGATCCTTGGGCCAGTGAAGGGGGGCTGGGGAGGGGGGAAAGGTGCAGGTGGGCTGGGGTAGTAGGGGGCTGGGGGTGGTGCAGCTGGGGGCTGGGGTTGGGGGCTGGTGCAGGTGGGCTACGGGGGGGGGGGTGGTGGTGGGCTGGGGGATGGGGGTAGCAGGTGGCTGGGGGGTGGTGCAGGGGGCTGGGGAGGGGGGAGACTGGTGCAGCTGGGCTGGGGGTGCACTAGTGCAGCTGGGGGCTGGGGGCTGGGGTTGGGGGCTGGTGTAGAGGGGATGCGAGGGGGGGGGGCTGGTGCAGGTGGGCTGGGGGTTACAGGGGGCAGGGGGGACTGGCAGGGGGTGGCAGGGGGGACTAGTAGGGGCTAGGGGGGGCTAGGGGGGATTGGCAGGGGGAAGGGGGGTGGGCTGGTAGGGGGACAAGCAGGGGGCTGGCAGGGGGCGACAGGGGGACTAGTAAGGGGCAGGGGGGTACTAGCAGGGGGTAGGGGGCTGGCAGGGGGACAAGCAGGGGGACAAGCAGGTGGGTGGCAGGGGGTAGGGGGACTGGCAGGGGGCGGCAGAGGGGGACTAGCAGGGGGTGTGGCAGGGGGCAGGGGGGACTGGCAGGGGCAGGGGGACAAGCAGGGGGGCTGGCAGGGGGGTGGCAGGGGGCAGGGGGGACTGGTAGGGGGTGTTTGCAAGGCAGTGGGGAGGAGGGCAGGGGGGGTCTGCAAGGCATAGGGGAGGGGTGCAGGAGGTGTTCAGGGGGGTGTCTAGGGGGTGTCAAGGGGGTGTCCAGGGGGTGTCCAGGGGGGTGTCCAGGGGGTGTCCAGGGGGTGTCCAGGGGGGGGTCGAGGGGGTGTCCGGGGGGTGTCAGGGGGGTGTCCAGGGGGGTTTCCAGGGGGTGTCCAGTGGGGTGTCCCGGGGGTGTCCAGGGGGTTGGGGGTATTTTTTTATGTATGTGCACACCCTATAGCCACAGTTTTAAACCGTGGCTATTGGTTTATTGCCACGGTTTTTAACCGTGGCTATAGACCTAACTCCATGGTTTCCAACCGTGGCTATAAAGCCTGTCTGGCGTCTAATATAGCCATGGTTGAAACCGTGGCATTAAGTATACAGCCACGGTTTGAACAGTGGCTATAAACCTATAGCCACGGTTGAAACAGTGGCTTTAGGTATATAGCCACGGTTTGGAACAGTGGCTATAGGTCTGGGCCTATAGCCACGGTTCATCGAACCGTGGCTATTACCTATAGCCACGGTTCCTCAAACCGTGGAAATTACCTATATCCACGGTTCCTCAAACCGTGGCTATTACCTATAGCCACAGTTCCTCAAACCGTGGCTATTACCTATAGCCACGGTTCCTCAAACCGTGGCTATTACCTATAGCCATGGTTCCTCAAACCGTGGCTATTACCTATAGCCACGGTTTGAGGGCCTATATCCACGGTTTAGAACCGTGGCTATAGCCCGAATTTCCAGTAGTGTTTACCTCTGGTATAATTTTACAATAACAATAGCTTCCATTAAAGTATTCAGATGGCACCATATGAAGCGTTATACAAAAAGAGATGTCGTACACCAACCTGTTGGGATGACATTGGTGAAAGAAAACTTGTAGGCACAGAACTGGTGGAGGAAACGATGGAAAAGATGAAGGTAAACCAAAATCACATCAAAGAAGCTCAAAGTAGGCAGAAGATCTATGCCGATAATCGAAGGATGGATTTGGAATTTCAAGTCGGCGATCATGTTTTCCTAAAGGTATCTCCATGGAAGGGAGTCATACGTTTTGATATGAAAGGTAAATTGAGTCCCAGGTACATCGGACCTTTCGAAATTCTAGAACTAATTGGGGTTTTTGCTTACTGATTGGAAATGCCGCCCAGTCTCTCCAAAGTTCACGATGTGTTTCACGTATCTCTGTAGAGGAAATACATGCCTGACCCAACGCATGTACTCACCTATGAAGAATTAGAACTGGATCCCAATCTGTCTTATTGTGAAGAGCCCGTCAGGAATCTTGATATGAGAGAACAAGTACTGAGAAACCGGACGACGCGTCTGGTAAAAGTCTTGTGGAGAAACCATAAGATGGAAGAGGCAACGTGGGAACCCGAGGAACTTATGATGAAGAAACACCCGAGTCTTTTCATGTGATAAGTATTTTAGAAATTTCAAGGATGGAATTATTTGAAGGAGGGGAGAATGTAACACCCCAAGCTTCTACGGTATGCTTCTCTTTGAATAATGTGATAGCGTGTGTTGTACGCAACACCGAGTTCTAACACACCATAACCAATCAAACTAGCCGTTATGAATAGTAATAACTACTTTTTGAAATTATATATATCTTATATTTCAAAATGGACTTCATTTTTGGATTCAGAATATCTAATTTAGCCTAAGGTGAAATTTTGGTACTTTTCGGATAACTTTAATATTTTGACGAATAGTGAAAATTACTAAATTTTAATTAAAAACAACTTTTTTAATCAAAATAATTAATTGTGATAAATTTTGAATTTGAGAGGTTTTAAAGTATATTTAGAATATATTTTTACCATTTTATACAATGTTGGTCATTGGACATAATTTTACAATTAAACCGGACATAAACAAGTGTCAATCTTTTGATAGTTATTATCTCTTAAAAACACACTTTTATTTTTAACAACGGTAATTAATTTTAAATTATTTTCTGCCACTTCTGTGTTTTGAATTTGGAAAAAAGGATTCCATATTTGGAATCAGGATGTTCAAATTGTGTAAATAGGTAACATTTATTTTTAGGCATTTTGAATAATTACTGCGATAAATATTTTATTTACCATGGTTAAGGGTAAATCCGGTAAATAAGGGTTAAAAAATAATATTATAATAATACTAAATTACCCTAAAAAGTGTCCTAACATTATTTGTTGATACAGTTTCTAACATAGGCATCTTTGGGTCAATTTTGGGACCCCATGGAGCCACTTGTAGGTGATAGGGACACTTTATTTTAATTATGTTAAAATGAGTACAAATATGACACAAGCATATATCTTTTGGGAAAAAAATTTTTACATAGGGTTATATATGTTGGATTTTCGACTATAAATATTAATTAGAAATATAAAATGATTTACTACATAATTATATTTTATTTATAATTTTTAGACATTAAATAATATAACTTATTTATGACACAATGATGATACAGTAATTACCATAACAGTGAAAAATTAAAATAATTGATATTATAAATAAACAAATAAATATAATTTTAGACTTTATATGAATTACACTAATTTTATAAGTTAATATGACATGTTAGGAATGATTTAATTAAATTTTTTCGAAGTAATCATTCTGTTATGAGTTTCAAAAAAATCAACTGTTGAATAGTGTCAAAATTGACATAAAAGAGTTTTTAAAACAAATATTATATTATTAATTGATATTAAATTCCTAAAAATCTATGGTTCGGCCAAGAGACTTATATCATGATTTGTGTATCATTAATGGACCACTTGTGGGTCTCTTGGATTTATATAATAAGTTTATTAACCATATTAAATAAAAATACAAAGAGACATTGTAAAAGTGAAACTAATTAACTAAGAGTTAATACTTAAAGATATGGTTAATATAAGTACCCAAACCTTTCTAAATTCTATTGTTTGAGTGGTTTTCGACCCATCGCCACCTTAACATTTAAATAATAAACTTTAGAGCCATTAAAAACCGAATATGAATTTATTATAAATTAATATTTCTTGTTTTTCCAAAGGTGCCCCTCACCCCTCTTATAAAAGGGCACCCCTCCTTCTCATTTCATCACACCATCAAAGCCTTTGGATTCGGCCAAACCCTGCCCAAATACTCTCTCAACTTCCCTAACTACAAAGCCTTTAGAACATATATAAAATCTTCCAAAAATACATAAATGTTTCAAACATAAATTTTTTTCATAAAACTATTCATATGGATTCATATTTGAACTTGGACTATAGAAACATCGGTTTTGAATGTAACAATTAGGCTTCATGGATTGCCTCTAGATGTAATGAGATTAACCATCTTCAAGTAACATGGTTCTTCCAATTTCAAATAGACATCTATTATTCCTTTATGAAACACTCTTTTTAGGGAGAGTATGGTGTACTAAACTCATGATGAATCCCATTTTTCACAAGATAACATTAAAATTACTCATTCTTATATTCACCACCATTGTCAATTCTCAAATTCTTCAATAAATAATCACATTCCTTCTCTACTTTAATCTTGAAACGTTTTAACATTTTGAAACAATTAAACTTATGTTTCATATACATAAAGAAATTAATGTGATTAAAGTCATAAATGAATATAATGAATTACATATCTTCAAGAGTTGAATATTCCCCCATGGGAAAAAGATATCAAAATTAATAAGTAACATGGGTTGTTTTGAACAATTTTTTTCTTTCATTTTCATAAAATCAATAGTATTTCCTTTCTAAAAAATAATGCAACTCCAATTTATTCTTCTTAAAATATCAAGAATTATACAGACACTATCTTTCTGGGATAACATTCTCATGATTCTTTGACACATGTTTCCCATACATTTATGCCACAACTGATTTTCATCCACTATTCCTAAGTAATAAGAGTTTTGTTTCTCACCAACTTGAAATATGTTTTATTTTGTGGGTGGTAATATTGTAACAACCTTTCCATCTTCACCATTAAACACAAACCTATATTTTTTAAAAGTAACTTTTTTCAACAATAATAATGTTTTGAAACACTTAATAGGTTCTATTTCATCCCATCAACACACAAATATTTCTTGGACATCAAATTTTCATTCTCGATCACAGCAGATCCAATACCTTTGACTGTAAGGGATTCATCATTCCCAAATTTCACTATTCTTTATTCAAAATCTTTCACATTCATTAATAATTTTAAGTATCATTTCTTATGAGGCAAACACCCACTATCCAAGATCCATGTTGGTTATCATTTTATATATTTGAGATAATTTTATAAGATAAGATCTTTTTTATTTCCATTTATCTTTCTTAAAATATGGCTTTTGAGAATTGTTAAAAGCCTTTTCGTTTAAATATAACAAAATAAAACATAATTTTGCAAGGCATCATGATTTTTCACATATTTCAAAAATATTTTCCAAAAGTGGGAACCGATTTTTAATTTTTACAGAAACCTTTTTAGGTTTCTTCATATGATCTTTATCATCCTTCTTTCTTTCAGGAGATTGACTCACCCTCAATATTTCCATCTGTGGTTTGTGGATTATTAATAATGTTATTGGTTAAAACAACATGTATTTGTTTTATTCTCAAATCAACCATAATATTAGCAGTATCCATAGAAATAATATTTTCCTATGAAACATTCATACCGCCTAGAGTTGTGAAAATTTTTCTCAGCAAAATTATTTTCTTTCTTATTATATTTTTGTTGACCAAAAACCTTTAAAATATAAAATAGAATCTTCCTTTTAGATTTATTTATTTTTCATCCTTATCAGAATTATAAGTAATATAAATTTTCCCAGATTCAATTTTTTTAGAAACATTTTTCTTCTCTAAATTTATGGTCTCAGCCGCATACATAACATTCACATCCTTCTTCTTTTTAGGAACAATTTCAACTTTTTCCTCAAAATTTGAATGTAATATTTTATCCTCAAAAATTTTACCCATTCATGAGATTTAACTAACATCAAAGATAGAATTATTGAAACTTGTAACCCTCTCATCAGATAGAATGTTTTTTTTGGAAAAGTTAAAATTATTCTTCTTTTTCTTAAGCATTACATCTAGATGCTAATTATGATTATTTTTTATATCAATAGATCTCTTAAAATCATCAATATCTTCCATAATGGTGAATTTCTTATCAGTAAAACCTTCTTGATTTTTTATTGAACAGTATTCACCTTCTAACTTCCACATTTCTTTCTCGACCCTTCTAATCTTTCTCATACTTTTTCACAATTATTCATTCAGATAAGATTCTAATTGAGTTTCTTCTTCTTTAAAACTACTTCTTCCAAAATATTTATTGTCTAATATTGCAATAAAATTATTTTCAACCTTCTCAATAGACTTTTTGAATTCAAATACACTATTTTTTATTCTTTATTTTTTGATTAGAAAATTCTCTTTTCTGGATTTGGATAATTTTTTATCCTTTCCTTCAGAATAATATTTAGCATTATCATCCTATTTATTTCATGATCTTATCTTCCTTCTGTCATCTTTTTATCCATCCTCTTATTTATTTCATTGAGTAAAATTGGTTGTAATGTTCATAATGGATCTAAATTAAAATCATTTCAAGGGAATATTGCCTTTGTATTTACATATACCACTATTCATATTTTTAAAAACAAGGAAAAAAATTCATCAAAATTTTTACACACCTTCTTTTAGGAATTAGACTCAGTAGCTTCTTCTTCAAAAAGAATTTTCTTTGACTTTTATTTCATGAAAACCTTGAAATTCAATTATATATCAACCTTTTTATGAATTTCATGACTTGTTCCCTTCTTATTTCATAAGTAATTAGAGTGCCATGAAAATGATCCAGATACAATGTTTATGGGTATTTATCTTCCAATGAAGAAACTTTTACATAAAATATAACATGATGAATTCTCAAGATATTTTTAACTCTAGTCAATTTTTCTTTCTTTTTACCAATATATCTAATAGTGATGACAATGTCATTTACCCTAGTAAATAAGTCACCAACTAATTCATACTCAGCCATCTTGAGATCTTTATACTTCATCAACTGTATTTATAAATTTATATTATTTACTTTTGACTTTCATTAATAAATATTTTTTTTTCTTATCCTAGATACATTTTTAATTGGTAACACCTTTTACTCTAAAAAACAAACTTTTTTAATGTGATAAGGGTAAAGAATTATTAGTCATTCCATCATTCTCGATATTCTTTTTTCCAATTGATGTAAGAGTAAATTATCATCAATATAAAAAATTACAGATATCGTAGCTTCAAGAACATCATACACAATAGACATAACATAATAAAAAATTATATCATTCATGATATGATATTTCATACCATTGATGAATATAATCCCATTATTTTTTACATAATGGAGATTATTTACCAAACCTTCTTATTCAAAAATTCATAAAAGAGTAAATGAAGGTAACTATGCTCTGATTCAAATTGAGAATCCTCAGTAGGGTAAATATATCATTGAGAGGGGGAGAATGAATAAGTGATATATTTTTTCTTTTATATTTCATTTACTTTTGAAACAACATTTTCCGCCTGTTAAATAATTGTTACCTTGATGAAAATAAAGGTAAACACACATACATTGGAACATAATAATTAATAAAGTTCACTACTCTAAAAGAGTGGCTATGTACTTTGTATGGTTTAGAAAAAATATGATACCAAAAAATCCACTAGGAAAAAATATATCTATGAAATACAAGGAGTATAATATTTTCTTACACTCATGTAACACTATGTAAAGTACAACAGTGCCTGTTATATTTCTAGAACGAATTATGTAATAAAAAGAGTTTGTTAAAAGATATAAAAACATATTACTGTGGTTTCTTTTCAACTGTCACAAGTATGTTATTCAAAAAAATTCATCACTTTCTTACCCAGTAGAAAGAAATAACTTCTTTTAGACTTTGTAATGACACTCAGTCTGATTTCACAGTCTGATTTCTCAATACAAAAAATATAATTCTTTTAGATAATGGTTGTGACAATACTGAACTTATTATTATTGCGTTTGGAAATGCCATTATAATTATTAATATGATGATTCATCCCAATATAATGATCATCTAAATATGATCTTCTCTCTTCACCTTTCTTATTCTTCTCAAAAAACATCTTCAAGAAAACACAATATGGAAACTCCTTCTATAGTGAATTCTTCAGCAATCTTTCTTCTCCCTTCTTCAGTCACGAAAGGTGAAAGGGTCATGAATGTAAAAAGTATATCCTTTATTTATATGTGATCCAATTATGTTTTGGGTAAGATTATAAAAACTATAAACACTCAATCAAGTTTCCTCAAACGTCAGTTTCCATTATATTTTCTAATCATTTTTTACTCCTTTAGTGATTATCAACTCTTCTTGAACACTCTCAAACCTTCTAAAAAATTTATCTTTCTTTATAATTTCTTCCAAAACATCATTCAGATTCCACTTTTCCATTCTTATTTTTCTATTATAATGAATACATCATATTCTTTATTAAGTTACTCAGCACCAACTAAAAAATAATCATCTATATTTTTCTCATGATTCTCAAAACCAAATGGTCAATTTGATTTATTAATTATGATACAAAGAGTAGATTATCTATTAGTTTTATTTACACCAATTGAAACATATGAAAACCATTCTTCAGATTTCTGCAACTTCTTATATAATCCCCTTTAAAACACGTTGGAAAGATATAACCGTCATTTAAATATCCCCCTTGAAAACACATTTTTATGTTATTCAAACAATTATTATTTTCATATTTTCTTAGATTGGTGATCCATCATAAGATTATGTTCTTAGTGACATATTGTATTTTTTGGATCGATCATGAATTTACTCTGATAATCATTATCAGTGCCAATACAGATACTGTTGAACCAATTTGGAATTATATCAAATATATTCTTTATATTGGCCCACTTTTTTGGGTGAAACCATATTCCCACTTGAAAAACAATCAACACATAATCATGATGAAAATGTTTGAAAATATTTTTTCTCGGTCTATGAATTTCTTCATCATATCGGTAATAAAAATCTTTTCTTATTCTCTATACTCATTGGTCCCAAAAACTCCTAATTTATTTTTCATTTTGATAAATCCCCAAAATAATATTCCCCCAATAAATCTCTCTAAATGATATTTATCATATATCAATAATAAGAATGAGTGTAAGAATATATTATGACAGATCAGTATCTTTGTGACTATGATAATCGGTGGCACACAACATCAGATGGACTGGTTCCAATTGCTTCAACTTCAGTAACTTCTTTCTTTTTCTGATTATGGTACCAATGAACTTCTAGCACTTAACTTCTTAGTTAGAGGATTTAAATCTTTTTTCTTATAGGTTTTACTAGAAAAAAACTTCTTCATCTTCACACATTCTAATAAACCATATCATCCTTCAAAAAATATTATGGTAGGTAATCTCATATAGAGATATCGAGACTGCAAATCTTTAGTTTCATCAACTAACATATTTTAAAAAATTATTGTTGTATCATGAATTCCTCATGACTTTGAAAATGGATAGGATTATATTCAGTATCATATAACTTATAATGGAATTTTTTTAACTTCTCATCCTTACATAAACTTATTTCTATTCATCCATTAATATGATTGGAAGCACACCTTGTTTCTTTCAGAAATATTTCATCACATGTTTCATAGAATACATATTATTTATGAGAACACCAGGTTCATAAAATAATTTTCAAACTTATAATGGATCCATGTAGAATATGATTCTCCTCCTAATTAGGATCTTACATTCCTTTTAGATCCAAGGTGAGTATGTTGATCCTTTTCTTCCAGAAAACATATTCTCAATCTAGTGTACATTCTTAATCATTGTGAATCTCTTTTCGTGAATACAATGGTCAGTCCAAATTTCATCTTTTACAAAGTGAATTCATTTCTTTTCTTTTTAAACATAATTATCTACAAAAACCACCACTAAAATCATCTTACTTAAAAAAACATCATTGCAACATTTTCCCAACACTAATGAATTAATGACCAGTTGGCCTATTGGCCTATTGGCTTAACGGCCATTTGTCCTAATTTCCTACTGGAAAATTTTCCTTATGGACTAATGTACAATTTTTCTAATGTTTTAATAGCCTAATGGCCAATTATCTAAATGGACTAACAGCAAATTATCCTAATGGATTATTATAAAATTAAATAATTTTACTAATGGCCTAATGGGAAAAAAATTCAATATTATAATGGAAAAATTTGTAAATTATCCTAATGAACTAATCACACATTTTTCTAATTGCCTAATGCACTAACGGTCAATTTGAATAGTGGCATAATGTCCCATTTTCCAATTGGCCTAATGGAATAAAATCTGATTATTAAAATGGCATAATGTTCAATTGGCCTAATGGTCTAATGGCCAATTGACCAAATGTCCTAATGGCCAATTTTTTTAATGACCAAATTTCCAATTGTCCAATTGGCCTAATGGCCTAATTTCCAAATGATTTATTGGAAAATTGGCCTAATGGCCTAATTTCCTAATAGAAAAATGGTTTATTGGACTAATGGCCTATAATTCTAACATCCAATTAGCCTAACGGCCTAATGACCAAATGGATAAATGACCTAATAGAAGAAAATCCTAATGGTCAATTGATCTAATTTCTTAATGGCCAATTGTCGTAATGTCCGATAGGCCTAATGTCTTAATGGCCAAATTGGCCTAATGGCCTAATTGTAAATTGGCCTATTGGAATAATGGCCTGATTAACAATTTTCCAATTGGCCTAATAGGATAATATAAAATCAATCTAATGGCCTAATTACCAATTGTCCTATTGGCCAAATGGCCTAATGGAAATTTCACCTAACATCTTAATGGCCAATTGGAAAATTGTTGAAATGGCCTAACTGCCTAATGAAAAATTGGCATTATGGCCTTATGGACTAATGACCTAATGTATAGTTGGAGAATTATTCTAATGGTCTAATAGCTAGTTGGATAATTGACCTAATGAACTAATGGCCAAACAGTATATTTTTTTAATGGAATAATGGCCAATTTTCCAATTCACCTAATGGCCTAATTGCATAAAGTCACAATGTCCAATTGGCCAATTATCCTAATGGATTAATTGAAAATTTTTCAATTATCCTAATAGACATTCGGCTAAATGGCCTAAATGGACTCTTTGGCCTAAATGGCCTCACTGGACTAAATTGTCTAATTGTCCTAAATAATCTAATTGGACTAAATGGCCTAGTTAGCCTAATTGGACTAATTGGACTAAATTGTATAAAATGTAATGAATTCCCTAATTGGCCTAATTAGCCTTAATGTTCTAATTGTCCTAATTTCCAAAATATCATAAATTTCCCAATTGGACAAATTGGACTAATTGGCCTAATTTGACTAATGGGCCTAAATGTTATAATTGGAATAAATAGTCAAATTGGCCTAAATTAAATAATTGGAAGAAATAGAATAATTGGACTATATGTCTTAAATGGACTAATTGAACTAAATTCCCTAATTGTATTAATTTCTCAAATTGTCTGAATCGGCCTAAATCGAAAAAAGTCCAAATGGAAAAATTCCTAATTTACCAATTTATCAAACAACCTAACCGAAAAATGAACCTAATGACCAAATGATCAAAATTATTAAGTGACTGAATAACCTAATAAAATAAAACAAAAATAATTTGACTGAAATGAACATACAAGAAAGAGACAGGTCATACCCCTGCCTAACATGCTTATTTGTACGTATTTTTCCACCAATAGTAAATTTATAATTAAATGTACATTTTGATTATTCCTCTGTTTATGGAATTATTCAATATATAACTTTTATATTTATTCTAGGTTTATCAATTTCAAATTATTCAATGATGTAGTATTTTACTAGTCAATTTCATTTTCAGCAAGTGGTATTAGGCATCAAAGGTTGTGTACCTTGAGAAAAATTATTTTTCTTGAGTATGAAGAAAATAGATGGAAGTGTAGTAAATTCATAGACACAAGAAAATAATGTAATTTTTTTATTTATATATCAAATATTTATACATAATTCACAATTTGAAATCTTTTATATATTTTCTACAGTCTTCTTTAGTGGCCCTTAATGAACAAGAAGATGAAAAATTCCAGAAAAATGATCATTTTAGTTAGGTATTAGGTGAGGAGAACAAGGATATAGTCTGATGTAGAATCTAAAAAAACATTATCCCCGCTAGGAATTGGTCCTCATCGAGATCTACTCAACCCTCTCAAACCAACAATTTGCAAAATGCTCATGTAGAAGCATATAATCAAAAAAATAACTTTACATGAGATTGAAATAAGTAAACAGATCACCAAACACTTCCATAAATCTATGTTATTTATAATTCAACCACATAAATAAGAGGCTAATACTAATGTTTATTCATATATGGAATCAATTCTCTCTTAAAATAACTCCTTAAGAGATGAAAATGAGGGTCATAGTGGTTGTTGTGAAAATGGTAGTGGTGATGATGATGTTGCTTGTAATGGCCCGGGTTTTTCGGGGTCCATTACTTTGTGAAAATCTGATGTTGGGTGTTCTGGGTAGTCTGGGAATCTCGGTGAAGTTTGACCCTAACGGTAGTCCCACCAGTATCCTTAGCCTACTAGTAACAGGACTACCGGTAGCTCGGTCTACCGGTAGCCACAGCCTACCGGTAACTCTATCTACTGGTAGCTCGGTCTACCGATAGCTCAGTCTATCGGTAGCCACAGCCTACCGGTATCTCGGTCTACTGGTATCTCGGTCTACCGGTAGCCATAGACTATTGGTAGCTCAGTCTACCGGTAGTCGTAGCCTACTAGTATCTCGGTCTACTGGTAGCTTAGTCTACAAGTCCCTGTAGCCTACCGGTAGCCGAGAGCTACCGGTAGCTGCAGCCTACCAGGGTTTTCTAGTAGCGCCTCCTTTTGCGCTGATTGAGTTTTAAACTCTATTTTGTCCCCTTGGGGATTTTTTTAAAGCCCATAACACCCATAAATGGCAGTTAATTAAATATTTAATGATTTAACCTGGTGTGTGAGTCGGTTTAAACAGCCCCAAAGGGCGGGGACCCCTTAATGACGTGTGGGGCAGCATGGTCAACCCACAACCCACTCCTTACACGGTTTCACGTTTTTATCTCAGTATCTCAACTGTTACCATCCCTTATAAACTAAAGGCTTCCCCCTGGGTTTCTTTTTTTTCCTCGGCCACCCTGGGATCAATTCGTTTTCTCGTCCTTGGAGTCACCGAGGTCCCTCCCCGGTGTTCCTCCCCTGTGGAGAGAAACTTCAATCGTTTATCAATCAGGTAGGATTTTACCTTCGTCTCTCCCTTCTGTGTATCTTTCGGGGTGGGCGCTCTACTAATTCTGTAGAACTGGATGAACCAAACCTTAATGAAGATAATAAACGGATTATAATGAATAAAGGGGAGGCGTGTGACTGATGATGCTATGTTTTCCCCTTTCTGAATTGTGAGGGCTTACGCCTAATGAAAATCATGGTCGTTGGTGGTATTTCTCTATGCACTAATAAACCCCAACATCTTGTGATGTTTAAATGGAGTGTATTGTTGTTTTGAACCTTTTATGTGTAAAATAAATTGGTTAACTACGTATATTTGGATAAATAAATTGAAAGCGCCAGGATCAACCCTTTCTATGATAACCCCGGTTCAAGCCAAGTGGAATTAAAATCATGGAGTGTGTTAAATCATTTAAATCTGAAAATACCAGTTGAGTTTTCCCTTGTGTTCCACGAGTGAGTACAGGTGACCTTATGGTTTTCTTGGATGGGGGATTAGAATGCTGAGGTGATGTGGGTGGGGATGGGATTCCCTGTGGTTACACTTTCTATGGTTGTGTGGTTGTGAATTTATGTTCAGGTGGTTTCTTTGTTTATATCACGAATTGGGGTGGGATCCTATGTTGATGAGAAACCATTCGGGGGACACAAGGCAGTGCTTCAGGGTTTCCTTTGCTTCCATTACTTCGAGGGATCTCACTAGCCCCTTGGTTGCAGAAGGTGCAGGCAGTACCTTTGGGTTTTTCTTTGGTTCCATTTATTACAGTTTTACAGGAGCACCGGGTGTGAATGCTTAAGTTGTTGTTTGACTTTACTCTTCCCTTGGATTGTTCTTATGCTTGATAGTTGCCCAAGTAGGTTCAGAAACTTACTTAAACTTTATTGTTGAACACGAAAAACAAGGATGGGAGAAAGGGGTTCTAGTTTGGTGTGAGTTGTGATGTGGGCAGGGGTGCTTTGTGTTCTTTAGGCAGGCTGAAGAAAAAACTAAACTTTGGTGACTTCCCATTACCTATACATATACTTGTAGTTTTTGTGTTTCTTATTCGTGCCCCACCCAAGTTGGGCATATAGTGCCGAACACCCCCATTTCATGGGGGATGGTGTTTTTTCCAACACTTCCATTAGTGGCTGGTTATTAGATCCTTCTTCTCCCTTTCCCGAATAGCCCAAGTATCTTCGGGTGAGCTGTGATGGCCTGAAGTCTATTATCCTCCCATGAACCTTTGGGTAGGGTAGTGTGGTGTTTGACCCAGGTGTGTGCTAACAGGAGGTTTCCCAGGTGTCTTTAGGATGAGGCCCAGGTGTCTTCGGGTGTGGTAGTAAATCTTCTAGCTTAGGTGTCTTCGGGCGTGGTGGTTGTTTTTCTGGACTAGGTGTTTGCAAGCGTGGTTACGTGTGATATTTGTGACACAGGTGTTTGCGGGCAGGGTTTGGCAGTGGGACTGCTTGAGCATATGGCCCAGGAGTTTGTGGTCGGGGTTTGGCAGTGGGACTGTGTGAGGATATGGCCCAGGTGTGTGCGGGTGGGTGTGGCAGTGGGACTACGGTGAGAATGGCGGGATTGGTTCGATGCATAAGATGACTTCAATAACCAATGGGAAAGTGGTGCGGGGTACCCAATCATTGATGTGATTTATTTATACTTTACTTGATTGTGTTATTGGGTGAGTGTGGCCAGTGAGTGGGATGGATGAACTCCTTAATAGTGTTGGTTGTCTACTTCTCACAGGACTTTAGTACGTTCCCCCACTTGTGCACAAGAGTCATTGGTTTTTCCCTACTGAGTGTACTTGTATGCTCACCATACGTATATAAAACTACTTTCAAGTTTCTAGGAGGACTTCGGGGATCGCGCGAGACCGTAGTAGCTTGGACCATTGGGGCAGTTTCTATTTTCGTTTTCCTTTTTCTTGGTAGCTTTTTACCTTGCGGTTTTTTGTCTTGTATCATTTACTTCTGAACATGCATGTGGGAACGGTTTGCCTTTTGGTTTCTACTTTTCTTTTAGTTTTGGTGTTGTTGGGTTTCATCATCTTATTTACCAATCCTATAAAACAAAAAGGTTAATTCCTTCCATTAGTGTGTGAATTCTATACCCATGGTTCTATTTGCCACTCCGGGACCTATTGAAGGCGGGTTTCAGGGGTCATTA
Organism: Viscum album; assembly: GCA_963277665.1. Classification (NCBI taxonomy): domain Eukaryota; kingdom Viridiplantae; phylum Streptophyta; class Magnoliopsida; order Santalales; family Viscaceae; genus Viscum; species Viscum album. The sequence goes on from OY728132.1 coordinate 1,718,598,008, forward strand.
TCTCTTCTTCAACTTAATGAAGGAAGGGCTTGGCATTCTGCTGACCCTTCCCTCCTTTTGGTGAAGCCGAGTCAAGACAGAATGGTAGCGGAGGACATGGTTGACAGATGGGATGGAGACTGGAGTTAGGAATAGTAAAGATTTCATGGGATGGTAGGGAAACAGCGTTGGGTGACCTCGGTTCGTGAATTAGGCTAGGGAAGACCGGCTAGGACATGGGTTTTTAGGGCCCCCGTGATCCGATGCAAGGACTCTGGACCTACCGAACGACCGAGTGAGGCCACACTGGTTGCAGGGTAGAGACCCTAGGAATGGTTCATGCATCATAATGACTTGTGTTCTCGTGTTTCATGGGTGGTTCGGTAATTTAAATCAATAAGAAGTTTAAGATGTTTTAAGAATGACATTCTGCACTACTTGGGCTTAGGCATTCCTTGTTTACATTGCAGCTATGGCACCTGGGAGGTGACCACGTGCGGTGCGGGAAATCAAGGCCCATGAGAATAGCTTGGTAGATCGGCAGAGAGATTATCGAGAGGAGGAGGATGACCAGTGGCAGAAGATTCTTTGGGCCTTCCAGTGACAGACCCTCAAGAAGTATGAGGGCATCACCTCTGACATGAAGACGGAGAGCTGGCTAGAGGAGCTGGTGGTAGCTTTCGGCCTGATTTGGGCTTCAACCGAGTACTGGGTTCCTCTGGCCATTAGCCAGATGTGGGGATCAGCACGTCAGTGGTGGACGCTTTACCTAGGGGAGGGGAAACAGGCTGAGGTGGCATGGGCTGATTTCGAGAAGGAGTTCTAGACAGAATTCCTCTCTTCGACAATGAAGGCGGAGAGGAGGCAGGAGCTGCTCTCCCTCCAGCAGGGGACTATGTCAGTAAGGGAGCTGGGAATCAAGTTCAAAGACCTCCTAAATTTTTCTCCAAACCTTTTTCCTGACGATGTGTCTCGGGCAAGACGTTTAGAGGAGGTGCTCTGACCCTCCCTCCAGTATGTTGTTACCCCCTTTACCCTGCTAACGTACATGGAGGTCCCGAAGAAGGCCGAAGTGGTAGAGAGAAAGCACACTCTAGGAGGTGTGTCATGAGAGGGGATTCAACTGGGACCATCGAAGGGGAAGGCCGTCAGCACCAGACCTCCAGCATCAGGACCCTCCAGGTTCCGACCAGTAGGGAGCAGGCCGCAGTAGTTTCAGTTCCAGTCCCCTGGTCCTCGCCCTTTTCCTCCAGGCCCAGGACCATGGTGCTTCCTCTGTGGGAGCCATGGACATCTCCAGAGTCAGTTCTCAGACTGAGTATAGTACGGTGGTGGCGGATAGCCCCAGCACCCGCCCCAGCAGTAGCTTCCAGCTAGGCCTTTCTAGCAGCAGCAGCAGGGACAGCGAAATCCCGCTCCTCCGAGGGCAGACGTTGTGGGAGGAGGCCAACCTCAGGGCGCTCCTCAGGGACCTCAACCGGGGCATGGTCAAGGAGGTGGCTGACAGTCGAGGGGCATAGGAGCTGGGCGTGGGCAGTTGCACGTTGTAGAGGCAACAGTTCCAGCAGGGCCAGAGGTCGTTCGAGGTACGATCAGTTTTCTTAGAACCCTTTCTTATGCCTTGTTCGATACCGGAGCTTCACACTCCTTCATTTCACCCAGTCTAGCCCATGCCTTGGGTCTAGATTCCGAGAGACTTCCAGTTCCCGTGGTGCTAAGCACACCAGTCAGAGGTCAGACCGACTTGTTATATGTTTGTCGAGGTTGCAAACTAATGATAGGGCCACATCAGTCAGTCAGAAATCTACTAATGATATAGGTACAGCCATACGATGTTATCCTAGGAATCGACTGGTTGTTCTCTATGTGTGCCATTATCGACTGCTTCCGAGGAAGGGTTGTGTTCTCAGACTTGGGCGGTCGGCGTGATACTTTCACCGGCGAGCGGAGTAGTCAGAAGGGCAGCCGGTGAGAGGAACCCCTCCTCTCTTTGTTAGCCAAGCTTTCAGTAGAGTCAGTGGATGCTAAGATGGTGGTGGGGCTGAGAATTGTTAGTTAGTTTATGGATGTCTTCCCTAAGGAGGTGACAACACTACCCCCTCGATGTGATATCGTGTTTGGGATAGACTTGCATCCAGGTGCTCGTCCGATTTCGATGGCTCTTTACAGGATGGCACCTTCGGAACTACAGGAGTTGTAGATTTAGATCGACGATATGATGAAGAGGGGTTATGATCGACCAAGTGTGTCACCGTGGGGTGCTCCAGTCTTGTTCGCAAAGAAGGCAGACGGTGGTCTCATGTTGTGTATAGACTACAAGAGGCTGAATCAGGTGACAATCAAGAATCACTACCCTCTCCTGAGGATAGATGATCTTTTCGACCAGCTGAAAGGGGTAGGGTGGTTCTCGAAGATCGACCTGTGGTCTGGGTACCACCAGTTGAGATTAAAGAAGGGAGACATCCCAAACACGGCCTTCAAGTGAAGATATGGACACTTCGAGTTCTTAGTCATGCCTTTCGGTGTTACGAATGCCTTGACTGTGTTCATGGGGATTATGAACTCCATCTTCTAGGAGTACCTGGACTGGTTCGCAGTTGTGTTCATCGATGATATCCTGATCTACTCAAGGTCAGAGGAGGACCACGCGGAGAACCTGAGGATGGTTTTGGAGGTCCTCTGACAGCAACAGATCTATGGGAAGTTTCCAAAATGCACGTTCTGGACGCGAGAAGTGCACTTCCTCGGGAACGTAGTGTCTGAGCAGGGGGTAGCGGTGGACCCATAAAAGGTTGAGGTAGTTGTTTCTTGGGAAGCACCCAAGAATGTGGCAGAGGTTCATAGTTTCCTCAGTCTCGCAGGTTACTATCGGAGGTTCATACCCAACTTCTCCTGAGTATCAGCCCCTTTCATGACCTTGACTAAGAAATACCAGGTTTCTGTGTGGAGTGAGCAGTGCGAGATAGCCTTCAGCTATCTGAAGGAGAGGTTGGTTAGTGACCAAGTGCTGAGGCTACCAGAAGAAGGGGCGGTGTATGAGGTGTTATATGATTCTTCAAGACAAGGCCTTAGATGTGTGTTGATGCAGCGACAAGGGGGGATCTCTTATGGGTCAAGGAAGCTATGCACTCATGAGGGTAATTATGCCACCCATGACCTGCAGCTTGCAACGGTCATTTTGTGCTAAAGTTATGGAGGCATTACCTCATCGGAGAATGCTTTGTGGTCTTCACAAATCACAAAATTTTAGGGTATATCTTCTCCCAGCAGAACCTAAACTTGCGACAGTGAAGGTGGGTGGAGTTCCTCTAGGATTATGAATTAGAGGTTTCCTACAATTCAGGGAAGGGAAATGTAGTGGCCGACAACTTGAGCAGGAGGTCACATAAGGAAGCATTCTGAGAGTCGGCAGATGCCTGGAAGGTGATGGAGGAGTTGGATGCCTTTCTTCTGGATGTGAGGATGGATAGCGATAGAGGTTGTTTGTATCAGATGACTGTACAGTCTTTTCTATTTCAGAAAGTGGAGGAGTCTCATTGGGGAGACCCAGAGTGCAAAGTGATGTGTGACCGAGTTGACCAGGGGAATGCCCCGAAAGGGTGGATGAAGGATGGCCAGAACTGGATGATTTTCCAGGGAAATTTGTTCGTTCTAGAGGCAATGCACAGAAAGGTTCTCAGTGAGTTACACAACACACCCCTAGTGGTAAACCCAAGAGTTTCCAAGATGTACCAGGGTTTGAAGAGGCAGTTTTGGTGGCCCAGAGTAAAGAGAGCAGTGGCAGAGTTTGTGGCCAAGTACCTAGTGTGTCAGCAGGTGAAGGCTGAACACAGTGTTCCAGGCGGCATGCTGCAATCTCTAGATGTCCCTGAGAGGAATTGGCAGGACATCTCGATGGATTTCATCATGGAACTACCCAAGGTTCAAGGGGGATACGACGCCATCTGGGTAGTGGTGGACCGGTTGATGAAATCGGCCCACTTTCGGGCAATTAAGGAGTTGAGTGCAGTGGATGCTTTGGCACGAAGGTACGTGGAAGAGGTGGTACGGTTTCATAGAGTTCTGAGGTCCATAGTCTCAGATAGGGATGCACAGTTTACCTCACGTGTCTGGAGAGTATTGTAGCATGATTTTTGCACCCATCTACGTCTTAGCACTGCTTTCCATCCCCAGACAGATGGACAGATATAGCGCACCATCCAGACCATGGAGGATATGCTGCGGGCATGCGTTCTGAACTCAGGAGGATCGTGGGCATGACACTGGCCTCTAGTAGAGTTTGCCTACAATAATAGCTATCACTCTTCCATCAGTATGGACCCATTTAAAGCCTTGTACGAGAGACCATGCCGCTCACCTGTGTGTTGGACTGAAGTGGGAGAGGCAGGCATCCTTGGCCCAGAAGTGGTGCAGAGCACGACAGAGACGGTCCAGCTCATACGGGAAAGGATTAAGGCTGCCCTGGACCGGAAAAAGTCGTATCCTGATAGCAGGAGAAGGCCCTTGGAGTTTGATGTTAGAGATGACATGTTATTGAAGGTCTCCCATCGGCGTGGACAGTGGAAGTTCGGCAAGGGATGTAAGCTTTCTCCCAAGTTCATCGGACCATTCGAAGTGTTGCGGCAGGTCAGCGAAGTGGATTATCAGCTAGCGTTACCACCGCCACTACTGAGGACACATAATGTCTTCCATGTGTCCCAGCTCAGTCGGTATCTGCACGATGATTCAAACGTCCTCGGCTGGGGAGAACTGGACATCGAGGATGATGTGACCTTTGTGGAGAGACAAGTGATGATCGAGGATCGCATGGATAAGGTGCTTCATGGTCGAACCATTCCCTTGGTTCGTGTGTTATGGATACATGGTGGTCTTGAGGAGAGTACGTGGGAGAGGGAAGCATGGATGTGTGCCCAGTACCTGGAGTTGTTTTGAGTTTTGTGTTGATTCTGTTTATACATGTTTTAGTGGAGCGTTTTACCTTTTGGGCTATGAAATATGTAATTTTTCTTTCCTCTCTATATGTGTGTGCAAAGTACTGGCTATAGGGGGAGGGGATGCTCTGACCCCTAATCAAGACGCATTAAGGTGGATGCAGTTAAACACGTGTGGGCGAGTCAATGCTTCCCAAAGCGGATAGTATCTTGACGTGGAGGAAGAGAATCCCCAACCCACATGACCAGGCAGTTTGACATGGCATGTTTCTTGGTTCTTAAGATGAAGTTGTTTTTCGTTAACAATGAGGTTCACTCCTGAGAGGTATCGTTCAAGGTGGTTGTTCGGACCCTCTCTTCCCTTCTAGTTGTTTTGATTCTCGAGGACAAGAATAGTTTGAGAGGTATCTGATGTAATGGATCGGGTTTTTGGGGGTCCATTACTTTGTGAAAATATGTTGTTGGGTCTTCTAGGTAGTCTGGGAATCTCGATGAAGTTTGAACCTAACGGTAGGCCCACCGGTAGTCTTAGCCTACTGGTAGCTCAGTCTACCGGTAGCCGCAGCCAACCGGTAGCTCTGTCTACCGGTAGCTTGGTCTACCGGTAGCCGCGGCTTACCGGTAGCTCGGTGTACCAGTAGCTCAGTCTACCAGTAGCCGCAGCCTATCGGTAGCTCTGTCTACTGGTAGATCGATCTACCTGTAGCCGTAGCCTACCGGTAGCTCGGTCTACCGGTAGCTCGGTCTACCGGTAGCCACATCCTACCGGTAGCTAGGTCTACCGGTAGCTCTGTCTACCAGTAGCTTAGTCTACAGGTTACTGAAACCTACTGGTAGCTCAGGTACCGGTAGGTGTCAGCCACCGGTATCTCTCAGCTACCTCTAGCTGCAGACTACAAGGGTTTTCCAGTAGCGCCTCCTTTTGCGCTAATTGAGTTTTAAACACTATTTTGACCCCTTGGGGCTTGCTTTAAAGCCCACAACGCCCATAAATGGTGTCTAATTAAATATTTAATGATTTAACCTGGTGTGTGCGTTGGTTTAAACAACCCCAAAGGGTGGGGACCCCTTAATGACGTGTAGGGCCACGTAGTCAACCCACGACCCGCTCCTTACGCGGTTTCACGTCCTTATTTCAGTATCCCAACCATTCCCGACCCTTATAAACTAAAGGCGTATCCCTGGGTTTCTTTTTTTTCCTCATCCACCCTATGATCTATTCGTCTACTCATCCTTGGAGTCCCCGAGGTCCCTCCCCGGTGTTCCTCACGTGTGGAGAGAAACTTCGATCGTTGATCAATCAGGTAGGGTTTTACCTTCGTCTCTCCCTTCTGTGTATCTTACGGGGTGGGCGCACTACTGATTCTGTAGAACTGGATGAACCAAACCTTAATGAAGTTAATAAATGGATTCTAAAGAACAAAGGGGAGGGGTGTGATCGATGATGCTCTATTTTCTCCTTTTTGAATTGTGTGGGCTTACGCCTACTGAAAATCAGGATCTTTGGTGGTGTTTCTCTATGCACTAATAAACCCCAACATCATGTGATGATTAAATGGCGTTTATTGTGGTTTTGAACCTTTCATGTCTAAAATAAATTGGTTAACTACATATATTTGGCTAAATAATTTGAAAGCACTAGGATCAACCCTTTCTATGATAACCCCGGTTCAAGCCCAGTGGAATTAAAATCATGGAGTGTGTTAAAGCTTTTAAATCTGAAAATACATGTTGAGTATTTCCTTGTATTCCACGGGAAATTACGGGTGACCTTATGGTTTTCTTGGATGGGGGATTATAATGCTGAGGTGATGTGGGTGGGGATGGGATTCCTTGTGGTTTCACTTTCCGTGGTTGTGTGGTTCTGAATTTAAGGTCGGGTGGTTACTTTGTTTATATCACGAATTGGGGTGGGATCCTCTGTTGATGAGAAACCATTTAGGGGACACGAGGTAGTGTTTCTGGGTTTCCTTTGCTTTCATTACTTCGAGGGATCTCACTAGCCCCATGGTTGCAGAAGGTGTAGGCAGTAACTTGGGGGTTTTCCTTGGTTCCAATTGTTACGACATTACAAGAGAACCAGGTGTGAGTGATTAATTTGTTTTTTGACTTTACTCTTTCCTTGGATTGTTCTTATGCTTGATAGTTTCCCATGTAGGTGTTGAAACTTACTTAAAGTTTATTGATGAACACGAAAGACAAGGATGGGATTAAGGGGTTCTGGTTTGGTGTGATTTGTGACGTGGGAAAGGGTGATTTTGTGTTCTTTAGGCAGGCTGAAGAAAAACCTAAACTTGGGTGAGTGCCCATTACCTATACGTATACTTTTAGTTTTTGTGTTTCTTATTTGTGCCCCACCCAAGTTGGGAACATAGTGCTGAACACCCCCATTTCATGGGGGAGGGTGTTTTTTCCAACACTTCCATTAGTGGCTGGTGGTTAGCTCCTTCTTCTCCCTTTCCCAGATAGCCCAAGTATCTTAGGGCAGGCTGTGATGGCCTGAAGTCCATTATTAGCCCAATAACCTTCGGGCAGGGTAGTGTGGCGGTTGGCCCTAGTGTGTGCGGGAAGGTGGTTTTCCAAGTGTCTTCGGGATGAGGCCCAGGTGTCTTCGGGCGTGGCAGTAAATCTTCTAGCCCAGGTGTCTTTGGGCGTGGCGGTGGTTGTTCTGGCCTAGGTGTTTCCAGGCGTGGTTACGTGTGATAGTTGTGGTCCAATTGTTTGTGGGTGGGGTTTGGAAGTGGGACTGCGTGAGGATATTGCCTAGGTGTTTGTGGGCAGGGTTTAGCAGTGGGACTGCGTGAGGATATGGCCCAGGTGTGTGTGGGTGGGTGTGGCAGTGGGACTATGATGAGAATGGCGGGATTGGTTCGATGCATAGTATGACTTCAATAACCAGTGGAAAATTGGAACGGGGTACCCAAACATCGATGTGCTTTTATTATTCTTTACTTTTTTGTGTTGTTTGGTGAGTGTGCCCGGTGAGTGGGATGGATGAACTCCTTAATAGTGTTGGTTGTCTGCTTCTCACGGGACTTTAGTACGTTCCCCCACTTGTGCACAAGAGTCTTTGGTTTTTCCCTACTGAGTGTACTCGTATGCTCACCCTATGTATATAAAACTGCTTTTAGGTTTCGAGGAGGACTTTAGGGATCGCACAGGACCGTACTAGCTTAGACCATTGGGGCAGTTGCTGTTTTCATTTTCCTTTTTCTTGGTATCTTTTTACCTTGGGGTTTTGTGGCATATATTATTTACTTTTGAACATGAATGTGGGAATAGTTTTCCTTTTGGTTTTTACTTTTCTTTCAGTTTTTGTGTTTTTGGGTTTTATCATCTTATTTCCTGATCCTATAAAACAAAAAGGGTAATACCTTCCATTTGTGTGTGAATTTCATACCCTTGGGGCTAGTCTCCACTCTGGGACCTATTGAAGGTGGGTTTCGGGGGTCATTATCTCTTGTTCAACTTAAAGAAGGAAGGGCTTGGAAATCTTCTAACCCTTCCCTTCTTTTGGTGAAGGTGGGTCGTGACATTGTTATAGCTTTTTTTGTTAATTCAGATTATTTTACTGATGAAGAAGATGTTGATAATGGTGATTAGGATGATGATGTTGGTTATGGGATAGATATTGATCCCATATATTTTTGACTTAGCATAAAATAGATATGTGGTTGTTGTTTAATGACTTTAATTGATTGTTTACATGGATTTATATGATTGTTATATAATTTTAAAAGGTTTTAATGTTATTACAAAAAAGTTGTTTGAATGCCAAATATAAAATAATTGTATTTCATTGAATGTGCATTGTTCTTTTTACAATAAATATAGGTTTAGGATGGGCTTGAAGGGTTATTGATGTAAAAAACGGATAGCATGATCTACCCACGATTCAATAAACTGTGGGTATATGTTTTCTTTTAGTAAAACATGTCTTCATGATTTTGAGAATGATGGGTATAGAAATATACCCACATTTTATCCAAAAATGTGGGTATGAAAAAATCACTTAGGCTATACGCGTGATTTCTATAGAAATAGTTGGTATAGTTCTATACAGGTACCTCCCTCAGTCACAGTTCCTAAAACTATGGGTATAAGATAGACCCGTATTTTTAAGGTCTATACCCACAGTTCTAAACCATGGGTATAGTGTATATTTCAAGAAGTGAGAATGTTACCTCTTATTTGAGTAACCTCCTTAGGTTTGCACCAAATTCTTCTAAGCAAGGATTTATACACAAACTAAGGATTATAGTATGAAGAGATAGAATTTGAGAAGTGATTTGGATATATCTTGGTCATACCAAAATGCTATGAAGGTGTTAAAAATAGTGGAGAGGCGGTATCCTTTTATAAGTGATGTGAGTGCGATACATGTAATTTTTGGATAGAAAAAAGTGTGCCCACATTTTTAACATTACAAGGGTCCAAAATAAATTATTATAGAGAATTATATGTTTTAATATCTATAAATATTTATAAAATTGACTTTAGATAAGTTTTTAGGTCAATTTTACCATTATATTTTTATTTTTACCCCTGATAAATCCATTTTTACCTAAACTATGGTAATTAATTTTAATTGTTGTCAATATTCATTTTGGTAAAATAAAAGAAATTAAGATTATCAGAAAATATATAAAATTATAATTTAGATTATGGAATAAATTTTTCTAAATTCCATTCATAGAAGTAGAAAAGCTAAATTTAAAACTAATCATGCATACATGAAATGAAAGTGGGTTTCCAATGAGAAAAGTCTCAAAATTTTAAAAAAATTGAATACCAATATTTAATTTAAAAATGATTCTGATGGACTAAGTTTGATTAATAGATATGAATTTGAAGTAATTTTATATTAAAATAAAATAAAAATATAATCTAATATTGTAAATAATTTAAATGAAAAGGAAATTTTCAGTTAAAATTCTGTATTTTCCACTATTCATCAAGAAATAACATTTTATAAAAATATTAAAAATTGATCCTAAGATAATATTGATATTATGATTTCAAAAATTCAGAATATTTTTTCAAATAAATTTTATAAATTTTTTAATATTTGATTCTAAATTATCTGTGTAAGTCTTGATGAAACTATATTTTAGAAAAAATACAATTTATCAAAAAACATTTATTTTTATTTTAAATGATTATTATTTTATTTATATTCAATAAAAACTACAAATTTTAAATTTTATTTATTACTATTCATATATTAAATCATAATGGCTAGTTTGTAATGGTATATTATATTATGGTATATTTTAACTAGTGGTTTCATGTTCTTTTATCTATCGAAGAAATTAAATTTATTTAAAAAAAAATATTTCATAAAGACTTCGGTATTATATTTTCTTCTAATCTTTAGGTATTTTGTAACACATGATATATACAAAAAATGTAATTTTAAAATATTGTGGTGTTACATTCTCCCCTCCATAAAAAAATCGTGTCCTCACATTTTAATCTTGATCTCGATAACCACGGGCTGGACATTTGGAAATACCATTACTAAAAAACCACATTGTAAAAAGGTTAATAAAACATCTTCTTAATATAGAGAAAAGTACATCTGAATGTAATATGAAATAAAAAATAACCTTGTTTCCATGTAGGAGAACATAGGTGGGAAATGAAAACATGTACATGGAAGAAAAGAAAAAATACTAATAGAGACTGATATATGCGATTGATCATAGAAATTTAATGATCCGTTGAAATTTAAGGACCTAAAAAACACTTATCTATGATGACTTAAAAGACAAATTGATTCATAAAATAAGAATTTAATAGGATAAATTTTTTTATTCAATATCCATTTCTAAAATATGAACAATTCTATAACTTTCTGATATTATAAGTAAATATACATACATGATACATTTCAATTTCATAATCAAAATATAATATTTTCGTTGAGGTTAGATCAATTTCAAATTCATCAATTACTCTAATAAAGGAATATAAAAAAATTACCTGAAGTAAAAAAAATTCACTTCCAATGCATCATAATATTTATAATATAATAATTATTTTTTCCTTTGATCTCAAGTTATTATTAATAAAAAAATTTATTATGGTTTATCCAATATGTATGACTCATTATATGGTGAAGTAATACATTAATTAGTAAGACCTCATCAAAACTTCAAATTACACAATTTCATAAATGGTTAACCTTATAGCTCTTCCAAAATATTTGGATCCATAACTTTAGAAATAAGGTCACTAAATTTTGAAAATGAAATTGTCATTAATTAGTTCCAAGGTATTTAGTACAATCCAATTTACTTTATCCATATCAACCATTTATTTCTCCCAACATCATTATTGCAACATTATAAACTTATTAAGGGTTATATTTCCCTCAATAATTATTTTTGATGAAGTTCATATTTCTACTGAATAATGTTTCTTGGTTATTTGTACAGTTACACATATGCATTCAAATTCATAATTTAAAATTACTATAGTATAATCCTTATACATTTTAACAATTCAAATTAGAAAATAATTAAATATTATTTTTCTTGGATCCAAATACAGAAGCACAAAAATAATTCCATTTGATCTATTGAAATATCATACCCATTAACTTAATCCCATTGCTTATTTTGAGTTATTTTCCCATGCTGATTGGGGAATTAATTTTTGTATTGACCCATTTCATTATAGTGGAATCATTGAAAATTTTTATATTCTTTATCTCCCTTGAAATCATGAGCATACTGGTTTTTTATCAAAACTTGATGTAAACTCCATTTCTTTTTAAGAATGTACCAAAGTTTTTTATTCCTCAAGTGTCACATGATGTAAAATACTTATTTATATTCATTCCTTTAACCATTTTTTCTTTGTCATCCTCTTGTTCTCTTACATCCCTTTGAAGTCATAATACTAGGAGAATTATTTCTTTGCCTTGATATCAAATGATATTATGTCCTCATATAATGAGACTTTTTGGGAGACTATTTCTCTTCCAAGATTTGTCTATGTGACATCAAATAAATGATAAATATTTCTCCTTATATTATTTTGTATAGTCTTTTATATTCATTTCTAACATTGCAAATTTTTCTTCGTACTTAGTGACGTTTTTTATTCTTTCTATCGTAGGCTCGAGAACTATATTTTCATATCCACTCATTTCTCATTTGGAAAATATTTTCCCTAGAAGAATACCTTGAAATCCTTCCACTAAATTATTTTTATTTACTCCTCATCCTTAAAAATTGAATTAATAACCACTGTTGATCTATATATTCTGAAATACAATAATCATCCATGAAACAATTAACCATTTATTTACCTCCAAATGTGATAAATATTATCTCTATATAAATTAACCCTTTCTCACCTAAAAAAGATTTGTAGTCCCATGGAATAATGAATTTTTATGATGTATGAAGTGGTCTTTCATTGTTACAGCACATTGGAGATTAGTGGGATGCTCTATAGAGGAAAGGTTATTACACTTAACCAGAGTTAGCTGCACTAATATGGTTATAACATGATCATTCCCAAAAGTAGATCTAGCTCCATATTCATTATCTTTCCTAGGAGAGAAATCCCTATATGGAGTATGTGCATTGATATGGTTATAATTCCAATTTTTTTTACAATTTCTAAACAATGTCATACAATATTAAATAGCGTGAAATTATGAAACATAATGTATAATTCCAAAAATATTGAAATACTTAACATAAATAAAAAACTTTATTCAAATCTAATCTCATAATCATAAACATGGTTTCTTTGGTAATATATTTATTTTCAAATCCTAAATAATTGTTTTTATAGAAAATTTCGATTATTCTAAGCTATACCCTTGGAGTTTCAAACTAAATGCACAGTAAGGCACATTTTTTTGAACTACGTAATGATTGGGTCAACCCCATTACTCCATTTTTGAAGTTATTACTCCAGGGTATATCTATTCCAAAACCACATCCACATTTATTATCAAGATAGGGATGTATTTTCTAGGAAAACCAAATCATATCTTCCTTAACAAAGAATTGGGATTTTCTTCAATAATTAGATTTCAATTATATCATAGGGTTATTATCCCGAAAATATGTCTTTCTAAATCTAGTTCCCAAGATTTCAACTAATATTACTCAAATACCATCTATAATGAACCTTACCACAGTATCCTAGAGTGGGTTTCTAGATTGTTACATTGACATAAGATACAAGGAATCATACCCTGATGGACTGAATAGTTTATTATTATTTATAAACTAGAAATGTACTTTAATTTTATATTAAATTGTAAAACATAAAATACACATATAATTTTCTTTGATAATTTCATCATTCCCATTAGATTATACCTACATATCAATCAGAAAATACTTCCCACTATCATGGGGAAAATAAAACATAAGAAAGGGAGAGATCATATACTCAGTAATGGTAGGTATATAATGGAATCTGTCATGAGTAAACATTTAATTATCAATATTGAAAGTTAAATAACTAAAACACATTCCATTTGATCAATAACTTGAGCATAATATTGTTGTAATAAAATATGATCAAATAATTCCACAAAAATAATCACATGAGCTTGAAACATAACCATGGATAATCTAACTAATTGAATAATCACATTGAATATCAACATTTGAATTCATATTGACGGAATTCATAATTCTAAACATCTAAAATATACCTTCAAGGATTGTTGCATTACATCTAATACCATCAAGGATTGTTCCAAGATATCTAATTCCATTGAGGCTTATGCCGAGACATCTAAATAAATGGGTAGCAAATCTTACAAAATCGTACCAAGTTGGTTTCATGAGACATACTAATGCATAAAGTGTATATATCCCCCCCCCAATCACTCACAATGTCCAATTAATTCCTCTATTGAAAGGGTTGAATCATAATCAATATAAAAATAAATATAGAAAAACTAGAATATGAAATGATAATAATTACCCCAGTCAATTATCATAATTATAAACCAATTAGAGTATAATGGGGAATGGTAATAAAATTGTATGTCCTCAGTTAAAATAATTATTAATTTTCCAAGGAAATAATAAGGATGGTATCAATACAAAATATTTCCACTTGATCATAATTACCTTAAAGGGATTATTCCAGGGATGAAAATAAATACCAACAAAATATCCTTAAAACAATATTGAAGAAAATTTAAATTCCATTTCAAAAATAACCAAATAAAAATAAAAGATCACAAATCATTTTGAAAACACTATTATTTGAAATTAAAAATTGATACTTATAAAGTAATATTTAAAATTTTATTGGTTTTTATGGATAGAAATTATGTACATGTTGAGTATGTTAAAACAAAGATTCCTTTCTTATTTTCAGTAAAACATAAATGGGAATTATTTTCAAAACAATGTGAATATTGCATTTGAAACATTTATTAATAATATAAAATAGGTAATATTGACTTTAATTAATCATTTTTAATAGTTTAAAGAATTTACAAAACATGTGTTTTGATGAAAATGGATTTTTGACCGAAGAGTGAAATAATGTCATATTTTCATAAAAACATTTTGGAAACCATTTTATGTATGAAAGAGTATAAAAATGGTACTGTTAGTTGAGAAATTTCATAAAAAGATATAGGATAATAAAATATATATTTTTAAAGATATAAATATAAAATAATTTCCCCATGGTATGATTAAACAAAAACATTCCCAACTTATGATGAGATAGTGAAATTAACCCTTACCACTTTGGTAAATTTTGAATCATAATCCCCAAGAAAGAAATAAATTTAAATTAAACATTATATACCATGAATATAAATTAATTCATGATATAATATAAAAAATGGAACATGATTGAAGAGGATCCCATATGTATTCCAATGAATTCCAAACTCTGTTTTTAGTTAATCAAAGATCTGATTGAAGGATTTGACCCTCCCCGATATGAAATCTCTTCCTGATTGGTTTCCTCCATCTATCCCTTTGTATCTCATATGTTAAAGTGATTTTTTCCTCCATCTATGATGAGTTTAGATATAGGTTTTGATATATATTAATCTATTTGATCATGGATTTTTGTTTTGGTTCCAGATCATGTTCTTTATTATGTAATGGAATATTCCACTTCAATTTTGGGGATTTTCAGTTTGGAGAATTCCAATCAATGATGTTGAGGATAGTGGTATATTATTTAATTATCAAAGTATTTATTTAAATTAAGTTTATGTAATTTTTAAATTGTATTTCACATTTAGAATTTGTATCTTGAATTGAATTTATTTATTTATTTATTTAATTTATAAATGTATTATGGAATTGATTAACTGATGTGATTATATAATTAGTCAATTGATGGTTTTGTAGAATTTATTTACTAATATAATTTTGAATTGATTTATTAATGTGAATGATGGGATGTTTAGCTTAACCTTGAAGGTTTGACAAATTATTTGAATAAATGCTTATAAATGGTTTAATAGTGAATTATTCATATTTTTTCAGGTGATTAAAGTGATTAATCGTGACTTTTTATAACTGAAATGGTATACCCTAATGTAAAAAATTTAGGGTAGGGTTAATGATGGTTAATTATTTAAAATGTTATATATGTGATATAGGTTATTGATTTATAAATTTGGTGTGGGACATGAAATGATGCTTTAAAATCAAACAAGTTACTAGATATGATGTTTTTAGGCCCAAATTTCTACATGTTTTAAATGATTCTAGGAAAAAAATGATTATTTAGAAACCCATATTTGATTAATTGATAAATGGGGAGTGGGACATGGACTGATGTGTCAAATCACCATAGGTTCTAGACATGGTGTTCTAGGCCAAACAAATATTTATTGGACTTGGTTCCAAGTATTAGTAATAAAAACTGAAATTAATTGGATAATTAAATCCCATGTTATAAGGAATTGTAAATCCCTATTTTATATGGTCCAGAATCCATCACTAGATGAAGGAATTATTGATTGTTTGGGTTTCATCAGGAACCAAAAAAAATTATGTGGTTAGTTAAAAAATAATGAAATGTTATAACTTTTTCCCTTATTTTGTTTTGTTCTGTATACAAATGCATAAATTTTCATAGATTTTATATTGTTTTAGACAGTGTTAGTGGTTCCCTATTGAGCTGTACTCACACCATACATGTGATATATAATAGGTACCTAAATAGACTTCCTGTTTACAGGATAGGATAAGAGAAAGAGCCCTATGTTATATGGCTGATTTGGGATGAAGCATGGATGATGGTAACGAACATGGCGTCAGACCCGCTAGGGAGTTTTCAATGAGTATTTATTTTGGGTTCTGAAAATTGACACTTGAAATATGTATTAAATGGAATATCTACTATTTTTGTTTGGTTATTGTAATTCTTGTTCCTCTTTATCATGTGAAACAAGTATGTACTGGTTATTGGTTACATCATTTGGTTACTGTTTATTTATTTCCACTATTGTGCTGCTTTTATAAAGAGCTTATAGTCTTCCCATGTTTTATTATTTACCCTCACTAATAGTTGTAAGCCTCTATCATATGTGGAGGAATACCTAAAGTCACTTAATTAACTGAATTGTGGCACCGGTATGTGGAACTCAAGTCGGGACATTACAAAGCAGTATCAAAGGTAGGATTTATTTCTTTTATTTTGTCTTACTATTTTTTAAATGTATATAAGAAACTGGTATTAGTTTGTCCATGGTCAAGAGCTAATACAGGGAAGTATCTAACCCATATATGGTAGAAAAGGCTAATGATGAAGGTTTGGATTGTTTTTTTTTATGATTGTTGTTACATCTGGGTGATATTTTACCACGACTGATGTACCTATTGTGTGATGTTATTATTTTTCTGAGTTTTTTCTTCTATTCGTGGAATGAAATGAGGGATGATCATACATGCATAATTTTAAGAACTCATGATTTATTATGGCATGAATCATTTTAGGCATGCACGTAAAATAATGTTTTGGGATGGATTTTTTTAATGTAAATTTATTTCTTTCTTATGTAATTTAAATGAAAAGGGTTTCTAAAATGAAATTGAAAATTGAAAATGATGCTAAATGTGGAAAATTTAATTTGATAAATGGATTTCTAATGATAAAAAAGAATTTTGAAAGTCCTTTACCATATGATAACTATGACTTGGTTGAGGGATGGTTGAGGTTAGTGATAGTACCTTATTTTTAACAGTGTCGAAGGATATAGGGGATGAATTGATATGGATTTATGTGAATACCTCTTACTTAAATATTTTAATGTTTTATTATGTGTCCTAAGATGTTTTTTTGGAATTACAGAGATATTTTCCCATGAAGATTCTTATTTATATGATGGTAGGAGGAAATTTATAGAGATAGTCCTCTGATAATATATCCTTATGATCCCTTAGTTCTGGGCGATGAAGTCGAAGAGTTGATTGGTGAGAAATTTACTCAATTATGCGTTTTATGGAAAGAGACCCATTGCATGTCGTGAAAATTATGTTTGACCTGAAATAGAAGTTTCTGTTGAATTACACTCTAACATTCATTAGAGAGGTTATATTTGAGGAAGATGAGATTATTAACCACTTAGAGACTCCTTTTGAGAAAAGTGTGAAACTGAAAGCTTATATGTTACATGGTCAGGCAATGAATTGATCAGTCATCCAGAATTGGGATTAGAATATAGAGGATATGATGTGTATGGAATTTAAGGAATCGTTATTGGATCACTAATATCCTGATATGCTCAGGAAGGAGAGGACACCTATGTTTTAGTGGATGACCCATGGCGACAATATCCTTGATGGACTTTGCAGGAGGCATTACAGATTCGATGTACTTTTTCTTGATTTGGAAAGGGATGAAGATATTGTGGCAAAGAGGTTTCAGGATGAGATTACATGTGAAATTATGTCCAATGTTAACATTCTTGGTCTAAATAAGATTTTAGAGGTGGTGAATTAGTCTCTAATATATGAGGGTAACTGGAAGGAGTTTTCCAAAGAGATGTAGGTGGTTTCTACTTGATGACATAGAGGTATGTCTTCCAAGAGTAGGAAGAAACAATATAACAATGTTAACCAAAGTAGTGGAAATAAGATATACTAGGTTTATGGGTTAGTTTCTTCTGAATATGACTCATGTTATATGCCATATGTGCAGTAATCTAGGTAACATTTCTTAATTCTGTCCTGAACCATCTGTAGAGTATTGAGATTTCAATTGGATGAGGAATCTATTTTGGTTCTTAAAGAACCCATGATAGAAGGGTAGTGATGGAGGGTCTAGGTAAAACCAAAGTACATGAAGGGTTTATTCAACACCATACGAGTCTGGAAGTTATAGTTCTAATGGTTGTGGTGGTTGAGGTAAAGGGTGTGGTACTTCTAGGCAAGAGTGCTCGCATTAGCAAAGTGGTGCAGTTTATGGAACTCAGACTCTAGCATAAGGAAGAGGTTTAGTATAGTTTCATGTTTTTCATCCTATACTAATTGATAGAGAGGATGGACCATCGATAGTTATATGTTCTATTCTTTTAGATTATATTCATTCCAGTGCTTTATTGGATACTAGTGTCTCTTAATATTTTAAATCTACACAACTTTTTAATGGTTTGATCTTGGAAGTGTAGTTCTTGAGTGGGGATATAAAAATTGATAAAATTTTTGGAGTGTGTTTGAGAGACATCTTATTGTGGAAGGTGGTTCTCTCGAGGTTGCGGAGTATCATTTTACATGTGATCTTTACATCCTCAATATTTTATGTCTTGAATTTTTTTTGGGTATGGATTGGTTAGTATCATACTGATACAACATTTATTTTTACCATAAGAGAGTAACATTTACATCCCCAAAGGAGGATTATTATGTTCATTGGGGAGAGTGGGATATCTATACAGTCAATGTAGGTCCAATTCATGAGTAACTATTAGAGATTACCACTCGGGTTTCATGTTTTTTGTTGAATGGTAGAGGTGTGAAACAAGATGTATTTCCACCCATTGTGGGCCAATTCTAGGATGTGTTTCCTAAGTAATTCTTATAGAATTTACCTGATAGAGATGTATAATTTAAAATTTTTCCCAAGTCATGGGTTGATCTAGTTTCTATTCCACCAAACAGAATTGAACCAAAACACCTTCATGTTCTTTGGACTCATCTGGAAGAGTTGATGGTTAAGGGGTTTATCTATCCCTATATATCACCTTGTGGTTCTCCAATTTTGTTTTCAAAGAAGGCTGATATGAATTTTGGAAAATGTGTTGATTAATGAAAGTTGAATCAGTTGACATTGATGAAATGATATTATCTTCTACATATTGATTATCTCTTTAACCAATTAAGAGGGTATTGTTTGTTATCTAAGATTTTATTAAGATCACGATATCATCTGTTGAGAGTAAGACCTTCTAATATACCATGGATAGCTTCCAGAAGTAGTTATAGACTATAGAGTTAATTGAAAAGTCATTCAAGCTAATGAATCCTCTGACAGTGTTTATCTTCTTGATGAACTGAAACTTCCACCTGTACCTAAATTAGTTTGTGGTTGTTTTTCTGTTATTGAAATCGTGGTGTACTTCAAGACACAAGACGATAATTCTCAACAACTTTTTATAATCCTGAGTACACCGAGGGAGTATAGGTTGTACCCCAATATATCTAATTTAAAATTTAGTATTGATCATGTACATTTCTTGGTTCATATTATCCTAGAAGAATGTGTTTCAATGGACCCCTAGAGTGTTCAAGAAGTGGTTTCCTGGGATCAGCCCAAGAATTGTTTCTATATCTATAGTTTTCTTGTCTTATTGAGCTATTTTCATTGCTTCTTCTAGGGATTCTCCTACTTGGTAGCCCCACCATACGTCTTTACCAAGAAGTGATTTGAGTTTTAATGATTTGTGTCTTGGGAGAATGGTTTCCAATAGATGAATAAGTGTTTGACTACTACACAGATCATGGTCCTACCTAATTTCGGTGAGGAATATGTGGTGCATTTTTATGCATATGGAATATGACATGGAGTAGTGTTGATGTAGATATATTGATATGTGGATTATGGGTCATGAAATTTGATGCCACATGAATGGAACTACCCTACACATTACCTCGATTAAGTTGGAGTGGTTTTATGCTTTGAAGTGTTGGTGATATTATATGATGGGTGAAATGTTTATTGTGTATACTGATTTAATTAGAATAAATTCTATATTTTTTTAGTGTTATTTGAATATTCAGTAGTGGGTATAGGTTGAGTATATACATTCATTTTTCTTTGATCTAGAATATATGACCAGGATGTGGAACAATGGTTCTAAGACATTGAGAAGGAAAACTCATACTTGAATTCTTTAAGAGTCTAGTTATGAATAGAGGATAATGAATTTTCTCGATGAGATGCATGTGTTGGTTTAGAACAACAAGGAGAATATTATAACATAACAGTATTAGTTGAGTTCATACATTTTAACTAGATTGGGAAGAAACAGTATCAGGATCCAGAATGTTTTCCATTTTGGGATTTCTTTGGAAGAGGGGAGTCCCCTTCCGATTAGACCATCGATGAGGACGATATCTTCTATGTCTGTGTCCATGTTATTGTGCCTAATAGTATGTGGTAGGAGTTGATGAATGAATTTTATGCCTCTAAGTGCGTGGTGCATCTCGGTTTGAACAAAATGCACCATGACCTATATCGACATTATTGTTTTCTAGTCCTTTAAAAGTATATTACAAGGTTCGTGACATGATGCTACACCATTCAACAGGTGAGGTAAGATCATCAAAAACCTTGAGGTTTTCTACATCTATTTCCCATTCAGAAATGAAAGTGGTAATGTGTTAACATTCATTTTGTGTTAGGTCTCTTGATGATGCCTTGGAATAAATCTACACAGTGTTCTCTTGATTGATTAATGAAAGTTGTGTTTTTCTAACCTATATGGGGGAATTTATCTATGGATCAGTTAGGAAACTTTTACATTCCAATGATAGTATATCTACACAGGGTTCTACATAGTATAGTTTCAGATTGTGATACATGTTTTACCTCACATTTCAATCAAGGCATGCAGAAAGTACTTGGTAGATATGTGTTTCTATGTAAGGATTTCCTCCCATAGTTAGATGTGATGTCAGATCATATAATATAATTATTAGATAATATTCTATGGTTGTGTGTCCTAGAGTTTAGTGGGTCATAAGAGAATCCCATAGAACTTATTGAGTTCTACTATAATAAAAGTTTCCATGTGACTATTAAGATGGAACCATATGAGGCTCCTTATGGTAGTCAATATAGTTCACCTATATATTGGACAGTTGTAGGTGAGTTAGAGATGTTGGGACCAGGTCCTATAAAGGAGATGTTAGAGAAGGTTTAAATGATTTGGAAATGTATGTCTATAGATTAGTGTAGGGAAAATTCATATGTTGATAGATTTCAATAACCCCGTGATTTTATAGTGGTTGGTCATGTATCTCTTTGGATGTTGTCTAGATTGGGTCACCATATGATTTAGATACAGGTCATGTTGGCACCCAAGTTTGTTGGACCTTTTGAGGTTATAGAGAGAATCGGGCCAGTGGTATACTGATTGGATCTTCCACAGAGGTATAGTTCTAGGCATGTTTATTGGAACTTTTGGATATTTTTTATTTATTTCTATTTTTATTCTTTAAAAAAGAGGTTATAGTCTCTCCATGTTATATAATTGACCCTCACTACTTTTCAGCAACATCTTACATACGGGGAGGTGCACTTGAGATGACATAACCAACATGATTGGGGCATTGGTATGTGGCACCTGGGTTAGGAAATTATACATATTATTATTTATAATATCATATATTATCTTTTTATAACATCTTATCACATGTTCATTAATAATATTTCATTTTTATAATTGTTTCATGTGTTAAATGTCTTATTTTATCGTTAGTGTTTTTTTCATGAAAGAGTTAGTTATTTCATAAATTATATAGATACATGATATATAGTTTAATAATCATGTAATAATTATCATATAAATGCATAAATTATAATTTTATAACCAATCATGAAATTTTTTTGTGAATAATTAACTATGTTATAATCATCGACACGATATGTCATACGTACGCATAAGTAACATTTCCATTTTTCAATGATCATTATAGAAAAAAGAAAAGTAATATTTTAACTTTTTATAATTATCATAATATAATGAATACCATATTATTTAGTTACATATACTTATATATATCATCAATGTGGTGTGGTGATGAAATAGAGTCACATCGATTCGTCAAGATGATAGTCCACACGTGCACAAACGAGGTTATCCTTTTTAATATAAAAAATAAAATTATATATTGTCTTTTCAGAATAATAAATATGTCATTAGTTTGTTATTTAATTTATTAATATCAATTATATTTGCTATCATTTTCCTTATAACCATTCATGTAAAGAGTTAGTGACAAATGAATCGCATCGCTTTGTGAGGCTGTAGTCCTCCATACGAATGAGCGATGTTATCATACCCACTACATAATGGAAAGTAAAAAAAGGGTATATATGATATAGTGAATCAATAAGAATAATTATATTATATATATCATATTTATAATTTATATAAATCATCATTACCAACCTTGGGATTTTTTATTGGAAAGATGAATGACATCGGTTCGTGAGGCGGTAACCTGAAATACACATGAATGATGATTTCATAGCCCAATTGATTGAATTGGTTATTTTTGTATATGGTTACATTATTATAAAAAAATATAATTACATGTAAGATAATAAGGCTATTATATTAGTATTTTTTTATAATAATTCAATGATTTGGAAGAATAAATAAAATAAACACACTCATTGAAAAATGTTACCTCTTCTTCAGATAACCTCCTTAGGTTTGCACCAAAGACTTCTAGGGTTGTATTTTTGAAAAGAAAATAAGGTTTATAGGATGAGAATAGTGTACCTAGGAATTTATTTTATCATATAATTTTGAATCAAAAAGTTTGTGAAGGTGTTAAGAAGAGTGGTGAGGGGTTTCCTTTTATAATGAAGGTGAGTGGCACACTTGAAATTTTTAGAATGAAAAAGGTGTACCCATGTTTCTCACATGCCACATGTGTCCAGAATGAATTATTCATTATCATTATACATTATAGGGTATAAATATAAAAGTAAAATATAGTTTTTATAAAAAAAATTAGGTACATTTAACCATTATCATGTTAGTTTAAGCCCTTAATAAATTCATTTTTACCTTAGTCATGGTAATTAATTTTTACTATTTTCACTATTAATTTTGCTAAAACATTAGTTTGACCTTATTAAAAAAGTATAATATTCATGTTCCAAATATGGAATAGATTTTTCCAAATTAAATTAATATATATATATATATAATTTAAAATTAATCCTACACACGTGATGAGAAAGCAGGTTTTCATTGTGAAAATGATTAAGAGATTACAAAAAAAATTATATCCAAATTCAATATAAAACTGGTTCAAATGACCTAAATTTGATTAATATATATATAATTAAACTAGTTTTAATATAAACCAATTAAAAATATAATTTAAAATTCTAAATAATTTAAATCAAAAGGTGGTATTCTATTAAAATTCAGTATTTTATCACTATTCATTGAAAATGATACATTTCAAAAAAAACACCCCTAAGATAATTTATTTATTTTTATTTAATAAGTAATGATTTTTTTCAAAAAATTTATCAATGTCGTAAAATTTTATCTTAAATTATTTTCTCAAGGCATTACTAAACCACCTTTAAAAAAAACTATTTCTCTTTATAAAACATCTATTTTTTTAATGATTATAATTTTATTTCTAATCAACAGATTGTCATAATTTTCATTATTTGGTTATTAATATTAAAAAACTCCAACATTAGAGGTAAATTATATTGCTATAATATATTATGGTTCAGTTCAACTCATGGTTGTGTGTTCTACAAGATATCAAAGAGATTAAATTTTCATAAAAACAAATATTTTAAAAATTCATCAATCTTATCTTTACTTATAAGCCTGGGGTTGTGTGTCACACACACTATCGAAAATAATATTCTTATTTTAAAATCTCTTAGAGTTAAATTTCAGTCCCATATAAAAAATCATTTTATAAAAACTTATTCACCATGTTCTATTTCTAGTGGAGATAAGAAAAAAACCACTTACCTCACAACGGATGGATAAAAAAAAGAACAGAAAAACTAAACTCTAGATATGGACTTGTATCTCCTTCACATCAAGAAATATAATGATAAATCACCAATATTCTTATCAAGGAATATGAATCAATCCACCATGTATTAGATCTGATATTCTTAAAGAGAGAGAAGAAGACATGACTTAAGAAAAATGATTACTTACCAATGAATTTGGGCCTCTAACAAACATCGATTTTCTAAGCAATCACTTATATATTGAAAGTAATCTTCTTCTAAGCCTAGGGGAAAGTAGAATTTGAGATATTAAAGTAATATTATAATAAAGTAGGTTTTGTCACTTAATTTTGATTAGATCCACCAATTTAGGCATTTCAAATATAATTCATATGGTTATGTCACATGGTATTGAATACCATGTCCCAAATATGTGGTGATACTATCTTAATCCAAACCATTTCAAGGTTTTGTTGAACTTTTTGAGAAATTGTGTGCCACATTTACTTTTACCTCTATTTCAAGTTACATGGTTTCCCTTGGGAACTTGAATGGTTTGGAAAAACTATGTGCAACCATGCTCCTACATATTGGCCACTTCCTTCCCTTAAAAAGTTTGTTGGAGGTGGTGAATTATTTCTACTAATTGTTTAAAGACCGTGAACCTCCATAAAATCCTCCAAAACATGACAAAACCCCTAAAAACCTCACAAAACATAACCCTAGAATTATAGAGAATCAAAATACATTAATAAAGGGTCACTCACTGAAAACCAAAGGATAATAAATTCTCCCCACTATAGTTCTTCCCATTCCGCGAAAGTATAAACTGAAATATTCTCTTTGAATGTCCATTACACTAATAAAGAATTTTCTTTTCCAACTTCCATTTTCAAGTGGGTATCGATAAATACTACAACATTCCAACGGTCTACTAATTATATACATTGACATTCTAAAAAATGAGTCATCTCTAGATATTATCTACAACATTTCTTTTCAATCCAACCCACCAAAACTATATTTTCAAGGATTTATACATTTTAGGTATTAATAAATCAATATCCCATATCTAATGGTGGTAGACACTAATAAGTTGTTCCCAAAAAGTCAAATGTAAGACCATATGATCTCTAAACCACACTACAAGACTGTCATATGGCTATCATCCCAAAATGTTCTCCCATCCATTGAGTTTTGACATCAAAGTAACACAATTAATGTCAGATGTCTGAGAAATTATTACCTTCTCAACCAAATTGGGAACAAACAAAACTGCAATGAAAAGTGACACATAAACAATTTCTACATAATCAACAATGCATATCTACTATGACTAACATTAGTTCCATTGGTCTGAAGGATCTTTATCCAACTGAGCATATGAATTCCTACTCAATGCATCTTCCATTGAGTTCCCTTTACCCAAGATATACATCATGTTTTAGAGAAACATCTTCATATACTTCATCCATCTTTTCTCCCTTTAATTCAAATATCATTGTGAGAAAATGTGTTTCAAAACCTTTTTATCCCTAAAAACTATTAATTTGTCACCAAATATATAATGATTCTAGGTATTGAAAACATGGAATACATAAAAAAATTATAAATCATGTGTTGGGTAGTTATTCTCATAAAATCATAACTACTATGAGCTATAAGGAATAACATGGTCTTACTTCATAAGAACACAACCCATACAAGATCATGATGCATCATAATTGACAAAACAACCCTATCCAGACTCTAGTGATATAATGATAGGATATGATGTAATTATAACCTTAATTTATTAAAAAAAATATAACATTCCTAGTTCTAGTGTAAAATAACTCCTTTCCGCATCAAATTTATCATCGGTGATACCAAATGTGAAAAATCAAATGAAAAACAATTGTAGTATCCCGCTATGAAAAGAAAATAATGTATCACAAGGATATTCATTAGTGATTTCAAGAAAATATCATCTTTTATCTTATCAGGATCTATATGAACTCTTATTTTTAAAATTGAATGGAAAATTAAATATACCTCATGTATCCAAAAATAAAAATTTTATAACTTATCATAAAGGTGATTCTCCTTCAAGATACCCAATAATATATCCAAGTGTTTCTCATGGTTTTCTTTGTTCCTAGAATACACTAGTATATAATCAATAAAACCCACCAAAAAGGAATCTAAATACCTCTAAGATATTTGATTCATAGATTCAATAAATATGGATAGTGAATTTGTAAGAACAAAAGGCATACCTATAAATACATAATATCCATATCTGATTCTAGTATCTATAATCAAAATATCCTCCTTTCAAATACATCATTGGTCACATCATAAATGTAATTAAATCATAGACAAATATTGTACTCCCCTAAATTGATAAAATTGATCATCATTTCATGGAATTGGATACGAATTATTTATTTAAACCTGGTTAAGACTTTGATAATCAACAAAAATCCTATGAGTTTTATCCAACTTCTTTCTGAAAAGAACTAATGTAGCCCACTGAGACGTGATCAGTCAAATCCAACCTTTACTTTAAAAATATTCCAAATGAACATTCAACTCCCTTAATTATATTGGTACTATCTAATAATATATAAAAGAAATATTATTAGTCCCCAATAAAAGATCAATTGTAAACATCACTTCTATTTTGGGTGGACACACTGAAAAATTATTAGGAAAACCATCATGAAATTGGTCAATGATAGTAAGAAAATATCTATTCCCAATCTCATCCACAGATTCCAATGTAATTGTTGTAATATAATAATATATTTTCCAACTAATGGTGCTAAAATTAATAATCTAATTTCCTTTACTACTCAATCCACTTTAAAGATATTCTCGATGCCATCAAGATATGTGAAACTAACATTTTAATCATAACAATCTATGTGGCACATGAATGATGCAAACCAATCCATACCTAAAAATAATTTCGTAGACATATATCTCAAGCCCAAAGACATCTCATAGACCCTTATCCCGAATTATGGTTATAGAATAATATATACTCATAAAGGCTTGAAACTCCCTTTATCTTAGTGTATTTTTATGTTCTAAAATATAATTAATCCTTACAACATGCAACCCCATGTGATCGAAAACTCTGAAGAAATAAATGGGAGGGACATATTCATATCAAACAATGATTTCATTAGTGTATAATTTATAATAATATTACCTCTCACCATCAAAGGACTTTATTGATCATCCACAATAATCGTCTTATCTCTATAAAATTTATTACTCATTATACTTTGATATTTATTTCACTATTGAGATTTCATAGGTGGATGGGTCATGTTGTTCCAAGAATCACCTTGTCTCACTCAGTTGTTATGAGAAGAATCATTCTTCATCTATCATCATGGTGAAAAATTCAATATTTGAGAGACATGAGATGTGTCTCTATCACCTATCCTTGGATAACTATAAAAAAATAACTGAATATTTTCCATTTGACTGCAATTGTGACAAGATCTAAGTGAAAATATACAATATTTCTTCATATTAACTAAATAACCATGTTGGGAACATCTCAACGTGTTTTTCAGTCAAAGATGAATGTTTACCAACCCCATTGTATGATTAATAGGTTCCCCTTAACTCTGTAAGTATGTGTACGTCTTCTGGTTATTCCCAACTTTGGGATTTCCACCTATTTCTATAGGAATAAACATACCTAATCCAACAATATTTCCTGAGATAACCTTTATACAATAATTTATCTATTAAAAATCATATATTGTCTTTTATACACAAAACTACAATATATGATTGAATATGAAACACCCCTCCCCTCACCCATTTTCTTGGGAAGATCTTGTGGTGTTATCGGGCCTTCTGTGAAATCTCAAAGACAACAAAGGCAAGTAATAAATGCCAAGTTCTTCAGAAACATTTGGGTGAAAATTATTTTATTAATTATAAACATCCAAACTATATCAAAAAGAACAAACAACCCTATATATGACGCATGAGTATATAATATGACTCAACATGACCAAAAAAAATTAACCATATCATAGTACAAGAGTAAACCAAATGTCAAACTCGAAATAAACCAAACGGCCTAATAAAACTCAAAGAAACCAAAGTCACATAAACCTAGAAAATCCCAACTTCCAACTCGAAATGCCATTCCCTTGGTTCCATGAAGCATCAGTAAAGAACTAAGATATCTTTCCTTTGCCTGTTTCTGGATATATGAAATCTTCAAACGCACAATATTTCCAAAGAACTAGGTGAGTATAAACTCAGTAGGATTTTCCCAATGACTCCCTAACTCGTGACACTAGAAAAAAATATTATAACATTTATATAAAATATTTTATAGCAATATAAAAAAATTATTAAATCTATAAATAATTTCCATGGAAAACAATTTATCATGTTCTGAATCGATTAAATATTATTTAGAATACCCATAACCATGTCTCCACACACACCATTCATTCCTAGGGGATACTTCCATACTCCTGAGTAGTCTCTCATCAATCTATCAAGTCGTCACAAGTAACCAATACCAAGAACCCCAATGGCACAATCCCCTTCCACATTATCATGTTTAATGTTAATGAACTCACACCAACCATGTTTACCAAATACCCATTCAAATAAATTCCAATGTTACATTTCATTCTTTAAAATATTTTGAAAAACACTTAATATTTTCCAAAACAAATTTATAACCAACTTGAAATTTTTACCAAAGTGAGTTTTCCAAAAATCCAACAAATTTATATGATTTCCAAAACTACAGTCAAAATAGGGCTTTCCATCAAATCACTCCATGATTTCCACAAGGAATTAAAGAAAATAAATCTATTTAAAACCAATAATTCATTTCTTCAAACAAGAGATGTAGTTAGAGAATCAACCTACCACACAAACATAGGGAAAAACAAAGAGTGAAACAATAGACAACAAGATCTAATCATGTCCCACATTCACTTCACTAGATTCAACAAGATTATATCATAAGCCATTCATAACACATAGTGTTTGAAACAAGGATGTTGTTTATTGGAAATGGAGCATGTTTTTTTATTGTTATCAATCCTATCATGGATTATTTGGGAGGTTCAAAGAAATGTATCATACAGTTCAAACCGAAACTAGTATTGAAGGCAGTGTCATTTCCCAGTCTTTTCCAAAATGATGGGTACAAAATTGCGAAGTTTTATTTTAACATGAATTGTTTTTTTCTTTAAGGGATTATTAAACTATGGAAAAGGAATGAGTTTCATGAAGAGGGAATTCATGAATTTGGTTTCACGAATGAGTAAATATTTCTAAAGGTGTGCTCTTTGAATACGACGGACTTCACGAATAGAGATAGTGTTGTCAGTGATTACTAGATTTTGGTATTCATGATCTAGGACAGAGTTCTCTACAATCATTTATGGAATGATTTGTAATTATGATGGGTGTTGCGAAGGGTTTTGATATAAATCTATATTGTTATAAAGTGATTTGAAAACATATAATTTTCATGGTTCTCCTTGAAGGGAGGAGCACTGCAAAGTCATTTCTAAAAGATAGGGATGATCCACAAAGAGGCATAAGAGCTTCAAAAAAAGATAAGACTATAAATATGGGGCTACCCCCACTTCATTTAGAGTCTTTTTTGAAAGAAAATCCAGAAACACTTTGAGATCACAGAGAGATTTGTGAACCAAGAATTATTTGGGAGCCTGAGTTTTGTAAAAATACTATAAGTCTTGAATGATGTTAAATTCTTTTGTTTAATGGTTAATCCACGATGATGTGGTATTTTGCGTTGAATTAGTGAGCTTCATGAAGACCTTTTTTCTCTAAAGGGAAGAAAGATTCATGAAACATGGTTGTTTCACAAAGTCAGAGGTGCTTTGAGAAGGCAGTGTATTCCATGAAGGCAAAGGTGCTTCGTGAAGGTAGTGTATTCTGATGAGGTAGGGGTCCTTCATGAAGGAGTGACCTTTGTGAAAGATATTTTCCAAAGTCAGTATTGGATATTTGTTTTATGTAAATATGGATTCCAACGTGCATCAACTAAGGTCCATGATGCAAGTAGAGTCTTGTTCTAAGCCATGAATACAGACTTTAATGAAAATATATTGAAGAAACCTTATATTTGATAAAAAATATTGAATTATATTAGTTAATTGAGAAAGTGGTAGTCAACAGAATTGTTTTGAGGGATGTTTTGAGCTATCTCTAAATTCTTTTAAAGGTAGGGTACCTCACATAGAGTGACTGTGGATGAACATTTGTATTCCAAATCCAGTGAAGATTAGTGGATTTTTGTATGACTGACACACTTTTGGTATATGCTCCTTGGACGTATCCCTTAGTGGTGGACCAATTAAAAGTGTTTTGTTGTCTCTTTTCATGTTAATGTTTTATTACTGATCATATCCATCATACCGGTTTAATGAGTTCCTACCAACATGGGAATAAGATATATCACATTAAAAGAAAAATTTGGACTCCCAGATTTACCCCTCACCTATTAGGATGTCCTGGGGTCCTGTACGAGGTATCAAAGGGTAAAGGTTGGTAGTGTTAAATTTTCCATTGTTTTCATAGAGAATTTAGTTAATGTTAGGGGAGTCCCACATTCGATGGATGTAAATTTCATATTTGGTAGAACAGTATGAGATCTCATATAAGATCACATGGAATGGAATTCTTTTTTATACAATGTAAGGAATACAAATAACTAATTGAACAGATATTTCTATGACCAATACAAATATAAAAATGCTTGTGGCAGATGCTAAAGAACAGAATGCTCTCACTGCAGCACTTTCTAATTAGATTTATTTGAAGGTGATGAGATTAACCTCAACAAAGTTTATGTGGTAAAATATAGAAAAATATTTATAAAGTAGATAGTATAGTGAAGTATGTAAAAAATCACATTTTTTATAACAGGTTTTTTGATATGAATATGAACCCTAATGAAAATGAATATTAATTCTTCAATCGAATTACTGATGTTGAAGGAGAAATTCAATGGCTTGGAGAAGAGATCCAAGACATTCATATTGAAAATAAAATATTGAGAAGTATTATAACTATTTATAATGAAAATCTATCAGTTCATGAGGAAGGGGATATCTTAAATCATTCTTTGTATGATTTTCTAAGTAGCCTATCGGTATATGGGATGATAGTCAAACCTGAAGACGTAACAACTCGAGTAAGGAAATGGAATTCAAATCCATGAGAAAACATGAAATTTCAGAATATGGTTGGAATGAAGATAATTAGAAAAAAAATCTTTCTCTCATTACCCAAAAATTAAAGAAGGAAAAAGGAAAATTAAAAGGTAAGTTACCTCAGTCTTGTTTTCGTTGTGGTGGAGTTGGAAACATTGTCTCTCAGTTCTCAAAAAAGTTCTACGATGAAGGGAGCGAAGATGGAAACATCGAGAAGACACAAAATATGTTTTTCCAAAGAGGATACATTAAATTTGGAAATAAAGTACAAAGGAAGATTTTTTTCTATGAAGATGAAGATGAATATAATGAATTACATGAGGAAGATGAACCATGAATTAAATCTGAAATCCATGATTCCATGATTTCTACCATTCAAAAATATGAACCATTTGGAGATAAAACTATAGATAATAAGCTGACCACTAATTTCAATCTCAAGTTTTAAATTAATAATTATTTTTGTAGTCTTGAAAATCAATGAAATAGATGCAATATGTGGAGAAAAATTGTAGAAGAATCATAGAAATTTTTTGATCAGCTTGATGCAGAAATTGAATGAGTAGACGAAGTAGTGAAAGTATAGTCAAAAACCCTAGAAATCATGGAATATATAGTGGAACTAAATATGAGAATTGAAGAGAAAATAAAATTCCATCAATGACCACACCTCTAGACTAGAAGAGAAGACCAAGACTATCGATGGTATTAAAGAATAATTTATTACTCTTAGGAGTAAACATAAAAGTGAATCAATTTCAATAGAAACAAAGAAGAAAATATTGTTTCGAAGATTCTCATATGCTAAATTTCTGGAGAGATCTATGTGTGGTTCTGATGGAGTTTAAATCATTTTGAATGACCAAATACTTGAATGCATGGGAAATTGTGTAATTGGTTGTGATACTAAAACATTAAATACTGCAAATAATGTTAGCCAAAACATAGGCAAGATAAAATTTGGTCATGTTGAAAACTCACCAAAAGTCCTGAAAAACAAATCCTCAATTCAGTCTAAAATAATAACTAAGGTATCCAGAAATGATAGGTAGACAAACGTTTTTCCTAAAGAAGGATACATGAGGAGGAATCGAAATAAAAATACATTTCTACTCATGAAATGTCAACTATATGGATATCTAGGCCACACCATGTCATATTGCAAAGAGGAATGGATCTATTTGAATGGGGAATGGATAAGAGCTCAACAAAGGAGAAGAAGTTCATATCATACTTCATATAGAAGAAATAATTTATATGGATATTATTTTCATTTTTATTACTTCGGCCATAAATCAATGTATTCCAGGTAGAGGAATGATAGGATAAATTCATACAATTCATAGTGACATGTCAATACTCGAAAATCAGACATTGTGGCTATTTCAAATAGGTTTTCTCCATTAACATAAGACTATGAATATGAATAACCAATTCATGTGGAAAAGTGATTTGAAAGGATGTCACTATCATCTACTCATTCTAAGATTACGTGGAATGAAAAGAGGAAAAATGTAAAATCCAACCTTACAAGAGTTGCTCTCAAAACATGAAAGAGAAATAGCACATGGATTCATGATAGTTAGTGCTCTTCCCATATGATGGGTAATGTAGACCTATTGATGAATTTTAAGAAAATGGTTGATGGACTAGTAAGTATCGGTAATGATGGTGATTTGAAGATCAAAGGTAGTAGAAGTATTGAACTATATAATGGAGAGCTAAATCAAGATGATGTTATTTACGTGGATGGATTATGTTAGAATCTCAGAAGTGTAGGTTAACTTTCTGAAGCAAGAATTATATTGAATTTCAATAAAAAAGGCTTCACTATAAAGGAAAATATAATGGATTCTCTCATAAAATTCTATAAAATAGATGGAAACTTGTATCAGGTTGACAGAAAAGAAAAAAAATTCTACATGACATTTGAATAAGAAAACAACATGTGTAATCAGATATTGGGTAACATTAATCAAAAAGACATAGAAAATATATCTAAACTAATATATTGTCTTGGATATTTAAAATTTGAAGCATGAACAGTAGATGACTTGTGATTCTTGCATGCGAGGAAATTTGGTGTGTAGTTCATATCATCCAAAGATGAAAAGGGCATAAAATCTTCCTGATCTCATCCATACAGATGTTTTTGGCCCATTAAATGCTTCCCAAACTCATAGAGAAAGGTAATTGGTCTTTTTCATAGATTATTATATTATAATGGAATTTGTGATGGTTATACACCCAAAACAGAAAGTTCTTGATTTTATAAAAACTTATCGACGAATTGCAAATAATGATATTGGGTGACCAATAAATGATATACAGTCTGATAATGGAGTAGAATATAAATCCATTTAGTTTTGAAATTACCTGGAGAAGCATAAAATTTAACATTATGTGGATACTATGAGAACCCTACATAAAAATGTTGTTGTTGAGCATCGAAATCAATAGGTTAATAGTATAGCTAGAACTATACTGATTGAGATTTATATCTCTCTCCATTATTGGAAAGAGTTCATTAAAGCTATGGTATATATTCAAAATCAAATAGTGCTTTATATGAGTGAAATGAAGGTACCATATAAGTTATGGAATGGAAGGAATCCCTCTTTAAAGTATTTTAGTGTTTTCAAAAGTTAATGCTATATCAAAAACAGAGAAGGAAATCAAGGAATGTATGGTGATGCATAAGATGAAGGAATATTCCTTAGATATTCAATGAATATAAAATCCTATAAGTGTTTCAATATGTATCTTGAGAAAATTTTGGAAATCAATGATGTTAAGATAGATAAATATAAGACCACAAATACCATGAGGGTATCTTTTGATGATGTGATTGATGATGAAGAAGACAGTGGACATGGAACAAATTCAATTGAAGAAGTAGAGGAATGTTTGAAAAAAATCTAGAGGTCACAAAAAGATATAGATTCAGATGAACAATCAAAGTAATAATATGTGGATGAAGAAAATTCTCTTAAACCACACAAGGTAAATCAGATAGTATAAATTAATCAATCTAATATCATTAGGGACTCGAATACACCCATACAAACAAGGAGAATGAGGAATAATTCACAATCTATATTACTTTCAGTAGTGGAACCATCTTCATTTGAAGAAGCTGCAAATGATGAATCATTAGGTAAATCCATCAATGAAGAGTTGGACCAGATTAGAAGGAACCAAACATGGTGTTAACTCAAGAGACCCTAAGGTATCAATCTAATTGCTAAAAAGTTTTTTTTAAGAAAAAATTTCATAAGGATGGTAATGTAATCTAAAATAAGGTGTGGTTAGTTTTTAAAGGATATTAACGAATTGAATATGTGGATTTTGAAAAGACATTATCTCTTATGGCTATATTGGAGTTAATTAGAATTTATCATGACATGGAAATTCAAAGAGGATACAAAGTGTATAAAATAGATGTCAAAACCACTTTCTCAAATACTGTTCTTGAAGAAGAAGATTATATAAAATAACTAGTGATTTTTCTTCTTTGAAGTGATGAAATGATGGTCTGTAAACTAAGGAAATCTCTCTATGGATTAAAGAAGGCACCATGGGCATGGTACTATTATCTATATTCTTATCTAAAAAAATATTGAATTCAAAATATGTGGATTTGTTCATTATCTCTAGGAGTATAATTATCCAAATGATCATTTCATGGTACTTGTGTATGTTGATGATATTATTTTCAGTAGAAGCAGGAAAGGATCATTGTATAAATTTTTCAATCACATGAAAGAAGAATTTAAAATTTCCATGATTGGTGAAATCACATATTTCTTAGGGACATAAGTGATTCCTCATAAACTATTCACTTTTATCTATTAGGAAAATTATTCAAGAGAGTTGCTGAAGAAATTCAATATGCATGACTCCAAATCAATGTTGACTCTGATTGTAGTTGGAACTAAATGTGGAATTCATGAGGATGGTACATCTATAGATCTCATAATATATAGAAGAATCATTGGAAGCTTATTTTACATTACTATGACATGGATAGATATTGTCTTTTAACATGATTAGATGACCACTTTAAAAGTAATCTAAAAGAATAAGATAATGAATATGTGAAAAGAATCATGAGGTACATTCAAGGTACTCAAAATTGTGGGTTATACTTTTCCACAGAAATATAAAATGAAATGTATACTTTTTAATATGATAACTAGGTTGGAGACATGGTTTTTAGAAAATCCAAAAGTTGTGGAGAATTCTTTATTGGCAAGAAAGGTGTGGGATGGTTGACTAAAAATCAAGAAATCACTTCCCTTTGTAATGATGAAGTTGAGTATATCTCTCCAACAAAGGCTTTCACACAACTATTGTGGATAGAGAAAAAATTGATCGATATTGGTGATGAAGTGAAACCTTCAATGGTGATTCACTATGATAAAAAGAGCACAATTGATCTAATGAAGAATCTTGTTCAACATTCTCATAAAAAGCACAATGAAATCAGTTATCACTTTATCAAGGAAATGGTTGAACAAGGAATGATTAAAATGGATCAATTTGGCACTGATTATCAGTTGGTTGACATGATGACCAATAAATTGTTAGCACATGTGTTAAATAAGCATCGTTTGAACCTCGGTGTTCAACCACATCACAATACATGCGGTGGTTACAAGTGTTCCCCTCTCCCAGTTGAATTGAGTATTGTAATCTATTTCTAGATGTGATATAGGTTTATGGGGTGATACAATACCTGGGGAGTTTTTTTGAGCTCTAATGTGTGAAATTACTTTCCATTGGGTTTATTTTCAATGGGGGATAATGGATAAATTCAATGGTACAAAGGTTATGAGTAAATAATTTGGGGCATGCAATGCTTCTATGACACTGTCAAAGAATAGCAGGGACATCGTCAAGAATTCAAAAACACGAGAACCCAATTAAATCTCCCCCTCTTGTTTTATATACTTATCATTTATCATATAGACTTAGAGTGTTGGATGAGTTTATTCTTGTATTTTAGGTTTGGATTGTTGATGGTGCTCTATTTAATTTATCTGGAGATTTCCAACAAAGAAAAAAGAGGATATTATTGGAACCAAGGCTATTATTTGTAGGAAATGGAGCTTGGTTTTTTTGTTTTTCAATACTCTCATGGATGATCAGGGAGATTACATCTAAAGGTATCATACAGTTCAAAATGAAAGTAGTATTGAAGGTGGCATCATTTCCCAGTGTTTTCCAAATTATTGAAGTCCCAAATTTGAATGTTGGATTTCAACTTAAAAAGGGGGGTTTTCATGAATTAATTATTAAATTATGAAAAAAGAATGAGATTTGAGAAGAGATACTTCATGAATTGGGTTTTGTGAATGATTAATGTTTTTTGATGATGTGCTTTACGGATACAACGGGCTTCATGAGAAGAGATGGTGTTCTCTACGATTACAAGATTTTGGGCTTCACAATTAGTGATGGAGTTTTCTATAGTCGTTGATGGAATTATTTGAGATTAAAAATGGTTCTATGAAGGGTTTAGATGGAAATATCCAAACTTATAAAGATGTTTGCGAACATAGAATTTTCATTGTTCTTTAAGAAAGGAGGAGCATCGCAAAGACTTTCCTGAATGATTCATAAAATCCGTGAAGAGGTGGAAGAGCTTCACAAATGGCCAAGACCATAAATATGAGGCTAACCCCACTTCATTAAGATATTTTTTAATGGAAAATCGAGAAACTATTTGAGTTTTCAATGTGCTTCATGAACCAAGATTTCTTTGTGATCTTGAGCATCACAAAATGACTATAAGTCATGACTAATGTACAATTATTTTTTAAGGGTAATTTGTGATGATGGGGTATTCCACATTGACTTAGTGAGCTACAAAAAGATATTTTTTTGGCTAATTTAGAGGATATTCACAAAGGAAGGGTATTCTCTGATGTCAAATGTCCTTCATGAAAGTAGTGTATACAATGAAGGCAGAGGTGCTTCACGATGGCAGTGTATTCTGTGAAGGTAGGGGTTCTTCACCAAGGAGTGATCTTCCCAAAGGAGATTCTTGAAATGTAGTATTTAATATTTGGTTTTAGTGAACTATGATTCCAAAGTGCATCAACTTATTTCCATGATATAAGAAGAGTCTCGTGATATGTCGGGGACAATGGATTTCATGAATATATTTTAAAGAATCCATCATGTCAATAAACTAATTTTGACTTCTATCAGAGAAGTGAGAAATTGGGAGTCAATAGAAGTGTTCTAAGGGATTCAGTCAGCTATCCCAAAATTCTTGTAAAGGCAGCATTCCTGGAATAGAGTGATAGTGACTGAACTTTTATATTCAATAATCAGTGAATATTAGAGGATTTTGGTAAGACTGACACATTGCCAGCATATGTTCCTTGGACATATCCTTTACTGGTGAACCAAGTAAAACTTTTGTGTCATATCTTTTCATTTTAATATTTGATTATTGATAATATCCATCATACAAGTTTAAGGATTTCCTACCAACATGGGAAAAATACCCATCACGTTAAAAAAAACATTTGACTCCCTAATTCACCCCTCCCCTCTCATGGTGTCTTGGGGTCCTATACATAGATATTACCATGATGGAATAGATCTATGCTTAATATATATATATATATATATATATATATATATATATATACCTTTGATCTAAGAATAATAATGGGAAAATGGTACTTATCTATGAATTCAGGCCTCCAACGTAGTTTCATTATTCTAAAAATCACTCCCAGATTGAAATGAAAGGTCTCTAAATCCTATAGAGAGAAAATAATTGGGGATTATGAAATATTAAGGAAATGGGTATTAATGTCCTAATTTGGATTCTGTCCACTAATTTTGGACTACCATCTATAAATTTTATAGTTAATCCAAGAGGTTTGGCACACCATGCTCCAACTGTGTAGTGTTACTACCTTAAGCCAACTACTCACAATGTTGGCTTACACAGATATAAAAACAGTGCGCTAACCATTCCTTTTTCATATGTAAGATCCCTGATTTTTCATTAGGTATCTTTTTGTTTGTGTTTTAGATTGAGTCCTATCTTCTGTTAAAATAATTGATTCCCATGTTCATTGGAAGACTCGAGAGTGTTTTAGGGTATTCGGGAGATGAAAAAAAAGGAAAAAAGTTATTGTTCATGTTTCATGGTTTACACACGGTTAGTGAAAACCATACATGGTATCCCAGGAAACTATAATAAGGAATGATTTCTGTATAGTGTCCCTCACACATTTTGTGCACGGTTTTCAAAACTATGTGGGTAAACCATTATGAAGTGGGATTTTTGGATAGTGTCTCTCAAACGGTTTTCATACGGTTTGGAAAACTGTGTGGGTAAACCATGAAACCTAGTAATGTTGAGGCATTTAAAAAAATTCCATTACAATATTTTAAACCACAACTCAATATTTCCTCCATTCTCCCCCCTTAAAATCCTAGTGATGAACCAAATCTCCCAAAGCATCC
This sequence comes from Viscum album, assembly GCA_963277665.1. Classification (NCBI taxonomy): domain Eukaryota; kingdom Viridiplantae; phylum Streptophyta; class Magnoliopsida; order Santalales; family Viscaceae; genus Viscum; species Viscum album. The sequence goes on from OY728132.1 coordinate 1,718,636,826, forward strand.
AATGGTGATTCTAACTCATCTATATGAAATTTGTTGTGTTAGTCCTAAATCAAATATCTAGATAATTATAATCCCCCTCTTACTTCTATTTTTGGTTTAGGGTTCACATTTCTTCCTTATCTCCTTCTAAAGATCAAAAAACCTCTTTTTCAGGTGATATATTGGTTGAGGTTTCATGGTTTTGTGGAATCAGGATCTATGTCTGGAATTGAGGGAGTGTTCATCAATGAAATCAATGTAAGTGGTCTATAAGTTATATCCCATAGTTTCATTTGAGATTTGTGCATGCTTAGGTTAATTTAATGATTAATCCTTGATTTTTTATCCTTTGATGAGATTTGGTATAATTAATTTCTAAATGGTGAATGGAAACCCTCAAGGTTTCACATGGGACACAAAGAGGATGAATCAACCCATTTAAGGCCACCCATGGGGTGCGCCAGTACTTTTCAGACCTAGAATATGCAAATTAACTTCTAAATTGTTGTGTGATCATGTAGAGACCTTGATAATCAAGTTTATATGTTAAATAGGAGTGAAAATGATTTATTTTCATGTGCCTATGATTAGTAATATTCTATGATATTTTTTTCATGGAAATAAAAAGGGTTAAATTAGTTAAATGGGTATTATGCCTTGTGGCTAATGAATTATGTTGAAAACCCTAAGACAGTTGGTGTATATGAAATTTTGAACTCATGGGATTGGTAATGTCTTGTGAATTGTTGAATATGGTTAATGGGATTAGACATGGGAAAGGGAATTGGGCTAATGAGTTATGTGTTGTAAAATGGCATTGTGAATGGGATATGTAATAACATTGAATCTCATGTTGAATGTTGTCACTCGTGATGGTTATATTTATTGGTTTTATTGGTTGTTATATGGATTAATGTAGTGAATGGATAAAAAAGAATGTCCACATGGCATGGAGTTGGGATAAAGGAATAGAGATCCTCCCATTGGTAGGGATGGACTGATGCTCTAACCTACCCAGGAATGCAGGGGTTGGGGAGTCGGATTAATGCTCTATGAACCCAATGGTTGTATTCAAAAAATATACCTAGACTAAGGATCCTAGGTAACTGTGGTGATTAATTGATATGTTATCCCTAGTTATTTAGTGACTTACTTATTCCCTTATGAAAATGATGTATTCCATGAACCTTGTGTGATTGATGATGGACTAGTAATGATAGAGACATGATGACTTGGCACTTTGATTAGTTTAGCTTGGTAAATATTGTTAACTAATAACCCCAAATTCTACTTCCTATACTTTTAATTTATTTATACTTGAATTCCCTATCTTTTAGACTAGATATTGTAGACACCATTTGTGGTGGATATTTAGTTTTACTCACACCCTTTTTGGGTCTTCGTTTGGTACCTGCGTAGATTTCATGCTTGTAGGTCCGGACAAGGGCAAGGTCCCTTTGCTAGGGAGTTGAGTTTGACATGGGACATGCGTAAGTGAGGTTCCTAACTCGAAGTTAGGACCATTTTGGGGATTTATATACTGTATTTATTTTAGTTTTTTTTCACTTTTCTTTGTAGCATGACATAACATATTTACTATTGTTTGTGGAATGTACCCAGTTGGGTAATGGTTATTTATGCATGTTCATTGATTAGCTCTTGTTATCTCCCATGTTTTTATGTTTTCTATTGTATATTACTTGAGTAAAAGGGTATATTCTACCCATGTGGCCACTCTAGACCCTCGCTACTAGTCAAAAACCTTTGGCATACTGTGAGGTGGACTTGAGGTCATGTGACAACCCAACTCGGGGCACCGATTTCGTAGCACTTAGTTCAGGGGCATTAAAAATTGTATTACAGGAGTTATTTTCTCTTTATTACTATCTGGGGTTGGTTTATAGTAGATAAGAATAGTTTCATGAATTTGTAATGAACTTGTTCTTGTGAGTAGCTGACCCAAGTACGGGGTAAAAACCACGTCACCCGGGGTGGAAATTGTTTTTCTTTTTGTGTGTTGTTACATTTTATGATATTTCACCATTGGGTGATGCATATGTTGTGTGATGTGACAGATTTATGATATTTTTATCTTCCTCAATATTAAATAGTTTGCACATTCCTCCATCATTATAGGCACCTATGTATGTAAGTGACATGCATCATAGTAAGCACACACACACAGTGTGAGTTTGTGGGACATAATGTGCAGGATGCATTTGATTTTCTCAATATTAGTGAAATGTTGTCTAATGGGATGACATAAAAGGTTAAAATGTGAAATTATATTTTTAATTACTAATTAAATAATAATTCTTGGTAAATAAAACTAATTGAATTAAAATGTTGTGGAAATAAATTGGGATATGGAAATCATTTTAAAAAGATGTAAAAGGTTGTGCTTGTAACCATGTGAGTTAGTTACCTTGTGATATCCATAGAAATATGAAGGACGGTTGAGGGTAGTGTTCTAGATATAACAAATCCTAATGGGAAGTGTATGTGATCTTTTTTTATTGCTAGTGATGATCCTTTTTTATGCCTTGTGAAAGATTCATGGTAGTGCTCTAAAAAGTTTATTTTTGGAATTATAGAGAAATGCCACACCGAAGGCGTGTGATGGTTGGGAGACCAGGGGATGTTGCCGAGAATTATCCACCCATTGGTAGAGTAAGATGACCCGGTGGTTAAGGATGATAGGGAAGAGTATTTTTGTGAGAAATTTTCTCATTTTATGTAGATGATGGAATGAGACCCAAAGAGGGTCACACCGAGTATGTTAAAGTTGACCAGTGAATTTTTGCTGTAGCACCCATAGACCATTACCAAAATAGGATGTCCATATGAATCTTAATTCTTATTAGATTCTATCCATTAAATTATCAAGAATATATACACTTCTTCTAAAATGTGTATTCTGTTGGCAGCCAATATTTTGCGGGGCCAAGAAAAGTGTTTGGTGGGATATCTTAGCTCAAACTGAATATGTAGAGGGAATGATATGGAAGAGTTTTTAGGAAATGTTTTTGGAGCATTAATACCTAGAAACTGTAATTGGAGATATGTTTGAGGAGTTTAGAGTTTTAAGTAGGGGATGATGTCAGTAATGGAGTATGTCGGTTGGTTCATGGACTTTCAATGTTTTATTCCTTCTTTAGTGGGAGATGAGGCAGCTATGTCGAGGAACATTCAGGATGAATTCTAGCATGAGATCAGATCCTTGGTAAATATCATTCATATGAATAAGTTTTATGAGGTTATTAATGAGTCCCTCATCTCCAAAGGAAACATAAAAGAGTCCTCCAGAAGAAGACATGTGGTTCTAGTGGGGTGAACTAGTGTTGCAACTTATGATGGTAGAAAGTGTTGTTTTGATAATTTCCACCAGGTCAGTGATGGAAATCATAGATAGAAAAGTAACCAGTATCATCGCTTAGTGTTTGAGTTTTCTGATATTAGTGTGCCATTCCAAGAAACATGTAAAGCCAGTGTTCCTGACCACCAATTGAGTATAGAGCATGTGAAAAAATATGCCATGTACAGAGGTTCTGCAGGAACCCATGTCAGTCGAAAAATATTGGAGGACTAAGTTTGGTGTAGAGTGTAGGAAAGGGATAAATTACCCCACATGAGCTAGGTAGTTGGTGCTCCAAGGTCTGTATAGGTAGGGGTGGTTGACATGGAACAACAAGGAGAATCGATTCATATCATCAAGGAAGTGCATCATAGGATACTCAGACTAGACCCTAGGGTAGAGGGACAATCCATCTTCATGTAGTTCCATCTACTCTTGGAGGTGGAGAAGGTAGTCCTTCTATCATTTGAGGTATTATTCTTATAGCTTCCACACTTTAAAATGATCTATTTCAAATAGGTTCCACACACTCCTTTATCTCTAAATAGTTTGTGGTTTTGTTGGTCCTATCTAAGGAACATGTTTGTGGGGTTATGTAAATTGATACTCCATTTGGGGGTGTGAGTTGGGGATATCAGATAGTGTAGAGGATGTGCTTCAGAGGTTAGTGGTTATCATTTTTTGTGGAACCTCTTTGTTTTGAAGATTTTAGGTTTTTACCTGATATTGGTTATGGATTGGCTAGTTCAGTATTATGCTCATATTGATTGTTACCATCATATAGTAACGTTCACATCTCCCAATTGATACACTTATGTCTGTGGTAATTGAGATGTTTCAGCAGGATATGTAAGGTCTTCTTCTCAGTAGATGGGGGAGCTCACATCCCATGTGGAAAAACATGTTCGTGATTAGGAAGAAGTGGAGAAACAAGGCACTCCTCATATGGTGGACTGGTTCCAAGATGAGTTTCTTAAGGGATTTTCATGGATACCTGCTGAGAGAGATGTTTATTTTATGATCGAGTTACTACCTGGGGCAGAACCAATTTCCATTGAACCGTATTGAATGGAATCGAGAGAACTATTGGGGAATAAGGATCAATTAGAATAATTTGAGAAAATGGGGTTCATTCAACATGGTATGTCACCATGGGGATCACCCATGATATTTTCTAATAATTCTGATGGGTCATTGAGGTTATTTTTCAATTATATATATTTTAATCTTATGATGGTCAAGAACTGATACCCACTTCCCAAAATTGATGGAATGTTTGACCTACTGAGGGGTTCCACAATGTTCTCCAATATATATTTGAGATTAGGATACCATCAGTTGAGGGTGAGACATTCTGATGTACCACAGACAACTTCTCCAGTGTAGGTATGGGTTGTATGAATTTTTGGTGATGTTTTTCAGGTAAACCAATGTGCAGGTTCTGTTTATGGTGAAAATGAACTTGATATTTCACACCAATATAGACCAGTTTGTGGTTGTCTTTTTTGATGAAATCTTGGTGTACTCAAGAATTCTTGAAAATCATTCCAAACATCTTTCCATCCTCTTGATTACACTTATAGTGCATAGGATTTATGATAAGCTATCAAAATTTCAGCTTTGGATTGATAAAGTTCATCTCTTGGGTCATATCATTTCTGAGTCTATTATGTTGGTAGTTCTACAAAATTTGAATGTTTTTGTGTCTTTGGAGGATCTTGATAGTGTTTCTGATATTTGGAGTTTTCTTGGCTTGGTTGGTTTTTACCAGATGTACAATAAGGATTTATCCTATTTCATAGTAACACTCTCAAGATTAACCCAGAAGGGCGTTTTCTTTGAGTGGTTGGAGGCATGTGAAATTTGATTTCAAAAGTTTTAGAATCGATTGACTACAGTATATATTCTAATCATACCTGAACCTGGTAAGAAGTTCACTTTGTTCTGTGATGTGTCCCATGTTGGAATTGGGGAAGTATTGATGCAGGATGATCAAGTTGTGTGTTATTAGTCAAGGAAGTTAAGGTGACAAAAAAAACTACCCTACTCATGATCTTGATCTATCTTTTGTGGTTTATGCCTCAATGTGTTGAAGGCATTACTTGTTGGGAGAATAATTCATGGTGTTTTACAATCCTAAAATTTTAAAGTATATCTTCCCTCAAATGGATTTAAACCTTTAGCTATGAAGGTGGGTTGAGTACCTGCAATACATTGATTTTGAGTTTCTTTACACACTAGGAAAAGGGAAGAGTGTTACATATTCTTTGAGCTAGGCGACACAGAACCAGGTGGGTTAGGAATCTAACTATGAGTGTTGGATGATGTCTTTGTTTGTAGATATTCACCTAGAGGTGCAATACATGCATGGAAAATGACCCTTCTAACATTAGATATTGAGTCCATTATTTTGAGTCAGTATAAGGAGATCCAACTGGGTGATCCAAAAAAAAATTCTTTGAAGGAAAGACTTAATGGTGGGGATTCACCTTCTAGTTAGGATATTGGTTCTAATGGAATTGTCTCTATTACTGAAAGTTTTTTTGGTACCAGTGTGTCTTCATGAAGATTTTATGCGTGAGTACCATGTATCGAATTGGAAAGTGTATCCGGAATTGACTAATATGTTTCTTGATCTTCATAGTCAATATTGGGGGCCCGGAATGAAGAAATAAATTATGGGTTTCGTGGAATGATTCCCTACCTTTCAACAGGTGAAGGTCGAGCATCATTGTCTAGGTGGTCTTTTATATCCATTACCCATTTTGAAATGGAAGTGGAATGATGTAACAATGGACTTTGTAGTGGTACATCAGAGGATTCCTCCGAAGAATGATGTAATCTGGGTGATTGTGGATTGGCTAACTGAACTGTACCATTTTTTGTCAATCTAGGAGGCTTACGCAGTTGAATAGTTAGTCGATTTGTATGTTTGAGAAGTAGTGTGATTTCATGGTCTGCTAAGAACAATAGTGTCATATCATGATCCTTGATTCACGTCACACTTCTAGTAGGAGATACATAAGGTGATTGGTACCCAAGTGTTTTTAGGTATGTCTTATCACCCACAAATGGATGGGATGTCAGAGCGTACAATTAAGGTATAAGAAGACATTTTGAGAGCCTATGTTCTGGATTTTGGTGGTTCTTGGAAAAATCACATTCCCCATTTTGAGTTTTTATACGAAAATAGTTTTTAGGATGAAATTCATATTTCTCCTTTTCAGAAACTCTATGGGAGGCCAGGTAAATCTCTGTTGTGTTGGTTAGAAGATGGGTAATGTTAGCTATTAGGACCAAGCCTTGTATAAGAGGCATTATAAATAGTTTATTTGATCCGTAAGGGAATGATGAAAACCCATAGTATGAATAATTCATATGTAGATCGACATCATAGATCTATCTAATTCAGGGTAGGTGATAGTGTGTTTCTTCAGGTGTCTTCATGGTTGGGTAATCGTCTAATCCAGAAACAGGAAAAGTTATCACCTAGGTAAGTGTGGTTTTTTAAGATTATAGAGAGGATCAGACCGGTGTATTACCAATTGTCCCTTCCCCAAATGAATAGTGAAATGCATGATGTTTTTCATCTTTGAAAACATCGTTAGTATCATCATGATCCATCTCATGTGACAAATTTTTATGATGTTGGCATTGAGCCAGATGTGTCCTTTGAAGAGCATCCATCTCATATTGTGGATCATAGTGAGATGGTTTTGTGGGTAAAGGTTTTAGCTTTTGGTTTTTGTTCTATGGTAGCATTGAATCTTCTTGGAAGAAACATGGGATAAATAATCAGATATTATGTCCCAGTGGCCCGATCTCTTTGCTTTGGGAACCCAACGAAACTCGGGAAGAGCATCCTGAGCACAGGTCATCCTAAAGTGGGTAGCTTGTAAGATCCAAGATTTTTCTTAAAGTATGTTTTTTTTATTTTTCAGTTTGAGTCCCTTATTTTGGTAAAATATGTGTTTCCCAAGTTCATAGGAAGACTCTAGAGTGTTCCGAGGGATTCCATAGATGAAAAAAGAGGGAAATGAGTATTTATTCATGTTTCCTAGTTAGTGCACGGTTAGTGAAAGCCATGTAGAGTATCCCAAGAAACCGTGCGAGGGGAGATTTTGGGACAGTAGATCTTGCACGATTTGCACACTGTTTTGGAAAATCATGCTGGTAAAACATGCTAAATGAGGATTTTGGGTCAGTAGCTCTTGCATGGTTTGAGTACGTTTTGAAAAACCGTACGGGTAAACCATGAAGTCATGTAAAGTGGAGAAATTTATAAAAAATACATTAAGGGATTTTAAAAGCAAAATATGAATTTCCTCCTTTATTCCTCCTTGATACCATAGGGACAAACCAAATATTCTACATCTTCCAAGGGTGATTCTCCCTCATCTCTAGGTCATTTATATTTTTGTCGATTGAAAATCCAAGATCCGGGTAAGTTTAATCCGCCTCTTGATTAACTTTTGTGATTTGGGTTCACATTTATTCCTTATCTCCTTTCAAAGATCAAAACACCTATTTTTCTGGTGAGATATAGGTTGAGTATTCGAGGGTTGGTTGAATCAAGATCTAAGTCTTCAATTAAGGGAGTTCTCATAAATGGAATCAAGGTTGGTTTTATACAAGTGATATACCAAAGTTTAGTTTGAGATTTGTGCATGCTTGGGTTTATTGCATGGTTGCTCCATTTTTTTATCATTTGATGATATTTGTTATAGTTGATGTCTAAATTGTGAATAGAAACTCTCATGGTTTCCCATAGGATGCATAAAAGATGATTCTACCAATTTAAGGCCACTCATGGGGTGCATCGGTACTTTACGGACCAAGAATTAGCTAAGTAAGTTCTAGATTGTGGTGTGATCATATAGATACCTTGATAAGCAAGTTGACATGTTAAATGGGAGTTAAAATGAATTATTAGAAATTGAATATTCTTAGTAATGGCCTATGGGGTTGTTTTTCATGGTAATAAAAATGGATTAAATTGTTTAAATATGGATTGTGCCTTGTGGCTAGTAAATTGTATTGAAAACCCTAAGAGGGTTGGTGTATATGAAATATTGAACATGTGGGAATGGAAATGTCTTGTGAATTGATGAATATGATTAAAAGGAATATACATGGTAAAGGTGACTAGGATAATGGGTATGTGTTGTAAAATGGAATTGTGAATGGGCTATGGCATAACATTGAATCCCATGTTGAATGTTGTAAATCATGATTATTATATTCACTGGTCATATTGGTTGAGATACTGTTAAATGTGGTGAATTGATAAAATAAGAATTTTTACATGGATTGGTGGTGGGATAAAGGACTAATTCTACTCTCATGGGTAGGGTTGGACTGATGCTCTAACCTACCTTGGAATTCATGGGTTGGAGAGTCAGACTGATGTTATATTCCCCCAATGGTTGTATTCAACAAAAATACTTGGACTGAGGCTCTGAGGTAAGTGTTGGGATTACTTGACATGTTACCCCTAGAGAGTTAATGAATTACTTATTCCCTTATTCAAATGATTTATGACATTAACCTTGTGTGATTGTTGATGAACTAGTAACGATAGAGACACAATGAATTAGAACCTTGCTTACTGTATCTATGTAGAGATTGATAACAAGTGGCCTCGCATTTACATTCCTCTAATTTTCATTTATTTATATCCACAAGCCCCATTTTTTAGAAAGGGTATTGTAGACAGCATTGTTGGTGGCCTACTATATTTTATTCACACCATTCTTGGCCCGCCATTTGGTACCCTGGCAGATTTCATACTTGTAGATCAAGACAAGGGGAAGGGCCCTAAGCTAGGGAGTTGAATTGGACATGGGACATGCATGGATGAGGTTCCCAACATGAATTCCAGACATTTTTGGGGATTTATTGATGTATTTATTATATGTTTTTATTCATTTGGAATTGTATAATTATATAACATATTTATTGTTGGTTGTGGTTTGTACCAAGTTGGGAACTGGTTATTTATGCTTGTTAATTGATTATTTTATGTTATCTACAGTATTTATAAGTTCTGTGATGTGTATTGCTTTTTTAAGAGGGTATAGTCTCCCCATGTGACTAATCTAGACCCACACTTCTAGTTGGAAACCCTTGGCATACGAGGAGGCATTATTGAAGTCATGTGACAGCCCAGCTTGAGGCACTGATTTAGTGGCATCCAGGTCGGGGACATTATAGCATCCATCTAGAAATTCATGGTTTCTGTTAGAAATATTCACATTTTTTCCAATCCATGCACCAACTACATAGAGCTATTATACCTAATACAAAATACACCCAGTTTTATGGATGGAGATAATAGTTTTCAAACCCATGATCAAAACATGAACCTCTAAAAAAGACTATAAAGCATGCCAAAACCCCTACGAACCTCCTAAATCATAACACAGTCATTATATACACTCAAAATAAATGAAAAAAGGATCACATAATTGAAACCAATGGTGCTACATTGTCCCCATCATTTTCAATTCCATCATCAAAAAGTAGAAAACCGTTATTTTTTTGGGTAAGTTTGGTTCATTACTCAATCATTTCCTTTTCATGATCCCATGTTTCTTCCTAAATCTAAACATATTTCTATAAAACCTTCAATAGGTATATGATTTTACCAAAAATATATTATCTTTCCTATCCAAAATCCATAACAGCACATGAATCATTATAACATCCATTTCTAGGTAAAATGGATCCCATAAAATCACTTGATCAGGATCAAGTCGTTCCTTATTTAATTAGGACACAGGAAACAAATTATGCACTAAACAAAACCTTGTTGTAAAATAAAACCAATATTCAATCTCACAAAATTTTTCAAGTATCTCAAAGTTGCCTATGTATCAAGAAAATAACTTACCCTACTTACCAAATAAGGGATTCCCAAGACTTAGATACATTCTCAAGAACACATGCTCACTCACCTCAAATGAAAACAATCATTGATGATTAATTCATAAAATTTTTAAATACTATGATCCTTCACCAATATCTTTATAATCTATTAAATCTTAAATATGATCTATTTCACAATGATTTATCCAATAAATAAAGTCTCATTTACTTCCACCCAAAAAAGTGGATCACTATAAGGACTCCCATACAATTATTCAAAATGATCCATATATATCATGTTCTGATAAATATTATTTTATGAGGAATCTACTAATGGTAAATTATCTTTCCATGACCCACCCAAAATCCATCACATGATCTCAATGAATATCTTTAAACATTTGGATTATTCATTCAGAATATTAATCTATTTGGGGATAATAAGCCATACTCATAAAAAACTATGTCCCAAGGGATTGATTCAAGGATTTCCGAAAAAATTTGTAATCCTAGGGTGTCTTTCTTATACAATCAAAACTAAAATTCGGTAAATCTTTAGAAATTTCCAAATATAGATTTTTTACAAGTGTTTCGTCAAATTAGTTTCCCAAATAAAGTTGAAGTTGTCTGACTTTTTAATTTGTTCCATTATTACCCATATGGAATCATGTTTCCTAACCATCCTTGGTAGACTTGTTAAAAACTCCATCGATATATTCTCTCATATCTATTGGAGAACTGGTAAAGACCACAACATGCCTACTTGTCATTGGGGATCCTTTTTTTCTTATGATAGGTGAGGCATAATGAAACTTAATACACTACATCACTTTTCATGCCAACCCACTAGAACGTTTCTTTCAACATTATATAAATTTTATAAATCTGAGGGTGAACAGACCATCTCGAAAGGTAGTTGGCAAAAAGAAGTAGTGTAACACCCCGTCATTGTTTTCAGGTACTCCCTTGTTTCTATTTTGTTTATAATCTTTGTTTGGGTCAGTTTGTGGGATTCTTGGGAATATATATCATTTTCTATGGAAAATAACCTAAATTTTATGGATGTATTTTTATTTTAATTAATGGGGTTTGGGTAACAATGTTTCAAAGCCTTAGCTAGTTTATTCCCAATTTCAGAGAACATTCGGAATGGGGGTGTTGAGGTTTTATATCTAAACATGGATTTTATTTAGTCTTCTAGGTGATTACATGCCATGTGTAGGTATTAAACACTATTTAATTTTTTCCAAGAATATTTCATGAAATAGGCTCTTGGGGTAAAGGGTTTACACACCGTGTACTAGTTTCATATCATGTACTATCAAAAATTGAGTATAAAAAAAGCAACATGTTTTTCAGAAAACTCGATCTTTATGGATTACACAACATATAATGATATTAGACATCATATAATCATAAATCATTTGGATTTTATGAAATTTCACGGTAGATATTGATTTTTGTTTCTTTGAATCCCTTCACCCCTCTCAAACTAGAAGCTCCCGAGGGAAATTTTTTTGACCTCTAACCCTTCTGAATCATTTCATTCGACAATTTATCATTTTGGTTTTGGGGTAAATTTCTATTAGAATATGTTCCTTATGGTGAATCACTCATTTTTCATGATTTTTTTTATTGTGGTTAGGTTTCATATATTTGATCAGATAGTATTTTCTACCAGTCCATTGTATTTTCTTATCACGCCTTGTCTTTTGAATGCAAATCTTGTGGTTTCCAAACACTATCGTCATATGGGGATAGGATTATACTAGTTTTAGGTAGCTATTTCTAAATAATGGGATAATGTAATAAATTTATTATTATTCTTGGTAATTTTTTTGGGTTATCCATATAGTTGAACTGATATGTGGTTAAAAACGTTTTCTAGTAAAGGAAAATGTTTTTAAAAACAATTTTTCTTTCAAAATAGATTTTATTGATTTGGAAATGGTTTTTCAAACACCACAGAAGATTTTATAGGATTTTACAATGTTTAATAATATTATGATCATGATTTTGGAAATTTATTTTGAAAATTGGAAGATTGGGAACCTTTGGTGTGTTATGAATGAGACACAGGTATCCTTAGTGTGTGTGGAACCTCTAAGAGGTAACCATTGCGATATCGACAGACTGTGGTAGGACTAGATATTAGTTGGATACAACATTATACCTATTTACTATCTTGAGTGTCTAGTACACATTATCCCATAGGATAGGGCCCAATATGAGGTGATCTTTCTTTTTTGGTTATTTATTTCATGGTTGTTTTTATGAGGGATTTTTTATCACAAGTTTTATTATGAGGTTCTATCATATAGCTTTTCATATTAGGTTTTTTCATGGATATGTGTTTAATTTATTTCCTCTTAATGCATGGATATGTATTCCAATTTATATCACACCTAATTTTCATATAAATGGTTTGAGAATATGAAATTATTTAATGAAAAAACAATGAAAAATGATTAACAAATTAATTAGGTTTATGAAAATGTCTGGTAAAAATATTTTTTTTCAAGATATAATTGCTGAATTATTATCAATAGAACATGTATATAAACTATTTTTGTATCTAAATAGGATTTATGATCACACCCTACATTTGATTTTGGGAGGTTTTAGATGCTGAATTATTGGATATATGTAAATAAAAGGGTATCTTGTTGTATATCGGCTACTTCTATGGTCTTTTCCTTTGTAGTAGGGTGGCTTGAAGGAGACTATTTATCACATGGAGACTTGTTGGTCGTGATTTATTCATAATTATGGGTTTATTATGATTTTATTAGATTGTATGGATTTGTTTTTATATTTTTATTTTTTATAGTACTCTATTTGTTTGTATTTTTTGGTTAAATACAAGACTTTATTCTATTTTCTTTCTTCACCTTACCAAGTGATAGATAGCTTAGGTTTATGGTTTGATTGAACCAGGTTGGTCAATATAAAATTGGTATCAGAGATATGGATCATCTTGAAGTGTGTTAACACTACCAATGTTTGATTTTGTATCTTGGGTAGACAAGAGTTTGGACCATTAGAATTTGGATAGTATGTTTGGAAATGGGTATGTCCATCTCACTTCCATGACTGAAATCGAGTTATCATGGGTTGTGAGGTACTAATACCATGTTTGTGGCTTGGGGTTTTGGGTAATTGGAATGAACTATATGTGATTTTTATTTAAATTGACCTATTCCTTTTTGGAAATGTCTTTTGTTAGTAAGAATTCTTAATAACTTTAAATTATTGTTGTTTTAAAGAACTAATTTGAATTCCAAACATTTCCTAATATTTTTGGAATGTTCCCATGAAGTAAATGGTTATTTTCTTGTATTTATTAGAAAATACCTATGAGAATGTCTATAAAAAATCTGATAAAGGAAGAAATGAGACATGTTCCATAGGGGATTCCTCTAGTGGACCTTTCCTTGGTTGAAGTTGTAATTTTCACTATTCAGATGTTGGTTGATGTGGGTATCGAGAACCCATGATGTGTAGTTAATAATGGATCTATGTTTACTAAGAATCATCCACCCATCATCCATGGTGGAAAATGACCGCATGAATTTGAGGAGTGTCTTGAACAGATTGAGGGTATGTTGAATTTCATAAAGACTTCAAAAAACTCAAAAGTGGGTTTTTCCAAGTAATTTCTCATGGGGTCAGGAAAGATATGGTGGAACTCTATGTAAATACCCAAAAAAATCCATGTATTTTTTTTAATTATATGGATATATTACAAGTCGGTGAAAATTGACAGCACGTGATTTCAAGGCCCGAAGTTCCCGGAAGAAATTTCTGATCTTTTTTTGGTACGTTTAGTTATCATGCAAGTGGAAATTTGTATCTTTTGAACTGGAGATCATAATTAAAATTCAAGGAAATTTTTGTACACACAGGCCCAATATTCACTTGAGGGAGGTTTATCCTCGTCCGCAGTGGGTCGAGAGAAGAATTTTGTTTATTCATTTATCATATAGAATTAAATAAAATAAATTTATTTTATTTTAAAAATATATCATCCCACCTCTCCTTTGAAATTATGGTAGTGGGGACCACATGAGTGAGGTCAAAAATTTAATGTTGGGCATTAAATGCCCGGTTACACAAAATGTGTAACCATAAATTCTTTTAATTAATAGGATTCATTAATTCTAAATTAATGAAGAATTATTCTAATTTAGAGTTATATTATCTCTTCCTGAGGGGATTGGGTGTTGGTTTTCCCTTGGTGAAAGGAAGAGGAGGATATTTAGGCTTTTGACAAAGAATGGATCTACCAAGAAAGGTCATAGGATTGTCGTTCGAGCGGCATAGTTGGCGGCTTGTTGTGCGGATGAAGAACACCAACACTACCACTAATTGCGAGTGTTCTCCAACAGATTTACGAGGTAGGTATTTCTCTTTATTGTTCTTCATAAATTTTACATTGAATCAATCTTCTTAATATGTTTGTTATCGAACAAACACGGAAGGTGAATGCCAAAAGAACATCGCATGATCGCTCCTCTACCTCGTGGATTGATGTGTTCTTCATGGGGGGATCGTTAGGTTGAGAGGAACTTGACCAAGTTGGGATAGATGCAACGGTGGCGTCCCCAGATGAACATTGATTCTTCGGATTGAAGAACGGGCCACCGGAGACCACCTGGTGACCGGAGGAAGTCTGCCGACGACTGGCGTCGGCAGGGTACAAGTCGTTGGCGAGCCCACTGGCTAGCTGTGATGGTGGCGGCGGCGCAACCACGCTGCCGAAGGAGGTCGCGGCCCGTCGGCCGCAGCAGAAGAGGATAGTGGTTGGAACGCTGGTTGGCCATGTGAGAGTCAGGGTGGTGCGCGTCTGCGCCGCCAAAGATGGGGGTCATGACTACTGAGCCACGGCAACGCACCCAAAGGGCGGCATGCACCCAGCGGACCGCAGTTGGAGCAGTAGTGTCGTTGCACCGCAAGAAGGGGAGCCGACCCGAATCTTGGCCGGCTGCATCACACTGAGCATCATCCACTTTGACGGGTCCTACATGCCAGCAGGTGGTACAACACTGATCCTTTAGGTTATCCAAAGTCGAATGGTCCAACTAGACCATTCGAAATTCCAGGGGAAGCCTTCCCCCTCGGTAGCGGCTAGGGCGGGCCCTGCCACGGCAGAATGCACCCAGTCACGGGCCGAGCTCCACGGACCACTCCGTGTGGGCCATGTTGATCGGGACGCTCCTAGCACAGGCCTGTTCATGCCCAGCATGGGCCAAGCCATGCCTAGGATCCAGGTCACCCCTTTGTGGGTCGGGCCGGACTGCAGATCAACGGGTCGGACCTACCTTGGCCCAGAGGGTCGGGGCTGCTGCAACCCAGTGGGTCGGGCCTTCCATGGCCAAGCGGGTTAGACCACCATGGTCCAACCCATCCGGGTCGGTCTGAACAGGTCAAACCAGACCTGGTCCAATATGGACCTAGATACGCCTTTTGGCCATATCTTGATAACCAGACGTTCATTAGAAGAACCGTCTATGGTTCCAGAATCCTTGGATCGAGATGGACCTTCTGGCATACACGACATGAGTTTTGGATAAAGTTGGGGTATGGTTGGATTGGATCAAACCTGAATCCAATCAGGCCCTTGGGACTAAATGTAGAATAACTTACTGAATAGGCATCTTATTGTCATGCGTCATCTATCACGTTGGGTCCCTTATGATATGACTTACTTTGTAATACTTCTTCATGGGACTTCATTATAGTTGAATTATCTACTGTTGTCTTGAGGAGCGGAACACCCCGTAATCAAGAGTTCTTAGTGCGGAAACCCTATGGTTGGCTATAATTGAACCTTCTTCAGATCCTATGTGGGTCATCCCAGATCCTCTATGGGTCGTCTTTAGATCCTGTGTGGGTCATCTTCAGATCCAATTTGGGTCTGCATCTTCAGATCCTATGTGGGTCATCTTCAGATCCTGTGTGGGTCATCTTCAGATCATGTGTGGGTCATCTACGATCTTTTTTGGGTCAACAGTAGAGCTTCTCGATGAAGTAAGATGACCTAGCAATACAGCTAATCATCTATACTTCTGTACCTAAGTTATAATTGGTCTGAGATGAGTCTTTACCTTTTTTGTAAAATTTTGTGTTATGATACCTTCATGGTATTCTTCTATGTGGCGTTACCTTTGTGGTCCTTACCTTCGTGTTGTTACCTTCGTGGTATTCTTTCCTTCATAGGAAAGTTGGGATTTTGGCTAAAGAGTCGGGCCTTGTGTTTCCTCATGAATGATATGGGTATACTTGATAACTTTGGTATATGTGTGGGAATATACCTAAGTATGGTTGAGAATAGTTTTCGTGCTTTTTGATTATGATATTGTTTTTTGGTTTATCCTTTGTGTTTTCTGAGAGACCTTCAGGGGTCTCGGGGTCCCTACTGAGTATTGTTATACTCACCCCTACACAGGATACAACAACACCTTGTTGTGTCTTGCTCAGACGATAGACAACATTGATCGAGGATGAGGGTTCCAGGACTGGAGGGTACTCGAAGGTGGACCATTAGACGTGATGATCTGCCGAGATGACCATTCGAGAGCTGTAATTACCCATCTGGTAGGATCCTTGGTGGTTGTTTATAGGAGTTGTTTTATGTTTTACTTGTACATTCTAGTTGGGCTTGTATTTCGGCCCCTTTATTTATTGTGCTCACTCTATTTACTATATAGTTTACTTTGTGCTTGTATCTTGTTGTATGGATGGATTGTGCCAGTTTGTAAGTTTAAAAAAGCAATACCTTCTCAGATAGGGGATATGCCTTTCTAGTGCTAGTCGCCAGCCCATGTCTTATGGAAGCTAGGCTTCGGGTAGTCACAGCATGGGCCCCGAGGGACGGGTCAAGACAAATCGGTATCAGAGGAGTCAGTTCTACCGAAGAACATGGACTTTTATATTTTAATCGACAATAGTGTTAAGTATTATGAGTGTGGTAATCAGTTTGGGGAATCCATTTTTGGTATGGTAGTTGACGTATCCATACACCAAGACCCTGACTTTTTATTTTCCAACGCATTGTATAAAAACACTAATTGCATGTGTGTTTTTGAAAAATTTTCCACGCCGTCTTTTTGAGTTAGTACACCAGGTATAACTTATTGATCGTGGTGCACCTGTTTATTTTTAGGATGCCTTTATGCAGATATCCATTCAGGGTTCCCGGTAGATTATGTGGTGACAACCCACCGAGCGAAGAGGCTTCTGTGTATGGACCCCATTCGGAAGTTGTACCATCGGGTGGTGTACTCGTAGCACCACTACCCGTTGGGTAGTCGATGCCACCATCCCTAGTAGTATAGGGTTTATGACGATTGAGCGCATTGCACAGGTTCCAACACTAGAGGCCACTGAGGTTCTAGGGTGATATGGATCCACAGGTGGCTGAGGATTGGCTGGAGGTCATGGTTAGATTTTTTCAAATGGTAAGGACACCAGCTGACCTTATGTTCATCCTTAAATCCAGTATTCTTCATGTAGTAGTGGCGCGATGGTGGATCTTGATGCTCTAGGTTCATTATGAGGTGACTCTCCTCTGGGCGGACTTTGAGAGCTGATTCAGGGTAGAGTTTGTCCTAGGTACTTTAGGCACAGTGCGTCTATATGAGTTTCTCCATTTGAAGTAGGGTGACATGACTGTGGCTCTGTATTCAGTGACGTTCATAGACCTATCATGCTACTCCACTGACATGGTGTGATACCCTTTCTTCAGGGCCCAGAACATTGAGCAGGATATCAGACAGGATATTAGAGCTTCGATGATTTCTCTCAGCATCCCGACATAGGCGGGGGTGTTATAGCAAGCACTCTTAGTGGAGAGCTTCCTTGTTGAGTAGTCACCAGTAGTGAGACCCACCACTGGACGTCACATAGTAGAGTCATCTGTAGTTGGAAGCAGACTGTTGATGTAGAGGTCTATGAGGACCAGACCTATAGGTGGACGACCGCAAGATATAGGGTTGGTTGTGCGGGCCTCTCAAGACAGAGAAGGAAATGCAAGGAGTAGGCAGTGTTACTCAAGTGGCGGGCAGGGTCACATGGCTCGTGATTGCCCGACCAGCCGTACGGACAATCAGCAGATGATCGAAGGACCGCCTAGGCAGAAGTAAAGATTTGATCGTGGTGGTCTGCAGGCAGTAGGTAGACATTGCAGAGGAGTTGGTTGTGAAACAGGCAGTGGGTGGGAATTTTAGGTTCTACCACCACCACCTCCAGGTGGTCTACCCTGACCATAGGGAGTAGGTGGACAAGGAAAAGCTCAGCCCCATGTAGCTGAGGCCTACAACCATGGTGCTTTGGAAATGATTCGAGGTACGATCAGTGTCTACTCCACATTTTTTGTAGAACTTATAGACACAGGTTCCAATCACTCTTTTATTTCCATGACCCTCATTTGGAGCTCGGAGATTCGAGTGGAGCTGTTGGCTCAATCCTTACGGCTAGAGACTCCTACAAGAGAGGATTTGATGATTACACACTGGTTCCGGCAGTGTAAACTTACGCTAGGAGGCGAGAGCTTTGGCTGGGATCTTCTAGTAGCGGTGTTGAGGCTTTACGATGTCATCTTGGGTATGGGTTGGTTATCTACAGTCTATGATCAGATTGACAATGTCAGGCACCAAGTGCGGTGTGTCTGTGAGGATGGGACAAGAGTTTCCTTCACTGATGAGAAGGGAAGATTTGTCACCCAAGATGGACTTACCCGAAGGAGGGTGATGTCGATCACGCATTAGTTAGATAGTCTTACCCACAAAGTGGTTGATGTTGAGAGTTTGAGCTATCCTATAGTGGTGGACCAGTATGCTGATGTTTTCCCTGATGATGTTTTGGGTCCACCTCCTTGTAGAGAGGTGTACTTTTATATCAACTTGTACCCCGGGATGGCACCGATATCTACGCCAGCATATCAGATGGCTCCCACAGAGCTCCAAGAGCTACAGGTATAGCTGGAGGACTTGTAGAGGAATAGGTTTATTAGGCCTAGTGTTTCTCCTTAGGCAGCCTCGATTTTGTTTTCCAAGAAGGTGGATGGGAATTTAAGACTCTTTGAGGACTATCATCGCCTAAACCAGGTGACCGTGAAGAACAAGTACTCACTCCCAGGGATTGATGATTTCTTTGATCAGATGAAGGGAGCACAATGATTTTCGAAGATTGACCTCAGATTAGGTTATCACCAGCTCAGGGTATGGGATGAGGATGTGCATAATACGGCCTTCATATGTCAGTATGGACACTATGAGTTCTTGGTTATGCCATTTGGTATGACCAACACCCCAAAAGTGTTCATGGGACTCATGAAAAAGATCTTCGAGTCATGCCTCGATCGCTTTTTGGTAGTCTTCATCAATGACATCCTGGTATACTCAGCTACAGAGGAGGAGCATACCTATCATCTAAAAATAGTTCTGGACACACTCTGAGAGCACCAGCTTTATAGTAAGCTCTCGAAGAGCCAGTTCTGGATCTTAGAGGTTCACTTCCTAGGACACATCATCTCGGAGGATGGATTTGTATTGAATCCAGTGAAGATTGAGGTTGTGCTTGATTGGGAGACACACAGGAGTGTGGCAAAGGTGCAGAGTTTCATGGGTCTAACCGGTTACTACTGGACGTTATTACATGACTTTTCAAAAGCTGTGGCACCCTTATCAGTATTGAAAAAGAAGGGGAAACCCTTCATGAGGTCGTAGATATTCCATAAGAGTTTCCAAGACCTGAGGCAGATACTGACAAGGGCCCACATCTTGAGACTATGTGTAGTCTACTGTAATGCATCAGGGACTAGGCTTAGATGTGTCTTGATGCAAGAGCGAGCAGTGATCACTTATGATTCTCAGTAGCTGAGACAGCATGAGTAGAACTATGCAGCTCATAACCTAGAGTTAGTAGCAGTGGTCTTTGTCTTGAAGATGTGGTGACATTACTAGATGGGGGATCATTTTGTAGTTTACTCTGATCACAAGATTCTTAAGTATATCTTCTACCAGAAGGCCCTGATCCTAAGACAGTGACGTTGGCTTGAGTTCCTCCAAGACTATGACTTCGAGATAGTCTATACTCATGGGATGGGGAACATAGTAGTAGATGAACTCAGCTAGAGATCTAGTATACAGTTTCTGAGTGAGGCAACGAAGCAGCTAGCCATTTTGTAGATATCCTACGTGGATTGAGATGTAGTAGCTTATCTTCAGTCTCTGATAGTCACTCTGTAGAGGCCCGAAGCCTGACGTACATGGACATTACATTACTTTTGCGGAATACTTAGTACATAACAAAAACACACACTAAAGGATCGTAATAGTTTAGTGTCTTTGGAAACTCGGAATGTAATCTTCTAATCTTGGTGAAAGATCTTCAATATCTCCCATAAAGATCTTCCCTTTTTTACCTAAAACCTTTATTTATATCCTGGGGAAAAGAAAACATAAAAGGGTGAGCTCAAATGCTCAGTAAGGGTATACAAATGAAATAAAAATCATATCATATCTTTTTGAAAATCATAACCTGCAAAAGAGATCATAATATCTTAACATGGAACAAATCATAGAAGTGAAAATGAGATCACCATAATCATAACATGAAACTTGAAACTTTGTGGCATGCACACATAATCATGGAAAATCATTTCTTGTTAGTCATGACTCATTGCCAAGACTATCTTAGTGGACAAAGTCCCTTTCTGAATCGAGTAACCCTCGTTTCAGTCCTGTTTCACTGAACCGGTATAACCTACCATTCCAGCCATGTCTATCTCATGAGATATAAAATCTTTACCCAATGCATTGGAGGGAGATATAGGTCCCACCCATCTCATAATGATACCATTCTTATGTGTGCCACAAAATCATAAATCATACATCATTGCATAACCCATGTAATAAAAATGGGATTCTTAAACAACATGACATCATAAAACCATTCATATAAGATAAAGAAATTCATAAACATAATTCCATCACAACATAGTCAAATCAATGTAAAAATATGGATAGAAACAGAACCCTTTATTATCTTAAATGGAAAATAATTTTGATAAAACACTTGAATTGAATTCTTGAGGAAAATATCCTTTCTTCTTCAAAATCAATTTCTTTTCACAAAACATCATGCAATTTTAAAAGAAATATATTTTATTGAAAATATTCATGAAATCTTTTGGAGTAAGATTCATGAAAATAAGGCTTTATAAAACCGTAAAAATCCGTTTGTGCCGTATGAGTTAAAAAAAACATTCTTCTCGTACTTTTGTCGGAAAAGTCAAAAAGTACCTCGTATGAAAAACGAAAAAAGATTCCTTTCATATCCTTTACTAAAAACTCACCGAAGGGTAAAATTAGACTTAAAAAATTGTAGGTGGATGGAAATAATATTACATATTGATGAAACATGGATGTGGATGATAAAATACACCCCAGTAAGTACTTACGAATAAACAATCTCGGATAAAAATGAGATTGTGATATTTCCCTTACCTTAGGTCCGACTTGCTTTGTAAGTGTCCGAACCTCCTGTATAATGATTTAAATCATGTTATTGACTTATTACAGAATCATATTCATTGTTTTGATATCATATATGGTTCACTTATGACATTATATTACCCGTTCTTTTGTAAACTCCATGTTAAAGAAGCGTTTTGGGTAAAATCGTCTCATTTATCGTAGGTGTTTTGACTTGTTGTTCTTGACATCATTATTACTTATATCATGATTTACTTACTTCCAGAATATAAAATATGATTTATATATCATATATATTCAGTATATATATATATATAATAGGTAGATAAATAAAATGAAAAACACCGTTCATGGAGACGGTAGTCCGTACGTACGCATGAACGCTGTTTTCCTTTCCTTATTGTCTTGAAATGGAAGTAAGTAGATTACATACATATGTATATATATATACATAAATCCAGTAGCTTTATAATGTCATATATTTCATTATTATTTCTTATATATACATTATAATCATTCTTAAATGGTTAACATGGAGAATGAATCTCATCGCGCCGTGGAGACGGTAGTCCGTACGTACGCACGAGCGATGATATCATTTCTATAAATATTGAATTGAATTGGAGTGGATTATACAATATATCAGAATCAATATGATGTTGTAATAACTATGTATAGTTATTCTTTACACCATTATACCCATCCATGTAAGGTGGTGGTGGAAAATAGATTACACCACGGCGTGGAGACGGTATTCCGTACGTACGCACGCGCGGTGATTTCTTTTTCCGTAGGATGGATAGATGGTGAAATAGGATTGTTTCATACTTATAATAACATATCAGTATATGAGTGATACTGATGTTATTACTTCATAATGGAACAACCTAAGAAGAAGAAGTGGAAGAAGAAATAAAGATGAAAGAATTGGTAATGGTAATTACCTCTTCTTTGAAGTGCCACTTTGAGACCTCCTCTTAGGGCACTAGAATTGGTCTTTGAGGAATACCAGAACCTCTAGGATGTTGCTAGGGAAGTGGAGAAGAGATTTTGGCAGGGTTTGTCCGAGCTTGAGTGCTCAAATTGGTGTGAGGAGGAGGGGGAGGAGGTGTCCTTTTATAGGGGAGGAGAGGGGCACCTTAGGAATTCTTAAAAATATTAATTTATAATAAATCTAACCCCACTTAAAAACCTCCAAAAATGACTCATATTCGAATCTTAGATGAGATAGGGTTGTAATCTCATCATCCAATCAAATTTAGACATGTTTGGATCTTATTTTAAACCTTATCAATTAGATTTAACTCTAAGTTAAATAATTTAACTTTTACCGTGTCTTTTTGTTTTCTTTCACTATATGGTTAATACACTTACTATAACATGCCAAACGAACCCCAAATTGTTTATTATTAATATATATATCCTTATCTAAGTCATTTGGCCGAACCTTAGATTTTTAGGAATAAAATAACAATTAATAATATAATATTTGATTTAAAAACTATTTTGTGTCAATTTTGACACTATTGGATATATGATTTGTTTGAAAGTCATAACAGAATTATATGTTCGAACCAAGTTGATTAAATCAACATTAATATATCATAGTAACCTAGAAAATTAGTGGAATTCATAAAAATTCTCAAATTACATTTATTTTGGTGTTTATAACATCAATTATGTCAATATTTCATAAATACGATAATTACTGCATCATCGTTGTGTCATAAATAAATTAAATTATTTGATGTCTAAAAATTACAAATAAAATACCATCATGTAGGAAATCTTTTTAGCTTTCTAATGAATATTTACAATCGAATTTATCTTATGTATAACCCCATATTAAAAATGATTTACTTATTAAACTTTGATTTTAACTATTTTAACCCTTCTTTAAATAAATTAATAATAAATGTCCTAATCTAATCCAAGTGGGCCTAAATGGTCATATTTTATTCCTAAGTTTGTTTTTGGTCGAATTACACTTGTCCAATAGAATTAGGACATGTGTTATGGTAATAGTAATATCATATTTACCCTTAGTTACCCTATTTACTATTAAGCGCGGTAAAAAAAAGTAAAAAGTTACTATTCACCAAAAAATTATTTTTATCTCATTGAACCACATTTTAGTCCTTGATATTAACCGTGTCTCTCGGATTTTCGAAATTCCATTCACAGAAGCGGTAAAATTAAGTTTTATGCAAAATTCAGTTTTTTAACCTACCACTTAGTAGTTTCACTATTCATCAAAAATTGATGTTTTTCAGAACAATGCCAAAATTTCATCCCAAGCTATATTTCATATTCCGAATTCAAAAATGAAGTCTATTTTACCAAATTCATAACATAAAAGTTGCATTAATTAATTTTATAATTAAATTCCGCTGTTAAAACAAATAGCGTGTTTTTAAGAAACAATATCTATCAAAAGATTGACATTTGTTTATGTCTAGTTTAAATGTGAAATTACATCCAATGACCAACATTGTATTAAATTGTAAAAATATATTCTAAATATACTTTAAAACCACTCAAATTAATAATTTATCACTATTAATAATTTCGATTAAAAAAGTTGTTTTTAATTAGAATTTAGTAATTTTCACTATTCATCAGAATATGAAAGTTATCCGAAATGTACCAAAATTTCACCTTAGGCTAAATTCGATACTCCGAATCTAAAAATGAAATCCATTTTGAAAAATAAAATTTACAAAATTTCAAAAAGTGGTTATTACTATTCATAACGGCTAGTTTTAATAACATTTTAATAGCATATCGTTGTTTAGTGAAACTCGGTATTGCGTATTACACACGCTATCGAGGAAGGTCGCGATTGCGTGTAATGCAAGGCAAGTCAAGGATGCGTGTTGTGTAAGCTCCTTTTGGTGTAGCGTACAACACAAGACATTAATAAAATTAAAAAGAATATATATATTTTTTTTTTATAAAATCTTGGGCTGTTACATTCTACCCCCCTTAAAATGAATTTCGCCCTCGAAATTCGTCGGGGTTATAAATGGTTTACTATTCGAAAGTTTCTTTAATAGAAACCCACATCGTAAAAGGGAATACCAAAACTTGGCTTTAAAAACTAAAGTATGAAATGTAACGATTACCCAAATAAACTAATCACTGGGTTTCCACATTGGTGAAAATATGGATATGGAAGAGAAATCTAACCATCATGTTCTGATGGAGAGTGGTAGAGAACATGGCTATGGAAAAGCCAGTAATCACAAATCCATAAATTTGTGATGATCTAAGGTACCATCTGATTCATCAGGTATAAGATCACTAGGACAACATTTTTGGTTTTCAAGATCATCTCCCTAAAGTTGAAAATTTGAATTAGAATAAATACTTACTTTATTTTGGTACAATCTCACTGTTGTTCGTGCCTTGAACAATTTCCACTTCATCTCTTAAATAAATGAAGTTGAATTTGTTATTCGTGAAGTGTTAGCAGATTATGTGATAGAATGATGGGTCATTCCATCTGTCTCAAACAAAAGGTTAGAAAAAGTTATTAAATATACATAAGTCATTCTATAGTGAGATTAATCACATATGGTTCCTAAAATGGACTTATACTTCATATATCATACTGCTTAATATAATAAAACTAGTTTCTACTAAACAGGGACTTCCTGTAGGTCAGTGGTAGGCGATAAAGGCCAGTCGCACTTCGGTTGTGGGTTCGATTCCTACAGCCTTGTCCGAAGCGATGGGCTGTCGCCCGTCCTGCAGGTTGTCCCTTTTTCTAAAACTACGTTACTATAACATCCCATCAATAATATCGAAAATATTCTATCCTTAAACAATACTAACTTATGTCCAACATAATCCAGTCTAATCTTTAGGCTTATACATAATACTGCAGTCCACTCTCATAATATAGTGACAACGATTACCAGAGATTTAATACTGTCGTTGATCCCCACATATCATAAGATATGTCTTGTTGGTCACATTCCAAACATTCAAAGTCCTTAATCGTGTATTCTCTTGAATACCTTAGTGAAAACATGAGTGCAGTTAAAAGTTAACACTTTCCACATACCAAAATCCTCAAAATTCTATATACTCAAACCATGATATCACTTAGTCCTTATATCAATCATGAGCTCATGAATACTGTCAAATATTTCATTTTCTTATTTTCCCTTCATTATGCGCATATCATCTTTTTTCCAAAAAGACCTCAATCACTTTGAATACCACATTAGAGCAATACATAAATATTCCAATACACCATAAAAGTACCTCAACAACATTATTCTTGAATACCAATACATAAACACTTCAGTCCATCCACTTCAATGACTGTCCTGGAATAAGTCCTTCCTTGATTTAGAAGTATCTTTTTAGGTCAGGGCATTGAGTTGGGTAATGCCCATGTTCTCCACAAATAAGACATTGAACTCCATAACAATCTGTCACTCTATGACCCTTTTCTCCACACAGATAACATCGGTCCCTCCATTTGAGGTATTCCTCAAGGTTCTTCTTCCCTTCTTTAGAAATCTCAATCTTCCTTTCTTTATGATCCTCAACATGCGAACATGCATAATAGTTTATCTTCCTCTTCTTTGATGAATTAGTCATACCACTAAATTTCACCTTGTTAATCATATATCGTGATGACTGATTCGGCATAATCACAATATCTTTATCTCTAGGCATCACACAATTTTGTTGCTCATAGTCACAAATTTGTCCATTGGATTCAATGTTAACCGAATTCCTTCTGGTTCCCTCCATTAACTAAAACACAAAAAGAATTTTGTGAGAGGCGAAATCATGCTAGGGAAGACAACATAGTAAAGGGGGAGCACCCTCAATATCTATCATATTAGGTTAAATTCTAAGATCGTTACCGTAGTTCTAGGAATATATCCTATACGTATACTTATCCTTAGGGACATCCCTAGACATACCTTAGAAATATCTCTAGGGATCTCACTAACGTTCTCACATCCTAGTTTCCAAAGGTTGACTAAACCTTTCCTATGATACCAACTGTAGCGGTCTAGAATTACTTCCAGTGGACTACAATTGATACCTATCAGGGCACTCCATGGGCGGCTACACCCCCTGGGCGGGACACACCACCATCCCCAGTGGCAGCCATTTCCTCATGAAGCCCTTGGGCGGAGAGCCATGCTTCGTCCAACGCTCACATGTGAGAGTTTCCAAGGATCGGATACATTCCTACCTCCTTTGCCTCTGATACCAACTGTAGAGACCCGAAGCCTGACGTACATGGACATTACATTACTTTTGCGGAATACTTAGTACATAACAAAAACACACACTAAAGGATCGTAATAGTTTAGTGTCTTTGGAAACTCGGAATGTAATCTTCTAATCTTGGTGAAAGATCTTCAATATCTCCCATAAAGATCTTCCCTTTTTTACCTAAAACCTTTATTTATATCCTGGGGAAAAGAAAACATAAAAGGGTGAGCTCAAATGCTCAGTAAGGGTATACAAATGAAATAAAAATCATATCATATCTTTTTGAAAATCATAACCTGCAAAAGAGATCATAATATCTTAACATGGAACAAATCATAGAAGTGAAAATGAGATCACCATAATCATAACATGAAACTTGAAACTTTGTGGCATGCACACATAATCATGGAAAATCATTTCTTGTTAGTCATGACTCATTGCCAAGACTATCTTAGTGGACAAAGTCCCTTTCTGAATCGAGTAACCCTCGTTTCAGTCCTGTTTCACTGAACCGGTATAACCTACCATTCCAGCCATGTCTATCTCATGAGATATAAAATCTTTACCCAATGCATTGGAGGGAGATATAGGTCCCACCCATCTCATAATGATACCATTCTTATGTGTGCCACAAAATCATAAATCATACATCATTGCATAACCCATGTAATAAAAATGGGATTCTTAAACAACATGACATCATAAAACCATTCATATAAGATAAAGAAATTCATAAACATAATTCCATCACAACATAGTCAAATCAATGTAAAAATATGGATAGAAACAGAACCCTTTATTATCTTAAATGGAAAATAATTTTGATAAAACACTTGAATTGAATTCTTGAGGAAAATATCCTTTCTTCTTCAAAATCAATTTCTTTTCACAAAAATCATGCAATTTTAAAAGAAATATATTTTATTGAAAATATTCATGAAATCTTTTGGAGTAAGCTTCATGAAAATAAGGCTTTATAAAACCGTAAAAATCCGTTTGTGCCGTATGAGTTAAAAAAAACATTCTTCTCGTACTTTTGTCGGAAAAGTCAAAAAGTACCTCGTATGAAAAACGAAAAAAGATTCCTTTCATATCCTTTACTAAAAACTCACCGAAGGGTAAAATTAGACTTAAAAAATTGTAGGTGGATGGAAATAATATTACATATTGATGAAACATGGATGTGGATGATAAAATACACCCCAGTAAGTACTTACGAATAAATAATCTCGGATAAAAATGAGATTGTGATATTTCCCTTACCTTAGGTCCGACTTGCTTTGTAAGTGTCCGAACCTCCTGTATAATGATTTAAATCATGTTATTGACTTATTACAGAATCATATTCATTGTTATGATATCATATATGGTTCACTTATGACATTATATTACCCGTTCTTTTGTAAACTCCATGTTAAAGAAGCGTTTTGGGTAAAATCGTCTCATTTATCGTAGGTGTTTTGACTTGTTGTTCTTGACATCATTATTACTTATATCATGATTTACTTACTTCCAGAATATAAAATATGATTTATATATCATATATATTCAGTATATATATATATATAATAGGTAGATAAATAAAATGAAAAACACCGTTCATGGAGACGGTAGTCCGTACGTACGCATGAACGTTGTTTTCCTTTCCTTATTGTCTTGAAATGGAAGTAAGTAGATTACATACATATGTATATATATATACATAAATCCAGTAGCTTTATAATGTCATATATTTCATTATTATTTCTTATATATACATTATAATCATTCTTAAATGGTTAACATGGAGAATGAATCTCATCGCGCCGTGGAGACGGTAGTCCGTACGTACGCACGAGCGATGATATCATTTCTATAAATATTGAATTGAATTGGAGTGGATTATACAATATATCAGAATCAATATGATGTTGTAATAACTATGTATAGTTATTCTTTACACCATTATACCCATCCATGTAAGGTGGTGGTGGAAAATAGATTACACCACGGCGTGGAGACGGTATTCCGTACGTACGCACGCGCGGTGATTTCTTTTTCCGTAGGATGGATAGATGGTGAAATAGGATTGTTTCATACTTATAATAACATATCAGTATATGAGTGATACTGATGTTATTACTTCATAATGAAACAACCTAAGAAGAAGAAGTGGAAGAAGAAATAAAGATGAAAGAATTGGTAATGGTAATTACCTCTTCTTTGAAGTGCCACTTTGAGACCTCCTCTTAGGGCACTAGAATTGGTCTTTGAGGAAGACCAGAACCTCTAGGATGTTGCTAGGGAAGTGGAGAAGATATTTTGTCAGGGTTTGTCCGAGCTTGAGTGCTCAAATTGGTGTGAGGAGGAGGGGGAGGAGGTGTCCTTTTATAGGGGAGGAGAGGGGCACCTTAGGAATTCTTAAAAATATTAAATTATAATAAATCTAACCCCACTTAAAAACCTCCAAAAATGACTCATATTCGAAGCTTAGATGAGATAGGGTTGTAATCTCATCATCCAATCAAATTTAGACATGTTTGGATCTTATTTTAAACCTTATCAATTAGATTTAACTCTAAGTTAAATAATTTAACTTTTACCGTGTCTTTTTGTTTTCTTTCACTATATGGTTAATACACTTACTATAACATGCCAAACGAACCCCAAATTGTTTATTATTAATATATATATCCGTATCTAAGTCATTTGGCCGAACCTTAGATTTTTAGGAATAAAATAACAATTAATAATATAATATTTGATTTAAAAACTATTTTGTGTCAATTTTGACACTATTGGATATATGATTTGTTTGAAAGTCATAACAGAATTATATGTTCGAACCAAGTTGATTAAATCAACATTAATATATCATAGTAACCTAGAAAATTAGTGGAATTCATAAAAATTCTCAAATTACATTTATTTTGGTGTTTATAACATCAATTATGTCAATATTTCATAAATACGATAATTACTGCATCATCGTTGTGTCATAAATAAATTAAATTATTTGATGTCTAAAAATTACAAATAAAATACCATCATGTAGGAAATCTTTTTAGATTTCTAATGAATATTTACAATCGAATTTATCTTATGTATAACCCCATATTAAAAATGATTTACTTATTAAACTTTGATTTTAACTATTTTAACACTTCTTTAAATAAATTAATAATAAATGTCCTAATCTAATCCAAGTGGGCCTAAATGGTCATATTTTATTCCTAAGTTTGTTTTTGGTCGAATTACACTTGTCCAATAGAATTAGGACATGTGTTATGGTAATAGTAATATCATATTTACCCTTAGTTACCCTATTTACTATTAAGCGCGGTAAAAAAAAGTAAAAAGTTACTATTCACCAAAAAAATTATTTTTATCTCATTGAACCACATTTTAGTCCTTGATATTAACCGTGTCTCTCGGATTTTCGAAATTCCATTCACAGAAGCGGTAAAATTAAGTTTTATGCAAAATTCAGTTTTTTAACCTACCACTTAGTAGTTTCACTATTCATCAAAAATTGATGTTTTTCAGAACAATGCCAAAATTTCATCCCAAGCTATATTTCATATTCCGAATTCAAAAATGAAGTCTATTTTACCAAATTCATAACATAAAAGTTGCATTAATTAATTTTATAATTAAATTCCGCTGTTAAAACAAATAGCGTGTTTTTAAGAAACAATATCTATCAAAAGATTGACATTTGTTTATGTCTAGTTTAAATGTGAAATTACATCCAATGACCAACATTGTATTAAATTGTAAAAATATATTCTAAATATACTTTAAAACCACTCAAATTAATAATTTATCACTATTAATAATTTCGATTAAAAAATTTGTTTTTAATTAAAATTTAGTAATTTTCACTATTCATCAGAATATAAAAGTTATCCGAAATGTACCAAAATTTCACCTTAGGCTAAATTCGATACTCCGAATCCAAAAATGAAATCCATTTTGAAAAATAAAATTTACAAAATTTCAAAAAGTGGTTATTACTATTCATAACGGCTAGTTTTAATAACATTTTAATAGCATATCGTTGTTTAGTGAAACTCGGTATTGCGTATTACACACGCTATCGAGGAAGGTCGCGATTGCGTGTAATGCAAGGCAAGTCAAGGATGCGTGTTGTGTAAGCTCCTTTTGGTGTAGCGTACAACACAAGACATTAATAAAATTAAAAAGAATATATATATATTTTTTTTTATAAAATCTTGGGCTGTTACACACTCCCCCACTCCTTCAGTGAGTTAGAGTGGCACAGCTTGGGGACACTAACTGTGAGGTTCGACATGCTCAGATATCCATAGGACATGCACCTAATGGATTTTATGATGGTGGGGAGTACATAATCTTATTCCGAGGATGTACTATGGTACCAGTAGTGATACAAGAGGAAGTGTTGAGGGAGTTCCATACGTCCCCTCAAATGGTACATCTAGGAGTGGTGATGATGTACTAGGACCATCAACATCAGCAATGGTGGCTGGGAATGAAGAAATCAATGGAAGAGTTTGTCACACTGTACCTCACTTGTCAGTAAGTGAAGGCAGAGCAACAGGTTCTAGCAGGCTTAGTTTAGCCACTAGAGGTTCCAGAGTGGAAGTGGGATGGAATTTCCAGGGACTTCATGACAGGACTTCCACGCATGTCTAGGGGTCATGATTCTATCTGGGTGATCATTGACCAACTCACCAAGTCAGTCCACTTCTTATCTATCAGGGAGTAAGGATCAGTAGAGGGCTTGGGACGCCTCTACGTACAGAAGATTGTGTGGATTTATGGGGTGCCATCTATGATTGTCTCTGATTGTGAATCATGTTTTACTTCCCATCTATGGAAGGGGTTTCAGGAGGCGTTCGGGACTCAGCTTCGATTGAGCACCACCTTCCATCCTCAGATGGAAGGTCAGATATAGTGGACCATTCAGAACCTTGATGACATGTTGCATGCTTGCGTCCTTGATTTAGGCTGCAGCTGGAAGGATCACTTGTCCTTGGTGAAGTTCACATACAACAACAGTTATAACTCCACTATCAGTATGGCATCATTCGAGGCATTGTGCATTTGACCTGGCAGATCACCTCTGTGCTAGACTGACCCTGGGGAGTCAGCACTCATGGGACCAGAGATGGTATGGGCTACCACAGAGAAGGTGAAGATCATCCAGAAGTGAATGAAGACTACATAGAGCAGGCAGAACTCTTATGATAATAAGAGATAGAGACCTCTAGAGTTCGACTATGGTGACTGTGTCTTTCTATGGGTCTCAGCTCGATGAGGTTTTTGGATATTTGGCCCAGGTAGTAAGTTATCTCCGAGGTTCATAGGACCATTTCAAGTCCTCTGTAGAGTTGGCTAGGTGGCATACCGCCAAGATCATCCCCCTTAATTGCACCGGGTACATGACATTTTCCACTTATCCCTACTGATGAGGTATGTTCATAACCCTTCGCACATCATTGACTGGCGAGAGCTTGACATCGAGAATGGGGAGATGTTTTTGGAGTTTCGGGTAGAGATTGAGGATCGATAGGAGAGATTCCTTCGTGGGTGATCGATACCTCTAGTGCAAGTATGTCTGCTACACAGGAACCTCCAAGAGAGAACATGGGAGTGGGAGGCTCAGATTTGTTCTCAGTACCCCCACTTGTTTCCCTAGTTTTTGTTGTGGTTTTCAGGGACACAAAGACCTAAGGTGGGGAGAATGTAAAGACTCAAATTTTTTTACATGTAATTTTTTTTAATTATATTGAAATATTACTATTATTTGAAAATTGGATGAATGTGATTTCGTGGCCCGAAGTGCCTGAAAAGAATTTATGAACTTTTTTTGGTACATTCAGATAACATGCAAGTAGGAATTTGTAACTTTTGAACCTGTTCTCAGAATTTAAATCTGAGGACACTGTTGTACTCGCAACGCTGATATTCGCTTGAGGGACGTTTAACCTCGACCATAGTGGGTTGAGAGAGGAAGTTGGTTTTTGTGATTTTTGTAGTGGATTAAATAAAATAAATTTATTTTATTTTAAAAATATATCATCCCACCTCTCCTTTAAAATTATGGTAGCATGGACCACATGTGGGAGGTTAAAAATTTAATGTTGGGAATTAAATGCCCGGTTACAGAAAATGTGTAACCACAAACTCCTTTAATTAATAGGATTCATTAATTCTAAATTAATGATTAGTCTTTTTAATTAAGATTTATATTAACTCTTCCATAGGGGATTGGGGGTTGGTTTTCCATTGGCGAAAGGAAGAGGAGGATCTTGAGGCTCCTGACGAAGAATGGATCCACCAAGAAAGGTCGGAGGATCGTCGTTTGAGCGGCATCGTTGTCAGCTTGTTGCAGGGATGAAGAACACCGAAACCACCTCCAATCACGAGTATTATCCAACATATTTATGAGGTAAGGACAGATCTTGATTGATATTCATCAGCTTTATGTGGATTCAATATTTTTTAGACACTTATTATCACACAAATGTGGAGGGTTCAGGCCAAAAAAACAAGGCCTGATCCCTCAGATACCTTGTGTATTGATGTATTCTTCACGGGTGGATTGTCGGGTCGAGCGGAACCCGACCACATTGGGAAAGATGCAAAGGCGACATCCCAGGATGAACTTGGATCTCTTCGGATTGATGAACGGGCCACCAGAGCCCACCCGATGACCCGAGGATGTCTTTCGGTGACTGGTGTCGGCGACCGGCACCAGCATGGTATAAGGCGGCGGCCGGCACAATAGTCGGTCGTGATGGTGGTAGTGGGGCAACCATGCTGCTGGAGGAGGCCGCAACCCGTTGACCGTGAAAGAGGAGGATGGCAGTCGGCACGCCGGCCGACCGCATGGTAGTCGGGCCGGTGCACGTCTACACCGCCAGAGTCGGAGGTCGCGGCTGATGAGCCACGACGGCTCACCCGAAGGGCAGCTGGCACTTGGACAACTACGGTTGGAGCAGCGACGTCGTCGCGCCGCTGTAAGGGTAGCTGGTCAGACACCCAGTCGGCCGTGTCACATAGAGCAGGACCTGCTCCGGCAGGTCCTGCATTCAAGCAGACATCACCACATGGCATCGTCGGGTTGGCCAAACCTGAACTGTCCAACTGGACCGTTCAGAATTCAGATTGGCGCCTTCCCCCTGGGTAGTGGATAGGCCAGTCCCTACCATGATGGACTACACCAAGCCTCGGGTCATGCCGAGCGGTCTGCTTCCTTGCGGGTCAGGCTGGACTGTGGCCTAGTGGGTCGGGACTACTGCAGCCCAACCCATCTAGTTCATCACTGGCAAGTTTGGGACGAGTTGGTCCAACCGGGTCGGACCAGACCCGGGCCCATCTGGACCTAGATGCGCCTTTTTGGCCATGTCTTGACAACCGGGCATCTGTTGGAAGAATCATCTGCGGTTCTAGAATCCTAGTATCGAAACAGAACTTCTGGAATACACCACATGAGTTTTGGATAATGTTCGGGTACATTCAGGTTGGATCGAACCCGAATCCAACCGGGCCCTCAGGTCTAAAAGACTAATAACTTATAGACCATGCGTCTAATTGACGCATTGTCTGTCATGTTTGGTCCCTTATGACATAACATAAAAACATGATATTATATCATGGGACTTCATGGTAGTTGAAGTATCGACCATTGGCTTGAGGAGCAGAACCTCCCATAATCAAACATGCTTAGTGCGAAAACCCTATGGTCGGCTATACTTGAAGCATATTTGGATCCTGTGTGGGTCATCTTCAGATCCTGTGTGGGTCATATTCAATTACTATGTGGGTCATATTCGGATCCTATGTGGGTCAGCATCTTCAGATCCTATGTGGGTCATTTTCAGATCTAGTGTCGGTCATCTTCAGATCCTATGTGGGTCATCTGCTGTCCTGTGTGGGTCCATTGTAGAGATTCTCGATGAAGTAAGCTGATCTAGAAATACAGAAAATCATATATACTTATGTACCTAATTTTTATGTTGTGTGGGATGATTCATTAACTTTTTGGTACACTTATGTGTGATGATACCCTCATGGTATTCTTCTTCGTGGTGTTACCTTTGGGGTACTTACCTTCGTGGTGTTAGCTTTGTGGTATTCTTTCCTTGATGGGATAGTTGTGCTTTTGGAAATAGAGTTGGGCCTTGTGTTTCTCATGAATGATATGAGTATACTTGATAACTTAGGTATATGTATGGGTATATACATAAGTAAGGTTGACTGTTGTTTTCATTCTTTGTGATTATGGTTTTGCTTTGTGTTTTTTCTTTTGTGGATTCTCAGAGACCTTCGGGTGTCTCAGGGTCCCAACTGAGTATTGTTATTCTCACCCTTGCACAGGCTATTCCTGCACATTGATGTGTCTTGTATAGAAGACACACAATATTGATCAAGGATGAGGGTGTCAGGACTAGAGGGTTCTCGGAGGTGGACCATTAGATGGGAAGATCCACAGAGATGACCGTTTGAGAGTTGTTCCTACCCTTTATGTAGGATCCTTGGCAGGTGTTCATAGGAGCTATTTTTAGTTTTATTTGTACTTTCTAGTTAGGCTTGTATTCTGGCCTATTTACATACTATAATCACTCTATTTACTATATAGTTTACTTTGTGCATGTATCTTGCTGTGTTTTTGGATTGTGTGAGTTTGATGGTTAAAAAAAGCAATGTCTTCCCAGTTTAGGGATATGCCTTTTCAGTGCTAGTCACTAGCCCCTGGGATAAGGAAGTCAGACTTAGGGTAGTCACGGCATGGGCCCCGAGGGATGGGTCATGACACTCTATTGAAAATTTATGTTTCATGATGACCTTAAATAGGCTTCTCTCAAGAAAATATTTAGTCAGAAATTTTTCCCTGAAATGTTTTGTGCAGTAAAAACATTGGATTTTTTTACCTTGGAGGTGGGGGGAGAATACAGTTCTAGAGTATTCTACCCATTTTTCTAATTTGGTACATCTATCACCTAAGTTTATCACTAATAAGTACCTTAAGTCTTGGAGGACTGAGTTGGTAATAAGACCTGATATACGGTTAATATTGACTCTCATGTGCCTTCAAAAAAAATGGTGCCTAAAAAGAATGAGATGTGCCTCTATAACCTAAACATGGAAAACTATGAAAATAACACTAAGGATATCTATATGGTTGCAATTGTGACATGCTCTAGTTTGTTTCATACAATTTCATTTCACATGATCAAAATAAAAACATTGGAATCTTTTAGGGTTACTCTTTGGTCAAGAAGGATAGTTGACTGATCCCATGGTATAATAATAAGATATACCACCCCTATGGAATAATTTTCCCTCCTATACTTTTTCCCATCATTGTAGTTATCACCAATTCCCATAGTAATAAACATGATTCCTCCAATCTTTTTTTCACGAGAACTCTCTTTGTAGAATTCAATCTCTATTGACCATTTCTAGGTAATCTGTAATACAAAGAAGGGAAATATTTAAGTGAATTTCATGTTTCAAACCCCAATAATAAAATTCACTTTAAAGATGAACATGTAATAACATCTAGTGAAAATAAAACATAATTCATAAATTTATCCTCATACTTTGCTGATGATAGAGTCTCATACTATAAACTAAAGAGGTCTATTCGTTCATAAATCTAAAATGTGTGAGGATTTAACTGCCAGTCAAAAAATTATTCAAAATCAAACCTACCATTCCTTGGTCTACAAAGTCTGAACTACTAATTCCCACCACTAGTATTCCAAATCCTTCATTATTTATGTTTCCATATTTACTTTCAACTCTAAAATTTTCTAAATGAATTTAAATATTAAATTAATCCTATTAAACCATACATCTTCTTTTTCTGGATTGGAACCCCCTAAAATATGGGTGGATTATTATTTCTAGAAGTGAACTATATGGTCCACATTCTATGGTTCATCATTCCTATTACCCTTATATATCTCTTAGAAATCCTAGAAAGTTATTTGGATCAACTGTTTATTCTCCTATAGACCAAGTTCAACAACATTATCATCAAAATCTTCTGGTTGGTTCCTATGATGCCTATATGGTTCCATTCACTGTAAATATAGAAAAACTCCATTCAGTCTCACTCATTAAAAATTTTATCTTATCAATTCCAATTTTAAACATAAACACATATCACAACATATCTTTCAATAATTCAACCACATTCAATATTTTAATCCATTTTCAAAATACTTCAACCATGATTTTAAAAACAACTATTTTCACTATTTTCTAAAATCTTCACTTCTACCCATTATATAAACCACTAAAATATGGAAGAAAGATTCATTCTTAATAGGAAGACTTATAATCAATCCAGGCCATGAAACTCTCATTGGTTAATCCCGTGACAATGGTGTGAAAATCCCCTAGACGTGTCCAAAAACACTAATGTACCCAAAAAACCTGGTAACATGAAGTTCAACGTAAATAGGTTAGTTAGACATTTTTATTCACTAAATATAATTTTATAACAATCCTACTTCTTGAAACCATCCTAAGAGATATATTAATACTATTTCAAACTCAAGTATTAAACAAAATTGTCACCATTTTTATTTCTATGATGGAATAAACTAATAATGTTTGGCTCAAAAATATATTTTCACTAACTAATACTAATACCATTTGTAACATCCCTCCCCGAACCCATTGGATTGGGAATATTTGGTGGTGTTACTAATCCATAGCTTAAATTTACAATAAACCAAATGTTGTAAGTAAATTCTAAGAGACTCACGAATATTTGGGGGGTGATTTTCCCTTTAAATAAAAACATACAAACAATGAAAACAAGAACAACAAAACCTATTTCGGATGCATGATTATAGAATACAACTCAACATAACTAAAACAATATCCACATCATAGTATAAGTGAAAACCAAAAGACAAACTCGAAGGAGACCAAAAGTACTAATAAAACTCAAGGAAACCAAACAGACATCAACCTAGAAACTCCCAAACTTCTCCAATATCCAACTTGAAAATTCATTCCCATAGTGTTAAGAAGAAACACTGAATATATAAGATACCTTTTTATTACCTATGTCTCAATAAATATCATATGAAACCGCACAAAAGTGTCTAGTAAAGGGGTGAGTCTAAAATTAGTAATATTTACCTAATGACATCCCAATTTTTTCCACCAGGACAATAAAAATTATAAAAATTATATAAAATAGACTAAAACAAATTTAAAACAACTTATATTGATGACATAATAAATTTCAAGGAAAATATTAATCATGATCTAAATGAATTCAATGTTATTTGTATTTCCCATAACCATGTATCTATACAAACTATGAATAACTAGTTAATAGTTTCATACTCATGAGTTTTCTCTCCTCAATCTACCAAATCTTCACTAGGTAACCAATACAAGGTTCCTTAATAGCACATTCCCCTTCTATAGGGTCACCTTTAATTCAAGTGAACTCACACCAACCTTATATGAAAAATTGTCATGCCAATCAATTAAAACAACACATTTATATATTTAATGTATTTGAAATAAACTTTACATGTACCAAAACCAAATCAAAATTTAAAATCATCATTTTAAAATTTATACCAAAGAGTGTTTTGAAAATATCCTTCCAATTTGTATTATTTTGAAAACCATAACCAAATTAGGAATTTACATAGAATCACATCCTAATTTTCAAAATAATTTCAAGAAAATAAATCAATCTAAAAAAAAGACTTCATGTTCTAAACAAGTGGTGTAGATAAATAAGCTGCTACCTCTCAAAAATTGAAAAAAATTATGAACGACATGATAAAACTTCAAGATCTAATCACAACACAGGTTCTCTTCACAAGATCCAACAAGATTTCATCCTAATATATACCTAACACATATATCTATAAATAATAAATTAGATATATGGTTATAGGAGAGATAGACAAATAGTATCTTTGGATGTAAGAAGAATGGTGATGAACTTGTACTTATTAAGGAATCTAGGACTTCAGTTCACTTTAATTCACATAAGAATCCATCCTGAATCAAATTAAAAAGTATCTAAATACTAAGGATAAAAATTAATTTGGTATTATTGAATTTATGGTGAGAAATGAGGTCTTAAAGTGAATATTTGGATTATATCCACTAATTTTTTTCTTCAAACAGCACGCCACTTGGCTATGCCATATATTTTGGCAGACCATGTATTAACTGTGATGTGCTACTACCTTAGGATAACCCCTCTCACAGGTGGATTGCATGGTTTAATAAATTGTTCCTAAACTATGAGTTTCCCCTCTATCCATACATGCATGGTTTCCCCTCAACATCTGTATGGTATGTCCAAAATATATTCCAACTATGCAGATTTATTGTCCCTCCTACGAGAAGACACACGTTTTCCGAATGGGTTGAACAGTTTGTACTACATGTTCTCAAACAATTCATATTCAAAAAAGGCTCCAAAGTATTCCAAACACCCTCCAAACCTATAGAAACATAACTCATTAATTAAATATAATCAGAATTCCAAAATAAATAATCATGTAAAAGAAATAGGGGTTTCTACCAAATCTATAGTCATGACCTCAACTCAAAAATGAAATCCTTCAATGATGAACTTGTAGAAACTTTTGGTGAAAAGAAAACTAGATTTATAAATTTGACTATATACTATATAATTGAGATATTCACGTGATTCATAATGAATAATCCTATTACTTATAAATATGAAATGTGTGAGGATATAATTACTTGTTAAATAATTCCACAAAATCTTATCATGTCATGCCTTCGTCAAATTTATCCAGAACTATTAAATATCACCACTAGAATTACAAATATTCTACCATATACATGGCCAACATTAGTTTTAATTCCAACAGTGGCCCAAGGAATATAATGTTTTAATTCATCCTATTCAACCATACTTATTCATTTTCTGGTTCAGAATCCCACAAAAAGGTGGGTGGATTCTATTTTTGGAACTAAACAATGTTTTCCACTTTCCATGGTTCATAAATTTAATTACCCCTATTCATGGCCTAAAAATCCTATTAAATCACTTGAACCACCTGTTGGTTTCCTAATGGATTATGTGATACCACATTCTCAGCAGTATCTTCTGATTGGTTCTCATGATTCCTACCCAGTTTCATTCTCTATAACCAAAAAAATAAATTTAGTATCACTCAATATCAATTTAGGGATTCAAAATTACAATTTACAAAATCAACACAAATTATAACATATATTTACAAAATTCAACAATTTTCAACAATTTAATCATTTTTGAAAATACTACAACCATTCTTTTCTATGAAATCATTTTCACTATTTTTAAAAATCATCACTTTTTTGATTTCATAAACAATAAAACTCATGATCAAAAATGTGGTCCTAATGGAAAATATTACTATAAATTCATTTAATTCAACTCTCATCATATAATCCTTTGATGATGAGGTGACAAGTCACCTAGAATTATTTCCAAACACTTTAATACCCAACTTCCTAGGTTACTTGAGGAGTATCATAAAATGGTTAGGTATTAATTTTTATTCTTTACATTCCATGTTACGAAAATTCTATCCTCTTGATACCAACCAAAATAATAGACTGAACGAACCGATACCATTTCCAACTCAAAGATTGATCAAACTGGTGTCATTTCCAACTCCGGGAAAAAAATAACTAATACCATTTCCAACTACAAGATGGAAAAAACTAAAACCATTTCAAACACTAATACAGAACAATCTAACACAATTTGTATTATTCCACCCCTCCTCATTGGCTTGAGAAGAGGTAGTGGTTCTACTAAGCCGTAAGTGACATCCCCAAGACACCAAAGGCTGATAGTAAATCTCAAGGGCCCCAAGAACATTTGAGGGCATTTCCTTTTAAAGATAAAACAACAAAATGGACATAAAAATAAACATCGAATACTCTATATGATGCATTAAAAACAAATCAAAACTCCAACATAACCAAAATAGTTAACCATATCTGCAAAAACCATAGTTATAATTGAAATAAATGATAATATAAAGAAAAAACAATATACTACAATACCCAAAGACAACCAAAATACATAATCCCAAGAAACAAATGGTCATGCTCCAAATCCTCTTTATAAGCCTACAAAAATAAGACAAATCAATTTATAAATATGTTACCCATCCTTTCTTTATATCCCGATAGATTACATCTAGAAATGCATTTATTTTTTCCATGAATGGATAAAATAAAATTAGTAAGATTTCCCCAATGACATCCCAACTCACACCACTGGGACAAAACTTATTGGCATAATTTATATAAAATAGTAAAAAGAATATTTACCAATTTATATCAAATCCTCAAAAACTTCCACGAAAAGAAAATTATTTTGTTCTAAAACCAATACATGTTATTTTTCATACCCATAAACATTTTTCCTCTCAAACAGCATGTATTCCCAAGTGAATGTTCCATACTCATGAGTGGTCTCTCATCGATCCATCGAGTCACCACAATGTAACAATTTCTAGGTGCCCCAATGGTACATTCCCCTTTGATGGGGTCATGAAAATAAATGTAATCAAACCAATAATTCATGCCAAAAACATTTCACATTAAACATACTTTCTTTTTAAAACCAATCACCAATAACTTATGAGTATAAAAATAAATCTTTAAATTTAAAACTAACTTTATAAAATTATAACCAAATAAGGTTTTCTTAAACACCACCCATTTTATACACATTCCAAAACCATAACCAAAATGGGATTTCCATCAATAATAACATAATTATTTCATAACCATATAAAGATAAACATTTTAAAAAACTAATCATAAAAGTTCTAAGTCTAGTGTGGATAAGATAGTATCCACCTACCTCATAGCGGTTGAAAAAAATGAAAAATGACACAAAAACACTATATCTAGACTTATATTCTCTTTCCATAATTCAATCCAATGATAAAACATCAAGATTCCCATAAAGTAACATTAATCTATCCCGTAAGGATTAAAACTATGATTTTATAAGAGAGAAGAAGGATAGATCTTAGAACAATCATGAAAAACAATGATTTACCGATGAAATTGGTCCTCAAACACACTTTTATGCACCAAATAATTTCATCTAGATTGACAGGAATCAACTCTATATCCTAGGGAGAAAACACAATTTGGGATATTAGGGTAATATGTGATTAATAGAGGTTTTGGTGCTTAATTCTGATTAGATCCAAGAATT
The DNA here is from genome assembly GCA_963277665.1 of Viscum album. Taxonomy (NCBI): domain Eukaryota; kingdom Viridiplantae; phylum Streptophyta; class Magnoliopsida; order Santalales; family Viscaceae; genus Viscum; species Viscum album. The sequence goes on from OY728132.1 coordinate 1,718,678,995, forward strand.
TAGGGCTTACAATTGTACATTGCACAGTTAGGCTACGTGGTTTAGAATACTATGCAAAAACCACGAGGAACTTCCCACATGGTTAGATCACACGGTTATACAAACTGTGAACCAACAATTATTTTTCCTCTATTTCAAGTTACACGGTTTCCTCTATGAACTCATAGGGTTTTTTCAAACCGTGTGCAAACTGTGTGCCTGCCTAGTAGCCATTTTCTTCTCTTACATAGTTTCTTGGTGGTGGTACATGGTTTCAACTAATATTTCACCTCAACAAAGGAGTCCAAAACATGCCAAAACTCTCCATAACCTCCCAAAACATGACCTGATAATTATAGAGACTCAAAATACAATAATAAATGTTCATGTACCTAAAACTATGGGGTGGTATATATATGTTAAAAATTTTACCATAAATGGATAGGGGATAAAATTTTAGACTATATATAATCCTACCTATCCTATTGTAAGATTTTTTTATTTTTAAAAATTTAATAAATATTTTTTTCATAAAATATAATTAATATCATTTTTAAAACTACTCATTTAATTATACTTTAAATACATCAATATAGAAGTGTAAATTGAATCTAAACCTTTAATACATCTGTATTATGTAATAGTAATTTAAAAAATTCATGTAAGACATTAATTCAACCAAATTTTATTACATTTAATTATTTTAAAATCATTTATTTTATTATTTATTTTAATTGAATAAATACTGTGTCAGCATTACGTAAGAATTTAAGGTAATTATATAATCACAAAAAAAGTATAAATAAATTAAAATCATGAATTTTATTTAATTATACTCGAAATAACATTTAATATTCACTAAAAACTATCTTTATCCCCTATTTGAACATATAAGAGAAATTTAAAAAATAAGAGAGTGACATTTTGTATTTTTTATTACTTAGAATATCATATAGGTCATTTCAATGGACAATGGTATCAAAAAAATTAAATTTCAAGAATAAGGTGATAATGATGAAATACCTTTATCCAATATGAATTAAAATGAAAAAAAAATATCCTTTTCACTTAGTTTTAAAGTAAGATAACCTGATTTACACTTTCTCGATTGTGAAATTTTTTATGTTTTTTTAATATTCATTACTACCAAAAACTAAGTATAAATCACTCATTTATATTAATTATTTTGGGTCCAAATAGATAATCATCATTACAAAATTAAATCTCTATAATTTTTAAAAAATAATTTTAATATAAAGGTGTAAAATTCAACAAAATATAGTTTCAAAAAAATGTGTTTTAGCATAAAAATAATAAATAATGAAAAGTTATTATTTATATGGAATTATTTATATTATTTTAAATAAAATTTATCATATTTCAATTTAAGATGAAATAAAAAATATAATTTTACTTTTAAATTACTTGATATAATGAAAAGAACTGTCAGTATTTGAAAAAATGATATTTATCTACTATTCACATAAAAATATATCATTTAAGAAAAATCCAAAATTTTCAACCTAAGTTAATTATTATATTATTATTTAAAAAATTAGATTAATTTAATCCAATTCAATTTATATAATATTTTAATTTTGGTTTTAATCACTTTCTCAAATAAAACTATGTGTTTTGTGTTTTTCATTCTCTTGAATGAAAAAATTAAAATAATTGAATCTTGGTAGTTACATTCTACGCTAATTCAAAAATTTCATCCTTGAAATTTCAAGAATGTTTCTTCATGAATATATATTGGTATTTCTTCATCATAACACCTTTAGATTCCCATGTTTCCTTTTATGTTTTTTGATTTCTTTATATTAACTTTACTAGATAAGTCATTTGATTCCTCACCACATGTTCTCTAGTGTTTAGAATATAGATAAGATATTAAATGTATGATAAATCATGTTCCAATTTTATTTCTTCTAATGTGAGAACATGTTTTTGATATGGAATTTACCGCCATAACAAATATATATGGCACACATCATTTACTTTAGAAACTCTTGATGTAGTTTCAAAATAGTAATACATAACGCCAATTATTTCTAGAATCTCAAATGGTTTGATGTACATGAGGCTTATTTTTTCATTCTTACCAAGTTTATAACACAATTAAATGAATATTTTTATGAAAATGTGTTCTCCCACTAGAAATTAAAACCCATTCCTTCAGTTAAGAGTATTTCAATTTTTTGGACTTTGAGATGCTTTAATACGAGTCTGAATAGTATTTACCTTTACTATTTTATCCACAATAAGTTCTTGGACAACATGTTTTACTTCACAAAATTCATCCCAACAAGTGGGAGTAGGACCACTCTTCCCATATAATACTTCATACGGTGCCAGTTGATTACTTTAATGGAGATATTGTTATATTATAGCTCTACCAAATGTAAATAAATATCCCACATTCCTTTAAAGTAAAGTGATAATATCCTCAAAATACCTTATAATGATTAAATATTCCTCTCTAACTACCCATATTCTTGAGGCGGATAGGTGGTTCTCAAATAAATCTCAATTTCAAGTTATTTCTGAATACTTTTCAAAAAAACGACATAAATCATTGATCATGGTCAAAAATAATTTCAAATGGTGAACCAAGAAATATAAAAATTCCATTAACATATAGTTCAATTAAAATTTCCGGTGGTAAATATTCTATTATATTATGGAAATGAATATATTAGGTAATACGATCAATAATAACTCATATGGTATCATTTCTCCTATGAGTATTTGTTAATATAGTGACAATTTGTATAGTAATTTAAACAAATTTCCATATAGGAATAGGTATAGGTTTCATGAATCCTCTAAGACGTTTCCTCTATAACTTCACCTACTGAAAAAACCATGCATCCTGATACATAATCAAAAAATTCTCTCTTCATATTATCCCACTAAAAAGGATCCTTCAAATCCATAAAAATCATGATTTTATTAGGTTGTATAAAGAAATTAGAGCTATAAACATCATCTAATAATTTCCTTTTAGATTATGTATTTATGGAACATATAACCTATTTAAAAATTTAAAAACACTATCTATATAAAATAAATGTCTACCAAACTCCTATCATTCATGAATTAATTTTTATTTTGAAATTCTCATCATCAATCTGAGAACATCTTATATTTTCTAATAAAAATATTTTGGAAATAATTTAAAAAATGAGTGATGTTTCCCATTTCTTAACAGTTCCCATATCCATATTTACTAAATCCATGAACATAGAATCATTATAAATCCTCATTTTGATTAGGAATCCATCATCTTTCTAGTTCAAAGTATATACTACCTTTTTCTTTCTATAGGTGGTATTGTATTGAGAAATCATAATCCTTGAGTTGGTTGAGCTGTCACCTTTTCCTCATGTTTAGATATTAATGTTAAAATATACATTTCATACTCTTATGATTGGTATATACCTTACATATTTGACCATAGATATAATTTATCCATGTATTCAATGAAAAGATTATGTATTTCAACCCAAATCATGGATTGGATAGTTTTTTCTATGTATCTTTAACTTCCTTAATTCATATGCACTGAAATTATCATTTTGCATAAGGAAACATCCAAGTCTCTTATTTAATTTGTCACTATATATGAAAAATCAATCCCCTCTAACTACTAGTGTCAACATTGGACCATTGATCAACATCCTCTTCAATTTTTCAGAACATTATTTATATTCTTGTATCCAATGGAACATAACCCCTTTATATATCAAAATGGTTAATGAGTTTTCTTATAATTAAGACTTATGAAAAAAATGTCGACAGTAACCTACTAATCTAAGAAAACAATGTACCTAGGTTATGTCTGTTAGTATAAGCCTATATTTGACTTATTTTTATTTGATGGATCAATTGATATTCCATCCTTAGATATATTGTGGCTAATAAAATGAACTTCTTGATGCCACAATTCAAACTTAAAACATTACCCATATAAATATTTTTCTCTCAGAGTCACAATAATGATTTTTGAATGACTATTATACTCTTCATAACTTTTATAATATACCGAGATATCATTAATATATACCACAATGAAATTATCAGTATATTCCTTAAATAATCTTCCTATCATATCCCTAAAAAATGAGGGTTGATTATTTAATCCAATAGGAATTACTGAAAATTCATCATGTTCACACATCATATTAAATGTTCTATTTGGAATATATTCCTTCCTTACACACAATTGACAATACCCATAATGAAGATCAATATTTGAAAAATATTGTTCACTTTAAAGTTGATAGAACATATCTTCAATATAAAATAGAAGAAATTTTTTCTTCATAATGATGGAATTGAGTTCCCTCTAATCAACACAGAGTCTCATCGTCCCATCCTTCTTTTTCACAAACAGTATATAGATCCCTAAGGTAAAACACTTTGGTGTAAGATTCCCTTATAACATAAATCTTGTAGTTATTTCTTTAACTCTACTAGCCATATATGAATCATCGTGTAGGGTGTCTTAGAAATAGTATTTGCATCAATTTTGAGTTTAATAAATATCTTAACTTCACGCTCAGGTGGATTTCAGGGTAGTTATTCAAGAAACACCTCAATATATTCATTCACAATAAGAACATATTCTATACTTGGGTTGTCTTTCCCTTCCATAGGTTATGTATTCTCTTCTCCTCTCTTATTTTCATTAAATATGGATACTAGAGTTGGGTATATATATTATCCGAATGATTTATCTCTCTAAAAAATATAATAGAATCAACAAATTTATAAAAAAATTATACATATTCACTCAGAAATAAATTTATTTTATTTATAATTTGAAATAAAGTCTATAAAAAGGATAATGTCAAAATCAAACATAGGTATAATGATCATGTTTTTAAATATATATATATATATATATATATCTTATCATGGGAACTGATTCATATATCTTTATTATAGTAATATTTTCACTCATAATTTTGATTGGAAATTCCCTTCATGAGGTGATAGGGAAATATAAATTTTCCTAAATTTTTTTTGAAGATATAAAATATTGTGAAGATAAAAAATCAAATGAATCATTTTCTAAATTTTATTTTGTGAAATTTATTTCTACAACTATATATTTAAGAAATTTTACCTCGGGTGTAGTGATGGAATAAGTTTTTACATTATCCATTGTCCTTTTTTGAGGTAAATTACCGTGACGCCTATGAAATTCATTTTCATCATGCCCTATATCCTTATAGTTGAATAATTTAATATAGGAAGCTTATTTCATTCCCTTATAATCATTATCTTGATGGCCTTTCTCTCCACACATGACGAAAAATCTCATTCCCAACAAGAATTCTCAATGTTGTTTCTTTCCAAAATTATTACATGTTGTATGTTCCAAACATCCCTTATTAGATATTATTATTTTTACTTTTCTAGAGTTCTTAGACACAATATTATTATCTTATTTTAATTTAAAGTTATAAAATGATTATAATTATTTCTCTATCTTGATATCCCATGATACTATTTCCTATTATGTGTAGATGGGTTAAAATACTAGTTACCTTCAAAGGATTATCAATATTTTATCAAATAAATAGTTAATAACACTGTTTTGAATATATATGTATTCTGAAACATGACTCACTATCCTTGTAAATTTTACTATACAATTATTGAAATTTTAATCTTCCTTTTTTCTAAGACTCCGTTATTTCCCCTCTATATATTCGCATTGGTTGTGATGAAAGTATTTTTCTGAGAAAAGTACCTTAAAATAATTATATTTTATTTTTTATATTTCTTACCTACATTTAGTGTTTTTAGTCAATGATCACTATCGATGTGCATCCCCCAAGAGATAATAAACTACCCTGAAAACCTTTCCCCTTTCATTACATCCCAAACCAAGAAATATAGTCACAAGGGAATATATACATTTCTCATCTACAAATGGATTATTAGTCCTACTAAATGATACAGATTTATAATGTATGAATCATTCCAAAATTGTTACAATGTGTTTTGGATCAATGAGATTATCCATACAAGCATGGTAATTACTCATAACCTACGTTAGATACCCTAAAAAAATTATAATTCTTTATTCTCTAGAACCACCTCCAATTCCAAATTCAGTTTCATTGTCTCGCCCAAGATAGAAATACCCATATAGATTATGTGAATTTATAAGGTTCTTATTCCTTCTTCTAGGTTCAATTTATAAATAATGTAGTACACTAGATTAAATCCTAACATTAGGAACCATAATCTATACTTCAGAAACTTATGAAGAAACTTGGCATAACTTAAAATTTTATTCATAGATAATCCTAGAATCCTAGCATTGTTATCATTGGGAATACTCTCAAATCATAAAAATATTTTCAAATATTTCATAATGGTTTGTATATAAAAAATGGATTAACTCAATTATATCCCATATGAGTGTTAAACAATGTGATCAGTAATGGAACACTCACATTGTACTAGAATGATAGCTGAATATACTTGTCCGTATCTTTTAGGGTTATTACCCCTATATAAATCTTTTAAAAAATCCACTTATGATATCCAGATAGAGATTTTTTTTATAAAAAAACAAATAATCCTTACCTTACTAAAATCTTTATGATATTATCTTATAATTAGACCTATCATCTATGTTTTCCATAGTTTTAGGTTCTACAAACCATGGTTTCCTAGAAACAGTTCCCACTATATCTACTAAACTTTCTCTAATATCAATTGTAACACTCTAAATCCCATAAACTAAACCAAATTGACAATTTGGAGACGGTTTATTTGAGGTTATTTTTTAAATAACCATCACTAAATTTTATCCATTTACTAAAAAACACTTTCTCCCTGATTCCCAATTTTCTCCCTCCCCCCACCCCCTCCCCAAGAACCTCCCCACCCCTCTCCCCCATGCACCCCAAATCCTTCACGACCACTTCATTTCCCCCCTCACCAACACTCTGGTTTCCCACAATCACCCCCCCCCCCCTCAGAGCCCTTGATGGTTCTCATGTCCCCCCCCCCCCATGATCAATCCTTCATTGGTTATCCAATTACCCCTGATCCCCCTGAACTCTCACCCTAAACCTTTAGGCACTCTACTTTCTCCCTAGATCCCCTCATCCTTTCCCTCACTGACTTTCAAGATTCCCATGATCCCCTCGAGCCTTCTCCATTACCCTCTCTACCTTCAACCTCTTTTTCCATGATCTTTCTCCACCATGAGGTCATCAAGGATGATATAATCTTATAATCACATATATTCCTTCCAATATAGATCTACAAATGATTTACATAGGTTAATATAAGGAATAAACTATTTTTTTCTTCTGGGATTTGTTCCTCAATTTTCCAGTAGTGGCTAACATATTCCAATCCCTTGATAGGGAGTTTAGATTAGCTTTTGTGAAAAAATATCTCTTCTTCCAATGTCCTCAAAGATATAGTCTACAGTAAAATTGGAATATTCCCCCTTCTTTCTACCATATATATAGAGAGTTTACATGGAAATGGTATACGGTCAGGTGAACTATATTGAGATATAGGGTTAAAAACTGGTCAATGTTTTCCCTGAACCCTTCATGGTTAATGATCTCTTTTTAATTATTCATGGGTTTTACATGTTTATCATTCCTAGTTAATAAAATTACAAGTATTTCTTTCTATCATATACTTGATTGGAGTGCTTACTGATTTTTTATGTATAGTAAAGAATGAAATGATTTATATTAATCATGTTTATTATTTTTCATTTTTTACTAATGTGATCTAATTGTTTTATTCCATTACATAATTTCTAGTTTTATCTTAAAACATTCCATTTGACATATTGGCCATATTGATCAATTTGAATACATTTATGTTTTGGTTTATGAAACCACAACCTCTTCTATTAATATTATTTATACCATTTTTACATAAATTTTTTCATGCTATTAGTCTATATTTTTAATGTCCTCTTCCAAATCTAATACTTCTTTAGGTTTCCTACAATTATAAATTTTTTATTTCCTAATCAATATCATATTCTTAAAATGTAATTCTACAAGTATGAATGGGTCATTTCTTATCAGATCTCTTTTCCTTTGTTTAGTTTTCCACTAGTATATTAATTTTTCTCATTTTATATCTCTTATATCCTTTTTTCATACTACTAGTTTGAGTTAGTTTCTTCATATTCCATATGATATAACTTTTTTAGTTTATTATTAATGTGAATTAGTTGTTCCCAATTTCACCTCTTGTAATTTCATTGTCTTACTATTACTACGTCTTGGATTTTGGTTATTCAATTAAATATTCCTCATTTATTTTATAATTAATATGCCTCATTGGTTAGTTATATCATGCCTTGGGAATTTTTTTAATTTTTATCATAGTATTCCATTATTTTTATATATTCCACACCTTATAATTATCAAGAACCAATGAATATGCATCAATTTATATTTTTTTATTTAAAGGGTTTCAAATGGTTTAATGTCCTTTCATAGAACTAGGTCACATGCCAAGTGGTTGTTAAAATTCTTGGTGGATTTTCTAATGGTAATTAACTATTTAAAGGGTTGTTTGACACCAGTGTTTCTTTTAAAATGTGTTTGTGTCATTTTTGAGGCATGTTTAGTGAATTGAAGGTAGTTGTATTTTAATCTTTTTTTATATATTTTTTAGACCAAATGTCTCCTGGTGGCTTGAAATTTTTTTAAACTATGAAATATTGGTCTTAAAAATGGGTGTGTCACACTAGTTCACATCCTTTAAATAAGGGTTTCTTTTTATCAAAATTGATTTTATGGAAATATTTATATTTATAAATTGGTTTTCAACAAATAGTTTGATAAATGATTTTCAAATAAAATTTGAAATGCTTATTTCTTAATGATTTTATGATTTTTATATTGCTTCAACATTATATAATACTATCCATGATTGATTTCTTTTTTTACTTTGATTTTTTTAGTAATTTTAAAATATTCTTATAACTACTTAGGTTTTTTATTCCACTTCCATTTATCTCTTTTTCTACTTATTAATACTCATGTGTTTTAATTTTTTTTACAAAGTGTAGAAACATTGTGATATATATGGATAAAATCTAGAACACATTACCAAGGAATATAGCTTAGTATGCTAAGTGATTAGATTATTTTTTATATTTTTTAACTTCTAATAAATTTTTTTATTGTGAAATAATATTACAATGTCTTAAATGTCAATTTATAAAATGGTTAAAGAGAAATGGATTTTACGAACACTTGATATTGAAATAATTCCATTATAAATATTTGTGTTTTATTTAGAATAGAGAATAAAATGTTACATAACATTTTTTCAATAATTTCAATCGGGATAATGAGCTCCCAACATCATCTGTAATGGAAAATTAAATGATAAAAACTTATAGACGATTCTTTCAACATTAAAAGACAAAAACATCAACAAAAAAACATATCAGAACAACTTATTGAGGGTGCTATAAGTAAAAACATGAAAAGTGATTTTTTAGGGACTATAGGAAACCTAGATGAAAATTGAAACATATCATTGGATTCTCCCCTTGATTTTGCGGAGGCTAATGTACGAGATAACTTCAATAAGCAAAAAATATGTTTAATTATTTAGTTGATGATGGAAATCAAGAGATTTTTGTTGGATGTATGAAATATTCAGAACATTTTATTCATCAAAAGGTGTACCATATAAAATTCCTATGAGGAATTATGAATAAAAATATTTATATGTTATTAAAATTATTGCATGATGAATTTTTGAGATCTAACATACCTAAGTCTTTTTATGATTTGAAAAGGTTAATGAATTATAAAAAAATACATGCCTGTCCCAATGAGTGTATACTTTATTGGGGAGAGGAATCAAGAAGATAGGATTGAAAAAAAATGTTCTTATTCTAGATGGTAGTCAATGGGTGATGTAAGAATCATGGATCAACATACTACTTTGAATAAGAAGAAAAAAAACACATCGGAAAATGTTTTGCATTACCTCCCTTTAAATCCAAGATTGTAAAGATTATTCATGTCATCTAAAATTGTCAATCACATGAAGTGAAATTATATAGATAATAACAATGATGGGTTAATGTGATATCCAAGAGATTAAAAATAATTGAATAAATTTGATTCATTACATCCATATTTCTCATCTGATCCGAGAAATGTGTGATAGGGATTGGTTGTCGATGGATTCATCCCATTGGGGACTATGGACAACAGTTAAAGAATTTGGCCAGTTATTTTGATCCCTGAAAATATAATTCCTTGGATGTGTTTGAAAAAAATGTATTTTATCATTTCTATGATTATTCTTAGAAATAATATTTCCAAATTATATTGATTTATACTTTTAGCCTCTAATTGAATAATTTCAAGAGTTACGGAGCCACAGTTTTGAGACATATGATGCATCATCTTGAACAATGTCCAAAATGAATGTTGCACTAATATAGAATATTAGTGACATACCAGGATATTGGAACTTATATGGTTATTAAACATACATGGTTTTGTCTTGTCCTGTTTTTAACATTGATTTTGAGCAGGAAAAATACCTTATAATAAACAAAAGTGATTTTTGTGTCATCAAATACTCCTTGATTCATCTTATAGAATTATTTAGAACAAGTCTAATTTTAATGGTTCTATTGATCATAGATCACCTCCAAAGTTATTGAAAAAATCTAATATTTTTGAACAACTTAGAAATATTGAACTATAATTTTTTTCATCATTTTAACGATAGTGTGAAACAAGTTTGAAGTTAATTTTTAAGTGAAATTGGATCTAAATAAAGGAAGAAAAAAAGTAGGTTCTTCAAATTTATGTATTGGAAATTAAATTTGTTGCAGCATAATCTTGATGTTATGTATATTGATAAAAATGTTTGTGAAAATTCTATCTTCACATTGCTTAATGATCATCAAAAATAGATGTATTATCTCAATGATCATAAATACTTACAAACAATGAATAGAAAGTGTGATCTCTATCTACATGAGAATTGAATGTATGATCTAGAAATTTTTTCAATGAAAAATAGGTATAATGATTCATTCCATCAAATTTTAAATCATGTGAAGGTATCTGATGGGTATTCAAGTAAAATCTCAAGTTTTATTGACTTAAATCATCATAGGTAACAATGATTGAAAATTCACTATTCACATATTTTATTAAAATAGTTACAACTATTGGCATTGCATACATTATTACATGAAATGGTCACTGTAGTTGTACTCCAATTTTTCACATTATTCAGTCAACTATGTTAGAAAAGTCTATAACTAGATGAGATTTACAACCTTTATGAGATATTTTTATTTACACGTTTTGTAGTGGAGATGATCTTTCTTCTCTCATTTTTTACTGTCATTATTCATTGAACTGTGAAACTAGTCAAAGAAACTAAATTATGAGGCCTCATACATTATTTATGGATTTATCCAATTGAAAGATAATTTATTTATATTTTTTCCAACTTAAGTAAAAAAATTATCGGTGCTTCATTAAATATATAATTATGTTTTATTTGTTTTATTTTATAGATATAACTGTAATTTGAATTCATATGTGAAAAAAAAGTATTAACCTCAAGGATATAATTTTAGAATATTGTTTAGAATAAGAGTGTATTACCTTTTGTTAAAGATACTTGGATGATATAGATACAAGATGAAATCAAGTCGTACATTTTCAAGACACATAAACTTAATATCGAAAACATGGGAAATCAAAAATATTTAATACTATTGGCCTATCAGTTAGGATGATCTCAAATATTAAACTAACAAAAATGTAATTTTTATAGGCACATAGATATGTGATTCTAAATAGTGAAATTACATATCCATTTTTTGAATAGATTAGGATACAAAACATAAAAGAATGGGATGTCCAACACGTAATAAGAAAGATATAAAAAATATTTTTTAATAAATATCATGTATAATGGTATGTATGTTGTATAAGTTAACAAATATTTAAATAAATATAGATATTCGGTAGGTTATTATTTTTTAAATATAATAATGTATATTATTTTTTTAGATCATGAATACTGATACTCAAGATAATTTTTTTAGAATATTTTATGTTTCTTGATTGAGTTACTCTAAAATAGGCTAGAAAATGTGATACTTACAATGCCAATTACATTAAATAAAATATATTCAATCGGGAAGTGGTATTGAAAAGACATAATATTGTTATATTTATATTTTTTGGATTGAGATACTATAGAAAATTTTATGATATTATGGAATTAAACAACCATAGAATTTTTTTTATTTTTTTATTCAAATGAAATTGGGTTTATATTACCAGGGGTATTAAAAGAGATTCCAGGAAATTTACTTCTATGAAAATATCTATCTTGATGGATGTTAGTGATCATAAATTACATAACATGTATATCTTCTCATCATAATATAAAATAATATATAATGTGGAAGATGTTGTGGATGAATAGTGGGGCGTATTTGTTGGTATAAAACAAAGAGAATTGTATGATTTGGGTGATGATGTGGAAGATTTGGCATCTATTATTGAATACATTATATTCAGTAAATGAAATTATTTTTCAATCATGATATTGAAAATGTTATTCGTTCATGGCTGGATGAAGTAGATTATGTTATAATGGATAAAGAAAATGAAATATTAATGGGAAAAATTATTTCATGTGTAATTGTAGATTAATTTATCAACCACTTGTGTTATATGTAAAATCATTCATTATCATAGATATGTCTTTTTTTGTTATTACTATACATCTAATATAATTTCTAAAAAAACAGAATTTTTTTTACAATATATGTTCTGAAGATAATTTTATTTGATTAAATGATAAGAATTAAATTAAATAAGCATTTCACTAATCCTAGTCAACTTCTAGTTGATGTTTTCTCAAACACACCAAAATATTATGATCCATATGTCGCCCTCCCAATTGAATCTAAGACACCCTTCATCTTCCACTAATCAGTGTCTCTCACACCATCCATTCTATCAGTATCTGGAACACACAACTTCTCTATCCCATAAACTTATTAGATAGTGCCTCCCCATTAAACAGCTTCATCAATAAGTGAAAATGTCACCAATACTATTTATTTTTTAGGATATTAGAGGGTGGTAGTTATAAGAACAAATTTTAATGTGAATAAAGTTATTTCTCTTTTTTACTTAAAACTTTTTTCATAAAAGATGTGAAAATGTTATTATGAAGATAAATATGAATAGTTCATATTTATAGAATCTAAACAAATTGAGTATAGTTCTACCATTTTACTATTATGGGGTCCCCCATCGATGATTCTATAGGATTATTTGGCCATATTCTAGGCTATCTGGAGGTGGAGTCGATTACCATTCTGATTACCAATGTTGATTGGGGGCATGTTCCATAATCTCAGAAAAATTGAAGAATTTGATTCCTAGATAAAATTAATTTTAAAACATTATGGTGTAATTAAAGTTGATTATGTTATTAAATTCTATTATTTTAAAAATGAATCACTTTATACATATGTAATTCCATTTTACCATTACTGATCTTATCATACAAAAGTGAACATTGAAAATTTTGTTTGTGAAATGGAAAATTTTAAATATATATTATGGAATGAATTCAATGATATACCATTTAAAACTCAGTAATAGTATGATAAGGTACCTTAAGGGTAACCTAGAGACTTGTGGAAGGAGTATTTTGATATCCATCATCAGGGGAAGCACGTGGTATTGAAATATATATTATTATATTAATCTCATTTAACATATATACATTCATATGAAAATGCAGATAAAATTTAATACATTACAATTTAATTACATATTATTTATTTGAGGATTTTTCAAGAACAAATTTATCAAGTCGAGCTAAAATAATCATCCCAAACACTATTGGGTCAAAGAATTCATCCAGAAAGAGATTGAATCTAGTAATATTTTAATTTGTTTAAATATTTATATGATAACATTATTTGTTTCATATATTAAATTTTTTATATATCTTTTTTTATAGTAGTAAAATAATTTAGGGCACCAAGTCTCCTAAAAATAACTTTAGACAGATGTTCATAAATAATCTAATGGGATTTTTGTTAATGATCTAGCCAATGAATTTGGGGTATGAGTTCCTTTTTCATTGTAATAAAATATTTTCGTTTTTCACTATGTTTTTATGTATTGGTTCAAATATGAATGATATTTTATTTATAAGTAAAAATTAATAAACGATGAGATGTTAATCATATGTTGTCTTTCTTAATCTCCCATGATGATCTAGTTGGTCATGTCCTTGGGAAGGACCATACTGGTAGTGTGTGCAAGATGGGTTTTGGAACCTTAACATATGAGGTCTTTGGCAAGACACTAGGGATTGTAGTAGAATCAACTCCAGGATTTAGCTACTCCTTACCTTGAGATTCTTAATGGGGTTTTTTAATTTAAAAAAAATTAAGAATAGGGGCTCATATAAATATACAAGATGTAAGGGATGTTTCTCTAAAGAAATAATCGATTTATTTATATCATAATATAATTGGATCTATCCACGGTGATATTGAGTTGATTGACGTTAATGATAAGGTAAACCAAAAAACTTAAATATCATTTAGTACAAAAAAAATTGTTGGTTTTATATTTAAATTTAAATATAAAACACTGTTTAATTTTAAATAAAACTATCTTGTTTGTGCTAGTAGCAGGGAGTGGAGATTGAGATAGAGAGGGTGATAATCAAACTTCAGCATGTAGTGATTAGGATTCACTTTGGATTCAGTGATGATTTTTAAATAAACATATGATATACTTATACTAATATGTTGATTAAAAAACTATATTGTCGTTTCTCGTAGGGATATCTATAATTACCTTACATTACATGAAAATCTTTATTCTTGGTTCATTTTCTAAGTTTTATTCTGATGTTTACCTTACACTAATAATTCATAGGCTTTAAAAGTTTTGTTTTGTTTTAGTACTCCTTGAAATTACACCTCTTACTATTCTTTTCAAAATCTATAGTTTTTTTTAACCATTTATCAACTTTATTCAATTCTGAATTCAACTTGGTAATTCACCAAGAACTACCTGTAAAACTAATCATGTTGGTCAGCTTTCATCTGAACATCCCACTTTTATTTTTATTATCTGTACAACATAGAGATTTTTAGCTTTAATATCTTCTCAGATAGTAGAGCTTATACTAGTTTATTCCTAGAGAGAAAATTCACATCATCCAATACACTAAAAAACAATTATATAATTGTAATGCTTCCTTAAAACTCGAAATATGTAATAATCTATCAAAATAATTATGCATAATGTGTATATTGAAAATCTTCATGATGCAAGATGAAACAACTAAATCATATTTAACCTTATTTTCCAAATGATTATTTTTCATGTCGTATTATTAGTGGTATGAAATTCTTCCATCCTATTAACTATTATTTAGTATGGATAAACCATGAGAGAACACACAATTCTATTCTCATAAACATGTTTCGGAACTCTAAACTAATTTATAGATGTAATCAATAATACATAAAGAGTTCAACCATATTACCTTCATATTTACAGATGAAAAATAAAATAGAAACTATGTGGTTTCAATATTTAAATAAGATGAATCACCACCCTAACTATAAATTTTGTATCCCACCGTTATAGTTTATGTGAAGGTATTTTGGGGTTTTTTCATGTACACACTAAAATGTTATCAAGGTGTAACTTTTAATATGATAAATGTTATTTAATATATGTTGGAATCATATCACATATATATTTGGGTGAAGAAATATGTGGCCTTTATTTATCCTTTGTCTCTTTTTATGTCACTTCCCCTAGAAAATTATAAGCTTTATAATTTAAATAATAGGTATTTTCTAAAATTCCAGTAATTCTAATCAATAAAAGGGGTCTTTTTCTACCAATTGAAAGAAACACTTGATGTTTGGTTGTTTATAAGTGAATTTTCAATATTAAAACCCTAAAAATGAAATCTTATGTTTGGGATCACCTTATTTTAAGATGAAATTGTAATTCCTTCAAATATGGAAGGTTTGGAAGATGGAAATTTATGTTATTCATTATAAGTAATAAATCATTATCATTATTTTTCTTTCATCTTCACATCCTACTTCATCTCATATCTAATTTAGATTTTCTATGACATCTATATAAAATAATTATAATTGTATAACAATGTTATTATAATAAAGTCTCATCATATATATCCACATCCATTATAAATGTGAATACTGATATCAAATGATATATAACTCATATCCATGGTTGGCATGCTTTCCCTACTCCAATCATATAACCCAGTCCATTAAAATTTTCATATCCATGGTTGGAATGAATTGCAAAACCAAAACACATTATATGTGTGATAACATCTCACATGTACTTGGATGACATGAACACCCAACCAACATTTCAACAACATCTCCCAAAATCGTTGGCATCATCATCCAACCAGATATATATTACCATTCTATGAAATCACATTCCAACTGTTGTCATGCCCACCCAACTTAGGTCACAAGGAACCCATATAAAATCCAATAATATATAATCTAAAAGCATAATACATTACTTACTATTCAAAAATGATAATATTAAACATGCTAAGAACAAACATAAAATTCCACGGGTTCTCACGGGTAAAAAAACACCCAACATTGAATTCTACACAAACTATGATAGTTACAGTCACACACATTACCTCTTTAAAATTCAAAGTAACTCATAAGGATACCACCACTATTTCTTTACCCTTGAATTCTATAATTTATCTTGCAGGGATCCAAGATTATAACTTAGTTCAAAAGCCTGTGACATTCATAAAAACACCGCACATGAGTTCCATTATATCATTTATATATCTTTAGGGTCAACTGAATGGTAATTTTTGAAATGTCCATAAAAATAAAATAAATAGTAACATAAAATAACAGTATTCATGCTAAATTGTTTTTTTGTTATTATCCATGTTATATTAAGGATTTATTATATTTTGGTTTTGTATAAATTTTACTTTGAAATTTTTTAATTATGTTATTATTATACTAGAATAGTTTTTTACTATGTATATTCTAATATCTATTTTATTTTCTATTTTGGGGTTATAGTTTATTTAGATATTTTTTTAAAATAGATATATATTTTTAGTTTAAACTTCCATTATATGTTCCAAATAATTTTTTAGTGGTTGTATAAACTACATTTATATAAGGAATAAATTTGTTTAGTGTCATTTTTTGTTTTAACGACGGTTTCATATCCCAAAAAATGCTAAGGGGATAGTGGTGGTTTAAATGGATATTATCCTAATCCCATTTTTTGGGAGGGGAACCCATTTAAAAAACCAAACAAACCACAAATAAACAAATGTTTTGTAATGGATTCTAGAAACCTCCACTAAATGTAATGAACATACATGGTTTTGATGTCGATGAAAACATTAGCATCGGTTTATATAAACCATCATGAAACCATATAGCGATGGTTTAAACCATAGAAAAATAAAAAAACACCACTATTGGTCTATTTTTTATTGTGATAGCATGTGGATGGTTGTTATTTTTCTACATCGGTACTAGATATAAGAAATCATATCCCAAAGGGAAAAATTGTTTAGTATTATTTGGAAACTAGAAACAAAAATGAATCTCACATTACATCTCAAAATATAAAATAAAAAGTAGTATTTTCTTGGAAAACATTATTATTATATCTAGAATTTCCTTTCATATCATTCATAAGACGCATCCTCACATCCTAGTGAATGGAAACATGAGAAAAGGGTGATCTTGGATTCTCACTAAGGGAATTTATTCAGGGAAACCTATATTATAATAAATAAACCATATATAATATGGTTAAGATAAATAAAAATAAAATATTCTATATAAATAATACCATAATATGGGGATAAATATGTTGATAAAAATGAAACATAATTATTCACAAGGATAAAAATAACTAGTTTTATAATGATATAATTCATAATGTTGAACATCATAATATTAACATCAAGTCTATGTGCCAAGAAAAAAGATGTAAATAGGTAAGGCGTAGGAAAAATACCAAAAACAATTTCCTCCCATGACCTACTAATACATCTAGGGGTTATAGGAGAACTTACCCATCTCATACTAAGTCCATTTAATTCACCATATAAAAGGGGTGAAATATAATCAACAAAAACAATTTTATTGGAAATCTATCATACCAAATGTAATTATTTTTCCCAATCAATAAATATAACATAATCATAACTGATCCAAAGTAATATAGAAAAAGGTTTCAAATTATTTCCTCCCAAAAATAACATAATATTTACCAAATAATTTTTACATAAATTAAAATACATTAAAAAGATCTCTAGATGATTTCTTGAGGAAAATACCCAATTCATTTTAAAATCACTTATTCAAAATCCAAAAATTACCAAATTTTATGAAAAAAATATCTTTGAATGGAATCCTAATAACATTTTAATTAATATTAAAAGGATTGAGTTGTCATGATTTCATTAAATTCTTCTCATGTCATGTACATAAAAATGAAGATTTATTTCACATTTTTGGTAATAATTTCCACATTCAAAAAATGATAAGACGGTTTCTTTGAAAAAAAGTCATATAAAGTAAAACATGGGTAAAAATGGATTTAAAAAAATATTATACTTTTAAAATATTCTTACAAAACTTTTAATGAAAATATAGGCATAGAAGAAAAAAATTCCCAACATATGAGAGAAATAATGTTGATTTCCTTAAAAAACATTTTTTTCACTTGAGTACTTAAAAGAAAAGGAAAGGAAAAAATAAAAATATCATAAAATTACGAAAAATTGATAATAAAACATATTATTTTTAAGATATAATTATCATATAATTTCCCCAATAGAGACTTAAAATAAAAAATATTAAATAATGATGAGGTTGTGAAAGAAATCCTTACGAGAGATTCGAATTTCATTGTATGTGACTTTATCCTATTGTATAATAAATTTAAATTTATCATACTTCTATACCAAAAACATATAAAACCCTATAATATTATATACGATTCAAATTTAATAATTCAATACCTATTTGTTGATAACTCTATTAAAATCATCATTTCTAAGTATTAACTATTTATTTTATTTATATAAGTTTCAGTTCAGTAGTTTTAGTCCATGAATCATTCTCAGGATTCAATTATCTATATGATTTTAATAATTATATAAATATCATATATATTAATTATATACATATTTTGAATCATAATAAAAATTTAGATATATAATAATGAATTACACCATTCATGGAGACGGTATGTCATACATATGCAGGAAAGGAATTTTCACTTTTCTATGAATGGAATAAAAGAAAGGTAAATGATAATACACCTTTCTAGAATAACTATTATATAATATATATATATATATATATATATATATTAAATAAATATTTATCATCATCCATGTCAAAAGGGAAATGAAAAAGAAATCAAACTGATTTATAATGGTGGTAGTCCACACATACAGATGAGCGACGTTATCATTTTTCAACAGATTAGAATGTAAGAAGGTAGATATACTATTATAATCATAGAAAAGTAATTGTTTCATAAATATAATATATATTTTGTATTTTCATCTGTATAAAAATATAATTAAATTGTTGATGGAAGATGAATTACACTGTTATGTGGAGATGGAAAGTCTTACGTATACACAAGTGATGTTTTTTGAATTTCTTAGGATAAAAAAGTGATTGAAAATGTTTTTCCCATAAACATAATAATATATTAGTATATTTAAAATATTTTAGTTATTATTTTATTATATTTATAATATATTTATAGTAAGTATAAGAATAAATAAATTTGAAAGAGTTGTGAAATTGATTACCTTCTCATAGATAAACATTCTTTGGATCTCTTATTAATGTCATCAGGGTTAGTTTTTGGGAAGTCCAACATCTATATAATGTGTATAGGGATGTTGGGGACATATTTTCATTTTTTATATATATATGGCTCAAGATGTGTGAATATGTGGGGGGAGAAGGTTGCATTTTATAATTGATGTGAGTTACAAACTTGTAATTTTTCAATGTTTTAGAGTATCAGTAAAACACTTTCCTGGAAAATGGATACAAAATGAATCATATTCAAAGGAGATAAGATTAATATATAAATTAAATCAAAAATTTATTTTTAATCATACTCTTAGTTATTTTTAATCATTATAATTTTATAGTAACCCTCTGGTAAAACCCTTTTTTACCTTAGTTGTACTAACAAATTTGTCAATATTAAATGATTATAATTTTACCTATAAGGTAAAAATCGGTTCATAACTGGAAAAAGGATGAAATTTTAATCCATTTATAATCCAATTTGTGTATTTTAATATTTTTATGATTTTTAAATAATTTAATAAATATTATTTTTCCTAAAATATCATTAATATAATTTTTAAAACTAGTTATTTAATTTTAATTTAAAGAAAAAAATATTGAAGTGGAATTATAAAAAAACCTTTAAAAAAATTATGTTATATTTATCTAAAAATTATTCTAGCACAATAATGCAAAAAATATTATTAATTTTAATATTTTTAATATAATTTATTTTATTTTTCTATAAATTAAATAAATATTGTGTGGCAGTTGCATAAGAATTTAAGATAATGAAAAAAAATTAAAAAAAAATTACAGAAATTATCATATTTAAATTAACTTCATTATACTAAAAATAGCCTTTAATATTCATTAACAACTTATGTGTATCCGTATATTAGCATATAAGATAAATTTAAAAACAAGAGAGTGACGTTTTGAATTTTTATTTACATAAAATATTATATTACTCGTTTTCATTGAATAGTGTCTCATACACAATTAAATTTAAATATAAAGGTGATAAAGGACAAAATAAAATCATCCAATATTATTTAATATGAAAAATTGTGGTCTTATCACATATTTTTAACCTAGGATAACTTGATTTAACATTTTTATGTGGGGATAAATTTTTTATTTCTTTACTATTCATTATGATCAAAAAATTAATTAAAATTTATTAATTAATATTGATTATTATATTCCCAAATATGGAATAAATTTTATGAAATTAAATCTCTATATGTGTTAGAAATTCATTTTAATATAAACGCAGAAAGGAATAAAGTTTTTAGAAAAAAATTTCTTTTAGCATAGAATTAAACATTATGAAAATTGATTATTTAAAAGGAATTAATTAAATTATAATAAATAAAATGGAACATTTTTAACTTTAATAACAAATCAAAAAAATAATGATACATTTAAATAAATTTATTTAATTAAAATAAATGATAGTATTTGAAAAATCGATATCTTTTACAATTCATTGAATATTCAATCATTTTAGAAAAATCAAAAAAATATCTCTAATTTAATTTTGACATGAAGATATAAAAAATAAAATAAAATTAATAAAATTTGTTTTATAAAATTTTATAATTTATTTTTCAATAAAATTCCCAAATAAAACTATTTCTATTTGTGTGGTTGTATCCTTATAAAACAATCTTACTATAATTGATTCTTGGGTGTCACAAAAGAGGACTCAGATTCGCCATGATTATGTAATTTTGAATCATAGGTATAAATTTTTTAATATTTAAAAATTATCTAGATGGAAAAAATCATAGAAGAGTTATAGGGGTATGTCATATGTGTAATGTGTCATACTTGGACCCAACTATAGCAAGTAAACACTTCAACTTGAAAATATGACTAAGTGCACACTCTTAAGAGTATTTACTCATAAATTTATATAAAAGTTAAATTTTATAGTTTTAAAATTAAAAAATAAAATTCATTTTTTAATTAAAAATATAAAAATTATTTTAGTAGGTATTATTTATCTCTTTCTAAAAAGTTTTTTTTTTCAGTTGAAAAATATATTTTTTACAATACTTGTAATTTTTATGAATTTATCATATATAATAATGATATAGAAGTTCATAAAATCTTTTTAGTGGTAAAATATAAATTTAATAAATAATAATATTAATTTTAAATTATTCTTTAAAAATAGAATACCTAGGCCAAACATTTTTAGAACTAAAGTAAAATTTTACTTTAATAAAAATAGTTTTCCATCATTTTATTGAATCGGGTATTTTCAATTTGATTATATGTTTTTTCTTAAATTTAAATCCTTATGAATTTTATTTTTTTATAAAATATTACCTTATTTCGTTGAAATACCTATCTAATATAATTTTATCTTATATATATTTCTTGGTTAAAAATGTTTTTTCAAAACAATAGTTTTCTTCTTATTAAGTGTGTTTTATTAAATTGACTTTTCAAACATTTAAAAATTTTATTTTATAAAATTATTTTAAAATTTTAAATCCTAACTATAAAATTTAGTAAAATTTTTATTATTAATTTCTTTCATTAAAATAAATTAATAAGGTTAAAAATTTATTACCATGGTAAAAGTAAATTGGTGTAAAAGTAAAAAATGTTAAATATAAAAGTCATCAAGAATAAAGGTTTTATAAAAAATGGTTGAGTTTAGAAATAGTAAAACTAACTTTTAAGTCTTATTATTTCTATTTTTTCCATTCACCTGTAAAGTTTGACTTTATATTATTGAAAATGTGAGGGTTACTCCCAAAACATCCATTCTCTTCACTTATAAAAGAGTAACATCCCCACCACATCAAGACTAACCTTAGATTGAAATTTATCCTTTAAAATAATCCACTTATATTTAACTATAACCCAATCCCACATAAAATATCTATTTTCACCCATTAGTTTGTATAAGGCCATCATTTCACTAGAGAATTACATGGAAATTGCAAGTCCCTAGTGGGATTATTATCAACTACATAGATTTTCTTATTAATTATATCTAATAAAATTTATTCTATAAATACTAATATAATGATATTATTATAGTTTACATACTTTAATAATACTATATAAAGGGTATTACCATTATTTATTAAATTATCACATCCATTAAGAAAAATGAAATCATCGTTAGTGGTATGTGTAGACTACTTCCACCATAAGCAATTAAGTTAACTTTTCATCACCACCCATAATTTATGCTTTTTATAATGGATAAAATTATGAAATGTGATTTTAATAATACCATCAAGTTACTTTTTTGTAAAATTGGAGAACATATTAATGATATGATCAATAAATAATTATAGTTAATTTAATCATTTAAATACAAGTGTCCAAAGAGGAGAATATTTTATTAAAATTGTGTAATATTTTCATATACATTACATATGATTCCAATTAACTAATAATTCATATATACTACACAAATAAATAGTTAATTTTATCATTATTCTACTAGTGTAATTATACAACAACTAAATCCTCACATAATCATCCATTATGCAATATATATTTATGTTTGGGTCATTTTGACTGCCTACTTGAACAAAACTATAAAACTCTATCAGAGATGACAATGGGAAAATTAATATTGTTTTTAATACAATTTAATAATAATATAATAACTTTTAAATGGTTTTTTAATTTTTTATATTATATATTTAACTTATTTTTTAAATGTCATCTTTTATCACTAAAATTACAAAAATAATCCAACATAGATTCCACTTTCATGGAACTAAAACACTAATGGAATGAGAAAATTACATTATAAATTAATAAAAAAATTTCTATTTGAGTAACATATATTATTTAATAATTATGAACATTTATATAAGAATAAAAACCAACACCTCTTGGACGAAACTAGCTCAAACGATCAATATATAAACACAAAAAAAAATAGAAAATAGGTTAACAAAATAGAAATCATATAGAGAAATACTATTTTATGAAGATTTTAATTAGAAATGGATATGATAAATGTTTTTAATTAATTTATTAATATATATATATGCTTATGGTATAGTAGGCTAATGTATATTCATGGAAGTCAAGATAAGACGTAAGGGTCTTTCGTCCAAAATTCATCTCTTGGAGACTAGTTTTGTATTATGTACCTAATTTCATTTAATTGGTGAATGTAATACCTATTTGATATGTTATATCATTAATTGAATTTTATTCATGGTATATCAATATCAATTTTAATTCTTTTCTTTCAATAATTTTTATTTAATTGTTACCCAAGTCATAGGTGGTATTTTTCATCTCAATTTTCATTATTTGGGATTCATGTTGCAGTAAACAACTATTCAATTTCTTGTGGTACGTAAATTTACATGGAAGAACTTTTACCATATTCCACAATAAAAACATTTATATATAAAAATTTATATTGATATCCCTCCCTTGTATTTTTTAGATTCAAGAGTTTCCAAAACTATTGTAAAACTCAATATTTTCCATGGTGGAAAACCATTGTAAGTTATAGTAAAGTAAAATTGTTTGACATTTCTTATAAAATACATCCATTTATAGATACTTGAATGTAGATATGGTTGTTTAATATATGAACCGAAGGGTAATCACGTTAAAAATTGTTGGTTTATCATTGAATCAATCATCACTCTAATGCAAGATGAACCGGCCTAAGACTATACACCTGGCTAGACACACATAGGTTATATGCTTTGGAATATCCACATACTCTTTATGAACCATGATGAAGGATTTTTCATACTATTACCGAAGTCTCCAGCCAATGAAAACTATTAAGCCTAATTAATATCTTCCATGTATAACCGATAATATCAAAATTACCCTCACCCAACTATTTCATTACTAAGGGTACGTGTTTTTACTTGGATGATACCTCATAGCTTCTATGTTGATTAAGGTATGTTCTCATAGATATCCATATTATTCCACTGAATGGGGATGTTTTTGTTTTCAATATTTTTTATTTTATGGTTAGATATATTTTTATTCATCAATATATTCCTAAGGTAATGGTATGAAATATATTTTTGACTCTTATGGTAAAATCATTTGAATTAATTAGTTGATAGGTGAGGCATGACATTATATATTCTCTCAATGCACTGACTGGTATCATGTGACCAAACTTCTTGGGATTTTGTGTATACATCTCCCCATATCAGTAGAGTGTCTTGTCAAAATGCCTTGAAAGTATATTTTTCTGTTCAAAATTATGCATTACAATAGTATAATATAAATGTTTATTATTATCTAGGATTTCATTTATAGCCATGGATATTTCATATCATTATTTTTAGTGTGATTTTGGATTCATGTTGTTTTTTTATTCATACTATATCACTTATTCCATGTTTATGTTATGATAGATTCTATTATATTCTACTCCTTAGTGAGAAAATTAACTCACCCTTATTTTTTCTTTTCACTAGGAAACATAAATGATAATAATGCATAATTATCAAAGACTTCATGGATAGGATATTAATGATCTTTTAATGTTTTCATTCTGTATCTTATGTTTTCGAATGTAATGTATGTATGTATCTAGTCATGCAATACTATTATGTTTTTATATCCTATATGGACACTTTTATTCTATACCATTAATGTTGTATAATTATAAGATATAGGTTTCTGGAGTCTGTGATATTGTAGTTGGTATGAGAGAATGTTTAGTAGGAAACTTAGGGATTAGATTTAGAGGAACATAGTTAGATATAAAAAGTACAAGTAATAACTATAAATATATAATGATAACACTATTGAAAATATAATATGAATTTTGTTTTGAAGATAAATATAATGAGATGATTATGTATAAGGACTATAGGTATAGATAGAGAATAATGGGAGGATTGAGGGCCCTATCAACATCCATAGTTAATGCAGAGATTTTCCCCCTAAACAAATCAACAAAGTTGTAGTTGAGGCAAATTAGATCATATAAATGTTTGGGTAGTTGAACAATGTTAAGAAAAATAATTTCACCCACATTGAGTAACCTATATATCCACAACATGGTGTGACTATATTGGCCTTATTCATGAAAAATAAACCTTGAGAACTCATTGGAACCATGAATCCATTGGTAGAAGAATAAGGGATCAAGTTCCTAGAGAAGATATTTCTCTATTTGGGAAGTAGTGAAAAGGAAAAATTCATCATAGTGTTCTATCTTATAAAGGGAAATTTGGACCAATATTGATTTCTAATTCAAAACACTAAATAGGATTATTAAATAAAGAACATGGAATAGGGAAATTTTAAGGTGGTATTCAACAAAATATACTTTTATCATGAGAAAATAACATAAATACAAAAGTAGTTCATCAATATTATACAACAGGATAACAAAATATTTATGTATAAGGATAATGTTACAACAAATTGTGGGCATGTTTTTTACTATTTAAATTTTAAAAAAAACATGATCAATCATTTATTTTATAGGTTAAATATGATACTTTGAATTAATTTGTTCACTCAGACCTTTTAATCAATTGAGTATATTGTGTCAACTACCATTAATATAGAAAATTAGTTCTCTAGGGTGTATTTATTCAAGGTAAAACAAGATGATAATAGGTCGATTAAGTATCATGGGATGAACCATATGGAGAAGGGGAAGAAATGAAGTACGGTATTTCCCACATTTGATAACTATTAGAAGAAAAAATATGAGTCTTGAAGGAAAGGAACAAGAGTTTTTTATTATTGTAGATAAAAGTCTATAAATCAAGTGAATGAAATGGAATGGAATAATTCGTTGATGTTAAAAATTATATGTTAGGAAAAGGGAAATTATTCTAATCAATTACCCAAATTTCAAAGGAATCTTCATCTGAAAAGGCTGATAGAGAAGTATCAGCCTTATGTAGTTATGATATCATATGTTGATGTTAATGACACGGTGGATGGTAATTTTATTGTATCCTCAAAGAGACAAAATTTTGTATTTGATTTTAGATCTCCATATTCTTTTTTATCTTTCGTGTTTGATGGTAAAAATAGATATCTCCATATAACCCTAGTAATTGAGTTTACAATTATGACATTGATTTTAAATATTATTGAAAAAAATATGTGTAATACATTTCCAATTATTTTACATAGGTGAAACCTATTTGAAATCATGGTTATTATACCAATGGTTGACATTAATATGAAACTTTTTGAGGATTGTATATTAAATTATAAAAAAAAATTAATACAAAGAGAATGATGTTATTATTCATGGAAGTGAGGTGGAATATATTGTCTTCAGAGGGGGAACTTTATTATTTAAATCATGTAAAGACACTCCCCTAGTAGATCCCATTTATAAAATTACAGTAAGAGATGAAGATAAATAGTGATATATGGAAAAGTAATATATCCTAATATTAGATTATATATCCATGGAAAAAATCATTATTTTTTTTAGATGAATTACCAAGTCATCCACCAGAGCATGATGTTGAGTTCTCCATTGAACTCACTCCTAATGTAAGACCCATATCTATAACTCCATATATAATGGAACAAGTGGATTGCTAAAGCTAAAGAAATAATAATTATAGTTGTGTGATAAAGAATTTATACACCCATGTGTTTCCCTATGGGTATATCTTGTATTATTTGTGTAAAATAAGGCTAATTCTATGAGATTGTGCATCAATTATAGGGATAAAAATTCTAATAGTATAAATAATAAATAACATTTTCAATTAATTTACGATTTATTTAATCAAATTCAAGGATATCAATATTTATCAATTATCGATATTTTATTTTGTTTTCATATTATATTGGTGAAGAAGGATGATATATTGATGATGACATTTTAAAAAATGTATGGACATTATGAGTTTATGGAAGTTCATTTTTGATTGATTAATGCTCCTTCTATTATTTTAGATTTCATGAATAGAATACCCAAGGATTATCTTAATAAATTTTGGTTGTATTAAATTATGATAATTTGATATAATCTAAGATATATTATGACAATTAGTGTTCGCTACTAATAATTCTAGAGACCCTCATCAAAAAATAATTATATAGAAAATAAATAAAGTGTGAATTTTTGGTCAACGAAGTTTCTTTTCTTAGTAACATTTTCTCTATGGATGAAATATATGTTGACCCTCCAAAGGAAAAGGTTTTCACTTAATGTCCTATAATGATTAACACAATCAAGATACAAAGTGTCATGGGTTTAGTAGGTTACTATTGGAATTTTGTTTGCATTCTTTCCTGGTTTTCCAACCCATTAAATTAGTTCCATGCAAAGGGGTTAAATTCATATCTTTAATAAAATGTGAGGAATGTTTTGAAGAGATATAGTGGAGAATAATTAAATCACTATCATTAAATCTAACATCAATAAATTAAGGATTTTTAATATATAATGATTCATTGAAGAAATTACTTGGTTGTGTACTCATAAATAATGATAGGGTAATTGCCTATGCATCAAGGGAATTAAAATTTCATGAATAGAACAATCCAACTTGTGAACATGGGCTACCATATACAATATTTTTTTAAAGTATTTATACACTGCCTTTATAGATAAATATATGATATATAAACATACCAAAATAGTTTTAAGTATAACTTCTCTTAGAGGGATGTTGATATGGGGTAAATAAAAAGGTTGGAACTACACAAGGGCTATGATTTATTAATACACTACCACCCCTGGAAGAAAAAAATTGGCTGATGTGTTGAGTAAGAGGGACCATGGAGCTCTAAACATGATAAGTATTAACAATGAACCCATATATAGAGATATAATAAATATAAATATTGTAATTTTTATGAAAAGGTATACATTAATCTTTTTCCATGGATTTTCTAAAACATACTTCCTAGAAAATAAAGAGCAGTCTCAACAGGATGAAAATAACCTATAAAGGAATATTAAATTATTAAATGATAATAAATTGATAAAATTCATCTATATAGAGAGAGTGTTCAAATTTGAGAAGAGGATATGTGTTCAATCCATACCAGAGTGGAAGAGGAAACTACTAGATGAAGAACATAGATAAAATTTCTCTATAAACCTTAATAAGGCATGTTGAACATTTTAGGTGGGGTGGTATGAAATAAGGAATTTCAAAATATGTGTCCAAATTCTTAGTATTCTAGTGGGTAAATTCTAAAATACTATATCCTAATAGAGTCATAATTCTCTTCCTATATCTATATTTAAGAGGGACAATATTATAATAGACATTGTAATCAGACTCCCAAATACTCCAAGTAAGATCAATATTATATGGCTTGTCATTGATCATCTTACTAATCTTATCATTTCCTAAAAATAATAGAACATCTACCCCTTAAATTCCTTCCCCAGATCTATATCAATAAAATTTTAATGCTTTATGGGGAACCTCTACAGATTTTATATAATTGTGACCATCGATTCACATCAAAATTCTATAAGCGTCTTCAAAGGGCTCTTGACACTTAGATGCATTGAATCATTTTTTTCATCGAAAAATTAATGAAAATTCTTAAAATGATTATCTAGACATTGTAAGATATGCTCATATCTTATTTAGTTGACTTATAAGGTATGTGGGATTACTATCTACCATTGGTGTAATTTTTATATAAAAGTATACTATATTCGAGTATCTAAATATCACCATATGAAGAATTTTATAAGAAGAGGTCTCTTATTCCAACCTATTGAGAGGATGTTGTAGAAATAAAGTTAGTTATCCTAGAGCATGTGGAGTATATAAATGTTAATATATAGACTATTCAAATCATATTAAATATTACCATTGTAGTAAAATGAGTAATATAGATAATTAGATGTAAACAATGGAATTTTGAGTTGGGGAACTTGTGACGTTGTGACCTGGGTTCCACTCATAGGCGCCCCAAACTAGTGTCCCACATGGCCTCAAGCATGTATCTCTATAAGACAAAGGCTAATGACTTGTAGTGAGAGCCTTGGGTGTGTATGTTGGGGGGATATTCTCTCTATTAAGATTAGTATAGATGTGCGATCAACATATTAATTGAAAAATAATATTAATAATGAAAAATATAGATGAATCATGAATAAATATCGAAGCACTAGATAATAATAAAAATTAGTAGACTTAATCATAAAAAAATATATTGATTTCCTATCTCTATAAAATGGGGAAAACATGTATACAAGGTAGTAATAATTCAATACATACATGATATATAAAATGAAAAAAAGACTAAAATCTATCCAATCATCCTGAGATCCAACCTAGTAATCTGATAGCAATCTCCCATCATAATTCATGCATGAAGTCACACATACATAAGTGGATGTTTCCCTATATCTGCACTAGTAAGAATATAGTCTACCATGGTACCATCTTCAGCCTAGATAGGGTGTGAGATAAACTCCATAGGCCACCACCAATAATGTCTATAAATATCCAGTCCATGCATATGACATGGAATTTTGTAGATACAATATTGAAAATAAGAAGAAGTAGATCTAAATGGTCCATCTCTGGTTCTTGAGAAAAACCAAGATGATAGTACGTAGTGGATTATACAACTATATATATAGCTACTATGACTATCTTGGAACCAAGGAATAACTCATAATATGATGATTTCATGTCTCTACAAAATAGGGAAAACATGTATACAAAATAGTAGTAATTCAATACACACATGATATATAAAAGGAACCAAAGGACCAAAATCTAACAAAAAATCTAGAGCTCCAGTCTAGTTATCTACTAATATTCTCCCATCCTAATTCATTTATGAAGTCAAAAATTCATAATAGGATGTTTCCATTTATCTATACATGTAGGAATATATTCTACCTTGGTACAATTAGCAGAACCAGATAGGGTGTGAGATAAAATCAGTATGCCGCCACCAATGACTTCTATAAATATCCAATCTGTGTATATATAATTGGAAGATTGCATATATAAAAATGAAAAGAAGAGGAAATGACTATAAATGTGTTATCTATAGTTCCTGAATGAAATCAAGATGACACTACCTACTTTAGCCTGTTTTGGAATATATTTGGACACGTAATCATGAGTATACACATATATGAACTGTATACCAAGTGACTTCTATAGCTGTATATATATCTACTACCACTTTCTTGGAACCAAGGAAAAACTCATACATCCATAAGTTGTTTCATGAGTCTCAAAAGTATCAAGGGACTCCATGCCTAGTAGCATAGGTATAGGGGACACCATGCTCAATATCATAGTAGTAGTGATTACATGGCTATATATGACAACATGGGTCGTCATTCTTGTATATCGTAGTGAGGTTCTTTATACACGTATCACATATATAAAGGGTTTATATGCACATATCACATTTTTAAAGGGTCTCCATGCATGCATCACATTTATAAAGGGTCTCCATACTATTATCATAGATCTAAAGTGTCTATGTGCCATCAAAAACATGAGTTTCATCATGAAAATATTATCTCATTAGGATCTCCATTCCCATATCATAATCATTGGATCACCATGACCATGTATCACATTAGAAAAAGGGACATCATGCCCATATATATATAACATGCATAAGGTTCATCATTCTTAATTTATAATAGAAGGGTCTACATTCTTGATTATATAAATTATTTACAGTCATGGCTTTAATCAGTGCCAATAGTTAATTCATAACTCATTAACATTAAATAATAACATGGTAATAACCATTGTTCCTTTTAATTAGGTGATGTTTTCATACTTTTGACCCTCATTAAATTCATATTAATTTGGTCAATGTGTTATTCATGCTACACTACAACAATTTCCCATTTCATGTATGATATCACAAATTAGAAGTCACACCAAAACCCTTTTGAGGATGTATTTTCCATTTAGACATTTATAGCCAAAAATGTAATTTTATCATTGAAACTCAAGGGGTGACCCTAATTAAAGGGGGATAATAAGTTCATAAGGTTCTCAATTAAGAAACAATTTAAAGGTGGATTAAATTTAGGGGCAACACATGATGAAACTAGCATGTAGAAAACTAGGACATATTATAAAACATATCATGTTTGAGGGATAATAACTAGACCACCAACCTTATAACTTTAGATGAACACTCATATTGCTTTGGCCTTTGGTTTGTTCTAGATCAGATGAAAATGAAAGAACACATAAAATATATGGAAATAGGGCATATGAGCTCAGACACAAATAGTGTATCGAAGAGAAGGTAATATTATAAAACAATCTAAAGGATATAATGACTCGCCATTAGGTTCCAACGAGATAATTAGCACTTGAATCTGAGTTCCAAAATACTAATGGCACCAAATACATGATTATGGCACTTGAAGAGACTAAAAGGAGAAGGTATCTCACTCTTATATGTTGGAATGAAAAAACTATAAGGTATGGTTAAAATTATAAGGATTTAAGGTATGTTTGGTAAATTCACCCAAAAATAATGGGTCACATGGTTTGGGCGCATGGTTAGAAAAACTATTCAACAATCAGTTTCTATTCATTACACAAGGAGGGAACCCGCATAGTTCATGTGCATGGTTTTCCAAATCATGAAAAAAATGTTGTCTAAGGGTTTAATAAAAACAGTAGATGTTCGTCATGGGTGTGTGGCCCTGGGCACAAAATTAGGAAAAATAATTTGCCCAAATTTTTCCTTCAAATAGCCCCACAAGATTAGTAGAAATTGTTCAGTCTAGGCTATATGATTTCTTGTAATCATGTGGCACAATGATTTCTTCCCATGTGTAGTGTTCTGAGCTCTGAACAATCCCCATACACCCTTGAAACATTATTATCCTCATTAATAATCTATATAAGGTAAAAAAAATAAATTATAAATCATTTTAAAGTATTTTACCTCATATAAAAATAATGTTCTTATGCTCATCCACCATTAAATAAGTTATTCCCCAAATTTCCCTTCTAGTTGAAGTGAAACACTATTTGGGAATAACGTCATTCACTGAGCAAATACATCAGCCTCCCACTCCCAAGGATCATCTTGTACCTGACCTTGCTTCTGTAGAATCTATACCATAGGTAAATACCAGCCTTGGAGATCCTTTTTTCTCTAGTCAATGATGCTTATAAGATACTCCTCAAAAGAACCATCACCATCTATATCTACATCCTCGGTATAAAAATTATGAGACCAGTCAGCATGATAATGGTGAAGATGTGATACATGGAAGACATCATTCTTGGAACTGTGCCTCTAAGGTAATGGAAACAAATATGCTATTATCTAGACTCTCCCTAAGATCTAAAATAGATTAAAAAAGTGTTGTGATAGATTCTCTGGCCTATGTATCCATCTATGCTCGAGTCTAGGTGATACCCATAAGAAACATGATCCCAACATCTAACTCTAAAGGTCATTGATGGAGATCAACATAAGATTTATGTCTACACTGAGTGGTTCACATCCACTTCTTGATAAGTTGAACCTAATATGAATTCTCCAGAATGATATGAGGACCTAATATCACTGCATCTCTCACCTCTAACTAGCATAGGGGAGAACAACACAACCTACCATATAGGGCCTCATAAGGTGCCATAAAAATCATCTCCTGAAAGCTGTTATTATAGAAAAACTCAATGAGATAGATATAATTATCCAAATAACTATCAAAATTAAGTATTCATTCTTGAAGCATGTCCTCTAACACCTGTATATTCTGTTTTGAGAGGCCATCGATCTTAGGGTGAAAAGCTATGCTTAGAATCACCTGTGTACCCATAGCTCTCTATAATCTCCACCAAAAACTAGATGTAAAATATGAATCCAGATATAAAATGATAGTATGAGGTACCGCATGTAGCCAAATAATATAAAGGACACACAATATTACTAGATCATCAACTAAGAAAGTCTCCCCAATAGTATGTAATTGGGTTACTTTCATAAGTTGATCCATGACTAGCCAAACTGCTTCACTATATTGGTATATCCTTTGTATGAAAAAAGAATCAATTGAAACGTTATCATACTCACATTCTAGGAAAATTAATGGTTCTAAAAATATAGTAGGTCGACAGTGCTCTGCCTTCACCTACTAACAATTGGATCACCATTTGATAAAACCTTTTATCTAACATTTCATCCTTTCTCTACAATATTATCAGTGCATGTCATGATACATCTCAAAGATATTTGGGTGAAATTCCCACTAAGAAACATTTGAATATCACATTAGATCCTTCCTTATATTTTTTTAAACTCTGATATTCCCATGTAAATGTACAATGTCATCATAATTGATATACCAATCTGAAGGTGGTTCCACACCATAAATATTCTCTCATTGGATCAAGCATTTAGTATTCTAAAAATGTCTCATATTTACTCTCTCCATAAGAAAAGGCTTTACTAATAACGATGAATGACTATACTGTCCATGAATTCCCTACACCTATATGTGCATTTCAAGAAAAAATCTATAAGCTATAACTCACTACTTTCCTCCTAAACTGCCTGCATCTAAGTCCTCCTACACTGAGAATTAGCAACAGCATTTCCTTTCCCATGCATATATAAAAGTTCGAAGTCAAAGTACTAAAGATATTCAACCCATATTCACTATCTAAGATTAAATTAAAGCTATATAAAAACATAACTGAGGATTTTTTTGTCTTTAAACACTACAAAATTATCTCTTAAAAGGTAATGCCTCATGCAATGTAAGAGGTGAACAAAAACTACCAAATCATGATATTGTGTCGGGTAACTCCACTCATGAGGCATTAGATACCAAAAAATGTATGAAATGACTCGATCATCCTTTAGGATAACTATTCCTAGACTAGTACCTGATGTATCACAATAAACTACTAGAAATAATGCATTCCCAACGGTTCTAAAACATTGGGAAAGGCTACAGAACCATTGGTATATATTATACCAACGGTTCTGCAAACCATAGAGATGTAAGACGTTGGGAAAGATTTTCCCAATGGTTTACACTAAACCGTTGGGATAGGTTATAAAAAATGAACCTATCCCAATAGTTGTTCCAAACCATTGGGATAGTTTTTCCCAACGGTTTGGCTTGAACTGTTGGGAAAACTAAGCAGGCGACTTCTTTCCCAACGGTTTCTAAACCATTGGGAAATGATTTTTACCAACGGTTCTGTGAACCATTGGTAAAAAATACCTAGAATTCTATGCCAACGGTTTCAAACTGTTGGCATAGCCTATGCTATGAAAATTTCATAGCATCCTACAATTTTCATAGCATCCAGTCTATGCCCTCTCATTTTTAATCATTTCCAATTATCGTACCTGCAATAAACTAACACGTACATATACAATTATTGTACCTGCAATAACCAACTAACACTTACATATATAGAACAAATTCATTCACATTTAACATATAATGCATCCTAGTACTATACACATCCAGAATTAAATCAGAATTCATAATGTAATTATAAACATACATAATTCATTTAGAATTCAATTTAAAATTTAGTTGACCATAATATGTGGAATTCATAATTTAATTCATAATTTGATCGGTTTTTCATATACCATATGTTTTTACTAGAAATTATGTCCATTTTAATCAAAATACATACACCTGGAGTGATACCGACCACACCATGCCTCGGATTGAGGCGAGGTTAACTCATACATGTCACAAATGACCCATGGATCGTTGTCCTAAAGTATCAACATATTCCGAAAGCGTTTGGTCGGTTTTCTATATGTCAGTTGTTTTTTTCACTTAAAATGAAGTTATTTTTAAATAAAAGAGAGACACTTTGAGTGGTGTCAGCCACACCGCACCTTGGATTGAGGTGGGGTTGACTCGTATACATCACAAATGACCCATGGATTGTTTTTCAAAAATATCAACACAATCAAAATTTGTATGGTCGGTTTTCCATATGTACTTAAAATGTTTTCCATTTTACACATAAGAGTGACACTTTGGGTAGTTCCGACCACACCATGACTTGGATTGAGGAATGGTTGATTTGTACACATAACATATGATCCATGGATCGTTGTCATAAAGTTTTAACAGGTTCCGAATGCGTTTGATCGGTTTTTCATATGCCAGTTGTTCTTTTCACTTATAATCATGTCCATTTTAAACAAAAGATACACAGTTAGAGTGGTACCGGCCACACTGCGTCTTGGATTTAGACGGGGTTGACTACTACACGTTTCAAATGACCCATGGATCATTGTACAAAAGTATCAACGCAATCCGAATGTGTTTGGTCGGTTTTCCGTATGTCAGTTGATGTTTTCACTTAAAATGATGTCCTTTTGAAACAAAAGAGAGACACTTTGAGAGGTGTCGGCCACACCGCGCCTCAGATTGAGGCGGGGTTGATCATTACACGTCACATATGACCCATGGATCATTTTTCTAATGTATAAACACAATCAGAATCCGCTTGGTCAGTTTCTCGTATGTACTTAAAATATTGTCCATTTTAAACAAAAGAGAGACACTTAGAGTGATCCCGGTAACACCATTCCTCAGATTGAGGTGGGGTTGGCTTGTACACATCACAAATGACCCATGGATCATTTTTCTAAAGCATCAACACATTTCGAATGCGTTTGGTCAGTTTTTCGTGTTTCAGTTGTTGTTTTCACTTAAAATGATGTTCATTTTAAACAAAAGAGAGACACTATGAATGGTGTTGGCCACACCGCACCACGGATTGTGGAGGGGTTTACTCGTACACATCACATATGATCCATGGATCATTGTGCTAAAGTATCGACACAATCAGAATATGTTTGGTTGGTTTTTCGTATGATGGTTGTTGTTTTCACTTAAAATGAAGTCCATTTTAAACCAAAGAGAGACACTTTGAGTGGTGTCATCCACACCATGCCTCGGATTGAGACGAGGTTAACTCGTCAACGTCACATATGACCCATGAATTATTCTCCTAATGTTTCAATGGAAACCGAATGTGTTTGGTCGGTTTTCCATATTTACTTAAAATGTTGTCCATTTTAAACAAAAGTGAGACACTTAGAGTGATCTTGGACACACCGCGACTCGGATTGAGCTTGGGATAGCTTATACACGTCACATATGACCCATGTATCGTTTTGATAAATTACCAATAGAATCCAAATGTGTTTGGTTAGTTTTTTGTATGCCAGTTGTTCTTTTCACTTATAATCATATCCTTATTTAACAAAAGATACACAATCAGAGTGGTACCGGCCACACCGTGCCTCCGATTTAGATGGGGTTGACTCGTACACGTCTCAAATGACCCATGGATCATTGTCCTAAAGTATCAACACAATATGAATGCTTTTGGTCAGTTTTCCGTATTCCAGTTGATGTTTTCACTTAAAATGTTGTCCATTTTAAACAAAAGAGAGACACTTGGAGTAATCCCGGCCACACCGTGCCTCAAATTGAGGTGAGGTTGACTCTTACACGTCACATATGACCCATGGATCGTTTTACTAATGCAGAAACACAGTTCGAATGTGTTTGGTCAGTTTTTCATTTGTCAGTTGTTGTTTTCACTTAAAATGATGTCCATTTTAAACAAAAGAGAGACACTATGAATGGTTTCGGCCACACCGCACCTTGGATTGAGGAGGGGTTGACTCGTACATGTCACATATGTCCCATGGATCGTTGTGCTAAAGTATCGACACAATCAGAATCCATTTGGTTAGTTTTCTGTATGTTAGTTGTTGTTTTCACATAAAATGAAGTCCATTTTAAACAAAAGAGAGACACTTTGAGTGGTTTTGGCCACACCATGCCTCAGATTGTGGATAGGTTGACTCATACATGTCACATTTTACCCATGGATCATTCTCCTAATGTTTCAATGGAAACTGAATGTGTTTGGTCATTTTTTTTTGTACTTAAAATGTTGTCCATTTTAAACAAAAGAGAGACACTTTGAGTGATCTTGGCCACACCACGACTCAGATTGAGCCCGAGTTGGATCTTACACGTTACATATGACCCATGAATCATCATGATAAATTATCAATAGAATCTGAATGCGTTTCGTCAGATTTTCGTATTCCATTTGTTCTTTTCACTTATAATTTTGTCCATTTTAAATGAAAGAGACACATTTAGAGTGGTACCGGCCACACCGCACCTCAGATTTAGTTGGGGTTGACTCATACACATCTCAAATGACCCATGGATCATTTTCCTGAAGTATCAACACAATCTGAATGTGTTTGGTTGGTTTTCCATATGCCAGTTGATGTTTTAACATAAAATGTTGTCCATTTTAAACAAAAGAGAGAAAATTAGAGTGGTGTCGGCCACACAGTGCCACGAATTGAATTGGGGTTGACTCGTCCACATCACATATAACCCATGGATCATTTTCTTTAAGCATCAACACATTTTGAATGTGTCTGGTCAGTTTTTTCTATGTCAGTTGTTGTTCTCACTTAAAATGATGTCCATTTTAAACAAAAGAGAGACACTACGAATGGTGTTGGCCACACCATGGCACAAATTTAGGCAGGGTTGACATTTACACGTCACATATGACCCATGGATCATTGTGCTATTGTATCGACACAATCAGAATCTGATTGGTCAGTTTTCTGTATGCTAGTTGTTGTTTTCACTTAAAATGAAGTCCATTTTAAACAAAAGAGAGATACTTTGAGTGGTGTAAGCCACACCATGCCTCAAATTGAGGTGAGCTTGACTTTTACATGTCACATATGACCCATGGATATTTCTCTTAAAGTTTTAACAAAAACCGAATGTGTTTGGTCGGTTTTAGGTAAGTACTTAAAATGTTGTCCATTTTAAACAAAAGAGAGATACATAGAGTGATCCCGGCCACACCGAAACTCAGATTGAGCCCGGGTTGGCTTATACATGTCACATATGACCCATGGATCATTGTGATAATTTATCAATAGAATTTGAATGTTTTTGGTTGGTTTTCCGTATGCCATTTGTTCTTTTCAATTATAATCTTGTCCATTTTAAACTTAAGAGACTTAGTTAGAGTGGTACCGGCCAAACCGCGCCTCGGATTTAGACAGGGTTGACTCGTACACATCTCAAATGTCCTATGGATCATTTTCATAAAGTATCAACACAATCTGAATGTGTTTGGTTGGTTTTCCATATGTACTTAAAATGTGGTCCATTTTAAACAAAAGAGAGACACTTAGAGTGATCCTAACCACACCGCGACTCGTATTGAGCCAGGGTTGGCTAGTACACATCACATATGACCCATGGATCATTGTCATGAATTATCAATAGAATCCGAATTCATTTGGTCTGTTTTACGTATTCCAGTTGTTCTTTTCACTTATAATCATGTCCATTTTAAACAAAAGAGACACGGTTAGAGTGGTACCGGCCACACCACACCTTAGATTTAGACGGGGTTGACTCGTACCAATCTGAAATGACCCATGGATCATTTTACTAAAGTATTTACACAATCCGAATGTGTTTGGTCGGTTTTCCATTTTCCAATTGATGTTTTCACTTAAAATGTTGTCCATTTTAAACAAAAGAGAGACACTTAGAGTGGTGTCGGCCACACTGTGCCTCGGATTGAGGCAGAGTTAACTCGTACACATCACATATGACCCATGGATCATTTTCCTAAAGCATCAACACATTTAGAATTCGTTTGGTCAGTTTTTCGTATGTCAGTTGTTGTTTTCACTTAAAATGATGTCCATTTTAAACAAAAGAGAGACACTGTGAATGGTGTCAGCCACACCACGCCTCATATTGGGGTGGGGTTTACTCTTACATGTCACATATGACCCATGGATCATTGTTCTAAAGTATCAACACAATCAAAATCCATTTGGTCGGTTTTCCATATGCTAGTTGTTGTTTTCACTTAAAATGAAGTCCATTTTAAACAAAATAGAGATACTTTGAGTGTTTTCTGTCACATCGTGCCTCGGATTGAGGCGAGGTTGACTCATACGCATCAGATATGACCCATGGATCGTTCTCCTAATGTTTCAAGGGAAACCGAATGTGTTTGGTCGGTTTTCCGTATGTACTTAAAATATTGTCCATTTTAAACAAAAGAGAGACACTTAGAGTGATCCCAGCCACACCGTGACTTGTATTGATCCCGGTTTGGCTCGTACACATCACATATGACCCATGGATCATTGTCATAAATTATCAATAGAATCCGAATGCGTTTGGTCAGTTTTTCGTATGCCAGTTGTTCTTTTCACTTATAATCTTGTCCATTTTAAACAAAAGAGACACAGTTAGAGTGGTACCAGCCACACCGCGCCTAATATTTAGATGGGGTTGACTCATACACGTCCCAAATGGCCCATGAATCATTGTCCTAAAATATCAGCACAATTTGAATGCGTTTGGTCGGTTTTTCATATGTACTTAAAATGTAGGCCATTATAAACAAAAGAGAGACACTTAGAGAGATCCCAGACACACCGTGACTCAGATTGAGCCCGGGTTGGCTCTTACACGTCACACACAACCCATGTATCATTGTGATAAATTATTAACAGAATCCGAATGCGTTTGTTCGGTTTTCTATATGCCAGTTGTTCTTTTCACTTATAATCCTGTCCATTTTAAACAAAAGAGACACAATTAGAGTGGTACCGGCCACACCACACCTCAGATTTAGACGGGGTTGACTCGTACACATCTCAAATGACCCATGAATCATTTTCCTAAAGTATAAACACAATCCGATTGTGTTTGTTCCATTTTCCATATACCAGTTGACGTTTTCACATAAAATGTTGTCCACTTTAAACAAAAGAGAGACACTTAGAGTGGTTCCAGCCACACCGCAGCTCGGATTGAGGCAGGGTTGACTCTTACACGTCACATATGACCCATGGATCATTTTCCTAAAGAATATACACATTTCGAATGCGTTTTTTAAGTTTTTCGTATGTCAGTTGTTGTTTTCACTTAAAATGATGTCTATTTTAAACAAAAGAGAAACACGATGAATGGTGTCAGCCACACTGTCACTCAGATTGAAGCGGTGTTGACTCGTACATGTCACATATGACCCATGGATCGTTTTTCTAATTTATTGACCCAATCATTATCTGTTTGGTCGGTTTCCGTATGCTAGTTGTTGTTTTCACTTAAAATGAAGTCTTTTTTAAACAAAAGAGAGACACTTTGAGTGGTTTCGGCCACACCTCTCCTCGGATTGAGGATAGGTTGGCTCGTATACGTCACATATGACCCATGGATCGTTCTCCTAATGTTTCAATGGAAACTGAATCCGTTTGGTCGGTTTTCCATATGTACTTAAAATGTTGTCCATTTTAAACAAAAAAGAGATACTTGGAGTGATCTCGGCCACAATGAGACTCGGATTGAGCCCAGGTTGTCTCATACATGTCACATATACCCATATATCATTGTGATAAATTATCAATAGAATCTGAATGTGTTTGGTCAATTTTTCGTATGTCATTGGTTCTTTTCACTTATAATCCTGTCCATTTTAAACAAAAGAGACATAGTTAGACTGGTACCGGACACACCGCACCTCATATTTAGATGGGGTTGACTCATAAACATTTCAAATGACCCATGGATCATTTTCCTAAAGTATCAAAACAATCTAAATGCGTTTGGTTGGTTTTATGTATGCCAGTTTATGTTATCACTCAAAATGATATCCTTTTGAAACAAAAGAGAGACACTTAGAGTGGTGTCGGCCACACTGCACCTTGGATTGAGGCAGGGTTTACTCGTACACATCACATATGACCCATGGATCGTTGTGATAAATTATCAATAGAATTCGAATGTGTTTGGTTGGGTTTCTGTATGTCAGTTGTTCTTTTCACTTAAAATCGCATCCATTTTAAACAAAATAGGCATAGTAAGAGTGATACTGGCAACACCACACCTCGGATTTAGATAGGGTTGACTCGTACACATCACAAATGACCCAAGGATCATTTTCCTAAAGTATCAACATAATCCTAATGCATTTGGTCAATTTTATGTATGTTAGTTGTACTTTTCACTTAAAATGTTATCCACTTCAAACAAAAATGAGACACTTCGAATGGTGTAGGCCACACCACACCTCGGATTGAGACAGTTTTGACTCAAACATGGCACATATGACTCATGGAACTTTTTCCTAAAGCATCAACACATTCCGAATTCATTTGGTCAGTTTTCCGTATGTCAGTTGTTGTTTTCACTTAAATTCATGTCCATTTTAAACAAAAGAGAGACACTTTGCATAGTGCTAGCCACACCGCGCCTCGGATTAAGGCGGGGTTGACTCGTACACATCACATATGACCCATGGATTGTTATTCTAAATTATTAAGACAATCATAATCCATTTGGTCGGTTTTCCGTATGCTATTTGTTGTTTTCACTTAAAATGTTGTCCATTCCAAATTAACTTGAGACAATTTGAGTGGTGTCGGCCACACCGGGCCTTGGATTAAGGCGGCGTTGACTCGTACACATCACATATCCTTGAGCATGATGAGTCCTTTCAGGATTCCTTAACATGTAACCCAAGTCTTATCCTAACAATTGACAAGTAAACCAAATAAAACAAGGTATAATTCACATAACATGGAGAATGTACAACAAGACTATGTATTCAAATTAAATTATATCATCACTTGCATTTGATGAGCATGATCTAGTTAGCTTACCAAGATATTCATATACTTCAAGACATACAAAAATGGAATAATCCTAATTAACATTGCATGATCAGAGAAATAAAAAAAGCGTGTGAAATCATGGAGGGTGGGGGCTGTCTGGGGGTCCAGAGAGGAGGGTGGGGGGGCTGTCTGGGGGGAATTCTGGGGGGGGGCTGTCCGGGGTCCAGGGAGGAGGGTGGGGGACTGTCCAGGGCATGTCTGGGGGCTGTCCGAGGGGTTGTCTGGGGACCAAGGAGGAGGGTGGGGGCTGTGCGGGGGCTGTCCGAGGGGTGTTCGGGGGGCTATTCGGGGTCCAAGGAGGATGGTGGGGGCTGTCTAGGGGGCCTATCCGGGGGGCTGTCTGAGGGGCTGTCTGGGGGGCTATCCGGGGACCAAGGAGGATGGTGGGGGGCTGTCCGAGGGGCTTTTCGAGGGGATTTCCGGGGTCCAAGGAGGATGGTGGGGGGTTGTCCAAGTTCCAGGAAGGAGGGGGGTTGTCCAGGGAGTTCCAAAACACACAACCACTAAAAGAAAACAACATCCATAAAAACAAAAAATATATAAAAATAACACAACTCCAATACTGTACTACGGGTCTAGATAAAACCAAGAACTAGAATAGATTAAACATCAAATCTTAGTAATATTAGTCAAAAATGTAACGGATCAATTTGTCCCACATCACCATCACCATCACCTTCATCACCATCATCATTACCCTCATCCTCATCCCCATCATCATCATCGCCCTCCTCAGCGCCCTCCTCCTTGCCCTCTCCCTCCTCCTTGCCCTTGTCGTCCACCTTGCCCTCCTCCTCTCCCTCCTCTGCCATATCAGACTCCTCGACATCATCATCGTCAAGCTGGAAATCGGCTTGAACACCACTAGAACTACCACCTGGTGCACCATATATAAAACTTATCAATGACATATATTCATCAAAATCTGGGCTGGCCTCTAGTGGAAGTGTTCAACGTAGAACTTCAATAAATTTCATAAATGCACTGTTTTCCCTAGCAGACTGTTCTACCATCTCTGTGGCCATTTCCATATCATGTTATACCTATTCCCTAACTTTCTGAAGCTCATTGGCACTACAACTCATACCTGAGGAGGGCCAATACCTCATCGGGCCTATCCTGGGTCGGCAGCGTGCTCTACCAGGATGCTCCTCTCCCAACACCTAATGTAAGTGATCAGTTGGCCCAAAATTCTCTAGTTCTTGGTCATAGAGGGCCTCTAAAGAACCCTGTTACAAATATAAATATATTATTAAGTTACAAAATAGATATTAAAATATAAAATCAATAGATTAAAACTTACATTCTGCTGCTGAGTCGCTTCGTTGATGGCACTTCCATCCTTTTTCGGTCTACTCGAGAAAAACAGTTTTGCTCGAGGCACGCGTCCTACAATATTCTGTATTTTCCTCTACAATGATATTGAAAACTAAAGTTATATGAAAACTTTATAAAACTATTAAATAATTGAAGAATCAAAATAATGTGTAAGTTATAAAGAAAACATATAATCAATTGTCATACC
Organism: Viscum album; assembly: GCA_963277665.1. NCBI lineage: Eukaryota > Viridiplantae > Streptophyta > Magnoliopsida > Santalales > Viscaceae > Viscum > Viscum album. The sequence goes on from OY728132.1 coordinate 1,718,723,136, forward strand.
TGATTCCTCTTATGATCTGGCATCGTAGTACGTCCTAGTGTGTGGAGGTATTTTTTGCATCAATGTTTTTTTATTTTTCCAGATGATTCCTAAATAAAATTCGATAATGAAAAGGATAATATTAATGCAAAACATGAAAGTTATTATTTAAATACCTCAAATTTAATTCAAACCTTAAACTGGGTAGTCGTCCAATGAGTAATCATCTGATGATACTGTTATATAGGACAATCATCCATGACTAGTACCACCTCAAACTCAGTACCAACTCTAGCACTCCGTCCAATATACAACTCATGCTTGTAGGCTCTCCAAAGCTCACCTAAATCCTTTCTATGTTCTAGTCATGCACCCTCACTATCGGGAAAATTAAATCGAAGCTGACATCAAAATATTAATTAATATAAATAGAAAAATAATTCATGGAATTAAATACAACATATTGTTTTACACATATCTCTGCCCAAGCTCTATCATTGACCTCATGTGGAAAATGTCTCCACAATATCGGGCTAACGGGAATGATGTCAGATTATTTGGAATGCGTCGCCACAAAACTCTGACATTGCTACCCTGTTTTCTCAACCATTTGGTTGTCTTCATTGTAATCCACCATAACATGTGTGCGGCGGTTCCACAATGAATGAATGCGTGTATGCCCCCGCCCCCGTCTCCTGTTAGTAGATGTATCTGTCATGAAATAAAAACAAATATTTTATCAAAACATGGTAAATTGAAAATAAATATTGCTATAAAAATTTGTTAGGGTTCTATAAATATACCTACTCCAATATGATCATTGAGCGTCGTTGGATCCACACAAACTGATGGAACACCCTGTAGTGGAATAGGAGTTGAAGACGATGGAATATAGAAGCTTGTAGAGATAGAAGTATAAGGAAAAGAAGATAGGACAGCTGTATGACCGGATTCTGACTAGGGAGTGGGAATCATCATGGGATATGAAAATTATGGGCCAAAAGATGCAAAAGGTGGTGAAAACATGGGAGGCCTAAATATCTCATGTGTCCCTAACGACGCACCGGGATCAGAATGTGGGAAGGATGACATGTCTGTCGGAGGGGCAGGGTCTAGTCGGGTACGTGCAGCTACTCATCCACCTCTGGTACGAACCCTCCTCATACCACCGGCCTGAGTACTAGGACCAGTACTAGGCTCCTCGTCGAATAACTGTCGACGTATAGGTGGATCCTACAAAAAAATTTACAAAAAAATTTAATCACATGACATTATATATTCTTTAAATATATATATTTGAAATAAAGTACTCACTGTAGACACTAATGGTGGAATGCTCATCTCTGCCATTCGATGATTTTTCTCCATCATTTTTTTCCTTCGTCTCTCTTCAATTGGCTGCATTTCCTACTTTTGAAAACAAATATGTAATTAATTAGAAAAAGGAAACTAATGTGTAACAAAAAAACTAAATATATGAGGGAATAGGGGGATTCATTGGTAATTTATCTATCAATTGTTTTCGAATAGCTTTAATGTATTTAATAAATCATACAAGTTGTAATGTTCACCATGTTAAAAATATTGTTTGACTAGGTTTGAATACAGTTCAATTCCAAATTAGAAAATTCAATTCAATGAAAACTACAACCAATAAAAATTGAAAATTCACATAACGTTCAAGTCAGCTAAAACATATTTTTGATCAATACTAAATCAATTTGAATATTACCAACCTTAAAAACCCAACTTGAGGTAAACCAAAATAACTGAGAACATGAATGAATGATTCTATATATTTTCAACCACAACTTCAGGTTCACAATCAACTCTGAAAATTGAGTTGTTGGAGTCATCAAAAGAAATAAATGGATTGGTTCCAATGGCACTAGGGACAGTGTCAATTCCATCATCACCATCATCAAAAATATGTCTTGTAATTACGTCAACTATGACACCAAATTCAGGTCAAAGTTGGTCTTTGACATAAAAAACTTGTTTAGCCATTGATGGCAACACATATGTTTCTTCGGTAGAAAGAGTGTCAGTCATATTAATTACTCGAAATCCACAATCATCAATAAATGTTCCCTGCCTTGTCATCAAATCAAACTAATATAATTTCATCATTGTGACTCGTCCATGAGAGTAATAATCTAATATTATTATTTTCTCAACAACTCCATAATAACCCACATTTTCAACTTGTGGTCTACTTTCTGATGCACTCGTATAACAATCTATTGTGGCAGTAACCATAACACCGTCATGTTGTGTTCTCATGTTCTTTTCTCGTTCAGTGACAATAAATTTTTACTCATTGATAACAATTTATTTACAGTCACAAACCATGGTATTAGGACCAAAAGCCAATGCTCTTATTTCCTCAGAGACAGAGTCAGCAGAAAAACTCAATACATGCAATATAAATGACTATTAAACATAATTAAATATTGATATAATTATTTTAAACAGTAATATTTTTACCTTCAATTTTATCCAAGCAGAAAACTCTTTGCTATGAAAAGTCTCTCTCCTTCTCAAAGATAAAGAACAATGATTCCTATTTGTCATTGTTTTATGTTCCTTGTAGATAAAAAATATGAATATTTTAATAGATATATATGTAAGATATACCTATTCAATTAAGTTACCTAATATAGTCATCGAACAAATCACAGTTGAACAATACAGTGTGATGTGCCATCTCTCGCTCTTCATGGCTTAATGTCTTCAATGTATATGATCCAGTAATTCCTTCTATTTGAGGAAGTGATGGAAAAATGGGTTCAATTTTCTCATATTGTTCTTCATCATTTCTCATTGTTCTGTTCATTATTGTAGTAAGATCAAAAAAATACATTGAGCAGAAATCCATACATTCTTGATCCAAGTAATCGTTCATGATAGAACCTTCGAGATGATCATGTTTCGGACAGAAGACTTTAATGTGTACAAATATCTTTCAGTTGGATACATCCAATGAAAAGAAACAAGTCCTCTGAGAAGTATTTCAGTGGGAATATGGACAATCAGATGTAGCATGCTTGTAAAAAATGATGGAGGAAATATTTTCTCCAACTCACACAAAATTAATGGGGTATCTGTCAACATTTTTTGAAAGAAAGACATGGACAAATTCTTAGCACAAGGATCTCTAAACAAATGTCACAACCGAATAACAGTCACCCTTACATTATTGGACAAAATATGACGGATTTCTATTGGAAGGAACTCATTTAGTAGAACATGATAATCATGAGTCTTCAATGATTTTAGATTCAACTCTCTTCTGTTAACCCATTTAGATATGTTGCTTGAATATCCATTTGGGACTATTATAGTCTCTAATAATTCCAGAAATTGATTTTTTTCGTAGGTGTCATAACATAAGAAGCACATGGAAGTTTCCATTTATTTTCACTGATACGCACAGGATGCAATTATGTTCTGATTCCCCAATCCACCAAGTCACGCTGAGATTGTAAATCATCTTTTGTCTTCACCTTGACATTTAGAAGAACCGAAAGCAACATTTCGCATATATTCTTTTCAATATGCATTACGTCTAAGAAATAACATAACAAATTGGTTGACCAATAAGGCAAATCAAAAAAGATACACCTCTTCCTTCGATTGTAACAGATTTCAGGGGAATCATTCTTTCTCTTTCCATATTTCATTTGACCCTTCCCAAATGAAAAAAAATGAAATCTTTCAATTCATTAAGCACATTAGTTCCATACATATGATGAGGGGGATCATCGATCTCTATGGTATTATCAAATCTTCTAAGATTCATTATATATGGATGATCATTTGTCAAGAATCGTCGATGGCCCATAAAACTGAAACTACAATGATGTTTCAGTCTTCTGAATCGTGTATTCTTCATACAAATTGGGCATGACAGTTTTCCCTTCATGCTCCATCCATACATCATTGAATAAGCCATATGATCATTGATCATCCACATAAGCGCATCACGCATCTGAAATATTTCTTTCTAACATGCATCGTATGTGCGCACACCCACATCCCAAAGAAGTTTCAACTCTTTTATTAAAGGTTTCATGTATACATCAATATCAATGTCAGGATCAGAAGGACCAGATATGAGTATACTCATGAAATTGAAATGTTTTTTCATACACAACCATGGGGGAATATTATAAATGTTTATAAAAATTAGCCATGTGATATGCGAAGTAAGCATCTGTCCAAATGGAATAAAACCGTCGCATGAAAGACCCAGCCTCACATTATGCACGTCAGCTGCAAAATCAGGATGTTGAGCATCAAATCTCTGCCATAAAAATCCATCTGCAGGATGAACCAACTCATCATTAGTATTATTTCTCTCGGTATCATTCCATCTCATTTTTATTGATATGTCATTAGACATAAAAAGATTTTGGAGTCTGGGGATCAATGGAAAGTTCCACATTACTTTTTGTGGAACGTGGGATGGTGTTCCATCAGATTTTGACTTCCAGCGGGATGTGCCACATTTTATACAATCATTTCAATCAGCAGTTTCCTCCCAGAATAAACTACAATCTTTTGGGAAAGCATGAATTTTGTTTCATGAAAATCCAAGTTCCTCAACTAACTTCCATGCCATATAGTGGTTTGAGGGAATATCTGCATCATCTAGAAGTAAATTCTTCAAGAGGGTAAGAATGTAATCAATTTCTATATTAGAAATTTTATACATAGTTTTTTCATGAAACAATTGGATTAAAAATTCTAGCTTTTTCATTTTATCGCATTGTCGATATACTGGATTCATGGCAGCATCCTTCAATTTTTTCACCCTATCAATATCATCACTTTCACTAGATGCATCAGTTGTCCTCATATCAATGTCTTCTTGAGTTGAAATCCTTTCTTTTCCATGATGAAGAATAAATGGAAACCAATCATCTAACAAATTCTCCATTCCAGTCCTTTCATTTCAATCATCACCAATTTGAGATTTCATTTTCTCCCCATTGTGATACCACACAATGTAGTTTTCTTGAAAACCATTTTTGGTTATGTGGTAGCTGACTTTTTCACAGATCAACCAAGGTCTACCAACACAATTGGAACATGGGTAGTGTATGCGACCACTATCTGAAGCATTGTGAAATGAAAAATCTATAAAGCTCTCCAAATTGTTTTGAAAATCGCTTGAGATCTGATCAGTTTCATACACCGAACTTCTGTCCATTCTATAAAAATAATTTATATAAGTCATTGTGTCATAAAAAATTCAATAAGATTTAACTTTAATAGAAAATACATTTAAGTAAACGATAAAGGAATAATTTTCTAGTCGATGTAGAGAACTAATAAAATAATGTAAAGAACAAGTACTCATAAATTAAATTAAAATTTATTTATATTCATTTTCTTTAGTTCTATAAGAGGCACATGCCTCAGGTCCCATCATGTGTTATAGGCATCCCAAATCATTCACTCATGTTCAATAACTCATTATTGGAACCTATATGGCTATAACATTCATTACCCAATTACTTCCCCAAGTCAAGCACACCCCATGGGTGAATAAATTTTAGGCTTATACACTAATAGGTTGTTCATGGCTTGTAAAAAGATTTTATTTCATTATGTATAGACAAAAAATTTATTTTTAAATTTTAGATTAATAATAAAATATGTCAAATATAACAACATTCCTGAATTAAACTTGTGACTTATCTAACATTTTTATGGACGTCTACACATGCCAGCATGGGTAGTGAAAAGCACCCCACCCTCATAAAAGTGAGTATTGGACAAGAAGGACACATAATATACAACATACAATGAGAACCATATTTAATTGACCCTAATGTTATATTAGTACAGTCATATTGGGGGAAATAGAATATATGATCCTGGTTAACTGATGAATTCAAAAGCTCATATTCCATATGTTGGACACTGTCTAATGTAAGAAATCATGTGAGGATGGGTTTACATCATTCAATTTGTTACATGCTAGTGAGAATGAAGGCTTGAATTAATGACTTGAGTTCACTGATTAAATGAGGGTATAGGATGCATAGGTTGTGTAAACAGAATGATTAAATAAGAGTAGAGGTTACATACACTGTGTATGGTCGGGGAGTCTCAGTCGATTTAAAAACTAAAATAAACTCCCATCATAGGTATCAATAAGAAACATCAGCATCAAAAGAAACTCCAAATAAAAAAGGACTAAAAACATCAAACACTTTTTATGTTATCCCACCAAAAAATGATCACGAATGTCACTATACATTTTCATACATTCAGAATTTATAGAGTGTTTATAGTTTTGAGCTTCATCCATCTGCACAACCTCCCCACCCCACTTGGATAGCCCTACCCCCACCCCACTTGGACAACCCAGCCCCCCCCCCCCCACATGGACAGCCCTACCCCCACCCCACTTGGAAAACCCAGCCCCCCCCCCCCCCCACCCCACATGGACACCCCTACCGCCCACACCCCACTTGGAAAACCCAACTCCCCCCACCTCACCTAGACAGCCCAACCGTCACCCCACTTAGACACCATGTCAACCGTTATACACAACCATTTGAACCCTTATACACACCATGTGAACCCTTATACAATATCGTCATTATTACAACCATTAATAACAACTTATTAAACAACATCACTTGTCAAAGATAATCAAATTGAACATAAATCAATAATAATATTGGATATATCATGTAAAATGAATTCATACTATCTTACATCCTAAATGACCACCCACAACCATGATTAATGACCACAAAGCTCCCCTTTCGGCCAAATCAAAAGTGAAAACAAAAACACATAGTTACAGAAAACAACTTCATTTGGGTGAAGAATAATAATCCCATAATCCTAATGATATTTGAACCATGTAGTCATGATTTTAGAGATGAACTTGTATCCATGAAACCATATGAGAAACACGATTCAATACATGTGTTTTTCTGATTTTCCCAAGAATTTTAAGGAACCCCAAATCAGTGAAAATGGTCATTGTGTTTTAAAAAGTTTATTGAATAACTCATGTATGATGTTGAAGGCAGAATGATTAATGGTTATATTAGGAAAACTAATATTCACTAATATTATGAATATGAAATCATGTGAGTTAGTTTCATGAATAAGGAAGAAGTGCTAATTAGGGACCACATACTATTGTGAAAAGTTCAAGAAGATACTCCATATGTTCTATTGTGAAGAGGATAAGTGAATAGTGTGTCATTTAATATATATATAGATTTTGATAGAAACATGATACATACTTGTTATGTAATACAAATAGTGTAATAATATTAAGATGAACAAGATCTTCATGTTTGACATGATCTTAATGAAAAGAGTTATTTTCATGAAATGCTATGAATAAATATTACAAACAATTTCTTATGAGTTCATATACATGAAGCAGTAATATTTGATGAATTGAGATTAAAAAAACTATCAATATTTAAAATTAGAACACAATAAAGAGACACCATGCCCTTATAAATGTATATGTGTAATGAAAACATTAATTGTACAGTGTGTACACTGATGTAGTGATTTGAGTACACAATTCATGTAATAGTGAATCATAAAATTTTTTAAAAACCCTAAAAATTGGGAATAACGATATCCTTGAGAATAGAAGGATATCCTTGAGAAGAGGTGGAAGGATATCATTGAGAAAAGGTGGAAGGAGTCTAACCTGGTAGTTGATCCGATGGAAGAGGTGCACCTGTGTTGGGGCTTCTCAAGGGATTCTGCGAGTCATAATCGCTTTTGGGAGAGCCGCACAATGCTTCTAGAATCGTGGGGAGGGGGTTGCTTGGCATAGGTGAATTTGGGGATTTTGTCCCACCGGTTATTAAAAATCATTGGGAAAACTCATTTTTTTTCATCTTTCCCAACGGTTTCATCAAACTGTTGGGGACACTCATTTTTTACCTATCTTTCCCAACGTTTTCATCAAACCGTTGGGGAAATACAATTTTTACAGATCTTTACCAATGGTTTTCATAAACCATTGGAACATATCACCTATACCAATGGTTCAAAAGAACCGTTGATATACAAGTGTTGGGAAAGGCATGATTTCCAGTAGTGATATATTGTATAACTTCAACATGGCTCTAGAAGAATCAAGATAAACATTGAATTAAATCTCATTTTTAACTCCTGAAAGGTTGTCTCATAGGATTTAGACCATATAAACTACACACCCTTCTTATTCAAGACTGTAAGAGGTGCCTCTGATCATGAGAGTTTATATATAAAATGTCTATAATATACATCTATCACCAATAAGATTCAAATATAAAACACATTCTTGGTCTTCTCCAAGGTGACTATGACACTCACCATCTCTAGGTCAACTAAAATTTAAACTTATGAGATAATATGACCATAAAGTTGAACATTTTCAATATAGAACTGATATTTATTGATCTTATCATATATCTTGTTCTCTCTCAGAATATTCAAATTGATATCAAGATTGTTGGAATGGTTGCTTCAAGTATGAGAATACACCGATATGTTATCTACAAAGACCATGAAAAATGAATTCAGATAGGGATATAAAACATTGTTCATCAAATCCATGAACTTGGAAAGCACATTTGTATGATCAAATGACATAATGACATACTCACATAAACCGTATCGAATAAAAAAAGTCATATATTGAATATATAATGTCTTTAATCAAACCAGATGATAGCTGGATCATGGTTGAATCTTCAAGAATACCTTTGTTCCAATTAGATAGTTAAAAATATCATCGATAAAAGGTATGGGATACCAATTTCTCACAATAAGATGATTCAATTTCTAGTAATCCACATAAAGAATGAGGGTTTTTTCCACCTTCTTGTTGAAAATGACTGGTGAACCCCAGGGAAAAGCCCTAGGCTATATAATACCCTTGGCCTACAATTTCTCAAAGTACTTATTGAGATCTTTCAACTCAATAGTATCCATACTATAATAAAGAATGTATATCGATGTAGTTCTAGTCCCTATATTGATAGTATAATCTACAACTCTCTCAGGATGTAGTCCTAAAAAATCAGGGGAGAATCCCTGAATAGATCAACAATATGAGGGAATTAAATATGATATAATCCCATATCTTTCATAAAAAGGCTGGAAATCTTGGCGATCACTCTACCTAGCCCTAGATGTTTTGGTATATATCTACCATTATATACTTCCGAATTACCATTGTTAATATAATTAGTACCCTCTGGTGATGTAAATGACATCCTCTGCTGTTAAAAATACTCATTTATGTAATAGGAAACCAACCATTCCATCCCAATGATGAAATTGAGTCTTGTCATATCGAGAATGAATAGGTCTCATACGAACCGATGGTTTACAACCTCAAAAGGGAAGTCCCTACATTGGAATACACATCCTAATTGTAAACCTAAAGTAGTATCATGTGTCATAATACCACAGGAGTACTCAAAATTAAGTACAAGTCTCTCCAAAATATCCGCAGTGATGAAAGAGTGTGATACACCTATATCAAATAAGGAAAACACTATGATAGAGGCTACAAAAATAGTAACTCGAACAATAGATTTCTTAGAACCATTTTCCTCTAGTATAGGTTGCACTGAATAAATATAGACTGATCTTTGATATTGTGTTGCACCCTGACTACCTGGAGTGGATCTGCTCTGCTAGCACTATATATCATAATCCTAACTACCGCAACCTCCTCCTATACCTATACAACCTTTAGTACTCCAACTACATACCAATAGAGGTGTTATTGATCCTTGTCATGAATGTGGAGCTATCATGAATCCTCTCCCACTCCACATAGATGGAAAGGTCCTAAAGAAATGTTGTAGATTCCCCAATAAACCATATCCTCAGCACTTGATGGGGACTCTGGGATATTGGGGATTCTTATTCCTAGGATTCCCATATTGGTGAAAACCACATATCTATCAAAGGGTTGCACCTATCATCCATTTCTCACACACAAAGTAATAAAACAATAACCCTGGTCACTAGTTGATCTAGTAACATGTCTCAGTTTTGAGCTGCCCTTGCTCACACCATCAGCCTCTCTCAAGTTTTTCTTGGTGATGAGGTCCTGGTTCGCTATATCTGATATGGTAGTCAGTTGGAATACATTCACATAATAATAAATAGGATGATTAATCCCTTCCTCAAACCATTTAGGATTAACTATATCGTTAGTCATATAGATTAGTGAAAAGCACTAAACCTCTATAAAATGTAGTGAATAGTCCATAACTATAATAGAACCCTTCCACTGGTTCATCAACTCCTTGGAACAATCAGACCTTAGGTTCTGAAGGAATTATTAGTCATATAATCTCAACTATAAATCCATCACAGTCACCTTTTAATACATTCATTTCTAGTTCAGAATATCCCACCATCATTTGGAGAATCCACAAAGTATATAAGTTGTGAGTTACACTCTCCTCTTAGGAGGTGTCTCCAAATTCTTTAATGTAGACATAACTGAATAAATCCATATATCTATATATTATGGTCCATTATCCCATAAAAACATGGGTCCACGTAGCCACTGGAACTCCCGATTAAACTCTCCCATAGAAGGGCCAGGGCATGGAGCTTCATGTATCATCTACATAAGCTATAGAAAAAATCCTAATAACTTGGAATCATCTCTCTCGTTGGGAATTAAAGTAGGTTCCATAAGTGGAAATAATGGAGGTGTCACTATAATTTCATGGAACATAACCTTTAGAGCATGTTTTTCACTACCCACATGGTTTATGGGCAGAGGATTCCATGGTTTCATATCCCTAAAAATTTCAAACACACAGCTAAGATAAAATTTAATGGTGATAACATCATAGATACATAAATTAGATAGATAAAAGACTTCCTATGTAATAGTAAAACCCCTCTAACTGCTCCAAGATATGGGTCTAGGTGATAGAAACATTTTTATAGAACATAAGAGATGCTACCTATTTACCACTACAAAGGTCAGTTTCGGGTCAAGATATGTAGTTTAATATATTCAATTTCATTTAAATTCACATTTTTATTACATTTATCTTTGAATACTTGAACCAAAAGGGTAAACACTTCTGATCCATAAGGTCTTGTACACCTCATGTGCTGAAGTGTGGTGTCTGTTTAATCCATACCATAATATGTTATAGTCCATGTGACCTATGTTCCATGACTCAACATTCCATAGTTGAAAGCTTATGGTGTATGTTGTATCCTATGTGGGAAAACACATTTTAGGATAGGGAAGGCACTCTAAGTACTAACTATGTTTCCTAATACCCTATATAAACAATTATCATTCAACATGTGTGTAACTCAAGGAATGAATTATAAATTTCATGTAGTAAAGAAATTCATCCTATATGTCATAGCATAATGCATGGCATGTGAATTATAACATGTGCCTAAAAAGATACATGAGATGGAATAAACAATTCTTATTGGTCCGTGCTAAACTTAAATCCTCCATAATAGAAATAATAATATAAAAATTCAAGCAAATCACCCAATGGTAGAATCAAATTAAATATTATTTGATGAATATATAACAATATGTCCCTCCCTAGGTGATTTGACCTTTCCCAGTATGTGGGTTTTCTACTCCCAAGCACAGTTCATTACCAAGTCCTCAAACATTCATAATATCCTATCTAATATTCCCCAATGATAAGAAAAAAGAAAATAAATGTCCTTGGATACCACATTATGATGTCCTGACTTGGGTTCCACTCAGAGGTTCCCCAAACCATTGGGCCACATGGCCTTAAGCGCACATCCCCATATGCTAGAGTCTTCCAAATAGAAGAAAGGTCCTAGTTTCTATTCATGGGATGACTAGTCCCTTTGGTTAGAGTAGTAAATTAGTGTGATCAAAATATTAATAGTGAAATCATATCCAAAATGGAAAATATAGTGGAAGAACATATAAACATTCATTCACTAAATAATAATCATAATAAATTAACTAAATCATATAATAAAGATGATGATGTCATGTCTCTATAAAACTAGGAAAACCTATATACATGGAAGTAAGTGGTCAATAAAGTAAATCATATACCATGGGAATAAAAAGATAAAAATTTATCCAAGAATACTTATCTCAAACTTGGACATCTTCTACCAAGATACCATCATAAGTCATCAATGAAGTCATGCATCCATGAGTGGATACTTCCCATTATCTACACCTACAAGCATATAGTCTTCCCAGGTACCATAAGTGGGCTGGATTTCTTGTGAGATACACTCAGTAGGCCACAACCAACAACATCTATAAATATCCAATCCATGTATATAAAATTGCATTTTTTAGATATAATAATGAAAAATAGTGTAAATAGTTGTAAATGGGATTTCTTTGGTTCTTTATAGAAACCAGTATGACACTACCTACTTCGGTATATACTAGAAGATATATTAAAAAGTAACCATGTGTATACATATATATGGACTGTATACATACTGATGTTTTCAACCTTATATGTGGATACAGACACTAGCTTGGACCAAGAGGTATAACCCATACATCCATAAGTTGTATCATGTGTCTCACTTGTATCAAGGGACACCTTGCCCAATATCACTAGAATAGGGTATTCCATGCCCAAAATCACAGTATTATGGTTATCATGCCCGTATATAACAACAAGGGTCATCATACCTATATATCACATTAAGGTTCACCGTGCTCATATCACATACATAATTCTTTTACATTCCTGTATCACATTTGGAAAGGTTATTCATGCCTGTATCACATTAATAAAGGGTTTAATTGCCCGTATCACATTTATAAATGGTCTATATGCTCATATCATAAACATAAGGTTCATCATGACTATATCATTTCACTAGGTTTATCATTACTTTATCAAAATAATAGGGTCTCCATGACCATATATCAAATTTGAAAAAGGGACTCTATGCCAATATATATATATATATAACATGCATACAATTCATCATGACCAGTAATAACAGAAGGGTATCCATTCCTGATTATTTCAATTATTAATATGAAAAGGCTTTAATCAGTTCCAATATTTAAATCATAACTCATTAAAATTGAATAATAACAAGGGTATACCTATTTTTTCATTTAATTGGGTGATGTGGTCATTCCCCTCACCATCATTCAATTCATCTTAAATTTCTAAGTGTTTTATTCATGCTACACTACAACAATTACCCATTTCACTTATGATATCACAATTTAAAAGTCACGATAAAACCATTTAGGGGTTGTTTTTTTCATTTATTTATTTATAGGAAAAGGAAATTTGATTGGCACACCTCAAGGGGTTTCCATGGTTGAAGGGTACCAAATAAGGTCATAAGGTTCTCAATTAAGGGAAACACTTTAAAGAGGAATAAATTTAAGGGAAATCCATGGTGAAACCGGTGTGTGGGATAAAGGAAAATATTATAAAACATCTCAACATTTAGGGATAAGAACTAGACCACATACTTAATGTAGGTAGAAGATTACTCATCTAGTATTGGCCTTTTTATTGATAAAGATTAGAAATAAATAGAAGAATGAACAAACACCCTAGAAATAGGATATATGATCTCACAAAAAGATAGTGCATCCAAGATAACATAAAATGATAAAAAGATCCTAATGATTGAATTAATCATTATTAGGGATCCAATGAGATGATCGACACTTGAATCTGAGTCTGAATACATGATTAGAACCAATACCTAGCTTGAGGCACTTGAGGATATCAAAAGTACAAAGAAAGGATCTCCTATACACTATAAGGAAGATATATATGGTAGGGTTAAAATTATATGGATTTAAGGTAAATTTGGTAAGTTTCCCCAAAAATAATGGGTCTAATGGTTGGAAAAAAACATGTGCAAACCACACTCTAAGGCTCTGTTAAAAACTGTGTATCTTAAGCATAGGTGTTCAGCCATGGGAGCACGATCAGGGAAAACTGTGCACACTAATTTTCCCTATGAAAATCTCCTAACAGTTATTAGAAACTATGTGGAATGGGAGGCATTATTTAAACTAACCATGTGTCCCAGGTATTTCTTCATCCAACTGGGGTTTTGAGCTCCAAAAAATCCTAGGACACACCCCGAACTCTATTAACCTCATTAGATATCTATATAAGGTCAAAACCAGTAATTAGAATAAAATTTAAAGGATATATACTTCATATAAAATTTGGTTTCTCTATATATTCTATTATTATAGGTTTTTCCATGGAAGGTAGTTGTATGTTTTGGTAAAAATGGTAAGTTATGACCTTGGTACACTGGTCCTTTGGAAAATTAGAAATAATTGGAGTTGTATATTACTGATTGGGTATGAAAACCATCATTTTAAAAGTAAACAATGTATTTCATGTTTTATTATTGAAAAAATACATTCTAGATCCAGTAAATATGATCACATCATAGGGAATGTAATTGGAAGCTAACATGATTTATAATGAAGATATTTTCAAGATTATTTACATCGGGTGATAAGTGATAGGGAAATTGAATAACTCAATTTGTGAAATTTTGTTGGATAAATCCTAAACTATAATATCCAACTCACGTTCTAGAAGAATGCAAGCATAAGAAATTCCCATATTTTTTAATAGTTGATATATACCGCAATTTATAAGTTGAAAATTTTTAAGTGGGATAATGTAATACATGAGACTCTATTATAGCATGTAAACTCTACATCCAAAACCTATTTCACAATGTACACTCCAAAGAGCCTTTATTTGTGAATTTGATTAAAATTTAAATATTAAAATTTTAAATTTGCCAAATTAAAATCATTTTTTAATCCCTTATATCAAGAGTATCATAGTATTAATTCCTATGATTTTTCGTTAAATTTTTTTTTAGTCAAAAGAAATATGGTTTTCAAGAAACATATAATTTTTATGACTTTATCTTAATATAATAATGAAAAAAATATATAAAACCATTTTATAAGTAAATTACAGATCTAATGAATAATTTTATAACTTTTTTTAAAAAAATTGAACTATAAATACTTATTCTAATCATTTTTTAGAACTAAATTAAAATCTCACAATAAAAAATATTTTTTTGGTTATTTCCTGGATTCAGGTATTTTTCATTATGGGATTTAGTTTTAGATTTCTAGAAAATAAAAATAAATTTTATTTATTTATAATAAATCATTTAATTCAATTAAAATTATTATCCAATATAATTTTATATTAAATATAAACATAAATATTAAAAGCATTATTTATCAAAAATTATGTTTTAACATGATTTAGTGTGTTTGTATTGAAATTAAATCTTCACAACTTAAGAAATTTTATTTTATAATATCATTTTAAATTTTTAATTCAAAAGTACGAAATTATGTATAATATTAAATCTCTATTTTTCCTTAAAATTGATTACTAAAGTAAAAAACTAATTACTATTATAAAAGTAAATTGGGGTAAAAGTTAATAAATAAAAAAACCTTATAATTGTAAAAATTAATAAAAAAATTAATTTATGGGTGATTTTTTACCCAAACTCAATTCACCCTGGTATTTTTTCATTTTTTGGTCATTAACTGTTGAATATTAAATTTACATTTTTGAAAATGTAAGAGTTACTCCCAAAACTACCATTATGTTCACTTATAAAAGAGTAACATCCCCATCACTTAAATAATCACCTTACCTTATAATTTCTCCTTTAAAATATTTTACATTTATCCTCCTAGATCCCTATCACATTTAAAAAAGCCTTTGGTAACCATTATTTTTTATAATGCCTTCATTTTCAAGGATAATTCTAAGTAAAAGTCAAGTCATAAAAGTGAGTGTTATCAACTACTTAGATTTTTTTTATTAATTATATTTATTCAATTTTATTCTACCCATAATAATGTAATTATATTAGTGTAATTTATGTACATTAATGTTTCTATATTAATGGTATTATCATTATCTATTCATATATCTTATCCATTTAAAAATGAAATTTTCGTTCACATATATGTGCAGAATACTTCCACCACGAGCAATGAAATTCAATTTTCATAAAAACCCATAGTTGATGTTTAATATAATGGATTTATTGAGAAATTTTGGATTTTTTTTATATCATTATTGTCCTCTTATGAAACATTTTGTAACCTATTAATGATATGGTCATTAAACAATCATTTTTAATTCAATCATTTAAAAAGTGGCTTGCTAGGAGGAAAATATTTTATTCAAAATATTTAATATTTTCATATCAATTTCTCATTATTATAATTGATTTAAAATTAAGATATATCAAACAAATAAACACAAAATTATATCATTATGAACCTTTTGCAATGTCATTTCAACTATACCACCTCATAATCATCCATTAAGCGTTGTGTGTTCATGTTTGGGTCAGTTTGACCACCTACTTTAACACTTTATCATGGATGACTATTGAAAATTAAATACTAATGTTATTAATTTTAAATTAAGAAAATAATAATTATTTAATGATTTTAAAATTGTAAAATTAATTACTTAACATATTATTAAAATATTATCTTTGATCTCTAAAATTACCAAAATAATCCAACCTCGATTCCATTTTCATGAAACTAAAACACTAATGGAATGAGATAATAAAATTATAAATCAATAAAAGTTATATAATCTAGTAATCTATATTATCTATGAATTATGAACTTCGGAATAATAATAATGTACAACTACCCCTTTATAATACTATTATAAATGATAAAACTATAACAACCAGATGAGGGGAAAGAGGTAATCTAACAATAACTCACAAGGATAATAACTATATATGAAAAGTATAATTAAAAATGAATATGAGTAAGGTTATTAATTAACTAATTATTTAATATATATATGTTCTTAATATATTGGGTTAAATTACATTCTTGGAAGTCAGGAGAAGAGGTAAGGGCTATCCTTCTCAAATGCCTCCCTTAGAGACTTATTTTGTATTATGCACCTAATTTATTTTATGAGGTTTATATACTACCTATCAGAGATATTATATCAAGAAATTAAACTTATTCATTGTATTTAAATATCAATTTGAATCCATATAATTCCTAAGTTTTTTATTGAATTTCTCCCTAATCCATAATTGGCGTTTTCCATATCAATTTTTATTATTTGTGACTCATTTTATTTTCACAAATTATTTACTTTTGTCTGGTGAATATATTTTTATGGAAAAAAATAAACATATTCCTTAGGAAGTTTAATAGATTTTAAAATATGTATTATTATCCATCCCTAATATTCTTTTGATTCGTGAGTTACCAAAACCATTGTAAAAATCAATCTTTTCCATGGTAGGAAAAAAATCATGTGTTTTTGTAATGTAATAGTCTGTATAGTTCCCTAGAAAATGAATCTCTGTCTACATACTGGAATGTGGTTGTGGTTGTGGAAACAATGAACCTATTGGGAATCAACATAAAAGGGCTTAGTTGAAAATTTAATCAATCATCACATTATTTCATGATGAATGGTCTTAGGATGACAAAATTGGCTAGATACTACTAAGGGATATTCTTTGGAATGTTCATTCACTCTTTTTAAATCATGATGAATAATATTTCCTACCATTTTCATGGTATCCTTTCGATGAAAATTATTTAACCCTATTATTATATTTTATGGATATCCCAACACATTGAAAGTACGATATCCCATATCTTTATTTTAAAAGGGTAATTCAGGTTACTATGAAGATACCCCCCATATTTTTATTGATTAAGGTATTCTACCATAGAAATACACATTATTCTATTTAATGGGGAATTATCTTTCTATATTTTTCATTATATGGATATCCATGTTTTTAATTTTTCAGAAGTTCCATAGGGAATAGTTTGAAATGTCGTGTTGTCACTTATGGTAAACGCATTGGACTTAACCATGTGATGGGTGGGGCCAGAAATTTTATATCCCACCAATGTAATGACAGGTCTCATTAGAAAAAATATCCTTTATTTTTGGTATATACCTCTCCCCATTAATGTATATGTCTTGTAAAAAGACCTTGATAACACATTTGGATGTATGACATTATGCATTCTATCAGAATGATATTAATGATTATTATTATCCATGTTTCATTTATTATGTTGGATATATCATGGCCACAATTTTAGTTCATTATAGATTCATATTGTTTTTTATTCCTCCCATATGAGTTATGTTAGGTTTATCTTATGATATTTTCCTTTGTATGATACTATTTATTAATCATCTGACCTAACCCTTATTTTTTCCCCTTTCCATGGAAACTTATAGGATAACTATGTTTAATTTTCAAGGATATAATAAAAGGGATAATAATGTTCTCATAATGTGTCCACGTTGTTTGTTATGTTTTTAAATTTAATGTATGAACATATCTATTCTTCCAATACTACTAAGTTTTTCATTCTACGGGAACACTTTTATTCAGTAGCAATAATGTAATATAACTATTAGATATGTGTTTTTTGAGTTTAGGATGTTACATTTTGTATTAGATTAAGTTTAGTAAGAACTTAGGGGATTAGATTTAGAGGAACCAAGTTAAATAGATCAATTAAAATGAAAAATCATCAAGATTTTTGGATAACACTCAAGGAAACTGTATATGAACTTTACTTTACAATTAAATATCATGTGATGATTATGTTTATTCCATTTTAGAGATAGATGTTGACTAATGGGGGGAACGAGAAACCTTTTAATCCATACTAATAATGTAATAAAACTACTGGATCTAGGTTTTTGGAGTCTAGGATTTTATAGTTGGTATCATAGTAAGTTTAGTAAAAACCACGGGGATTAGATTTTGAGAAAACTAGTTAGTTAGATAAATTACTGTGAAAATCATTAGAATTTATGGAGAACACTCCAGAAAACGTAACATGAATTTTACTTTACTATTAAATATCATGTGATGATTATGTTTATCCTATTATAAATAGAGATGATGACTAATAGGGGGAAGGGGAACTAAATCAAGACTCATATTCAATGCACGGATTTTCGCACTAAACTAGTAAATGAATATAACCTCAAGAATAATAATATCATAACTATATTTGGGTATTAATCACTAGTTTTGATAAATAATTTCACCCATATAGAGCGATATTCTAACCCAAAACATGTTGTAACTAGGTTAGACCACTTCATTCATCAAAAACATCCATCATTTAGTGGAACTAAAAATTAATTTGTAGTAGAAAAATGGATCAAATACCTCGAGAATATCATTCTTTTTTTAGAAATTAGTGAAAACGAAAAAATGGAATCATTTCATTCTATCGTCTGTAGGAATATTTTTACCAATGGTGGCCACTAAATAGGAATATAGGATAAATTACATGGAATGAGGATCTTTCAAGGAGGAATTCAATGAAAATTAATTTCCTCCTGAGAAAAAAATAAATGTAAAGGAAGTTACTCGATATTACATAAAAGGATGAGGAATGTATTTATATGTATGTGGCTAACTTTACATGGATAGTTAGGCATGTTTCAGACTATGTACATAGACTAAAAACAAATATTAATTTTTTTATTTAATTGGTTAAATTCAATACTTTAATGGATTTTGGTCTCTCGGATGTTTGTATTGTCTGGGAATATAGTCTCAAGCTCTATTATGATGGAATGAATGTTATATTGGATGTATGTATTTAAGGTAAATTAATAGAATAAGAGGTTGATTGAACATCATGGGAAGAAAACTGAAAAAAAATTAAATAAATTAAGGATTAAATTTACAGCATGTGATAACTATTTGAAGAAATGATCTTGGGTTTACTAGAAGGGAATATAAGTTTTTAAAAGTGTACAGAAAAATATCATCAACATCATGAATGAAATGTAAATTAATAATACATTTATTTTCACTATTTTATCTTTTGGGATAAGGTACATTATGTGAACCAATTCCAAACATTAAGGGAATCTTACTTGGAAAAGTCCAAGGGAGAAAGTCCATTATTATTAAGTTACTATAGAAAAGGTCCACGTACCTAATGACATGGTGGAATGTACTTTGATTTTATCTAAAAATGTATATTTTATTTTATTCTATTCTAGATGTTAACACTCTATTATATCTTCCAGATTTTCCAAAAGTATTATATATTTTTTTAGGACCCTAGTAAGGGAGTTATGAATTAAGACATCGAATTGAAATCTAATAGAAATAAATATGTGTTAGGAAGTTCAAATTATGATTGATGGGAATATCCTATTTGAAAGCTTATTTATTTTACATGTGCTTTAATTTATATGATCCTTAGCAGGTATTTCTTTTCAAATTATATTTCAAAAAATCAGGAGAAGAATATTAGATTCATAAAGGTGAGGTGGACTCTCTTATCATAAGAGGGGAAACATCAACATCTAAATATTATCTAGTTCCTCCCCCAGTATACCCCCTTAATGAAATTATTAGAATATAGGAATATCAATAATGATATATAGATAAGGAAGATATCCTTTGTATAGAGGATGCAATTAATTTAAAAAAATCATTGATGTTTTTTCAAAAGAATTACCTTACCATAATCCAAAGTGTGATGTTTATTTATCTATTTAACTAATTCCTAATGTAATACGTACATCTAAAACTCCCTATAGAATGAAACCTGGGGTTCTGGTAGAGTAAAATACAAAACTATATGAGTTTTTTGATAATGGATTTTTACACCTTGTGTTTCACCATGGGGACCTCATGTTTGATTTATGATAAATAAAAATTGGTCTATTTTGTGGTGTATCGACCACAGGGAGATTGATTCCATTACTATAAATAATCATCGTCATTTTCCATGCATTGATGAATTATTTGATCAGATTTGAGGATATAAATATTTTTCAAAGATCAATATTTCCTTTGGTTGTTGTCAACTTAGGGGGAAAAATGTTGATATACCAAAGATTATATTTTGAATAAGGTATAGGCATTATGTTTTTATGGTAATGTATTTTGGATTGAATATTGAACCTTATATCTTTATGGATATGATGAATAGAGTATTTTATGATTATCTTGATAACCCTTTGGTGGAATTCATTTATGATATCTTGATAAACTCTAAGATCTATTAAGAGAATGAGAGTAATCAAAAAATAATTTGAAAAACCCTCCTAAATAATTAATTCTATAGAAAATATATTAAGTGTGAATTCTGGATCAATGACATTTCATTTCATGGAAATATTTTCTCCAATTATGGGATAGATATTGACCCTTCAATTATATAGGGAGTCAAATAATGGCCTATACTGATGAAAACTGTTGAAATGGGAATTTTCTTGGGTTTAACATGTTACAATCAGCAATTTTTTTATGATTTTGTCTGGTTAGAAAACTCGTTAACCAAGTTAACATTTAAATGGGTTAAATTCACATGGTTGGTAGAGTATTATGAAATATTTTAATTGATGTATAGAACACTGATTAATTAACTGATGTTAAATCTCCCATCGGGTAAGGAAATATTATTAGTATATAGTGATGCATGGAACAAAGGACTTTATTGTGTCCTTATAAAAAATGATAGGGTAATTTCATATACATCAAGGCAATTAAGAATCCATTAGTAGAACTGAAAATCTCATGAAATTTTTTTAGAATCTGTAAAATATACTTTGAAAATATTTAGAAACTGCCTCTATGGAAAAATATATGATATATATATGGACTATATGAGTTTAAAGTATATCTTCTTTCCAAAAGATCTTATCATGAGGCAAAGAATATGGTTGAGACTACTCAACAACTATTATTTTTGGATACACTATGACCTTTAGAAGAAAAACAAGGTAGATAATTTATTGAGTAGGAGGGACTACGATGTTTAGGCCATGATAAGGATTAACTAGGATCCCATATATAGAGATCTAGTAAATATGGATATAAAATTATTTTTAAAAGGGGATACATCATTTATTTTCCAATATATTGATAAACCATACTTACTAGAAGTTATAGATAAATCCTAGCATGATAATTTAGACCAAAAAAGAATTATTAAACTAGTAAATTATGGGAAATTGATCAAATTCATCTATAAAGTTTATTTTAGAATTTTGGGAAGAGGTTATGTGTTTCATTCATACCATATCTAAAGAGGGAACGTCTAGATAAATAAAATAGCTCATATTTCTCTATACACTCTGGTAGCATAAATATGTATAGGTATTTAAGATAAAATTTTTGGTGGGATGGTATGAAGTGGGAAATTGTGGACTATATGTTCAGATACATTGTATGCATAAGTTAAAAGACACCATCATAATAAAGTCAAGTATCCTCTGCCTAAACCTATGTGGAAGTGGGATAATATTACAATAAACTTTTTCACTTGACTCCTAAAGACTCCAAGGATTAATAACACTATATGGGTAATCATTAATCATCCTTATATGTCTATTTATTTCTTATAAATAATCGAAGATATAAACATTTCAATATATCAATGAAATCCTAAGGATTTATGGGTAACCTCTATCGAGTGTATCTAATCATTAACCATGGTTCCCATTGAAATTTTGAAAGTGTCTTCAAAGGGATTTTGACACTAAGGTAAATTTTAGAACTATATATCATCCCCCAAATGATGGGTAGTCTGAAAGGACTATTCAGACATATTAATATGTACTAAAATTATTTTCCCTTGAATTAAAATTTATGTGGGATCAATATATGAATTTAGTGTAATTTTTTAAAAAATAATAGCTTCCATTCAATTAACTATATGGAACTATATAAATCATTATATTGGAGGAGGTGTCTTACTCCAACCTATTGGGAAGATTTTAGAGAAATAAATCTAGTTTTCTTAGTGATTATGGAGGATATGATTATTAATGTTTAAAATATTTAGAATCACATTAATGCATCCTAAAGAAGGAAAAAGATTTATGATGATAATGAAAGGAAAAATTTGTATTTTCAAGTTTGGGATTATTTATTCCTGAAGGTTTCATCTTGTAAGGAAGTTTTAGTAATTGGGAAAAATGGGAAGTTAGTCCCTAGGTATATTTGGATGTTTGAAATAATATTATGTATTATATTTGTAGCTTATCATTTGGTTATGTCTCTCATCCTTTTTAAAGTACACAACGTCTTCCATTTTTAATTACTAAGGAAATACATGACAAATATAATGCATGTTCTCACATTTGAGGGAATAATATTTGATCTGGGATTTTCATATAATGAATATCATATCTGGATTATTCACACCATAGATCAACTGTTGAGAAATAGAATGCCTCCATTGGTGAAAGTCCCTTGGATAAATCATAAATTAGAAGAGGAAATTTAGGATCCTAAAGAATATATTAGTAAGGAATACCCATATTAGTTCAATTGCTTATATATACAGGATGAAATTATTTATGTGGGGGAGAATGTGATTCCTAAGACCCTACTATAGCAAGTAAATACTATATCATGAAATTGTTTCTAATTACACTCCCTAAAGAGCTTTTATACTTATAAATATTTAAAAGTTAAATTTTATAATTCTAAATTGACTAAATTAAGTTCATTTTCGAATTTATCATTTCAATATTATCTTACTATGAATTTTATATCTATTTCTTTAAAGGCTATTTTTTAGTTAAAAACATATTTTCGTAAAACATGTAAATTTTATGTATTTATCCTTATATTAGAATGACCTCGAAGATTAAAAACATTTTAAGTGATCAAATATGAATTTAATTAATAATATTATAAATTTTAAAATATTTTATAAACATATAATACCTAAGACAAAAAAAATAGATCTAAATTAAAATGTTTCTTTAATAAAAATTGTTTTTGGTCTTTTATTTGAATTAGGATTTTTAAAACTGAGTCATGGTTTGGTATTTCCTTGAAGGCATCATAAATTTTATTATTTTTCTAATAGATAAATTTATTTAATTGAAATTGTTATTAAATATAATTTTCTCTTATATTTAAATTTAAATAATAAAAACCTTATTTTTTTTAAAATAAATTTTGTGATTTAGAGTGATTATTTTTTTAAAATTGTTTTTTTTATGTCCATTTAACCTTCAATTCTATCTTTATATTGGTCCAAATATAAGGTTTATTAATAAAACAACTATTTTATTCAATTACCAAATTGTACTATAACCTCCACTTAATAAATCATCTTACCTTGGAATTTATACATACAAATATATCAATATTCTCTTACAATAATCCTCTTCCATATAAAATATATTTGGGTCAAAATTATTTAGCTTAAGTCTTTCGATATTAATGATAATTCCAAGTAAAATTCAAGTCCCCGACATGAGTTTTATTAACTATTTATATTTTTTATTAATTATCTTCAATAAACTTTATTATAGAAAAACTAATATAATGATATTAGTATCATTTATAAACTTTAATGTTTTAATATTAAGGGTATTATCATTATCCATTTATTTATCTCATCCATTAGGAAAAAACAAAATCAGTGTTCGTGTGTACATACCGACTACCTCCACAACGAGAAACAAAATTTATTTTTCATCACATTCGTTCTATGATGGTTAATATAATGGATTTAATGTAGAAATATTATTTTTATGATATCATTATTGTCCTTTTATGAAAAATTGGAAAACTAATTAAGGGTATGGTCAATAAACGATCATCTTTAATTCTATTGTTTGAAAACAATCACATTGAGGAAAAAATATTTTATTCAAATTATATAATATTTTAATATAAATTACTTCTTCCAGCTCCTTTATAATTATGATATATCACACTAATAAAAACTAACGGATATCATTATACTACTAGTGTAATGATATTGCAAATAATCATCTATTAAGCATAATATGATCATGTTTGGGTCGATTTAACCACCAAATTGATAAATTATATGAAACATTATCAGGGATGAATATGGGAACATAATTACTAAAGGTATTAAAATTTAATAAGAAAATAGTAATTTTTAATGGTCTTTGATAGGATATATTAATTATTTAACTTATTACTAAGCATCATCTTTGATCACTAAAAAACTGAAATAAGATAACCCAATTTTCACATTTGCACAATTAAAAACACTAATGGAATGAGATAATAAAATTATAAAATCAAAAAAAAATAACTATTAAAAACATTAAATTATTCAACAAAGATAAATTTTGGTAGAAGAATAAAAAACAACATCGCATTTCAAAAACTAGTACTAATGGTTGAACTATAAAAACATGATATGGGAAAACAAGTAAACTAACAAGAACTCATATAGATAATTACTATATATGAAGATTATAATTGAAAATAGATAAGAGGAATCTTATGATTTAAGTTATTAATATATATATATATATCTTTGTGTGTGTGCATGATACAAGAGGATAATGTATGTTTCTCTAAGTCAGGACCGTAGGTAAGGGTTTTACATCTCAAATTCCATTATTTGAGACTTGTTTTGATTTATTCACCTAATTTACTTTATATTGTGTATAAACTACCTACATTAGAGGTTATATCCTGAAACGCATTTTATTAATGTTATTTAATGCTCAATTTTAATCCCTATAATTTATACGATTTTGATTGAATAGCTCCCCAATCTATAATTGGGGTTCTCATCTAGAATTTCATTCTTTGGGAATCATTTTATATTCACCACCTATTTAATTTTTTGTAGTTTATAAACATTAATGTAAGAACCTTTACTATATTCCTCATAAAATTTAATATATTTATAAGTCTATTTTGTTACCCTTACCTCATATTCTTTTAATTCAAGAGTTACCAAAACCATTTTAAAAATTAATCTTTTCCATTTTGTAAAATCCATACTAGGTTTTTGTAATGTAAAAGTTAGTAGAGTTTCATAAAAATGAATCTCTTTCTAGATACTAGAAAGTTATTGATGTTGTGTTATAGATACACCTATGGTTAATCACCCTGAAAAGGGTTAGTTGACCATTGACTCTATCATTACTCGGATGCGCTATAAATGGGCAAAATACTATATACCTGGATTGACACTATATGTGGATATGATTTGGAATAATCACATGCCCTTTATAGACCCTGATGAAGGATTTTTCCTACCATTTCTTTGGTCTCCTGCTAGAGAAAACATTGAAACCAAATTACTATCTTCAAGGGATAAACTATATCATTTAAAGTACCCACATCCCTATATTTATTTGATAAGTATACTTATTGTTACTTTGATTATACCTTATAACTTCTATGTATATTAAGTTATGTTCTCCTAGAAAAACATATTATTCCATTGAATAAGGAGTTATTATTTTTATTTACGTATAGCCATATTTATATTCATCCATAGGTTCCTTAGGTAATAGTATAAATGGTCTTTTGGGATTTTATAGTGAATGAATTATAATTAGTTGGTTGATGGTTGGGGATTAAAAATATATATCGCCTCGATGCATTGATAAGTCTCACAAAAAAGAATATCTTATTTTTTAATGTATAATTATCCCCATATCAGTATAATTTTATAACACCTGGTCTTGAATATATGTTTTGATGTTTGACATGGTTCATTTTATCGATATGATATCAATAATTATAATTATCAGTGTTTTAATTTATTTCCATAGATATGGAATGCTATCATTTTAATTTGATAGTTGGTTTATGCCTATTATTTATTATTACTATGTCAATTATGAGATATTTATGTTATTATTGATTCATCCATATTCTACTCCATTATAATTATCTGAGCTCACCAATATTTTTTTCTTTCCCTAGGAAACCAATATGAACAGTTATGTTTAATTTTTAGGTTTATGATAGAATATATAATAAAAATGTCTCAATGTGATTATATTGTATATTATGTTATCAAATGTAATATATGTATGTTTCTAGTCATGAAACGCCACTAATATGTTGCATTTTACAGGAACATGTTATTCAATACCAATAATGTAAAAAAAACTATTATCACTAGGTTTACAAAGTCTGGGATGTTATAAATGGAATCATTTCAAGTTTATTACAATCCTTGGATATTATATTTAGAGGAACCAAGATAGTTATCACAAGTACTAAGAAATTACACTCACAATTTCTAGGTAACACTCTAAAAAAATAAGAATTGTATTTTACAATTAAATATCTTGAGATCATTGTGTGTATTTTATTTTAGAGATTGATAGTGACTAATGTGAAGAATTATAACCATATAAACACATTTATTCAATTAAAGGATGTACCCCATGAATTATTTAATGGAGTTATATTTTTGGATAATAAGATCATAAAAATATTAGGGCATTTGACCCAGGTTATGAAAAATCTTCTCTCCTACATAATGCTACATTATGATCCAAAATATGGTATAACTATATTATACCAATTCATACAATAACAAACTCTAGAATTCAATGGAACTATTAATCCATTAGTGGATGAAAATGGATCAAGTCCCTAGAGAGTATCTTTCTTAGTTTTAGAATTAGTGAAATGAAAAAATTCATCATAGTGGTCTATCATCTGAAGGGAGATTTCAACCAATGGTGTTTTCTAATTAAAAACACTAAAGAGGGATAAGATAAAGTTCCTAGAATGGGTAAATTTTATGGAGTTATTTCATAAAAAATACTTTCCTCCAAAGAAAAGAGAATAAATGGAAATTTATTTCCTCAATCTTAGATTAAACGAGGAGGAAAATGTTATTGAGTATGGGGATAACTTTACAAGATTATATAAGAACATTTTAAACTATTTACATAAAACAAAAATAAATATTGATCATTTTTTGATAGGTTAAAGACAATAATTGAAAGATAATTGGCCTCTTATATATTTTAATTATATGAGGATATAGTCTCAATAACAATTAAGATAGAAAAATAATTCTCTAAGACATATATATTCAAGGTCAATTAGATGAATAATCGGCCATTTATGAATCATGGGAAACACATTTTAGAAAAGTGTAAGATATTAAGGATGATATTTACCACATGTGATATATTTGGAAAGAAACACGTTAGAGATTTCAAGAAGGGAACATGAGTTTATTACAAGTGTAAAGAAAAGGTGGTAATGATCATGAATGAAAAGCTAAGTAAAGGGATTTTAATGTTCTATTATTTATCTTTAATTATAGGGGAATTATGTAATCTAAATTTACAAAAGGTAAGGTAATATAAATCAAACAATTTCATTGGAGTAAGGTAAAGCTTATACAGTTTCTATGGTTAAAGTTAATGTTATTAATGATGTGGAAGAAGGCACTTTGATCGTAGCCTCAAAGTTATTTAATGTTTTATTTGATTATATATCTTCACATAGTTTTATAACTTTCATGTTTTCAAAAAACAATAGATATTTTCCTATTCCCCTATTAGGGGAGTAATCAATTAAGACACCAAGTGGAAATTATATTGCAACAAATATGTGTTAGGCACTTCTAATTATGATGCATGGTCGTACCATATTTTAAAATTAAGTTATTATATCTATCATTGGCATTGATATGATCCTTGGTATGTATTTTATTTCAAATTATAATTTAAAAAATTATTTCCAAGAGGAAGATATTATGATTCCTGAGGTAAGGTAAAATCTCTTATCTTGAGAGGTAAAAATTATTTCTCTAAATAAGGTCTGAATCATCCTCTAGTATCCATCCTTAATAAAATTATGGTTAGAGAGTAATATCAATCATGATCTATGGAAAAGGAATATATCCTAATAATTAAGGTTTTACCCATGGTATAAAAATTAATTGATGTTTCTATTACTTAGTCAGCCACCATATCATGGAATTGACTTCTTCATTGACCTCGTTCTGGATATAAGACCCATATTTAAAACTCCTTATAGAATGGAACCAGTGGAATAGGTTGAGTTGAATAAATAACTATAGGGGTATTGAGATGATATATTTATACTCCCTAGTGTTTCACCGTGGGTATATCTTGTTTTATTTATGAAAAAATGATGGATATATAAGGTTGTGAACCAATTATTGGGAGTTCAATGCCATTTCTATAAATAATATTAATTTGTTAACAATAATTAAGGATTTATTTGATAAAATTAAAGGATTGAAATGTCAATAAATGAAATATCTTATATTTTGTTATCATTATTTTAGGGTGAATAAGGATGATATACTAAAGACAACATTTTGATCAAGGTATGGACATTAATAGTTTATGGTAAAGACTTTTGGATTGACTAATTCACCTTGTGTATTTATAAAAATGATGAATAGAGTATTTAAGTATTTTCTTGATAAACTTTTTCAGGTATTCATTTATAATATCTTGATATAGTAGAATATATATAAAAATAATTAGGGTCATCTATAAATAATTTTGGAGACCCTTAGAGAAAAATTCTTTTATTGGAAATATAGTACATGTAAAAAAATCAATGATTTTTTCATATATATATTATCTAAAAGTACAATATATTTATTAAAACCTAAAACATATAGTCATTAAAATACTTTTTTACACTAGAGAACATAAATGAGATCCAATTTTTTCTAGGTTTAGTAGGTAACAATTAGTAATTTATTCAATATTTCTCCCTCTTGGTAAACCCACTAACCAACTCAATGCATAAATGGGTAAAATTTACATGGTTAATGGAGTTTGATGAATGTTTTGAAGATATATAAATGAGAATTATTAATACACCAATATTAAATCTACCATTTTTTGATGAAGGATTTATAATATATATTGATTCATCGAAGAAAGGAATTGTTTGTGTCCTTATGTAGAATTATTTTTTGATTGCCTATGAATCCAATAAATTGAAAAAAATTAATTAATCTATAAAAATCCTGACCATGATATATAAAATTAGATATTTTTATTGAAAATATAGAGAAAAAACCTTGATAGTAAATGATATGATATATATACAGACCATAACATTTTGAGGTGTGTTTTCTCTCAGAATGATTTCAATATGAGGAAAGTAAAATGGTTGGAACTACTAAAAGAAAATGATTGCTTAATACACAACCACCTTGGTAAGGGGGGAAAATGTGGTTGTCATATTGAGTAAGAGGTACCATCAAGTTCTAACCATGATGAAGATTAACATGGATCCTATATATAGATATCTTAAAAATATAGATATGGTTATTTTTATGAAAGGGGGGCCATCCTTCCTTTTCCAAGAAATTACTAAACTATTCTTACTATAAAATGTAGACAATTCTCAAGAGGATTAAAATTACCAATAATGTAAGATTAAAGTAGTAAATGATAAAAACTGATATAATTTATCTATATATATGGAGTGTTCTTGTTTTGAAAGAGGTTATGTGTTTTATACATACAACTGTTGAAGAGGTAAATACTAGATAAAGCTCACATCCTAAATTTCTCTAAAATCCTTGATGGTACAAATATCTATATGGATTTAAGAGAATATTTTTGGTGGGATGGTATTAATCAAAAAAATTTGGACTTTGTATCCCATTTCATAGTATTCCAACTAGTAAATGATAAAAGATAACATCATAAGGGATTCATACAACCAATGAATATACCTATATGGAATTAGGCCAATATTATTGTATAATATTTATCTAGAATCCCAAATACTCCAAGAAATAATGATGATATATAGGTAATCATTAAATTCCTTATCATGTAAGATCATTTCATAGAAATTAGAGAATATATTTTCCATGAGTGCTTTTCCCAGTTCTATATTAATGAAATATTAAGGTTTTATGGGGATCCTCTATCCATTGAATCTGATCATGACCATCAGTTCACATAAATATTTTAGAAGGGTCTTTAAGGTGCTCTTGACACTGGGATACATTTAAGAACCATCCATCAGCCCCTAACTAATGGGTAGTCTAAAAGGGATATCTAGAAATGTAATGATATGTTAAGATCTTGATCTCTTGACTTAAAGGGTATGTGGGACTATAATATACATTTTTTGGAATTTCCATTCACTAATGGATTATATTAGAGAATCCATATGGATCCATATGAAACATTTTATATTAATAGACCTCATACTCTAACATGTTTAAAAGATGTTTGATAAATAAATCTAGTTTTCCCATAATGTAAGGAGGAGATGACTGTTAAAGTACAAACTATTCAAGATCATATTAAAGAAGCACAAAGCTAAAAACATATCTATTTTAATAATCAAAGTAATTAAATGTATTTTAAATATGGGATCATGTATACTTAGTTGTTTCACCATTTAATGGATTTGTAATATTTTGGTAAAAAGGGGAAGCTATTCTCTAGGTATATTTAGCCTTTTAAAATTTTTGAAATAAATAAATCTGTCGATAATGGATTGGCTATACCGCCCAACATTTCTAAGGTACATGATGTCATACATGATTCTTTATTAAGGAAATATATGCTGGATCAAATTCATGTTTTCAAATCTAAGGGGACATAATTAAATCCTAACTTCTCTTCTAATGAATAGCCTGTCATTATTCATGGAACTAGAGAGAATGTGATGCAGAATAGAATAACTCAATTGGTGAATTTCCTTTTAATAAATTTTTAACTAGAACCAGAAATTTGGGATCCTAATGAATATATGAACAGGGAATACCTACATTGGTTAAGTTTCTGATATATAACCCCAATTTTTAAGATTAAATAATATAAGGGGGTAGAATGTAATACTTGATATTCAACTATAACGGGTAAACACTAAATCCTAAAATTATTTCACAGCACATGCTAAAAAGATACTATATTCATGACTATATATAAATTTTAAATTTCATAATTTTAAATTTAATGAATCAAATGCATTTTCATATTCAGAATATAAATATTTTCTTAGTATGAATTTTTTATCTTTTTCTAAAAGGTTGGTTTTTAGTTGAAAATTATATTTTTCATGGAAATTCTAATTTGTGTAACTTAATCATTATACAATAATGAAATAGAAGTTTAAAATACATTATCAGTGAAAAAAAATATGAATTTAAGGAACAAAATTATTCAATTTAAAATAATTCTTTGAAATTATAAGACCTATTCCAAGAATATTTAAAACTAAAGTAAAATGTTACATTAATAAAAATTATTTTCGCTCTTTTATTTAAATCGAGTAATTTTAAGGTGAGTTTTGGTTTTTGATTTCCTTCAATGACTCATAACTTTTATTTTATTGTTTTATAAAAATTTATATCATTAAAATTAGTATCCAATATAATTTTATCTTCTATATATATATATAAAGATGAAAACATTATATTTTTAAAAAATATTTTTTTTTTGAAATTAAGTGTATTTATTTAAAAATTATATTTTCAAAACATTAGAAATTATATTTGATAAAAAAAATTAAATTTTTTAATTTGAATGATAAAATTAGTTAAACTTCTCAATCTTAATTTTTTTCATACAAATTAATTACTAATATTAAAAAATTAATTACCAGGGAAAAAGTTAATTAGAGTAAAAGTTAAAAGGGTAAAATAAATATCCATAAAATAATCAGGGTTGTATATAAAAAAGTATGGTTGAGGTGATTTTATAACCACACTCACTTTAACCAATATTTTTTACATTTTTTCCATTTACCCATGAATAGTAATTTTACATTATTGAAAATGTAAGGGTTACTCCAAAAACTACCATTTTCATCATCTATAAAAGAGAAACATAACCAAAACGTCAAAAATAAAATTCCCTTAAAAAGTATCCTTAAAATATTGACCATTATATCCTCCTAGAACCCTTCCCCACTTCCAAAATCCATTGTTCACCATTATTTTGAATAAGGCCTTCATTTCTAAGGAGAATTACAAGGAAAATTTAAGTATTTGATATGAATATTATCAACTAATTATATTTTATTCTTAACTATATTCACTAAAAAAATTTCTAGAAACACTAATATAACTATTTTAGTATCATTTATTTAATGAAATTTTATTACATTAATGGTATTATTATTATTTATTTTTCTATCCCATCCATGAAGAAAAATGACATTGTTGTTTGTTTGTACATGTGGACTACTGCCACCACAAGAAACAAAATTAATTTTCATTAAGCACCCATAATATATGGTGCATAGAATATATTTAATAAAGAAATAATTTTTTATGATATAATTAAAGTCTTGGTAGGAAAAGTTTTAGAACCTATTAATGATATAATAGATAAATGATCATCATTAATTCAATAATTTAAAAACAATTGTACTAAAAGATAAATCTTTTATTAATATTACGTAATATATTCATTTCCATTACTTATTCATATAAATCATTTTTATTTCATATATATCAAACTAATAAATACTAAATTGCATCATTATTCTACTTTTTTGTTATGTTATAACTAAATCACCTCATAATCATCCATTAATCATGGTATATTCATGTTTGTGCCAGTTTCACCACCTAGTTGAACAATGATATAAAAATCTATCATAGAAGAATATAGGAACAAAAATACAAATTTTATTACAATTTAATAAGAAAATAATAATTTATTAATGGTTCTATAAAGGTTAAATTATATATTTAACTTAATATAAAAAAATATCATCTTCGATTACAGGAGTTTCCAAAATAAGTCAAACCTCGTTCCACATTCATGAAACTAAAACACTAATAGAATGATATAATAGAATAGGTAAGTAACCATTTATAGATTTTTAATATTGGCCATATCGTTATCCATTTTTATGGACAAGGTTTGGAGGGTTAGTAATTCTCAGTCTGAAACTGGTGAAAATCATGATAGAGATGGTTCAGGTGATTCATGAGAGGATGGTGGTTGTGTAGGATCATTATAAGTCCTATATAAACTATAGAAGGAAGCCTATAGTCATTAATAGGCGATATAATATGTTGTTGAATGTGGATCATCATCATGTGTAGTGAATGTTTGACCATGAGAGAAATATTTCTACTTGGTTTATTGGAACTTTTGAGGTGTTGGTGCTTATTAGGTTCATTATATACCATATAAAACATCCCCTACATATGATCTAAATACATTATTTATTTCATGTTTCATTTCTTCATTACTATATTCATGAAAATTATCTTGTCATTCATTGGGATGAGATGGCATTTATGATGATGTGACCTTTGAGGAGTATCCCAAGGAGATCCAAGACCTCCAAGAGAAGGTATTATGTGGTCTTGTAATGCTAATAATTTGTGTCATTTGATGGAATAGTGTTGTCAAAGACAACACATGGGAATGTAAGTTATAGATTCACACTCAGTATCCCATGTTCTTTTCTAAGTTCTTCTTCTATAATGAATATTTTTTATATTTTATATTTATATATCTTAGGGGATAATAATCTCTTCCTTGATAACTTATTTATAGACATTACCCTAATTTGAGAGGTATCTCCCCTAGGTGGGTGTTTGGGATCTAGTTTATTGTGTTGTCTAGTTTTGAACCCAATACCACTTTTGGGATGGTTTTATATCTCTCATAGTGAGATTCTTGAGAGGTATCTCATAGTGAGGTTGTTTGGATGCCCCTTTTCCATTACATTTTCTCCGGGCTTGGTTTTAAATTCCAAATGGTGAGAATTGTCTCAAAGGTATAATATTTAAGGTCCCTAATCATTCTATCATGTTAAATTACATCTTTCTAGTGTTTTTTGTGTCTCGAGGAAGCCTAAGGTAGCTTTAGTGGAGTTTTGGAGATGAAATATTGAAGTATGAGGAATTCATGGCATGAATTTTTGATTCATGATATGAGTGAGTTACTCATGGACTAAATGGTGATTCAAGGCTTGTGTAAGAGAAGTTCACTAGGTATGATTCCTGACATGAATCATATGTTCATGATGTGAATATATTATTGTTTGGATTCAATGAATCTATCTCAAAAAACTCATGATTTGAACATGATATTCACTATGTGAATTTATCTAGGAATTTAAGATCTAGAGGATACATTTCTTAGTGGGTATTAAACTCAAGCTATTCATGATGTGAATGACCTAATAATGTAATGAATGTACATCTAATAAAGTGCCTATAAATATTATATCCCTTTAATTCACTCTCAAAACCCTATATTTTTTCCCCAACATTTAGGTATATAGAGGATATATTTTAAGTTGTTTCTAATAACATTAATTTGGGATTAATCTCTGGACTCATATGTTTGATCTATGGTGATATGAGTTTATTTTTTATATTTCTCTTACAGTTTCTTCTCTATTAATTTTTTTACCATTCTACCATTATATGATATGGAATTTATTCTCTTTTATTTTCATGGATTGATTTTAATTTTTTTTTCTGTTTTTATGGTCCTCCGTACATAGGGAACATCGGTTCCATATAGGAGAGATAATCTGAAAACAATTTGTATCCTTACATTCTCATTCAAATGATGTTGAAATCCTTGAGGTAAAGGATTAATTTCTTATCATTTTTTATGTGAAATTATAAAGTTATAATTCATTATCTGATTGGGTAATGATGGAATTAACCATGAAGTGTCATGTTTAATTGAATTGGTATCCCTTCTAATTGGTGAAATTATAAGTTAATATTAAAGAATGTTTAGAATAACTCTTACCTATTAATAGATTAAGCTTGGGGTTTCTTTTGCTTGTAACCTATGATAAATGAATCAGTTAATTAAAGATGGTGAAAAATAGATATTTCTAGAGATAATTTTTTGAGAATTATTGAACCCTTTGTCTTATAAAGGTCATATTCCTTTCTTCTATTGATTATTTGTCATTTTAACGGATTTTTTTTCTTGTTGCCTTGTGTGATTTCTCTGGAAGATGAGTCTTTATATATGAGGTGATGTAATCCTAGTATGGTTTATGGTTTGATGATAAATGGGTGGGGATTCACATGTTTTGGATGAAATTGTTTCCTGTCATGGAAGGATAAGACGATGATATGCATAGCACTGTTAGGGATGGAATTGAGACTGATGCAGAATGTAGAATTTGGGATTTCTCATTACTTTGTATCATAAATTTGTGTTTATTTTTTATTGATAAATCTTATTAAAAGAAAAAATGTTTGATTTTTATTCTTCTATATTTATTTCCACCATAACATAACACATATGTATGTTCATGGTCTATATATGATTTTTGGTATATTATGATGAGTCCTAGAGTACTTGTAACTATAGAATAATAATGAATCATAATAATTTATCAAATGGGGTTGTAAGATTAATAAAACCCTAAAATAATGATAATTCTTGGGGAAAATTGTAAGAGGTCGGATTATTCTAGTAGGACATGGAATTCAATAGGTAATCAATATAAAATAGAATTTTAACTTCAAAAATAAACTGAAAATTCTCTTGAAATGCTTGTTTCCTTATAGGTTATCTAGTCTTTATTGGTGGTTGTTGAGTGTCTGGGTAATGATAGTTGTAATTATGGTTAAGGATGGGTAGTTTCCATACTATGGTTTGAGAGCTATATGTATATTTTTTATGTTACGTGATTTATTATTCTACCTTACCCATGATAGTAGGGAGACTGAAACCTAGTGGACTCTTGGAGGAATTTTTCCCTAACATCCAAGATGGTGAGGAACTGATGGTTGGCTACCCCCACATTCCCTACTCTCTTAACCTAGTAGTATTATGTGCTGGTATTTATGGTGGTTAACTTTATCATATATGTGTAAAGAAGGCTATAATAGATCCTCCTTATTTCACACATATATGTCTCCATATATAGTATCATAAAAATTATTACAGGTATGTTGTGAGTGACTTGTCATAACTTGAGGAATAATATGCAACGTTTGAGCGGTTACAACTCTCTTAAATTACTCAGTTACTATCTGGATATGGGATGTTGATGAATTGATGATGTGATGCATTTTTTTTCATGACAAAAGATAGTTTCCTATGTATTTTTTTGCCGGATTTTTTATTGGAGAGAGAAAACTCAAGAAATTTGTCATGGGGGAAGAGTAAAAAACCTTTGTTTAAGTGGTATCCTGGTACCTTATTTTGATATTATTTTAGATATTATATTTTATACTTGGTGGTAGATCTAGGGTGAGGATGGGAACTCAGCATACCTATTTAGGAGATGAGTTAGTTTCATTATGTATTCACCCATACTTAATATTCATTCATTTCCTTTTTTATTAGAAACTCTAGGGAGGATCCTACTGAGTATACCTATTATTTTAACCCTATATATTTATTAACTATTTTCTAAGACTCCCTGAGATAGTTGAGGATTATGAAGGACATTACTAAGCTTGTG
This sequence comes from Viscum album, assembly GCA_963277665.1. Lineage (NCBI taxonomy): Eukaryota > Viridiplantae > Streptophyta > Magnoliopsida > Santalales > Viscaceae > Viscum > Viscum album. Next base: position 1,718,760,366 of record OY728132.1, read on the forward strand.
GAGTGGTTTAGGATCTTTTTGGGATTTGAGGTCACTATTGATGATTTATATTGTACATGTAGTTTATTTTTTAGTTTTTCAGTTTAAATGAAATTACATATATATATTAGGATAATTTATTTATTTTTAATATGCGTTTTTTTTTGTATTAGATAATCTCCCATTCCTTATACTCTTCTTATAGGGTTATGCCTACCATTTTTGTGTGTGATATTCCCCCGGTGCTTGTCACCAATCTATAGACAATTTGAGGGGGGGTTCGACTATAATTATCTCTCTTCTCTAGTTACTGATATAGGATGGATATGTAAGGGGGGAGGGTATTGATAGATACATATGAATAATAAGTCATCTAGGTTTTATTATTAAAATAACCACTATTTTATTTCAGCATATTGACTCGCATCCATCACAAATCAACATATTTTATGTTAAACTATTGGAAGGTGGAAAACTAGAAGGTATATCAATGGAAGTTAATTCTTCAATAGATAATGACCAATATTACCTTTTACTTAGAAATTATTCAACCTTAAGGTATCATTCTAGTAATAATATCATTAGTTTTGTATATCAACTAGTAATAACTTGATGTTCTCTTAGAAATAAATGTGATCATATTGCATTCATATACCAATTTAAACCTAAAATAAAAGATGATACATTTTTGATGATATTTGGTTTATTTTAATGTATAAGATCTTGAATAATTTAAACATAACACAATTTAGACCCTGGTTAAGTATCCAAAGGATAATCTAGTTATATGTGTCATATGGGTCATCCAGAATAAGTATGATTAAAATGGGATAGTTGTTTGAAATAAGGTGAGACTACTTGATAATTTTTAAAACTATGAATTGGGAATCTATTATGGTTAAAATCATTCTATTTTACCTAGGATCATGTTTGTCTATATACTATTTCCCTTTACTCCCTACCTTAACATTTCTCAATTTTAAATGAATGTAGAGATTTAATTCCTTAATGGATGTATTTAGGAGAATGTTTAAGTACAAAAACCTTGAATTTTTTAAAATATATATTTTATAGAACATTTATTTGGACATACCAAGGGTTTAAATAAACATAAACCATCTCCAAGATCCTGTTATAACCAATTTTAAGGATTTTTACATTAAAAACATTAAAATAATAAAAGACCAAACTCCTTTAATAAATAATTCATTTAAAGAAAGCTTCATTTTTTTTAAATCATTGTCAATGGAATTGTATTTTGATCAACTTATAAAATTATTCAAGATTGGGTGAGTTATAAATGAGCATTATAGGTGAAGATGATAATTTAATTGGCTTCTAAATAACTCAGTGATCGGAAAGAAGAATCTTACCTCAATATAAGTATATAAGATATTTAACAAAATTTTGTAGTTTTGTAAATTCCTCAAATATTAGTACTCTCATAGTTACCTCCTATGAACTTGACCGTGATGATTTTTTGAAATGTGTAGATTAAACAATTTTTCGATGGATGATCAAAATCTTAATTTAAATGACATATGGTTAACAAAATGTTATATCCTTTTATGATTATGCATGATTTTATATTAAAATCTACACGAATACCATACTAAGTAAGTTAAGTGGATTTTCTACTACCTTAAGGATCTCCAGAATATAAATTTTTATATTAATCATGAACTAAATTTACTTTAAATTTTTATTCTGATACATAATTTAATAATTTTAGAATGGATTCAAAGATAAATTCTATAAATTTTCATTTCCTAGGTGATTCTTTAGTATCATTTTCCAAAAATAAACAACATTAAATTACACTTTTCATCTTTGAATCTAAATATCTGATAGTTAGAATTTGTTGTGCCCAATTGTTGTGGATGCATCACACACTCACGGATTTTGGTGTGAGGTTCACTTGAATTCTGATTCTTATTTATAGCACAACTATAATATATTTTTCAAAGAAACTATGATGTCACTCACATGAAAATCACATATAAATAAGTCCCTATTTCTTTTAGAATATCACATAAAAAGTAGATTTTATTTTTAATTTTATCTCAATTTAAAATTAGTTTGATAAAATTTTCACTAAAACATTAAATTCTGAGAGGCTTTAATATATTAAACAAAAGATAACTATCATCAATGAAAGGTGCTCAGGATGTTTACTTTTTATTTCATTATATCATGGCATTGAAAAACTCTTTGAGAATGGGGGGGATATTTTTTGTTTTTAATAGTACTAATTTTTTTTGTAGGCTTATAAAATAATATTGAAGTTATTTAAATGAAACTTATCGAATTTACACATAACTTCAACCAATATCACACTTAGTGGATGTTATTCATTATAGTTTATTTTAATGTAAATTAACTTTTGAATGTTGTTTTATGTTTTTACATTTACATGAAGACCCCCCCCCCCTCAAAATTTATTCCAAAATCAAAATAACTTATGTTTGAGAAGTACATCGGATTTTAAATATCATACATATTCTTCTTAACAAAAAAATCTAATGTATTTATTCTATATTGACTATAAATTTTTTTCTCCAATGATTTTTTTTATTACTTTTTAAATTTGTGAAATCTTTAAACTATGTGATTACCCTTGATAAAATGGAGAGTATTTTCATTTATCTTTTAATCAGATTTCATTTCATATTTAAGTTAAAGATAACATAATTTAGTTTAAAAATTATATAAAACCACTTTATTCATATGATGATCATATGTAGTCATGGGAATATAACTTCTAAAAGGATAAATTATTTTATTTTTAGTGATCATTTACTCTTAACGCTGACTCTTTTGATGCACATTAATACCTGAAATAAAATAATGGTTTCTATATTTTCTTCAATTGTTTTAGTAAGGGGATATGTACATTCCATATGATATGAAAGTTATAGGAGCATTTCACAAAAATTATGATAATTTATTTTATAACATTTTATATTTATTATTTTAAAAATAGTATAAATTCATAATTGTTTCTCAATTACTCTTTTTTATTTAATTCTTTTTTCCAATCAGAAATGGGAAGAAGTTATAGAATGGTGGTGGTAGTTTTTTCTTCATTCATTTTTAGTTGGGGGAATGTTTAGATTTTTTTAATATAAAAGGTGGATAAATTGATTTATGGTGAAAATTATTTTAAGATAATGAATTGTTTTAAGGAAGCGATAAAGAAAATTCTAGATATTTTTTGTTGCTAAAATTAATTTTTAAAGAATCCTTTGTATCATTATAGATGTTATATTCAAGTGATATTTATCTTACACATTTTGGAGTTTTCTTTATAAATTGTTTTCAAACATAAGATTTTTATTTTTGCCATGTGATTGTCAAAAATGATGAGAATGTCGGGGATATTATTGATTCAATCTAAATTTTTCTTATCTTTGATTTTGAAAATTCATTTTACACTTTATTAATGTTGTGATTTAACATAGAGTCAGTTGTTTTAGTTTTTATGTTTATAGAATTATTGTATAATTATATGTTCTAATAAATATAATTTATTCTTATATAAACCATATCATGTTTTAGTACTATTTTTGCCTATACATTAGATGATATAGATAGAATATTCATCCATCAAAATATGGAGTGTTATGTATTATGTAGTTAAAACTATACCCAAAGATCATAGAAATAAATCATTTGATATTATTAAAAATGATATAAATTTAACCAATCTATTAAATTAATAGAAGATATCACACTATTCTAAACTTACATGTAGAAATTTTGATGTTTATATCATCTAGATAATTTGAGAAATTTTTATTAAACTTGTTATTTTAGTTAATTTCTTATAACATCTACCATTGTGTGAGATATTCTTATAAAAATATTAGTTTCCCTTTTCATTATTCTTTTTCTGATCCTACATTATTAAGGATGTTCCAAAGCTTGGTGGATAAATATATTTTGATCTTTTGAGATTGGAATGCTTTGGGGGATTGAAGTTGTATTGTCTGAACCATAATTTTTTATAAAGTCCTCATGTATACTTATTTTCAATTGTTATCCTGAGTAGGTGATCAGGGATATTGTATTCTTTGTTTAACATTTTTATAGAATATATTATTGGTGTAGAATATATAACTAATGATTATCTATTGTTAAGTAACTTCAAATTATGGAAATATGATACCTAGGATCAGGTCTACAGATCCTCCTATCACTTTAAATTATGTTTTTAATCATCTGATCATTTACATTCTAGTATGTTCTTTTATTGTAGAAATTTTATTTTTTTATGATTAAGGTTCCAAGAAATTTAAAATTTTATTATGATGAAATTTTAATATAAAATTTAAATTCAATTCACCCACACCCCCCCAATCTTTATGTTTATATACATGTTTTTTTCTAGGAATCAATTTGGTATCATAGCCTAACTCTACTTGTCTCTAGATCTTTTTTAGGTACAAATTTTATCAAACATAATTTTTTTAAAAACATTTTATGTAAGATCCTGGTTTTTGGAAAGGTAGATTTTTTTTTGTTGAATCCCTTGTTTCAGGCTTCAAGGGATGTCTTCTGAAAGAATGAGAGGACTTGGGGGTGTTTTAGGGGCTCGGGACATGAAATAAAAGAAATATGGGCAAGAGAAGCTAGGGCGCACGGCCTGCGCATGGCCAGGGAAAACCGTGTAGCCTGCCCAGGAAAACTGTGTGACCCCTCATCCTCCGGGTAGTAGAATGCACACAGCTTGTGCACGGTTTGTCAAACTGTGCGGCAAACCGTGCGGCCACTTAATGTTGGGGAAATTACAAGTTTTCCACTTCTGGCTTTAAAACCCCTACATGGGATTTCCTCTTCATTCCTCAATCTCCCTTGGAGCGAACCAAATCTTCCAAGAGCTCTAAGAGGTCAATATCCCTCATTTCTAAGGCATTTTTGGTGCCTTTAGTTGCGGGTCGAAGCTCTGGGTAAGGCTAATCCCATCCTTTCTTCTCTTTTTGGTTTAGGGTTTATATCCTCTCTCTCTCTTGTTCCAAATCTCTAAAACCCTGTCTTTTGGGTTAGTTTTAGGATGAAGCTCTAAAGGATGGTCGGATCGAGGTCTAAGGACTCGATTGAGAGTATGTTCAACTGCGGTTTCGAGGTAGGTGGTCTACAAGTGATATCCCATAGTTAATTGGTGATTTGTGCATGTTTAGTTGTGTTCTTGTTTCCACTTTGTTATGTTTTGAATAGCCTTGGCATGTTTGGTATTAATGGTGTTTAAAATTGAAAATTTAAACCCTCACAATCCCCCTGGGATGTGTTGGGATTGTCGAGACCTAATTGGGGCCATCCATGGGATGTGCCGGCTTTTCCCGGGTTTAGGGATTGTTATTAAACTAGTGACCTTATTGTAGAAAATTGTAGAGCCCTTGATAAACATGTTATCATGATTGGTTGAACTTGGAATAGAAGTTAAGTGATTCACCTAGACTTGGAAATAACCAAAGGGTTATTTGGAATGGGGTGAATGGTTGAATCATGGAAATGATGAACGGGTTAAATGGGTTAGTGTGTAAACTGATTAAAGACCATACTGGATAGGTTATGGGACTAGTGATAAATGCTTAGTGAGTTTGGAATAACACATGGGAATTGGGTTAATTGTTAAATGATGTGAAATGGTAATGTGTTAATGGGTTAAGGCATGATGTTTTTTCCCATGTGGGTTGTTGTGAATAGTGTTTGTCGAAGGCCAATGGTTTGGATGGTTGATGGTCACTTATATATATGCATATGCACATGGCTTCATAGAGTGGGGTATGACCTGAGGATCTATTTCCATGGGTTGGGCTATGACTGAGGTTCTAAACTCCACCCTAAATGCACGGGTTAGGAAAGGGGACTGAGGGTCTATTCACCTAACAGTTGCATCCACCCAGACTGAGGCTTCGAGGTGAGGATATAGTTTCTATGAGGGAGTTAGTCCTAGTGAGATAGGATAACAATGTGTTTACACTCTAGGAGGTGATTGTTCGCCTTATACCCATGTAACATAATGTATGTGATTAACCAATAGAAATGTGATGAAATGGTAAGTGATGGTAAATGGTGTGAAATGAATGGTAGTGGAAGTGGCAATGGATTTGGCTATGAACTGTTTAATGGAACCTTAATTAATTACTTGGAAATTATCATTCATTTCCTTCTGCATGCACTACCTGTTTATACTGGATATTTTTTAGACACCGTTGGTGGTGGCCTACTGAGTTGAACTCACACCCTGATCAGACCGTCATTGGGTACCTGAGCAGACTTCATGTTTTCAAGTCAAGAGAAGGGAAATGGTACTTTCTATATAGTTCATTGGACATGGTTAGCACTTGGTGGAGGATCTGGACTTAGAGTCGGGACCATTTTGGGGATTTTGGCCGTTGTCTTTATTTTGTGTTTTTTGTTCACTCTTGCACTTGTAGTATTACATGGAATATTTTATTGTTGGAAATAGTTGTTATAGATGTTACTTGTTTATTGTTTATTGTTTCGCCTATTTGGTTTATTTCTATTGTGGCTTACTCTGATACAAAAGGATATAGTCTCCTCACTTGACTCCATAGACCCCCGCTGCAAGTCGGCAGCCTTTGTCGTACGGGGAGGTGCGCTTAAGGACATGTAACCACCCGGCTCCGAGCACTGGTTTAGTGGATTCCGGGTCGGGGACGTTAGAAAGTGGTATAAGAGGAGGTCTTTCTTCTCCTTCTCTGAGGCCTTGTTATTTGGGATAGGTTACCAAGGGTTAAGATGTGTCGTGCCTTGGTAATGAGCTCTTTCTTGGGAGTATCTAAGCCATGTATGAGGGAAAACCCAAGACACCCTAGGTGGAAAATGTTGTTCTTGGTTGTGTGTTGTTAAATTTGATGATATTTCACCGTTGGGTGATGCACATGTGGTTTTATGTTACTATTTTATGATATTGTCTCGTGGCGCTAATGGCACGAGGAATTGCATTCATGCATCATTTTAGGCACCTAGGGAGATAGGTGACATGGATTGTGTTAGGCACACGCACGGGGTGGGTGTGTGAGGCAGGAAAAGTAGGATGCATCATGCATTTCATTAAATCAAGAAATTATGAGATGGATGAAATAACACAAGTGGGTAAGGATGAATAAATGGTAAATGGTGTTTATTCGAATAATGGGGTTTGAAACAAATTGAAAAAAAAAAGTGTGGTTGGGTTAGTGTATGAAAAGTGGTTTATCATGGCTTGTAAGAAGTCTTTTGTGATGGACTCATGAAAGTTTTATGGTAATCATTCTAAATCTCGTGGTTGGCATTGTAGAGAATTGCCACCACGACGTCGGTTACCAGTTGGGAAACGGGAGGATGTTGCTGAGAACACTCATCTAGTAGAGGAGCAAGAAGATGTGGCGACCCATGAGGGTAGAGAAGACTAGTTCATAGGAACTTGGCTCGCCTTATGCAGATGATGGATCGGGACCCAGGGCAGGTTGCACCAAGTATATTTGAGTTGACCACAGAGTTCCAGCTGCAGCACCCTCCGACCTTCACCGAAGAGGGTGGGCCAGAAGCAGCGGAGTTCCGGTTAGAGTCTGTCCAGAAGATACTGGATCATATGGAGACCCCTATTGAAAAGCGAGTGAAGATGGCTGCTTATATGTTGTGAGGCCAAGCTAGGCGTTGGTGGGACATTCAGGATCAAATCGAGATGGATGAGGGAATGTCGTGGAAGGTTTTTCATGAAAATTTTAGGGAGCATTTCTACCCAGAGACCTTGAGATAGGTGCGGGCTGCAGAGTTTATGAGCCTGACTCAGGGATCGCTATCGGCGATGGACTATGCTAGTCGCTTCACTGATTTGAGATTATTTGTCCGAGTGTTAGGAGGGGATGAGGCAGCAGTGAAAAGTGTTTCCAGGATGGGATAAGACATGAGATCAGGTCTCAAGTAAACATCTTCCACTTGAAGAGGTTCACAGAGGTATTAGATCAGGCACTAATCTTGGAAAGAAACCTGAAGGGAGATTTGGGTAGTGGGCTTATGGTTTCAGTGGGAAATACGAGTGATGCAGCTACCGAGGGTCAGAAGCGACGCCATGAGAGCTCACAGCATGGCAGAAGTGTGAAAAGTAGCTGGAAGAGAGGGTCAGCCCCTTAGAGTGTGAATCAGGTGTTCTTCTATCAGTGCGGTAGGCCGGGGCATATGCGTGGTCAGTGTCCACAACCTCCAATTGAGTGTCATTCGTTCAGCAAGATGGAACATGTGCAGAAGTTCTGCAGGAACCCTCAGCAGGCGGGTGAGAATAATGACAAAAATCAGATACCGGATACAGGAAAAGGATCAGTTTCCCCGTATCAGGTAGGTAGTTGGAGCTCCACGGGCCGTACTGGCAGGGGTGGTGGATGTGGAACTCCAGGGAAAGATCGTTCACTCCATCAGGGCAGTTCAGCACAGGGTGTTCAGGCTGGATCCCAGGGTAGAGGGGTAGGTCAGCTTCAGGCAGTTCAGCTTGCACCTGGTGGTGGCAAAGCTGGACCGTCGACTGTCCGAGGTACGATCCTGGTAGCTTCTACTTTTTATAGTGTATTGTTTGACACAGGTTCCACACACTCTTTTATCTCTACTAAAATTATGGCAGCACTGGGTTTACCTGTGAAGAGGGTGTGTGGAGTTATGTCGATTGACACTTCATTGGGGGTGCGGGTTGAAGATATCAACCAGTGAAAGGGATGTTCCTTGGAAGTTGGTGGGTATCATTTTCTGTGGGACTTGTTCATTCTTGAGATGTCAGGGTTTGACCTAATCTTTGGAATGGATTGGTTGGTTTTGTATCGGGCGTATATAGACTTTTATCATCGCAGAGTATCATTCAGGTCACTTGAGGGTGATGCTTATGTCCTCCGTGGAGAATGGGATATTCGAGCAGGTCGTGCAGGACCGATTGGTCAGCAGTTGAGTGGACTCACGACTCAAGTATCATGTATCATGCTTGATGATAATGAGGGAGGGGAACAATCTAATTTTCTTATTGTGGTGGATTAGTTTCAGGACGTGTTTCTTGAAGATTTCTTGGGGTTACCCCCTGAGAGGGATGTTCAGTTCACGATCGAGTTGTTGTCGGGAGCGGAGCCAGTTACTATTCCGCCATACCGAATGGCACTGATAGAACTCCAGGAACTAAAGGTTTGGCTTGAGTAGTTGAAGCATAAGGGGTTTATCCATCCTAGTACGTCTCCTTGGGGATCTCATGTGCTTTTTGCAAAGAAGGATGATGAGTTATTGAGGCTATGTGTTGATGATCGAAAGTTAAATCAGATGACAGTGAAAAATAAGTACCCTCTTCTTATAATTTATTACATGTTTGATCATTTGAGGGGTGTATCATTGTTTTATAAGATTGATCGGAGGTCAGGTTATCACCATTTGAGAGTAAGGTCTTCTGATGTACCGTGGAAAGCTTTCTTGAGTCGATACGGGTTGTTTGAGTTCGTGGTAATGCCTTTCGGTTGGACCAATTCACTGGTGGTGTTTATGGCCTTGATGAACTGGATCTTTAATACCTATCTAGATCAGTTTGCGGTTTTCTTTGTTGAAGATATCTTAGTGTACTTGAAAACTCGCGATGATCATGCCCAACATCTTGACATCGTCTTGGGTATGCTAAGAGAGCATCAGCTATACGCCAATCTATCAAAGTGTCAATTCTAGATAGGTGAGGTGCATTTTATGGGTCACATCATCTCAGAGGCAGGTGTGTCAGTGGATCCAGAGAAAGTGCAGGCAGTTGTATTTTGGGAGCATCCCTAGAGTTTTTCTGATGTTCGGAGTTTTCTGGGTTTGGACGGGTATTACCAAAGGTTCATTCCGGATTTCTCTCGCTTGGCAGCACCACTCTTGGGGTTGACCTAGAAAGGAATCAGGTTCGAGTGGTTTGAGGCTTGTTATAATGCCTTCCAAGATTTGAATAAGCGGTTGAAAACCGCACCTATTTTGATCTTACCTGGGCCGAGTAAGAAGTACATCATGTTTTTTGATGCGTCTGGATTCGGACTTGGGGATGTGTTGATGTAGGATGAGTGGGTTGTAGCTTATGGGTCAAGGCAGTTGAGACCCCATGAGTGGAACTATACCACTCATGACCTTTATTTGGCTGTAGTGGTGTACGCCTTGAAGTGTTGGAGGCACTATCTATTGGGAGAATGTTTTAATGTGTTTACTAATCATAAGAGTTTAAAGTACATCTTCTCACTGTGGGATCTGAATCATTGGCAGGGAAGATGGGTTGAATTTCTCTAGTGTTTTGACTTTGAGTTGGTGTACACACCAGCAAAGGGAAACCATGTTGTTGATGCTCTGAGCAGAAAGGTTCAAGATCGGGTGGTTCTGGATTCCAGCACCGAGTGGAAGGTGATTTCTTTGTTTGTGGAGATGCACCTGGAGGTGTAGGAGGAGAGTGGTCTGGTCACTTTTTCTTCCTTAGCGATGGAGTCAATTCTTTTGAGTTGAGTTATGGAAGGTCAGCATGATGATCTTGAGTGTTTGATCATGAAGGAAAATCATAATGGTGGGGAGCTACCTTCTGACGGGGTCGTTGGCGTGGATGATGTTGTTCGTGTTCATGATTGTGTGGTTGTTCCAAAGTGTGTACTGGAAGAGTTGATGCTTGAGTTCCATTCATCAAATTGGGTAGTCCATCCTGGTTTGACCAAGATGTACCGTGATATCCGAAGGCAGTTTTGGTGGCCTGGAATGAAGAAGGATGTTGCGGAATTTGTGGCACAGTGTCTTACCTGTCAGCAAGTGAAGGCCGAGAATCAATGCCCATGTGGTTTGTTGAATCCATTGCCCATTCTGGAATGGGAGTGGGATGATGTAACAATGTATTTTGTCGTGGGTCTTCCGAGGATGCCACAGAAGAATGATGAAATCTGGGTGGTTGTGGATCGGTTAACAAATGTGGCTCATTTGTTACCGATTCAGGAGACCTTTATAGTCGACCAGTTGGGTGAGATATATGTTTGGGAGATATTGTGGTTGCATAGGGTGTCGCAGACCATAGTTTGATACTGAGATCCATGTTTCATATCACGTCTATGGCAAGGGCTATAGAAGGCGCTTGGTACGCAGGTGTTTTTGATTACGGCTTTCCACCCGCATGCGGATGGGCAGTCGGAGGGTACAATCCAAGTGTTGGAGGACATGTTAAGAGCTTGTGTCCTGGACTTTGGTGGATCATCGGAGAGGCACCTATCTCTAGTTAATTTTTCCTAAAACAACATTTTTCAGGACACGATTCAGATGGAAACATTTGAAGCACTTTATGGGAGGCCATGTAGATCTCAGTTGTGTTGGCTAGAGGCTGGTGAATCTAAGTTGTTGGGGCCAAGTTTTGTGTAGGAGACTTTAGAGAGAGTTAAGTTGATCAGGAAGCGAATGGATACAGATCAGAGTAGGTAGAATTCATATGAAGATTGGAGTCATAGACCTCTTGAGTTTGGGGTGGGTGATAAAGTCTTCATTTGGGTGTCGCCAAAGTTGGGTCACCGTCAGATTCGAAAGTAGGGTAAGTTGGCACCCAGGTATGTGGGACCTTTTGAGATTGTGGAAAGGATTAGACTAGTGGCTTACCAATTGGATCTTCCACAGTGGTATGGTGGGATGAAAGATGTGTTTCATGTGTCGCAACTTCTACGGTATCACCCTGACCCATCTCATGTGGTTGATGTAGAGGATGTGGAGCTTGAGGCTGATGCGTCCTTTGAGGATAATCCGATTCATGTGGTGGATCATAGTGAAAATGTATTGCGAGGAAAGGCCATGCCATTAGTGCGAGTACTATGGAATAATGGGGAAGTTAAGGAAGAAACTTGGGAGAGTTAATCAGATATGCGGGCTTAGTGGCCCAAACTCTTCTCTTCGGTGGAGCAAGGAGGCTTGGGAACTCGGCTCGAGGATGAGCTATTATAAGGTGGGGAGGTTGTAAGATCCTAGTTTTAGGAAAGGTATTTTTTGTGTTTTGGTTTAATCCCTTGTTTCGGGCTTCAAGGGATGTCTTCTGAATGTATGAGAGGCCTTGGGGGTGTTTCGGGGGCTCGGGGCATGAAAGAAAAGAAATTTGGGCAAGAGAAGCTAGGGTGCAGGGCCTGCGCACAGCGAGGAAAAACCGTGAGGCCTACCTAGGAAGACCATGAGACCCCTCCTCCTCTGGGTAGTATCATGTGCACAGTTTTCACACATTTTTTCAAACCATGCAGCTAAACCGTGCAACCACTTAAAGTTGGGAAAATTACAAGTTTTCCACTCTGGGTTTTTAAACCCCAACTTGTGATTTCCTCTCCATTCCTCCTTATTCTCCCATGGAGCGAAACAAATCGCCCAAGATCTCTAAGAGGTCGATCTCCCTTGTTTCTAAGGTGTTTATGGTGTCATTGTTTGCGGATCGAAGTGCCATGTAAGGTTAATCCCATCTCTGCTTCTCTTTTTGGTTTAGGGTTTGTATCTTCTCTCTCTCTCTTGTTCTGAAGCTCTAAAACCCACTCTTTTGGGTCAGTTTTAGGTTGAGGCTCCAATGGATGGTCGGATTTGAGGTCTACGGACTCTATTGAGAGTGCGTTCAACCACGGTTTCAGGGTAGGTGGTCTATAAGTGATATCCCATAGTTATTTGGGGATTTGTGCATGTTTAGTTGTGTTCTTGTTTCCACTTGGTTATATTTTAAATAACCTTGGCATGTTTGGTAATAATGGTGTTTAAAATGGAAAATGGGAACCGTCATGGTCCCCGTGGGATGTGTTGGGATAGTATTGACCTAATTGGGGTCATCCATAGGATGTGCCGGCTTTTCCCGGGTTTAGGGATTGTTATTAAACGAGTGACCTTGTTGTAGAAAATTGTAGAGCCCTTGATAAACATGTTGACAGGATTGGTTGAACTTGGAATATAAGTTAAGTGATACACCTAGACTTGGAAATAACCAAAGGGTTATTTGGAATGAGATGAATGGTGGAATCATTGAAATGACGAACGAGATAAATGGGTTATTGTGTAAACTGATTAAAGACCATACTGGATAGGTTATGGGTTTAGTGATAGATGCTTAGTGAGTTAGGCATAACACATGGGAATTGGGTGAATGGTTAAATGATGTGAAATGGTAATGTGTTAATGGGTTAAGGCATGATGTGGTTTCCCATGTGAGTTATTTTGAATAGTGTTTGCCGAAGGGCAATGGTTTGGATGGTTGATGGTTACTTTTATATAAGCATGTGCACATGGCTTCATAGAGTGGGGTATGACATGAGGATCTATGCCCATGGGTTGAGATATGACTAAGGTTCTAAACTACACCCTAAATGCACTGGTTAGGAAAGGGGACTGAGGGTCTATTCTCCTAACAGTTGCATCCACCCGGACTGAGGCTTCGAGGTGAGGATATGGTTGCTTTGAGGGAGTTAGTCCTAGTGAGATAGGATAACGACGTGTTTACCCTCTAGCAGGTGATTGTTGTCCTTAGAACCATGTAACATAATGTATGTGATTAACCCATGGAAATGTGATGAAATGGTATGTGATGGTAAATGGTGTGAAATGAATGGTAATGGAAGTGGAAATGGATTTGGCTATGAACTGGTTAATTTCATCTTAATTAATTACTTGGAAATTATCATTCATTTCCTTTTTCATGGATAACCTGTTTATACTGGATATTTTGTAGACACCGTTGGTGGTGGCCTACGGAGTTGTACTCACACCTGGCTCGGGTCGCTGTTTGGTACCCGAGCAGACTTCATGTTTGTAAGTCAGGAGAAGGGAAAATGTCCTTTCTAGATAGTTGATTTGACATGGGTAGCACTTGGTGGAGGATCCAAACTTAGAGTTGGGACCATTTTGGGGATTTTCACCGTTGTCTTTATTTTGGGTTTTTTGTTCACTCTTTCACTTGTAGTATGACATGGCATATTTTATTTTTAGAAATGGTTGTTATACATGTTCCTTGTTTATTGGTTAATTTTTCCACTATTTGGTATATTTTTGTTGTGGCTTACTTTGATAAAAAGGGGGTATAGTCTCCCCACATGACTCCATAGACCCCCGCTGCTAGTCGGCACCCATTGGCGTATGGGGAGGCACGCTTGAGGTCATGTAATCACCCGGCTTGGAGCACCGGTTTAGTGGCTTCTAGGTCGTGGACGTTACATATTAAATTATCTGTAAACTAATTTTATTATAGACAAAATGTCTATTTTTTTATATTCAATGACTACTAAACCAAACAATTGAGAATTTGAAAAATATAAATCCACTGTTCTTCAATGGGGAATATTATGAGTACTTATGAGATAGAGTAAAAACCTTTATTATCATTACTGGAGGATATCATTTTATAACAATGAACAAAAATTATAAAATTTTGGAGAATAAATTATATGTGTTAAGTCATGAGGTGAAGGTGGATTATAAAGAGAATTATAATTTCAAAAATAAATTCCTATGCTCAATGACTCATAATATCTACAGTTAAATTTAATAATGTGAGAATATGAATAGAATATGAAAGTGTATTTAAATTACTCACTTTCAAACTTCCAAAGTTCTAAAGACACAGTGATTTGTGCTTCTTACTAATTATTAGGATTTTCATTTTCTACCTAGTGAATCAGTGATATAAATGCATAAAATTTTCATCAAATTTGTTAATGGACTTCAATATTTTGTTAAGAAGGAGATTACTAATGAACTGCTATTGGATAAGGTTATTGATATACTTCCATGGGATTGGGGATCCAAGTGTATGACTATAAATTATAATGAGTATCTGAGAAGTCTTAGTCTTGATGATCTTATTAGGATTATCTTACAATATGATAATGGGATGAAGGGTGATGTTGATAAGGATAAAATAAATAATGGTTTTTCATTATCTTCAAATTTTGGTACATAAATTTTGGTGCTCAAAACATCAAACAGTATTGCTATGAAAAATAAATATAAACCTCATTCTAGTGTTAGCTATTTGGAAACAAGTGATGGTGAACTTGATCGACATGAGAGATAAATTAATAATATTTTAGGAAATAAAAACTTCTTGTATGATTATTTAACTAATACAAAATATAATCGGGAGAGGAAGTAATATTATGACCCTATTTGTTATGAGTGCAAGAAATTAGGGAATATCATAAAAAATTGTCCTAGGCTGAAGAAGAATAGTAAGGATGAAAAATCGAAAAAGTTAAAATTGGGAAAAGGATTTAGAAGAACTAATGACACAATGAGTGTTAGTTATGATCTATATTCCAAATTTAATAGCTATTTGGGAAGGTAAATAGTAGAAAGATCAGTGGATTTTATGCTAATGCTCCTTGGAATGGACTAGGATTGATGGGGAATGTAACTCCAAACTCCCTTTTACAATTATATTTGGAGGATAGTTTTTAATAAACATGAATTATGAAAATTACATAACATCATAAAAATACTAAAATGATATTACATAATTAGAATAAATGATTAAATATATGTCTTTTGTGGAAAATAAAAATAAAATGATTATGAAATTCCTTGACTTAGAAAAGGAAGACATTACTAAAGTGAACACTAGGGTTTATAAACATACTTATAATATTTCTAATATTAATTTTGAGTTATAATTTAAATCTATGTTAATTTTAATACATAATTAATGAAATTTAGTTGAAAAACTAAAGTATGAACTTAATTGTCTAAATATGATGTTGTTTTATTTTACTTACAATCTGAAGAATTTTAACAATATCTTAAGACAGTTGAAACCAAATAATATATCTTTATAAATATGTTTTATATTTGTAAATTCATATTTTTATTCTAATAATTGTTTCCCTAAAATTGATCATTTATATACTAAATTTATATGATGAGTTCATTGGAAAAAAATAGTTTTCTTTGAATAAATTTCAATTTATCATATTTTATATTGACAAGATTTATAAAAATATTTTAGTTGTATAACATAATAGTTTTTGAAATATATGGATTTTTATGGTTTTCTTAGATTACTTTAAGAGAGAAAAGAAATTTTGGGTACCAAACTTTTAGCATTGATTATTTCAGAAAGATGTTATTATTACATAAACTTGAATATATGATACATGTACAGTAGTTGTCCCCTATACATGACTAAATACAAGTCCTATTTTTGGAACTTATAAAAAATAAAGAGAAAATAAATAACTTTTGGAGGTAATATTCAAGGTCAGATGATGTTTTTTCCCTCCATTTCATTGATATGTATTTAATTTTTAATGTAAATTATATTTTAGGTATTTATCCTAATCACATTAGCATTATCGAATTATGTGATTTAATCTACTATATAAACTTTTGTAATTAGAAATATAACACAAAAGTTAAAATGAGGTTCATGTTTTATCTAATGATGGGTTTGATAATGTTTACACTTTAGAAATAGATGACCTTATTTTCCAAAACTTACATTTCCTTAGTGAGTATGAAGATAAGTCTTGACTTTGGCAGAGTAGATTAAGATATTTCAATATCTATTAATTAGCTCAAATATCTAGGAAAGGGTTTGTGAAGGATCTATTATAGAATAAGTTTATTTCTTCTATATTTAATGATTGTTATCAATTTGGTAAGAAATATAATTCAAGAAATAAACCAACTAGTGACGTATCAAAATTTGATGCTTTTAATTTTGTACATATTAAAATTTTTGGACCTACAGAAACTAAAATACTCTAAAGAAATCATTTTGTGTATGTATTAGTTGATTATTATACTATGTATTATTAAATCTATTTTCTATATCTTAAAAAAGAATTAATCTCTAATTTAAAAAAAATTGTCTTATTTTAAATTTGATAAACCTACAAATATTCACTATCTGAGGTGATCATGGTGGTGGGTTTTTACATTATGATTTTGAAACTTTCTGTAGTAAAAATGGAATAAATCATAATTTTTCCAGAGAAAAAACTCCAAAAAAAATTAATGATTCAGTTTAACAATGTAATATAATCCTTTAAAAAGTACATATTTATTTTTTTGTGAATATTTAGCTTCTATTTATCTTTTAGATAATTCCATGAGTATAGATTATTTCACAAAAAAAATAGTATTTGTTCATCTAGTTATAGGTAAGATCCCTTATGAGTTATGAAATGGTAGGAAACCTACACCATATTACTTTAGAGTCATTGGACGAAAAGATTTCATTCTGGGTACAAAGTATTATCATCATAAATTTTATCTAAATGCTGATAAAGGGATTTTTCTTAGACATTCCTTCACATGTAAGTCTTATTGATTTTTCAACAAACAGACACATGCCATTGAAGAAATAGTACATGTTATGTTTTATGAATGTAAACCTTATGTGAAATTAAAACCTATGGAAGATACGCATTCGGATTTTATTTTTGAAACCCCCAATGTTTTATTATCATATGTTGACTTACAATTATCAAATAATAATATAAAAAAAATTTAGTACAATAAGTTATCTTCATAGAAGATAATTATTTGACTGATAATGACCAATATTGAATTTAACTAATATATTATTCAGTCTTAAGGAATCATCTTGATGATAATATCATTGGTGGTGTAGATCAACTATTAATAACTTGATGTTCTATTATAAATGAATGTGATCATCTTTTATTCATATCCCAACATTAACCCAAAATTACTGATAATTCCATGGGTGATGAGATTTAGCTAGTTTTGATTCATGACGAGCATAATCAATTGAAACGGAACAATGCTTAGTCCTTTGAAAATCTTTCAAAGGATCAACTCATTATAGGTGTTAAATGGGTTTTTCAAATATGTATGATGAAAATGGTATTTTTTAGGGAATAATGTGAGATATGTTTCTAATGATTATAATTAACTAGATTTAATAGACTATAGAGAAACTTATTCTATAATATCTTGGCATGATTCTATCTATTTAATTCTATCCTTTTCTACTCACCTAAACTTTACCCAATTTAAAATAGATATAAAGGGTTATTTACATAAAAAATATGTTCAAGAGGATGTTTTTAAAGAAAAATCCCATTGTTTTAAAAGTATAAATTTTTGGGAAAATATATTCTTACTTACCAAGTAACTCTATGGACTTAAACATGCTTCAATATCTTAGAACGATTTATTTTCCATATTCTTACTTCAAAATTTTTTTTAAAGGAATGATGGATCTGAATGGTTTTATCTAGAAATTTTTTAACCACACCATTAGTGTTAAAATTTATTTCAATGAATTTATCTTTATCTCAACACTAAAAAATATCACATATTAATTATATGAAATTATGAAAAAGTGAGCTCAAGATCAGCATGATGGGTGAAATTAACTATTTTCTTGGATTCCTAGAAAATTAGAGATCAAAAATAAAAAACCATAACTTAATATAAGTATATATGATATTTTCTTATACATTTTAGTTTTGAAAATTCCACTATTATTAGTACTCCATCAGGTACCCCTGGTAAACTTTACCCAAATGAATTCATGAAATTAGTAAAACAAAAAATATTTATGGGGATGATAAAAAGTTTACATTATTTGATGGATTCTTATTTAGAAATTATGTCCTCAGTGATATTTTATGAACGGTTCTAATAAAATAAAAATTAATTCCATTTTAGGGTAGATAAACGTGTTTCACACTACTCTAAAGGAACTTGATAACTTGGAATATTTTATTCTTCCATAGTTGAGTTCACATTAAATAGTTATTATGATGCTTAATTCGGTGGTTAAATAATGGATTGGAAGATAACTTCTAGAAATTATCATTTCAAAGATGAGTTTTTATTCACATGGTCCAACATGAAAGAGAATTAAATTTCCCTTTCCACTATTAAAGCTGAATACATGGAAGTTAGAAGTTATTGCATGCAATATTTTTGTGGATATATCACTCACTACAATCTGAGTTTCACAAAAAATATGATTTGTGATAAAAAATTATTGTCTCTTTGTCTAAGAACCCAACACATCAATCACATTTGAAGAACATATATATAAGATACAATTTCCTTCTGGTTCAAAAACAAAAATGAGATATTATTATCAAGTTTAGGAAAAGAAATAACATTGTGGGTATTTTCAAAAACACTTTAAATTATAATTGGTTGGAATATATTAAAAATAAGTTAGGTATGATTAATGAAAGGTGGTCATAATTTATTCTTTATTTTTCAATCTCACCTGAAATAAAAAAGCTCATTGATAAAGGGAGAGTATATTCTTGTTTAAAACTATACTAACATTTCATGTTGGTACTTAAATTGTTTGAAATTTATTAAATTATAACTTATCAAATTTACATTAAACATTTAATAATAACTCACCCACCAGAAGCTATTATATATAGTTCAATTTAATGGTAATTAACTTATAAGAGTTAGGTTTTTTATTTTTTCACTTTTATATGAATTCCTATTTTTTATTCCAAATTATAAATATCTTACCTTTGAATAATAAATAATACTATAATATGATTTTTATTCTAATTAAAAAAAATTATATGATGTCCATATGAGAATCTTGAATCTATAACATATTTTTCATGATAATATTCTATAAATTTCACTTCTATACTTTGATGACAACAAACTTTTTCTATTATATTTTATTTTTATGAATTTCTTACATTATGAAATTTTTATGCTACTTGATTAACACTTGAGAAAGGGAGAGTTTATTCATTTTTCCATTATTAGGATTTTATTTCATATTTTGTATAAATAAAAGATAATTTCGATTTAACATTCTCTAGGACCATCATTTTATAAAGAAGATCATCCATAAGAATCTTATGTTAACTTCTAAAAACATAACTTATTTTATTCTTTTCAACTGTTGACTCTTACCACAAATTTTTTTCAATTAATTATAAAATGGAAGGAAATGTTTTCCTATTTTCTTATCTTGATTTAGTGGAAGGAAATGTTTATTCCAAAATAAAATAATTTTATCATTATATTTCACAAATTTTATGGGGTATTGTTTCATTCCCTTTAATCATACATATTTTAAATATAACAACCCTGATCTTTATTTCACATTTAAACATGATTTATTACATAAAATTATAGTTAGTAAAACTCAAAATATTGATAGGAATAGTGTTTTTAGGATATTAGACACATTTCATAACAACCTAAAAAATTTAAAAGCAACATATTTATTGAAAACTTCTTTAACATGACCAAAATGTTCCTTCGTACTTCACACGGCATGGGATAACTTGAGGACATACATAATAAAGGGGTGAGCTATAAATCCTTGAAAGAGAATAAATAATACATAACATAAGAAAGAAAATACATGATTGAAATTAGGTATATCAATGGAGAATAAAATGAACATGAATAATATGGAATTACATATCAAGATAATCATTACATGAAAAATGTGGCAACAACATAAAGTACTACATTATAGCGCTATTGGGGTGCACCCTTTATAATAATTTCATTCTCATGCCTTAGTGTGCTAATAGCTCATATATCTTGGATTCATTATACATACTAATTTATTCCATGATCATGGAATGTGGAATACATACATGTAAGTCTCTAATAAATATTTATATGTTTAAAAAGGTGAATAACCTTGATAGAAATATTGGTATTGTATTGACTACCAAATTGTTTTTGGAATAAAAAATCACAGTGCAATTTCGGCAGCATAACGACATCACATAAAAATTCATAAAATGGGTTGATGAGAAATAAAAGGGTCTCTCATCATTTAGACATAAAATTTTCAGGTAGGGGGACATGTAAATACATGTACCAATATAATTAAATGGATACAGAAGGTATACCATAATAACTAAACTTAAATAAATAGGATAAAGGAAAAACTCCTTACAAAATTTCAGCATGGAGATAAGTGGTCATAATAGTTCATACGAGGGATAAATGAGAGTGAAAGAGGATTTAATAGATTATAAATATAATGGAAAGTAATTTTTACATAAAATAACATATCCCAACATAATAAAATGAAAATTAAAAGATGTAACATTAAAAGGAGTGATTCATAAAAGATTAGAGTGGAAGATAAGGTACCCTTACGTTATTTCGGCATACTAACGACTTAGGTAAGGGTCAAAATGATAGAGTATAAATGGTATATCACTAAAATAATATCAATTGGATCGTTAAGGAATAATAATAAATTAATGATAATATAAGAAATTAAAATTATAAACCCTAATTTCAGTGAATGTTCATGAATTGAAAGAAATAATGGAATGTTAGAATTTCTTACTTGAGTGTTTTAATCCTAAGTCTTGGGAGGGGATTCTTGAAAGCTTGGGGCACATTGGGAGGACTATATGGAGTAGAGGGTAGATTTTGGTCATTATCTAAAGAGTTTTATTGAAGATAAATTTTATCTTGGGTGGGTTTATATAGTAAAAGATAGGAATTTATTTATTATTCTGGTTTTGGACACTATATAATCAAATATTCAAAACCTCAAGAAATACTATGTTTTTTACCATGGTTTTCACCAAAGGGGAGTGGTTTAAATTACTTTAAATGTATAATGTCATAATATAAAAAAATAATTCTTTTTTTAGGAGGAGGTGAGTCACACTCTTAAATAAATGATTTGAAAATTATAAAATATATTATATGTCATGGAGGATTGATTAAGTATTTATAAAATAAATCAAATAAACATAAAATTACATTATTTTTAAAGTAAAACATGTATTTATCTGATTATAAATTTTATTATATTTATTACATCACTATTGGGTCATTATGATGTCATAAAACACACTGTATATTTTTACAATATTTTATTTTTACCCAAAAAAATAGACTATCTATGAAAATTATGAAAAATTAAACTTTACATAAATTATAAATCCTGATTCAAAAAATAATAATCATTTTATCTAAATAATTTTACCTATATATGAATTTTCACTTTTAAATTTAAAACTGACATTTATTGAGAATGATGGGTGTTTTATAAATAATAGTTTTTTTAAACCTTATTAAAATTATATTTCAAATACTAAAAATTATATGATCATTTATTTATGATAAATAATTATATTAAATATTATTTATTTTAGAAGTCCATTAATTCATAAATTCTTTTGTTGAATTTTAATATTAACAAAAAATATATTTTTTTCTATAAAAATCATTTTTAAAGTAACAATAATAGGATAAAAATATATTAATTATTCTATAGAATATAATTTACAAATTTATATTAATAGTATCTTGATACATAATCATTTAATTCACC
Source organism: Viscum album (assembly GCA_963277665.1). NCBI lineage: Eukaryota > Viridiplantae > Streptophyta > Magnoliopsida > Santalales > Viscaceae > Viscum > Viscum album. The sequence continues at coordinate 1,718,782,624 of OY728132.1, forward strand.
AGAATACGCCCTAAAAGAAAGGTGCATGATGATGGGGATTTCATGGGGTCTCTTGGTGAACATTGTTTGGGTATTGATCTCAATGAGCTTGAAATTATCTGATAAATGGTTTCACTCATTCTTATGTTGTTGGATATAATATTGGGTTTGGTCTTGGAAAAATCCCAAAAATTATATCTCCCTTGTAATCTCAGATTAATTGTCTTAATAGGGTATGATCCTACTGGTTGATGTCATCACTTCCTTTTTTTGTTCTAAAAGGATTTGTTAAAACCCTATATTTATAGTAGTCATGTGATCATTTTTCAATGACTATATTATAAATAGTAAAGATACTTAAAAAACTTTTAAATATAATTGGATATAATAAAGCAAATTAAGTTCATGTGTTTTTTATAACTATAAGACATTTAATTTAATTGAAAATGGGAATTTTATTCCTTATAGTTTGGGTCATTACAATATTTCCCCCTTTAGAAATTTCAACATATAAATTTTCTTTTCCAATGCAAAAAAAGAGTAGGGTATCTCGGATTTATCACATCCACCAGCTCACACATTGCTTCATCAAATACATGGTTTCACCAAAACTCTTTGATGAGGTGCATTGTCTTATTTCATAGAACTTTTTCTCTATGATCTAAGAGCTTCACTGGATGATCCTCATAATAATGTTCATTATCTAATGGTATCACGTCTGTATTGAGTAAATGTGATGGGTATGGTATGTACTTTCAAAATAGGGATACATGGAACACATCATGTACTTTAGAAAGGTTCGGTGGGAGTGTTAGTTGATATGCCACTACTCCGATACGATCAAGGATATCAAAAATGATAATGTACTTTGTAATAATATTTACCTTCTTCCCAAATCTCATCACTCTCTTAAATATAGATATACAAATGAATACCATGTCTCCAACATCAAACTCTAGGTCTCATCGATGATTTCCAGCATAGATCTTCTATCATCTCTAAGTAGATTTGATGTTTACTGAATGGTTTTAACTTTATCCACCATTTACTCAACCATTTCAGGATATTGATGTTTTGGATCCCCAACTTCATCCCAACATGATTTTGTTCTACACCTCTTCCCATAAAGTGATCCATAGGGAGAAATTTAGAGGCTTTAGTGGAAACTATTGTTATAAGAGAACTCGATCAGAGAGAGAGGTTGGTCCCATCCTCCTTTGAAGTCAATTTATCATGATCTCAACATGAACTCAAGTGTTTGGATAGTCCGATTAGATGGAAAATCAGTTTGAGGGTGATATATTATACTAAAATTATTCTTAGTGCATAGAGAATTCTTGACGCTTTTATAAAAAATAGTGGTGAATATTGGATCTCGATCAGACACAATCTATAGTTGTACTCCGTGAAGCCTTACAACTTCTATGATGTATATATGTGCCAGTTGATCCAGTGAAAAATCCTCTCAAATTCTAATTAAGTGTGCATTCTTTTTAAGATGATCTAAAATAACCCAGATAGTATTTTCTCCATTGGATGTATTTGGAAGTCCAGTGATAATGTCCATGGTTATGTTTTCCCATTTCAATATTGGTATGGGTAATGGTTTCGTCATCTCCGGGGAATTATTCATTTCAGCCTTCACTTATTTTCATACTAGGAACTTTGATGTATAATTAGAAACACCATCATCATGTTATCCCACCAATAGTTCTCTTATATATCTTGATATAAATTTTTGTTTCTTGGGTGAATAGAGAAAGTAAAACTATGTGCATCATCCAATAGTTCTCTCTTTAACTTGAGATTTTATGGAATGCATAGCCTTTACCCAAATATCGCAATTCATTCATCATTAAAATTGAAATCCAATGATCTCCCTTTTCTTATATTTTCCACTTTCTTCTAAATTCCCAGATCATATCTTTGGGCATCCTTTAACCTTTCAAGAAGAGAGAGTTGATAAATAATTTGTGAAAGGATGATGGGGTTTCTTTCTTTATGATTCTCATGTCCATCCTCTTCAAATCTAAGAAGATTAACTCCTTATCAATTTTGATTAATGATAGAACTATTGGATCCTTCTTAATTAGAGAATCTTCCACTTTTTCTCTTTCCTATTATGGTTTTGGATTGAGAATTTGTAATTCTTGATAATCTCTAACCATCTCCATTGCTGCATATTCATATTTTTATTTGTGAGTATATATTTAAGACTTTTATGATCCGTATATATTTTACAGTTCTCCCCAAAGAGATAATACCCCAAAATTTTCAAAGATAATCAAAACATTAAACTCCATATCATGTTTGGGATAGTTTTTATCGTGAATTTTTAACTCCATTAAAGAATAGGCTATGACTCTATCATTTTTCATCAACACACCACCCAATCCCTTCTTCAAATTCAAGCTAAAAATTATGAAAAGTTTCCCACTTGTGGGTAGTGTGATCACACGGGCAGTGATATGCCTCATTTTTAAATCCATGAATATTATTTCACATTCATCATTCTATGAAAATTTGACTCCCTACCGAGTTACCTTGGTAATAGGGTTTGATAATAATGATAAATTTCCCACAAATGGATGCTAATATCTAGATAACCCAAGTAAAATATGAATATATGTCATAGATGTTGGCTTCATCCATCCTTAAATTTCTTTTTTCCTTTAAAATATACATAGATATCCTAGTGTTTGTGATGATATTCCTCAAAAATGAGACTTCCTTCAACTAGAACTCACACTTTTTTTAAATTTCATAGATATTATCCTTGTGAAATGTCTTTAGCACAGTGCTCAAATACTCCTTATGGTCCTCATTGGTTTTCAAATATATAAGAATGTTATCTAGAAACACTACCATGAATTTTTTTAGATAAACTCTAAAGACTCTATTCATAAAGTCCATGAATATTTTTGGATAATTAGTGATTCTGAATGAAATCAATATGAAATAATAGTGCATGTACCTCATACGAAAATTAGTTTTGGGGATATCCTTTTTTTCACCGTAACATGGTAATATCTCAACTACAAAACCACCTTGGAAAAGTATAGTACTCCATATAGTTGATCAAAAAATTCATAAATCCATAGAAAAGGATAATTTTTATTTATCATTATATTTTTATGCTCACGATAATCAACACAAAGGTTCATTGACCCATACTTGTTCTTGACGAAGAGGACTTGTGCACACCATGGTGAATCGTGTGGATATATAAACCATTTATCCATATTCTCCTATAGTTGTTTCTTTATCTCCTCATTTTCCACAACATCCATCCTATACAGAATCTTGGATATTGGAAACTCCCCAAGCATAAGATCGATTGAAAATTAAACCTCTTGGATAAGGGGAAGACCAGGTAATTCCTTGGGAAACACATCAGTGTATTCCCTCACAGTAGTCATTTCTTCGATAATGGTTCTTTCATTAGAATCAATAAGTTGAGCTATATACACTTGTTCATAGGGAAATAATATCCATGCATGAGATTATGATTTAAAATATGATTCACCCACCTCCTTGAACTTGTATAGAATCTGGGGTTGATTCTCGATATGTAGAGTGATTTCTATCTCATGGAAATTTATGTTGGCTCTAAGGAGGGAAATCCAATCCATACCTAGAATTGAATCAAATTCCACCAAGGGAAGTATGAAAAGTTTCACCTAGAATTTCATCCCACAAACGATGATAGGGGAGGAGTTATATACATAGGATTCAATAATTTCCCCACTTTTGGTTTTCACTGACAACTCTACTTCCATTCTTTTAAGTGGTGTTTGAATAGTTCTACTAATCTTTTATGATATGTAGGAATGTGTAGAACCATAATAAAAAATTATGTTCGTTGTTCATGAATGGATAACTAGAGTACCTATCACCACTTTTTTGTTGGTATTTACTTCAACAATAGTGATGGAAAATCATTCCCTTCTTCCTTGGAGTTTTTTGGTTGCCACCGAAATTTTTTGGCTTAGTGCACTCAGTCACAAAGTGTTCTAGTTCCTTATAGTTGAAGTATTGAACAATGCGTTGAGGGTTCATGGGAGAATTCCTTTCCTATATCACATTGGTGGGTTTCTCCTATTAGTAATCATTAGCTATGTTCCCTTATCTTCCAAACCTAAATCATTTCCTCGTTCCCTTTAGTAAATTTCTAAGGTGATTCTTTCTGCTCTTTTGAAAAGTGGTATACTGATATTTCTTAGCACCATTGGATTTACCCATCAGGCCACCATAATTAAACTCCACTTTTTTCCTTTTTTTCTCTATGATATCCATAAGATTCACTGATATCTATTTATACTTTGAAGGAACATCAAAACATTTCTACATAGTTATCAAATTCACAGATTTCCAAGGATTTTCATATACTTTGACTTATCCCACCAAAGTAGCGGTCAACCTTACATTTGGGGGTAATGGAAAAAATGGAGGTGTATCATCTAATAATTGTGAATTTTTCCTCATACGATCCAATATATTTGTCTTAATTTCTCTTGAGTGAAAGCAAATCTAATTCAATTTTAAGATAAAGGGAGTGGGGAAAATATTTATCAAAAAACATTTTCTAGAATTCCTTCCACTCCATTACTTCAATCTATTCCCTAGGCATTGTATTGTTGATCAATTTCCACCACTAATCAGCATCACCCTCAATATGATAAATAGCCATAATAACCTTCTCTTGTTTGGAACATTGAAGTATGGATAATATCATTTCAATGGATTTGATCCATTTCTCCTTGATTAATGGATTAGATTATCCATTAAAAGTAGGAGGACTTTATCCCATGAAGATTCTGATTGCATCTTGTCCTCTCTTAGAGGGTTCAGGTGATCCTCCAGATCCAAGAATCTATTCAAAACTTGTGTTAACTGATAGAGTATCATGATAAATTTTTTGATTATTTCTCCTATCGAATTGGGAATATCTTTGGGGAAATCATCACACTTCCCTTCATATAAGTTATTAACAGGATTCCTCATATTTCTGGCCATTACTATAAAAAAATGAATTAGGTATGAATATTATAAAATTAAAAAAAAATAAAGGGTAATCCAATTACATTAAAGTTATAACTTATAAATTACATTTATCTCCTTAACATATGAGTTTCTTGGATTAAATATATGTTATCCATGACCCATTTCCTAAAATTTATTATTACATGAATTTTTTTGTTCCCTGATTAATGGTTCGTAATGAGATTATGAATTTACCAAAGTATATCCCCCAGGAGTTTCAAACCAAGTGCATAATAGAGCCCATTTTCATTACCATATTACATATAATCAGACCTCAAACATCCTTTTATGGATTTTACACATAGGTATATTTGTCTCAGAACCACGTCTACTTATAGTATCTAGACAAGGATGTATTTTCTTGATAGACCACTTACTCTATACTTACCAAAATTTTGGGATATTTTCTTATACATGGTATTATCCCTAACGAATTATCTATAGTTATATAATAATAAGGTTTTTGTTATAGTTTTTTTAATCCTAATCCGAAATAAACCTATCCTCTGATACCAACTATAACAACCATTCTATTTATTTCATATTTAAACATGATTTATTACAAAAAATTACACTTAATACAAATCATAAGATTGAGATTTATAGTTTCTTTGGTATATTAGATACGTTAAATAACAACTTAAAAATAGTAAAAGATATATCTTTATTTAAAAAATCTTTAACATGACCAAAACATTCCTTCATTGTAATGTCCCTGAACCAGGTTCCAATAAATTGGTGGCCCGTGTCGGATCGTTACATGACCTTAAGCGCACCTCCCTGTATGCCAAAGGTTTCAGAATTGTAGTGAGGATATACTAGGTCATGTGGGGATACTATACCCTCTTTATTAAACTAAGCCACAAAATATCACAAAATAAATAGCATATACATGTGAAATAACCAATAACATGCACAACCAAACATCTCCCAAACTGGGTACAAACCACAAGAAATAATAAATGTGCCATGCATAATATAGTGATAAGGGAAAAAAATCCAAAATAAAGACAAATAATAAAATCCGTAAAATAGTCCTGGCCCTAAGTCTGGATCCACATCCATGCATGTCCCATGTCCAACCCAACTCCCTCGCATAGGGCCCTTGGCCTTGTCCTCACCTACAAGCATGAAATCTGCTTGGGTACCCAATGGTGGCCCAATCAAGGTGTGAGTGTAGCACAGTAGGCCACCACCAATGTTGTCTAAAAAATATTTAGTTCACTAGATAGTGCATGAAAGAAATAAATAAATATGAATAAATAGATAAGATTTCAATTAGTCGTTAGTGATAGTGGTTCCATTATGTTAATCCATTACAAGATTCAAATTCAACACATATAAAGACTGTATGCTCAGTTCACCTTTATCATTTGTTCAATGGATTAGGTGTAACATCCCAGGTGTATAAATAAATAATACATTTTCGTTTTAATTATTATTTTGTGAATTAAATATTAATTTTACTTTAAATAGGTTTCTATGATCGATGGCGTACCCGATACGCGACAATAGGTTTCTTTGAAATCTTACGTTGCAGAATAATAATATATTATTATTATTTTAAATGCTAGTTAACTCATATTCATTGTATTGGCGGGAATGAACAGAACTAAATACAATATGATTATACATTTTTTTAATTGTTTTTACATTTACCAAATAAATTTTAGAGGCTTAAAATAAGAAACAATCTGATTTTAAGAATAATTTACTTTCAAAGATTGATTTGCCACCTTTTTTTGGTGATACCTATTTAAATCTAGTTTTTCTCACTTTTATATGTTCTATTTGACAAAATAAAATTATTTTTCAGAATCAGGACATCAAAATTCAATTTGGGTAAATCTTTGTTATTTTTCTGATAAAATTCATTTTTTTATGAATAGTGAAAAATATTGTATTCTAATTAAAAAGTGTCTTTTAATCTAATTTATTTATATGGTTAGATTATATTTTTAATTGTTTTAAAAGTTTAATTATGTTATGTTTTTACCATTTAATCCAATGTTTGTCATTGGAATTAATTTCACTTAGAAATTGGACAAAAACAAATATCAATCTTTTGATAGTTATTGTTTCTTAAAAACACGCTATTTTTTTTGATAACGGGAATTAATTTTAAATTAATTAATCCAAATTATATGTTTTAAATTTGGTAAAATAGACATCATTTTTGAATTCATAAGATCAAATATATCTTAGGATGAATTTTTGTTATTTTTCTGAAAAACTCCAATTTTTGATGAATAATGAAACCACTAAGTCGTAGTTAAAAAAATGACTTATTCATTTAAATGAAACTTTACAGCTTTTGTGGATTGAATTTATAAAATCCAATATACATGGTTTTTATTAGTAATAAAAATGTGGTTCAATAAGATGAAATTAATTTTTGGTGAATAGTAACTTTTGACTTTTATTTACCACAGTTAAAGGTAAATAGGGTAATTCAAGGTATAAAGAATATTATAATAATATAAAATTACCTTAACACATGTCCTAACCTTATTTTTTGAGTCATTTAAGACCATGGAAATATTTGGGTCGATTTTGGGACCCCATGGAGCCACTTGGTAGTGATAATGACACTTTATTTTAATTAACTTAAATTAAAGGCAAAAATGGCATAAAAAATATCTTTTAGTAAATTAATTTCTACAAGGGGTTAAATAAGTTATATTTTCAACTATAAATTTTCATTGGAAATATAATAATATTTTCTACATCATGGTATTTTTTTATAATTTTTATATATCAAATAAATAAAGTTATTTATGACACAATAATGATGCATTGTTTACCTCATTAATAAATGATTTAAATAAATAAGATTATAAATATTAAAAAAATATCCAAAACCTGTCCAATTCTTATTGAATTAATTTATTTCGACCATTATTCATCTTATATTAGACTTTAATTAGTTTTTTACCTTAATAAACCAAATATCATTATATAATAAAATAATATTTTCACACATTCATAAAGATCCCCTCCTCCCCCTTATTAAAAGCCCTCATTTCTAACTCATTCCTCACGCCTCTAAAGCCCATTGTCTCATCAAAACCCTACCCAAATATGTTTTAAAGATCCCTATCCTCCTCCTATAAGCCTTACCTGAGGCTGAAGGTACTTCAAGAAGTCCTTTTGGTTCGAACCAAAGGGAGTTACCCAAATTAAAGGTAACGGTTTCTCTTAACTTCTTTTCTTTTATTTTACTTATAAAACCCCTAAACTCTTTTTATTATTTTCTTTTATAACAAAACTATTATCCTCAATATACTAGGTTGTTTTTATGAGATGTATTCAAACTACACATACACACACCTCCATCTAATGGGTAAAGAACATACTGTTTCTGTGGATGGCAAACTAACGCATCACGAAATGATGATTGTTCAATTATCTCCTACTACCTCTCATGGTGGACATTAATATGGAACTATATTTATATATGATATATATTATGTTTATGTTTTCTTTATTCTTCTGTATTTTTTATTTATATTATACCTTTATGGTTTCCATTATGGGTAAATATGATAATTTCATTTGAGGAAGTGCGGACTACCGCCCCATCAAAGTGATATGACTCATTAATGATAGATGTGGGATGTATAAATGATGTAGGTAACAATATTATATATGATATTATACTAAAATTATAATATACCTATGTATCATATGTTTTAATTCCATTAAAATAAAAAATAGAGAAGAAATTAGCTTTCATGTGTACATACGGCTTTCTTCCTTCCAAATTAAATTTTTTATAAAAGAGGTCACTTCGAGGGAAAGTGATAAAACCATATTACAAGACAACCGCATGTCGACCCTCATAATAGGTTACCGAACTATTCTAAAAAAAACTTTAAATGTTTTGAATTAAACACGCTATGTACGCTCCATGCTATTGAAGTTACCTTTGCATCTAGATTGTCTTTAATGAGATCCTCAAAATTGTCAGCCATCCTATCCCAAGTCTAAATGTATTCATCCAGGTTTATTTTCTTCTCATTGATTCTTCCAGCCAAGATCTGTTCTTTCCTGGTGATCCACCCCACTTGCTCTTCATTATGGTCAACATGCAGTGATCTAGCGTATATTCTATCAGCTTTCTCCTTTAGAACGTTGACATTAAAATGATTATCCGCTATCTATTTCGCAGAATGTAGGAGAAGCTCCTGGTCCGCCTCCTCCTTCCTTGTCTCCTCATATACATCCTCTGATTCCCCTATGTCCCTTGACCGATTAGGATCCACACTCTTGTCACATTTAGACTCCTCCACATTATCATGGAAGTATGGTTGGTCATGGTCCATAAAATGTATTCCCTTTCCAGCTGATCGGGTAGTCATCGGTTTGGGAAGGTATGAGTAATATCTCCAGGTCTTGGTCTTCATTCCTGTATGAACTGAATAGTCTCCTACATCAATAAGTTTTATATTCCCTTTTGACATCATGTCATGTGAGATCCTCTTGAATTTATCCTCTTCTTCCATCATTGGAGGAGATTGAGGGGTCTCATCTGAGGCTACTTCATCAACATTTGATGGACCCCTATCCTTGGCCTTCCTGTGATTTACCTTGGTCCATTCCCCATTAAACTTAGCCCCATCAATACCATGAGTCGTTTTCAGGAGGGAGATTTCTCCCATCCTCAGAGCATTTGGTCCAAGAATTCCTACAATATTCCCCAAGTGTACTTTCTCTCTCACTGAGGATGAGATGGAGTGGCCCCCTTTAGCTCCAGCCACTTCCCGATTGCAACTCACGGGGGAGTATATAGTATCCACATATGATTTCGTAATAACAGTAACCTTTGCCTCACCTTCGCTGACTATACCTGTAGAATCACCTCATTTCCCATGCCTGCAAGCCTGTTGAACATGACCCAGACGACCACAACAACAACAAAAATCGGTCCAATAATCAAAACTAACCCTCTGTTTAATCTGGAACTCATTCTCAGCCTCAATCCAAAGAAAATCAACTGGTGGTTTGGAAAAATCTACCTCCACACATATCCATAGAGAAATTGGATGGCAGAGGGATCGATAGCGGTTGTCAAAACAAAGGAACCTACCCACCATCTTACCAAGCATTGAAAGAATGGAGGGGTTTTGGAACAGAAGAGGAATACTGGGGAAGCTTACCCAAATTGGAGTCAGTAGAGGATCTCACCTCAAATTAAAGTTGTAGGACCATCGGAAGAGGAATAATTGGGCTCCGTTGCAGGTACTTTTTTTGGTCGTCCAGGCAGAGATAAGGTCTTCTTCAGTTGCAAAGTAAATCAAAAGGTGTCGAGGGTCCATAATCCCAACAATAGCATGGTGAATCAAACCCCACGACTCGGAGACAAAGTAGTTGAAGGCGTCAATGGAAGGGAAATTCCGACCAAATAGGCCCACCAGAGAGTTCCTATAGAGATCCATGGAATCTGAGAACTCTTTACCTGTAACCAATAACTTTGGGATTCCCTCAACCAATTAGGGGACTTTGGGGGCGAGGTCGATTGTAGGGAACGATGGGAGGTCTGCCGGATCTATGAGAGGAGCAAAAGAACTAGAGGAAAACAATCCCAAGTGACCCCTCCCCCTCTCGGGAGGGGGAGGGAAAGGTTTTGAGGCCATTCTCAGGACATGGAAACCCTAGAAGGCAGAGGGGCCCGAGTGCTTACCTTGTGTACATACGGCTTACCGTCTCCATGAATGGTGCATTTCATTTCATACCTCTAAATGTTATATAATATTATAAATACATATTTATACTGGATATATATGATATATAATATATCTAAATCGTGAATATCATTTGGGAGATAATTTACTCTTGACCACAGGGGCAACTTGTATTTATAAGGTGTTCATTTTTGACTCAAGAACCAAATATCAACAAAACAATCATTATTAACTTAAATGATTATATAATGTTTATAACATGGTAATAATTGAGATAAAAGGAATAATAAATGTGAAAAAATTTCTTAATCAAGTATAAATTAACTTAAGTTTATTATTCAGGAATAACAAGGAACAAACAAGTCAAGTCGTACACGAGGTAAGGGGTTTCTTATCTCACATTTAATTCTGTGATATTTCCATTGTTCGCCACTAATTTATTGAATGTGGTGTATTGGGTACTGCCATTTGATATATATTATCATGATTCTCTATATATTCTTGTTATTCTATGAATCATTTGGTGGTTATTAACTTTTGGTCATATGACTTGATTCATTACAATGTGGTAAGGGATTTTCATCTTAATTTTTATACATGTGAGATTCATGATATATTTTACACTATTTCCTTTTGTGTGGTGTATGTAATGACCATGATTGTATTAATTGTTTAATATACTTCAATTTATGGTTATTTACATCTTCATTTTATGATCCTTCTTTCATGGGTGGTATGTTTCGTATGTTACCAAATAGGTCAGGGAGCCTTTTAACCCAATTTCTATTCCTTGGGTTAATCCTCTAATTCTTAATTATGTATTGCTATGATTAGGTGTGGAATCATTGTTTATTTATTTATGTTGTAAATTCCACTCCCCTTTGTGCGGATATACTATTGATTCACATAATCACTCCATTGATAAATTCTCAAGTCATCGATATGAACTTGATAGGAGTAATTTTAACTCAGTTTCCATTCATTGAGTTAAACACCCAAGTCATTGGTGTGGTTTTTACAAAAATCTGTGTGAATGTTCTATGATTAATTTAAACTGAATATCCAATCATATTGAGTGTATTTATATTTTTCACACAATATTATGAAATTTATTTATCCTTAATCTAAGGATGCAGTTTTTATAAGGGATTTCATCTCAATTTACATTCCATTGAGACTTCATTGTTGTTATGCACAAATTCATTCTTATATGGTGTATATAATGTCCTTTGGAATATTATATCCTGAATCCCTTTATTCTCATGATATTATAAAGTTCTGATTCAATTTTATTCCTCAATTATCTGTATTAAAGAGTCTCTCATTTTGTTAAAAACTTTGTAGCTAAAATATCATTTTATATATTTTAAAGATTTATTCTTATAAATATTTCTCATTAATGTTCATGTTTTCAAAATGGTTTTTAGAATTTATTTATATGGACATTGAATTTTTAAATTTTTAATTCCTTTAAAAGTTTCAAAGTGGTTTGGGACACTTTTATTCAAAAAATATTTACTAAATGTTTTAAATGGTTTTGAAAATCGTTTGATAAAATATTGTTTATTTTAATATCCTGATTTGATATATTGTGATTAGAATGTGGAAATGTTATCTTTCCTTTATTCTTGTGTTATGTGTTATGATTATGTTATGGTTATTGGGAATTTTTTTAATTATATGGGAGGTTTTGTGATAAACCTAGGGTGGGTGGGCCTGAGATAGCTCTCCAATGCATTGGGTAACGTGACAGAGGTAAACGTTAATTTTTCTCTTAAAGGATTTAGGGAATATATTGTGATGGGTATTCCAAATGTGACTCCCTATGTCGCTGTAATAGCTACAATGTAATTGTGTTATGAATTCCATAAGTAACATTTATGATTTATGATTTGTGGGTGTTATTCATAAATATTAGGATTTCGTAAGGTGTGTTATGATTGAAAAGTATGGTTTCATTGGTTTGTCTTTAATGATGAGATAATATTTTCCTTCCTTATTTTATAGCTATTACTGATCTTTTTATGCTCATCCCAAGTTTTTGAAATGTTTTCTACAGGAAATAAATATGAATAGGGTCATGTATGGGATCAAGGAAAATTCATGTTGTCTAAAACATGGAATTAGAACTGTGTCTTTTTAAGAGTTTTTATTTTATGAAAAAATGGATACTGAGTAGCAATGTCTACATGTAATATTCAAGTTGTTATATATTAGTTATGGCCAAATTCTCTAAAACTCTAAACCTGAAAAGATCCTCAGTGTGAATTCTTGTCATAATTCAATATTATGTAATGTTTAAGGTCAGGTCCTTACAGTTGGTATCAGAGGTCGGTTTAGATAAAATTAGAGGTTATTGTGTTATTTTAGAATAAGTGACATTACCATAATGATTAGGATTTTAGAAAGAGTCACTGTTATTTTAGATAAGGTGAATGATTTTAAGATAACATGAATAAGTATATCTTATTATTTACCCTCCTTATAAGATATTATATGATGATTTTACTGATATACTCACACTGGTATTTTTTGTTTTAGTAAATGGCTTGATCTAGCCGGCACCAATGTAACAGTGGATATTAAGAAAACTGTGATGGTTTTTGAATGAGAAACTAAATGAAATGGGAGATTCAATGAGAACTCTTGTGGTTATTCTCAACCAACTATCTGGATTCATTATTGACAACCTAAACCTTGTGGATTTTTATAAGGAATTGTATATGTGATAAACAAATCCCTACCGAAGTTCAGGTAATAATCATAAAGGTAAGTATGTTCAAAAATCTATGTGTCAATGATGTGGAAAGGAACACTTAGTAAAATGCTTCAATGGGATAGGAAGATGTTATAGATGTGGAAATGAATTTTATAAAGCAATAACCTATCATAGAAAAAGGAAGCATCTAGTTGATGCTAGGAAAGGTAAAGAAGTTATTTCTGAGGGATCAATTGAATGTTTTAAATGTTGTTTTCATGATCATTATAGAAACAGATGTCCTACAAAGAAGGTTCGAGAATGGGATCACCATTATCATACAAATATATGTTTACCAATACCTAATTCCATTCCAATTGAGGATGAAGAAACTGACAATGACCAATGAAAGGTATGGATTATTTCTTAACTGATGTTTAGAAATTATTGAATCTTTGGATATGACTCATGATTTTGTATGTAGGAAATAATAAATTCATAATAAGTTGGAAAGTAATGGTTAATGGATCATGAAGAACATTGAATGCGTAAGAAGTCAACATATACAGGATTCAAGTGTTATGTTAGATTTTAGGATGGTGAAATGTTTAAAAGTATTAAGGCTATTTTTGATGATGGGATTACATTAGAAGAATTTTAATATTATGTGTATCCCAAAAGATTGATATATGAAAATTTTATTCAAGGAATAATTATCTATTCTTTTGTGGATATAGTTATAAAGAGTCATTTGGGTTTATATGATCCGTGAATTTGAGACAATTACAGGTTAATACATTTTTGGATGAAAAATAAAAGTTATTAGATAACCTTTGTGGTTAAAATATTTTATGGTTATTTTTGATGAATTTATATCTTTTTTGGGAATTTTATAAAATTATATTGTTTTTGAAAAAGTACAACATGAATACCACATGATAACCCATCATGTCGGACAAAACTGCAGGAATCAAACCCACAACCAAAGTGTGACTGGGAATTATCGCTTACCATTGGATTACATGAAGTCCCTAGTTAGTATGAATAATTATTTTTAGTTAAATGATTTTATGAATATAGAATAAGTTGATTTTGGGTTATCTATGGATGTGATTAACCTATCATAGAGAATATGTGATTTGTTTAATTACACTTCAGTATAAGACTTTAAGAGTAGTCAATGTTTTTTGAGATAAATGTTATGATTTATGTGGAAGACTATGTGATAAAATCCTTTTGAAATTTTGTCTTTCAATCATAGTTTGAGTTACTTCAAAGAATTTACGGATAGTTTTTTATTGAATGTTCTTTGTTGAACATTGGGTATTGTTAGACAAAATTAAGATATTAAGAGTAGTTTTTCTTTTTGTAAAAGTTTATCCATTTGGGGATTGTATGATCTCGTACTAACCATTTGGGTTTTAGTTGATTTCTAAGGTAAAGGGAAATATATAGTTCTTATTTTGTGGATTATGTTATTCTCTAGAAAATGATTCTTGTGCTTTTGATGTGATCAAGTCTTTTTGAATGCTCATTGTTTGGAGAAAAGATTAGTTTTTTGTAGAAACTTATTAAAGGATGTAACTATACTTGAAGGTAAGTATATTTACTTATGTTCTTATTCTATGTAGTAAATGAATTCCTCAAAATTATGAAAAGGAACGTAAAACAAAAAATTTGTTGGTTTACGTTTCCTACTAGGTAATCAAAGACCATTTAACCAATCACAAGTTTGTGATTTTCTGGTGGTTAACTTTATCCTAATCATATTTTCTATCACTCTCTATTAGAACATGATGTTTTGTTTTCTCCTCCATATTAATGTTTTCATAGAATCCTAGTATATTTTGTCTTGGGTGACCATTGTACTTCTCTTCTTTTATTTTAAAGTGATAGATTTGTTGACTCTTTTTCTGATGTCGGACTTTCAATAAAATTTCTAAGCCCAATTTTAAAATTGTGAGGACGCAATTCCCAAAAGGGAAAAGGATGTAACATCCCAGGTAAATAAAGAAATAATGAATTTTTATTTTAATTAATATTTTTTGAATTAAATATTAATTTTACTTTAAAGGGGTTTCTATGATTTATGGCGTCCGTGATACGGAACAACGGGTTTCTTTGAAATCTTACGTTGCATAATAATAATATAATATTATTATTTTAAATGGTAGTTAATGCCTAGCCGTTGTATTGGAGGGAATGAAAAAAACTAACTACAATATGATTATATATCTTTGTTAAATGTTTTTACATTTACCCAATAAATTTTAGAGGCATAAAATAAGAAAGAATCTGATTTTAAGCATAATTTACTTTAAAAGGTTGATTTACCGCCTTTTGATAGAGAACCCTCTTTAAATCTAGTTTTCGTCACTTTTATATGTTATATTTGACAAAATAAAATTCCTCTTCAGAATCAGGAAATCAAAATTCACTTTGGGTAAAATTTTGGTATTTTTCGGATAAAATTCATTTTTTTATGAATAGTGAAAAATACTCTATTTTAATTCAAAAGTGCCTTTTAATATAATTTATTTATATGGTTAGTTATATTTTTAAAAGGTTTTAATGTCTAATTATATTATGTTTTTACCATTTAATCCAATTTTGGTCATTGGAATTAATTTCACTTTGAAATTGGACATAAACAAGTGTCAATCTTTTGATAGTTATTGTTTCTCAAAAACACGCTATTTGTTTTGGTAACGGGAATTAATTTTAAATTAATTAATCAAACTTATATGTTTTAAATTTGGTAAAATAGACATCATTTTTGAATTCAGAATATCAAATATAGCTTAGTCTTAATTTTTGGTAATTTTCTGAAAAACTCTAATTTTTGATAAATAGTGAAACCAGTAAGTCGTAGTTAAAAAACTAACTTTTTCATTTAAATAAAAAATTATCGCTTCTGTGGATTGAATTTCAAAAATCCAACATAAATGGTTGTTATTATTAATTAAAATTTGGTTCAATGAGATGAAAATAATTTTTGGTGAATAGTAACTTTTGACTTTTATTTACCGCGGTTAAAGATAAATAGGGTAATTAATGGTAAAAATAATATTATAATAATAAAAAATTACCTTAACACATGTCCTAACCTTATTTATTGAGTCATTTAAGACCATGGGAATATTTGGGTCGATTTTGGGACCCCATAGAGCCACTTGGTAGTGATAATGACACTTTATTTTAATTAACTTAAAGTAAAGGCAAAAATGGAATAAACAAATATCTTTTAGTAAATTAATTTTTAGAAGGGGTTAAATAAGTTATATTTTCAACTATAAATTTTCATTGGAAATATAATAATATTTTCTACATCATGGTATTTTTTTTATAATTTTTATACATCAAATAAAAAAAATTATTTATGACACAATAATGATGCAGTGTTTACCTCATTAATAAATGATTTAAATAAATAAGATTATAAATATTAAAAAAATATCCAAAACCTGTCCAATTCTTATTGAATTATTTTATTTCGACCATTATTCTTCTTATATTAGACTTTAATTAGTTTTTTACCTTAATAAACCGAATATCATTATATAATAAAATAATATTTTCACACATTCATAAAGATCCCCTCCCCCCCCCTTATTAAAAGCCCTCGCTTCTAACTCATTCCTCACACCTCTAAATCCCATTGTCTCATCCAAACCCTACCCAAATAAGTTTTAAAGATCCCTATCCTCCTCCTATAAGCCTTACATGAGGCTGAAGTTACTTCAAGAAGTCATTTTGGTTCGAACCAAAGGGAGTTACCCAAATTAAAGGTAATAGTTTCTCTTAACTTCTTTTCATTTATTTTACTTCTACAACCCCTAGACTCTTTTTGTTATTTTCTTTTATAAAAAAACCAGTATCCTGAATATACTAGAATTTTTTTATGAGAATTATTATAACTGAACATACACACACCTCTATCTAATGGGTAAGAACATACTGTTTCTGTGGATGGAAAACTAATGCCTCACTAAACGTTGATTATTCAAGTATATCATACCACCTCTCATAGTGTCCATTTAGATGGAACTATATTTATTTATGATATATATTATGTTTATGGTTTCTTTATGCTTCTGTATTTTTCATTTATAGAATACCTTTATGGTTTCCATTATGGGTAAATGAGATAATTTCATTTGAAGAAGTGTGGACTACTGCCCCCTCAAAGTGATATGACTCATTAATTCCATAGTTTGGACGTATAAAGGATGTAGTTAATTACATTATATGTGAAATTATACTATAATTATAATATACTTATGTATCATTATGTTTCAATTCCATTAAAATAATAAATAGAGACGAAAGTAGTGTCCATGTGTACGTACGGCTTACTGTCTCCATGAACGGTGCATTTCATTTGTTATCTATAAATGTTATGTAATATTATAAATACATATATATACTCGATATATATGATATATATGATATCTAAATCATGAATATTATTCTGGAGATAATGGAATCTTGACCACATGGACAACTTGTAATTATAAGGTGTTCATTTTTTACTCAAGTACCAAATATCGACAAGACGACCATTATTAAATTAAATGATTACATAATGTTTATAACATGTTAATAATTGATATAAAAGGAATAATAATCTTAAAAAAGGTTCTTAATCAAGTATGAATTAACTTAAGTTTATTATTCAGTAAGAACAAGGAACAAACAAGTCAAGTCGGACACGAGGTAAGGGGTTTCTTATCTCACTTTTAATTTCGTGAGATTACCATTGTTCGCCGCTCATTTATTGCATGTGTTGTATTTTGTATGGACATTTCATATTTTTTATCATGATTCTATTTATATTCATGTTATTAAATGAATCATTTTTTGTTTATTAACTTTTGGTCATACGACTTGACTGATTATAATGTGGTAAGGGATATTCATCTCACTTTTTATATCAATGAGATTCATGCTATATTTGCCACTATTTCCTTTTGTGTGGTGTATGTACTTACCATGATTTTATTCATTATGTAATATACTTCAATTTTTGGGTATTTACATATTAATTTTATGATCCTTCTTTCATAGGTTGTATGTTTCGTAAGTTACTAAATCTGTAAGGGAACATTTTAACCCAATTTACATTCCTTGGGTTAATCTTTTAATTCTTAATTATGTCATGCTATGATTATGTGTGAAATAATTGTTAATTTATTTATGTTTTAAATTTAAC
The DNA here is from genome assembly GCA_963277665.1 of Viscum album. Taxonomy (NCBI): domain Eukaryota; kingdom Viridiplantae; phylum Streptophyta; class Magnoliopsida; order Santalales; family Viscaceae; genus Viscum; species Viscum album. Next base: position 1,718,801,240 of record OY728132.1, read on the forward strand.
TCCCCTTTTTTGGATATAATTTTTATATATATAATCACTCCTTTGATAAATTTGAAAGTCATCGATATGAACTTGATAGGAGTAATTTTAACTCAATTTCCATTCATTGAGTTATACACCCAAGTCATAGGTGTTGTTCTTAAAAAAAATATGTGTGAATGTTTTCTGATTTATTTACACTGAATATCCAATCATATTGAGTTTATTTAAATTTTTATCACATTAATATGTAATCAATTTATCCTTAATCTAAGGATATAGTTTTTATAAGGGATTTTGTCTCAATTTACATTCCATTGAGACTTCATTGTTTTTATTCACCAATTCAATCTTATATGGTGTACATACTATCCTTTGGAATATTATATCATGAATCCATTTATTCTCATGATATAATAATGTTCTAATTCAATTTTATTCTTCAATTATATGTATTCACGAGTCTCTCATTTGGTTAAAATCTCTTTAACTAAAATATCATTTTAAATGTTCTAAAGATTTAATCTTATAAATATTTCTCATTAATGTCCATTTTTTCAAAATGGTTTTTAGTATTTATTTATATGGACATTAAATTTTTAAAATTTTAATTCCTTTAAAAGTTTCAAAGTGGTATGGGACACTTTGATTAAAAATTATCTTTATTAAATGTTTTAAATGGTTTTCAAAATGGTTTGATAAAGCATTGTTTATTTCAATATCCTGATTTGATATATTTTGATTATAATGTGGAAATGTTATCTTTTCATTATTATTGTGTTATGTGTTATGATTATTTTATGGTTATTGGGAATTTTTTTACGAATACGGGTGGTTCTATGATAAACCTAGGGTGGGTGAGCCTCAGATAGCTCTCAAATGCATTGGGTAATGTGACAGAGGTAAAGGTTAATATTTCTCCTAAGAGATTTAGAGTGTATAATGTGGCGGGTATTCCAAATGTGACTCCCTATGTAGGTGTGATAGATACAATGTAAGTATTTTATAAATTCCATAATTTACCCTTATGATTTATTATTTTTGGGTGTTATTCATAAATCTTATGATTTCGTAAGGTATGTTATGATTGAAAAGTATGGTTTCATTCATTTTTATTTAATAATGGGATAATGTTTTCCTTCTTTATTTTATAACCCTTACTGATAATTTTATGCACATCCCATGTTTTTGAAATGTTTTTTACAGGACATAAAGATGAATAGGGTCAAGGATGGGATCAAGGAAAAGTCATGTTATCTAAAAAATGGAATTAGACATGTTTCTTTTTAAGAGTTTTTATTTTATGAAAAAATGGATACTGATTAGTAGTGTATACATGTAATATTCAGGTTGTTATGTAATAATTATGGCCTAATTATCTAAAACTCTAAACCGGTAAAGATCCTTAAAGTGAATTCTTATCATAATTAAAGATTTTGTAATGTTTAATGTCAGGTCCTTACATTAGGCATGTTCAATAATCATAAGGAATATTAGAATAAATCAACTACTATCTCACTAGGGAAACGCATTACAATAACCTCATTATCCTCATCTCAAAGCCTCAATCTAGGTGGAATGAAACCACTACAGAAATAGAACTTCATCCCCTTCCCTAACCCATGGGGGTTGAGTTCAGATCATCGGACCAACTAGACCCAGGGGCATAGAATATCACGTATAAACCCCACCCTACCAATCCATGTGCACATGATTATTTATTTTTTCACCACACATAACCATGATACAACCCAAGAACAGTCAATAACATTAGCAACATCAATCCAAGATAATTAAAATGGGAATAATTATTATTACACATTATATTAACACATTTATCATTTATATCCCATAACCATATAACCTAATTACCACTTCCCATGTCTAACTCATGAAGAATATTCAAGTATAAAACATAATTCATTGTCATGTTCCCATTAATCTCGATTAACCCATTTACATGCCAACCAAACAATCCATTATCCATTATCCACAATGCACATATCTACCCATAACCCTTCCTATTTCATTATATTAACCAGTTAACATGTTCATAAAATCCTCTACATCAATAAAAGTCAATTTCTCACCCTACTCTGCCATTATCCCTATTTGAGAGGGTCAGCGCACCCCATGGGTGGAACAAAATCGGTCAAGTCATCCTCCATGCATCCCATGGGGATCATAAGGGGTTAAATTGGTTATTTAAACACCCAATATATCATGTATTGAAAAATAAACCAAGGAAATAATAAGGGGAGAGAAATTACATAACCCCACATGAACAAATCTACATCAAAACAAAGGGATATTACTTGTAGTTGACCAACCTTGAGTTCATTGTTAAACTCACTCTCAAGCGAGGACTTAGATATTAATATAACCCCATTTGAAGAATCAACCTAGATCTCACCTGGAAAGAATGTTTTTAGATATTCATAAGGGGATAAAGGAGAGACAAAAACCCTAAGCAGAAAAATAGAAGCAAAAGGGGAGTTAGCCTTACCCAGATCTTCATTTCACAACCGACGGCACACCAAATGACCTAGAGATGAAGGATAATCTCCCTTGGAAGCTCTTGGGAGATCTTCCTCATAACTAGGGTTTTTAGGGGGGAGAAAAGAGAAATCCCAAGTTGTGGTTAAAAATCATGTAATGTCATTTTATTAAATTTATCAACTTTACTAGGATGCACGGTTTACCCACATAGTTTTCCAAACCGTGCATGATCCACTATCCCAAAATCACCCCTTCACACAGTTTATTGGGAATTTCACACATTAAGATTAATCATATGATAACTGTGGGAAACCCTCTATCCAGGGACACAAGGTTACCTCGGATGCTCCGCACGGTTGGCACTAACTGTGCACAAACCATGAAACATGCCCATAAAACTCTTTTTTTGTCCTCTTTTGTGCCCTGAACCCATGGAACAACCTTGGTCCTTCTCATGAACTTGGGGAAACACTTATTTAACCAAAATAATAGACTTAAACTAAAACATAAACAAAAAACACTTTGAGAAAAAAATCACAGGCCTTACAAACTCTACACCATAGAATGACTTTTCTTCGAGCCACTCTTCCCAAGCATCATTGAGGTATCAAAGAAAAGATATCTGGCCATTGGGCCTACATAAGTGATTCTCTCTCCCAATTTGTTTCCTAAACAATTCCATGCAGCTATAGAACACAAACCAAAGGTACAAAATTTCCCTAAAAGACCTTCTCATTGTGATCCACAATATGAACTGGATGCTCCTCAAAGGACGCATCTAGATCAATCTCAACATTTTCAATGTCAATCACATGGGATGGATCAGGATGATATTTCTAATGTTGTGAAACGTGAAAAACATTGTGCATATCACTGTATAGCTATAGAATATTCAATTGTTGAGCCACTAGTTTGATCCTCTCCACGATATCCAATGTCCCCACATACCTGGGCACCAACTTGCAATGTTTCCGAATACTATAGTGACCCAACCTTGGAGACACCCAAAGAAACACACTATTACCCAAAATAAACTCAAGATGTATACGATACTGATCCGCATATGAATTATTCCTACTCTAAGGTGTCATCATGTGCTCCGGAATCAAGAAAAACTTTCTCTGAAATTTCTTGTATGAGACTCGGTCCTAAAATCTCATATTCCCCATCATCTAACCAAAACAGTAGAGATCTACATAGTCTCCCATAAAGTTATTCCAAAGGAACCATTTGAATAATATCTTGGAAACTATTATTATAATCAAACTCAATGAGTTATAAGTACTTTTCCCATGAACCTCTGAAATATAGAATACAAGATTGCAACATATCTTCTAATACTAGAATCGTATGTTCTGACTGCCCGTATATCTCCATGTGATAACCCATTCTAAACAACACCTGGGTACCAAGAACCTTATGTAATCCTTTCCAGAAGTGCGATGTGAAACACAGGTCAAGATCCGAAACTATGGTTGATGCCAATCCATGAAACTACACTATCTATCGAACATACAAATCACCCAACTGGTCAAATATTTAAGTCTCTTGGATCAGAAAGAAATGAGCCACATTAGTCAGCTGATATGCAACCACCCAAATTGCATCATTATTCTTGGGATTCCTTGGAAGACCCACTAAAAATTCCATCATTACTTCATTACACTTATACTCTGGAATAAGAAATGACTATAACAAACCACCTGGACACTGATGCTTGATATTTACCTGTTGATAGGTAAGTCATTAGGATACAAAAATTGCAACCACTTTCCTTATTCTCGGGCATGAGTATTGCCTACAAAGATGATGGTACACCTTATTTAAACTAGGCTTAACTTCCCACTTTAACGAATGGAACTCACGCATCAACTCTTCCCACACATGCATCGGTATAAACACATGTTCAAAAACATTAATAGTTCTATTATCACCAATAGTCGAACTAAAAGGTGACTCCTAAACTTTAAGAATTTCCTTTATAGCCAAACACTCTCGATCCACCAGTTGACTCTCCTTAACCTGGCTAAGTTGTGTAAACTCTATTGTTAGAGATGCATGGGTCATCTTCTTATTCCCATTCTATACCTCTGGTGCATCTTAGAAAATAAGGTGATAAATATCCATCCTGAGATGGATTCTAGAACCACCTGATTCTGAGTCTTCCAGCTCAGAGCATCCATAACAATATTCCCCTTCCCAATCATGTAAACTAACTCAAAATATAAGGATTCCAAGTACTCAACCCACCTTCGCTTCCAAATATTAAAATCCCACTGATAAAAGATATACTTAAGGCTATTTTTGATTTGTTAACACCCTAAATCATTCTCCTAAGAAGTAATGCCTCTAGAACGTTAAGGCATAAACTAACGTATCCAACTCAAGATCATGAGCAGCATAATTTCTTTCATGAGGACTCAACTGTATTTACCCTTAAGCTATAACTCGATCATCCTGCATCAAAACTACCTCGATTCCCACACCAGACGCATCACATAACAAGTTTTATCTTTTACCTGGTTCAGGTAAAATCAAAATAGGTATGTTATTCAACTGTTTCTTCAACTCTTGAAAAGCAATTTCCAATGACCCCTACCACTCATACTTAACACCCTTCATGGTTAATCTTGAGAGTGGTTCCTCTAATGGAGAGAAATCCTTAATAAACCTTCAGTAATAATCTAAAAAATCTAGAAAACTCTGAACATCAAAAAATTTCTTAGGCTTATCCTAAGACACCATAGCATACACTTTCTCAGAATCCACCGACACACCAAATTTAGAAATGATGTTACCCAATAAGTTCTCCTTATAAATCCAGAACTAACATTTTGATAGATTGGTGTAGATCATATTCTCTCTTAGAATACTAAGGATGATTTCAAGGTTGTTGGAATGATCCTCATGAGTTCTAGAGTATGCAAAGATTTCATCAACAAATAAAACTTCTAATTGATCTAGATACGGATGAAATATTCGGTTCATCAGAGCCATGAACATAGTTGGTGCGTTTTTCAACCCGAATGACATCACCAAAAACACATACAACCTGTACCAGATCTAGAAAGGTGTCGGTGGTACTTCAAATAGTTTGATCTGTAACTGATGGTATCATGATCTTAAATCAATCTTAGAGAAAACTAAATCACCACTTATTTGGTAAAATATTTCACCAATCCTTAGAAGAGGGTGTTAGTTCTTAACTGTCATCTGTTTAAACATTCTATAATAAAAACCTAGCCTCAATGATTTGTCTTCCTTCATGGAAAATAGCACGGGGGATCCCCAAGGTGATATACTAGGATGGATAAACCATTTATGCTCCAACTCCTCTAGTTGAACATAATGTTCTTGGAGTCCTTCTAGTGTCATCTAGTATGGAAGAATGGAAATAGGCTCAGCCCCAGGTATCAGTTCAATTATAAATTCAACATCTCTCTCAAGTGGTAACCTCAAGAAGTCCTCAGGAAAATCTTCCCGAAATCGGTCTACAAAGAGAGGGAAAATGGTTACTATTTTCCCCCCATAATATAACATAAGGCATGATAATTGGGCTGTGATTTCTCCCAGTTTTTGTAAAATCAGTCCTGCACATGCTTCTCAAACAGCCCACTCACCACAAAAGACGTAAGTGCTTCCCTCTTAAGACATGAACATCACCCTACATCAGTAACAGTCGATATGTGATTGATACAACACCAACCAATCCAATCCCAGAATTAGGTAAAAACATGTCATCTAAATAACAAACAACTTATATACAAAATGATATCCTCCCACCTCCAAAGCATAATCCTTACACTATGTGACATGCTCCATCTATACCCTTAATGGAGTATCAAGTACCATTACTCCAAAATCATTTTCCATTGTTAATCCCAATACAACCAAAAACGTAGAAGAAATGAAATAGTGTATAAAACCCATATCAAATAAATCAATAGAAAGTGTAGAAGCTACAAGAGTTTCACCTCAAATGGTAGACGATCATACCTTATCACCTTCAGGTGTATTTTGAACTGTATGAAGATGACATGTCCCTCTACCCTGGGCCCCAACTGGGGAACCCTACACTTCACTACCAAGTTGGTGTGAGTTCACTCTCCCCGTAGTTCTACATCAACCACCCCACTAGTATGACCCATGGAGATCCAACTTACTGTCTGATATGGAGTCACTGAACCCCTTCCTACACTCTAAATCTATCTTTGGACTCAATTGTTCCTTGATAGTTTTGGGTTCCTACAGAACTTCTGTACTTAGCCCAACATTCCACACAATTAGCACTCAATTGGTGGTCATGGAAACTAGTCATACATATGCCTCACCCTACCACATTGATAACAGACTACTTGGTAACCACCCTGAGAGGCTATCCCTCTTTTCAACTGCTATGCGAATTTCCCTTAAAGGAAATTTCAAAACGGCGCTTCCTTCATTTAGAATCCATTCCACTTTCTTGCCTAGTTGGAACCACAAGTTCACTAACTAAAGATCCATTCAAGTTATCCTCTATGATAAGTGCTTGATCTAATACCTTTGCTAACTTTTTCAGATGAAAGATGTTTACCTGATACATGATCTTGTGTCTAAGACCATCCTGAAAACGTTTTTCCATAACCACCTTGTCTCCTACCAACTCTGGGATGAAATTTCGCAAATCAATGAAGAAACTAGAATAATACATCCCTAAAATTTTCCCTTGTGTCAAACTCATAATATTTTTACCTTTATCCTACCTCAAATTTTACAGATAGAAGTGTTCAAGAGACCTCTTCTAGAAATATTTTCACATCATTATTTTATTCTACTCTATCTGAACCATGATCTCCAAAAAATTATTTGCTTGACCTCTTAGTATATAGACCGCCAACTTAACTCCCTTTTTAAGAGGGATCTCTAGATGATCAATAATAGTCTGATTAGATTCTATCTGTAACTCTTTTTCCTCTAGATCACCCTCTCGAGTAAAGGTTGTAGGGTTTTGCATCTAGAATTTCCTAGTCAACTCGAACATACTCAGTCCAACCTGCCCTAGGTCTTGCTCCATATTCCACATAAAAAATTAAAGTTTCTCACAAAACTTTTCTTCACTATTCTCTTGAATCCCAACATTCTATTACTCTACTATGGAAGGAGTGTTCCTAGCAACATCCTTATGTCACCTTACTGACACACATCTTTGTGGTGGCATTTCTCTACAATTCTAAACATGATCTTTAGAACAAAATCCAAAAATATTTAAAAAAGTATAATGGAATCCTCATCACTAGTAATAAACAAACAATTTCACATACACTACCCATTGGGATTTATTATATCTCAAAAATATCCCTCAAACATCATTCCTAAGGTCATGGATAACATAGGGTAACTAACTCAGTTGGTTAAAACCCCTATCTTTTAAACTCATTAAAAACTATTCCTATATCACAACTTATTTCAATTAGATTTTAATTATCTTACCACCCTTTATCAAGCATAATTCCTTAATTATTGTTTAACATTTTTTAACCCATTTTTATTTTTTTTCATTAAACACAATTTTCACCACTTTTAAGAAACTCAAATGCATTATACCCTCTATGTCCCATACACCCATCCCATGTGTGTGTGCCAACTATAATGCATGTCACTTATATACATATGTTCCTAGAGTTATGAATGAACTAAAAACCTCGTTCAATTATTCCAATGAGAAAAATATCATAAAATTTTCACATCACACCATATGTGTACCACCTAATGGTGAAATATTATAAAATGTAACTACACACAACAAGAGAAACAATTCCCACCCAAGTTGACTTTGGTTTACCCATAATATGGTTAGATAGTTCAAGGAATGATCTCTTTACCAAGGCCTGAAACCTTCCTAACCTCCTATCTGCCATTCCCAAATAGTATGTCAAAGGACCTCCTCAGATAACACATTTTAATGTCCCCAACCTAGGTGCCACTAAATCGGTGCCCCAACCTAGTTCATCACATGACCTCAAGCACGCCTCCATATATGCTAGAGGTTTCTGACTAGCATCGATGGTCTACTAGGTCACATGGGGATACTATACCCTCTTTATCATAGTAATCCACATCATAACACAAAATAAATAGTGAAAATGTTGTGAAACAACCTATAACATGCATAGCCAAACATCTCCCAAAGTGGGTACAAACCATAAGCCATTGTAAATATAGAATTCCATAATACAGTTCCAATTGAACAAAACCCAAAATAAATAAAAATAGTCGAATCCACAAAATGGTTATAACCCTAAGTCTAGAACCTCATCCATGCATTTCCCATGTCCAACTCAACTCCCTATCATAGGGGCCTTTTCCTTTTCTTGACCTGAATGCATTAAATCTTCTTGGGTACCCAACGACAGCCTGAGAAGGGTGTGAGTATAACTCAGTAGGCCACCACCAATGGTGTCTACAAAGTATCCAGTACACTAGATAGTGCATGAAATAACAAAGTAAATAAAAGTAAATAGAGACCAATTAAATTAGTCATTAGTGATAGTGGTTCCCTTAAGTTAATCCATTACCAAATTTATATTCAATACTTATAAATACAATGTGATCTCTTCACCTTTATCATATTTTCAATGGATTAGGCATGTTCAATAGTCACAAGTCATATGGGAATAAATCAAGTCCTATCTCAATAGGGAATCACATTACAATAACCTCATTATCCTCACATCAAAGCCTCAGCCCAGGTGGAATGAAACTATTAGGGGAATAGAACTTAATCCCCTTCCCTAACCTATGAATTAAGGGGGTGGAGTTTAGATCCTCTTTCCAACTTGACTCATGGGTGTAGAACATCACGTCTATACCCCCACTCTACCAAGACATGTGCATATACTTATTTATTTTTTCATCAGACATAACAATAATACAACCCAAATATATCCAATAACATTAGAAACATTAATCCATGGAAATTAAAATTGGAATAATTATTATACCACAATCCATTAACAAATTTATCATTTATATCCCAAAACCATTTTACCCAATTCCCACTTCCCAAGTCTAACTCACTAATCCTATTCACGAAAAAACATAATTCAATGTCACATTCCCATTAATCACATTTATCCAATTTAAATGCCAACCATACAATCTCTTAGTAGTTATCCATAATGAACACATCTACCCATAATCCTTCCTAATTCATTATATTAACTAGTTAACAACTTCTTCAAATGATCTACATCAACACAAGTCAATTTAACACCCTATTCTTCTATTATCCCCATTCAGGTGGGTCGACACACCTCGTGGGTGGCCCTAAATTAGTCAAGTCATGCTCCATGCATCTCATGGGTATCATGAGGGGTTCAATTAGTTATTTAAACACAAAATATATCATGTCTTGAAAATAAAACTAAGGATTCAATAAGGGGAAATAATTTACATAACCCAACATGCATAAATCTACATCAAAATCATCAGATATTACATGTAGACCACCTACCTCGATTCCATTATTGAATGCACTATGAAATGATGAATTAGATCCCATATAAACCCCTTAGAAGATTAAACCTAGATATCACATAGAAATAATGGATTTAAAGCTTTTTAAGGATTTAAAGTAGATATAAAAACCCTAAACCAAAAGTGTAAGTGGGAGAGGGATTAGCCTTACCTGGATATTCGATTCGACACCGACGACAATCCAAATGACCTTGAGATGAACAAGAATTTCCCTTGGAAGATATTGGGATATGTTCCTCATCATTAAGGTTGTAAGGAGGGATAAATGAAGAAATACTGAGTTAGAGTCAAAAATACCATAATGTAATTTTTGTAAATATCTCAACTTTATTGGGTTGCATGGTTTACCCACACGGTTTTCCAAACCGTAAGAAAACCATGAGTGAGCCACTATCCCAATATCACCCTTTCTAATGGTGTCATAGTAATTAAATATTGTTATATTGATCATGTGATAATCATTCACAAACCTTTTTCTAAGGCTCCATGGTTACCTGGGATGCTCTGCGTGCTTTGCACTAACTATGCACAAACCATGCGACATGTCCAAAAAACTCATTTTTCCTCTTATCTTGTGCCTCGAACCCCAGGAACACCCCTAATATTTCTCATGAACTTGGGGGAAAACATAATTAAACAAAATAAGTGACTTAAACTAAACCATAAATAAAAACATACCATGAGAAAAAAATTGTGGATCTTACATTCGTACTTAGCAATGTATGGGATAACCTGAGGACATACAAAAAAAGGGTGAGCTATAAAGACTAGTAAGGGAATGAAAAATACATAACATGAGGAATGAGATAAATTTTATACAATAGGAATATCAATGGAATAAAAAAGTAATGTGAATAATAATTCATGATGTAGCATGCTAATCATAATATGAGAAATGTGGAAACAGCTTAAAACACTGCATCATAAACATAGGTCAAGGATAAACCCCCCAAGACATCATTGTAGAAAAGTCCCATAACGGAATAATGTAAACCCCATGTCCTAACATGATGTATCTTGATACTAAACATTACTCAATTAATTGGAGCGCTATCAAGGTGCACCCTTCATAGTAATTTCATTCTCATGCTTAAGTGTGCCTCATAGATCATTTAACATGTATTAATTAAACATCATAACTTATTACACGACAAAGAATTGTGGAATAAATACATGTAAGTATCCAATAAATAATTCTATGTGAATAAATTTGAATACCCATGATAGAAAAATTGGCATGGTATTTTCTACACAATTGTTTTGGAATGGAAAATCATTGTGTAATTTTGGCTGTATAACGATGTCACAAGGAAATTCATAAAATGGGGTGATGAGAAACAAAGGGGTGTCTCATAATTTAGATATAAAATTTATAGTAATGGTGATATGGAAATACATGTCCCAACATAATAAAATGGATATATAAGGTGTAACATAATAATGAAATTTGAAGAAAGATGAGAAAGGAAAAAACTCCTTATAATATTTTGGCGTGGTAATGGAAGTGCATAAAGGTTCAAATGAGGACTAAATGAGAGTGAAAAGGTATATATTCATTTATAAATAAAATTTAAAGTAACAGGGATATTTCATAACATATACCAACATATTTAAATGCAAATTAAAAGACATAACATTTAAAGGAGTGCTTGGTAAAAGAGGAGAGTGGAAGATGAGGTTCCCTTAAGCAATTTCGGCATAGTAACAACTTAGGTAAGGGTTAAAATGAGAGAGTATAAATTGTATATATCTAAAATAATATCAATTAAATAGTAATTCAATCATAATAAATTAAATAAAATATAACCATCTAAAATTATGTAAAATAATTTCACGAAATATTATTGAATTGAAAGAAGGAGAGGAAGATGAGGATCCCTTACTTGAGTGTGTGAATCCAAAATCTTTATAGGGACTTATTTAAATCTTGGGCACCATTTGAGGACTATAGGGAGTAAATGGTACAGTTTTTTCATTCCCCAAAGAATTTTTGTTAATAGAAATGTGATCTTGAGTGGGTTTATATAGGAAAATTGATGGATTTATTTATAATTTTGGTATTAGACACTATATAATAAAATATTAAAAACTACATATGATCCCATGGGTTTATTCCATGGTTTATTTCAAAAATGAGTGTCAAAATGTATTAAAATAATATCTTTACATGTGTGGAGGTGAGTAACACTTTCAGAGAAATGATTTTAAAATCCGAAAATATATTATAAGTATTGGAAGATTCATTAACAATTTATAAAACAAATAAAATAAATAAAAATTTATATTATTTTAAAAGTAAAACATTTATTTATTGGGGATAAATTTTATAGTAATTATTACAACACTATTGATACATTATTATTTCATAAAACACACCATATATATATACAGTATTTATTTTTTCCCAAAAATTGTGCTCTCTTAGAAAATTAAAAAAAATTTACCACTAGATAAATTGGACAACCTGATTCCAAAAATAATATTTATTTTATATAAATAATTTTATAAATGTTAAGTTTTACTTTTAAAATAAAAACTGACATTTATTGAAAATGATGGGTTTTTGAAAAATAACAGTTTTTTTGAACCATTATAAAAATTAAATTTGACATCATAAAAATTATATGATCATTTTTATTAGATAAATAATTACAATAAAATATTATTTATTTCAAAAATCGATTAATTCATAAATTCATTAATTGAATTTGAATGTTAACCAAAAATATAATTTTTACTTTAAAATCATTTACCAAGTAACAATAATGGGATGAAAATATAATTATTATTATATAAAAAAATGTAAATATTTATATTGAATGGTTATTGATACATATCCATTTAATACACTAGAATATTCCTCTAAGAGTATGGTGTATGATCACGTGGAATTCATGGGGTTGTTCTATGAACATGGTTTGGGCCTTGATCTCAATGAGCTTGAAATTCTACCATAAATGGTTACACTCATGCTTAAGTTGTTGGATCTCATCCTGATATTGGTCTGAGGAAAATTTTATAAATTCTATTTACCTAGTAAGCTCAAATAAATGGGCCTCATAGGGTATGATCCTACTGGATGAGGTCATCACTTCCTTTACCTAGGCGAAAAGGATTTTTTAAACACTATATTTATAATAGTCACGTGATCTTTGTTCAATGGCTATATTATCAACGATGAAGATAATTAATGGTAATTTAAATCCAATTGGATATAATAAAAAAAAAATAAGTGCATTTTTTCTATATAAAAATAATACATTTAATAAAATAAAAAATGGAAATTTTATTCATAATAGTTTGGTTCATTTCATTAAATTACCATAAAAATTATTAATTTTTTCTCAATGACCCTTATTTGTTTTTTTCTTTTTATCCATCACCTGGGGGAAGTTATATAACAATTATGGTAATTTTTTATTCCATTATAGTAATTTGGGGGAGTGTTTAGAGATATTCCTATTAAAGGAGGACAAATTAATTTAAGAGGATAACTTTCCTAAGGGAAATAATTGTTTTAAGGGAGAGATATTCGAGATTATTAGGAGATTAATTATTAATAAAATTTATTTTTATAGGATAAATTTTAGTCTTCTTGGGTGTTATATCTATGAGAGATTCATCATACACTAAATTAATTTTTCCTTTTAAATTTTGTCCAAGCTTACCTTTTTATTTGTGTATTAAGATTTTCAAAAATGAGATATTTTTAGGGATATTTTTGAGTCAAAAAAATTCTTTATATCTTCTTTTTATAAGTCACAATAAAAATAATTAAGGTTTTGATTTAACATGTAGTTGGTTGTTTGAGTTTTGATGTGTCCAACCTTATTGTATGATTATATGATCTAATGAACTAAATTGAGTCTTAAATATACTATAGCATGCAATAGTTTTTTGATGGCATATTGAAAGAGCGCTATCATGGGCGCCCTCAAATTATTAATGTGATTTGGGGTACTTAGGTGCAGCAGAGTGGCTGACCAAGGTCGTCTCTCAAAGGAGGAAGTGAATTAAAACAATTTTTAGAGGTATTCTAGAAGTAAAATAAAAGAGAATAAAAACACTACTTGAAAGGATGGGGGTGTTTGTTTATAGTTTATGAATCTAGAAGAAGTTTTCGGGAAGAAGATTGTATTTTTTTTTGTTTTTAGTTTTGAAATGAAGTTTGATTAAAATGACACAACAAAAAGATGTTTGTTTAGACAATATTTAAAAGATGTAATCGATCTAAATCTACCTCTTCAATCATTTATTAATCATTATCATTTAAATTAATATTCACTTAATTATGATCCCTTAATTTGTTAAATCCCGAACCCTACGAGAATTAACTTTACCACGAAGATTGAAGTGAATTTTTAACCTTAGGCTAACTTCGGAACATGCAATCGCAACACCCTGCTTTGATTGATGTTCTAAAATTAGATTATGGTCAGTGGTAAATTAAGGCACATAACCACTCTGTAAATGAGGATTAATTGAGTTTAGGGATTATATTTGAACTCTACAAATTGATCCCATGTGGTTTTTGAATTACCGGTTAAGGTTGCGCTCTCACAGTTCACACAATTCCCGACCTCGCGTGTTTTGTGTTAACTATTCAATTGCTTTCTTAGTTTCATTTAAATTAAAAACTCAATTAATAGATCATAATATGTGAATTACAGTAGCTCATTGATTCAAAATAAATTAATGAAGAAGGATAGAGGTCGATCGACTATTAAAAAGAACTACTCTTCCATGGGTGGTGTAGTCATCGTGGAGACGTTTTGCATAAGCAACGGATTGAAAGGGTAGAACCCAATCTTGTCTCTACTCTTGATTCCAACCCAATTAAGAAGATTAAGATAAGAAGAGGTATGAACACAGAATATTATTTGAAGAAAAATTCAAGAAACAAACATGAAAGAAAAGAAATACAAAGAAGAGGTGAGAGAGGAGAGCCTTTTTGGAAGAGAGGTTTGCACAAAGGTTTACTACCTCCAAGAGTTGTGAGGGGCTCCCAAGAGACACCCTTTCGTCCACACCTTCCCAAATCCTCGACCATCCCTCTAAAAGAGTTAAAACCCTCTTTAAATAGAGTTTGGGAGGGCTAGGGATACATAACTTTTTAAGTGTGAAATGAAAATCTCGGCTAAATATTTTATTCCAACTTGCACCGCCAATTTGACCTCCAAAACGCGTGAATTGACCGGCCTTCCAGAAGGATTATTTGTGCCACATCATGTCCCCGAGCTTTCCTCAAAATTTGGGCTCAATCCAAGCCCGTATGTAGAGGATATGGCCCAAATATAGAACCATCTCCATTCTGGCGAGCCCAGCCCAACTTTGACTTCATGGCCCAATTTCAACACCCAAATGAACTCTTTAGCTTTAGTGTCCTGAATAAGAGTTGTAGATAATTAAGTTAGGAACACTTTTACAAATGTTCAAATTCAAATAATAAATATAAAAATATTTATCTTAGAAATACTACAGTGCACTATTAAGGGTAAAACTGGAATTTTCACCAAATTTTCAAATGAATGATCAAATCCCAAATATTTTATAAATAAACATATTTAACACAATGTGAGGAAATTATATCATTTATTATAAATAAAGTATTCAATAAAATAGTGTTTTATCAACTCCCCCACACTTACCCATTTGCACACCTGGGAAAAACCTCATATCAAGTAAACATCAATATCAAATCAAAACCAATTTTAAAACACATATCTTTAAGATCAATCAATTTCACACCAAGAATCAAAAGATATCATGCCTCATAAAAAACCTTATTTCAAGTTCTCCATTTATATCATTCAATATATTTCCACTTCATTTATCCACCCATGCACAAAACACTTACCTCACTTGAATTTTCTCTCATCACTCAAATATCAATTTTTTTGCAATGTCTTTCTCATCCAAACTCATACAAGGGTCACCATAGGCTTGATTGATTCCTACATCGCTACCCGATGTGAGTCAAGGACATATATTTATCATGAGGACTTTTCAGGGTTGTTCTGTGGCTTTCGGTTGGTAGGATTAAGATGTGAAAAACTCTGAGGCTGAATGAGGAGGGCTTGACTCTTTTAAAACAAAATTGCATTAATCTAATTTTCACTTAAATATGGTCTTCTCTTCAATCCCCATTGTATCAATTCAGCTCCATCATCATGAAAATTCATGAAAGGTTTACACCATTCATCATTTCAGCATAAAAAATATCAATCTTCTCAAACATGATTTTCTTGAAAGCTCCAGATGGGCACAGCTTTCCACCTCAATTAGAAGCTCCAGAAAAGGAACAGCTTCACTTGTCATGAAAGCTCCAGAAAAGGCACAGCTTTCAATATAATGACTTTCTTTAGCAGCAAACACATCTCTTCAGAATTTAATTTTCCACCCAAAGTATCACATAATGTGGTGGCACAACACAAGACAGCTTCCCCCACACTTAAGCTCAATTAGATTATGCAATTTCACTTCAAGAGTTGGTTGGATAGGAAAAATTGGCTTGTAATGTGGCTTAACCTAACAGGTTGTGCATGGCTTCTAAGGGATACAATGATTAAATATTCAAGGTAGGTAATTATAAAAAAGGATTCTTTGAAATATGGGTTTTAATACCAAACAAATGCCTCAATCATTTAAACACAAGTACCTCAAACCCTCAAGTTTTGACAGGAATAGATCAAATTCTGGTTAAATAAAGTATGGTTTGGTTCTCTCAAGAAGTGAGGTGAATGTAAAGAATATGAAAATAATGGTTTAGAAGCCTCACAGGAAAGTGATTTCAAATATAAAGACAGTGAGATTGGCATGGGATTCAAAATTCAGCGTACTTTTCATGAAATTACTAAATATTTGAACTTGAAACAAAGTCATTTCAGCATTCATTTAAGCTTAGTTTCAAGGGGTAAATTGTTTCACTTATTGATATGGATTTAAAAATGGTGATGAGAATCATTTCAGCTCAAAAGTTTCAAAAACACACAGAAAATTGTAAAATAAACACACAAATTTTGAAAAACACACAATTTTTTTTTGGTTTTTTTTAACAGGAAAACAATTGAAATTACTAAACTAAAAGGTTCCCTCCCCCACACTTAAAATATTGCATTGTCCTCAATGTTAACCCGTGAGATGATATATGCACATGAAATTCAGAATTTTTAAATAGGACAAATAATATAAAAGTGAAAGGGTTAGGAACAGCCTGATGTGATCAAGTGATGATGGGGTCATGCAGTGTGATAAAATCCACTGCATCAGTAGGATGTCCCTCAATGTATCTCTTCAAACGTTGCCCATTGACTGTAAATCTCCTTCCAGTGTCCTCTTGTGTGATCTCCACTTCACCATAAGGAAAAACATTAGACACAATATAAGGGCCTAACCATCTGGAACGCAACTTACCAGGCATCAACTTTAGTCGTGAACTATAGAGAAGGACTTTCTCTCCAACATGAAACTCCCTTTGTTGGATCATTTTGTCATGAGCTGCTTTTGATCTTTCCTTGTAGAGCCTTGAGTTCTCATATGATGACAATCGAATCTCCTCAAGCTCTTGAATTTGCAACTTCCTTTGAATTCCAGCTTGGGCCAAATCCATGTTACATTTCTTTATAGCCCAATATGCCCGATGCTCGACTTCCACGGGGAGATGACATGATTTCCCAAAAACAATCCGAAATGGGGAAATACCAATGGGGGTCTTGTATGCTGTTCTATAAGCCCACAATGCATCATCCAAGCGCTTTCTCCAATCCTTCATATTTGGCTGCACGGTTTTCTCCAAGATTTGTTTCAACTCACGATTTGAAACCTCAGCCTGGCCATTTGTTTGGGGGTGGTATGGTGTTGATGTTTTGTGTGTCACCCCATACTTTCGAAGGAGGGAAGAAAAATTCCTATTGCAAAAGTGTGTCCCTTGGTCACTGATGATGGCCTTTGGTACTCCGAACCTGCAAAAAAATTGTGCTTTGACAAAGTCCAGAACAACATGAGAATCGTCAGTCCTGGTGGCCTTGGCCTCCACCCATTTACTCACATAATCAACAGCAACCAAAATATACAAAAATCCAAATGAACTAGGAAAAGGACCCATAAATTCGATGCCCCATACATCAAAAATCTCACAAAATAGTATGGGTTGTTGGGGCATCTCATGTCTCCCAGAAATGTTCCCAGTGTGTTGGCAATGAGAGCATGACTTACAAAACAAATGGGCATCATGGAACAAGCTAGGCCAATATAATCCAGAGTCTAAAACCTTCCTAGCTGTCCGTTGGGGTCCAAAGTGTCCACCACATGCAAGTGTATAACAGAATTGCAAAACAGACTCAAACTCATGATCAGGAATACACCTCCTAATGACTTGGTCACTACACATGCGCCATAAGTATGGATCATCCCAAACATAAAATCTTGACTCACTCTTTAATTTTTGGACTTGATGTTTCTTCAAATTTACTGGGATTTCAGAGCCAACAATGTAATTAACTAAATCAGCATACCAAGGATGCTTACCTGAGATGGTATAGAGATGCTCATCGGGGAAAGTGTCCCGAAGTGGTACCTGGTCCAAGGTGTCACCCTCTAGTGTGTGATTAAGCCTACTCATGTGGTCCGCCACCAAATTCTCTGATCTCTTCTTGTCCTTTTTCTCAATATCAAATTCTTGAAGAAGGAGCATCCAACGGATAAGTCGTGGCTTTGCATCTGGCTTCTTTAAGAGGTACCTCAAAGCTGCATGGTCAGAAAAAACAACTACTTTAGAGCCCAATAAATATGAACGGAATTTATCTAAAGCAAATATGACAGCAAGAAACTCCTTTTCTGTGGTAGTGTAGTTTGATTGGGCTGAATCTAGCGTCCTCGATGCATAGGCGATCACATGTGAACGTCCCTCCACCCTATGAGATAAGACAGCTCCAACCGCGAAGTTGGAGGCGTCACACATAAGCTCAAATGGAAGGTCCCACCGTGGGGGCTGTATGATTGGTGGAGTGGTCAGACACTTCTTCATCTCATCAAATGATACCCTTCATGAATCATCAAAATTGAAGTCAATATCTTTTTGAAGTAATCGAGATAAGGGTAGAGCGATCTTACTAAAATCTCTGATGAAGCGTCGATAAAATCCAGCATGCCCAAGGAATGATCGAACATCACGCACACATGTAGGATATGGGAGGGATGAAATAATGTCTACCTTAGATTTATCAACTTCAATTCCATGTTGTGAGACTATATGACCTAAGACAATTCCCTTTTCAACCATGAAATGACATTTTTCAAAATTTAAGACCAGATTCTTCTCAATACAACGATGCAACACATCACCCAAACTAGAGAGACATTCATCAAATGAGGACCCATAAACTGTAAAATCATCCATAAATACCTCCATACAGGTCTCAATGAAATCTGAGAAAATACTCACCATGCATCTCTGGAAGGTACCTGGGGCGTTGCAAAGTCCAAATGGCATCCTCCGGTAAGCAAAGGTACCGAATGGGCAGGTGAATGTTGTCTTCTCCTGGTCCTCTGCTGCAATGGGAACCTGAAAATAGCCAGAAAATCCATCCAAGAAACAATAGTGTGTATTCCCAACTAGTCTCTCAAGCATCTGGTCAATGAATGGAAGTGGGAAATGGTCCTTACGAGTGGACTGATTTAGTTTCCTATAATCGATACACACTCGCCAACTATTTTGTACTCTCACAAGAACTAACTCATCATTTTCATTTTTTATAACAGTGAAACCAGTTTTCTTTGGTACAACTTGAACAGGGCTAACCCATTGTGAGTCAGAAATAGGGTAAATGATACCCGCCTCAAGTAATTTTTCAACTTCTTTCTTAACAACTTCTAGGAGGGTGGGATTAAGTCTCCTTTGTGGCTGTCTCACCGGTTTAGCCCCATCCTCCAAGAGAATCCTATGCATGCAAATGGAGGGGATAATAACTGATATGTCTGCCAATGTCCAACAAATTTCCCTAATGTTATCTCTCAAAAGATTCAAAAGTTTTTCTTCATGTTCAAAAGAGATATTGTTAGCAATTATGACAGGTAATCTATCACCACTGAGCAAGTATGCATATTTGAGATTTGGGGGCAATGGCTTGAGTTCCAATGTAGGTGGGTGATGTATGGATGGAGAAATTGATGCAACAGACATATCTGCACAATGAACATCAGTATCAGAATAAAAATCATCACAATCAGAGAATAAAGCACCAAATCCATCATCATACTCAATAGCCATGTCATAATCAGAGTTCACATGATCAAAATCAGAATATGATTCCATTTCAAAATCAAATCTTAGAGAGTCATGTTCCTTAAAAATGGGTGTAGAAGTATTCTTAGACATCAAACTAGAACCAATACTCATAATCTCCCTAAGCATAGGACAATCCAATTACATGATGTTTTTACTTGGTGGTTCAAAATGGGAGATAACAAAAGCAGAATGGTCCTCTGAGGGGTACTTCATGGAATCCATAACATTAAATATCACAACTTCATCTCCAAACTCCATGGAAAGTGTACCCTCATTGACATTTATGATAGTTTTTGCAGTTTTGAGGAAGGGTCTACCTAAGATAATGGGGGCATGAGAACTTACCTGATCATCCTCCATGTTAAGAACATAGAAATCCGCTGGAAAGATCATGTCTCTTACCCGAACAAGTACATCCTCAAGAACTCCCGCTGGATATGCCATAGCTCTATTTGCCAATTGCACCACTACTCTTGTCGGCTTCAACTCACCAACCTGCAAGGAAGAGAATACAGAGTGAGGCATCACATTTATTGAAGCTCCTAAATCACAAAGAGCATCAGAGAAGTGCAACTCCCCTATGGTACATGGGATGGTGAATGTCCCAGGATCCTTGCACTTTGTTGGCATTGCTAGAGTTGGTGAAATGAGTGCTGAGACATTCCTTCAAAGGTTTATCCTCTCATTTCCCTTGAGCCCTCTTCGATTGGTGCAGAGTTCTTTTAAGAATTTGGCATACCTTGGGATTTGCTTAATGGCTTCAAGTACAGGAATGTTGATCTCCACACTCTTGAATGTGTCCAAAACCTCCTTTTGCATTGCTTCTTCAGCCATCTTCTTGGTTTGAACAACCCTGTTTGGAAAAGGAAGGGGTTTAGGAGGAACATCATCAATCTTTTTCTTACCTTTATCTTTCTCCTTGGATTGTTCATCAGTTGGTATGGAATGCGTCTTCTCTGAAGTTGAGGTGAATCCCGGTGGGATGGTAGGTGCAGATGTATCGTTCATTTGCTTCCCACTTCTCAATGTGATGGCACTAACATTCCCCTTTGGATTTGGAGTGGGTTGGGAAGGTGGATTTCCAGAATTCTTACTCACAAGTTCATGGAGGCCGGTGGCAATCTGACTCATTTGAGTCTTCAACTCTCTCAGCTCCGAACCTTGACTCTTCAGCTCATTCTGTTGATTAAGAACAATTTGTTTCAAAAGATCATTAGTGTCAGAGTCTACCTTGTGTTGGATATTCCCTTGTTGCTGACTCGTTGATGTTTGAGCTTCGAATCTCCTTTGGGGTTGTTGGAAACTATGTTGGTAAGGTGGAGGCTGCTGGAAGTTTGGTTAAAAAGGGGGTCTTTGTTGTTGTCCAGAGCCATACATCATTTCCGCTAGATCTTTCCACCCTTGGTTGTATGTTGGATCAAACTTCTTTTGGGGATATGGTTGTTGTTGTTGCTGCTGAAAAGGTCTCCCAGGGAACACTGCTGCACAATCTTCTATTTCTTGGAGTTGTGGGCAACAGTCAGTTGGGTGGCTTGTCTCAGTGAAAATACCACAAGGCCTTGAAGGAGGGGGTTGGGATGTCTTTTGAGCCAATGCAATCAGCCTCACCATAGTTGTCAATTCTTCTAACTTAGTATCAATCAAATTACTTTCAAGAGAAGAAGGACTTACTTGATGTACTCCTCGAACATGTGGTGTACCTCTATCACCGAATTGTTGAGAGTTTTGGGCCATTTTGTCAATCAACGCACGTGCAGCTACTGGTGTCTTGTCCACCAATGCTCCTCTAGCTGCAACATCCACCATGATCCTCTCCATGGGTGTGAGTCCTTCGTAGAAGTATTGGATGAGGAGTTGCTCACTGATTTGGTGATGTGGGCAGCTTGCACACAACTTCTTGAATCGCTCCCAGTACTCATACATTGACTCCCCTTGTGCTTGCTTGATCCCTGATATCTCCTTTTGAATGGATGTGGTCCTTGATGCTGGAAACAATCTCTGCAAGAAAAGACGTTTCAAATCGTTCCAACAAGTTACATCTTCGGGTTGTAAATAATACATCCAATCTTTCGAAGCTCCATCAAGTGAGAATGGGAATGCTCTTAGTTTGATTTGATCTTCAGAGACATTTCTAGGTTTTAGGGTTGAGCAAACCACATTAAATTCTTTCAAATGTTTATTGGGATCCTCACCAGAGAGGCCATGAAACTTTGGAAGTAAGTGAATTAACCCAGATTTCAGTTCGAAGTCCGATTCGAGATTTGGGTATGCAATACAATTTGGTTGATAGTTAATATCAGGTGCAGCCAATTCTCGAATGGTTCTATTAAGTTCATTTCCATTTTTTACAGCCATTGGTTCTTGTTTTATGGTTGAATTTGAATTGCTTCCAATTTCAATGTTCTGATATTGGAGTAATTCTCCAACTGGTTGAATGTTGAAACTTCCCGTAGACTGAGAATGTCTGATTCGTGCCCTAAGGCTACGTTCAATCTCAGGGTCAAGATCTAATAGATCTTCGGTATTAGTTCGTGTCATCAATCAATGAAATATGAAAAGAAGGAATGTGGACCATAGTAAAATAAAAATTAGAAGTTTGAGTTGATGGTCTAAAAAGAAGTAGAAAGAGATAAAAGAAGAAGAAGAAAAAAAATCAGATTGGGTAAAGACAGAAGAAAGAAGAGAGGAAGAGAATTAAAATGTAAAATAAAATAAATACCTCTAATTGGTTGAAATAATTACTTGCCTCCCCGGAAACGGCGCCAATTTGAAAGAGCGCTGTCATGGGCGCCCTCAAATGATTAATGTGATTTGGGGTACTTAGATGCAGCAGAGTGGCTGACCAAGGTCGTCTCTCAAAGGAGGAAGTGAATTAAAACAATTTTTAGAGGTATTCTAGAAGTAAAATAAAAGAGAATAAAAACACTACTTGAAAGGATGGGGGTGTTTGTTTATAGTTTATGAATCTAGAAGAAGTTTGCTGGAAGAAGATTGTATTTTTTTTGTTTTTAGTTTTGAAATGAAGTTTGATTAAAATGACACAACAAAAAGATGTTTGTTTAGACAATATTTAAAAGACGTAATCGATCTAACTCTACCTCTTCAATCATTTATTAATCATTATCATTTAAATTAATATTCACTTAATTATTATCCCTTAATTTTTTAAATCCCGAACCCTACGAGAATTAACTTTACCACGAAGATTGAAGTGAATTTTTAACCTTAGGCTAACTTCGGAACATGCAATCGCAACACCCTGCTTTGATTGATGTTCTAAAATTAGATTATGGTCAGTGGTAAATTAAGGCACATAACCACTCTGTAAATGAGGATTAATTGAGTTTAGGGATTATATTTGAACTCTACAAATTTATCCCATGTGGTTTTTGAATTACCGGTTAAGGTTGCGCTCTCACAGTTCACACAATTCCCGACCTCGCTTGTTTTGTGTTAACTATTCAATTGCTTGCTTAGTTTCATTTAAATTAAAAACTCAATTAATAGATCATAATATGTGAATTACAGTAGCTCATTGATTCAAAATAAATGAATGAAGAAGGATAGAGGTCGATCGATTACTAAAAAGAACTACTCTACCATGGGTGGTGTAGTCATCGTGGAGACGTTTTGCATAAGCAACAGATTGAAAGGGTAGAACCCAATCTTGTCTCCACTCTTGATTCCAACCCAATTAAGAAGATTAATATAAGAATAAGAGGGATGAACACAGAATATTATTTGAAGAAAAATTCAACAAACAAACATGAAAGAAAAGAAATACAAAGAAGAGGTGAGAGAGAAGAGCCTTTTTGGAAGAGAGGTTTTCACAAAGGCTTACTACCTCCAAGTGTTGTGAGGGGCTCCCAAGAGACACCCTTTCGTCCACACCTTCCCAAAGCCTCGACCAGCCCTCTCAAAGAGTTAAAACCCCCTTTAAATAGAGTTTGTGAGGGCTAGGGATACATTACTTTTTAAGTGTGAAATGAAAATCTCGGCTAAATATTTTATTCCAACTTGCACCGCCAATTTGACCTCAACAACGCGTGAATTTATCGGCCTTCCAGAAGGATGATTTGTGCCACATCATTTCCCCGAGCTTTCCTCAAAATTTGGGCTCACTCCAAGCCCGTATGTAGAGGATATGGCCCAAATACAGAACCTTCTCCATTCTGGCGAGCCCAGCCCAACTTTGACTTCATGGACCAATTTCAACAACCAAATGAACTCTTTGGATTATTGTCTTGAATAAGAGTTGTAGATAATTAAGTTAGGAACACTGTTACAAAATTTCAAATTCAAATAATAAATATAAAATTATTTATCTTCGAAATACTACAGTGCACTATTAAGGTTAAAACTGGAATTTTCACCAAATTTTCAAATGAATGATCAAATCCCAAATATTTTATAAATAAACATATTTAACACAATGTGAGGAAATTATATCATTTATTATCAATAAAGTATTAAATAAAATAGTGTTTTATCAACTCCCCCACACTTACCCTTTTGCACACCTGGGCAAAACCTCATATCAAGTAAACATCAATATCAAATCAAAACCAATTTTAAAACACATATCTTTAAGATCAATCAATTTCACACCAAGAATCAAAAGATATCATGCCTCATAAAAAACCTTATTTTAAGTTCTCCATTTATATCATTCAATATATTTCCACTTCATTTATCCACTCATGCACAAAACACTTACCTCGCTTGAATTTTCTCCCATCACTCAAATATCAATTTTTTTGCAATGTCTTTCTCATCCAAACTCATACAAGGGTCACCATAGGCTTGATAGATTCCTACATCTCTACCCGATGTGAGTCAAGGACATATGTTTATCATGAGGAATTTTCAGGGTTGTTCTGTGGCTTTCGGTTGGTAGGATTAAGATGTGAAAAACTCTGAGGCTGAATGAGGAGGGCTTGACTCTTTTAAAGCAAAATTGCATTAATCTAATTTTCACTTAAATATGGTCTTCTCTTCAATCCCCATAGTATCAATTCAGCTCCATCATCATGAAAAGTCATGAAAGGTTTACACCATTCATCATTTCATCATAAAAAATATCAATCTTCTCAAACATGATTTTCTTGAAAGCTCTAGATGGGCACAGCTTTCCACCTCAATTAGAAGCTCCAGAAAAGGCACAGCTTCACTTGTCATGAAAGCTCCAGAAAAGGCACAGCTTTCAATATAATGACTTTCTTTAGCAGCAAACACATCTCTTCAGAATTTAATTTTCCACCCAAAGTATCACATAATGTGGTGGCACAACACAAGACAGCTTCCCCCACACTTAAGCTCAACTAGATTATGCAATTTCACTTCAAGAGTTGGTTGGATAGGGAAAATTGGCTTGTAATGTGGCTTAACCTAACAGGTTGTGCATGGCTTTTAAGGGCTAAAAGGATTAAATATTCAAGGTAGGCCATTATAAAAAAGGATTCTTTGAAATAGGGGTTTTAATACCAAAAAAATGCCTCAATAATTTAAACACAAGTACCTCAAACCCTCAAGTTTTGACAGGAATAGATCAAATTCTGGTTAAATCCAGTATGGTTTGGTTCTCTCAAGAAGTGAGGTGAATGTAAAGAATATGAAAATAATGGTTTAGAAGCCTCACAGGAAAGTGATTTCAAATATAAAGACAGTGAGATTGGCATGGGAATCAAAATTCAGCGTACTTTGCATGAAATTACTAAATATTTGAACTTGAAACAAAGTCATTTCAGCATTCATTTAAGCTTAGTTTCAAGGGGTAAATTGTTTCACTTATTGATATGGATTTAAAAATGGTGATGAGAATCATTTCAGCTCAAAAGTTTCAAAAACACACAGAAAATTGTAAAATAAACACACAAATTTTGAAAAACACACAATTTTTTTTGGTTTTTTTTAACAGGAAAACAATTGAAATTACTAAACTAAAAGGTTCCCTCCCCCACACTTAAAATATTGCATTGTCCTCAATGTTAACCCGTGAGATGATATATGCACATGAAATTCAGAATTTTTAAATAGGACAAATAATATAAAATTGAAAGGGTTAGGAACAGCCTGATGTGATCAAGTGATGATGGGGTCATGCAGTGTGATAAAATCCACTGCATCAGTAGGATGTCCCTCAATGTATCTCTTCAAACGTTGCCCATTGACTGTAAATCTCCTTCCAGTGTCCTCTTGTGTGATCTCCACTGCACCATAAGGAAAAACATTAGACACAATATAAGGGCCTAACCATCTGGAACGCAACTTACCAGGCATCAACTTCAGTCGTGAACTATAGAGAAGGACTTTCTCTCCAACATGAAACTCCCTTTGTTGGATCATTTTGTCATGAGCTGCTTTTGATCTTTCCTTGTAGAGCCTTGAGTTCTCATATGATGACAATCGAATCTCCTCAAGCTCTTGAATTTGCAACTTCCTTTGAATTCCAGCTTGGGCCAAATCCATGTTACATTTCTTTATAGCCCAATATGCTCGATGCTCGACTTCCACGGGGAGATGACATGCTTTCCCAAAAACAATCCGAAATGGGGACATACCAATGGGGGTCTTGTATGCTGTTCTATAAGCCCACAATGCATCATCCAAGCGCTTGCTCCAATCCTTCCTATTTGGCTGCATGGTTTTCTCCAAGATTTGTTTCAACTCACGATTTGAAACCTCAGCCTGGCCATTTGTTTGGGGGTGGTATGGTGTTGATGTTTTGTGTGTCACCCCATACTTTTGAAGGAGGGAAGAAAAATTCCTATTGCAAAAGAGTGTCCCTTGGTCACTGATGATGGACTTTGGTACTCTGAACCTGCAAAACATTTGTGCTTTGACAAAGTCCAGAACAACATGAGAATCATCAGTCCTGGTGGCTTTGGCCTCCACCCATTTACTCACATAATCAACAGAAACCAAAATATACAAAAATCCAAATGAACTAGGAAAAGGACCCATAAAGTCGATGCCCCATACATCAAAAATCTCACAAAATAGTATGGGTTGTTGGGGCATCTCATGTCTCCTAGAAATGTTCCCAGTGTGTTGGCAACGAGAGCATGACTTACAAAACAAATGGGCATCATGGAACAAGCTAGGCCAATATAATCCAGAGTCTAAAACCTTCCTAGCTGTCCTTGGGGTCCAAAGTGTCCACCACATGCAAGTGTATGACAGAATTGCAAAACAGACTCAAACTCATGATCAGGAATACACCTCCTAATGACTTGGTCACTACACATGCACCATAAGTATGGATCATCCCAAACATAAAATCTTGACTCACTCTTTAATTTTTGGACTTGATGTTTTCTTCAAATTTACTGGGATTTTAGAGCCAACAATGTAATTAACTAAATCAGCATACCAAGGATGCTTACCTGAGATGGTATAGAGATGCTCATCGGGGAAAGTGTCCCGAAGTGGTACCTGGTCCAAGGTGTCACCCTCTAGTGTGTGAGTAAGACTACTCATGTGGTCCGCCACCAAATTCTCTGATCCCTTCTTTTCCTTTATCTCAATATCAAATTCTTGAAGAAGGAGCATCCAACGGATAAGTCGTGGCTTTGCATCTGGCTTCTTTAGGAGGTACCTCAAAGCTGCATGGTCAGAAAAAACAACTACTTTAGAGCCCAATAAATATGAACGGAATTTATCTAAAGCAAATATGACAGCAAGAAACTCCTTTTCTATGGTAGTGTAGTTTGATTGGGCTGAATCTAGCATCCTCGATGCATAGGCGATCACATGTGAACGTCCCTCCACCCTCTGAGATAAGACAGCTCCAACCGCGAAGTTGGATGCGTCACACATAAGCTCAAATGGAAGGTCCCACCGTGGGGGCTGTATGATTGGTGGAGTGGTCAGACACTTCTTCAGCTCATCAAATGATACCCTGCATAAATCATCAAAATTGAAGTCAATATCTTTTTGAAGCAATCGAGATAAGGGTAGAGCGATCTTACTAAAATCTCTGATGAAGCGTCGATAAAATCCAGCATGCCCAAGGAATGATCGAACATCACGCACACATGTATGATATGGGAGGGATGAAATAATGTCTACCTTAGATTTATCAACTTCAATTCCATGTTGTGAGACTATATGACCTAAGACAATTCCCTTTTCAACCATGAAATGACATTTTTCAGAATTTAAGACCAGATTCTTCTCAATACAACGATGCAACACATCACCCAAACTAGAGAGACATTCATCAAATGAGGACCCATAAACTGTAAAATCATCCATAAATACCTCCATACAGGTCTCAATGAAATCTGATAAAATACTCACCATGCATCTCTGGAAGGTACCTGGGGCGTTGCAAAGTCCAAATGGCATCCTCCGGTAAGCAAAGGTACTGAATGGGCAGGTGAATGTTGTCTTCTCCTGGTCCTCTGCTGTAATGGGAACCTGAAAATAGCTAGAAAATCCATCCAAGAAACAATAGTGTGTCTTCCCAGCTAGTCTCTCAAGCATCTGGTCAATGAATGGAAGTGGGAAATGGTCCTTACGAGTGGATTGATTTAGTTTCCTATAATCGATACACACTCGCCAACTGTTTTGTACTCTCACAGGAACTAACTCATCATTTTCATTTTTTATAACAGTGAAACCAGTTTTCTTTGGTACAACCTGAACAGGGCTAACCCATTGTGAGTCAGAAATAGGGTAAATGATACCCGCCTCAAGTAATTTTTCAACTTCTTTCTTAACAACTTCTAGGAGGGTGGGATTAAGTCTCCTTTGTGGTTGTCTCACCGGTTTAGCCCCATCCTCCAAGAGAATCCTATGCATGCAAATGGAGGGGATAATACCTGATATGTCTGCCAATGTACAACCAATTGCCCTAATGTTATCTCTCAAAAGATTCAAAAGTTTTTCTTCATGTTCAAAAGAGATATTGTTAGCAATTATGACAGGTAATCTATCACCACTGAGCAAGTATGCATATTTGAGATTTGGGGGCAATGGCTTGAGTTCCAATGTAGGTGGGTGATGTATGGATGGAGAAATTGATGCAACAGACATATCTGCACAATGAACATCAGTATCAGAATAAAAATCATCACAATCAGAGAATAAAGCACCAAATCCATCAGCATACTCAATAGCCATGTCATAATCAGAGTTCACATGATCAAAATCAGAATATGATTCCATTTCAAAATCAAATCTTAGAGAGTCATGTTCCTTAAAAATGGGTGTAGAAGTATTCTTAGACATCAAACTAGAACCAATACTCATAATCTCCCTAAGCATAGGACAATCCAATTCCATGATGTTTTTACTTGGTGGTTCAAAATGGGAGATAACAAAAGCAGAATGGTCCTCTGAGGGGTACTTCATGGAATCCATAACATTAAATATCACAACTTCATCTCCAAACTCCATGGAAAGTGTACCCTCATTGACATTTATGATAGTTTTTTCAGTTTTGAGGAAGGGTCTACCTAAGATAATGGGGGCATGAGAACTTACCTGATCATCCTCCATGTTAAGAACATAGAAATCCGCTGGAAAGATCATGTCTCTTACCCGAACAAGTACATCCTCAAGAACTCCCGCTGGATATGTCGTAGCTCTATTCGCCAATTGCACCACTACTCTGGTCGGCTTCAACTCACCAACCTGCAAGGAAGAGAATACAGAGTGAGGCATCACATTTATTGAAGCTCCTAAATCACAAAGAGCATCAGAGAAGTGCAACTCCCCTATGGTTAATGGGATGGTGAATGTCCCAGGATCCTTGCACTTTGTTGGCATTGCTAGAGTTGGTGAAATGAGTGCTGAGACATTCCTTCCAAGGTTTATCTTCTCATTTCCCTTGAGCCCTCTTCGATTGGTGCAGAGTTCTTTTAAGAATTTGGAATACCTTGGGATTTGCTTAATGGCTTCAATTAGAGGAATGTTGATCTCCACACGCTTGAATGTGTCCAAAACCTCCTTTTGCATTGCTTCTTAAGCCATCTTCTTGGTTTGAACAACCCTGTTTGGAAAAGGAAGGGGTTTAGGAGGAACATCATCAATCTTTTTCTTACCTTTATCTTTCTCCTTGGATTGTTCATCAGTTGGTATGGAATGCGGCTTCTCTGAAGTTGAGGTGAATCCCGGTGGGATGGTAGGTGCAGATGTATCGTTCATTTGCTTCCCACTTCTCAATGTGATGGCACTAACATTCCCCTTTGGATTTGGAGTGGGTTGGGAAGGTAGATTTCCATAATTCTTACTCACAAGTTCATGGAGGGCGGTGGCAATCTGACTCATTTGAGTCTTCAACTCTCTCAGCTCCGAACCTTGACTCTTCAGCTCATTCTGTTGATTAAGAACAATTTGTTTCAAAAGATCATTAGTGTTAGAGTATACCTTGTGTTGGATATTCCCTTGTTGCTGACTCGTTGATGTTTGAGCTTCGAATCTCCTTTGGGGTTGTTGGAAACCCTGTTGGTAAGGTGGAGGCTGCTGGAAGTTTGGTTGAAAAGGGGGCCTTTGTTGTTGTCCAGAGCCATACCTCATTTCCGCTAGATCTTTCCACCCTTGGTTGTATGTTGGATCAAACTTCTTTTGGGGATATGGTTGTTGTTGTTGCTGCTGAAATGGTCTCCCAGGGAACACTGCTGCACAATCTTCTATTTCTTGGAGTTGTGGGCAACAGTCAGTTGGGTGGCTTGTCTCAGTGCAAATACCACAAGGCCTTGAAGGAGGGGGTTGGGATGTCTTTTGAGCCAATGCAATCTGCCTCACCATAGTTGTCAATTCTTCTAACTTAGTATCAGTCAAATGACTTTCAAGAGAAGAAGGACTTACTTGATGTACTCCTCGAACCTGTGGTGTACCTCTATCACCGAATTGTTGAGAGTTTTGGGCCATTTTGTCAATCAACGCACGTGCAGCTACTGGTGTCTTGTCCACCAATGCTCCTCCAGCTGCAGCATCCACCATGCTCCTCTCCATGGGTGTGAGTCCTTCGTAGAAGTATTGGATGAGGAGTTTCTCACTGATTTGGTGATGTGGGCAGCTTGCACACAACTTCTTGAATCGCTCCCAGTACTCATACATTGACTCCCCTTGTGCTTGCTTGATCCCTGCTATCTCCTTTCGAATGGATGTGGTCCTTGATGCTGGAAAAATCTCTGCAAGAAAAGACGTTTCAAATCATTCCAACAAGT
The DNA here is from genome assembly GCA_963277665.1 of Viscum album. Classification (NCBI taxonomy): domain Eukaryota; kingdom Viridiplantae; phylum Streptophyta; class Magnoliopsida; order Santalales; family Viscaceae; genus Viscum; species Viscum album. The sequence goes on from OY728132.1 coordinate 1,718,832,695, forward strand.
TACATCTTCGGGTTGTAAATAATACATCCAATCTTTCGCAGCTCCATCAAGTGAGAATGGGAATGCTCTTAGTTTGATTTGATCTTCAGATACATTTCTAGGTTTTAGGGTTGAGCAAACCACATTAAATTCTTTCAAATGTTTATTGGGATCCTCACCAGAGATGCCATGAAACTTTGGAAGTAAGTGAATTAACCCAGATTTCAGTTCGAAGTCCGATTCGAGATTTGGGTATGCAATACAATTTGGTTGATAGTTAATATCAGGTGCAGCCAATTCTTGAATGGTTCTATTAAGTTCATTTCCATTGTTTCCAGCCATTGGTTCTTGTTTTATGGTTGAATTTGAATTGCTTCCAATTTCAATGTTCTGATATTGGAGTAATTCTCCAACTGGTTGAATGTTGAAACTTCCCGTAGACTGAGAATGTCTGATTCGTGCCCTAAGGCTACGTTCAATCTCAGGGTCAAGATCTAAGAGATCTTCGGGATTAGTTCGTGTCATCAATCAATGAAATATGAAAAGAAGTAATGTGGACCATAGTAAAATAAAAATTAGAAGTTTGAGTTGATGGTCTAAAAAGAAGTAGAAAGAGATAAAAGAAGAAGAAGAAGAAGAAAATCAGATTGGGTAAAGACGGAAGAAAGAAGAGAGGAAGAGAATTAAAATGTAAAATAAAATAAATACCTCTAATTGGTTGAAATAATTACTTGCCTCCCCGGCAACGGTGCCAATTTGAAAGAGCGCTGTCGTGGGCGCCCTCAAATGATTAATGTGATTTGGGGTACTTAGGTGCAGCAGAGTGGCTGACCAAGGTCGTCTCTCAAAGGAGGAAGTGAATTAAAACAATTTTTAGAGGTATTCTAGAAGTAAAATAAAAGAGAATAAAAACACTACTTGAAAGGATGGGGGTGTTTGTTTATAGTTTATGAATCTAGAAGAAGTTTTCTGGAAGAAGATTGTATTTTTGTTGTTTTTAGTTTTGAAATGAAGTTTGATTAAAATGACACAACAAAAAGATGTTTGTTTAGACAATATTTAAAAGACGTAATCGATCTAACTCTACCTCTTCAATCATTTATTAATCATTATCATTTAAATTAATATTCACTTAATTATGATCCCTTAATTTGTTAAATCCCGAACCCTACGAGAATTAACTTTACCACGAAGATTGAAGTGAATTTTTAACCTTAGGCTAACTTCGGAACATGCAATCGCAACACCCTTCTTTGATTGATGTTATAAAATTAGATTATGGTCAGTGGTAAATTAAGGCACATAACCACTCTGTAAATGAGGATTAATTGAGTTTAGGGATTATATTTGAACTCTACAAATTGATCCCATGTGGTTTTTGAATTACCGGTTAAGGTTGCGCTCTCACAGTTCACACAATTCCCGACCTCGCGTGTTTTGTGTTAACTATTCAATTGATTGCTTAGTTTCATTTAAATTAAAAACTCAATTAATAGATCATAATATGTGAATTACAGTAGCTCATTGATTCAAAATAAATGAATGAAGAAGGATAGAGGTCGATCGATTACTAAAAAGAACTACTCTTCCATGGGTGGTGTAGTCATCGTGGAGACGTTTTGCATAAGCAACGGATTGAAAGGGTAGAACCCAATCTTGTCTCCACTCTTGATTCCAACCCAATTAAGAAGATTAAGATAAGAATAAGAGGGATGAACACAGAATATTATTTGAAGAAAAATTCAAGAAACAAACATGAAAGAAAAGAAATACAAAGAAGAGGTGAGAGAGGAGAGCCTTTTTGGAATAGAGGTTTGCACAAAGGCTTACTTCCTCCAAGAGTTGTGAGGGGCTCCCAAGAGACACCCTTTCGTCCACACCTTCCCAAAGCCTCGACCAGCCCTCTCAAAGAGTTAAAACCCCCTTTAAATAGATTTTGTGAGGGCTAGGGATACATAACTTTTTAAGTGTGAAATGAAAATCTCGGCTAAATATTTTATTCCAACTTTCACGGCCAATTTGACCTCCAAAACGCGTGAATTGACCAGCCTTCCAGAAGGATGATTTGTGCCACATCATTTCCCCGAGCTTTCCTCAAAATTTGGGCTCAATCCAAGCCCGTATGTAGAGGATATGGCCCAAATACAGAACCTTCTCCATTCTGGTGAGCCCAGCCCAACTTTGACTTCATGGCCCAATTTCAACAACCAAATGAACTCTTTAGATTTAGTGTCTTGAATAAGAGTTGTAGATAATTAAGTTAGGAACACTGTTAAAAATTTCAAATTCAAATAATAAATATAAAAATATTTATCTTCAAAATACTACAGTGCACTATTAAGGGTAAAACTGGAATTTTCACCAAATTTTCAAATGAATGATCAAATCCCAAATATTTTATAAATAAACATATTTAACACAATGTGAGGAAATTATATCATTTATTATCAATAAAGTATTCAATAAAATAGTGTTTTATCAACTCCCCCACACTTACCCTTTTGCACACCTGGGCAAAACCTCATATCAAGTAAACATCAATATCAAATCAAAACCAATTTTAAAACACATATCTTTAAGATCAATCAATTTCACACCAAGAATCAAAATATATCATGCCTCATAAAAAACCTTATTTCAAGTTCTCGATTTATATCATTCAATATATTTCCACTTCATTTATCCACCCATGCACAAAACACTTACCTCGCTTGAATTTTCTCTCATCACTCAAATATCAATTTTTTTGCAATGTCTTTCTCATCCAAACTCATACAAGGGTCACCATAGGCTTGATAGATTCCTACATCGCTACCCGATGTGAGTCAAGGACATATGTTTATCATGAGGACTTTTCAGGGTTGTTCTGTGGCTTTCGGTTGGTAGGATTAAGATGTGAAAAACTCTGAGGCTGAATGAGGAGGGCTTGACTCTTTTAAAGCAAAATTGCATTAATCTAATTTTCACTTAAATATGGTCTTCTCTTCAATCCCCATAGTATCAATTCAGCTCCATCATCATGAAAAGTCATGAAAGGTTTACACCATTCATCATTTCAGCATAAAAAATATAAATCTTCTCAAACATGATTTTCTTGAAAGCTCCAGATGGGCACAACTTTCCACCTCAATTAGAAGCTCCAGAAAAGGCACAGCTTCACTTGTCATGAAAGCTCCAGAAAAGGCACAGCTTTCAATATAATGACTTTATTTAGCAGAAAACACATCTCTTCAGAATTTAATTTTCCACCCAAAGTATCACATAATGTGGTGGCACAACACAAGACAGCTTCCCCCACACTTAAGCTCAACTAGATTATGCAATTTCACTTCAAGAGTTGGTTGGATAGGGAAAATTGGCTTGTAATGTGGCTTAACCTAACAGGCTGTGCATGGCTTCTAAGGGCTACAAGGATTAAATATTCAAGGTAGGCCATTATAAAAAAGGATTCTTTGAAATAGGGGTTTTAATACCAAACAAATGCCTCAATAATTTAAACACAAGTACCTCAAACCCTCAAGTTTTGACAGGAATAGATCAAATTCTGGTTAAATCAAGTATGGTTTGGTTCTCTCAAGAAGTGAGGTGAATGTAAAGAATATGAAAATAATGGTTTAGAAGCCTCACAGAAAGTGATTTCAAATATAAAGACAGTGAGATTGGCATGGGATTCAAAATTCAGCGTACTTTGCATGAAATTACTAAATATTTGAACTTGAAACAAAGTCATTTCAGCATTCATTTAAGCTTAGTTTCAAGGGGTAAATTGTTTCACTTATTGATATGGATTCAAAAATGGTGATGAGAATCATTTCCGCTCAAAAGTTTCAAAAACACACAGAAAATTGTAAAATAAACACACAAATTTTGAAAAACACACAATTTTGTTTTGGTTTTTTTTAACAGGAAAACAATTGAAATTACTAAACTAAAAGGTTCCCTCCCCCACACTTAAAATATTGCATTGTCCTCAATGTTAACCCGTGAGATGATATATGCACATGAAATTCCGAATTTTTAAATAGGTCAAATAATATAAAAGTGAAAGGGTTAGGAACAGCCTGATGTGATCAAGTGATGATGGGGTCATGCAGTGTGATAAAATCCACTGCATCAGTAGGATGTCCCTCAATGTATCTCTTCAAACGTTGCCCATTGACTGTAAATCTCCTTCCAGTGTCCTCTTGTGTGATCTCCACTGCACCATAAGGAAAAACATTAGACACAATATAAGGGCCTAACCATCTGGAACGCAACTTACCAGGCATCAACTTCAGTCATGAACTATAGAGAAGGACTTTCTCTCCAACATGAAACTCCCTTTGTTGGATCATTTTGTCATGAGCTGCTTTTGATCTTTCCTTGTAGAGCCTTGAGTTCTCATATGATGACAATAGAATCTCCTCAAGCTCTTCAATTTGCAACTTCCTTTGAATTCCAGCTTGGGCCAAATCCATGTTACATTTCTTTATAGCCCAATATGCCCGATGCTCGACTTCCACGGGGAGATGACATGCTTTCCCAAAAACAATCCGAAATGGGGACATACCAATGGGGGTCTTGTATGCTGTTCTATAAGCCCACAATGCATCATCCAAGCACTTTCTCCAATCCTTCCTATTTGGCTGCACGGTTTTCTCCAAGATTTGTTTCAACTCACGATTTGAAACCTCAGCCTGGCCATTTGTTTGGGGGTGGTATGGTGTGGATGTTTTGTGTGTCACCCCATACTTTCGAAGGAGGGAAGAAAAATTCCTATTGCAAAAGTGTGTCCCTTGGTCACTGATGATGGCCTTTGGTACTCCGAACCTGCAAAAAAATTGTGCTTTGACAAAGTCCAGAACAACATGAGAATCGTCAGTCCTGGTGGCCTTGGCCTCCACCCATTTACTCACATAATCAACAGCAACCAAAATATACTAAAATCCAAATGAACTACGAAAAGGACCCATAAATTCGATGCCCCATACATCAAAAATCTCACAAAATAGTATGGTTTGTTGGGGCATCTCATGTCTCCTAGAAATGTTCCCAGTGTGTTGGCAACGAGAGCATGACTTACAAAACAAATGGGCATCATGGAACAAGCTAGGCCAATATAATCCAGAGTATAAAACCTTCCTAGCTGTCCGTTGGGGTCCAAAGTGTCCACCACATGCAAGTGTATGACAGAATTGCAAAACAGACTCAAACTCATGATCAGGAATACACCTCCTAATGACTTGGTCACTACACATGCGCTATAAGTATGGATCATCCCAAACATAAAATCTTGACTCACTCTTTAATTTTTGGACTTGATGTTTCTTCAAATTTACTGGGATTTCAGAGCAAACAATGTAATTAACTAAATCAGCATACCAAGGATTCTTACCTGAGATGGTATAGAGATGCTCATCGGGGAAAGTGTCCCGAAGTGGTACCTGGTCCAAGGTGTCACCCTCTAGTGTGTGAGTAAGCCTACTCATGTGGTCCGCCACCAAATTCTCTGATCCCTTCTTGTCCTTTATCTCAATATCAAATTCTTGAAGAAGGAGCATCCAACGGATAAGTCGTGGCTTTGCATCTGGCTTCTTTAGGAGGTACCTCAAAGCTGCATGGTCAGAAAAAACAACTACTTTAGAGCCCAATAAATATGAACGGAATTTATCTAAAGCAAATATGACAGCAAGAAACTCCTTTTCTGTGGTAGTGTAGTTTGATTGGGCTGAATCTAGCATCCTCGATGCATAGGCGATCACATGTGAACGTCCCTCCACCCTCTGAGATAAGACAGCTCTAACCGCGAAGTTGGAGGCGTCACACATAAGCTCAAATGGAAGGTCCCACCGTGGGGGCTGTATGATTGGTGGAGTGGTCAGACACTTCTTCAGCTCATCAAATGATACCCTGCATGAATCATCAAAATTGAAGTCAATATCTTTTTGAAGCAATCGAGATAAGGGTAGAGCGATCTTACTAAAATCTCTGATGAAGCGTCCATAAAATCCAGCATGCCCAAGGAATGATCGAACATCACGCACACATGTAGGATATGGGAGGGATGAAATAATGTCTACCTTAGATTTATCAACTTCAATTCCATGTTGTGAGACTATATGACCTAAGACAATTCCCTTTTCAACCATGAAATGACATTTTTCAAAATTTAAGACCAGATTCTTCTCAATACAATGATGCAACACATCACCCAAACTAGAGAGACATTCATCAAATGAGGACCCATAAACTGTAAAATCATCCATAAATACCTCCATACAGGTCTCAATGAAATCTGAGAAAATACTCACCATGCATCTCTGGAAGGTACCTGGGGCGTTGCAAAGTCCAATTGGCATCCTCCGGTAAGCAAAGGTACCGAATGGGCAGGTGAATGTTGTCTTCTCCAGGTCCTCTGCTGCAATGGGAACCTGAAAATAGCCAGAAAATCCATCCAAGAAACAATAGTGTGTCTTCCCAGCTAGTCTCTCAAGCATCTGGTCAATGAATGGAAGTGGGAAATGGTCCTTACGAGTGGATTGATTTAGTTTCCTATAATCAATACACACTCGCCAACTGTTTTGTACTCTCACAGGAACTAACTCATCATTTTCATTTTTTATAACAGTGAAACCAGTTTTCTTTGGTACAACCTGAACAGGGCTAACCCATTGTGAGTCAGAAATAGGGTAAATGATACCCGCCTCAAGTAATTTTTCAACTTCTTTCTTAAAAACTTCTAGGAGGGTGGGATTAAGTCTCCTTTGTGGCTGTCTCACCGGTTTAGCCCCATCCTCCAAGAGAATCCTATGCATGCAAATGGAGGTGCTAATACCAGATATGTCTTCAATGTCCAACCAATTGCCCTAATGTTATCTCTCAAAAGAATCAAAAGTTTTTCTTCATGTTCAAAAGAGATATTGTTAGCAATTATGACAGGTAATCTATCACCACTGAGCAAGTATGCATATTTGAGATTTGGGGGCAATGGCTTGAGTTCCAATGTAGGTGGGTGATGTATGGATGGAGAAATTGATGCAACAGACATATCTGCACAATGAACATCAGTATCAGAATAAAAATCATCACAATCAGAGAATAAAGCACCAAATCCATCAGCATACTCAATAGCCATGTCATAATCAGAGTTCACATGATCAAAATCAGAATATGATTCCATTTCAAAATCAAATCTTAGAGAGTCGTGTTCCTTAAAAATGGGTGTAGAAGTATTCTTAGACATCAAACTAGAACCAATACTCATAATCTCCCTAAGCATAGGACAATCCAATTCCATGATGTTTTTACTTGGTGGTTCAAAATGGGATATAACAAAAGTAGAATGGTCCTCTGAGGGGTACTTCATGGAATCCATAACATTAAATATCACAACTTCATCTCCAAACTCCATGGACAGTGTACCCTCATTGACATTTATGATAGTTTTTGCAGTTTTGAGGAAGGGTCTACCTAAGATAATGGGGGCATGAGAACTTACCTGATCATCCTCCATGTTAAGAACATAGAAATCCGATGGAAAGATCATGTCTCTTACCCGAACAAGTACATCCTCAAGAACTCCTGCTGGATATGCCGTAGCTCTATTCGCCAATTGCACCACTACTCTTGTCGGCTTCAACTCACCAACCTGCAAGGAAGAGAATACAGAGTGAGGCATCACATTTATTGAAGCTCCTAAATCACAAAGAGCATCAGAGAAGTGCAACTCCCCTATGGTACATGGGATGGTGAATGTCCCAGGATCCTTGCACTTTGTTGGCATTGCTAGAGTTGGTGAAATGAGTGCTGAGACATTCCTTCCAAGGTTTATCCTCTCATTTCCCTTGAGCCCTCTTCGATTGGTGCAGAGTTCTTTTAAGAATTTGGCATACCTTGGGATTTGCTTAATGGATTCAAGTAGAGGAATGTTGATCTCCACACGCTTGAATGTGTCCAAAACCTCCTTTTTCATTGCTTATTCAACCATCTTCATGGTTTGAACAACCCTGTTTGGAAAAGGAAGGGGTTTAGGAGGAACATCATCAATCTTTTTCTTACCTTTATCTTTCTCCTTGGATTGTTCATCAGTTGGTATGGAATGCGGCTTCTCTGAAGTTGAGGTGAATCCCGGTGGGATGGTAGGTGCAGATGTATCGTTCATTTGCTTCCCACTTCTCAATGTGATGGCACTAACATTCCACTTTGGATTTGGAGTGGGTTGGGAAGGTAGATTTCCATAATTCTTACTCACAAGTTCATGGAGGGCGGTGGCAATCTGACTCATTTGAGTCTTCAACTCTCTCAGCTCCGAACCTTGACTCTTCAGCTCATTCTGTTGATTAAGAACAATTTGTTTCAAAATATCATCAGTGTTAGAGTCTACCTTGTGTTGTATATTCCCTTGTTGCTGACTCGTTGATGTTTGAGCTTCGAATCTTCTTTGGGGTTGTTGGAAACCCTGTTGGTAAGGAGGAGGCTGCTGGAAGTTTGGTTGAAAAGGGGGCCTTTGTTGTTGTCCAGAGCCATACCTCATTTCCGCTAGATCTTTCCACTCTTGGTTGTATGTTGGATCAAACTTCTTTTGGGGATATGGTTGTTGTTGTTGCTGCTGAAATGGTCTCCCAGGGAACACTGCTGCACAATCTTCTATTTCTTGGAGTTGTGGGAAACAGTCAGTTGGGTGGCTTGTCTCAGGGCAAATACCACAAGGCCTTGAAGGAGGGGGTTGGGATGTCTTTTGAGCCAATGCAATCTTCCTCACCATAGTTGTCAATTCTTCTAACATTGTATCAATCAAATGACTTTCAAGAGAAGAAGGACTTACTTGATGTACTCCTCGAACATGTGGTGTACCTCTATCACCGAATTGTTGAGAGTTTTGGGCCATTTTGTCAATCAACGCATGTGCAGCTACTGGTGTCTTGTCCACCAATGCTCCTCCATCTGCAGCATCCACCATGCTCCTCTCCATGGGTGTGAGTCCTTCGTAGAAGTATTGGATGAGGAGTTGCTCACTGATTTGGTGATGTGGGCAGCTTGCACACAACTTCTTGAATCGCTCCCAGTACTCATACATTGACTCCCCTTGTGCTTGCTTGATCCCTGATATCTCCTTTCGAATGGATGTGGTCCTTGATGCTGGAAAAAATCTCTGCAAGAAAAGACGTTTCAAATCGTTCCAACAAGTTACATCTTCGGGTTGTAAATAATACATCCAATCTTTCGCAGCTCCATCAAGTGAGAATGGGAATGCTCTTAGTTTGATTTGATCTTCAGAGACATTTCTAGGTTTTAGGGTTGAGCAAACCACATTAAATTCTTTCAAATGTTTATTGGGATCCTCACCAGAGAGGCCATGAAACTTTGGAAGTAAGTGAATTAACCCAGATTTTAGTTCGAAGTCCGATTCGAGATTTGAGTATGCAATACAATTTGGTTGATAGTTAATATCAGGTGCAGCCAATTCTCGAATGGTTCTATTATGTTCATTTCCATTGTTTCCAGCCATTGGTTCTTGTTTTATGGTTGAATTTGAATTGCTTCCAATTTCAATGTTCTGATATTGGAGTAATTCTCCAACTGGTTGAATGTTGAAACTTCCCGTAGACTGAGAATGTCTGATTCGTGCCCTAAGTCTACGTTCAATCTCAGGGTCAAGATCTAAGAGATCTTCGGGATTATTTCGTGTCATCAATCAATGAAAGATGACAAGAAGGAATGTGGACTATAGTAAAATAAAAATTAGAAGTTTGAGTTGATGGTCTAAAAAGAAGTAGAAAGAGATAAAAGAAGAAGAAAAAAAATCAGATTGGGTAAAGACGGAAGAAAGAAGAGAGGAAGAGAATTAAAATGTAAAATAAAATAAATACCTCTAATTGGTTGAAATAATTATTTGCCTCCCCGGAAACGGCGCCAATTTGAAAGTGCGCGGTCGTGGGCGCCCTCAAATGATTAATGTGATTTGGGGTACTTAGGTGCAGCAGAGTGGCTGACCAAGGTCGTCTCTCAAAGGAGGAAGTGAATTAAAAAAAATTTAGAGGTATTCTAGAAGTAAAATAAAAGAGAATAAAAACACTACTTGAAAGGATGGTGGTGTTTGTTTATAGTTTATGAATCTAGAAGAAGTTTGCTGGAAGAAGATTGTATTTTTTTTGTTTTTTGTTTTGAAATGAAGTTTGATTAAAATGACACAACAAAAAGATGTTTGATTAGACAATATTTAAAAGACGTAATCGATCTAACTCTACCTCTTCAATAATTTATTAATCATTATCATTTAAATTAAAATTCACTTAATTATGATCCCTTAATTTGTTAAATCCCGAACCCTACGAGAATTAACTTTACCACGAAGATTGAAGTGAATTTTTAACCTTAGGCTAACTTCGGAACATGCAATCGCAACACCCTGCTTTGATTGATTTTCTAAAATTAGCTTATGGTCAGTGGTAAATTAAGGCACATAACCACTCTGTAAATTAGGATTAATTGAGTTTAGGGATTATATTTGAACTCTACAAATTGATCCCATGTGGTTTTTGAATTACCGGTTAAGGTTGCGCTCTCACAGTTCACACAATTCCCGACCTCGCGTGTTTTGTGTTAACTATTCAATTGCTTTCTTAGTTTCATTTAAATTAAAAACTCAATTAATAGATCATAATATGTGAATTACAGTAGCTCATTGATTCAAAATCAATGAATGAATAAGGATAGAGGTCGATCGGTTACTAAAAAGAACTACTCTTCCATGGGTGGTGTAGTCATCGTGGAGACGTTTTGCATAAGCAACGGATTGAAAGGGTAGAACTCAATCTTGTCTCCACTCTTGATTCCAACCCAATTATGAAGATTAATATAAGAAGAAGAGGGATGAACACAGAATATTATTTGAAGAAAAATTCAAGAAACAAACATGAAAGAAAAGAAATACAAAGAAGAGGTGAGAGAGGAGAGCCTTTTTGGAAGAGAGGTTTGCACAAAGGATTACTTCCTCCAAGAGTTGTGAGGGGCTCCCAAGAGACACCCTTTCGGCCACACCTTCCCAACGCCTCAAACAGCCCTCTCAAAGAGTTAAAACCCCCTTTAAATAGAGTTTTTGAGGGCTAGGGATACATAACTTTTTAAGTGTGAAATGAAAATCTCGGCTAAATATTTTATTCCAACTTGCACCGCTAATTTGACCTCCAAAACGCGTGAATTGACCGGCCTTCCAGAAGGATGATTTGTGCCACATCATGTCCCCGAGCTTTCCTCAAAATTTGGGCTCCATCCAAGCCCGTATGTAGAGGATATGGCCTAAATACAGAACCTTCTCCATTCTGGTGAGCCCAGCCCAACTTTGACTTCATGGCCCAATTTCAACAACCAAATGAACTATTTAGCTTTAGTGTCATGAATAATAGTTGTATATAATTAAGTTAGGAACACTTTTAAAAAATTTCAAATTCAAATAATAAATATAAAAATATTTATTTTCGAAATACTACAGTGCACTATTAAGGGTAAAACTGGAATTTTCACCAAATTTTCAAATGAATGATCAAATCCCAAATATTTTATAAATAAACTTATTTAACACAATGTGAGTAAATTATATCATTTATTATAAATAAATTATTCAATAAAATAGTGTTTTATCAACTCCCCCACACTTACCCTTTTGCACACCTGGGCAAAACCTCATATCAAGTAAACATCAATATCAAATCAAAACCAATTTTAAAACACATATCTTTAAGATCAATCAATTTCACACCAAGAATCAAAAGATATCATGCCTCATAAAAAACGTTATTTCAAGTTCTCCATTTATATCATTCAATATATTTCCACTTCATTTATCCACCCATGCACAAAACACTTACCTCGCTTGAATTTTCTCTCATCACTCAAATATCAATTTTTTTGCAATGTCTTTCTCATCCAAACTCATACAATGGTCACCATAGGCTTGATAGATTCCTACATCGCTACCCGATGTGAGTCAAGGACATATGTTTATCATGAGGACCTTTCAGGGTTGTTCTGTGGCTTTCGGTTGGTAGGATTAAGATGTGAAAAACTCTGAGGCTGAATGAGGAGGGCTTGACTCTTTTAAAGCAAAATTGCATTAATCTAATTTTCACTTAAATATGGTCTTCTCTTCAATCCCCATAGTATCAATTCAGCTCCATCATCATGAAAAGTCATGAAAGGTTTACACCATTCATCATTTCAGCATAAAAAATATCAATCTTCTCAAACATGATTTTCTTGAAAGCTCCAGATGGGCACAGCTTTCCACCTCAATTAGAAGCTCCAGAAAAGGCACAGCTTCACTTGTCATGAAAGCTCCAGAAAAGGCACAGCTTTCAATATAATGACTTTCTTTAGCAGCAAACACATCTCTTCAGAATTTAATTTTCCACCCAAAGTATCACATAATGTGGTGTCACAACACAAGACAGCTTCCCCCACACTTAAGCTCAATTAGATTATGCAATTTCACTTCAAGAGTTGGTTGGATTGGGAAAATTGGCTTGTAATGTGGCTTAACCTAACAGGCTGTGCATGGATTCTAAGGGCTACAAGGATTAAATATTCAAGGTAGGCCATTATAAAAAAGGATTCTTTGAAATAGGGGTTTTAATACCAAACAAATGCCTCAATCATTTAAACACAAGTACCTCAAACCCTCAAGTTTTGACAGGAATAGATCAAATTCTGGTTAAATCAAGTATGGTTTGGTTCTCTCAAGAAGTGAGGTGAATGTAAAGAATATGAAAATAATGGTTTAGAAGCCTCACAGGAAAGTGATTTCAAATATAAAGACAGTGAGATTGGCATGGGATTCAAAATTCAGCGTACTTTGCATGAAATTACTAAATATTTGAACTTGAAACAAAGTCATTTCAACATTCATTTAAGCTTAGTTTCAAGGGGTAAATTGTTTCACTTATTGATATGGATTTAAAAATGTTGATGAGAATCATTTCAGCTCAAAAGTTTAAAAACACACAGAAAATTGTAAAATAAACACACAAATTTTGAAAAACACACAATTTTTTTTTTGGTTTTTTTTAACAGGAAAACAATTGAAATTACTAAACTAAAAGGTTCCCTCCCCCACACTTAAAATATTGCATTGTCCTCAATGTTAACCCGTGAGATGATATATGCACATGAAATTCATAATTTTTAAATAGGACAAATAATATAAAAGTGAAAGGGTTAGGAACAGCCTGATGTGATCAAGTGATGATGGGGTCATGCAGTGTGATAAAATTCATTGCATCAGTAGGATGTCCCTCAATGTATCTCTTCAAACGTTGCCCATTGACTGTAAATCTCCTTCCAGTGTCCTCTTGTGTGATCTCCACTACACCATAAGGAAAAACATTAGACACAATATAAGGGCCTAACCATCTGGACCGCAACTTACCAGGCATCAACTTCAGTCGTGAACTATAGAGAAGGACTTTCTCTCCAACATGAAACTCCCTTTGTTGGATCATTTTGTCATGAGCTGCTTTTTATCTTTCCTTGTAGAGCCTTGAGTTCTCATATGATGACAATCTAATCTCCTCAAGCTCTTGAATTTGCAACTTCCTTTGAATTCCAGCTTGGGCCAAATCCATGTTACATTTCTTTATAGACCAATATGCCCGATGCTCGACTTCCACGGGGAGATGACATGCTTTCCCAAAAACAATCCGAAATGGGGACATACCAATGGGGGTCTTGTATGCTGTTCTATAATCCCACAATGCATCATCCAAGCGCTTGCTCCAATCCTTCCTATTTGGCTGCACGGTTTTCTCCAAGAGTTGTTTCAGCTCACGATTTGAAACCTCAGCCTGGCCATTTGTTTGGGGGTGGTATGGTGTTGATTTTTTGTGTGTCACCCCATACTTTCGAAGGAGGGAAGAAAAATTCCTATTGCAAAAGTGTGTCCCTTGGTCACTGATGATGGCCTTTGGTACTCCGAACCTGCAAAAAATTTGTGCTTTGACAATGTCCAGAACAACATGAGAATCGTCAGTCCTGGTGGCCTTGGCCTCCACCCATTTACTCACATAATCAACAGCAACCAAAATATACAAAAATCCAAATGAACTAGGAAAAGGACCCATAAAGTCGATGCCCCATACATCAAAAATCTCACAAAATAGTATGGGTTGTTGGGGCATCTCATGTCTCCTAGAAATGTTCCCAGTGTGTTGGCAACGAGAGCATGACTTACAAAACAAATGGGCATCATGGAACAAGCTAGGCCAATATAATCCAGAGTCTAAAACCTTCCTAGCTGTCCATTGGGGTCCAAAGGGTCCACCACATGCAAGTGTATGACAGAATTGCAAAACAGACTCAAACTCATGATCAGGAATACACCTCCTAATGACTTGGTCACTACACATGCGCCATAAGTATGGATCATCCCAAACATAAAATCTTGACTCACTCTTTAATTTTTGGACTTGATGTTTCTTCAAATTTACTGGGATTTCAGAGCCAACAATGTAATTAACTAAATCAGCATACCAAGGATGCTTACCTGAGATGGTATAGAGATGCTCATCGGGGAAAGTGTCCGGAAGTGGTACCTGGTCCAAGGTGTCACCCTCTAGTGTGTGAGTAAGCCTACTCATGTGGTCCGCCACCAAATTCTCTGATCTCTTCTTATCCTTTATCTCAATATCAAATTCTTGAAGAAGGAGCATCCAACGGATAAGTCGTGGCTTTGCATCTGGCTTCTTTAGGAGGTACCTCAAAGCTGCATGGTCAGAAAAAACAACTACTTTAGAGCCCAATAAATATGAACGGAATTCATCTAAAGAAAATATGACAGCAAGAAACTCCTTTTCTGTGGTAGTGTAGTTTGATTGGGCTGAATCTAGTGTCCTCGATGCATAGGCGATCACATGTGAACGTCCCTCCACCCTCTGAGATAAGACAACTCCAACCGCGAAGTTGGAGGCGTCACACATAAGCTCAAATGGACGGTCCCACCGTGGGGGCTGTATGATTGGTGGAGTGGTCAGACACTTCTTCAGCTCATCAAATGATACCCTGCATGAATCATCAAAATTTAAGTCAATATCTTTTTGAAGCAATCGAGATAAGGGTAGAGCGATCTTACTAAAATCTCTGATGAAGCATCGATAAAATCCAGCATGCCCAAGGAATGATCGAACATCACGCACACATGTAGGATATGGGAGGGATGAAATAATGTCTACCTTAGATTTATCAACTTCAATTCCATGTTGTGAGACTGTATGACCTAAGACAATTCCCTTTTCAACCATGAAATGACATTTTTCAAAATTTAAGACCAGATTCTTCTCAATACAACGATGCAACACATCACCCAAACTAGAGAGACATTCATCAAATAAGGACCCATAAACTGTAAAATCATCCATAAATACCTCTATATAGGTCTCAATGAAATCTGATAAAATACTCACCATGCATCTCTGGAAGGTACTTGGGGCGTTGCAAAGTCCAAATGGCATCCTCTGGTAAGCAAAGGTACCGAATGGGCAGGTGAATGTTGTCTTCTCCTGGTCCTCTACTCCAATGGGAACCTGAAAATAGCCAGAAAATCCATCCAAGAAACAATAGTGTGTCTTCCCAGCTAGTCTCTCAAGCATCTGGTCAATGAATGGAAGTGGGCAATGGTCCTTACGAGTGGATTGATTTAGTTTCCTATAATCGATACACACTCGCCAACTGTTTTGTACTCTCACAGGAACTAACTCATCATTTTCATTTTTTATAACAGTGAAACCAGTTTTCTTTGGTACAACCTAAACAGGGCTAACCCATTGTGAGTCAGAAATAGGGTAAATGATACCCGCCTCAAGTAATTTTTCAACTTCTTTCTTAACAACTTCTAGGAGGGTGGGATTAAGTCTCCTTTGTGGCTGTCTCACCGGTTTAGCCCCATCCTCCAAGAGAATCCTATGCATGCAAATGGAGGGGCTAATACCTGATATGTCTGCCAATGTCCAACCAATTGCCCTAATGTTATCTCTGAAAAGATTCAAAAGTTTTTCTTCATGTTCAAAAGAGATATTGTTAGCAATTATGACAGGTAATCTATCACCACTGAGCAAGTATGCATATTTGAGATTTGGGGGCAATGGCTTGAGTTCCAATGTAGGTGGGTGATGTATGGATGGAGAAATTGATGCAACAGACATATCTGCACAATGAACATCAGTATCAGAATAAAAATCATCACAATCAGAGAATAAAGCACCAAATCCATCAGCATACTCAATAGCCATGTCATAATCAGAGTTCACATGATCAAAATCAGAATATGATTCCATTTCAAAATCAAATCTTAGAGAGTCATGTTCCTTAAAAATGGGTGTAGAAGTATTCTTAGACATCAAACTAGAACCAATACTCATAATCTCCCTAAGCATAGGACTATCCAATTCCATGATGTTTTTACTTGGTGGTTCAAAATGGGAGATAACAAAAGCAGAATGGTCCTCTGAGGGGTACTTCATGGAATCCATAACATTAAATATCAGAACTTCATCTCCAAACTCCATGGAAAGTGTACCCTCATTGACATTTATGATAGTTTTTGCAGTTTTGAGGAAGGGTCTACCTAAGATAATGGGGGCATGAGAACTTACCTGATCATCCTCCATGTTAAGAACATAGAAATCCACTGGAAAGATCATGTCTCTTACCCGAACAAGTACATCCTCAAGAACTCCCGCTGGATATGCCGTAGCTGTATTCGCCAATTGCACCACTACTCTTGTCGGCTTCAACTCACCAACCTGCAAGGAAGAGAATACAGAGTGAGGCATCACATTTATTGAAGCTCCTAAATCACAAAGAGCATCAGAGAAGTGCAACTCCCCTATGGTACATGGGATGGTGAATGTCCCAGGATCCTTGAACTTTGTTGGCATTGCTAGAGTTGGTTAAATGAGTGCTGAGACATTCCTTCCAAGTTTTATCCTCTCATTTCCCTTGATCCCTCTTCGATTGGTGTAGAGTTCTTTTAAGAATTTGGCATACCTTGGGATTTGCTTAATGGCTTCAAGTAGAGGAATGTTGATCTCCACACGCTTGAATGTGTCCAAAACCTCCTTTTGCATTGCTTATTCAGCCATCTTCTTGGTTTGAACAACCCTGTTTGGAAAAGGAAGGGGTTTAGGAGGAACATCATCAATCTTTTTCTTACCTTTATCTTTCTCCTTGGATTGTTCATCAGTTGGTATGGAATGCGGCTTCTCTGAAGTTGAGGTGAATCCTGGTGGGATGGTAGGTGCATATGTATCGTTCATTTGCTTCCCACTTCTCAATGTGATGGCACTAACATTCCCCATTGGATTTGGAGTGGGTTGGGAAGGTAGATTTCCAGAATTCTTACTCACAAGTTCATGGAGGGCGGTGGCAATCTGACTCATTTGAGTCTTCAAATCTCTCAGCTCCGAACTTGACTCTTCATCTCATTCTGTTGATTAAGAACAATTTGTTTCAAAAGATCATCAGTGTTAGAGTCTACCTTGTGTTGGATATTCCCTTGTTGCTGACTCGTTGATGTTTGAGCTTCGAATCTCCTTTGAGGTTGTTGGAAACCCTGTTGGTAAGGTGGAGGCTGCTGGAAGTTTGGTTGAAAAGGGGGCCTTTGTTGTTGTCCAGAGCCATACCTCATTTCCGCTAGATCTTTCCACCCTTGGTTGTATGTTGGATCAAACTTCTTTTGGGGATATGGTTGTTGTTGTTGCTGCTGAAATGGTCTCCCAGGGAACACTGCTGCACAATCTTCTATTTCTTGGAGTTGTGGGCAATAGTCAGTTGGGTGGCTTGTCTCAGTGCAAATACCACAAGGCTTTGAAGGAGGGGGTTGGGATGTCTTTTGAGCCAATGCAATCTGCCTCACCATAGTTGTCAATTCTTCTAACTTAGTATCAATCAAATGACTTTCAAGAGAAGAAGGACTTACTTGATGTACTCCTCGAACATGTGGTGTACCTCTATCACCGAATTGTTGAGAGTTTTGGGCCATTTTGTCAATCAACGCACGTGCAGCTACTGGTGTCTTGTCCACCAATTCTCCTCCAGTTGCAGCATCCACCATGCTCCTCTCCATGGGTGTGAGTCCTTCGTAGAAGTATTGGATGAGGAGTTGCTCACTGATTTGGTGATGTGGGCAGCTTGCACACAACTTCTTGAATCGCTCCCAGTACTCATACATTGACTCCCCTTGTTCTTGCTTGATCCCTGATATCTCCTTTCGAATGGATGTGGTCCTTGATGCTGGAAAAAATCTCTGCAAGAAAAGACGTTTCAAATCGTTCCAACAAGTTACATCTTCGGGTTGTAAATAATACATCCAATCTTTCACAGCTCCATCAAGTGAGAATGGGAATGCTCTTAGTTTGATTTGATCTTCAGAGACATTTCTAGGTTTTAGGGTTGAGAAAACCACATTAAATTCTTTCAAATGTTTATTGGGATCCTCACCAGAGAGGCCATGAAACTTTGGAAGTAAGTGAATTAACCCAGATTTCAGTTCGAAGTCCGATTCGAGATTTGGGTATGCAATACAATTTGGTTGATAGTTAATATCAGGTGCAACCAATTCTCGAATGGTTCTATTAAGTTCATTTCCATTGTTTCCAGCCATTGGTTCTTTTTTTATGGTTGAATTTGAATTGCTTCCAATTTCAATGTTCTGATATTGGAGTAATTCTCCAACTGGTTGAATGTTGAAACTTCCCGTAGACTGAGAATGTCTGATTCGTGCCCTAAGGCTACGTTCAATCTCAGGGTCAAGATCTAAGAGATCTTCGGGATTAGTTCGTGTCATCAATCAATGAAATATGAAAAGAAGGAATGTGGACCATAGTAAAATAAAAATTAGAAGTTTGAGTTGATGGTCTAAAAATAAGTAGAAAGAGATAAAAGAAGAAGAAGAAAAAAAATCAGATTGGGTAAAGACGGAAGAAAGAAGAGAGGAAGAGAATTAAAATGTAAAATAAAATAAATACCTCTAATTGGTTGAAATAATTACTTGCCTCCCCGGAAACCGCGCCAATTTGAAAGAGCACTGTCGTGGGCGCCCTCAAATGATTAATGTGATTTGGGGTACTTAGGTGCAGCAGAGTGGCTGACCAAGGTCGTCTCTCAAAGGAGGAAGTGAATTAAAACAATTTTTAGAGGTATTCTAGAAGTAAAATAAAAGAGAATAAAAACACTACTTGAAAGGATGGGGGTGTTTGTTTATAGTTTATGAATATAGAAGAAGTTTGCTGGAAGAAGATTGTATTTTTTTTGTTTTTAGTTTTGAAATGAAGTTTGATTAAAATGACACAACAAAAAGATGTTTGTTTAGACAATATTTAAAAGACATAATCGATCTAACTCTACCTCTTCAATCATTTATTAATCTTTATCATTTAAATTAATATTCACTTAATTATGATCCCTTAATTTTTTAAATCCCGAACCCTACGAGAATTAACATTACCACGAAGATTGAAGTGAATTTTTAACCTTAGGCTAACTTCGGAACATGCAATCGGAACACCCTGCTTTGATTGATGTTATAAAATTAGCTTATGGTCAGTGGTAAATTAAGGCACATAACCACTCTGTAAATGAGGATTAATTGAGTTTAGTGATTATATTTGAACTCTACAAATTGATCCCATGTGGTTTTTGAATTACCGGTTAAGGTTGCGCTCTCACAGTTCACACAATTCCCGACCTCGCGTGTTTTGTGTTAACTATTAAATTGCTTGCTTAGTTACATTTAAATTAAAAACTCAATTAATAGATCATAATATGTGAATTACAGTATCTCATTGATTCAAAATAAATGAATGAAGAAGGATAGAGGTCGATCGATTACTAAAAAGAACTACTCTTCCATGGGTGGTGTAGTCATCGTGGAGACGTTTCGCATAAGCAACGGATTGAAAGGGTAGAACCCAATCTTGTCTCCACTCTTGATTCCAACCCAATTAATAATATTAATATAAGAATAAGAGGAATGAACACAGAATATTATTTGAAGAAAAATTCAAGAAACAAACATGAAAGAAAAGAAATACAAAGAAGAGGTGAGAGAGGAGAGCCTTTTTGGAAGAGAGGTTTGCACAAAGGCTTACTTCCTCCAAGAGTTGTGAGGGGCTCCCAAGAGACACCCTTTCGGCCACACCTTCCCAAAGCCTCGACCAGCCCTCTCAAAGAGTTAAAACCCCCTTTAAATAGAGTTTGTGAGGGCTAGGGATACATAACTTTTTAAGTGTGAAATGAAAATCTCGGCTAAATATTTTATTCCAAATTACACCGCCAATTTGACCTCTAAAACGCGTGACTTGACCGGCCTTCCAGAAGGATGATTTGTGCCACATCATGTCCCCGATCTTTCCTCAAAATTTGGGCTCAATCAAAGCCCGTATGTAGAGGATATGGTCCCAATACAGAACCTTCTCCATTCTGGCGTGCCCAGCCCAACTTTGACTTCATGGCCCAATTTCAATACCCAAATGAACTCTTTAGCTTTAGTGTCCTGCATAAGAGTTGTAGATAATTAAGTTAGGAACACTGTTAGAACATTTCAAATTCAAATAATAAATATAAAAATATTTAGCTTCGAAATACTACAGTGCACTATTAAGGGTAAAACTGGAATTTTCACCAAATTTTCAAATGAATGATCAAATCCCAAATATTTTATAAATAAACATATTTAACACAATGTGAGGAAATTATATTATTTATTATCAATAAAGTATTCAATAAAATAGTGTTTTATCACATATTAATTACATAATAGATATATAGCCTACATACATGAAAATAAGGATTTTTGTGCCAAATGTGGTTGAAACCATACCTAAATATCTCAAAATTTTATTGTAAGAGTTTTTTAAAATGTAAGATATAAATTCAACTGAGGTATTCAAGTAATGGAATGTATTAAACTACCATGATATTACTTATAGTAATTTTTAATTTTACTTCATCTCAATGTCTTGAGATATTTTGATTATTCTTTTTCTTTTTCTGTATTTTTATTAAGGGATACCATTGTGTGTGATGTTCTTTTAAAGGACTTAGATTATCTTATGACTATTCATTGTTTGAACCTATATGATTAATGTGGTTTTGAGGCTAGTAAACTTGGAATATTCTGATCCTATATGATCAATGAGCTTTTGGTTTTGGAATCTATATTTTATAAACCTTATTTTTTTATGGATAATTAGAATAGACATGTTTTTACCATTAGAGAGAGGATTTATTTGAAGCTAGAGTGATTAGTTGCTAGCATTTCAATCAAATATATTTTTGAAGAAGAATCATTTTCTATTTATGAGCTATTATTATAAATTTTATGGGTGTGGAATTGGGATACCTAGGATAAGTTCATCAGATCTACATATATATTTGGATAAATGAAAAGAATTACTTTGATTGGAATCATATTGGAGATAAATATCCTTTTAGGAATTTAAGTATTGTTATCCTAAACTCTATGTATTGTTTCTTATAGTGTTCTTAGTTTTAGATTGTTTTTATTATTAGATTCAGTTAATTTTTATTCTTTTGTTTCCTTATTTTCCACTATCCACATTTTTTGTTCAGATTTTTAATTTCTAATAATTTACTTTCCACTATGCTATTTTTTTATGAATTTTATTTTTTTGATGATATAATTTTTGGGACATATAAAATTTGAGTGGTATGGAAATTATAAATTGAAATTTTACTTCACTTCACCCCCCACACATTTGGAATTTTTCTTACCTTTATTTACTAGTAAAATAGATACTTCTCAGAATTTTGAAGGGTCTTCTAGAGATAGCTACTAATGTGATGTAGCATTGGCCAAGATAATACCTTCTTAGGGTTAGGAATTATTTCCCCCCATACCCAATGAGTATTGAGTGTAATATGATAACCTACTTGTGATTTTATAATCAATATAATTGATTAGTGATAAAATATATGTATAAGAATTAATTAAAACATAGAAATTGTTTTCCTATGGTATGAGGGCTAATAAATAAAATATGGGTGAATTATTGTTTTAAAATGAACTAATAATTTTCATCTTCTTCAAGTATTAAGTTAATATATTTTTCATATTACCAATCAAATCAATGATCCAAGTAATGAAATTATAAACTGTATAAAAGAAATCTAGCATAGAGAAATGAATGGATTAGTACTTTAAATAAATGATGAATTTTTTAACCCAAAAAAAACTCAAAAAAACATTGAGTGTTGATTAGAAAACAAAATACTCCATTAAAATAATATTATTAAAACTCAAATTTTAAACCAAAGTGAATGTTAGAACATTAACCCATAACCAAGGTATCCATGACCTTATACCTCTCATAAGGTGTCCCAAATTTTTTAACTATAAAAATTTATATCTTATAATAACTAAAATCCATTGATTAAATATTCTTTAGAATCTCACTTACACACACTGGATATACTATAGATCCTCCTTCCTAACCATGGAATCCATCATCAAATGATTAATAATTTTTAGTATCTTCCTCTTCCTAGAATACCTCGATCACACATGATCATAAGAATAACAATTATAATAGAAAATTATAAGATCTTTTCAATAAAAACATTATAATGATAACTTTTAATAAAAACACTCATGAATAGAAATACTACATTGATTCGAACAACTCATAGAAATTATAATTTGAAAATATTCAAAATGAACAAAATCTTTATAAAGTATCAGACTAGATGATCATTCTTATACTTGTTTATGTATATGTACATCTGATTCATAATGTGTGGCTCTATTTATAGGCATCATTGTAACAAACTCAAATGGTTGAATCCCAAAAAACATGGAGTTATTTTTAATCACATCATGAGAAACATATCCATTTAATAATGAACTCATAATGATTATTAATCTACCAGTGATTTACATCATTATCACTAAAGTGAATCTAAATTTGATGGATGTAATCTAGAATAAAATTTTAGATCACTATACATTCATAAAATAGATTTAGTTCTCAAATATTTCAGTTATCAAAAGTTTAATTTTGTAAAATAATGATTAATTATTCAAAAAATTCATGTGTGAACATTTCTATATAAAGAGTATTTTGATTTTTAAAAAAAATAAGTAAGATATTGACACAACAATATCTTCTTTTTGGAAAAAATAAGACACTACACAAATTTTAAGGAATGTATTAAAATTAAAAAGAAGTGTATATATAGTCTTCATGATAGAGATTTTATCTCCCTTTCTTTTGAGAAAAAAAATTAAACATAATTAGGATAAAAAATAAAATGTACTCCTACTTTGAAAATATTTGTTATGGAAAAGTAAAATAGAAAAATATAAAATATAAACGATGGATAATAAAATATTTATTAACTTTATCCCCATTTTTATTTTCAAAAATAAATTCCAAAAAAAATAAAAATATAATTTGAAATTAAAGATAATTATGATGAGAATATTTTTATTATAAAATATAAGATATAGAAAAACTAATTGTAAAAATTCTTTGAGATTTCTGTCCTTATATAAGATTTTTTTATTTTTATTGTCCAAAAAAAAATTCATTTGATCAATGAGTGGTTCACAAATACTTTTATAAATATGAAAGGCCAAAAACATATGTTGTATAGATTGTTTTAATATATAAATTAAAATTATATTTTAATAGAAATTAAAAAGTTACATTTTTTAAGATAATAAAAATTCAACATTTAAAAATTAATTAAACAAGTTTTATTCAAAAATTAATAAAACAAGATTTATACAAAAAATAGTATAACCCCAATTTTAAATAATTGAAACAAGGGAAATTTGAAAGATAGAGTTAAAAATTAAACCACCCTGAAGTTTCTTTTAGAAATATTGGATGAAATTCTTCTTTTAAGGATTGACCAAGGAAAGTTTTTGCAAAAAATTGTAAATATTTTACAAAAAATGTATAACTATAATGATTTAAAATATTGAAAACTTGAAAAAAATGAAAAACCTAATATTTTTTCCTTTGTATGAGTTTTTAATATATGTATATAGATTAAAAACAACAGGATTTAAGATCACTTCAATTTGATAATCCCCAACTTATATTTAATGAATTTGAATCTATAAAAAGTAATAAGTTTTGTAAAAAATATAAACAATATTATTTTATGTTCTAACAAAGTCAATAAAAATATATATATTTTTGTGTTTGATCTTAAGGAATTGGTGTTTTACATCAATTTTCTTTTCTCATGATTTATGTGATGGGTTTATACACAAATAAATGGTACTATTATTATAAAAAATAATTGTATTTAAAATAAAACTCAAAACAAAATATCTCATTGTATGTGTGTTGCATCCACAATGATTGAGCATGAAAACATCTTTCTCAAACATATTCTACCTCATCAGTGTAAAGTGATACAATATGTTGTTTCTTTTAGAACTATGAGATTAAATATTCTTCTAAAAATAAAATTTTCTAGAATTAGATTTTCTACCCAATTTACAACCTCTAAAGTTAGCATGTGAGTAACTCTTGAGAACAAAATCATTTCCACAAGAATAAAATAATCCTTGTTCAGAAGTACCTTTAAGGTATCCAAAAATGAATTTTACCGATTTCATGTGTGATTATTTTAAATTATCTTGTAATATCACACATAAACACACTGAAACATTATTTATGGCCATCTTGTAGTAAGATATACTAAACTTCCTATCATACTTCAATAAACTTTTTGATGTCTTAATTTATATGTATCATCAAGATAGGGTTTAATATATGTTTTTACCCTATTAATTATGTTTGTTTCATTATAAAAACCAAAAAAAATAGTAGATCATTAATATATATTTTTTTATTTAAATTATTCACTTTTAGTTTTTTCAAAATTATAAACCCAAAGAAAATTTTGATCTCAATTATCATGCTCATTTAAAACTCATTTTCCATAAGTTCATAAAATCTTATAGAAATATATTTTTTAGTTGAACAAAAAATAATTGCATCAATATATATTTTAAAAAATAGTTTTTTTGAAAATTTTATTTATAAAAATGGTTGAATCAACACTTCCTATGAAAAACTTATTTAAAATTAAATATTTCGTAAGTATATGATACTAATATATTGGATACTTATAAGTCTATAGTGTGATTTAGTAAGTTAAAATAATTTTTTTTGGAAGTTTAATATCTTAAAAACTAAGAATTTTTTCAACATAAACTTCCTCTTGAACATAACCATTATGGAAATCACTTTTCACATCTATTTGAAATAAAGTAAAATTTAGATTAGATTCAAAGGATAATAATATTTTGATGTATTATAATCTACCAATAGGTGAAAATGTTTCACCATAAGATATGAATTTTCATGAAGATATCCTATAAAAAATCCTTTCTTTATTTTTAATAATAATTCAATTTTAATCACATTTGTTTCTAAAAAACCCATTTTACGCCAATTACTTATAGTTCTATAAGGCATTCAACTAGGGTACAAACATACTTCTATTCATATTCATTGAGCTCTTATTGCATGGCCCTATCTAACTATCATCAATTAATGCATTGTCTACAATTTTATGTTAAAATTATGATATAAATTCATGATTCTCACATTGATTTCTTAGGGAACTTAAATTTTTAACTATTTGAATTTTCAATCCAATAATATTATTTGAAGTGTGATTCCTTAAGATCATTTGATTTTTGGGTAAATTGGTAAGATGATATTCAACTAATGATTATACCTCTTATATTGAATTAGCTTTAGAATATTGAAAATCTATTGGTCTTACTTATGGGAGTTTTATAATCAGATATTGTAAATTTTCTTCACATAAAATAGCAGAAGGATTCTTGAAAACATTAGAGGTATTATGAATTTTTGATGGTTTTGCAAAAAAATGACTTGATTCATCAAACATTACATGAAACGTTTCTTAAACAATATTGGTTCTTCTATTAAAATATCTATAAGCCTTACTAGTTGTATAATAACCCATTAAAATTCTTCTATTGGTTTTCAGATCAAAATTATGTAATTGAGAATTTGAATTCAAGATGAATACATTCCATCCAAAAACTCTAAGGTATGGAATTTTTGGATTTATTTTGGTCTACAACTAATAATGAGTTTAATTAATAAATTATCTAAGTGAAACTAATTTTTTTATATAATAAGAAGTGCTCACATACATACCCAAAAATAGTTTAGAAAAAAATTAATCACTTATAAAATTTTAAGTAATTTCTTGAACAATTAGATTTCTTCATTCATCTATAGATTTTTCACGGTACTTTAAGAGTAGATAAAGTATGATTAATATCTTTTTTATAAAATGTCAAAAAAAAGAGTTAACAAACTCCACACCATAATCAATACAAGTAGTAAAAAAAGGTAAGTTTTTCTCATTTTTAAGGGAATCCAAAAATAAATTAAAATGATAAGGAGATTCTCAATTTATAGTGAGAAAATCAATCAAAGTAAATATAGTGTAATCATAAAATACGACATATATATAGTTTTTTCCTCCAATACATCCAATTTCTATAGGAAAAAATAAATCCATGAGCTCAAACAATAAACCTTAAATAGTTGAGACATCACTTTTTGATTTAAGGCTTCACTTATGTTGCATAACAAATTAAAAAGGATTTTATAATATGGTTGAATTAAACTTATGTTCTAGTAGTTCCCAAACATGTCCTTTCCTAGAAAGATTAATTAAATTACAAAAGTTAAAGTGTCCTAATATATTTTTTCCAAATAAATATATGTCTTCATTTTCATATAATCAAGGAGAATTTTGATGACTTACTTCATCTAAGTTTATAGTATAAAAATTTCCATTCCAATCATAATAAAAAAAATATAATTACTTTGTGAACATTGAATTAAACATTTATTATTCCTAAAGTTCACAAGTTATCCCTCATAAAATATTATACTTATGCTAATAAATGTATTCTTAATACCTAAAACAAATATAACATTTGGGATTGATGTTTTCCCAGAAAAAAATCATTGATTCTAATAATTTTCCCCAATTAATTCTAAAAAACTGACTTAGCCTCCATTGAATTTATTTAAATTTTGGAAACTGAAATTATATATAGTAATATATCAATAATTCCATTGTTTTTTACTGGTACCCAACATATTTTCTTGAAAAAAAATTAATTACTTAGTATCCACACAAGTTTGGGTCTTGTTACATTAGAAAATAAATTTTTAAAAACCAAAATCTATATAATTATTTTTTTATGTATTGTTTCTATTTTTTCTGAAATAAAAAATTTATGAAAATGATAAGATTGAACTTTTTATACTCCATTGAAACCCACTTTGGAATTTAGTTGAACAAGTTTCACTTTTAAGTATAAAATAGTTTTATTTAAAATAAGGTTTATTATAAGTATAACCTATTTCATTTGAATTTCTAGAGGGTATTAATTTTTTATACATTGTATCAAAATTCTCTTTAATAGGAATAAATTTAGATAAAATGTTCCTTCAAAAACTACATGTTTAAGTGGAATAATAAAATTACTATTATCTAAATTTTGATTAATATATTTCTAATCAACTATATTTTGTTCAAAAAAATCAAAAAAAAGTTATTTTTTGAATCTAATTCAATCAAAAGTTTTGGTATTTCTAAAGTTAATTTCAAAATTCATTTATTATATTTAATAAGTTTTTATTCAGTAAACTCATGGGTAATTTTTAGTTTATTATTCTATTTATTAATAAGAATTAAAAATCTAACCATTTAATATATTATAGGTACAGTTTCTTTATATTCCAATGAATTGAATTTTTCAATGTCCAACAGAATAACTCTTTATCTTTTGATTATTTGGAATAATAATCTTTTATATTATAATTGAATTCAAAATCCAGACTTAAATTTGAAAGGTATTCAATAGTTAACTTTTCCATAAATAATTTTCCATTATTTGGAATATTTTAATAGAATAAATGTATTTATTAACTTTTTTATCCACTATCTTAGAAGTAAATATCTAATGATGTGGTGGTTTTACTACCAGTTTAGGTTTACAGAGCTTTCAATGTTTTCTTTCCTTTCTTGAATAACTTCTCATATTTTTTATTTTTCTTATTCAGTTTTGGATAATTAGTTCAAATATGATAAACCTCTTTTTCAACTCCTTAAAACAGTCTTCACATTCTTGATTCAAGAGAAACTTTACTCCCTTTCATGTCATATTGGTAATTGGGTTTTAAAATCATGAAAAGTTCTTTAAAAATCTTCAATAATACCTAACTAGACCCAAAAGGCTGTAGATCTCTGTTACAAATGTTGGAATGGGAAACTCTTCAATTGCCTTTTTCTTGGAAGGGTCCACAGATTTCCCTTTGTTGGTGGTAACATTCCCCAATAATGATACTTCCTCCATAAAGAACTCACATTTATTGTACTTTTCAAACATCTTCTCCCTTATTAAAGTCTTTAACAAAGTATTGAAATGCTCTTCATATTCCTCCTTACTCTTAGAGTATATTAGAATATCGTCGATAAAGACTTCCACAAATTTTTTGAGGTGATCTCTAAAGACACTATTCATTAAATCCATGAAAATTGTTAAATCATTAGTGAGTCCTATGGGAATCACTATGAACTCATATTACCCATATCTTTTTTGAAAGGTATTCTTGGGAATATCTTCTTTCCTCATCATTAATTTGTGATATCTCGACCGAAGGTCCACCTTAGATAAATAATTGGACCCATAAAGTTGATCGAACAATTCATTTATCTGTGGTAGGGGATACTTGTTCTTTATTGTGATTTTACTAAACTCATGATAACCAATGAAGAGGTGCATTGATCCATCCTTATTCATGATGAAGCACTCAAGTGTATAATACCCTTCTCTAGATTCTCCTGTAACTGCTTCTTCAGCTCTTCCAACTCTACAGTGTCAATTATATAAGGTGTCCTAGATATGGGAGGAGATCTAAAAATATGTTCATTTGAGAACTCAACCTATCAATCATGAGGAAGACCAAGAAACTATTCATCGCATACTATAATGTAATCCCTCGCGATGGGTATTTCTTCAAGAATTATTCTCTCCTTTGTATTAATAATTTGAGCAAGAAATGCTTCCTCGTAATGAATAAATATCCACACTTTAGAAAATGATTCTAAAGGAGATTCATCTTCCTCCTTACACTTGTATGGAATTGTAGGATGCTTCGGGATGTGAAGAGTGATCTCCCTTTCTCGACAGTTGATGTGGCCTTTGTATAAAGATAGACAATCCATGCACAAGATAGCATTGAACACCACTAAATAAATAATGAATAAATTTTCTGGGAGGTTTATTCCCCAAATGTTATCCGGGGAAGATTTATAAACCATGTATAAAATAATTTCCCCATTCATTGTTCTCATATATAACTTATCCTCCAAATTTTGAGGTGGTTTTTGAATAGTTCTACTAAACTTGCAAGATATGAAAGAATTCATAGAACCAAAATCAAATAGTATGTTCTCTATTCTTGAATCAATAAATAGATTACATGTCACCACTTCTTTTTCTGGATCCACCTTAGAAGTAGTGATAGCATAATCCCTTCCTTGTTTCCTTGGAAGTTGTTTTTTATTCCCTCTGACAACCCTCATCATAGGGAAATTGTTTGCATAATGGCCATACCCCTCACTGTTAAAACACTTAACTACAAGATAAGTGTGACGCCCCAAGTTTATTTCTTATATAATAACAATATTGTTTGGTTTTACATCATTCCCATGTTTTCCAAAACAACAATTGTAGATAAACACAATACTTTCTTTATTCCATGAAAACTGAAATTATTTCATTGCTTCAAGGATAAAAGAATCCAACAAACCAAAAACACCTTCAAAAATACCTATTAAAATTATAGGGAGACCACCAAATACAAAAAAAACCCAAGATAATAGTGTGGGTCCTTCAGATCCATCACAATTAACATTAGTATAGCCAGAACCACAGAAACTGTGCAAAGAATCAGAGAAATGATGAGCACAATCTTCTTGGTCTAAGCTTTTGAATTTGGAACACAATAATTTATGTTTATATAAGGCCTTAAATATAATCTTATTGTTGCCTTTTTAAAGTGATCGTTGAGTGTCTAACATCTATAAGACCTTATAGTCATTGGGTATTCTAGTGGTTTAATTTAAAGTCTTTAAGTATAATGTATTTCTAAGTGTTTAAAGTGTGCATTAAAGGTATAACAATAAACATGTTTGTAATAAACTCTTTTTATCTATTTTATAAGGATAATGATTTAAAATGGTTTTGAATCATTACCCTTGTGTTTTAAAAGAAATATCAAGAGAAGTATGTACTAGATAATACATGGTTTTGGTACAAAGAAACATATTATTGAGTTTGAAATTTTACTTTGGGCAAATGAAAATAATGACTATGATTTTATTTAATATTTTAGCTATACTTAGTGAATTAAGTATTTATGTATTTCAAATTTCTTGAAAATATTTTATAAACACTTTCATCCTTGTATGTATAAAAACAAGGTTTTAATTAAAAACATGTTTTGGATTTTAAATATAATACTAGTATAATATTTTCATTATGTTGTACTAAACTTTTATTTATAACATTATGTTTTAAAACTCAAGTGTTTATAAACTAAGAAAAATGTTGGTTTTAGTACTTTGTTCAGTCATAATAGATAAATTGTATTTATATTTAAAGAAAACTATATATGTATAGCCCCACCATTGGTGGTGGGGTGGTAAGGGCTTGGGGGTTGATGGGCAAGTCGTGGGGTCAAGTCCCCAGGCTTGCGATTTACATGTGATTTTCTTCCATGTGTGTGTGCCGCTTTCGTGGTTGTACCCAAATTTCTAAAACTATATATGTATATAAAAACCTATTTATATGTTTAATAAAAATTACTTTTTCTTGGTAAAAATGGGTGAGTACCCCACCTAGCCGAGGGAAACCTAGTTGGCAGCCACTCAAGGCCTTGGTGGGCATCTCACACACATCCCCTGACAAATGGCATAGGGCTATGCATGATTGGGTGCATTCCAAGTCACATGCGCAGGTGCACATAGTAGACACTAATAATGCATGGGTGTGTGAATGCAAGGGTTCCAGAGCACATTACTATGCGGGGCGGCACGGCAGTAGGGGTGGGCGCAGGATCGCGCCCGTAGAGACCCGATACGGGGTGGTACCGGGGAGGGGAAGGGGGATTTATGGGATATTATGGGAGCTCAACGCTTATAAATGCGGACCATATCCCATCCCATTTCAATGTGGGAGAAACCTTTATAGTGGAAAACATATTTGGACCGTTAGATCTCACTGAATGATATATGATCCGTCTGATCAGTTCGATCCTCGATTCCTAGAAGTTGCGGTTTCTCCACCATGTTTTTATCTACCATCCGATCCAATCGGGATCTAATCATGGCCATCCAAGATGATTTAAAACATTGTGTCGCTCATATCCATCTAATCAAATATCATCTAATCATGATCGTTCTCCCATTTTTAAAACCCCGAATTTTTTGTAGTCATCTGATCTACTCCTCGTCATATCTCAATTGTTCATCATTTATAAAACTCACAGACTCACCTCAACCATTGGATCATGGCACGATCTAATCCTGGAATTCCATTCCTTTTCCATCTGCATCATATTCTTCCTCTTGTGGGTGCCGCACTATTATCCTTACTACTCTCCTTTTCATTTATCCCACACCTATGACTGGGTGGTCCCTGTTCTGTTTTCTTTTCCACAAGACAGGGCACCCTCGGTCTTATTTTAACATGAGGTGCCTCGGTTTTCCATTAAACTGGCCTAAAAATATATTATATATGATTTATATATATATATAACTCAATTTTCACATGAACCCTATGGTTTTATTCCTCTCCAAAACCTCCATAAAGCTCTTCCAAACTTCTTCTCCTTCATCAAACCAGGTAAGGGACCTAATTGTCTTGATTTGTTACGGTTTGAATATGTGTAAATATATATATACGTATAAAAATATATTCATTTGAGTATAAGACCTCTTGGTTCCTTCTAAGATGGTGAATTCTTGATCCTAAATGACGTTCTTAATTATTTATCATGCAAGGATGTGTGATGTTTTGTGATTCTATATATTAAAGTATACATAAGCATATATATATGTATATGTTTTATTAACAAACCTTTTATATTTTATGGCACTATTTGAAATTAATGAACCCTATTTTAACTAATGTTCTTATTATATTTAAAACATATAAGTATCATTAAATTTTTTATGTAATACCATTCTATATGTTATGTATATTCGGTTATGCATATATATTTATATATATATGTATACATATAAACTTTGATCCTCAATATTACTTATATTTTCCAAGGATTGTTAAGAATGAATAAGAAATGTTGTTATTTGAAATATGAAAGGCTTATAAGGAACAATTTAAAGATACAATCCTTTATATACACCATTTTGTATAAATGGATTATAAAATAGTTAATCCTAGATAATTTTGGATTTTTCAAATATTATTTAGATGTAAAATTTGTGTGTATGAATATATACATATGTATGACTCACTTATTTCATACGTTTTAAAATGGTATTAGTTATCATTTATTTTCATGATTTTCAATTATTAACATTTTGTGTAAATAATTGAGAGTACCCCTGTGATATGTTATATATAAGCATGCAAGTAATGAATGTTTAGAAAACTATGTTTTTAATACCCCACATGAAATATTTTGTTTACCTTTAAATTAGTTATGCATCCAATCCATGATGAATTTCCATTATACATTTTTTTACTTTTGTAATAAGGTTTAGAATTTAAATGGTTATCATTTTATGTGACAAAACTTGTATTTATTTTTGTGAATTAGTTATCATCGCATATGCCTACCATACTTTTCATTTATTAAATTTCCATGCAGTTGTTAGTTTTGACACTTAAGTACTTGATTCACTATATATATGTAAATACTAAATAATGTAATGAAACTGTTATGATCAATTATGGATTAAGAAAATGAATTATTCAAAGTGGTATGGGACACTTTGAATAATATTAAATGAGAAACCAAGTAATATGTGACACTTGGAATGATAAATGATGAGTAATTTAATAAATCAAAGTGGTTTGATTCACTTTGATTTAAGGAAATGGGGAATGCATTGGACTTATTGTCTGATAGGTGGGGCCCTATAGATCCCCTTGATGCATCTTTTAGGTCCATTGGGTTAGATACCCTGAGAGGGTGGTCAATCAGGGTATAACAGATTAAAACAACTTCCCCTATTGATCTTGTTTTGTTATTAAGAAAACCTCTATTCTCTCTATTTCTTGTTTCATAGTATAAACAAAAATTAAATCATTCACAATAAATAGAAACTTTTACTTGGTTCACCCTCAATGGGACATGTCCACGAAGCATACACCGGCGATGCATCGATGTACCAAATCCAATAAAAGTGCACTGTTTTTTACAATGTTCGGAGTGGACTCACTATCCCTCCTGGTTTACAACCACTAACAAAATAAAATCTCACTTCTCCCTCAACTAAAGTGTTCCCACTGCTTCTTCATAATATCCACTCATAGTTTATAGACCTATTGATCTCTTAATTATCACTAATGAATGCATCCTATGCTATATGTAGATGCTCTATTAATGTTCCACTTTAATCCACTGATGAATACAACATTACCACAGTATTAATGGGAAACCTCAAATATTTCATGCAACCCTTACAGTGCCTTTCACACCACTTTAATTCCTTGCACACAAGATTCAACTTTTGTCATGAAACACCCCTTTCATGCAACATCAATCTTATGCGCAACTCAAATATTACATGCAACTTTCTTAGCTTGCGTGCAACTCAAAATCTTTCGCGCAACTCACTTTG
Organism: Viscum album; assembly: GCA_963277665.1. Classification (NCBI taxonomy): domain Eukaryota; kingdom Viridiplantae; phylum Streptophyta; class Magnoliopsida; order Santalales; family Viscaceae; genus Viscum; species Viscum album. The sequence continues at coordinate 1,718,866,619 of OY728132.1, forward strand.
CACGAAATTATTATGAAATACAGTGATTGGACTTTCTTTAAGTGTTGAGATACAATGAATTAGGGTGTCACATCTAATTTATAGGCATTTTCGACCCCTGCACGGAAGATTTACATTGTCACTCAAGATTCTCTTTGAGCGCGCAAAACCCCATTTGACGTTGTATTGGGCGTGCAAGATTCATTCGTGCAACCTCATCTTTCGTGAACATTTCCAAATCTTTCAAGCGCTTCATGCCTAGACATTGTGTGACATTATGCTCCCAAAATATTCATTTCATGAAATATTCCACACCATCTTCAATCTTTCACGCAACTTACTTTTCTAATAACATGTTTCCCCATTTTCCGATTTTGAGGCCCAAAAATTGGGAAAACACCAGAAAATGACACCACCTTAGATCTGTTCTTTTTGTACCATCTCCAAATCATACATTCCCTTTTCATAGTTCTTTGTCAACATAGGTTGTCAAAAATATCTCTGGAACTCGAAAACTCACCATGGAAACCCTCTTTGTCAACAAACAAACCAACTTTGTCAACAAACACAAACACCACAAAAATGATTCAGGGTTACCTTTAGGGATATTTTACCAACAATCTCCCCCTTTGGGTTTGTTGGAAACTCTTTTGTAATTCAATACCTCGCTAAATCTCCTTCCATATTTAGCCATCATTCGCCTCTTGTGATTCTGATAGGGATCAAGGATTTACTCAACACATACTCTAATCCCACATGAGCAATGCTCGGTGAGAGAAACAAAACATAAATGAAAATTTCATCAATGAATCACTTCATTTCAAACACCAATTTTTGATACCAAAATTATAATAGTTGATAATGTCTAGAAACCTTCTGACACTATTCCAACGTCACTATTTTGATTTCATTGTGATCTTCATCTGTCGTGATATCTATTCTTTGATCGATCACTTCTAGCATCGTCATATTTAAAAATGAATGATGTATGCTTACAGCTTGAACTCCTCTTCAACTTTCAACTCCCCCTATCTCATTGCTCCACCTGTTAGTTTCTCCCCATATTTTCATGATTTCTCAAATAGCCACACTGGCCACACTGTATCCCCCTTGAACAATCACTATTTCCTACCCCTTTGTCAACGAACCCAAAGGTCACTCTTTTTCAGTCTCAAACATAGTAAAAACACATATCAGTACATTATGGAAACCCAAATCATACCTAGGGAATAGGTACTCCCACATCTACACTTTTTCAAGTGCGAGGAGTCAACTGAACTCACTAACCCAGTCGAGGCCTCTCAAAAGCTTCCTTGGGTAAGGCCTTTGTCAAAAAATTTACAACTTGTAGTTCTGTAGGCACATACTCCAACATCATGATACCATGTTCAACCTTCCCCTTGATAAAATGATACTTTATCTCAATGTTCTTTGTCCTTTAGTGATGGATGGGATTTTTGATGATATTTATAGCACTTGAGTTATCACACTAGATTCCAATCGGATACTTCACTTTATCTCCCATAACATCAAGATGTTGTTTCATCCACAATAAATGTGTGCATGCTTGAGTGGAAACAATATACTCAGCTTCTAAGGTGATCAATGAAATGCAATCTTGCTTCTTGCTTAGCTGAGAAATACACAGACCACCAAGATAGAAAGCACCTCCTGTCATTGATTTCCTATCATCTACTGATTCATCCCAATCTGCATCCATATATCCCAAAATCTCTTTTTGAGATTTTTCAGTATAATTCAAACTGAAATCCACAGTTCCTTTAATATATCGAATTATTTGTTTCGCTGCAAGAATGTGGATTTCCTTGGGATTACTTTTATATCGCACTACAAGACATGTGGCGAAAACAATATCAGGTCATGTCGCAATTAGGTACAGTAAACTTCCAATAACCTTTATGTATTCGGTTACATTAATTGCCTTTTAATCATCATATTTTGATAATTTCATCTGGGTAGCAACCAGAGTATTCATATCCTTGTAATTTTCAATTCCAAATCTTCTCGGGACCTCCTTGGCATATTTGTATTGAAAAATGAAAGTGTCATTCCTTCCTTGTGTCACCTTTAAACCAAGGAAAACATCATCTCTCCCATCATTGACATTTTGAACTCACTTTTCATGAATTTAGAAAATTGTATGCACTAATCACCATCTGATCTGCCAAATATTATGTCATCGACATAAACTCTCACCATCATCCTTTGATTACTGTCATTGTTGAAATAAATATTGTAATCTACTCCACCACGTTGAAAGCCGAGCTTCTTCAAATACTTGATCAAGCATTGAGTACCATGCTCTTGGTGTTTTCTTTATCCCATAGTTATTTCTTCTACTAACAAGCCTTGTTCTCATCCTTGTGAATGGGAAAACCATCAGGCTGCTCAATATAAACTTCCTCATCCCAAACCCCAATCAATAATGCATATTTGACATCCATTTGGAACAATTTAAACTTTCATTTCACTGCAATGTCTAGGAATAATATGATTGTCTCTGGCCTTGAAACCAGTATAAATGTCTCAACAACATCTATTCCCTCTATCTAGGAGTATCCTTTGCACACTAGTCATGATTTTTTTTGAATCAGTATTCTATCTTCATTCATTTTTTTGTTATAAACCCATTTTGTCCCGATGACATTCTTATATGATGGCCTTGAAATAATCTTCCAAGTCTGATTCTTCTCAATATGATATAGCTCTTCATTCATAGCATGAATCCAATTTTCATCTTTAGCTACATCAGCAAATAATTTAGGCTCTACCTAAGATAGGAAAGATGTATACTATAGTGATTTCATTCTTCTTGTCTAAACTAGAGCTGACTGATCACCAATGATATTCTTTCTATCAATTTCAGCTCAAATATTTGGCTTCTGTGCATATACAAATTTTACTTCCTCATGCTCATCATCATTATCTTCTTCTGAATCAGCATCAGCCACTTCTACTCCTTCTGTGTTACTTTCCTCTTCATCACTTTCATCAAGAAACTATTCAATATGTTGTTGAGTATTCTCTTAATTTTCCATAATAGTGACATCATTTCTATCAACTACTTTTCCCAGCCTCTTTTTAAAGAATTTGTATGCTTTTATTTTTCTTGAGTTTCCAAAGAATATCCCATCTTCTCCATGTGACTCAAATTTCCTGTTTTTTTCTTTGTTGAGAATGAATCACTTACTTCCAAAGATTCGAAAGTACTTCACTGTAGGATTAATTTTGTACCACATCTCATAAAGAGTATTTCCTTCCTTCAGACACAACATAGTCCTATTAGAAATGTAGACCAATGTCAAAATTGATTCCTTCTAAAATTTCTTTGGTAGGTCTTTTTCAATGGGCATTGTTATGGCCATTTTTTTGATGATCTGATTTCTCCTTTCAACCACTCGATTATTTGGTGGAGATCTTACTGAATAAAATTGATACCTTATCTTGTGTTTCTCCAGATAGTCTTCCACCTGACTATTTGTGAATTCCATACCATTTTTAGTATGAAAATTCATAATTTTCTACCAAAGGATCCTTTCAAATTCCCTATAATATTGTTTTAGGAATCTGAACACATCAGACTTAATGGAAATGACAATTACCCATTCCATTCTACTATATTCATCAATGGCAATAACCTAATACCTTTTTCCATCAATGGATCTTGGTGAAATAGGTCCACAGACATCAGCATGCACCAATTCAAGCACTCTTATGGACTACTTTTCCTTTTCTTTATACATCTTTCTGGTGATTTTCCCTTGTTTAATGGAATTCTATGTATGTTTACGATCAAATGATACCTTAGAGAGGTATCTAGTTGCTTCACACATTACCAGATCTTCTAGAGATGGTTTACATAGATGACCATGTCTTTTATGCCACAATTTTTTTTCTTCCTCTCTAGATAAAAAACAAATATATTCTTCTCCACTTACCAGTTAGAGATTACCCTTTGTTCTCTTTCCCTATAGAACCACTACCCCATATATTCCTTTGAAAATACACATCATCTAAGTAAAACTTATAGAATGTCCTGAGTCACATAGTTGAATGACATTGAATAAATTATGACTCAATCCTTGTACTACTAAGACATCAGCATGTCTCATCTCTTTGCCCCCAAACCTGGCCTTTCCTGAGCCAATAATCTTCAGGCCTTCATCATTTACAAACATAAAAACTCCTTATTTTTCATATTTTATGCCTATAATAGGATCTTTATTACATTTTATGTGAGATGTGAAATCGCTGTTAATGATCCATAGACCAGAACGGTCTGATGCATTAAGGGAAATTTCTTCCACCACTGTATTCTCATAATTTTTCTTCTTGGTCCATATTTTTTCCTTCACACATGGCATAGATAGATAATTTTGATCTTTCTCAGAGTATGATGGACTGGATTTATCTTGCAAAGCTTCAAATATATCTTTCATTTTCTACTCACATGTTGGTTCATTGATCTGTTGCATGTGAACATTTTGATTATACTTTGGAACATTCCTCTATATGGTCAATGTACATTATCAAGCCATGTGCCCAAATCCTCCACACCAAAAATAGTGTCCTCTGAAATATGTTCTAGAGGAATTTCTCTATTTGGATACCACCTATGTTCTTGTGACCTTAGATATCTAATTGTTATAGAACACACATACTGTGAATGTACCACCTTTCCATAATAATGACACCTGATATAAGGTGCATACTTTTGGGTTACTTCTGTACTACTAGTTTCCCCTTGGGATCTCTGAATATTCTAATTCTTCTTTGTTCCCAAAAAAAACTTCAATCTCATAATCGGTGCTTGTGGTCTGGCTTCAATTTTCACATTTTTGTGTTTTTGATCAAGCCCCCCATTGGCCTTATAATCTGAATATAATTAATACTTCCTTTCTGTTGAACCACTATGCTCTACTTTTACCTTCTCGATTTTTAGATTGATCTGCTTTCCTGATGTCCCAGTAGGAGTTAAGAGTTGTTCTTGATCCTTAAGCTTATTCCGAAAACTGACAACTTCTCCTTCAGGTTCATCAATACGCTTGATTTGATCTTTTCTTATGTTATTCAAGACATCAATATCTATTTTCTATTATTTAACCTTGAGTTTATATTCATCAACATTTTCCGAGCTCTTTGGCCTAGAAGACTTGAGCTTTTCAATTTCTTTTATCATCTTAGACTTCTCTTCTTCATGTTATTTCATGTAGAGTTCGGAATCAGGTACCAGCTTGTTGACTTTATTTTTTTTCTCCCCAAACATCTATCTCTTCAAGAGCAGCTTCTAATTTAGCTTCCATGTCAAATATTCCTTTAATTTCTTATTCTTCTTCATCAGCTTTAGTTTCTTCCTTTTTCTGAGAGCTACTAAAAACTACCACCATGTAATTCTTTCCTCGATCTGTGAAGTTTTCTATCTCTTCAACCTCTTCAACCTCAAACTCATCTGAACTACCACAATCTTTGAGTGAATATTATTTTTCTTAAAGTAATTTCTCTGGAATTTTTTATTTCCTTTCACATAATCTGAATTCTTCTTCTTGGGAATTCTGATTTCATCCTCATCATCTTATTGAAACTTCTTGGGGTACCTTGCGGCAAGGTGACCAACTTTTCCACATCTAAAGCAAGAAAGTGGAGGTTTCCCTTTGAAATTTCATTTTCATCTTTGAATATTTGAGGAAAGGAATGAAATAACCTTGTCTATCTCTTCTTCTTCATAAGAGTCTTCAATGGTGAGATTATTCATGGCCTTTAATTCCACTTCTTTAGATTTCCCCTTTTCCACATCATCGTTATCATCATTTCTCATTTCATATGTATTGAGGGCGATGTGCTGGTTATCCAATGTCATCTCTTTTGGGTATTTATCTTACAAAACTAAAACATTCGGATTGAACCGAGGTGGATGTTTCATTAGGATGTGCATCACTATATTTATATCTTCAACGACTTCACCAAGACCTTTCATGTCTTCTACTACCACATTTACCCTGTCAAATAATGAATCAACAGACTCATTCGGGTTCATTCTTAGATCTTCATATTTGTTCCACAGAACTTACAACTTCACATCTATGACCTTTGTATCTCCATTATATATGTTCAAAAAAAATTCCCACATGGCATGTGATTTTTTTCATGACATCACCTTCATATAGATATCATTGGATACGGCTCCCCCTAAAACATTGATTTCTTTTGAGTCAGCATCCAATTCTCTTTTCTCGACATTCAATAAATCACCATTATTTATATTGGTTGTTATACCATGAATATAACGACCCATACTTTACATACATTGTTATTACTTCAGAATTGAATCACACTTATTACAACATATAACAAAACCAGTAAAGGACAGTATAGGTATAGTGTCTTTAGAAACTGGGAAACATAAACAACTGGTTCATAAAGCATCTACACTGCCTCCCATTTATTTCATCATATCTATATTCCCTTTTTGTCTTATCTTACTTAATAACCTTCTGCCTGACCTGGGGAAAGAAAACATACAAAAGGGTGAGCTCAAATGCCCAGTAAGGGTAAACAAAAGAAATATCAATCACATCATATACATAAGAACATAACTTTTGGAAATCTTAACCTGCAAAAGAAATCATAATTTCATAACAAGGGATAAATAATAGTAGTGAAATGTAATCCCAATAATCATAACTTAAAACATGGAACTTTGTGGCATACACACATAATCATAGAGATTCATTTCTTATTAGTCAATACTCATTGCCAAGACTATCTTAGTGGACAAAGTCCATTTCTGAACCGAGTTCACTCCTCATTTCAGTCCAGTTTCACTAAATCGGTTTAACCTTCCATTTCAGCCATGTCTATCTCATGAGATATAAAATCTTTACCCAATGCATTGGAGGGATATATAGGTCCCACCCATCTCATAATGATACCATTCTTATGTGTGCCAAAAAATCATAAACCATACATCATAGCATAACCCATGTAATAAAAATGGGATTCTTAAACAACATGACATCATAAAACAATTCATATAAGATAAAGGAATTCATAAAAATAATCCCATAACAACGTAATCAAATCAATGTAATAATAGGGATAGAAACAAAACCCTATATTATCTTAGATGGAAAATAATTTTGATAAAGCACTTGAACTCCATTCTTGAGGAAAATATCCTTTCTACTTCAAAAACATTTTCCTTTATTTAACATGTAATACAATTTTAAACTAAAAGAAGTTGATTAAAAATAAACTTGAAAACTTGTAAAGGAATCTTCTTGTAAATAATGTTTTAAAAATCCATTCATGCCGTATAAGTTAAAAAAACATTCTTCTCGTACTTTTGTCAGAAAAGTCAGAAAGTACCTCGTATGAAAAACGACAAAAGATTCCTTTCATATATTTTACTAAAAACTCACCAATGTGTAAATTTGGATTTAAACAATTGTAGTTTAATTTAAATAATATTAAATATTGGGGAAACATGGATTTGGATGATAAAATACACCCCAGTAAATTTCAAAGTATAAACAATCTCGGATAAAAATGAGATTGTGATATTTCCCTTACCTTAGGTCTGATTTGTTTCGTAAGTGTCCGAACCTCATGTATAATGATTTAAATAATGTTATTGACTTATTCCAGAATCATACTTATTTTTATGATATCATATATGGTCATATTCTTAGCTTCTTATTAGTAATATTTCATTACTACTTCTTTATTCGGGTGTTTATTACTTTTTGTTCTTATGCGTGTTTTTTCGAATAAATTCTTATCCTTATTTTTAGGTTATAGATACCTAATTTCCAGATTGTTATTAGTGTAATATATATCATATTAATTCATTAAATTCATTTATATAATCATTATGCAATGAAGATCATGTAGAACGAGTCGCATCACATCGTGGAGACGGTATTCCGTACATACGCACGAGTGATGATATCGTTCCTATGATTGTGGAATTGTATTGGAGTGTATGTATACTATTTCAGAATAAATATAAATTTACAATAATCATATATATTCATTCTTTACACCATTATACCCATCCAAGTAAGGTGGTGGTGGAAAATAGATTACACCACGGTGTGGAGACGGTATTCCGTACGTACGCACGCGCGGTGATTTCATTTTCCGTAGGATGGATAGATGGTTAAATAGGGTTGTTTCATACTTATAATAACATATCATTATATGAGTGATACTGATGTCATTACTTCATAATTAAATAACTAAAGAAGAATAAGTGTAAGAAGAAATAAAGTTGAAAGAATTGGTAACGGACATTACCTCTTCTTTGAAACGCCTCTTTGAGATCTCCTTTTAGGGCACTAAAATTGGTCTTTGAAGAAGACCAGGATCTCTAGGATGTTTCTAGGGAAGTGGAGAGGAGAAATTGGCAGGGTTTGGCCGAGCATGAAGGCTCAAAGTGTTGTGAGGAAGAGGGGGAGAAGGTGCCCTTTTATAAGGGAGGAGAGGGGCACCTTTGGAATAACTAAAACTATTATTTTATTATAAAGTCAAATTCGGTTTTTAATAGCTCCAAATTGATATATTTCAAAGCTAAGGTGGGTATGGGTCGAAATACTCTCATACAATAGAATTTAGACATGTTTAGGTTAATATTTTAACCTTATCATTTAGATTTAACATTAAGTTAAATAATTTTACTTTTACCGTGTCTTCTTGGGTTCTTATACTATAAGGTTAATAAACTTACTATAAGCAGCCAAACGAACCCCAAGTTGTTTATTATTAATATATAAAACCTTATATAAGTCATATGGCCGAAACTTATATTTTTAGGAATAAAATAATAATTAATAATATAATATTTCTTTTAAAAACTCTTTTAGGTCAATTTTGACACTATTTAGTAATTGATTTTTGTAAAAATCATAACAGAATGATCAGTTCGAACAAAGTTAATTAAATCAATAATAACATTCCATATTAACCTATAAAATTAGTGTAATTCATAAAAAGTCTCAAATTATATTTATTTGGGTATTTATAACATAAATTATGTTAATATTTCATTAATAAGATAATTACTGCATCATCATTGTGTCATAAATAAATTAAATTATTTAAAGTATAAAAATTACAAATAAAATATCATTCTATAGGAAATATTTTTATCTTTATAATGAATATTTATAGTCTAATTTATCTTATGTATAACCCTATATTAAAAATTATTTAGTTATTAAACTTTGATTTTAACTATTTTAACCCTTCTTTAAATAAATTAATAATAAATGTCCTAATCTAATCCAAGTGGGCCTAAATGGTCATATTTTTATTCTAAGGTTGTTTTTGGTCTAATTTCACTTATCCAATAGAATTAGGACATGTGTTAGGGAAATAATAATAACATTTGTACCCTTAATTAACCTATTTACTTTTAACCGTGGTAAATAAAAGTAAAAAGTTACTATTCACCAAAAATTATTTTCATCTCATTGAACCAAATTTTACTTACTGAAATCAACCGTGTCTCTCGGATTTTTTAAATTCCACTCACAGAAGCGGTAAAATTATGTTTTATGAAAAATTCAGTTTTTTAACTACCACTTAGTGGTTTCACTATTCATCAAAAATTGAAAATTTTCAGAAAAATACAAAAATTTCACCCTATGTTAATTACGACATTCCGAATCCAAAAATGAAGTCAATTTTGAAAAATAAAATTTATAAAATTTCAAAAAGTGGTTATTACTATTCATAACGGCTGGTTTTAGTAATATTTTAATAGCATATCGTTGTTTAGTGAAACTCGGTATTGCGTATGACGCAAGCTATCGAGGAAGGTCGTGATTTCGTGTAAAGAAAGCCAAGCAACTGAAAGATTACTTTGATGATTTATATAACATAAAAGTCTCGAGTGTTACAATGAATTGCTGCTATAAACACATCAATTCCCAAAGATCGGAATTAGTGTCGCATCTGATTCTTCCGTAGTTGAAAATTGTTCCCTTCAAAAATCGGAATCCCTTTATGATTGGTGACCTCCATCTGAGAGATAAACACTGATATTAACCTTTCCCTCTGATACCAATTGTTAGGTCCACTGGGTTAGATACCCTGAGAGGGGGGTGAATCCAAGTATGATAGATTAAAACAACTTCCCCTATTGATCTTGTTTTGTTGTTAAGAAAAACTCTCTTCTCTCTCTTTCTTGTAGCTAAGTATAAATAGAAATTAAATAATGAACACAAAGGAGCATACATTAGAGATGTGTCGATGTTCCAAATCCACTAAAATCACACTGTTATTTACAATGTTTAGAGTGGACTCATTGTCCCACCTAGTTTAGAACCACTCACAAAATGAAAGCTCACTACACTCTCAACCGAAGTGTGCTCACTACTTCTTCAGAAGATCCACTCACATTTTATAGACTCGTAGATCACTTCATTATCACTAATGAATGCATCCTCCACTGTATGTAGATTCTCTATTAGTTTTACACTTTCATCCACTGATGAATACAACTTTACCATAGTATTACTGGGCAACCTCAAATCTTTCGTGCAACCCTTACAGCATCTTGGGCACAACTTTAATGTTGTGCACACAAGATTCCACTTTTTTCGTGATACACCCCTTGCGTGAAACATCAATCTTATGCGCAAATCTAATCTTACGCACAACTTTCTCAGTTTTCATGGAAATCAAAATCTTTCACGTAACTTCCTTTGCATGAAATTCTTACACGATTCGGTGCTCGGATTTTATCTATGTATTGAGCTACAACAAATGAGGGGGGTCACCTATTATTTATAGGATTCACCAACCCCTATTCGGAATATTTACCTTATCATGAAGGATTCTCTTAGAGCGTGAAAAACACCATTTAACGTTGCATTGGGTGTGAAATATTATTTTCATGCAACCTTATCTTTTGCGCACATTTCCAAATCTTTTGTGCACATAATGCCTTTTCCAGTTTTTAACATTTTGCTCCCAAAACATGCCTTGCACGCAAAATTCCACACCATCTTCAATCTTGTGCGCAACTCACTTTTCCAAAAACATGTTTATCCATTTCTCTATTTTGAGGCCCACACATTTGGAAAACACTGGAAAATGGTGCCTCCTTAGATCATCCATTCATTTTTTATCATTATTTGTCAACTTAGTATGTCAAAAATATCTATGGAACTTGAAAAATCACCATAAAAACCCTCTTTTCCAACAAAAAAACTAGCTTTGTCAACAAACAAAAAAATTAAATAAATTATTCAGTGTTACCTTGAGGGATTTTTTCCTAACAGCATCAGTAGGTATCATTAGAAAAACTACGGTCTTGGCACGAGTCCTTGAAAAAATGTTTATTTATGGTCTTGGCATGAGGCCTTGATAGAGAGTTTATAGTCTTGTCATGAGGCCTTGACACAGTCCAGCATACGCACTACCCTCATTATATTTATGAAATAAAATTAACCAAGTGAATAATTGACTAGTAGAATATACTTGGTTAAAGATCTTGTACATATGAGAGATAGAAGAAGTAAATGCTTATGGAATAATGTTTATTCAGAATTTAGAGATTTATCTACCAGTTTATGATTTACAGTTAGAAAGGAAATAATTAGTGTTATTATTATATGGTCAACTCTGATCATGTATTACACTCAGTTATAAATTTGGTACTTTCACTTTCGCATTTCACCACTTATTAAAGTTAGAAAGACTCTTACTTTATATATTGCACACCCTATATATTTTTTTATCATGCTTATGTTTAGAAAATGTTTAATTTTGACCCTATTAGTATTCTTTGAAATGTTCACTTATAATTCTTGGAAAAAATGTTATATTATGATTCATGTATTGCATCCTTCCTTATGAAAACGTTTTATGAATAATTTTGAAAGAATGTTTTCAAAAGATTTTAATTGAAATATTATTTTATTTTTAAAACTTGTTATTGGTAATTTATATTCTCACCCTATTTTTTAAATTAAATTTTACTACTTTAGTAGATTTGAGTTACACTGATTGGTAGAACCTTTGTGGATATGCCTTTATCTTTTAGTTTGGAAGGGTTTTTAATAATTTTATCTGGTTCTCCAGGACCTAAACTGAAAATATCCTTTTTAGTGGAACATTATGTTTAATTTACCCGCACTTTTTTATAAAAAAAATTACACACCATGTTTTATATAAAACTGCACCAGCTTCGGGGCAGCCTGGGGGTCGGGGCATGACAGATGGTATTAGGGGATTGGTATAGATGACCCTAGAAAATTAGAACAAAATTAAAAACATGATTATGTTTTATTGAGTAAAACATGTCATGTGAAAAATTTAAATGGAATACATGAGTTCACTAACCAACCTCTTATCTCTTCATACTGAATTATTAGAACGCATAATTGTTCAATCATGTTCAGAAGACTATGACCCATTTGAAAACCTACTCCTGACTTGTAAAGGAATGTATATAGTGCCCCTCATCTCAAATATCCTCTATTACTACAAAGTAGAGAGTTATATCTATGACTATATTATAAAGGCCCGATTTTCATAGTTTAGGCATTGGGGAAATACTACAAATGTCTTTTCTAATGTTTCACCTTATCTAATAGTTATCAAGATTTAGAAAAGTCTCACAAAACTGCTTTGCAGGGTGACCTTCAGGTGGTCTATCTGTTCCAAGTCCAATTTTTTTATGTATGGAGTTATCTACGACTTTAAGGTTTTCAACCATGACATAGTCAGAGGGATTTATAGGGAACTAATACACTCTCAATTCTCTGACCTCCACACTGCACAATCCTCCCTCTGGAAACCCTAATGCTTTATGCATAGGGATAATCCTAGCTGCACTCGGTGCTATGGGTGTATGTTGGTCAAATAATCTGAGGGACTAGAAACCAATCTAGGGATCCACCTAGGGGTAATCGGTAGATTTCCCACATTGGACAACTTTGTGAGGGGATGTTGTAAATAATGTGTGTCTGGTTTTTATGTTGTTTGTGTATAAGTATTTTAGAATTGAGAGGATTAAATTATTTGAAGGGGATAATAATTTGACACCCTAAACTTATTTCTTATGTATTAACAATATTGTATAGTTTTACATCTTTCCCATATTGTCCAATATAAGGACCCAAACCTAAAACATTGCATAATATTTAGTTAAATCAAGATGTCACATTGAGGATCTTTTTAGGTTAAGAGTTTTAGAAAATTATTCCATAAATATTACATATCAACTTGAAAATTACATGTAGACACTACTGCTCAGTATCCATTTTTTTAAAATAAAAACTCTTAAAAAGAAACATTTCTAGTTCCATATTTTAAACAACATGACTTTTCCTTAATCCCATCCGTGACCATATTCCACTTTATTTTCTGTAAAAAAACATTTCAAAAACATGGGAAGAGCAAAAAAAGATTAGTGAGGGATATAAAATAAGGAAAGAGAACATTAACCCATCAATAAATACAATTCAATGAAACCATACTTTTCAATCATAACATACCATATGAAATCATAAGATTTATGAATAACATAGAGAATTCATAAATCATAAAGTTATCTTGTGGCATCCATATCAAAATTACATTGTAGATTTCAAATCTATGTAGGGAGTTACATTTGGAATAACCATCATAGTATATTCCCTAAATCTCTTAGGAAAAACAATCATGTTTACCTCCATCACGTTTCCCAATGCATTGGAGAGCTATCTCGGGCTCACCCACCCTAGGTTTATCACGGAACCACCTGCATACATAAACAATTCCCAATAATCATAAAATATTCATAACACATAAAACAAGAATAATGTAAAGATAACATTTCCACAATGCAATCACAAAATATCATTTAAAGATATAGACATAATTAATGATTTGTCAAACCATTTAAAACATTTAACAAAGAGATTTTTGAATCATATTGTCCCATACCACTTTGATGCTTCTAAAGAAAATATAATTTTAAAACATTAATGTCCATATAAATAAATACTTAAAACCATTTTTAAAACATGTACATTAATGATAAAGAGTTATAGTAATAAATCTTCAAAACAATATTTTAGTTAAGGAGTACTTAATCAAATGAGAGATGCTTGAATACAAATAATTGAGGAATAACATTTAATAAAAAATTTATAATATCATGAGAATAAAGGTATTCATGATATAATTTTCCAAAGGACATTATGTACACCATATAAAATTGAATTGGTGCATAACAACAATGAAGTCTCAATGGAATGTAAATTGAGACAAAATCCCTTATAAAGATGGTATCCTTAGATTATGGATAAATCAATGACATAATTATGTGTGAAAAATATAAATACACCAAATATAAGTGGATATTATGTTTAAAAAAAATCATAGTTCATTCACACATATTCATAGCATGACATAATCAAGAAGTTTAATTTTAACCCAGAGAATTGAAATTGTGTGAAGAAGTTCCCTTACAGAAATTCGACAACCTAACAGCATCACATTAAAATTCATAAAATGAGTTTATGGGAGAGAAAAGAGTATATCATCACTTGGAAATAAAATTTATTGAAATAAGGATATATAATAACATATCCCAACATAATAAGATGTAAATTAAAAGACATAACAAAAAATGTCTTTTAAAAAGAGGAGGGTGAAAGGTTCCCTTACTGATTTGGTAACATACGAAACATACACCCCATGAAATAAGGATAATTCAATGAAGAGGTAAATACCCATAAATTAAAGTATATTACACAAATAACACAATCATTCTCCTTAAATCCACCACACAAAAGGAAATTGTTGAAAATATAGCATGAATCTCACGGGAATAAAAAGTGAGATGAAAACCATTTACCACGTTGTAATCAATCGTGTTTTATGACAAAAAGTTAACAACCACAAAATGAATCACATAATACCATGAATATAAATATAATCATGATAATATATATCAAATTTTAGTACACAATACACCACATGTAATAAATAAGTGGCGAACAATGGAAATCCCGCGGAATTAAAAGTGAGATAAGAAACCCCTTACCTCGTGTCCGACTTGACTCGATCGTTCTTTAATCTCATGAATAATAAACTAAAGTTAATTTATACTTGATTAACATACTTTTTCAATTTTATAATTCCTTTATATAAATTATTACCTTGCTATAAAAATTAGTTAATTATTTGAGTTCATATCATACATTTTGTAGATGTTTGGAACTGGAGTTAAAAATGAACGATTTATAATTATAAATTGTCCATGTGGTTAAAATTACATTATCTCCAGAATGATATTCATTATTTAGATATCATATATATCATATATATCCTGTATATATATGTATTTATAATAGTACACAACATTTTGAGATAAAAAATAAAATGCACCGTTTAAGGAGACGGTAAGCCGTATATACGCATGGACACTACTTTCATTTCTATTTCATATTTAATGGAATTAAAATGTAATTATAAATAGTTATATTATAATTCAAGTATAATATCATATATAATTTAATTATCTACATCCTTTATATGTCCCTAGTATGGTATGAATGAGTCATATCACTTTGAGGGGGCGGTAGTCTACACTTCCTCAATTGAAATTATCATGTTTACCCATTATGGAAACCATAAAGGTATGATATAAATGGAAAATACAGAAGCATAGAAAAAAATATAAATATAATATATATCACATATAAATACAGTTCCATCATAATGGCCACCATGAGAGGCGGTAGGGGATAATTAAATAATCATCGTTTCGTGAGGCAGTAGTTCGTAGTCCACAGAAACAGTATGTTCTTTAACCATTAGATCGAGGTGTCTGTAAGTTTAGTTTGAATAATTCTCATAAAAACAACCTATTATATTGAGTATACTATTTATGTGATAAAATAAAGTAATAAAAAGAGTGTTTGGGTTTGGAGAATTAAAATAAAAAGAAAAGAACATAAAAGAAGGTGTTACCTTTAAATCGGGTAACTCCCATTGGTTTGAACAAAAAGGATTTCTTGAAGTGACTTATGCATAAAGTCAGGCTTCTATAATAAATATAGGGATGTGGGGAACTTAATTGGGTAGATATTGGATTATACAAGGGGATTTATAAGTGTAAGGAGTGGGTTAAAAGGGAGGGTTTTTTATAATGGGGAGGAGGGGCTCTTTAGGAATATTTAAAAATATTATTTTATTATATAATGATTTTCGGTTTATAAAGATCCAAAACCTATTAATGTCGAATATAAGATGAAAATTTTAGAAATAAAATCATTCAATAATAATTGGATAGGTTTTGGATATTATTTTAATCTTTATAATCTTATTTATTTAAATTATTCATTAATGAGGTAAATAATGCGTCATTATTGTGTCATAAATATTTTAATTTAGTTGATGTATACAAATTATAAAAAATATATCATAATATATTTAATATTTTTAGATTTAAAATGAATATTTATAGTCAAATATATAACTTATATAACCCCATGTAAGAATGTATTTACTAAAAGAGATATGTTTAAATCATTTTTGTTTTTACTTTAAATTAATTAATATAAAGTGTCATTATCACTATCAAGTGGATCCATGGGGTCCCAAAATCGACCCAAGGAATCCCATGGTAGGAAAGTTATCATCCAATAGGATTAGGAAACTTGTTAGGGTAATTTAATGTTATTATAATAATATTTTGTTACCCTTATTTACCAGATTTACCCTTTTACCATGGTAAATAAAAATTTTATTGAAGTAAATATCCATAATGCCTAAAAATAAAAGTAACCTAATTACACAATTTGTAACTCATGATTCCAAATATGGTAACCATTTTTTCAAATTCAAAACACAAAAGTGGCAGAAATTAATTTAAAATTAATTGTCGTTGTCAAAACAAAAAATGTTTTTTTAAGAAATAATAACTATCAAAAGTTTGACACTAGTTTATGTTCAATTTCAAAGTGAAATTACTTTCAATGACCAACATAGAATTAAATGATAAAAATATAATCTAATTACTCTTTATAACCATTTAAAAGTTAATCTAACCATAAAATAAATTATACTAAAAGGAATATTTGAATTAAAATACAGTATTTTTCACTATTTATAAAAAATGAACTTTATCAGAAAAATACCAAAATTTTATCCAAAGTAAATTTTTATGTCCTGATTATAAATAATATTATTATTTTGTCAAATATAACATATAAAGGTGACCAAAACTGTAACACCTCAGGTAAATAAAGAATATGACATTTTCATATTTATCCATATTTGTGAATAAAATATTAATATGACTTTAAAGGGGACGCGATGCTCGATGGCGTACCCAACACGCAACAACGAGTTTCTTGGGAATCTTACGTTGCACTCTAATAATAAAATAATATCATTTTAAATGGTAGTTAACATGTAGCTGTTGTATTGGCGGGAATGGATAGAAATAACTAAAATATTATTATATATGTTTTTTAAATGTTTTTACATTTATCCAATAAAAGATAAAGGCTTAAAATACGGAAAGAATTCAATTTTAGGCTTTTATACCCTAATTTTCACTAAAGGTTCACTTATCACCTTTTGATGGCGAACCGTCATTAAATATAGTTTTGTTCACTCTTAAACATTCTTTCGGACCAAATAAAACTCTTATTAAGAATTGGAACATCAAAATTTACTTTGTGTAAATTTTTGGTATCTTTCCGATAAAGTTCATTTTTTTTAATGAATAGTGTACAATGTTGTATTTTAATTCAAAACCACTTTTTAATCTAATTTATTTATATGATTAGATTATATTTTTAATTGGTTTTAAAGTGAAATTAGAATATATTTTTACCATTAAATCCAATAGTGGTCGTTGGAATTAATTTCACTTTGAAATTGGACTTAAACTTGTGTCAATCTTTTGATACTTATTGTTTCATAAAAACACGCTATTTGCTCTGACAGCGGGAATTAATTATTAAATTAATTAATGTGACTTATATGTTTTTAATTTTGTAAAATAGACTTCATTTTTGAATTCGGAATATCAAATATAGATTAGGGTGAATTTTTGGGATTTTTCTGAAAAACTTCAATTTTTGATGAATAGTGAAACCACTAAGTGGTACTTATAAAAGCTGATTTTTCGTTTAAATGAAATTTTACCACTTATGTGTTTTGAATTTCAAAAATCCGACATACATGGTTGTCATTAAGAAATAAAATGTGGTTCAATGGGATAAAAATAATTTTTTGGTGAATAGTAACTTATTAAGTTTTTAATCACGATTAGTGGTAATTAGTGTAGTTTAAGGTAAAAATAATGCTTTAATAAAATGAAATGAACTTGAAACATGTCCTAAACTAATTGGATGTGTAATGGACGACCAATACAAGCCATGGGTCAACTTGGGGACCCCATGGATCCACTCTGGTTGGGAAATGTCATAAATAACTTTTTATTTAATGTAAAAGTAAAAATGACACAAACATGATATGTTTTACTAAAACAATTTTTAAGTGGGGTTATACAAGTCATATTTTTTATTATAAATAGAAATTGGAAATATAAAAAGATTTCCTACATCATAGTATTTTTTTTATAATTTTTATACATTAAATAAATTAAATTATTTATGACATAATAATGATGCAGCGATGACATCATTATTTGACGATTTAAATAAAATGGAAAGATAATGTAAAATCTATGAACTACACATGTCCAAAACTTATTGGATGGGTGTATTTAGAACCCTTATCACCTTATCCACGAATTATATCAATGTGGAACCTTTTAAAACCGAAACATATTTTCAAATAAAGTAATATTTCTTACTTTCCAAAAGTGCCCCTCCTCTCCTCTTATAAAAGGCCCCCACCTATACCTCATTTCACACACTCCTCAAGCCTTTGGCTCGGCCAACCCCTGCCCATTTACTCTCTCCACATCCCTCTCCTCATCCTAGAGGATTCCCTTTGGGCAGAATCCTTTCAAAGGAAGCCTTTAGGCTCAAATCAAAAAGAGTTACACTTTTAAAGGTAATTCATTCTCTCATGTTCATTTGTTTTATTTTGCTTCTCCAACCCCCTAAACTCTTTTTATTTACTTCTTTTGTAACAAAAACAGTATCTTCAATATACTAGTATGTTGTTATAAGATTTATTCAAGCTACACTCTCACACAACTACATCAAATGTTTAAAGAACATACGGTTTCCGTGGATGACGAAATTCTGCCTCCCGAAACGATGATTGTTCAATACTCATTTAACACCTTCAAAGGTGGCCATTATGATGTCACTATTTTTATATATGATATATAATGTGTTTATGATTTCCTTTAACTTATGTTTTTTTTATTTTGGGAATACCTTTATGGTTTCCATTATGGGTAAACGTGATATCTTCATTTAAGGAAGTGCGGACTACCGCCCCCTCAAAGTGATTTAATTCGTTAAATACCATATGTGTGACGTATAAAGGATGGAACTATGATATTATATATGATATTATACTGTAATTATAATATACCTTTTTATCATTATTATTACATTCTATAAAATATGAAATAGAAATGAAAGTAGCGTTCATGCGTACGTACGGCTTACCGTCTCCATGAACGGTGCATTTCATTTCTTACCTCTAAATGATTATGTAATGTTATAAATGCATGCATGTACTGGATATATATGACATATATGATATCTAAATTATGAATACAATTCTTTATATAATAAACATTTGGACACACGAACAACATGTAATTGTAAGAAGTCCACTTTTGACTTAAGAACCAAATATCGGCAAAACAAATATTATTAACTTAAATGATTACATAATGTTTATGACATGGTAATAAGTGATATAAAAGGAATAATGAACTTGGAAAATATTCTTAAGGAAGTATAAATTAACTCAAGTTTATTATTCAGGAGATTAAATAACGATCAAGTCAAGTCGGACCCGAGGTAAGGGATCCTACTCCTCTCTTTCTTTTTAAGTACACACTTTTATGTCATTCCTTTTAAAGCTCATCTTTCTTGTTATTGGGATGATCTTTTATATTAAACTTACTTTAATTTTTATGTTCATGTTATGAGAGACCCTATTCTCTCTCATCAATCCATTTTTGATGTTTTAAGTGGCGCTGTTAGGTTGCCGAACATTCGTAAGAGATCTAACCCCTCTCTTTCTTTTTAAGTACTCTCCTTTATGTCACTTATTTTAAGCTCCTCTTTGTAATGTTGTGGGATGTCCTTTTATATTCCTCTTGCTTTACATTTTATTGTAATGTGATGAGATACCCTATTTGATCTCATCAATCCATATTCGGAAGTTTTATGTGGCGTCGTTAGGCTGCCGAGTTTTCGTAAGGGATTTTTCATCTCACTTTTATTCACGTGAGATTTATGCTACATTTGCCACAAATTCCATTGAGTGGTGTATGTACTGCCCATTATTCTACTCTTTGTGTAATATACTTTCGTTTATGATTATTTACATCAATGATCTATTGTCCTTCTTTCATGGGGTGTATGTTTTGAAAGATACCCAAGTCGGTAAGGGAACCTTTCACCCTCCCCTTTTTTAAAAGACTTCTTTTGTTGGGTCTTTTAATTTACATATTGTTATGTTGTTATATGTTCTCATATATCCTTATTGATGTAAATTATATTTCCAAGTGATGAGATACACTTTTTATCTCTCATCAACTCATTTTTATGTGATGCCGTTAGGCTGTCAAGGGAACTTTTTAACCCAATTTCGATTTCTTTGGGTTCAACATGTAGTCATTGAATATGTCATCCATTGAATATGTGTGAATGACCTTTTATTGGTTTACACTTAATATCCAATTATATTGGGTGTATTTATGTTTTTCACACATATTTTTGAGATTGATTTGTCCTTAATTTAAGGATACCTTCTTTATAAGGGATTTCATCACATTTGACATTTCTATTGAGGGTTCATTGTTGTTATGCACCAATTCACTCTTATATGGTGTATATACTGTACTTTGGAGTATTATATCATGAATCCATTTATTCTCATGATATTATAAATTTCGGACTAAATGTTATTCCTCAATTATTGTATTCAAGTGTCTCTAATTTTGGTAAAACCCATTTAACCAAAATATCGTTTTAAATGTTTTAATTATTTGTTCTTATTAATATCCATGTTTTCAAAATGGTTTTAAGGATTTATTTATATGGATATTAATGGTTTAAAATTTTTAGCTTCAAGGTGGTATGGGACACTTTGATTCAAAAATCTCTTTATTAAATGTTTTAAATGGTTTTGTAAATGGTTTCTTTTTGAATGGATTCATTATTTCAATATACTAAAATGTTATATTGTGATTGAAATGTGGAAATGTTATGTTTCCTTTATGCATGTTTTATGCGATACATTTATGTTATGGTTCTTGGGCATTGTTATGAAAACAGGTGGTTCCGTGATAAACTAAGGGCGGGTGAGCCCGATATAGCTCTCCAATGCATTGGGTAACGTGAAGGAGTGAAACGTTAAGGTTTCTCCGAATAGATTTAGGGAATATACTGTGATGGGTATTCCAAACGTAACCAAGAGGGTTACTCCCTGCGTAAGAATGTTATGAATGCCTCAAGTTACCTTTATGTCTTATGTTTTATATGATTTATTCATGGTTTGATGAGGTATGTTAAAGTGCCTATGTTTTATGGGTAAAGTATGATTTCATTCTTACGTATATATGAACTCATGTTTCCTTTCCATATTTTTATAACCCTTACTAAGCTTTTTATGCTCATCCCAAGTTTTTGAAATGTTTTTCACAGGTCAAGGGAAAGATACATGATGTGATGATAGTGTCAAGGATGTGTCAAGAAAGAATCCATGTTTTATTTTCAATATGTTTCTGTTGATGGGAAGAATGAATACTGTCTTTTATGTAACCACTTTGTTTAAATGTGGAATATAATGCAAGTTTCATGATCTAATTCTCTAAAACTCTAAACCTGAAAAGATCATCAATGTGTAATCTTGTAATAACTCAAGATTAAGTAAGGTTTAAGGCTGGGGACTTATAAAAACTATATTTAAACATGGTTCTCCATCAAAAGGCGGTAAATCGACCTTTTAATGAATATTAGAGTATTTATGCTTAAAATCAGATTCTTTCTTATTTTAAGCCTCTAAGATTTGTTGGATAAATGTAAAAACATATAACAAACATGTATATTAATATTTTAGTTAGTTATTTCCCTTCAAACCAATAAAAAATATAGGCATTAAGTACCATTTAAAATAATATTATATTATTATTTTTCAGTATGACTCTGCATTGTGTGCCACATAAGATTTCAAAGAAACTCGTTGTTGCGTATCGGGTACGCCACCGAACATATCATCCCCTTTAAAGTAAAATTAATATTTAATTTTCAAATATTAATAAATATGAAAAAAATTATATTCTTTATTTACCTGGTATGTTACATCCTTCCCCTCATTTGAAAATTTCATCCACACAATTTTAAAATTGGGATTAGAAACTTTATTGAAAGTCCCACATCAGAAAAAGTGTAAATAAAACTATCACTTTAAAAGAAATAAAGATATGTAAAAAGTTCACTCGAGAAAACCCATACTAGGATTCCATGAAAACATGGATATGGTAGAGAAACAAATCATCAAGGTTTGATGGATATTGGTAGAAAACATGATTAGGAGAAAGTTAATCACCAAAAAATCACAAACTTGTGATGGGTTAAACGGACTTTGATTCCCCAGTAGGAAAAGTTAATAGACAATGTTTTTATTTTAAGTTACTTTTCATAAATTTGAGTAATTTATTTAAAATCTTGAATAAGAACATAAGGAAACATACTTACCATTCATGTAGACTTTCATCCTTTACTAGATTTCTACCACAAACTTATCTTTTCTCCAAACGATGAGTATTCAAGATGACTTGGTCACACCTGAAGCACAGGTATCAACTTATAGAGTATCACATAATCCAAAAAAGATTAACTATATTTTTCTCATGTATTTATGCATTAAAAAACCAAAATTGTTAGTACAAGATCAGATAATCCCCAAACAGGATTATATTTTACAAAAAGAAAAACTACTCTTAATCTCCAAAATTTTTCATACAATACCCAAAGGTCAACAAAGACCATTAAATAAACAACTGTCCATAAAATTCTTCAAAGTAACCCAAACTAATTTTGAAACCCAAATCTTAGAAGGATTTAATCACATAGTCTTCCATGATAAATCTTAAAATTTATCTCCAAATAACATCTGTTACTCTTAAAGTCTCATGCTGAAAAGTAATTAACCAAATCACATATTATCCATGATAGGTTAATCATTTACATAAATAAAAAGATCATCATATTTCTTATATAAAAACATATATTATTCCGAAATAAAATTTCAAACATTACTACACAAATGAGATCTCCTAGTATTCTATTTCCCTTAATCCTATAATGTTTTGAAAAGAGAAAACATTATAAAAAATAACCTTTATCAATCAATAACCAAATAATTTTCCTATATTAAGGATATCCATTTGATAAAACATAAGTTCCCAAAATCATCTTATTCTTGATCCATAAAATCATTTAATGTAAAATAATAAGTCATACTAACTAGGTAATTCACGTAGGACAGTGGTAGGCAATAGGACCTTGTCACCCTTCGGTTGTGGGATTGATTCCTACAACCTTTCCGGACATGATGGGTTGTCACTAATATTACGAGTTGTCCTTTTTATTAAACTCAAAAATAAACCTAACCTTTTTTAACTGAAAAGTTTTTCTTATACATTTCATTTTCATCCTAATACATTAAGACCTCAACATCTTATATATTGCCATTTTTTCACCTCTATATGATAAAATAAAACTATTCCCAATAGAAATAACATCATACCTTGATCATGGTGTCTATATGGTTTCATCATCATCTGGCTCACGTAGGTACAAGGTCCATACATTTCAAAAATGATTTATAAATCCTTCAAAATTATTTTCCTCCTTTATCTAAATACACCTTGTACAACTTGGGTCATATGGGTGTTCGCAGAAAAATAGTTTCAAAAAATAATCATGTATGAAATATAATTTCAAAACATCTGATAAAACATGATTTTTATAAAAGAGTCGGTCCATGTTTAAGTAGAAACTTACAATCAATTTTCCTTTTAAAATACCATAAGTATGTGCTGAGAGACTATATTGTAAAATCAAATATAAATAGGTTACACAAGGGTCTCTTTCTTCAGCACTTTTTTCAAAATCATAATATGCTTCGAAATCTTTTAATAAGGTAAAATATTTTAAAATTCCTTAATAATATTTAACTTTATTAAAAATATGAGAATATTATGAAAATATGATTAGATTAAATACTACCAATGATCCACGATGATATCGAGGTATAGTGTATGTGTATGATATCTCAAACAACTTCTTTCAAGTGATTTGTCTGTAAGAAAAAGTTTCAAAATCATTTGAACATGACTTTTCAATAATTATTGCAAGCATGTGATCCGTAAGAGAAAGGAATGTCATTTGATATCCTCCTATGTCTATTTTTAATAGACTTTCCTTGATCTAAAAAAGTTATAAGACAAGGATTTAACTAAAATATTAAACACAAGGACTAAACATGTGTTTAACAAAAACTCATAATCCCTGAAGTTGTCTAAAACGGCCTCTGATACCAACTATAATGACCCGGCCATAAAACATTATATAATCTTCAGTTAAATCAAGAATTTACATTAAGGGTATTTTTAGTTTTAGAGTTTTATATAATTAGATCATAATTATTACATATCAACATGAAAATTACATGTAGACACTACTACTAAGTATAAATTTTTTTAAAAATAAAACTCATCAAAAGAAACATTTCTAGTTCCAAGTTTTAGACAATATGAGTTTTCCATTATCCCATCCATGACCCTATTTCACTTTATGTCCTATGAAAAACATTTCAAAAACTTGGGAAAAGAAAAAAAAAAGCTCAGTAAGGGTTATAAAATAAGGAAACTAAACAGTAGTCTATCAATAAATACAATTCAATGAAACCATACTTTTCAATCATAACATACTTTATGAAATCATAAGATTTATGAATAACACACAGAAATCATATATATAAAAGGTAACAAGTGGAATCCATATCAAACTTACATTGTAGCTTTCAAATCTACGTAGGGAGTTACATTTGGAATACCCATCACAGTATATTCCCAAAATCTCTTAGGAGAAACATTCACGTTTACCTCTGCCATGTTACCCAATGCATTGGAGAGCTATCTCGGGCTCACCCCCTAGGTTTATCACAGAACCACCCATATAAATAAATAATTCCAAATAATCATAACATATTCATAACACATGAAACAAGAATAAAGAAAAGATAACTTTTCCACATTGTAATCACAACATATCATTTCATGATATAGACATAATCAATGCTTTATCAAACCATTTTCAAAACCATTTAATAAAAATCAATAAATAGATTTTTGAATCAATGTTTCCCATACCACATTAAATATTTTAAAATAATTAACATTTTTAAACATTAATGTCCATATAAATAAAACCTTAAAACCATTTTTAAAATATGGAAGTTAATTTGAAATACTTAGAGGAATAAATCTTTAAAAAATATTTTAGTTAAGGAGTTATTAACCAAATGAGACATGCTTGAAAAAAAATAATTGAGGAATAACATTTAATAAAAATTTTATAATATCATGAGAATAAAGGTATTCATGATATAATTTTCCAAAGCATAGTATATACACCATATAAAAGTGAATTGGTGCATAAAAACAATGAAGTCTCAAAGGAATGTAAATTGTGACAAAATACATTATAATGACGGTATGCTTAGATTAAGGATAAATAAATGACATAATTATGTGTGAAAAATATAAATACATACAATATAATTGGATATTAAGTGTAAAAAAATCATAGTTTATTCACACATATTCATAGAACTACATAATTAATAAGTTGAATTTTAACCCAAATAATTGAAATTGGGTAAAGAAGTTCCCATACATAAATTTGATAGCCTAACAGCATCACATTAAAATTCATAAAATGAGTTAATGAGATAGAAAATGGTATCTAATCAATTGGAAATAAAATTTATGTCAATAATTATATATAAGAACATATCCGAACATAATAATATGTAAATTAAAAGACATGACAAAAAGAAGTCTTTTAAAAAGAGGAGGGTGAACGGTTCCCTTACTGATTTGGTAACATAATAAACGTACACACCATGATAGAAGTATAATTAAATAAAGATTTAAATAAACATAAATGATATTATATTACAAAAATAATACTATCATGGTAAGTACATACACCACATAAAAGGAAATAGTGGAAAATATAGTATGAATCTCACGGGAATAAAATGTGAGATGAAAACCCCTTACCACGTTATAATCAATCGAGTCGTATTACCAGAAGATAATAACCAAAAAATGAATCACATAATACCATGAATATAAATATAATCATGATAATATATATCAAAGGGTAGTACACAATACATCACATGTAATAAATAAGTGGTAAACAATGGAAATCTCATGGAATTAAAAGTGAGATAAGAAACCCCTTACCTCGTGTCCGAATTGACTCGATCATTCTTTAATCTACTGAATAATAAAATAAATTTAATTTATACTTCATTAATAACCTTTTTCAATTTTATTATTTCTTTTATATCAATTATGACCTTTCTATAACAATTATTAAATTATTTGAGTTCATATGGGACATTTTGTTGACGTTTGGAACATGAGTTAAAAATGAACTAGTTATAATTATAAATTGTCCACATGGTAGAAATTAAATTATCTCCATAATTATATTCAAAATTTATATATCATATATTTCATGTATTTCTAGTATATATACGTATTTATAATAGTACATAACATTTGGAAATAAGAAATGAATTGCACCGTTCATGGAGATGGTAAGCCATATGTATGCATGAATGCTACTTTCATTTATATTTTATATTTAATGGAATTAAAATGTAATTATAAATAGTTATATTATAATTACAGTATAATATCATATAAAATTTAATTATCTCTATCCTTTATACATTCCACTTATGTTATGAACGAGTCATATAACTTTGAGGGGCGGTACTCTGCACTTCCTCAAATGAAATCATCGTGTTTACCCATTATGAAAACCATAATGGTATGATATAAATGGAAAATATAGAAGAATATAAACAATATAAATATAATATATATCATATATAAATACAGTTCCATCCTAATTTCCACCATGAGAGGCGGTATGAGATAATTGAACAATCATCGTTTCGGGAGGCAGTAGTTCACCGCCCACAGAAACAGTATGTTCTTTAACCATTAGATGGAGATGTGTGTAAGTGTAGTTCGAATACATCACATAAAAAACCTAGTATATTTAGGATACTTGTTTTGTTATAAAATTAAGGAATAAAAATATTTTAGGGGTTAGAGAAGTAAAATAAAATAAAATAACCTAAAATAAGATGTTACCTTTAAATCGGGTAACTTCCTTTGGTTTGAACCAAAAGGATTTCTTGAAGTGCATTCTGCCTAAGGTAAGGATTATAGGAGGAATACAGGGATGTGTGGAGCTTAATTGGTAAGATTTTGGATGATACAAGGTGCTTGAGAAGTGTGAGTAATGGGTTATAATTGAGGGATTTTTATAAGGGGGAGGGGATCTTTGGGAATGTTTAAAAATGTTTTTTTATTGTATAATTATTTTCAATTTATAAAGGTCAAAAAATTATTAAAGTTGAAGATAAGATGACTCATGTTATAAATAAAATCATCCAATAATAATTTGACAAGTTTTGGATATTTTTTTAATCTTTATAATCTTATTTATTTAAATCATTCATAAATGAGGTAAACACGACATCATTATTGTGTCATAAATATTTTTATTTATATGATGTCTAAAATTTATAAAACAAAATATCATGATGTATGAAATATTCTTATCTTTAGAATAAATATTTATAGTCGAATAGATAACTAATATTACTCAATGTAAGAATTTATTTACTAAAAGATATATGTTTAAGACATTGTTGTCTTTGCTTTAAATTAATTAATATAAAGTGTCATTATCACATCCATGTGGCTCCATGGGGTCCCAAAATTGACCCAAGTATGATGATGGTCCGAAATGTATCAAAAAATAGTATTTGGACACATGTTAGGATAATTTAATTTTATTATAATAATATTTTGTTACTCTTATTTACCAGATTTAACCTTTAACCATGGTAAATAAAATTTTTACTAAACTAAATATTCATAATTTATAAAAATAAAAGTTACCTATTTACATAATTTAGGCCCAATGATTATAAATATGGAATAAATTTTTCCCAATTCAAAACACATAAGTGGCATAAATTAATTTAAAATTAATTCCCGTTGTCAAAACAAAAAGCGTGTTTTTAAGAAATAATAACTATAAAAAGATTGACACTAGTTTATGTCCAATTTCAAAGTAAAATTACATCAAATGACCAAAATAGGATTAAATGATAAAAATATATTCTAATTACACTTTATAAAAATTTATTAAGTTTATTTAACCATATAAGAAATTATATTAAAAGGCAGTTCTGAATTAAAATAGAATATTTTTCACTATTCATAGAAAAATGAACTTTATCAAAAAAATACCAAAATTTTATCCAAATTAAATTTTGATATCTCAATTCTAAAGAAGAATATCATTTTTGTAAAATAGAACATATAAAAGTGACCAAAACTATATTTAAATACGGTTCGCCATCAAAAGGTGGTAAATCGACCTTTTAATGAATATTAGATTATTTATGCTTAAAATTGGACTCTTTCTTATTTTAGACCTATAAATTTTATTGGATAAAAGTGAAAACATTTAAAAAACATGTATATTCATATTTTAGTTAGTTCTTTCCATTCCCTCCAATACAAAGGCTAGGCGTTAACTACCATTTAAAATAATATTATGTTATTATTTTTTAGTATGACTCAGCATTGTGTGCCACATAGGATTTCAAAGAAAATCATTGTTACGTATCGAGTACTCCATGAAACATATAATCCTGTTTAAAGTAAAATTAATATTTAATTTAAAAATATTAATAAATATAAAAAATATCATATTCATTATTTACATGGGATGTTACATCCAAAACAGTACTTGCAGATAAACACAAGACTTTCTTTATTCAATGAACACTAAAATGATTACATTGCTTCAAGGATAAGAGAATCCAGCTAGCAAAAAATACCCACTAAAAGGCCTATTAATATCACAGAGAGACCACCAAATACAACAAAATTCCCAAGATAATGGTGGCGGTCCTTCAGATCATTCATAATGAACATCAGTAGAGCCAAAACCACAACAATTGTGCTAAGAATCAGAGGAATGATGAGAACCATCTTATTTGTCTCAACTTTGGAATTTGGAACACCCTAATTCATGTTTATATAAGGACTTAAAGATAATCAAACCTTTTCCTCCTTGAGGTGACCCTTGATCATCTAACGGCTATAAGACCTTATAGTCGTTGGGTATTTTGGTGGTTTAATTTAAATTGTCTAAGTATAATGAGTTTCCAAGTGTTTAATGTATAAATTAAAGATATAAATATAAACATGTTTGTGACAAAAAAAATTATATATTTTTGAAGGATAATGATTTAAAATAGGTTTTAATCATAACCCTTATGTTTTAAAAGAAATATCAAGAGAAGTATGTGTTGGATACTACTTGATTTTGGTACAAAGAAACATATTTTTGATTTTGAAACTATATTTTGGGAAAATGAAAATAATGACTATTATTGTATTTAATATTTTAGCTATACATAGTGAGTTAAATATTTAAATATTCTAAATGTCTTGAAAAGATTTTATAAATTTTTTCATCCTTGGATGTTTAAAAATAAGGTTTTAAATAAAAAACATGTTTTGGATTTTAAATATAATACTAGTATAAAATTTTCTTTATGATGTACTAAACTTTTATTTGTAACTTTATGTTTTAAAACTCAAGTGTTTATAAACTAAGGAAAATTTTGGTCTTAGGACTTTTTTTAGTCATAATAGAGAAATTAGATTCTCTTTTTGAAGAAAACTATATATGTATATGAAAACCTATTTTTCTATTTAATAAAAATGACATTTACTTTGAAAAAATGGGTTAGTACCCCACCTAGCCGGGGGAAACCTATTAGGTAGCCACTCAAGGCCTTGGTGGGCATCTCACACACATACCTTGGAAAATGGCCTAGGGCTGTGCATGCTTGGGTGTGTGCGAATTCATGCACACAGGCATGCATAGTAGGCCCTAAGCGCACAAGATCATGCGCATGAAAGGGTGCCAGAGTGTGCCACCATGTGCGGCGGCACGACAGTAGGGGTGGGCGTAGAAGCGCACCTGCAGAGACCAGGTACAGAGCGATACCGGGGACGGGGGGATTTCAGGGCTATTGTGGGAGTTTTGGTCTTATAATGTCAGACCTTATCCCATCCCGTTTTGATTTGGGATAGACTTTTTCAGCGGAAAATGGATTTGGACCGTCAGATATCACCGCACGAGATCTGAATCGTCTGATCAGTTTGTTCTCAATTCCTACCAGTCACAGTTTCTCCACAGTGTTTTTATCAACCGTCTGATCCAATTGGGATCTAAACACAGTCATCCTATACATTTTAAAATTATGAGTCACGTGCACCCATCCGATCAAATCTGATCTAATCACGACCGTTTTTTCATTTTTAAAACCCTGAATCTTTCATAGTTGTCTGATATACTCCTCATCAGATCTCAACCATTCATATTTTATAAAACTCACAGATGTGCCTCAATCATTGGATAAGGGCACAATATAATCATGTTCATCCATTCTTTTTCCCTTTGTGTCATCTTCTTCCTCCCGTGTGTGTCGTACTAGTAGCCTTGGTACTCTTCATTTCATTTATTCCACACCTGTGACAGGGTGGCCCTAGTTCAGTTTCATTTTCCACAAGACCGGACACCCTCGGTCTTATTTAAAACCGAGGTGCCTCAGTTTTCCATGGAAGTGGCCCTAAAAATATATTTTAAATGATTTATATATATATAACTCAATTTTCACATGAACCCCATGGTGTTCTTCCTCCCTAGCACCTCCATCAAGCTCTTTCAGACTTCTTCTCCTTCATCAAATTTCTTAAGGGACATAATTGTCTTTCTTCGTTATGGTTTGAACATGTATATATATATATATATGGTTGAGTAAAAGACTTCATGGTTCCTTCTAATATGGAGAATTCTTGATCCTCAAAGATGTTCTTAATTCTTTATCATGCAATGATTTGTGATGTGTTATGATTCTATATATTGAAATATACGTAATAATATATATATATATATATATATATATTTTATAAAAAACCTTTAATATTTTATGGAACGATTTGAAATTAATGAACCCTTGCTTAATTAATGTTCCTATTATGTTTAAAACATATAAGTATTATTAAATTTTTGGTGTGAGACCCTTATATATATATTATGTATATTCAGTTATGCATATATATTTATATATATATATTTATACATATAAACCTTGATCCTCAATATTATTTATATTTTTTAGGGATTATTAAGAATGAATAACAAATGTTGTTATTTGAAATATGAAAGGCTTATAAGGAACAATTTAAAGATACAATCCTTTATATACACCCTTGTGTATAAACAGATTATACAATACTCAATCCTAGATAATTTTTTATTTTCAAATATTATTTAGATGTAAAATTTGTTTGCATGAATATATACATATGCATGACTCACCTATTTTTATATGTTTTAAAATGGTATTAGTTATGGTTGACTTTCATGATTTTCAATTCTTAACATTGTGTATAAATAATTGAGAGTTCCCTTGTGATCTGTTATACATAAGCGTGCAAGTAATGAA
Source organism: Viscum album (assembly GCA_963277665.1). Lineage (NCBI taxonomy): Eukaryota > Viridiplantae > Streptophyta > Magnoliopsida > Santalales > Viscaceae > Viscum > Viscum album. The sequence continues at coordinate 1,718,898,647 of OY728132.1, forward strand.
TGTTTAGACAACTATGTGCTTAATACCCCACGTGAAATATTTTTGATTACCTTTGAATTAGTTATGAATCCAATCCATGATTAATTTCCATTATACATTTTGATTAATTTTATAATATGGTTTTATAATTTAAAGGGTTATCATTTTATGTGACAAAACCTGTATTTCTTTTTGTGCATTAGTTATCATCCCATATTCCTACCATACTTTTCATTTATTAAATTACCATGAAGTTGTTAGTTTTGACCCTTAAGTACTTGATCCAGTATATATATGTAAATACTAAAGATTGTAATTAAACTGTTATGACCAATTATTGATTAAGAAACTAAATTATTTAAAGTGGTATGAGACACTTTGAATAATATGAAATTAGAAACCAAGTAATATGTGACACTTGGAATGATATGTGATGAATAATTTAATAAATAAAAGGGGTGTGATGCACTTTTATTTAAAGAAATAAGGAATGCATTGGACTTGTTATGTGATGGGTGGGGCCCATTATAGCCCCATGATGCATCTGTAGGTCTCATGAGACAAACTAAGGTCTTGTAATAAGGCATTGATAGAGAGTTTATGGTCTTGGCATGATGCCTTGACATAGTATGGTATATGCACTTCCCTCATTATGTTTATGAAATTTAATTAACCAAGTGAATATTCGACTAGTGGAATATGCTTGGTTAAAGAGCTTGTAATTATGAGAATCATGAGAAGTAAATGATTATGGCATAATGTCTATACACCATTAAAAGATTTATTTTCCAGTTTATGATTTATATTTAGTAAGGAAAAAATTAGTGTTATTATTTTATGTGCAACTATGATCATGTATTACTCTCAGCTGTAAATTTGGTACATTCACTTTCGCATGTCACCACTTATTAAAGATAGAATGACTCTTACTTTATATACTGCACAACCTATATTTTGTATGATCATGAATATGTTTGGAACATGTTTCATTATGTCCCTGTTAGTATTCCTTGAAATGTTCACTTATAATTCTTAGACAAAATGTTATGTTATTATTCATGTATTAAAGCTTTCCTTACGAAAACTTTTTAATAATAATTTTAAAGGAATGTTTCCAAAACATTTTAATTAAAGTATTATTTTATTTTTAAAACCCCTTACTGGGCATTTGTAAGCTCACATTACATTTTAACTTAAATTTTACAGGTTTACTAGATTTGAGTTACACTGATTTTTGGAAGCTTTGTGGAGATGCTTTTCTATTTCAATTTTGATGGATTTGTAATAATTATATCTGGGACGCCCCAAAACATATTTCTCATGTAATAATAATAATATGGTTTTATTTTATTTAATTTTCATGTAATCCAAACAAAACATACAAATTAAACACAAAGGCATTTTATTTAATTAAACACCGAAGTGTTTACATTACAGTATGATCAAAGGAATGCTAGTCTACCCAAAATACCTATTAAAAGACCTATTAGAATTATTGAAAGACCACCCAAAACAAAGAAAACCCCAATAAGATAATATGGGTCCTTCAGATCCATTACAAAAAACATTATTATGGCCAGAGCCACTGCAACGGCATAGATAATCAGTGTAATGATGTGTGCCATCTTCTTCAATTGTCTTGAATTTGGGACACTCTAAATGTATGGTTTTAATAAGGCATCAACTCGGTCGTTTCCCCTTGGGTGACCATTTAGTTCTAATGGCTATAACTATAGTCGGTGGTCTTGTTGGTGGATTAGTTAAAAATATCTAAGTATAATTTAGTTTTCCAAAATATTTAAGTTATGTATTGAAATTATAATATAACCTATTATTATGAACTTTAAAAGGAAATTTTTTTAAGTATTTTGAGAAACACTTAGTGTGATTTTAAAATGAGGTGAGGACTTCAAACACCTTTCAAATATTTCAAATATCTTATAAATATTTTCATTCTTAATGCTTAAACTAGGTTTTTAACTAAACTATGTCTTTGATTTTTATAATACTAGTATAAACTTTTCATATAGATGTATTAAATTTTAATTTATAACTTTTTGTTTTTAAAACATTAGTGTTTGTAAAAATAAGAAAAAAATTTGTTTCAAAAACACCTATATATTTATTTTCAAAAAAATTATACCCACAAAGGCCAGCCCTCTAGCTGGGCCGAAGGAGGCATCATGCGCTAGGAGATCGAGCCTAGCCCTCATCCTCAGCACAGGTCAGCTAGTGGGTGTGTGTGTGCATGCTTAAAGAACGCATAAGGGAACTAGAGTGCACCACCGTGCGGGGTAGCACAGCGGCTGGGGTGGGCCTACATTTCACCCGCAAAACCCGGTACGGGGCTGTACCGGGAGGGGGAGGGAGTATTTTGAACCTATTCCTAGAGTCTTGGGCTTATAAAAAGCCATGAAACTTCCCTCTGTTTTGATGTGGGACAAAGAAAATAAGCCAGGATCGAATCTAGGTCTTGGATCACATTGCATGCGATCAGAGGTGTCTATTTTGATTTGGCATTCGATCCTCAACAGTCTTGGTATCTAGTTTTTTTGTGCACTATCCAATCCATCACAGATCTAATCTTGATTGTTCCTCTATTTTTAAAACTATACATCGCACCATAGTCGTTCAATTGTGTTTGTGATCAAATCCTAGCCATTCTTTGTTTTCACAACCTTGGACTCATCCCTGACCATCGGATCAAGGATAGATCCAATCCAGACCATCCATTCATTTTTCGGTTTTTCCCTTCCTGCGGCATCTTCTTCTTCCCTGTGTGCGTTGTTCGAGTAGCCCCTACTCTTTCTTTTCTCCAATTTTTTCCACACCTGTCACTCTTTCCATCGCTATCTGAGCCTCCTTGCTCTCATTTTCCACAAAGACCAACTCACCCTCGGTCATTTAATATACCGAGTGGTCCTCGGATTTTTAACAAGTGGCCTTAAAATATTTTATAGTTTTTATAATATATCTTATTTATGTAACCCAGTTTCACCCATTCCCTTGGTTGTTCTTCCTCTTCTCAAACCTCCAGCAAGCTCCCATGATCCTTTCCCAAGCCTCTCCTCCTCATAAAGCCAAGTAAGGGATATGTTGTCTTGTTTTTTTGTCTTAAGGGTATATTAATATATATGTATACTCATAAAAATATATATATAACCTTACAGTTTAGTTAAAATCTTCTCTTATGCTGATCTTATGTCTTCTAGATTTTGAGTTGAAGAAGTATTATGAATATAAGGGTTTACATTATACATACAAAACACATTTATGAACTTTGTATATTTGTTTTATGAGTATATATGTATGTATGTATGATCATACGGTTTTGGGTAAACCTCTTTTATACCCAATTTTAAGAATTCTAAACATTTATTTTCAAGATTAAGTAGAGTTTAAAAATGTAATTAATTATGATTTGGACAAAAACAATTATATATATATAGTATACACTGTCATATATAATTATATAGTTTGTATAACTCACCTTCTGGACCAGTTTACAGTCTCTCAAATTTGAACTTCAATGGTTTATTGACATTTTTTTTAAACATGTAACTATCAATTAATTTTGGAGTAATACCATTAGGTATACTCAGTTATTTATATAAGTTTTTTGTGTGTATTGAGGTTTAAATTTATATAATTTTTTTTAATAAATAAACCTTTTATGTTTTAATTATGATTTAAATTTTAGGGACTCTTATCAATTAATGTGGCTAATATATTAAAGTCATATGTGTGTCAATTAATTTTTTTTAAAACCTTTCTTACATGATGTATTTTCAGTTTTATGAATATATTTGTATACATATAAACTTTGATCCTCAGTTTTATTTAGAATTTTCCAAGGATTTCAAATAAAAAGTAAAACATGTTGTTTTTCTAAATATGAATGTTTTTTTCAAAATACTTCTATTTATATACACCCTTATGTATATATACATTTACACAGAACTAAACCCTAATTTTGGATATTCAAACTATTATACTTTTGTTTTGTCTAGTAATTGTAGAGAGTTCATGTGTATAATATTTGGGGTTTTCAAGTATTATATTCATATGTATGAATAACTTATTTTCATATATATATTAAATGGTATTAGTTATGGTTTAATTTCTTGCTTTCCATTTTTAGCATTATGTATACCCATGTGATGTGTTATACAAAAGCATATCAGTAATAAATGTTTGAGAATATGTGAAATTAATTCCCCACATGAAATATTCGGTTTATCTGTTAATTAATTATTCATCTTGGTGAAATTACAATATGTATTGATTAATAAAGTTTTAGAATTTAACGTTATAATTTTATGTGACAAGGCTTGTATTTTTTTTGTGCATTATTAGTCATCACATATGCTATAATATGATTAACATACTTTCTATTTAATGACATAGCCATGCAGTTGATAGTTTTTTAATTAACACTGATATGCCTGATTCACTAAATATATTTAAATTCTAAAGAACAAAATTAAATTCTTATGGCCTTTTTTGGATTAAGTATTAAATTATTCAAAGTCTTATGGGACACTTTGAATAATATGAAATGAGAAATTAAATATTCAGTGTGCAATGGTACATTTTGAATATACAACCCAATTTGGCGTATGATAAATGTAATAGACTCGCTATAAAGGGTTGGGTTCTGGTTAATGAAATCCCCTCAATGTATTGATAGTTCTCATGACACAATCAGGTCATGGCACGTGACCATTAACATTTCAGGTCTTGACACGAGGTCATGATGGGGTCTGATATTATATGTTCCCTCATTATGTTTATGATAATTAATTAACATAGTGGATATTTGACTAGTAGAATATCCATGGTTAAAAGCCTATACTTATGGGTATCAAAATAAGTAAAAGCTTATGGCATGAGATTTATTAAGAACTCGGAGATTTTATTATCCAGTTATAGCTTTCAGTTTGTAGTGAAAGAAATTGAAGTTAATATTATTATGCACAACTCTGATCATGAATTATTCTCCTTTATAAATTTTTTACATGCATATTCACATGTCTTACCTATTAAAGTTGGAATTTATTTTACTTATGAGCATTACTATAATTGAATCATGTTTCCTTGTAATTCTCTTAGCATGCTTTGAATTGTTCTCTTTTAATTCTTAGACAATTTTTATGTTATGATGTATGTGTTACAGCATTTCTTAAGAAAATGTTTTAAGGAAAATTTTAAAGGTATGTTTTAATAATGTTATAATTGGTATATAATTTTATTTTAAAACCCCTTAATGGGCATTCATATTCTCACCCTATGTTTTAAAATCAAATCTTTCAGTTATCTATTTTCAGCAGAAGAAGCATGTCATAAGAGGTTGGTATCCCAGAACCTGAACCGAATCGATCCTCTATATGGGACATGATGTGAAAATATCAATGCATGGTTTTTGTAAAACCTACACATCATGTTCTAAGGCACCGGCTCTAGGTATTATAGGGTTGGCTTGTTATAGTTGGTATCAAAGGATTCTGTTTAGATAACTCTGGAAAACCAGAACTAAACAATGAAAATTTTACTTAAGAATTACTAAGTATGATTTTTTCTTAATTTTCAGATGGAAAATGAAAATAATACCTTTTTGTCTCTTTCTAGTGTGGCCCTAGAAACCATAGTTTCTATAGCCATCCATGACAAGTTTTTAAACTATACACACATTCATATAACAAGAAAACACCTCTACGACATGTCAAACTCTCCCCGTGTACTTCAACTCTATCAAGGAGCGGGTTTTGACATCCTCTTTATGATGCAAACCTAATTTACATCCTATGCACGTTAGGGAAATTACTTCAGGGGATTTTTTAGATGCTTCACCACAGCAGAATTCATCCATTACCTCTTGTATTTCCAAGAATCTACAGCAACGAGTGACCTCCGCGCAGCATATATGTGCCAAGTCTTGTCTTATGGCCATTATAGTCAAGTAATGGACTTTGACATCCATGAAATTTAAGCCTTACGTTTTGTGTACAAACATCAGTTACATACCAATGTATATCGGCTTTATACCCCTCATGTAACACTATGAAGACACCATATGTGTACCCATAAGATTGAACCAGACTGCTCGGGTTGAATTTGGTTCAGGGAGATCGAGAGTTTCAAATTTGTTTTGGGGAATCATGTAACTAGGAATTGGGGAAACCATTAGTCCTGGATGTTGTGTACCAGTTTTTTTTCAAAAATACAATTTTTTGTTTCTTCTTTCTTCTACCTTTTTAGTGTTTGTGTTTCACTAATTGGAATTTAATGAAAAAAAATTATTTTCATATAGAAGGACAAACCCATATATTAACTCTTCCCATTGAGGTACTAGTGGCCATTATGGTCAGAGCCTGTGCAGAGGAATACCTCCCTTTTGAAAACCTATGAAGAACATGGAAACCTCTTTATGGGATATCGAACAGTCCATACATTCTTCACTCCTGCAATGGAATGCTTATATCTACCACTGCATAGCCACTACTCAAATCGCAGAGTATAGACGAATGGGAAAGTACCATCAAGGTCTTTTCCTATACTTCACACTATCCCGAAACTTCACAGCCAGGGTAAGGTTTTAAGAGTCTACCTTGGAGGGGAACCTTTTCATAGACTACATGCACCAAATCATGTGATTCGGTGTGTATTACCATGTCTATGACATGGATATTCTCAGAGAAGAGATGATCCGATGAGTTATTAGAGAGTACGTCCATTTGAACATCCCTGAAATCTCTACCATTCGAACCTCCCTCTAGAAGCCCGAGTTTACAATTTTTTATTTTAACCCTTACTGTCTGAGGTGTGTCTGGGACAGGGAGGCGGATTAATTGAACACCAATTTGGGTATTCAGCTATCCACACCAGAGGATCCTTCATGATAGAGGATGTGGTGAATAATGTTAGAGAGTTTACTTTTAGCATGTTTGCATGAAATGAATTGTGAGGATGAAATTCATTGTAGGGGGGATAATTTGATGCCCCAAAACTTATTTCTCATATAATAATAATAATATGGTTTTAATTTAATTAATTTTTATTTTACTGAAAAAAACATACAAATTAAAAAAAAATTATTTAATTAAACACTGAAGTGTTTACATTATAGTAAGATCAAAGGAATGCCATTCTACCCAAAAATAGCTATTAAAAGACCTATTATAATTATAAAGAGACCACCCAAATCAACAAAAACCCCATGAAGATAATATGGGTCCTTTGGATCTGTCACAACGAAAATTAGTATGGACAGAGCCACTGCAACGGCATTGAGAATCAGTGGAATGATGTGACCCATCTTCTTCAATTGTCTTGAATTTGGGACACTCTAAATGTATGGCTTTAATAAGGCATCAACTCGTTCATTTCCCCTTGGGTGACCATTGAGTTCTAACGTCTATAATTATAATCATTGTTCTTATTGGTGGATTAGTTAAAAATATCTAAGTATAATTTAGTTTTCAAAAATATTTAAGTTATGTAATGAAAATATAATATAACCTATTATTATGAACTTTAAAATGAAAACAGTTTAAGTATTTTGAACTACACTTAGTGTGATTTTAAAATGTGGTGATGACTTCAAACATCTTTCAAATATTCCAAATATATTGAAAAAAATTTCATTATTAATTCTTAAACAAGGTTTTTAACTAAACTATGTATTTTATTTTTATAATATTAATATAATGTTTTCATATAGATGTATAAAATTTTAATTTATAACTTTGTGTTTTTAAAACATTAGTGTTTGTAAAACTAAGGGAAATTTTTGTTTGAGAAACACCTATATATTTATTAACAAAAAAAATTATACCCACAAAGGCCATCCCTCTAGTCGGGCCGAAGAAGGCAGCATGCACTAGGCAGTCAAGCCTAGCCCTCATCCTCAGCACAGACCGGCCAGTGGGTGTGTGTGCGTGTGCTTGAAACATGCACAAAGGAACCAGAGCACACCACAGTGTGGGGCAGCATGGTGGAAGGGGTGGGTGTAGAGCGCACCCGCAGAACCCGGTATGGGGCGGTACCGAGAGGGGAGAGGGAGTATTCTGAGCCTATACCTAGAGTACTGGGCTTATAAAGTGCCATGAAACTTCCCTCCATTTCTATGTGGGACAAAAAAATTAGCCATGATCAAATCCCGACCATTGGATTGTGTCGCACGCGATCTAGGCTGTCTATTTTGATCCGAAATTCGATCCTCAGTGGTCATGGTATCTCTGTGTTTTTTTGTGCGTCGTCTGATCCATCACGGATCTAATATCCACTGTTCCACTTTTTTTAAAACTTTGTGTCGCACTGTAGCTGTTCGATCACATTCGTGATCGAATACCTGTCATTCTATGTTTTCAAAATCTTAGACTCATCCCAGACCATCGGATCAAGGCCAGATCCAATCTGGGTCATCCATTCATTTTTCAGTTTTTCCCTTCCCATGACATCTTCTTCTTCTCCATGTGCACTGCACCAGTATCCCCTACTCTTGATTTTCACCGTTTTGTTTCAACACCTATGACTTCTTTCACCACCACATGAGCCTCCTTGCTCTTGTTTTCTACAAAGACTGACTCACCCTCATTTGTTTAATATACCAATTGGTCCTTGGCTTTCCAACAAGTGGCCTTAAAATATTTTGTAGTTCGTATAATATAGTTTATTTATATAACCTAGTTGCACCCATTCCTTCAGTTGTTATTCCTCTTCTCAATCCTCCAGCAAGATCCCACAAGCCTTTCCCAAGCCTCTCCTCCTCAATCCAAGTAAGGGATATGTTGTCCAGTTTTGTTGTCTTGATGGTATATACATATATAAGTATACTCATAAAAATTTATATATATAACCTTACGGTTTAGTTAAAATCTTCTCTTATGTTGATCTTTAGTCTTCTGGATTTTGAGTTCAAGATGTATCATGAACATAAGGGTTTACATTATACATACAAATATCTTTTATGTACTTAGTATATTTGTTTTATGAGTATATATATATATATACACGTATGTATGTATGATCATACAGTTTTGGGTAAAACTCTTTTAAACCTGATTTTAAGACTGCTAAACATTGAGTTTCAAGCTTAAGTAGAGTTTAAAAACATAAGGAATTATGAGTTGGAAAAAACTTATATATATATATATATATATATAGTATACATGGTCATATATAATTATATAGTTTTTATAACTCACCTTTTGGACCAGTTTTAAGTCTCTCAACTTTGAACTTCAATGATTTATTGACATTTTTTATAAACATGTATGTATCAATTAATTTTGGTGTAAGGCCCTTAGGTATACTTGGTTATTTATATAAGTTTTATATGTTTATTGAGGTTTACATTTAAATAATTTTGTTTAATAAATAAACCTTTTATGTTTAAATTATGATTTAAAGATTAGGGAATCTTGTTAATTATTGTGGCTAATATATTAAATTCATATGGGTGTGAATGAATTTTTGGTTTAAACCCTTTTGTACATGATATATTTTCGGTTTCATGAATATATGTGTATACATATAAACTTTGATCCTTGATTTTATTTAGAATTTTAAAAGGATTTAAAAGAAATTAAAACATGTTGTTTTTGAAATATTAATGTTATATTTGAAAATACTACTCTTTATATACACCCTTATATATAAAAATATTTACACAGTACTAAACCCTAATTTTGGATATTCCAGCAATTATAATTTTGATGTGTTTAGTAATTGTGGAGAGTTCATGAGTATAATATTTGGGGTTTGAAACTCTTATATTCATATATATGAATCGCTTATTTTCATATATATATTAAATGGTTTTAGTTATAGTTTAATTTCGTGCTTTCCATTTTTAACATTATGTATACCCTTGTGATGTGTTATACAAAAGAATATTAGTAATAAATGTTTGAGCATCCATGATACTAATACCCCCACAAGAAATATTTGCTTTATCTTTTAATTAATTATGCATCCATGTGAAATTCTGATATGTATTGATTAATAAAGTTATACAATTTAAGGTTATAATTTTATGTGAAAAGGATTTAATTGTGTTTCTGCATTATTATTCATCACATATGCTATAATATTTTTAACATAATTTCCATTTAATGACATAGCCATGCTGTTGATTGTTTTGTAATTAACACTTATATGCCTGATTCACTATATATATGTAAATTATAAAGAGAAAAATTAAATTCTTATGACCTTTTGTGGATTAAGTATTAAATTATTCAAAGTGGTATGGGACACATTGAATAATATGAAAAGAGAAATTAAATATTCAGATTGGTATAGGGAATTTTGAATATATGAACCTATTTGGAATATAAGGAATGTAATAGACTCCGTATAACGGGTTGGGGACTGGTTAATAAAATCCCCTCGATGCATCGATAGTTCTCATGAGACAATTAGGCATTGGCATGAGGCCATTGACATTTCAGGTCTTGACATGAGGTCTCGACAGGGTCTGATATTATGCATTCCCTCATTGTGTTTATGATAATTAATTAACCAAGTGGATATTCAACTAGTAGAATATCTATGGTTAAGACCCTATAATTATGAGTATCATAAGTTGTAAAAGCTTATCGCATGATATTTATTAAGCACTCATAGATTTTATTATCCAGTTAAGTCTTACAATTATCAGTGAAAAAAATTGAAGTTAATATTATTATGTGAAATTCTGATCATGTATTAATCTCCACTATAAATTGTGTGCATGTAAATTCACATGTCCTACCTATTAAATTTGGTATGTCTTTTACTTATGAGTGTGCCTATAATTGAATAATGTTTCCTTGTAATTCTGTTAGCATGCTTTGAATTTTTCTCTTTTAATTCTTATTCAATTTTTATGTTATGATGCATATGTTACAGCATTTAGTAAGAAACTTTTTTTATGGAAAATTTTAAAGGTATGTTTTAAAAATGTTATAATTAGTATATAATGTTATTTTAAAACCCCTTACTAGGAATTTGTATGCTCACCCTGCGTTTTTAAATCAAATCTTTCAGGTATCAGTTTTTAGCTGAATAAGCATGTCAGAAGAGGTTGGTTTTCCCGAACCTGAACCAAATCGATGTTATGTATGGGACATGATGTGAAAATATCACTACATTGTTTTTTTAAAACTTACGCATCATAATTTAATGCACTGGCTCCAGGTATTCTAGGGACGGGTTGTTACAGTTGGTATCATAGGATTCGGTCTACATAACTCTAGAAAACTGGAACTGAACAATGAAAAATTTACTTAAGAATTAGTAAGTATGATGTTTTCTTAATTTTTATATGGAAAATGAAAATACCAGTCTTTTTCCTCTTCTTAGTGAGGCCCTAGAAACCATAGTTTCCAAATCTAGCCACGACAACTTTGTAAACTATGCACACATTCATATGACACGCAAACACCTCTAAGACATGTCAAACTCTCCTCATGTACTTCAACTCCACCGATGAGTGGGTTTGGACTTCCTCTTTATGATGAAAATCCAATTTCCATCCTACGCATGTTGAGGAATGTACTTTGAGGTAATTTTTAGATGATTGACCGCAGCATAAGGCATCCAGTCCCTCATGGATTTCCAAGAGGCTAAAACATCAGGTGACCTCCGCGCACCATAAATGTTCCAAGTCTTGTCTTATGGACATTATGGTCAAGTAATGTACTTTGAAATCCTTGAAATTTTAGCCTTCCGTTCTATGTACAAACATCAAGTACATATTGATGTCTCTCAAATTTACACCCCTCAAGTAACACAACGGACACACCATAAGTGTACCCACGAGATTGAACCAGACTGCTCGGGTTGCATTTGGTTCAGGGAGATCGAGAGTTTCCAATTTGTTTTGGGGATTCATGTAACTAGGAATTGGGGAAACCATTAGTCATGGATGTTTAGTGCCGGTTGTTTTCAAAAATACAAATTTTTTTTCTTCTTTCTTCTACCTTTTCAGTGTTTTTGTTTCACTAATTGGACTTTTATGAAAAATTATTATTTTCAGATGGAAGTAAAAACCCATATCTTATCACTTCCTGTTGAGGTACTAGAGTCCATTATGGTCAAAACTTGTGCAGAGGAATACCTCCCCTTCCCAAACCTACAAAGAACATGCAAACATCTTTATGGAATATCGAGCAGTCCATACATTCTCTACTCCTGCCAAGGGAGTGCTTATATCTACCACTGCGTAGCCACTGATCAACTAGCTGAGTATAGATAAAGGGGAAAGTACCATGAATGTATTTTCATATGCTTCACTCTATCCTAAAACTTCACATCCAGGGTAAGGTTTCAAGAGGCTTCCATGTAGGGGAACCTTCGCACAGCCTACATGCACCAAATCATGAGCATCGGTTTGTATGTCCATGTCAACAACATGGACATTCTTAGACAGAGATGGTCTGAAAAGTTCTTAAAGAGTTTGTCCATTCAGACATCTCTGAAATCTCTACAATTAGATCCTCCCTATGGAATCCCGTGTGTAAAATGCATGGGTTTAACCCTTACTATCTGAGGTGTGTATGGTCCAGGGAAGCAGAGGAATTGAACACCAATTTGGGTATTCAGCTGGCCACACCTGAGGATCCTCCACGATAGAGGATTTAGTTAAGAATTTTATAGAGTTTCCTTTTAGCATGGTTGTATGTAATGAATTTTGAGGATTCAATTATTTTTAGGGGTAATTTGATGCCCCAAAACTTATTTCTAATGTAATAATAATAATATGGTTTTATTTTATTTATTTTTCATGTTATGCAAACAGAACTTATTAATTAAAAACAAAGTCATTTTATTTAATTAAACACTGAAGTGTTTACATTACAGTAAGATCAAAGGAACTCCATTCTACCCAAAAATACATATTAAAAGACTTGTTATAATTATAGGGAGACCACACAAAACAACAAAAACCCCAATAAGATAATATGGGTCCTTCGGATCCATCAAAAAGAACATTTGTATGGCCTGAGCCACTGCAACGGCACTGAGCATTAGTGGAATTATGTGAACCATATTATTCAGTTGTATTGAATTTGGTACACTCTAAATGTACGGTTTTAAAAAGGAATCAACTTGATCTTTGCTCCTTGGTTGATCATTGAGTTCTAACAAATATAATTATAGTCGTTGGTCTTGTTGGTGGATTAATTAAAAATATCTAAGTATAATTTAGTTTTCAAAAATATTTAACTAATGTATTGAAATTATAATATAACCTCTTATTGTGAACTTTAAAAGAACAGTGGTTTAAGTATTTTGAGTTACACTTACTGTGATTTTAAAATTATGGGAGGAATTCAAACACCTTTCATATATTTCAAAAATCATGTAATTGTTTTCATTCTTAATTCCTAAACAATTTTTTTAACTAAACTATGTCTTTGATTTTTATAATATTAGTATAATGTTTTCAAATAGATGTATTAAATTTAAATTTATAATTTTGTTTTATAAAAACTTTAGTGGTTGTAAAACTAATGAAAATTTTGGTTTGAAAAACACCTATGTATTTGTTAACAAAAAAAGAGTATACCCCAAAAGGCTAACCCTCTAGCCAGGCTGAAGGAGGCAGCACATGCTAATAGGCCAAGCATAGCCCTTATCCTCAGCATAGGCCAGACTATGGGCGTGTGCGCACGTGCTTGAAACACGCACAAGGGAAGCAGAGTGCACCATCATGCGAGGTGTCACAGCGGTAGGGGTGGTCATAGAGCGCGCCCGCAGAACCTGGTACGGGGTAGTACCGGGAGGGGGGAGGGAGTATTCAGATCATATTCCCAGAGTCTCAGGAATATAAATGTCTATGAAACTTCCCTATGTTTCTATGTGATACAAATAAAATCATCCAAGATCGAATCTTGGTTATTGGATCACGCCATGTGAGATATGGGCAGTCTATTTCGATCTGGCGTTCAATGCTCAGCGGTTGCGGTATCTCCATGTTTTTTTGTGCCATCTGATCTATCACGGATCTAATCTTGAACATTCCCCTTTTTTAAAAACTCCGCATTGCCTTGTAGTCATTCGATCGCGTTCGTGATCTAATCCCATCCGTTATTTGTTTTCAAAACCTCAGACTCATCCTCGACCGTCGGATCAAGGCCAAATCCAATCCTGGTCATCCATTCATTTTTTGGTCTTTCCCTCCTCACAGAATCATCTTCTTCTCCACGTGTACTGCATTTTTATCCCCTACTCTTTCTTTTCACCATTTTTTTCCACACCCGTGACTCCTTCCATCGCATCCGATCCTTCTTGCTCTCATTTTCCACAAAAACAAACTCACCATCGGTCGTTTAATATACCAAGTGGGACTTGGATTTCCAACAAGTTGCCTTAAAATATTTTATAGTTCATGTAATATAGTTTATTTATATAACCCGGTTACACCCATTCCCTCGGTTTTTCTTCCTCTTCTCAAACCTCCAGTAAGCTCCAACGATCCTTTCTTGAGCCTCTCCTACTCCTCAAGCCTGGTAAGGGATATGTTGTCTTGTTTTTCTATCTTGAGGTTATATACATATATATGTATACTCATAAAAATATACATATAACCTTATAGTTTAGTTAAAATATTCTCCTATTCCGATCTTAATTCTTCTGGATTTTGAGTTCATGAAGTATTATGAACAAAAGGTTTTAAATTATACATAAAAAATCCATTTATATACTTTGTATATTTGGTTTATGAGTGTATATATATGTATAGTCATACGTTTTTGGGTAAACCTCTTTTATACCTGATTTTAATACTTCTAAACATTGATTTTTAAGGTTAAGTAGAGTTTAAAAATGTAAGGAATTGTGAGTTAGACAAAACTTATTTATATATATATATATATATATATATAGTTTACATGGTTATATATAATTGTATAGTTTGTATAACTCACCTTCTCAACCAGTTTTAAGTCTCTTAACTTTGAACTTCATTGGTTTATTGACATTTTTTATAAACATGTAAGTATAAATTAATGTTGTTGTAAGACCCTTAGGGTATAATCAGTTATTTATATAAGTTGTATATGTGGATCGAGTTTTACATTTACATAATTTTATTTAATAAATAAACCTTTTAAGTTTTATATTATGATTTAATGTTTAGGGACTCTTGTTAATTAATGTGGCTAATATATTATAGTCATATGGGTGTCAACGAATTTTTGGTTTAAACCCTTTACTACATGATGTATTTTTAATTATATTAATATATGTGTATACATATAAACTTTGATCCTCAATTTTAGTTATAATTTTCCAAGGATTTCAATGAAAGAGTAAAACATGTTGTTTTCTAAATATGAATGTTCTTTTTTAAAATACTACTCCTTATATACACCCTTATGTATAAACATATTTACACACCACGAAACCCTAATTTTTGATATTCTAAATATTATACTTTTGATGTGTTTAGTAATTGTGGAGAGTTCATGAGTATAATATTTGGGGCTTTCAACTCTTATAATCATATATATGAATCACTTATTTTCATATATATATTAAATGGTATTAGTTATGGTTGAGTTTCGTCCTTTCCATTTTTTACATTATGTATACCCTTGTGATCTATTATACAAAATCATATCGGTAATAAATTTTTGAGCATCCCTGATATTAGTACCCCACATGAAATATTTTCTTTATCTTTTAATTAATTATTAATCCCGGTGAAATTCCAATATGTATTGACTAATAATGATTTAGAATTTAAGGTTATAATTTTATGTGACAAGGATTGTATTGTTTTTGTGCATTAGTATTCATCACATATTCTATAATCTTCTTAACATACTTTCCATGTAATGACATAGCCATGCTATTGAGATTTTTGTAATTAGCACTTATATGCCCGATTCACTAAATATATGTAAATGTTAAAAATAGAAATTAAATTCTTATGACCTTTTATAGACTAAGTATTAAATTATTCAAAGTGGTATGGGACACTTTGAATAACATGAAAGGAGAAATTAAATATTCAGAGTGGTATAGGGCATTTTGAATATACGACCCTATTTGGCATAGAGGAATGTAATAGACTCGATATAATGGGTTGGGGACCGATTAATGAAAGCTCCTCGATGCATTGATAGTTTTAATGAGACAATCAGGTCATGGCCTGAGGCCATTGACATTTTAGGTCTTGACATGAGGTTTGGATAGGGTCTGATATTATATGTTCCCTCATTATGTTTATGATAATTATTTAACCCATTAGATATTTGACTAGTAGAATATCCATGGTTAAGAGCCTGTACTTATGAGTATGAGAAGAAGTAAAAGCTTATGGAAAGAAATTTATTAAGAACTCAGGGATTTTATTATCCAGTTACAACTTACAGTTATTAGTGAACAAAATTAAAGTTAATATTATTATGTGCAACTCTGATCATGTATTATTCTCCTTTATAAATTTTGTACATGCATTTTCACATATCTTACCTATTAAAGTTGGAATTTCTTTTACTTATGAGCATGCCTATAATTGAATCTTGTGTCCTTGTAATTATGTTAGTATGCTTTTAATTGTTCTCTTTTAATTCGTAGTCAATTGTTATGTTATAATACATGTGTTACAACATTTCTTAAAAAAATGTTTTAGGGAAATATTTAAAGGTATGTTTTTAAAAGGTTATAATTGCTATATAATGTTATTTTAAAACTCCTTATTGGGAATTTTTATGGTCACCCTACGTTTTTATATCAAATCTTTCATGTATCAGTTTTTTGCTGAAGAAGCATGTTAGAAGAGGTTGGTTTCCCAGAACCTGAACCGAATCAATCCTCTGTATGGGACATGATGTGTAAAATATCAATGCATTGTTTTTTTCAAACATACACATCATGTTCTAAAGCACCTGATCTGGGTATTATGGGGTCGAGTTGTTATTGTATCTTGTTCTACAAGACCAACACCGAAAATATCTTCTTTAGTGGAACATGATGTGTGATTTAACATCAATTTTTTTATAAAAAAATTAGACACCATGTTTTGTGTAAAACCGCACCAACTTTGGGGAAGCCTGGGTGTCGGGGCATGACACTAAGTTCTGATCTAAACCTTCTTTTCTTCTTCCACATTATCTATATTCTTCATATATCATTGGCAGTTTTTATCCTAATATCCCAACTTTTCACATTTGGAGCAATTCCTAGTTCCCTTTAAGCAGTTACAAGGATGTTTCTTCCCAAAAATTTTACACACGGGATGATCGGGCTTCTTTCCATCGTGGAATTTATTTACGAAAATTCCTACATTAGATTCCATTTTCCTTTTTTTCATTGGTCCTATGATACCATTACGAGTATCTAATCTCCATTTCAAACTTAAGGGCATAACAGACAATCTCTTCATAGCTGTCTAAGTCTCAAATCACCAACTCTTTTCGTAGACTTGGCTTCAGTCTTCTAAAGAAGCGATCCACCTTGCTTTTAGTGTTCATGAAGAAGCTAGAGGCATACCTTGAAAGCCTTGTAAATATTTCTTCATATTCCTTGATTGACTCATCTTTGTTTTCCATGAGTCCAAGGAACTCTCTTTCCATCTTGAGATGGAGGGTTCAGGGAAAATATTTATTGAAAAACATTCTCTTTAATTCCTCCCAATCCATGGAATCAATTTCCCCCTAGGGATTATTATTATTGATCAGTGTCCACAACTGATCATCTTCCACATCAAAACGACAGATCGTCAGTACAACTTTATCTTCTTATGGGCACTGGAGGACAGATAATATCTTTTCAATGGAGTTAATCCACAGTTTTGTGAGGAGGGGATCAGAATATCCACTAAACATGGGAGGAATTTTACACATGAATGATTCAATATAAACATGATCTTTCCTTGGAAAGGTAGGGTGTTCCACATGATTCATGTTATTATTTGTAACTTGATCCAGCTGAGGAAGTACTTTCAGGAAGTTTTGAGCACCTGTTCCCATCATATCAGGCATATCACTAGATAAATCTTCACATTCCGTAACACATTGATTGTTGGAACATGTTCCTTTATTTCCCTCCATTAACTTATAAAAAGAACATACAATTAGAGGTATTTAATACTTTGTTATTGAGCATAAAAATAAAACTTTAAACATAAGAGGATAAACTTTTAAAGGAGAAGTATATCCTAACTTGTGATTCTATAGGTTTCAATCTAGATTTTCATTGATCTATTTATTAAATTATATACTTATGGGATATTTTTTTATTCCCTAAATAATTTTTTGTACCAATATCATGAATTTACCAAAGCATCTCCCCCGGGAGTGTCAAACCAAGAGTGAAGTAAGGCCTATTTTCTTGCACTAGTTTTCATTCGAGTATAGCTCAATTCGGTGTTTTCAGGATTTCCCCTAGATACATCTATTCCAGATCCACCTATAACTATTTTTATCTAGAAAAGGATATATTTTCTTGAAAACCCACTTACTCTATACTTACAAAAATCTAGGGTTATTTTCTTATACCTAGTCACATCCTTATGGTTCTTATTAAAGTACTCTATTCCTAATCTCAAAAAATAACTAGACTATCCTTTGATACTAACTATAGTGACCCTATCCTTTTCCACATACCATTACACTGTTTTAAGTATAATTAAACATCAAATTACAAGCCAATGATCATAAAGTCTATTGTCTTTGAAGACTAGGTATATAAAACTGAAAATAGGGGATAAAAACACTTCTTTATTTAATCTTTATAAAGAGATCCTAAATTCCTTTGAGCCCTTATATCTGCAAAGGGTACCCTATAGATCACATGAATGAAGGGATGATCTAAAATCCCAGTAAGGGAAAAAAT
This sequence comes from Viscum album, assembly GCA_963277665.1. Classification (NCBI taxonomy): domain Eukaryota; kingdom Viridiplantae; phylum Streptophyta; class Magnoliopsida; order Santalales; family Viscaceae; genus Viscum; species Viscum album. Next base: position 1,718,917,457 of record OY728132.1, read on the forward strand.
AGAGTAATAAAACTTCAACACATTGGTAAGAAGGCATAGAATAATAGAAATAAAAGGTATGAAACACATGGAATCATAACATATAAACATGGGATAATATAAACATGAATTCATAGTAATGTGGTAGAAACATTAATCATGACTTTATCAGGATTCAAGGATCATTTCACATAGAGGAGAACAAGTCAGGATTAACCACCAAGACCATTGCGCATGGTAGCATGAGTCAAGGCTAACCGCAAAGACGGTTGCACATAACATCTCAGGAGACTAAACTTTACCCAATGTATTAGAGCGCTATCTGGGTACACCGATATTAACATGTTCATGAATATGTTTTCCCCATAAATAATCATACATAATCAATCATGCACAAACATAAGGGTTACCCATGGAAATAAATGGGTATCATAATCATGTCATAAAGCATAATAGATGGGTGTATCATAAAAGTGTTCATGAAGTAAAGGAACTAAAATATACATGTACATTCATAATTAAAAATAGGAATATATCATCATAAATTATTTCAACCTGAAGTGACAATATATAATAAAAGTATTTTATAAATTTTATCATTAAAACATTTATGTGAGATTTTAAAGAAAATATTATAGATCCTTTAAAAGAGAAAAGGAAACAATATTGTATATAAAACCAGAATTAAACCAAGAAGGTTTTCAAAATAAAAATACTGATTTTATAAGGACAGTGGTGTCTTAAAACCAAAGATATAGTGCACTTGAAATCAAGTAAGAATTCGAGAAGTTCCTTTAAAACAGGTTTGCTTATCAGGAAGTATTGGGGAGGGAATCACTTAAAAAATGTATATCTCTGAAAGAGAATGATGAAAGGGTATTGATAAATTAATTTGGTACATGTACATAGAATTTATAATATGCACATAAAAATATAACATAACTTCATTTTTGGAAAAAATAAAGATAGGGAAACCCTAAGGAAAAAAAGAGGTTTGGGTAGAATCCCTTACGAATTATCGATATGGTATCGGGTGTACTTAAGAGGGATTAATGAGAGAGAAAGGTATTTATCATCACTAATAAATCATTATGGAAGTATGGTTGAGGTGAAAAATCATACCCCATTATTAGTAATTTCACAAAAAAGGTCATAACATAGAGGAAATTCTTGAATAAAATTGAAATATAGAGGATCCCTTACCTTAAGTCTGATGGTGTTCTTCTCTTGATCTTAATGGCATGAATAATCAAATTAGGTTCATTAATTAATAATTCTAGAACATATTTTATATTTAAATGATTTATTATAACCATTTTTAATTCATTCATAACCTTTTTTATTGGTCATGATATTCAATTTCATTGTCTGGATCCATTTTCTTCCTTGGTTTTAATGATCGGTTCACTTATATTCATGTTCGGACATACATGCATGATGAGAGTATTTTTACAAAATTGAAGTTATATGACAATAATGAACATATAGAAGATTACATGGTTATAAAATTAATTTTTTTATTTGGAGTTATGTTGAATCATTATATAAAACATTAATGATAAACATTGGGATTAATTTGGAGATTTTTCTCATAATTAACTTGTTTTGTATTATTATTTTACATCATGTGTGGAAAATAATTTCTAAAAAACACATAAGATAAAATAAATATTTAATATAATTTTTCAACCATAAAAATGTTTTCATTACCATAATTGAATATGGTAATAGAAATTGATAACCCATCATCCCTGAATGTGATAAATTAATGCATCTCGGACGGTGTTTTCATTTCATTCTTAAAAAATGAGGGGAAATGAGAGATGAAAATGAATTATCCCATTGTCATAACAAAATTCCAGTACAATTATGGTACTATAGTTTTCATACCATTTTTATGAAGATATATTAGGAATGAAAAGAGAACAATGGAACTTGAAAAGAAAAAGAAAGAAAAGAAAAGAGGATTTTACCTCTTGATTAAATCTTCCTTGAGAGCCTCTTAAGGGGAGAGGATTTGGAATTTTGAGTATACCAAAGGTGGATGGACATGGGGGAGGATCTTGGGGATATATTTGGTCTGAAATTAGGGATGTCGTAATGCTTTAGAGGAGTGAATAGAAGAGGGGAGTGTAGGTGGTTTTTATAGTGCAGGGGAGGAGGGTTTTCTTAATATTTTAATAATTAGTTTATAATTTTTCAATAAGAAAACAAATAGTAATGATTCTTGTGACAAAAAATATTAATATGTTCATGTGAGTTCAAACCAATGGCCATTTACATCATCCATGACTCAAGCATGATGCAGAAATTCATGTTTTAGCATTTATTATGAATTATCATATTTTATTATTCATCAAAAATTCAAGTATTTTAGAAAAATCCCAAAAATTCACCCTAAATTTTATTTAACGTGTGGAATCCAAAAATGAACACCATTTTTCAAAAATAGTTTTAAAATTATGATTAATTAAATTTTTAATTAAAATCATAATTTACTTGAAAAATATAGATTTTAAAACTATAATTGATTTTATAATGCTTTCAAAATTTACATAAGGTCCTATTAAATTATCTTAAAACAAAAAGGCAAATAATTTTTAATTTATAAAAACCTTTTAGGAAAATATATTTTCTTTTAAATTAATTAATTAATTGTAATTAATTATTTATGACTTAAAAAAATACCAATACATTTACTATGGTCGTGTTATCACCTATAGGATGCCTAAATTTTATTTATACATTCAAGGGTGAGGTTACTATTCTTTTATATAATTTACAATTCATAAGGGTGATATTACTATTCATAATGGTAGGTTACTATTCATAATGGTGGGTTACTACTCACCAAAAAAAAAAGTTTGTCTTATTAGACTCCAAACTGTTGAGTCAAAAGTCCTCTTTTGACTTCTATATCATGTTTTGGAAATCACAAATGCATTCTATCATATTATGGAATTTACAATTTTCTTCTATTTTGTTTATCGTATCGTACAATGATGATTGTACTATCCATATCGTATCGTACGATACTAATCGAACTGATCGTACTGATCATGCTGATCGTACTGATCATGCTGATCGTACTGACCATATCGTATCGTACAATACTGATAGTACTTACCATGCAAATCGTACAATGCTGATCAAACTAAATATGAAAATTGTATTGATTCTGTTACTCATAACTTTTGTTACATTCTTGTTTCAATACTTAGTCAAAAACACTTATTTCATATGAATCGTACTCATGTTTTTCATGTCTATATATCTTATGTCCTAACAAAATGATGTCGTTGAGTTAGTTACAAACTATTCAAAACGATGTCGTGCTTTCTGTTTCAATATGACCGTTAAAACCCGAGGCCTATAAATAGGAGGTCATTTGAAGCTGAGAAAACAACGATGAATGAAGAGAACGAATGAAGAGACTCTGCGAACTACCAAGATTCTAGAAAGAGACACTGTGACTTCTCTCATCTGCCTTGTGCGTCCGATCATCGTATCGAGGGCTTTCAAGTAATTGAAAGACAGAGGTGCCGATTACCTACAAAATCGAGGGCTGTCGGGGATAGGTAGACAGACGTGCCGATCATCGTATCGAGGGCTGCTGGGGATAGGCAGACAGACGTGCCGCTCATCGTATCGAGGGCTGCCGGGAATAGGCAGACAGACATGCCGATCATCGTATCGAGGGCTCACCAAGGTGTTGGTGAGACAGACCTTTTATCCTAGGTGAAAGGATAACCCTTCTCTTTGGGTTAAAAGAATTGTAATACTTTTACATTTCTACTGTTACTTGTATTAGAAAGGAATTTGTATTGTTTCCTTTCTTCTTTACATATTCAATTGTAATTGTTTCAATTACAATCATTCTATTACATATTGTATTGATTGATTCTATACGCTTTAAGATAGAATCATTCATCTGTGTATTACTCTGATTATTGTATTCATCTTGAATACAATTGTTTTACATTACATTAGTATTACAATACATCATACCTTTTTTACATCCAATACAATTGTGGGTATTTGTATTTGTATTAGTTTAAGTTCATTTAAACTAATCTCTTCGTTGCTAAAACTCATAGGTTTTTAAACCTACAATTCACCCCCCCTCTTGTATTGTTCCATCTAATAAACATATATATCTACATATTCGATCCAACAATTGGTATCAAATGAGGTTTTCCACTGATTTGTATTACTAGCTTTATTTCTTTCATATTTCTTGAATACTTACTACACTAACGTGTGGAGTGGAAAAGTTTTTGTTGTATTAGATGGCAGGAATGAATATTGGGTCAATAGAATATCTGAATCCTTCTTGACCACCAATCTTTGATAGGAATGATTATGAGTATTGGAGAGATCGTATGAAGACTTTCGTTATCAATACTGGTGTAGACAACTTTATAATGATTACTGGAGGTTACAAAATTCCTGACAAAGAATTTAGTACTTTCACCAACCAAGAGAAGCAAGAATATCAACTAAACTACAAGGTACGCAATACTTTATTATGCTCTATGACCAGGAATATATATAGTCAGATATCTTCATGTGAAGCAGCCAACTGTATTTGGAAGAAATTAAAAGTCACTAATTTTGGTACATCCAAGGTTATAGAAACAAGGAGAGCAATGCTTCGAGAAGAGTATCATGGATTTGTTTTTCCTTATGGAGAGCCAGTATGTAAATTGCAACAAAGGTTTATGACAATTGTCAACAGATTACAATCTATGGGAGAAAAATGTCTTGATAATGAAGCTCTTGTTGATAAGATTATAGATATAATGCCAAATGAATGGGAATCAAAAAGAACAGCTATTGATGAAAATAGAAAAGTCTCCCAGATTACTCTTGATGAACTCTTTGGAACTCTTCTACAACATGAGACAATAATGAAGAGATATTCTGATTTCAACAAGAAGGAGAATGGGAATGGAAGTGTAGACTTTGCATCTAAAGCTAAAACACCTGAAAGGCTTACAAGGTCGAAATCCAAGAAAGTTGTCATATCTGATTCAAGTGATTGTAATCTTTCGGATAATGAGTTAGCCAATCTTGCTCGAAGGATGAACAAGATTGTGGGAAAGAAAGATTTCCAATATAAATTCAAAAAGAAAGATAGAAAGGATAATAAAGATTCAGAGGTAACTTGTTATGAATGTAAGAAAACAGGACATATAAGGCCTGATTGTCCTTTACTGAAAAGTAAAGATAGAAAGGAGAAACACTCAGAAAGAAACAAGAAAAGGTTTTATAAGACCAAGAAAGTCTTGAAAGAAAATGATACGTGGGGTGCAAGTGGTTGTGATTCCTCATATGATTCTTCAGAATATGAGACATCAGGACAAAGGAATGTCGGATTCTTAGCCAGACTACCAATTGAAGATCATTCTATCATGGCTAAGGTACATAATGCTGAAGCTATTACAAATGTCTCTTTGAATGCAAATTATACTAATAATAGATATTATGAATCTTCAAATGATGAATCCTCATCATCAGAAGATGATACATTACCTTCTTTTGAAGAAGTATCTAGATTTTCTAAATTACTTGAAAATGAGAATTCAAAGCTCAAAAAAAGATTTGAAAAAGAAAATTCTAGAATTTCAATCTTGACTAAATAAGTATCAGATCTTTCTAAAGATCTTGATGTGAAAACTTCTGATTTTGAAAGTTTTTTAAAAACCCTTGAGAAAGTTAAATCTGATAAGGATAAACTTTCTAAGGATCTTGAAACTGTAATTTCAAAGAAAAATATTTTAGAGCCTAACTCTAGTTTAAATGTTTTGGAAAATAAGAATTTGGTTTTAAAACTAAAGTCAGAGATTTTATCTTTTAAGAAATGATTGTCAAACTTTACTCATGGTAAAGAAAACTTTGATAGGATGTATTCTCAAATTAGACCTCTGATAAATCGTTCTAGTCTTGGTTATACTTATTCCAAACCTGTTTTCAGCAATAACTATTTTGTTCCTCAAAAAACCTCTTTTTGTTCTAAGTGTCAATGTGGTGGACACTGGAGAAGAGACTATTCTCTTAACAAAACTCAACCTTTGGGATTTCATAAAGCTCATTTTGCAAAAAAAATGTGGATTCCTAAAATTCTTTTATCTAACCTTTCTGGATCCAAACAAGTTTGGATTCCGAAAATCTAATTGTTTCTTTTTTAGGAAAATGAGAAGTGTACCAATAAGAATATTTGGTACATGGATAGTGGTTGTTCTCGGCACATGACTGGAAACAAAGATCTCTTTGAAAAGGTTATCAAAACAAAAGGTGGAAAAGTTACCTTTGGAGATAATGCTCAAGGAAAGATTGTTGGTATAGGTAATATTGTTTTTCTTGGAAAATTTCTTATCTCAAATGTTTTGTTTGTTAAAGGTCTTAGGCACAATCTCATCAGCATAAGTCAATTATGTGATGAAGGTTACCTTGTGAATTTTAGAAACGATAAGTGTCTTGTTCACAATTCCAAGGATGAGTTCATTCTATCTGCCCATAGGCAAGAGAATGTTTACACTATTAACTTAGAAGACCTTAGGAACCAAAACTTACCTTGCTTAAGTGAAATATAAGACCAATCGTGGCTATGGCATAGGAGACTAGGACACTGTAATATGAGAAACCTAAGTAAACTTTCAAAGAAAGGACTTGTAAAAGGGCTACCGGATCTTAGATATGATTCTTCAAAAGTCTGTGATCCTTGTCAATTTGGCAAGCAACATAAGACTAGCTTTAAATCAATTAATGAAGTTTCAACTTCTAATGCATTACAATTAGTGCATATGGATCTTTTTGGTCCTTCACAATCTGGAAGCATTGGAGGCAAATACTATGTATTTGTTTTAGTTGATGACTTTACTAGATTTACATGGGTCTACTTTCTCACAAAGAAATCTGAAGCCTTTTCCTATTTCAAAACTTTTAGAGCCCAAGTTAAAAATGAGAAAAACCTACCATTGATAACTATTCATAGTGATCATGGTGGTGAATTTCAAAATTCAGATTTTGAAACTTTTTTGTAGTAAGAAAGGTATTACTCACAATTTCTCAGCTCCAAGAACTCCTTAGCAAAATGGTGTTATTGAAAGAAGAAATCGTATTCTTCAGGAAATGACTCGAACCATGTTGATTGAATACTCAATTGCTAAGCACTTTTGGGCTAAAGCTGTTAGTACTGCCTGTTATACTATAAATCGCGTTTTAACTAGACCATTTCTTAATAAAACCCCTTATGAGTTATGGACTGGCCGAAAACCTAAAGTTTCATACTTCAAAGTTTTTGGATGCAAAGTATTCATTCTGAATACAAAAGATAATATACACAAATTTGCACCAAAATCTGATGAAGGAATATTTCTAGGCTATTCTACAACCTCTAAGGCTTATAGAGTTTTCAATAAAAACACTTGTACTGTTAAGGAAACAGTACATGTAAAATTTGATGAAACTAATCCTTTTTTTTCAACCAACCCAATCCTACATCCTCGGATGTGTTTTCTAAAAATGTTTATCAACCATTAGTAGAAGATCACTCTGAAAAGGAAAATGTTCAAGAAATTATTCCTGAAACATTTACCACAGAAGACATCCTACCATATGTTGATGAACAAGTTTTACAAAACCCAAATCAATTGTTTCTTAGAAATCATCCCAGTGATAACATCATTGGTGATATAAATCAACCTGTAAGGACCAGAAATTCCTTAAGAAATGAAATAGAACATCTTTCTTTTCTTTCCCAATTTGAACCTAAAAGTCCAAGTGAGGCTTTAGGTGATGATGATTGGATCAAAGCAATGCAAGATGCACTAAATGAATTTGAAAGGAATCAAGTCTGGACTTTAGTTGATAGACCTAAAGAAACAACTGTAATTGGTGTAAAATGGGTTTTCAGAAACAAATGTGATGAAAATGGAATCATTGTAAGAAATCAATTAAGACTTGTTGCTAAAGGCTATAATCAACAAGAGGGAATAGACTATGAAGAAACATATGCTCCTGTATCTAGACTTGAATCTATTCGTATTCTATTAGCCTTCTCAGCATTTTTCAATTTCAAACTATTTCAAATGGATGTCAAATGTGCTTTTCTAAATGGTTTTGTTCAAGAAGAAGTTTTTGTTGAACAACCTCCTGGTTTTCAAGACCCAAAACATTCTGATCATCTTTTTAAACTTACCAAGGCTCTATATGGTCTTAAACAAGCCCCTAGAGCATGGTATGATAGACTTACAGGATGTCTTTTACAAAACAATTATATAAAAGGTACAGCAGATCCAGCCCTTTTTATAAAAATGGAAAACAAAAATGTTTTGATTGTCCAAATCTATGTTGATGACATCATATTTGGATCAACTCAGAAATCTTTAACTGATTCTTTTGCAAACTTAATGAAATCTGCGTTTGAAATGAGTATGATGGGGGAGTTAACATTCTTTCTAGGTTTTCAAATTTCTCAAAAACCAGAAGGAACTTATATATCTCAACATAAGTATATAAAATATTTACTCAAAAATTATGGATTTGACAAAACTAAAAGTATTACTACTCCAATTGGTACCTCTAATACCCTTGATCTTCATGAAACTGGGAAACCAGTAGATCAAACAATCTTTAGAGGTATGATAGGAAGCTTGCTATACTTGACAGCTAGTCGACCAGACTTGATGTTTTCTGTATGCTTATGTGCAAGATACCAATCTAATCCAAAAGAGTCTCATTTAAAAGCCGTAAAGAGAATCTTTCGGTATTTAAAAGACACTATGGATTTAGGTCTTTTTTACTCTTCTGGGAATGATTTTGTTTTAAAAAGTTTTTCAGATGCTGACTTTGGTGGTTGTAGAATGGATAGAAAAAGTACATCTGGAACATGTCACTTCTTAGGAGATTCCTTGGTTTCTTGGTCCTGCAAGAAACAACACTCAGTAGCACTCTCCACTGCTGAAGCTGAATATGTAGCAGCTGGAAGTTGTTGTGCTCAAGTATTGTGGATGCATCACACACTCACTGACTATTGTTTGAGTTTTTCCAAAACTCAAATTCTTTGTGATAATACAAGTGCCATAGCTCTTAGTAAGAACCCAGCACATCATTCACGTGCAAAACACATAGATGTTAGGCATCACTTTCTTAGGGATCACACACAAAAAGGAGATATTATTTTACAATTTATCGGAACGCAAGAACAACTTGCTAACATTTTTACAAAACCTTTACCTTCCGATAGATTTGAATTTATAAAACAGAAGCTAGGAATGATTACATTAAAATAATCATTCATATCTACTTCCTGTTTTACATCTCTCCTAATAGTAAGAAACTCCTTGTAGAAAGGGGGAGAGCATTTCTTTCTATGTTTTCCACTTTATATCATTCTATCTTATGATTTTAATTTTTCCATAGTTTTAGTTTTATGTTTATCGTATTGACAATTTTAGTTTTCTGTTTATCGTATTGATAATTTTAGTTTTCTGTATATCGTATTAATAATTTTAGTTTTTCTGTTTATCGTATTGAATTTCTTTTCCATCGTATCAATCAATCATGATATTGAATCGACCGATGATGGTATTGAATTTCTTTTCCATCATATCAATCAATCAATAGTATTGTATCGACCGATGATGCTTTTGAATTTCTTTCCATCGTATCAATCAATCAATAGTATTGTATCGACCGATGATGGTATTGAATTTCTTTTCCATCGTATCAATCAATCAATAGTATTGTATCGACCGATGATGGTAATGTTTTTTTTATCGTAATGAACGATGATGGTAATGATTTTCTTTTCTATTGAATCGACCGATGATGGTATTGAGATTGTTTTCCATCGTACTGTCAGTTCATGGTAACGAGATTTTTTTCCATCGTATTGTCAGTTCATGGTAACGAGATTGTTTTCCATCGTATTGTCAGTTCATGGTAACAAGATTGTTTTCCATCGTACGGTCAGTTCATAGTAATGACTTTGTTTTCCATCAGCATGATGATGTTTTTTGTTTCCTTACGATTGTGTTTTCTTTTTATTTTTATCAAAACCAACAATTACCTTACGTTCTCCGATAGGTATTTTTTTATTTTTTTTTATTTTTTCTTCTTTGTTTTAATCCTAACCATTGATCTGGTTTTCTCTAATCTTGACCGTAGAAGATCAATGGTCACCCTTTTTCGACCGTAGAAGATCAACGGTCACCCCTTTATCACCTATAAATATCCCCTCTCCCCTCCCCAAACCCACATTTGTTTTTCAGGATTTTAGGCGAAGCTCTGCTCCACCGGCTATAAATCTTCGTACGATCTTCTCATTGGCAGAACCTTTATGTCTCAATCCTCTGCTAACACTCCCGCCGAAATGTCTTCAAAGACTTTTACAGAGAAAGACTTTAACAGAGAAAGGTTAGTATCTTGAGACTTTTTCGATAAATACGATTCCACAATCAGGAGGATCATTTTGTTTCAAGGGTGGGAACATCTGTGTGTTGAAAAGCCTGATTCTTAAGATCTGGTTCTTTTTGATGAAGTTTGTCAATTTTACAAAACTGTTTCTTTCGACAAAGACATGACTATAAACTTTGTTGTGTACGATAGAAAATTGTCTATGTCTGTGAAACAAGCGGTACATTTTTTGAATGTTTCTGTAGAAGGGGATTCTTTCTGTCCATCACACAAACTACCAGAGGAAGTTGGTACGTTTAATAGAGAAAGTGCTGAAAAGACTTTGTTTGTTATTAATGAGGAAAAGAGAAAAGTGTCTCATCTTTCTCCGGACAATCGTTTTGTCACTTTATGGATGCAAGGTTTTCTTATTCCAAGGAAAGGGGACAGAGAAACATTGAAAGTATCTGATATTTTTATACTTGACTATCTTGTGAATATGAGAAAAGTGAATCTCATGGGGTATGTTTTTGAAACCATTAAGAATGTCAAGATAGGAGGGATTAAGTCCCAAATGATTAAGTATCCAGCCATCCTTACGAAGTTCATTCTTGAGAGTATGAAGTTTTGTAACATTCCTTTGAAAGGAAACCCCATAGATCTGAAGCCTTCTTGGATTAACAAAAGTACAATGAAAAAGTTGAATGTTTGTTTTGATCACAATTCAAAACTTTTTGTTTGAGATGTAGAAGCTGAATTGGCTCAGAATCAATCGGCACCTATGCCAGCCAAAGATTTTCATTCTACTGGTGTAACTCAAAAGTCTGATCCGCAAACCAGTTCAAAGCCCAAGAAGAAGCCGAGGTATAGTAAGGAGGTTGTAGAAAAATGGAGAAAGGATAAGGAACACAGAAAGGAAGGTGATCCGAAGTTTGGTCTTGACCCTGCTGAGGTTTTTGCAGAAAGAGTAAGGGTAGAAGAAACTCTTCAGGCTGAAAAGAAGAAGAAGGTTCTTTTGAAAAGAAAGGCTCAATACTGTGATGTCTCTAAAATCTTGAAAGCAGTAGAGCAAGCTAGTGCTCAACTAATAGAAGAAGTGCACCAAGAGCCCATCGTACAGAGTCTCCCTGAGGAAGGAAAACAAAAACAAGTGATGGAAGAGATAGAAGAAGAGGAAGAAGAAGAAGGAGATTTTCTTTTAGAATTTCTTCAAAGTTCAAATAAGAGTAGAGAGGAATCGGTTCAAAAGCTGAGTGAAGGTGTTCAACAAACTCCTCATGCCGATCAAGCACGATCTCCGGACAGAATGTCTTTTCAAGAAAAGCAAGGTGATCAATCCTCTCATTCTGATAAAGTTGTTGTCATTAGTGACAAAGTGGAAGAAGAAAGAAAGCAGAAAGAAAAGGAAAAAGGAAAACATCCAGTTGTTGACTCAAGCAGATCGTATGAACTAGCATCGTATGATGAAGATACTGATTCAGAGCATACAATCTATCTCAAGAAGAGTGATTACATTGTTCATGTTTTGAGAAGGGTTGAGAAGAACATTCCTTATTTTCTGAGGCTGGAAGGGAAGATTGATTTTATTACTGACAATCAAAAGAAGAAGTTTGGCTCTGTAAAAGAATTGAGGAAGAAAGTTTTGTTAGTAGAAGCCGATTTGAAAGTTCTTTCATAAAGTTCGGTTGCTCATAAGAAGGCATGCAATAAGATGACCAAGTGGTCATACAAAACAGAGAGCTCAATCAATGATCATGAAATTTCTATTAAAGATATAATAAGGTTATCAAATGAGCTTGCAATTTATTTCAATAAGCTTGAGAGAGAAATGGTTGAAAGGTTGAATCTTTTGTCTTCTCAAAGAGCCGATGTTCCTTCAGTGAAAGATTTGCAAGAGAGAATGAATGTTTTTCAATCTGAATTCTCGAAGGTTTCATCTTTCAAAGATGAAATGGTCTTGCTGAAGAATCAAAATTTTGTGTTATCCAAAGATAACAAGAATTTGAAAAACAGAATTGATACCCTTGAAGAAGTAATCAGAGTCCAGGAGGAGACTATCAGGAATCAATATCAGATTTTTGCGGATCAACAAGAGCTTCTCAAAACTCAGGGTGAATCAATTTCTGAAGACAATAAGGAGATCAAAAAGATTAAAGTTGTTCTTCATGATCTTATAAAGAAGTAGAAGGAAAGAGAAAACAAATGATTGTTGTATTTGTGTTCTTTTGGACTTGTCTTTGTTTTGAAATGACTTTTATGATCCTTTTCTTTTATCCATTGTCTTGTGTTTTTTTCTAACTCCTTCAGACAATTCAAGATTACCTATTTCTTTTTTTAAATCACAAAGGGGGAGAATGTTTACAAAGGGGAGAATGTTTTATAAAGGGGGAGAATGCTTTACAACACTCTTAAGGAAAATCTACGAATACAATCCTTAGGAAAGTCCATACCTAAGGGGGAGTTAGTTGTATTCAATTTCTTATTCAAAAGAGTTTTCAATAACTCAGGGGGAGATAAGTATTTCTTGTTACATTTACTTTGTGTGTTGTGCTTTCCAAAAAGGGGGAGATTGTTGAGTCAAAAGTCCTCTTTTAACTTTTATATCATGTTTTGGAAATCACAAATGCATTCTATCATATTATGTAATTTACAATTTTCTTATATTTTGTTTATAATATCATACATTGATGATCGTACTATCCATATCGTATCGTACGATACTAATCGAACTGATCGTACTGATCATGCTGATCGTACTGATCATGTTGATCGTACTGATCATGCTGCTCGTACTGATCATGCTGATCGTACTGACCATATCGTATCGTACAATACTGATCGTACTTACCATGCAAATCGTACAATGTTGATCATACTAAATATGAAAATTGTATTGATTCTGTTACTCATAACTTTTTTTACATTCTTGTTTCAATACTTAGTCAAAAACACTTATTGCTTATGAATCGTACTCATGTTTTTCATGTCTATATATCTTATGTCCTAAACAAACGATGTCGTTGAGTTAGTTACAAACTAATCAAAACGATGTTGTGCTTTCTGTTTCAATATGACCATTGGAGGCAATATGACCGTTGGAACCCGAGGCCTATAAATAGGAGGTCATTTGAAGCTGAGAAAACAATGATGAACGAAGAGAATGAATGAAGAGACTCTGCGAACTACCAAGATTCTAGAAAGAGACACTATGACTTCTCTCATCTGCCTTGTGCGTCCGATCATCGTATCGAGGGCTTTCAAGTAATTGAAAGACAGAGGTGCCGATTACCTACAAAATCGAGGGTTGCCGGGGATAGGCAGACAGACATGCCGATCATCGTATCGAGCGCTTCTGGGGATAGGCAGAAAGACGTGCCGATCATCGTATCGAGGGCTGCTGGGAATAGGCAGACAGACGTTTCGATCATTGTATCGAGGGCTCACCAAGGTGTTGGTGAGACAGACCTTTTATCCTAGGTGAAAGGATAACCCTTCTCTTTGGGTTAAAATAATTGTAATACTTTTACATTTCCACTATTACTTGTATTAGAAAGGAATTTGTATTGTTTCCTTTCTTCTTTACATATTCAATTGTAATTGTTTCAATTACAATCATTCTATTACATATTGTATAGACTGATTCTATATGCTTTAAGATAGAATCATTCATCTATGTATTACTCTGATTATTGTATTCATCTTGAATACAATTGTTTTACATTACATTAGTATTACAATACATCATACCTTTTTACATCAAATACAATTGTGGGTATTTGTATTTGTATTAGTTTAAGATCATTTAAACTAATCTCTTCGTTGCTAAAACTCATAGGTTTTTAAACCTACAATTCACCCCCCCCCCCCCTCTTGTATTGTTCCATCTAATAAACATATATATATACATATTCGATCCAACACAAACATCTTACGGATCGCAACAGTGTGTCAGATTTTTTAAATTCATATCAAAGAGTTGAAAATATTCTATTTAAAGGTCACATAGTACTTAGTAATTAATTTTTTTTTAATTTCCTTTGATTATATGACATAATTATATTAATGGAATTTTTATTGAAAAAACATTGGGTCATTACATCCATGGTGCACATCCTGGTCACACGACATTAAAATACATGATTCTTCAACCCTTATTAGAGAGGATCCTTTTATACTGGTATCGTTCATCCATAAAATCACCCAAAAGAAATGTGGGCAACTTGATACTCAATTCATCAAGACACATAGTGACACCTAGATCCTCTTTTCTAGACCCAACTACTATAGTAGCCAAAATATCTATGTTCCTCCATTCTTAGACATCTTACATTCACAAAACACCCTCCATGGTCTTAAAAAATCCAAATCCTCATAAAATCCATAGCCATCAGTAATATAATATCTAATTCCAATGGACACCTTTGCTTCACTATGCATAGATACACCTCAGAATGGTTTTTCATAAGTTTCCCTCAAAAGACCTGTCAACCAAAGGCTCCTTCATCTCCAAGTGAAACCTCTTCTATCTATATAATCCCCCAAAAAAAGTGGGATAGTAACCCCTTTTCTAACATGATCTATGGTCATTACATTTATAGTTTTCCCATATCCTATTTCAGATTTGGAAATCACAAAAGCATGACTTAAAATCTCCCTTTGTGTACCTGAAGAATGTCAAAACATTTTCGGCCAGCAAGACCTTCTTAAGTCATCATCATATAAATTGTGGTCAATTATGTTTTACTTAAAACATGAGTTTCATTTTCTTTGGATTTCAAGACTCTAATTTCCTATAGAAAGATACATAATTCTCACTAGGTTGAAAACCCAAAAAGGGAACCCTAGGTAAAATTCTATTTTTTGCTCACTAAATTTTCACTCTATATAGTTTTTAAAACAATTATAAATGAAACTAAATGGGCATAAAAACCATTAGGTTGAAAACCCATAAGGGGAGGAATAAGAAAAACCAGGTCGCACTCACTGATTCATATTCATATCTAACATAGGAAATTGGGTGATGATGCGAGAGACTCAAAAATTTGAAAAAATTATTATGAAATTCTAGAAATAGTTTAACTATGTTTGTTATGTTGAAAGACCTAGGAAAACATTAGAGAACTCTTTCATTCCTATCCTTGTAATTGAAACACATTGACATAATGGAACTCAATAAAATTAGTCAGTTTTAATGTTATATTATGGTTACATTTAGGATAGAAGCACGTAAATAAATGGTTGTGAATAAAATTCTTATCATTCATGTATTAAAATTTGATTGATATTTCTCATACTGGTGTATCTTTACCAAAATTTGATAATTTTTCCTCATCATAGGATTTAGTATATTGGATTGTGGATAGAGCCTTATTTATAGTTTGAGAAGACCCATCCAATAATGTGGTGCTCGCCTCCTTAGTATGATAAAGTTTCCCCTTATTTGTAATAAAAGAATCTCTTTTATAATATAAGGCCCTCTTCAAGGATTAGTGGAGTTAGACCATATATTCCTTCACAAAATCAAACTATTCTTGAATGCGTACCATTTAGAGATATTTTTCATCAATATGGTACTAATTCTCCTCCACTTTCTTGGAATGGATGAGTTCCACCTACGATACAGTAGCTCTAAGATCCTCAAACTGGACCACTAGTTATACCTTATTTTGTAAATCATGGTTGGAATTTAGTGAATTCGTGATGGTAGATCTTTTATATGCATCTCTGAGATTAACTTATTCATAAATCACCAAATGAAATAGTATGAGGCGTAAAAAAAAATTTGTACCTCCATGTATAAATCAGATCCATTTTTATAGGGATATATGTATTATGGGATTATTTCACTCAATGAGGCACTATGTTACACTCCCCCAAAAGAATTATCAGCTTCACCTTCAACTATTTGATTAATTGGAATAAATAATTCTCATTAATTCTCGACCACTGAAGTCAAAGTCACTGGATAATAAATTGGACTCGTCACTAAAATTGGGGGAAGGAAGATAGAAAAATAAGGGATAAAATTAAATTGGTTAAAAATACTCACCTATTTATGGATCTTCTGTTGGGATTGATGCCTCCCTAACACCCCAAGTCTCACTATTTTGATTAAGGACCTCCTAATGAGGAACATCATTTTGAGTTTTCTCAAAAATTGGGATGAAAGTCTCTTGATAATATCTCACTTTATATAATTCATCTATTATTCCCTCAGTAATATGAGAAGTATGGAATTCAAATCTTTGGTATTGGATTTCCTTGGAAATTTTTTCAATGAAAAAATATATACAATTTAATATCTTTGGTTTAAGATATCAAACATAGAAACACTGGTTCTGTTTCAAAACCTAAAAGAGGAAAACTCACATCCATCCAAATCCTTATTAAATACATCAAACTCCATTAAGGAATCATGAAAATCAAAATCATCAAAAATATATTCCATTTTCATTAGTTTGTTATATAACACCTTGAGTCATGTAGAATCATCACCAATAGGGATATTTGAGACATTTGGTTCAGAACCCAAATGTCTCTACCATTGACTTTTTCCACTACCTTATCAATGGGAACAACCCTTTAAAATCCTGATGAATCAGGATTATCTCTAGAACACTTTTGGGATGGTCTGGGGTCCCTTCATCCCCTTTTGGTATGGTAACAAGACAAATGGAAGTGGTCATGGTGCCCTCTAGTGTATGGGGTATATTTGAAATATTATAAGGAACATAAGTTAGTGATCGGTATATGACACCTTATGATATGCATTTGACATTACCAGGATCATCCTACCTCTCTACAGTAATGATAATAGACACAGATTTGTCTCTTGGAACTTATCATATCAAAGGAACTGATCCACTAGCACAAGTTTTTGCCTCACCTAGAGTGTCCCCATCAATCCTTAAAGGATAAATGTCAAACCCCTTGATGGAGGAAAGTAAAGTAAATCCTGAAAATATAGATCATAGTCCGATGGGTATGTCAAGATAGATATTGGACTGAATGACATTGTGGAGACTAATTTCAATGAATACACATGACCAATTTCTTTTCCCTTTTCTATTTCTTCACTTGAGACTGAGAAGGGCCCTTATAAGTCTTCTCAAATATAGAAACTGGATGTGGAAATAGTCCCCCCAACATCTCCTTTTTTAGGATCTAACTTATATATAACTGCCTAGGCTCATGGATAAATCCATCAACCCCAATCGGAGTGCCCACTGAGGTTTATCATGGTTTGGTTGGTTCTGGTGACACAAACTTCTATAAGTCAAATGGGTTTCTTATTAGCAGTTCCACTACTTACAAAAATTATTGTGGATTCAAAGAAAAAAGAACAAATCCTACATCACTATCATTAATGAATTCATTCCATTCATTTTCATACTGTCCAATTATTCCATCAGTGGCACCTCGAGTACCGTATTGGTTACCTACATTGTTTTCTAGATCTGGTCATCAGTTTCATATACCAACATACCTATCTCTTTAATATATTTCCCCACCTCAGCAAAATTGGCATCACGATGGAGATCGAATGGTGGTCGAATATCTCCAAGTTGTGAGATACTTTTTCCAACTAAGAGAAATACCAATAAATCGATGATGTCATGGGTTAATCCATTCCAAAATTTAACTATGATAGGATGCACACAATATGATTTTGATTCAACTATTTATGTGTAAGACTCATCATATTTTGAATTTAAGGTCTTTTTAGGCCTCTCTACTCAAGCAGGAGGTTGGGAAGCAGGAGCTCAGGTATACTCCCAGTGATGACAACTAGACTACCACAACTTAGAATATGTGGTCTTTTAAACACTATATTTCTCCAAAACATATATAAAATATTGTTTTTAATACTTTGGAGATTTAGTTTCATCACCCCTAGGTTGGTCCTTCTATCCATGCATACCACATCTACAAGTTGTCCTAAAATCGACTCGAGGAACACATGTTTTTAATAGCCCTTGAGTGTTGGAAGAAATTCAGACATTGGAATACCATGAGTTTAACCTGATGGATAAACTAGATGGAGATAGCTTGATTAGAACTTGGGATACTTCCAAATCCCTGAAGACACAAAATTCTTAATCCACCATCTGTTTCTTCTCAAACTGAACAAGGGTGGAGGAGACATTCACCTAATGTAGACACTTGAACTCGTGGGAAAATAGATAAGAATCATAGGTTTCACAAATGATCTCATTTTCAATACATGCTTCCAACACACTGTCTTTAAACACAATTAGGTATGACTTAATATGGTCTTCACCTTGTAAATTTTCAATGAATGTTTTGGTAGGAATATCACTATATGGGAAGAAGTTAAACTCTCTTAATATATTCAGATTCTTTATATCTTGTCCATATTTCATAGATAAAGTTTGAATACCATAAATTGATTGAATCAATGGATAAGATCAGCCTTTGAGAACTTCAAGTACTGTCAAATTGGAATAGAAACTAAAGTGTGTTGTAATACACCCTCATAGTACATGAAATAGCCTCGAAATTCATTAGGGGACCTTCCTTACATGTATGTGAAGTAATCACTGGTAAGTATATTCTAGGATAGTGGCATCAAACCCTATTTTATTCCCTTCTACTAGTTTTTATTCTATGAAAAAATTCATCTTCCTCACACCACCATTAGATTTAAGGATTGGAAGAAGATAGGTGCTCAACTACATCACTAAAAAGCCAACCAGGCAGGTAAATTCGGGAATTTCAAACTTGATTGTATATCCATGTTGATTATACTGGCCTTTATCCAACATAGGCCATAATTTTCTAGGAATTCTATAATTATCTAATGAAGTTCATCCTATTAGGTGTTGTTTGGTAGGAATTTGGATTTTTTAATTGAGGAAGGCCTTAAACCATGATTCATAATGGACGCCTCCCCTTAGTCAAAGGTCTTTCTTATTAATCTTCTAGGATAAATTTAATATTTTTCAGTCCAAAGCTTATTTCCTTTCAATGTCATCCCATGTTTCTTTTAGTGGGATGAATGTATCATACATGTCTCCAATAATGGGTGCAACCAAGATCTTTTAAACATCCCATAAACTGATGTCAACTTCACTATGTGTTATATAGAAAGTATTTTTTTGAGTGATCTACTAGCTCAAAAACTCCAAAATGATGTATGGATTATTTTATAATTAAATTTGTGCCACCCATATAGCATCATATATTCTGACTACTTATTGCTCGGTCTTAAATTTTTCACAGGTTTGGCACACCAAGTCCACCCACACCAACTCAGTCTTTAATCCCCCTCTCAAATGGAAGTAACAATCCTCCTTCCATCATTTTTATTGATATATCTTGGAAGCATGGAATATCAATTGGTAGAATTGAGGTTTTGATTCCTAGGTGTGAGGAATCAGATATAGGGCACACAAGTTGTGGTACATGATGCATGCATTGGGAATTATTCCTTAATTGATAAATACACCTTTTGATGAGATGTTAGTTGTGGTATAGTTACTGTACTCCAGGAACCTGGACTTCTGAAAATACTTTTGATG
The DNA here is from genome assembly GCA_963277665.1 of Viscum album. Classification (NCBI taxonomy): domain Eukaryota; kingdom Viridiplantae; phylum Streptophyta; class Magnoliopsida; order Santalales; family Viscaceae; genus Viscum; species Viscum album. The sequence goes on from OY728132.1 coordinate 1,718,937,379, forward strand.
CTTTGGGATGAATGAATATCTTAAAATGCCAAGGTCACAAAATAGTAGTTAGTCACTTTACTGATACTCTTGTTGGTTCTTCTTAAAATGTTTCTCTATGTCCAAAATTTTTGGATCGCACAAACTGTAATAATCTATCCCAATAATTATGAGAATTTATACAACACATGTTATATCCTAGTTTTCAAAATCCATCTGAGAATCCATTTTGGAATTCAACATGAATACAACGAAGATTTTATTAAATTTCAAGGTTTCAACCCATAAGAAAGGAAAATTTGAAGAAGGAAGTAACCTCATATGGGTCACTCACCCAAGTTTCCTCAAGTATGTCACTCACCCAATTAACCTCAGATAGTTTACTCACCCATTCATTGAATTTGTGCTTATAATGAGTGATGTAGGCAAGTACCATTGATGAATAGTATAGACGACCAGTGTGAATGTCTAGAATAATGATAGTGGTTGAGAAATGGAACAAGGTAAATTTCAAGGGAATGGAAAGCCCTGTATATAGATGTCATGGACCTATACAGACAAATTTCATGGACAAACTACATGGTTGACCTGCATAGATGGTCTGCACAGCCAATCTACGTGATTGACATTCATGGATTACCTACATGACCCACCTATGTGCTTGGAGTATGCAATATATTCTCATGTGTCCCTTTTTTATGAAGAGAAAGTGGTAATTTTCACTAAAAGTGAATGTGAATATGCTCAAATACATGAGGACCAATAGGTGAATATTTCATCAATATCTTTTTCTCACTCTACCTTAGGATCAGACCCTCTTCTTTTGATCGGATCCAATCGTGAGGGAGGGATTTTTTTGACACTCTATTTTTACATGGGATTGAAAATATATAATATAAAATATCTTAGAATGGTTATGGGGAGAAGGATAGTTTTGGATCTTTCCTAGTTCGACCTGCGCGTACCACAGCTGTGCACCAAAAGGCTCACACAATCCCTTCCTACGTAGCCCAATAGGGAGTAGCCATACCTGCGTAAAGGTACTACATGAGACACTTACACAATGAACCTTCACAAATGGTCTCTTTCTCTTAGGGTCCCAATTTTTCATACAAATAGGACCCTTTTTCACCTCATTTTACACAACTAGAAGACCATAAGAATCCTTAAAGCTCTTCTCACTCTATTCCTTCACCCACGCCCTCAAAACTATTCAAGTTTTCATCTAAGCCTCCAAAAAAGATGAAATTATGGTGGGAGGGGGATTATAGTTCATCTAGTTTATCAAACAAAAAATACCTACATAAGGATCTTCTTACCCCTAGTCTAAGAGAAATAGAGAGAAGTATCCTTCTCGATCCTAGGACTTGAATTTTAGTCATCCAAAGTCACCTAAGGAGACCCTTGAATCCTAGACCTAGGCCTCACCCAAGTATTGTTTCCTAAGTTGTCTATAACCTAAAGGAACCTTTAACTCACCCATGTATACCCTTCATGAAACATCTTAAGCTCTCATGTGATTCACCAATGTGATCCTCTTTCATCATTCTCATCCCTTACCTACACAAGCCAAATTCTTCTCACCCAGCCCTTACCTGTATGATCTGTCCGTTGAGCCCTCTTTCATACAACCGATGGTAAAGGCCATTTTTCATTGGATCCATTGTCCAAGGGGGACTAATTTAATGAATATCCCAAAGCCTCAATATATGTATGATAATATCATAGGGCACACCATCATATCCTCTTGATTATACATTCTCATGGTAGTGGAGGTCCAACATTTATCTTACTTCATAGGTGGGATCCTCAGAGTGTTCTCAATTACATATTATATTGGTAATTAGGGTTTCAACCTTAGGTATATTTAAAGGACCCTAAGGTTTAAAACAATATAGGAAAATGGAACATCAAATCCCTTTATCTCTCCATTTCACCCTCAAATGAATCCACCCACATCTATCAGCAGACAAGGAGTAAATATCACCCTAGGGAATCCTTCTTAAAGTATTCCCATAACCATTATTACGGGGTATTCTCCCATCATCTATTGCCACGTCCTCATCCACTAGTGGATAAAGGATATTGTTTGGTTTTCTATATCTTCCACTTCATATTGTTTCTCAAACTGAGCATAACTCAAGTTTTCTTAGAGGTTAGTGATGATCATGACATCCGCATGATCAAATATCTTTCTCAAAAGAAAATCATTTTTTAGATCTTCCTCTCTCCTTCCCTAGGGACCCATTTTTGATATAATACCCAAAAACATTTTACCACATCAAATATCCATGTTCCCAATGAGGAAAACCCTTGGACCTTCTGATTTCCATTCCTCTATGGCAGTGTTTACTGCATTCCCCACCCAGAGGTGTACGGGCAGTGAACAAGTAAACCCTAAAGGTGGAATCACTGAGGGGAATGACTTACCGATCTCAGTAGATATTCCCTTTCCAGATCCTCCTCTCACCATGACATGGGCCTCCTTTATAGTTGTAAACCCCAACATTCCAAATGTGTGGTCTTTGATTCCAATCCAAATGATATAAGTATGAATCCTCCTTGAGGTTCAACCCCAAAATCAAATAATCAAACCTAATATTCTTTGGGCTATATCCCTAATAGGGTCACATATAAACTAAGAGACTAGATCCCTTTTAGTATCCTTGGGTTTCTTCATCATAATTCCCACACCATCTTTGATAATGAATCTTTTTCTTAGACATCAGTTTCATATGAAGTTATACTACATGGTTTTCTCCTCATCACATAAACATAAAAGGTATAATGTGACTCATTAAATGGCATCAAAATATGTGGGTTCTGATTTCTTTGACAAGGTTATGTAGGAATCACATCTAATGGGCTTGATCCTGACATCAAAACAACTCCCATATTCCTAAATGACAATCAAATCTATATAAACTCACTATGTGGATTAAGACTAGAATCATAATAATAAATGACATATGAATCTATAATACGTACACAAAAGGGTAAAATTATATAGAAAACCTTATATACATATAGATGTCTCTATCAATCAATAACGTTGGATACATGTAGATAATTCTAAAGTCAATATAGGAAAATAATTTATTTTCAATTTAAGGGTGACCCATTTTATATTTGGGATTTAAAAAAGGATTCATGAATATGTATTAAATCTATAAGAGTACCAAAGAAGGAAATAATTTCCCTCAAAAAGGTGTTATGAGACTGACCTCCCATGATCACCTAAGAAATATTACATCCATTTCCCAGTTACCACCTACCTTTGAAAAAAAGGTTTGTGAAACATCTCCAATAAGGGAATCATTGGGTGCTTTGGGGTCCATGAATAAAACTTGTTGGAAATCACCCATAAAGGATTTGAAAATGTGTTTCTATAATGAAGGGACAAACCAGCCCAAACAAAAAAAACCCATTCTAACCCCCACATGGTTTTTGAGATCAAAAAAATCACCGGTTATGATGATAATAAACATTTTATTGCCAATAAATCTTTTTCCCCACTGAACCTTTTGATGTAAATAGTTTTAGTTAAGTGATTTAATCTCACATATAACAAAATAAGAACACAAAATTTTACAAATTTAATCATTAAAAAAAATATCTATATACTTGGAATGATGTTGAAAAATCCATCTCCAAACAATCCACTAGAATCACCAAAGGGATTGCAATAAGCATGGTCTATCCTTGAACTTGTGAGTGTAAAAATGTATATCAACAAGAATAATGTACTCCTTCACACTTTTTGATATCTTTTAAAATAAATAGTATCAAGATTCTTCTTATGATCCACAAAAATCCACTATCAAAAAATTACCTCCTCAAATTATCCTCTTTGATCACTGAAACATCGAAATTTATAAATATAACACTTTTATAAGAACACCCAACATATTATTACTTCTTTAACTAAGATATCACAATGTATAGATAGACCTTTTATATGTAAACAATGAGATATAACTCAGGACCATAGTAAAAAAACAATGAAATGAATATTTTTCAAATAAATGCCTTAGATATTCACTATATAAATATTCCTCTACAAATACTTGTGGTAATAAGTGATTGGGATTATTTTATATGTCTATCTACTTCTTATCTCCAACTTATAGTATTATAATTCACGTACACTATTACTACAAACACCTATCCAATTATCTTTTATTTCACTAAAACAACCCTATTCATTCAATATTTAATTTCAAATTCAAATTCAAACACATAACTTATTTAACTTATCCTACTAAAAACTGATTCATTGAATTAATCAAGATAACATTGAAAAATTTACAATGTTTATGGTTTATAGAGGTTTAATATTGAGTATCCCATCAATATCTCATAATTCCACATCTGAAAATACACTCAAAGCTATATTTATACACAAATAATAGTGTGACAATAAATATTGCAACATAAAATGTTCTTTAAGATGTAATAAGGCACACTGCGGTGTGATAGGATAGTTTTCGAAATTTATTACCTTTCAACTATTCAACTCCCAATGACATTGTGCAAAGAACAATCGCCATTGTAGTATGAAATTAGAAACCTTCAATCCAATGCACCAAATTTTCATGGCCACCAATATTGTGGAATGACCATGAGATTTCACAGTACAATATCACTATTCATGGTTAACCCTCTTCACTTCACCAAAATACATAAACATGAAAATTTATGGTGAAACCATTAAAGTAAGATATTCATGTAATGAAGGAATAGCTTAAGAATATTCACATTTAAGGATAAAATCATATTGTAAATTTTATAATTATGAAATAATTTATTCTAACTCACTGAAACATTAATCATATTAAGTATCATAATGGTTTGATGAATTCCCTTATGGATTGATTTACTTTTCAACATAAAAACTATTCACTTACCATAATAAAAATTATTTCAACCTCTTCAAAGCATCCAAATAGCCTTCATCACATTTGAATCATCTAAATCCATCTATGTTTGAATGTGATTCATATGTTGATAATTTTGTCATTGGGTTGACAAAAAATTATAGTAACTCACATCATACACACTTAACTTCACTTCACTCCAACAATCTCCCCATTTAACACAAACACATTTAAGAGAACCTTAAACAATAAATAACTTCCTAGAAAAAACTACCTATATTTTCTAGATAAGTAAAATATGAAGGTTAATGTAAAATGAAAAAAAAAATTGTATCTAATATGACATGGAAGATCGATTCAATAATTAATAATTAAAATTGTGTGTGCTATATTAATTTATATTTTTATTTTTATTTTATTTTATTTTATTTTGTTTTATTTTATTTTATTTTATTTACAAACTGATCATGTAACATTTGTCATAAATATTTTAAATCCTTAAGAAGGACCAATATTCAATCAGTAATTCTTATAAAAATTAACAATTAATCTATGAAAGAATATATATGAGGCATGTATAATATCTTATTAAAAGATATGTAATAGGAGGGAAACATTGAGAATGGTCGATCAACTTCTCCTCCAACTTATGGTATAGAATATCAACTATGGGGATGCAGACATCATAGCACTTATCTTATTACACGATCAGTTTATCATTCATAGTTTTTATTTTTATTATATGTAACAAATTTTATAATTGGTATAGATAAGTATGCATTATATTCATATTTTCTCACATCACAACCCCATACATGGTTGGATCATTAATTGATAATACTGTTAATTATCTATTCCAATATCAATATAGGAATTAGAGATATCTTAGCAATGTGAGTGGAATACATTTTATTCTTTATATATTTTAATTCACATGAAATTTAGATGTTTGTACCTCAAAAAAAGATTTTTTAATATATTTTAAGGTTGTGAACATATAACAATGAATCTCCCCACTGAGGTAGGCATAGTAATTATTGATAAATTAATTATCACACCTGGATGTGGGATAAAAGCTTAAAAACATCCACATGGATTTCATTGATTTTATTATTGTTGTTATGTAATTAATTAAGGAGTTTATGTTCCCTAAATATTTGTTTATTTGACATGATTGGTTATATAGTATTCTATGATATAGGTATATCATAATAAATGGTTTAAATAAATTAGGATACTACCTTATCAATCATATTGTATGATTATATCATATCATAAAGAATATTATGTGTTTAATATTAAGGTACAATATAGTCATATATCCTATGATATATATGGTTACTGAATGTAAAGATTTAATATTTGACCAATCATCTATGATTGGCTATCATAATGAAGAAATATCATAAGGATGAAACAAATGGGAGTTCATTTCATGAAAGGTTACATGGTTTGGTTGAAACATTTAATCAATTTTTATAATGCATAAGTACATGTGTGAGAACTCAATGAGCATCCCCAGTAGATCTATGTAAAAAATGAAGTTTATATTTAATGGTTATGTGTGATACCATTCAAGCCTGAACAATGACTCAGTCAAAGATCCCCCATCCTGAAGTTCTATTCATGCATAATATTCTAAAATGTGAGGTTCTAGTATACCATATACAAAGGATGACCTCACTCGTGTCCGTAGCGGTTTGGTTTTAACCCACGGATACCTTCATAGTTGGGATGTCATGTAATAAAGTTGGGATTCCTAGGCCCAACTTGAGTATTAATTTTAAATTAAAATATCATATATATATAGAGTAATGAATGATGTATATTTACAATAATATTATTGATACTTCTATGACTACTATTTAACATGGTAATTTCCTTATACTATTTTTCATATCAAAAGGTTATCTCAGTTCCAAACTATAATGAGAACCTCATGATACTATGATAATAATCTTAAAATATATTTCATATAGTCTAAATGAATCATGATAATGGGTCATAAATAATGTCTGACTATCAAGTTCTAGTAGATTATAAGCATTTAGACTTCTTCTCATAAAGTTCTCACTTAGTGATATCATGTATAGGTGATCATGAGGACTGAACTGTCAATAAGAACACCACATATTATTGGTGTAATTTCTTGTTACTATTTATGAACATGTGTATTTTTCTCTCAACTAGATATCATTATCAATGTTTATAATATGATTTCATAATTTGAAGTAAGAAAAAAACCATGACATTTATACCATGTTGAGGTATCTTTTGTTGGGTGCATCCTTAGTGGTAAGAAATTGATTGAATATTAATTATAGAATTTTTCACTTCCAAAAGGAAGAGATATATTGCGCCTAGTTTACCAAGATGGTTGTACCTTTAATAAATTCAATGTCCATGGTAAAAGAGGTAAGTCTTTTTAGTAAGGTAATGAAATACTAAATCATGTAAGGATGATGAAACAAAGTGTGCATCTCAATTTATAAGATATTGCTAGAAAAAAAATTTATATTACATGGTTTGTGATTATAGAAGGTTTTTACTGCTATAACTAAACCTTATCTCCTTAGGTGTCAGGATGTGTTTCTAGATACCACTCTTGGTATGTGGGTATGACTCACTTCATTCAAGATAATGTCCTATACATCCATACAAAAAACATATTTAGAATCTTGACCAATTATAGTGAATTGGAGTTTAGGATATATTGGGACCTACATTGAGGGTGGGATAATGTTTGACTCTAATCAATCTTAAGAAAGTAAATAAATTCAATATTATTCATGTTTTGAATAATAAATGTTGAATTTATTTACTCACTACATTCACAAGCTATTAAGTTAACATAAAATTAATATTTTTTAAATGAATATTATTATTCAAAGCTTGTTAAGTGTTTAATGGGAAAAGAGAGTCGATTTAATGGCTTGAATTTTATCACATAACATATGTTTGATGTTACAATTATTTTATAAAATATAAATTAAATTTATGACATTTTTACTAAGTTATACAGTTTCATTTACTGATTATTTAGAAGGTTTAAGTTATATGGGGGATTAAGTGCAATTTATTAGACTCTAAATATACCCATATAATCCATGAGAATCTCATACCAATGGACTATTAATTCCCTCAAATCTGAGAGTCTCTCTCACTTCTCTCCCAAAATTCAAGAGAGGGAAAGAGGAAATTAGAGTACCCTAATCTATGTCCATTTCAATTTGAATATGTGGTCCTCTAGTGATTGAGCAGACATCTAAATAATATTAATTTCTCTTCGCTAGAATACAGAGACAAATAGTTTACAAACCGACAAGATCTTAAATCATGTGTGGGAAATCTAGAGGGAATTGACTTCAGTTTCTTGAAGAGGAGATCACCAGTAATAAGAATAACACATGTTCGATCAAAATCAATCAAGGTGTGGTTTTTTTTCATTCTTAATTAAATTACATAAGATCCTTGGGTTGTGTATTTGGTGTTTATTTTAAAATATTATGTTCCAACATTGATCATGGTGAAAATTTTTACTTTCTCATTCCTTTACACTTTCATTGTGCACCTATTACAAATAATTTGTATCAAATCATTTTTTTATTTAATTAAGTTAATTTTAATTTTAATTTTTTATGAATTTGAGTAGAGGGAATCGATACGGTCTCAATGCTACTCATGGTGCTTCAATCTGAGGTTGAATAACGGATATATGGCCATATAAATATCGAAAAACAATTTTGTTCATTAAAATTAATATATATATATATATATTATTTCTTAGTAAAATATTGGTTGGTATTGACAATATGATATGTGGTAGATAAAAAAATTAAAAAACTTTTTTGTAGATGGATACCCATCCCCCCATGGCTTGTGGGGACTAGTGTTTTAAAACAAAAATAAAATAGGATGTATTTTTTCTATAGAATATGGTGCATCCCTTGTCCCCCCACCCAAGTTTCAAGCCTCATGAATGAGCATGCATACACAACCAACTTAAATCCCTCTCTAGGCCTGCCTTTGAGGATACCATAGAATAACAAGCACAAATATTATATAATTTTAGATTAGTGTTCAAAACATAACACAAACATACATTATCCAAGACTATAAATGTTAAGCATCTTTGGAGACTAGATATATAAACATCTTATTCCATAAATAATCTTCAACATGTCTCAGAAGGTTATTCTATTATAGTACATTCAATTGACAAACCCTACATAAAAAATCTCTTTATAATATAGAGAAAATGGAAACATAAGAAAGGGTTAGCTCAAATGCTCAATAGGGGTACAAAATGGAGATTTCAGTCAACGATCATAATTAAACATAAGGATATGATAACATGATCATAACATAATAAATTCAAACTCGATCAATTCATAGATCATAAATCATGATTTTGGATTTTAGTTTTTTCATAACAAAAGTCATAAGAGTGAAGGATCGTCAATAATAAAACAAAATTCATGAGATTATATAATAAACAAGGGAATGTGGCACAATCAAAATATTATAACATTTTTGAATATTTATAAACTATACTGGAATCACTCATTAATTAAAGCACATGAAATCATGCACTCAAATAAACTTATGAACATGAAACCAATTCAACACATACACTTATAGACATGAAACCAAGTCCACGCATAAACTTATAGACATGAAACTAGGTCCATGCATAATTTAGTGAAAATAAAATTAGGTTCACACATAACATATTTATTACGTGAGTTATCTATCATTACCCAATTCATTGAGTGGCCATATAATTATAGGCCCACCAATCATATAATGGAACCCATACATATGTGTGCCACAAGATCATAAAACATTCATCAATTCATCATATCATAACCCTTGAAATAGAACTAGGTTTCACATACATTTCATCATTTCATAATAACATAACCCTTGGAAAATAAAAGGTTTCATAATGGTTTAATCATAAATTAATTAACCCAGGGGAAAGAAATGGGCTTCATAAAATTATCCATAAATCATCATCATCATAAAACATCCATAGAAAGAAAATAGATAGTATCATAAGATCATATTGCCACTGAAGAATAAAAATATTTAAAGGATATTGACATAGATGTAAAATACCTTTAAAATAACATTTGAACCTTTCTTTTAAAAAGATTTAAAAATATTTTTTACTTTTGATAAAATTTCAACTAAAAATTCCCCAAATTTTGATAAAATTATATTATTTGAAAATAATTGATTAAACATTTAAATTATGTTTCAAAGAAAATAACATTCATGACAGTGTAAAAATTCATTCACACCATATACCTTAAAAGAGAACATTCTTTCCACACTTCCTTAAAAAAACTAAAAAATGAATTGTTTGGAAAACATTTATTTAAAAAGATGACTTTTAAATATTTGTAGTTAAATTAAAATGGTAATGAAAATGAAAATTTTAAAATATTTCATGTATATATAAAAACTTTTGTAAAACAATTTTGATGATTATAAATATGGAAGGAAAAGTTCATCAACCAACAAGGTAATACGGTCAACTTTTCTTTGGAAACATTTTATCTATAATTTTAAGTACCAAAGAGAGGCAAACTGTAATAATACATTAAAATTATAGTAATAAAAAGAGGTGAATAAAATAGATGATGTTTTAAGGATATTATCCATATAACTTCCCTCAATTTAAATTTATCAAAGAGAATCCCTAAAATAAATGAGATTTTAACATAAACCTCTTACACCTTCGGTAAATTTTATAACATAATACTCATGAAAGAAATAACAAAAAATGAAACTTTAAATACAATTAATATAAATATATTAATAATATATCATATCAAATGGGTGGTATATATATAACGTGTAAGAAAAAAGTGTTGAATATAGAATATGTCTCACAGAAACAAAAGTGATATAAGAAACCCTTACCTCAATCCTTGTCTTTCTTCATAAATTCTTGAACCTACTATAAAATAAATACATATTTATTATAAATATATTACAGAACTATAATAATATTTACAATACCATACATGATTTACTTATAATATCTTATCACGCATTTATTAAAAATTATTTTTTAAAATCAATGTTTTGGGTGATAACAGCTTCGTTTTTCATGCATGTTTCAGTTCGAAAGTCTTGATCCTTTAATTTTATCATGGTTACATCATCAAAAAAATATTAATAATGTTATTAGTATCATATTTAATAATTATGTACACTTTTATAACAATTATCATAAATCAGTAGTGAAAAATTAACTTCATCACTTCATGGAGATGGTAGGTCTTATGTACACACGAGTGATGTTTCCACTTTTTGATATAAGTAATGAAAGAAACGAAAATAATAACTATAATTTATAGAAATGTATTAACATTATGAATATAATATATATTAATTGAGTATATAAATATATCCAGAAACAATAAGTGATGATGGAAAATAAAACGCACCACTTTGTAGAGGCGGTAATCCACACGTACTCACGAGCGATGTTTTCTTTTTCCCTAGGATAGAATCTAGATGGATAATAGTTTCCACACTATCATAATAATAATTAAATATATTTAATATACTGAATTAATTATTTTATAATAGATAACATATATTTATAAGAGTTATAATAAGAAACAAAATTGAAAGTACTTGGTTAAAAGTTATACCTCTTCTTTGAGAAACCTCATTTGGATTACACTTTAAGCCTCAAAAGTATTATATTTTTGAAATAAAAAAAATATCTAGGACATGGGAAATGAATATATTATGGTATTAAGTTTGGTAGTTTATTATATAGAAGTATGAAACTTTTTTAATAAAGGATAATCTGAGGTTCCCTTTTATAAGTTAGGGGAGGAACACATTTGGAATTACATAAAATATTAAAAATATATATATTAATCATGAAAAGTTGAACCAAGGAACAAAAATTTTAATGATAATATGTTATTGGATCTAAATAAACTCAACCAATCACATTTTCACAAGTTTATAATGAATTTTAATCCTTATCTCCTAGTTTAACTACTTTAAGCCAATTTTAACCTTAACTTGATAAATTAACTTTTTACCATGATAACTTAAATATATGACCATAAATAAAAGGGTACATATCACTATATTTAGATATTAGGATTATAAATTTAGAATAAATTTTATTATTTTTAATTCCTATTTTTGGTAGAAATTTATTTTAATATAAGATCACAAAATGCATGAAAAATAGTATTAAGGTAAATGTATGATTTAAGCACAAAAATAATTTTAAATTGATATCAAGTAAAATGGTTAGTTTCTAAGAATTTTTTTTATTTAATAAAAAAGCAATTATTAAAGATTTTGGATCAATCCAAAACTGATTAGAACTTTCCATCCATATAATTAAATACAGAGAACCAAAAATAACTTTTAATTTGAATAAAATATAACTTATCTTCACAAAAGTTAAGCTTGGGATCGAAAATTCAAAATTTTATTTTAAAATATATTATTTAAATTATAAAAATGTCTTCAATCTAAAACCACACATATAATATGATAATGAAATTTTTTAGAGTGATTTTAATGTGTTACCCCATAATTTTAACCTAGTTTTACCAATTTTACCCTTACTAAGGTAAAAAAATTATGATGGTTACTATTCATAATGGAAAATAATTAAGTTAAAACTATTAAATTATATTAATTTTTATAATTAAAAATGATGAATACATTTTATAATAATCAATTTATATATGTGTTGGAAATTCATTTCTATATAAGTTCACAAAACGCAATAAAAACATTTTTTAGAAAAATGCATTATTAATCATAAAACTAGATTTATTCTTATTCAATTCCTATTAAGAAACAGTAGATTAATGATAAAACATTTTATTGAATATATAATATATAAAATTAATTAAAATAAATCTTAAATAGAGATTAATTAATTCTTTTATGATAAAAATACATTGTGCATATAAAAACTTTTTTATAGAAAAAAAAATTACATTCAAATACATTTATTAAAATTTCTGACAAATTATTATACATTTAAATAATTTTATACATGTGCAAAAAAATCATAATTTAGTAATTTTAATTCATACTAACCAATCCAACGGCAGGGTGATAACTATCGCATTAAATAATGATATTTTAATAAAATAACACAGTTCCTTTAAACTTGGTGTTGTGTGTAATAAAGTTATAAAGGAAATGATATTTATTTAAAGATAAATATATCATAAAATCTTAGTATGTTACATTATACCCCCCTTATAAAAAATTTCCATTGAAATTTTATCCCATTGATACAAATAACTAAGGATACTACTTCTTCATCACATCCTCATATTCCCATAGAGCTTCTTCAAATTTATGGCTTTTCCATAAAATTTTAACCAGGTTAGTAGTCTTGTTTATTAGAAATTTATCTCTTCAATCTAGAATATCCACTAGTTATTCATCATAAGAGAGATTGTTCTCTAGTGGTGCAACCTCTATGTTCACTACATGTGTAAGACTTCATCAGGAGAGATACATGGAACGCATTATGAACTTGAGAGAAATTTTGTGGAAATGAAAAGAGATCATAAATTATCCTAATAAGATGAATAATTTTGAAGGGAATAGGTCTGAGATTTCCCTTCTTTCCAAATATCATCATAATTTTCTAAGTATATAATCATAGAAATACCTTGTCGCTAACTTTGAACTCTAGATATCATTGATGATTGTTAGCATAACTTTTATATTTACTAAGTGTTTCCCTAATGTGATGTTGAATAGATTTAGACTTATTTTCTATTTCCTTATCTAGATCAAGTCCCAATAGATTTATTTCTCTAACTTCAACCCATAACATTGTATTTTTTTACTTCCTATCATAGAGGGATTTATAAGGATCTATCTCAATGCCCAAGTGAAAGTTATTATTGTAAGAAAACTATATTGGATAACGGTTTTAATACCAACAACCATTAAAATCCATATAAAATTCTATCAACATATCCTTTATGATTTGAATAGTTTTCTCAATTTGATCATATATCTGTGAATAATATAGTGTTGATGTTTAACTCTATATTCAATGTTTTATAAATACTCCTCAAGAAATTTTAGGTAAACCCCAGGTCCTGATTGGATCTAATAAAATGTGGTAATCTATGAAACCTTACCAATTATTTAATGTATATCATGGAAACCTAATCAAAAGATAAATATTATACTATTAAATGAAATGTTCTTACTTCATAAGGTGGTCATATGAAACCCTAATATCATGATGAATTTTTGGTATTTTAGAGAGGCCAACACTGAAATCCATGGTTATGTTTTCCAATTCCTATTTGGATATGAGTAATGGTTATAACATCCCATTAGACTTATATCTCTCTACCTTAACTTGATAACATACCAGGAATCAGCATATATACTCTACAATATCTCTTCTGGTGCTATCTCACCAGAAATACACTTTCTGATCTCTATGCATCTTTGTAATTCAAGGATAAATTGAGAATTATAAACAATTAGAATCATCCAAAATATCATTATTCAAGTATGGTATTTTTAGGACACATAACTGGTTCTTAAAACATATCATTCCATTATGATAATGGTTGAACTTGAGAACATTCCTTACCTTCTTCTATAATTCCACATATTCCTTTTATACCTTCTTAATCCTCTCATAGATTTATGGTTGAACATTCATCTTAGAAAGATAATATTTATCCTCTTTCCTTGTTATTTCAAGATCTTTGTTCTGAAATCCAACAATTTTTGATCTTTTAAATCCTTGTCATGGAAAAACTAGTGTTGTCTTTCCCAATCAGAGCATCCTCTACCTTGTTCTCCTTCCCAGGGTGGTAATATATTGGGGATTCATAATCTTTGATCAACTCCAACCATATTCTAAAGAACATATTAAAATATTTCTATATAAATATATAATTCAATATTTTATGATCTATATATATATATCACACCTTTCACCATATTTATAATGCCTCAAAATATTCACTGCCAAAAATACCATTACAGTCTCCAAATCATGATTCAAATAATTTTTTATCAGTAATTTTCAGTTTTTGAGATACATAAACTACCACCATATCATTCTACATGAGGAACCATCCCATTCACTTCTTCAAAAAATCACTATAGATCAGAAACCCTTCAACATTATAAGGACCCATGTTTTTCCAGAATGGAAATTTGAGAAACAATTTTAAATTTTGTTTAAATAATCTCATGAGGGGTAAAATATTCTTTCTCCTATATTATATGATCTAAAATAATTTTTATGACCACTCTTTTATTCCCAAAACTGGTTTTTTACCCTGTTATAATAGTTTGGTAGAATTATGAGGTCTTCTAATTTTCATGGAATAATTTATTGACACATTTTTGTTCAGATATATCTTTTGAATGGATAATAAAATTGATATTCTTTATCTACCTTTAATTCTGTATTGGGGTTCCTAGGAAAATTATAAACACATGTCGAGCAATGGGGTCAGTTCGGGGCACTTTTTCTTTTTCTTTTCTTTTTCTTCTTTTGGTTTCCCTCATTCCTTTTTTATTTTCTCCCCTAGATTATTACACATGAACCTTATGAGTTTCCATAACCACAACTAACAGAGTATATGGAGATGTAGAGAGAGAAATAGGGATAGGGGAATAGAGGTTCTTCGGTGAAGCTCAGGAGGAGTCGGATCATCATGCGGCAGGTGGGGACCATGGAAGCTGGTGAAGATTAGGTGTATTCCACTAAAAGGTAGGTTTTTTTTATGTTTTTCCATAAATCCCCATATATTTACAACTTTTTAGTTTTAATCCCATTTTATGAGTGCTTATTACTCCTTGAGGGTTGGTCTATAGCTTTTGTGTTGAAAAAAAGTTTTCTAGTCGTTTGTAAGGGTTTCTTTTTTGGAAATCCCAATCAGAAAGTGTGTAGTTTGGGAACACACACCATGTGTTCTTAAAATTTAGAGAAGATTAATTTTTAGAAGTAGAAAACTATGTATTAGGAGTATAATTTATTTACTATTGTTGGTCCATGTATCTGAGAACATGACCAGACAACCCATGTAGGGGCACTTGGTTGTGTAGGGTACATGACCAGACCCCAGATGGGTTAAACATCATATATAAGTACATGGGAAGTCCATGTAAGGTACATGGGAAGGTAACCAATGTAGGTTACAAACTATTTACATGACTTATATGTTGTATACAAGGGATTATAATCCATTTTCGGTTTAATTACATATCCAAGTAGAGATGTCAGAGTACACATCACATGCTTGGGTATACATGGCACGAACTCCTTCATTTCTACCCCTTTTAAGGTTTTTCCTATTTTTAAAATATTTAAACCATATAGTGATAAATATATAGACGATTATTCCATTTTGAAAATAAATTTATTTATATCATGATGGTGGAAGCCTCAGAGGGACTTTATGTATTATGAGATGTGTTTTGGGGAAAATATGCTTTGGTGAGGATGTTCTTCCTCCATTAGTTGAATACACAAGTCTCTAAAGATTGAGACCTTAATCAGATATTGGCCATGACCCATTTATTGTGACTGATTCTCACATTGATTTTCTTTGAGTATGTATTCCTTGTAATATGTTCCCTTCTATCCCAAGATTCCATGAGAATATTTACTTCTGAGGATCCCCTATAGGATGTATCTGCTTATGTTTCAACGTAGAGAATCCCTTTTATGATCCCTCTACATATTAACTCTTCCTGAGGATCCCATGTAGGACACATATTCTTATGTTATATTATTGAGGATCCTGTGTAGGATTCCACTTTCTATGTATCCTTTTAGGTGATCCCCTGAGAGATGCCTCTTCTTTTATGTGAACTTAATGAATCCCAAGAGGGATTCCTTTTTCTTATGTGATGGCCTAGAGGATCCCATAAAGAATGAATATATCCTTTTTACTCCATCTAAGGATCTAAGGTAGGATACCTCTGTCTATGTTTTGGACTTCAATGATCCTGAGTAGGATGCCCTTAAAATTTTTTGTCCTGAGGGGCAAAGTGGGTTCCCCAACATTTGACCAACCCTGAGCTAGTGCGTTGGGGGTTTGGGTAGATATGGTATCGGGTGTCACCTTAGAAACTTTGTAAAACTTTTATTCTTGAGAGGCTATGGAAGTATTGGTGGGTTAAGTATTCAACCACCTTCACTCTTTTAGTATGAATTTGTATTATTACGGTTTATGCAGTTATGCTTCCCAGAGGTACTTCCTAGATTTTGGCTGATGAGCTTAACATGGGGTGATTATTGTTTCTTGATGCTCAAACATACTTCTTGGGTTCTATATTATATACCTATTAACTTCTTATTATTCCCATCAATACTTACTAGGTACCAATTTATGAGCCTTACTTGACCTCATTGATGTACATGAATCTCCTCATCATTGATTTGAGATACTCTTGTGAATTAGATTATGATCTCCTTAATAAATGCTTAGGATACTCCCTAGGGTTGGGTGGATAAACCATTACTGAACTCCCTTTTATTTTCTACGAGTGTTCTGTTACAATTTTTATTTGAATGGATGTCGATCATGTACTTGGATCATGTAAGGGTTGGTGTCCTGAGAACCAACTATTTTGTACTTTGATTACATGAATGTTCACCTATTATATATTGGTCATTATTCTGCATTACTATAATATAATAATGTCCTGGAATATTTTTTGCATTGATAAGGTCATGGAAGATCCCCGCTATGATGAGTACCTTGAAATGTTATAACAATATTCTTAAATAAAGTTCTACGGTTGGATGACATACTATGATAGGGCACATAGTATACAGATCATCATGTGCGAGTCCTCGTAAGATGACGAGACTCTCTCTCATGGTGTTCGTACTTGGTAATCTCCAAGATGGGAGATTATGAGGAATAGACTCACCAGTAGAAATTCTGCATGTCTTGGTGTCATCGTAAATTTCTATCTACGAGCATGTGTAATGGTCCTTGGACTAGAAGATTATCATTAGCTCATGTCATGACTCGCGCACTTAGATTTACTAACGAAAACCATCACGCAGACAGTTGGAGGGAAGTAGGGTACGTTGGGTGTGTCACGAGTGACATTTTGTTGATGGATAAGTCAAGGATGGATTTGTCCCTTCCATTTATGGATGTTGATATCTCGGCCCTTTGATTGAAATAGAACCGCCGCATTAAATTCCATGGCCATGGTGTAAATGACGAGTTTAATTCAGGTAGTCAAAGAATGAAGGATCAAGCATATAGGTTTATGACACTACCATGAAACCTTCTTGGTGAGATATCGAGACAAAGGGATTAAATTACACAGTAAGCATTCATATGAGGTGATACGTCAATGCGGCGTCAACTTCTTTCTCTTGGGTGCCTTGACCCGTTGCTAGACAGTAATCTTGGACATTAGGCAAGTCCGCCTAATGCCAATGAGAAAGAGGCCTAGAGGGTCACACACTAACTATATTCAAGTATCTCAAGTAGAATAAAGATTATTCCTATACGTGGTTTAATAATTATTCAAGGAAGCATAAATCGTTTTAATGTTGGAGGAAGAATAAAATGAAAAAAAGTACACACCATGTATTAATTATTACACATCATGTAGTTTTTATTTTTAAAATAAGTACACTCCATGTATTATTACATGTACATTCTGTGTAGTTTTTATTTTGGAAAGGAAATGAGTAAATTAAAACAATATATACACGTCGTGTACATTTAATGTACACGCCGTGTAGTTTTCAATGAAAAACATGTACACGCCGTGTATTTATTATTACACGCCATGTAGTTTTTCCAGTCGGGATTTTGAGGATATAATATTGATTTATTAAATGATATTTATTATAATCAGTGTGAGTGCATGTCAAGGAATTAATTATTCAACATGGGGGATTTCAATAAGAGTTAATGAAATAAATGAAATGTGTAACGCGTTTATTTATTGTCATAACTCTACAACCTCAAACTCGATTATAAATATCCTCACAACCCCAACTCTTTTCCTATATAAGAGAATCGTTGTGGACAACAACTCTGAGAATTATTTCAAGGCCGAAAGAACCTCTTCCTCCAAGAACTCTCTCAAGACCGAGAGTGATCCTCTTCCATCAGATCAAGACGATCTAAGGAGGACAACCAAAGCAAAGGTTTCTCCACACTAGCACCCGAATACTCCTTTGGAAACATCCCGAGATACGAGGTACACGTGTGGATCACTGCTAGAGGAATTCTACACTTGGATTCTGCGACGCAACGACAAATCACATCGAAACGTGATCAAGAACATCAATGAAGAAAGAACACCCAAAAGGTATTTCTTTTCAATTGATTAAATTAATTATAATCAACCTGTAACAGTCCTTGTTTGTGGTTCCGGGACAAACCTTCTTCTTTGTCTATTTCAGTGATTTTATCTGTGGAGACTGATGATTATCATCATACTGATCCTAGATTTATCATTATTAATGAAAAAAGCCAATTGGGAAGATCCACCCACGCGCTTCCGTTGTGCCCGGAACCTTCAGATCAAGAGATCATTCCTTTTATATATCGCCTAAGGGTCATTCCCCTTAGGTATTATCCGAGTATTGATGTTATGACCACCTATAGACCAATACCTAGGGCTCATGCATTAGACTGGATTAACATGGATTGAGTATAATGACATCCATATCAGATACTATTTATAGGTTGTCTATATATTATGTAGAATCCCTCATTATAATGATTGGAGGATAGTACGGGTGATGTCGAAGCTATGAAATGTATGCCCCTATGGTGTTGTAGTTTGCTCAAATACATTTCTAGCATAATATGAAGAATGTATTATTGATCGGGATTATATACCCAAGGATAAAATAATTATAAATGTTTTGATTGGTATAACATCCAACTAAGTTCCCTTTTCACGGTATTTTTAAATGATCGGGATTACAGAACCAAGGATCCACTATTGTTGATTTATGTTATTTTTTACCTTACTCATATATATATATATGCGAATATTTATATATTTATATACACATATATACATATACATGATGGAACATTTTCTAATTGATCAGGATCACATACCGAGGGATCGAAAGTGGTTTCACTTTATTTATTTTATTTATTATATTTAGATGTGTCTCAGCTAGGCTAAGAATATTGCATGAGCATTAACTTATGATAGAAAATTATAGGTTCACCATTGGGGGTGGACTAATGATATTTATTTCTCCCCACCTATATGTGTGCATTGGTGTGTGTGAAGACCTTATGTCTTCTTTTAAGTTCAGTACAAATATATGATGGATAGGACTGAAGCTCGGGGTTGCATGACCAATTGGGCCACTCATGTGGATTTTTATGATCGCACTGGAGAAGATCAATAGTGTCATGGATATTGGGGATGTAGTATATCTTAGTGTATGTAGTATAGACTTTTACATTTATTTTTGTTTCATTTATTTAATCTTGTGTATGTATGGTCGGCCCAATGGGAGATCAGTGTTTTATGTATGACATGGTAGTTCAGACCTTTATTGAATTTCATTCTTTATTATAGTCTTATTTATATTTACTTCTTATGTACTATTTTGTTTACTATTATGGATGTTATCTAGTAATTTCCATTGTTTTTTACTCTGATATGAGGGTATAGTCTCTCCACAGACACACCATAGTCTCTTGTCACTAGATGACATCCTATGGAATATGGAGAGTCACACTTAAGGCCTTGTGGAAAACCAGATCAGGGAATCATTTTAGTGGAATCCAAGCAAGGGCATTAAAAATTGGTATTAGAGGGTTTTTTCTGTTGTATTTCTATTTGGGATATAGTAGGAATTATTATAAGGATTATGTTGGATCCTATTTTGTATATCATAATAGTGCATCAAGAACACTTATTCTGGTAGGAAAGTCCTTGTTTCGAGGGATATGGGATTTTTATTCTTGATATGTGATCTTGTAGTTTCTTATGATTTTTTATTTGAGAAACACACATGTTGTGTGGATTTTAAGACTTACTATAGATTTATGGATCTAAACCCATTATTGAGAGTCCATAAATCGATTTCTATCTCTTGGCCTATTGAAAAGAGGTTATTGATTGATTTTGACTCTTGGATGGTAAAGGCAAGAGGCCCCTCATGGATAATATTTGGAAAGTAAGATACACATGTTATTGGCCTACTAGCATGTGATTATGTATGAAAAATGAGGACAATTATTAAAAGTTTCTACAAAAAAATGCAATAGTGTTTTCCCTTATAAGTTCTTGGTGTAATACTACTCAATTGAGTAGACATGTATTTTTTTTATTTTGATGATAGGTTATGTGGATCAATGGTAAGGTGCATGACAGTGAGGCTTATGAATCATTCCTCATTCACATGAGGTGAAGTGACATTAGTAGTCTGATAGGGTACATGGTTCCTAGTAATTAACCCCTCATAGGGTGCTTTGGTTAGTATTGGTTATTTAAATTATCAATAACATCCTATATAGTGTTTTCTTGAATATTTTGGAATTGAATTCTTTTTAACTGAACTGTGTGCTTATGATATAACATGAATCACTGAGAGAATTCTATGTGCATACTTTTATCCCTCTTAGGTCAATGTTTAAAGTCTATACCTTCATTTCAGGTGATCTATTCGGGTCACTTTTTACGATGTCAATATAAACCTAAATATTTATAGTGAAATTGATCCTCAAGGGAGTATTACCATATGAGAATGCTTGATGGGTGTCATTCCATTATTTTTCCTTCATTTTCATCAAAACCTCTAGGTTAATTCCTTATGAGGATTATTATATAGGATCAGGGCCTAGGTAGGCTGATGCATGATAGTTTTTTACCCTCAATTTTTATTATTATCCTTACCTCCATTAGAGAGGGTTGACAGGTGTGTTAGATGCCTTATGTTGAGATGGGTCTGAGGTAACTCCCCATGAGATTTGACCTTGATGAGTTTTCATTTGTGGGATAAGTGGTTCATACTAGTGACCCTCGTATAAAAATTGATCTTTTGGGATAGGTGAAAATCCTAAAGGATCCTATTTTTTACTCATACCTAGGTAGGTCGGCATTTAGTTTGATAATTGGAAACATTAATATAGGGTTAACTTGGGTTATTAAAAATTTTCTTTTTAGGTTGTTAGATTGGTTATATGATCTTGTTGAGACCGATGCATAAGATATGCTTAGGTTCTTTGATATAGTCATGATGAAGCCTTCAGTTTCTGAAGAAGCATCTAATTTTATTTTGTTTTCTAGACTGGAATCAATGGGTAGGATGATTTGGGTGCCTAGCCCGGTTAACTAATAGTTGCACATTTTATGCTTTAATTTTAGGAAATAACATTGTGTGATGGAAAGTTAAGGAATAAATTGTGGAATGGGTAAGTTTCTTGATTTTTAATAGGATTTTTCTGGATAGATTCTAACTTATTTGGACTAATTTATTATGTAGCATAGTTGTATGGACTTAAAAATGGATGACTTATGGGAGTGTAATTTGGGTGAAATGGTATGCATCGGTTATGCATGGTACTATTTAAATTGTAAATTGGGGAGTTTTCATGTGTGAGATGAGGATTGATAGTTTTAGATAAATTTTATAGGAAGGGTTACCTAGGATTTGTGATGAAATGATAAAGGTCCCTCCATGGTAGAGGATACATCGGTGATAAATCAAGTTTCATGAGGTGGTTTACCTGTGTTTGGACATGGATACATATTATTCGGAGACTTTGTGTTGGAAGTTTGTAAAAGGAAAGTATATCTTACTTTTATGTGTGTATGGATTGGGAGAGTTATGCACACATAACAATGGTCCCAACTGTACTCCTGGTTTGGAGATGACCATGCCCTTTATGTTGACATTGTCCTAAGTATGTTGATAAAGAATCATATATATGATGATATTTTTTAAATGTATTTCCTAGTTTTACAAAGGAACCTATTTAGGTTTATCTTGAGAATAATTATAATGTAATTCATATGGTGGGAAGTACACCATTCTTTGTTTCGGGGTGATAACCCTCATTATGAGTTAAATTTGGAATTACCATGAAAATGAATCTTAAAAATAAGGAATGAGTGATGTTACGAGGTGAAAATCAGGATGAGTGGTTTTTTCCACTCTGGTCATTATGTTTGGTGATGGATGGAGGGTGTTACTTTAAGTTTTATCATGGTTGAGAGGCAGTGAAAAGGTAACTTCTATGTTGGAAAGTACCAAATCGGTTTTGGTTAAATGTATTTATTATGAGGAGAGTTGTTAGTGTTGGGATACTGGGTGTTGGATAGTTAAGATAGCATAGTGGAGAAGATGCTTGGGATAAGATAATGGTAGTTATTTTACCACAAGTATTCTTAGGGATGATAAGGGTTGTGGTGGGGAGATAGTAAGGACCAATGTCTTTCGGGACTAGAAATTCGAGTAGAAATTTTATTTTTTTCTTATAGATGTCCAGGAGAGGTAAAATGATTTTTTCCCCAAGAAGAGAATCTTGGATAATTTTTATAACCACTTTGTTAGTCTCATAATAGGGTTTTTACCTCAATATTTGAGCTTGTTAGAAATCCAATTTGTTCAAATTTTCATGAAAAGATTAATATTTCATTAATTATTAATTTATTTTCATGTGTTCATTTGGATATATATTTTGAGTGGAGTTTTATATTGAGATTTTATCCTTGTTTTTTAGTACAACATGGGGGTTTTTTCTATAAAATGCATAAAATCATGTCGGGCATCGATGTCAGGTTGACCACTTTTTCTTTTATATTTTTCTTTTTTATTATACTTCTTTTAATAATTTCTTTTCTCTTCCATCCCTTGTATTCTCATGCATTCCCCTTATGGATTTTCTTTATTGAGATTAAGAGAGGAGTGGGAGAGGGATAGAGATATAAAGAGTTATAGGGGAAGAGAGGTGTTGTCACAGTGCTCTGGAGAAGATGGATCATCATGTGGTAGCAGCAAACCATGGAAACAGGTGAAGATTCAGCAGATTCTACACAAAGGTAGGCAATTTTTATGTTTTTGTCATAAATACCTATATCTTTACTTATTTCTAGTTTTAATTCCCTTTTATTTCTACTTATAAGCCAGTAAGGGCTGATCTATATCATTTTTAGATAAAAATGGTGTTTCGGTCCATTAGTAAGGGGTTCCCTTTTAGAAATCCTGATCACACAACGTGTAGTTCAGGAAAACACATTGTGGGTTATTAGCATTTGGGGAAAATGACATTTTAGAAGTACAAATCATGTAATATGAGTAAAATACATGTACTATTTCTTGACCAAGTAGTTGATCACTTGTCTATAAAACCCATATAGGGGCACATGGTCGTGTAGGTTACACAACTAGACCCCGGGTGTGCTACATATTATGGTAAGTACACGGCTAGGCCAAAATACATGTTTATGACATGTGAACTACACGAGTAGGTAACCTATATAGGGTTCATGTAGTTTATATGACATGAAATCCATGTACATGGTCTTACATTCCATTTTTAGTTGAAGTGCACATCTAATTAGAGATGTGAGAGTACACATTGTGTGTTAGGATATACACTCCATATTCTCCTTCCTTTCTACCCTTTTTATGGTTTTTCCTATTTTTCATATCATTACAGTCTGGAGTAATAATTAGTTTTATGATTAGTCAATTTTTATCTTTTTTTAATTTATATCATGATGTTAGAACCCTTGGGGTGATTTGAGGACTTTTAAGAGACATTTTGGGGGAAATGGGTTTTGGTGAGGATATTATTCCTCTAGTAATTGAATACATATATCTTCTAAGAGTGAGGCCATTATCAGAGATGGTAAAAGATCCATCTCTTATGAACAATTATTATGTAGCTTTTCCATGAGTAATTCTCTTGTTTGATATGTTCCCTTCTGGTCAAGGTTTCCATGAGATTAGTTGTTTCTAATGATCACCTACAGGATGACTTTTCTTATGTTTCAACCAAGAGAATCCCTTATAGGATCCCTCTACTTTTTAAATCATCCTTAGGATCCTATGTAGGATTTATCTACGTATTTTTTATTCTTGAGGATCATGTATAATATGTGTCTTCTTATGTATCCTTTTATAATATCATGTGAGGGACACCTCTTGTTTTTGGTGAACTTATAGGATCCCAAGAGGGGTGCCTTTTTCTTTTGTGTTGACCTAAAGGATCCAATGTATGATGAATATTTTCTTATTACTCCATTCTATTATCTAATTTAGGATAACTCTTTATATGTTTCAGAATTTTAGGATCCTAAGTAGGATGCCCCTCCAATATTTTGATCTGAGGGTCCTAGTGGGTGTGTAAATTCCCAAACATACACTTCTATATTCAATACAAAAAATTACTTTTTTATAAATGATGACTAAAAAATACATAGTACATTATACATACTAGTAAAATTTCTATTCTATGTTTTCTATAATTATAGAAAACCTTATATTTTTAATGGAGTTATACAAAATATATACAATTAACAAATTTCCATTGTGTGTGTTAACTCCTTTTAAGAAAGATAGGCCATATGAATTTCTACAAAACCTACCAAAATAATTTAAAACATAGGGTGAGCATTAAATTACACAGTGAGGGTTTTAAAACATGTGGAAACCAAGCATGGTTTTTCAATTTAATACAAAAGTAAAAAAAATTATAAAGATCGAAAATGAAAACCATAGAAATCATGAGTACTTTTGAAAATAAACATTTTTTGTAAATAGATTTTAACATATAGAATCATTGGAAATTCTATCTCATTCATTAATAAAATAATAAAGATTTATCTTGAAAACTCATGTGCATTCATAAATAATTACCAAAGGCACCTTGGATTATAACATAAAGTCATGGTTTACTCCTGAGACAGCATAACATAGGGGACATAGTCCCTAGATGGAATATGATTACTCCCTAATCCTATAGTGTGCTTAAGATAACCTCCCACACACTATGATTGGAATATCATGAGATTTATAACATTACCCAATGCATTGGGGTGATATCTGAGTGCACCCATAATGTAAGCTATAATAGGCTCACCCAACGTTATCTAGGTGCACTTATCACATAGTTAGAAAAAGTCCCATAAGGTCTTAGGTTTACTCCCCATCCCATCCAAGTAAAATTATTTGGATTTGAAAACATTCAAACTTGTATTTCATATCATAAAACTATAAAGATTCTTTAAAACCATGAGCATTGGTATCCATTTCATAAAAAATAATTCCTTCGATATATATATATATATATCATGATAAAAGTAGATTTTCCTGAAATGGTTTGTGTATATATATAAATTTATATACATATATATACATAAAATAGTTTTACATAAATATATATATATATATACATTTTTTACATATATATTGATATTACAAAAAAACATGATTGTTATGAGATGTTATTAATGGATTTCATAATTATGACAATAATAATGACTCCTCAATCCCCAATTAATTCCCCTCTTAATGACCAAACTTAAATATTCTAAATCCATTGGTATTCTAGTTGTTGGATTAAATATTATAGGGATTAATTTGAACCGTTGGATCAGATCTCATGTACTCTATAAATTTGGTGATATGTTAATAAAATAGAATGGACTTTGGGCTTTACATTGTGTTCTTTACTTTTGTATTTCTTTTGTATTTGTATTTCCATTTGTTGTTATCATCGTCATACGCAAATACGACATCCGCTTTCTCAACGATGCGCTTCGCCTACGATCGATCTTACATTTCCAGTTTCGAAATGCTTCGCGGTTTCAATTGGCATTTGATCAATTTCATAACACGTTTTCAGCCCAATCATCTTCTTCGCATTGCACATCGTGAAATCGCTGCCTTTATCCCCATCATCATCATAAGAAAAAAATTGTGGGAAAAAGGTATGTCACATGTTTTTATAAACATTATTATTTTGACATACTCTTTTGCATGCGCATCGGCTCCACTCATTCGAAATGACACATCAAAAGGGTGAGTCTTATTTTATATTTAAGATATTGTTACATTTATTTTTCCCCTCTTGATAAATCTGAAAATAATATATGATTTCCTTAATCTTTTGTTGCGGGAAAAATAATGAGCTCCTGAAGAGCTGTAATGACTCATGGTTGACAAATTTCATTTCATTCCCTTGAGAGAATGTATTTGATTAACAACTGATGTGGTCAATATCGATACAAACATCATTCATCAAATGAATAAGAAACCTACACCACTAGAAGTGGTTGAATGATGAACATCGTGTACCCGTCGTACGTCGAGCCTTTGAACAATGAACATTGCTTACCCATCGTACATAGAGCCATTGAACGATGAACATCACGTACCCGTTGTACATCGATCCATTGAATGATGGACATCACGAACCCATTGTATATCGAGATGAATTTTGATGAACATCACGTACCCGTCATACATTGAGCCAAAGTTTGATGATCATCGCGTACCTGTCGTATGTCGATCCGAAATTCGCTAATCATTCCATGAACCATGAAATTTCAAATCTTTTATTTCTTGTTCACCCTGAAGGTGTCAAGTTTGATTATTCTATATAAAAGTTCATGATGGAGATGATATTTACTTTGAATATTTGTAAATATTTGTTTTATTTCTTTTATCTCTTTTATTTCTTATAAAATGTTTTAGAGAAATTAAATATTCTTGATAAAAAAGCGTAAATATATTTTATGTATATTAATCCCCCGAAGTGGATGAAATTGATGAAATTTCTAAATTAAATAATCATGCAATTTTCTTGAAGACACTATAAAACTCGAACAAATAATTTTATTCTATTCCCTGGAGTGGATGAGAATATTTATTGAAAATGAATTATTTCATTCTCCGAAGTGAATGCAAATATAGCTGGTTTTATTGTAAGTCAAGTTCGAGGTGAATATGATGTTTTGCGAATGATCATTGTGTTATATTTGTTTATAACAAATAATAAAAATATAACCACCAGAATTGGTTTGATGATAGTAAATATTTACAGAGCACAATAAATTTTATTGATATTTATAAAATATTGCATCCCTGAAGGATGATATGAAAATAATGTCCTTTAACATTATATTGAAGAATATCTTCATTTATCATTTTATGTTCCCACAACAACAATATCAAGAGAAACATTATTATTTATCATATTCTTATGGTTTATCAATATCATCTCATGTAATTCATCTATCCCCTGAAGTGGATGTTGTTGTTCATATAATTCATAAATGAAATGATTGAATTACATAGTTTTGATAATCAGATATATATTATGAAAATGATTTTACCACCTGAAGTGGTTAAAACAATGATCATCATAATCAATAAAATTTATATTTTATGTAAGATGATCATTATTGATAAATAATAAATTATCATTCATGGATCATGAAATCCGATGAATGGATTCATTCCTTGATGTGAAGGTAGTTTTAACTACTATATCTCATTCCTTGAAGCGAATGAAATTATTCATGATTTTTTTTTATGATTTATGATATCATGAATATTTGAGAGTTATTAAGGTCTGATCAAATGATTTATCTTTCATTTGATAAAGTGAATGTTGTTTATGAATTATAATTTTGGATGGTGATAAAGTGTGTCGTGAATCCAGAAGATTCTTCTACATTGGTTCTCACTACCACATTCACCAGCGTTAAAAGACGTGGGGGATCCTATCCTAGGTAGATGTATTGTAAAATAATATTTGGACCTGAAGTTCCAAAATATTTTGGCCAGAAGTTCTAAATTATGAAATAATCAGATTGGTGATGGGCCTAACCCATTATGATTATATTATGAATTCATCAACCACCATAAGTGGAAATTATAACAACAAATATGAGTTTTCACAACGAAAGATCCTGAAGATATTATATGTGTCGATCTTGAAGAAAAATATTATTTTGATTAAATGCTTCAAAATAACTCATATATGCATTAGTATATGCTCATATAAGTAAATTTACTGGTAGTGAAAATTAATAAACGACTCTAGAAGAGAGAATATATTTCTACTTGGTAGTACAAATTCTTAATGATTTGTTAAGTCTCAATGAGATATATGAATGGTATTCTTGAAAATGAATATCATATGGAGACAAAAGAGGTACCTCGATATGTAACAAGTATTCATAAAAGTGATTATAAATAATTTGTTATGTACAATCGAATCAATAATGGTAAACCAGAAGTTTACTGATCTTGGCACTTCAAATATATGACATGATGAGTTAGGCCATCTGGGATTAATTATAATGAAAGATATTGATTCAAGTATACACGAGCATCGATTTATTGATAACATAGTAGACATCCATCAGGGGAGAATGATGAATTTATTTAATAGATGCATGTATACAAAATTATCAATGAATTTATTATCATTAATTCATTATGAATTCTCCCTGTATGATAATTTACCATGAGGTACCCATTTTTGAGGTAAATTATTTATATCATTAGCAGCTATTATGGAAATAAATTTCCAATATACTTATGAAGAAGTATATATGGGCGCTCCCACCTACCATGTGATCCATATATATGAAAGATGCATCCACTAAGTGATCACATGTGTTATTTGCTACTGGTGAGTATACATTGCATGATATGCATGTTGATTAAATGAAATATTGAATATCATATATTTTATGGTCCTGCAGAACCATGGACAAGATGCTCACAAAACATACATGAATGTAAAGTGTTGAAAATCAATAGTCTGATTATACACACCTGAAGTGTGGTTGAACTGATTATATTAAATCATTGGTCATCATGAGTAGAAAGAAATAAATATATTTTCCCTTGAAGAGGAAAATGAATATATCGACAACATTATATCTTTTTAGATATTGTCCCTAAAGTGAGACTGGTACCAGAAAAATTATGAGATCTCAATTAAATGTTTTTGATGATATATTTTCTATGAATTCTTTTAAAACTCATTGACTATGAATTTTTATAGATGTCGACATCATAATAATTGGCCAAAATTATTAAAG
Source organism: Viscum album (assembly GCA_963277665.1). Lineage (NCBI taxonomy): Eukaryota > Viridiplantae > Streptophyta > Magnoliopsida > Santalales > Viscaceae > Viscum > Viscum album. The sequence goes on from OY728132.1 coordinate 1,718,967,321, forward strand.
GAACTTATGAAATGTTCAACATATAAAGTTCTGGATTTATTATCCAAACTATAAAGACTATTGAATATCAATGATCTTATATTCTTCCTTATTTGGATATTTATATGAATCCTAGAAGGATTTGAAATGCTTGAAGCATATTCAAAATTATGGAAGTTTCACCCAATCTGATAAATTATGTGGTGAATTGAATAAGATTTATCCATATCAAGTTAAGGAAGAATATAAGTTGAATTTATCATCCCATGGTTTGTATGAATCATTTTATTATTAAGGTGTTTTGAAAAACTTCTACACTCTTGAAGAGTTCTCTGAAATCAATGAATTATTTGATCATGAAATTACATGGAATGTCCTTGTATTTTGAATTAATCATCTTGAAGATGAAATATTAAATTTTTGGAATGGTTTTACCCTTAATGAATAGTTAAAGTGATAGATTTCATACATAAGTGGTTGATAAAGAACATACTTATCCCAGAAGGATTAATATAAAGGCACATTTTATTAATCCGTGAAGGATATAGATGTACATGTGCGTATGTACCTTGCAAATGGCAATGAATCATATTATGATGCAAGGTAATGTTCTTCCCTATTCATTGAAATCAAAAGGGTATATATTATTATTATTCCAAAATTCAAAATTGAATGTTTTGGTTATGAATTGATCATGGAAATTTTATGAGATAAATGATGATCATTTTTAATGGGAGATGTAATTGTTGTACTCTTTTTCCCTTACTCAAGTTTTTCCCACTGGGTTTTCTTGATAAGTTTTTTAACGAGGAAACACTCAGGGGACTTGATGTTATTGTACTATTTTTCCCTAATAAAGTGTTTTCCCCTAAAGGGTTTTTCCTTGATGAGGTTTTTAATGAGGAAATCATACATCATAATAGATATCCAATGGAATGTTATAAATTATTATGGATATCTATAATTAATGTAAATTTTTGGTCTTCCCCTTGAGTTGTAATTTTTAATGAGACCATTCATTATTACCATGGTATTCCGCCCATGTACTGAAGACATAATTAAATAATAATATTAAATGATGTCCTGAAGACACAATTTAATGATATAATCAGGGGGAGTTGGGAATGCTATACTCTTTTTCCCTTCATTAGGTTTTTCCCACTGGGTTTTCCTGAAAATGTTTTTAATGAGGTATCATGACATGGAATTCTTTTATTTTGGCTTCACTTATTTTTCCCACAGGGTTTTTTTTAAGTGAAGATTAAAATAAAATTCCATGAAATTATGACATCCAAGGGGGAGTGTTATGAAATTTTATTAATGGGTGTCATAATTATGACAATAATAATGACTCCTCAATTCCCAATTAATTCCCCTCTTAATGACCAACCTTAAATATTCTCAATACATTGGTATTCTAGTCGTTGGATTAAATATTATCGGGAGTAATTTGAACTGTTGGATTAGATCTCATGTACTCTATAAATATGGTGATATGTTAATAAAATGGAATGGACTTTGGGCTCTACATTGTGTTCTTTACTTTTGTATTTCTTTTGTATTTGTATTTCCATTTTTTGTTATCATCGTCATACACAAATACAACATCCTCTTTCTCAACGATGCGCTTCGCCTACGATCGATCTTACATTTCCGGTTTCGAAATACTTCGTGGTTTCAATCGGCGTTCGATAAATTTCATAACAATGATTACTTATTCATATATATATACATATACATATGTATATATATCAAAAAATAAAAAAATTACATAAAATGACACGTATATATATATACACATTTAGACATACATATATATATATATATATCATAAATAAAAAGTTTAACAAAAATTGATTCATATATACATATATTTATATACATGTGTCTATTGATATCAGATTAAAATTTAGGTTTTCCATAAATGATACATATATATATATATATATACATAGATATGTATGTTTTTGAATAAACGTGTATCAAATGAAATGATATATTTATGTATATATATATACATATACTTGTTTTTAAATAAGAAAAGTTAACTTAAACAATGATTTTTAAAATTATATAACATTACTTTTTTTAAGACACTTTAAACATCAAAAATAATTTTTAAAAAAAAAATCTATAGGTAGAGATGATTTTTTACATGAAGTGATTCATATATATATGAATATATAAATATATATATATATTATAAAATAAACATTTGTATTAAAATAATAATTTATAAAATTTAATCACATCCCTTGCTTTCATAGTAGCATATTTAAAATTCATTAAACCTTTGAAATAATTTTATAAAAAACAAATGTCTAGGAAAAATCTATTTTACATGAAATGATACATATAAATATATATTTATATATATAAAATTATTTAAAAACAATATATTTTCACCTTACTTAATAATTTAAAAATAATATATTTTTACATTAATAAATAATAAATTTCCACCTTAAAAATTAGAATAATAATTAATTTATAAAAAAAATATTTCTCTATACATATCGTTTATTTGTATATGTTTAAATGTAATGTTTTAAAACAAATAAATCCCTTATTGAGATATAGAATTTTACAGATAATTTCATTAGAGAATTAAAATAAAAATATTTTGAGAATAAAAACCCTTACCATCAAAAAGACATAATCAAAATAATTCTTATCAATATAAATAATAGTGCTAGGTGGATATAATTTTTCATTGAAAATTTTAAATGAAATTTTTTAGAAAAAAGCCCTATCACCTTAAGAAAATAATTAAAATTATTTGAACAATGAAAATAATACTAATCAACTTCAATATTATTTAAGAAAAGGTTTGAAAGATAGAAACCACTGCAAACATTTTAGAGGTGTAAAAAATACCCTTATGTGAATATAAGCGGAAAAATTCATTACAAATTAAAAAAATCATAAAATTAAATCTATAGACAGAAATAATTATTTTCATTTTAAAATATAATATTTTTAATTATTGATGTAGCAATTTAAAAATAATAATTTCCTTACCTAATAATTGTAGAAGTACTCACTTCATTTTTCATTTACGGAACTCCTTCACCCAAAAAAATTAAACATCTCACTCACTCTATAAATGCAAAGGAGGCGTGACACTAGCGAAGTGTGGTATGAGATTCTCTTCATCCTAAATGCCGATTTATATAATCTCACTTCTCCTATAAATGTTATATATATTATTTTATTCATATATATATATATATATTTATTTATTTATTTATATAGGTATCCAATCATTTAACACATTTTTATGTGTTGAGGATGGTATACAAAAACCAATTTTGTTTGCTCACGAAAATATTTCAATTATTTTCATTTTTTTATTTAATTTAAAATCTCTATCACTTTTTTTCATTACACATCACAAACTCAATTTATAATTATATTATATATATATAATTATTTTTACATCATCAGTACAAGATGATTTCAATAAAGTGGGGCTCTATTTTTTACTTCATCACGAACTCATGCCTCAAGAGTCGACACTCTTATTTTCATTATTTTATCTTTTTTGTCACATTATAATAATTATATTTATATATATTATTATGATTTATCTCATTTTTTTCATGTTACAATTATTGTTTTATTATATATTATTATCATTTTTCATTATTACCCATATATATATAACAAATTCCCTTTTTCAAAACACATTTTTTTATTATAATATTCTATTATCATTATTTCATGTATATATATTACATATTTATATCCCATCAATGCATATATTTATATACTATATTATCTTATCTTATTATCATTATTATTGTTTTAATTTAATAAGATACCATTCTTAATTGGGATTTTATATAAAATAAAAATACTAATATTTCATAACTATCATAATTTTGTATTTTAATAAAGAATTTATTTTCAAAATTATCATAATTCATAAATTTATAATTTATAATATAATATATTAATTTAATATTTGTAATATTTAATATTCATAATTTATTTATTTCAAATAAATTATTATAACTTTAATTATTATTTTAATTAAAAATTTAAAACAAATTATAATTATCATAATTTAAAATAATTATAAAAATATTGAATTTTATTTATTTCAAATAATGATAAAATTTTAATTATAATTATTATCCTAAATTTCTAATTAAATTTATAATAATTACATAATTCTTTTACCTTTCAAATAAAATTTTGATTTTGTTATACAAAACATAAATTTTTGCAAAAATAATTAAATGAAATAATATAACATTTATATAAAATATAATATCTATTTATAATTTTTAATCTTAATTAAAAACAAACTATTCTTTATTGAAATTAATTATTTATTTAATAATATTATAAGATTTTAAAAATTAATTTTTTTTCATAAAACCATAATTGATTAAATAATTTAACATATCATCATTTATAATCAAGCTATTATTATTTGAAAAATAATACAAAGTAATATTATTGTGAATATTTAACTTATAAAAAAAATTTAATTTGATTCATTTAAATTATAAAAAAACTTATTAATATTCCAAAAAATTTTGATATGTTACATTCCTCTCACCTTAAATGAATTGTGCCCTCATAATTCATTCATTTCACTTAAGAAAATTATGAATTTCCATCTTCATATTTATAATGAATGGAATTTTATATTATTAAGGTTATTTATCTACCTAGAAGTTTAAAACAAATTTCTATCAGGTATATTCTGTTTTCCTAAAATGATGGTGTCTAATATCCAAAGTTGAATAGATTGTTGCTTTGATACCAACCTTAAATCCCCGAACCCGCACTTCTAACTACAGTACTAAAAATGGTGTGTATTTTTTTATTAAAGATAACTAAAAAATAAATAGTACATTATATATACTAGGATCATTTCTATTCTAGGTTTTGTATAATTATAAAGAACCTTAAGTCTTTAATATACTTATAAAAAATATATACAATTACCAAATTTCCTTCACTTGTGCTAACTCCTTTTATAAAACAAGCCCCATTTTAAAATCTAAAAAACCCGTGGAAATAATTTAAAACATAGAGTGAGCATTAAATTTACCATTAAGGGGTTTTAAAATATGTGGAAACCAATAAATATTTTTCAATTTAATTTTAAAGTAAAATATGTTTTGAATATTGAAAATGATGACCATAGAAATCGTGAGTACTTTTGAAAATAAACACTTTTTCTAAATAGATTTCATCCTAAGAAATATTTTGAAAATCCATCTCATTCATTTATAAAATAATAAATATTTCTCTTGAAAGATTATATGTATTCATAAATAATTACCAAAGACACCTTGGATCAAAACACAAAGTCGATGTTTACTCCCAAGATAATATAACATGGTGGACAGAGTCTCTTGATAGATTAGGTTTACTCCCTAATCTCATAGTGTGCTTAGGATAACCTCTCATCTACTATACATGACATATAATTAGATTTATAACATTACCCAATGAATTGGGCTACTATCTAGGTGCATCTATCATACAAGCTATAAAGGGCTCACCTGGCACTATCTGGGAACACCCATAATATAGTTAGACAAAGTCCCATAAGGGTTTGGGATTACTTCACATACCATCCAAGTGTAATTATTTGGATTTAAAAACATGGTGAATTTTATTTCGTAACATAAAACCATAAAGATTCTTTAAAAACATGAGTATCGTTATCCATTTCATAAAAAAGAATTCCTTGGATATATATACATATATATATATATATATATATCACAATAAAAGTATCTTCTCATGAAATGATATATGTATATATATATATACATAACTAGTTTTAAATAAATATGTATATATATATATACATTTATTTATATACATATTGATATAAGAATAAAAACATGATTACTTATTCATATATATATACATATGTATAGATATCAAAAAAATACCTTTACATAAAATGACACACAAACATATATATATATATATACATTTATATATCAGAAATAAAAAAGTTTAACATAAATTGAACCAAATATACATACATTTATATACAATTATATATTGATATCAGATTAAAAATTAGTTTTTCCCTAAATGATACACACACACACATATATATATATACATTTTTGAATAAAATTGTTTCAATTGAAATGATATATTTATGTATATATACATACATTCACTTTTTTATAAATAAAAAAAATAACTTAAACATTAATTTTGAAAATTCAATAACTTTTCTTGCATTTAAAATTTTTTAAACAGTCAAAATAATTTTATAAAAAATCTATAGGAAGGGATGATTTCAAACTTGAAATGATGCATATATATGTATATATATGAATATATAAATATTTATATAAGAAACATTTTTATTGAAACAATAATTTTGAAAAGTTAATGACATCTCTTGCATTAATATTAGCATATTTAGAATTCAAAAAACATTTGAAATAATTTTATACAAAACAATTATGTCGGAAAAATTTATTTTACAAGAAATAATACATATATAAATATATGTGTGTGTGCTTATACATATAAACTTATTTTAAAATAATATATTTTCACATTAATTAATTATTTGAAAATTTTTTATTTTCACCTTAATTAATAATATATTTTCACTTTAAAAACTAAAATAGTAATTAATTTATAAAAAATCATAATTATTTATATAGATCATATATTTGTATATATTTGAAAGTAACATTTTCAAACAAATAAATCTCTTACTTATCTATAAATTTTATAGATAATTTTCTTACAAAATTGAAATAAAAATATTTTTAAAATAAAAACTATTACCCTAAAAAATACATAAGAAAATAAATTCAACAAAAAAAATATAGTTGGGTGGAAATAAATTTATATAAAATATTAAATGCATAATTTCAACAAATATACCCTTACAACCTTAAGAAAATAATTGAAATTATTTGAACAGTAAAAATAATACTAATCGACTAAGATAATTTTTCAAACAATGTTTAAAACATATAAACCACCTCAAACATTTAAGAAGTGTAAAATAAATACCCTTACGTAAATAGAATATGAACAAATAATCATTACACATTAAAAATAGTTTCATAAAATTAAATCAATATATAAAAAATTATTTTCTTCTGAACATAAACTATTTTGAATTATTGATGTAGATATTTAAAAATAATAATTCCCTTACCTCATGTTTATAGCAGTACTCACTTCATTTTCCATTTGGAAAACTCCTTCACCCAAGAATAGTTTTTTAAAACATCTCACTCTCTCCACAAATTCAAAGAAGGTGTTACTCTAGCAAAGTGGGGTATGTGATTTTCTTCTTCCTAAAAGATCATTTATATATGCCCACTTCCCCAATAAAAGTTTATTTTTTTCATATATATATATATATATATATATTAATAGGCATCCAATCATTTAAATAATTCTTCCATGTTGAGGAAGGCATAGAAAAACCTATTTTTTAATTTCATTTATTGTCTCTCTCACTTTTTTGGAATTACATGTCACAAAAAAATTATAAGTATGTTATATTTATATATATATATATATAATTATTGCTACAACATAGGTGAAATATGATTTCAATAAAGTGGGGATGCCCTTTTGACTTCACCACACACTCACACCCTAAAAGTCTATACTCATATTTTATTTTTTTAACTTTTTTGTCATGTTACAATCATTTCATTTATATATATTATTATAATTTCTCCCTTTTTTCATGTTACAATTATTTTATTATTATATATTATTATAATCAATCATTATTACCCTTATATATAAAACGAGTTCCCCTTTTCAAACACGTATTTTTTATTTTTTTTATTATATATTATTATCATTATTTCATATATATATATATATATTACTTATTTATGTCTCGTCCACACATATATTAATATACTATATTATATATTATTATTATTATTATTATTTTAATTTAATAAGATAACATTCTTAAATCATATTTTATATAAATTAAAAATACACATATTTTATAATTATCATAAATTTTCATTTTAATAAAACATTTATTTCTAAAATTATCATAATTTTATATTTATAATATATAATAAAACATATTACTTTAATATTCATAATCATGAATATTAAAAATTCATTTATTTCAAATAAATTATATTTCCTTTAATTATTATTATAATTAAAATTTTAAAAAAATATATTATATTTATAATTTTATAAAATTATAATAAAAATGAATTTTATTTATTTAAAATAATGATAAATTTTAATTATAATTAGTATTCAAAATTTCTAATTAAATTTATAATAATTTCATAATTCTTTTACATTTCAAATAAACTTGTTATTTTGTTATACAAAACATATATTTTATGAAAATAGTATAATAAAATTATACCACATTTATATAATATTTAAAATTTGTTTATAATTTTGAATATTTATTAAAAACTAAAATATTATTTCTTGAAGTTAATAATTTATTTGAAATTATTATAAGATTTGAAAACTAAATTTTTTTCATAAAAGATTAATTGATAAAAAATTTAATACATCATCATTTATAATCAAGGTATTATTATTTGATAAATAATACAATGTGGTATTTTTTTAAATATTTAACTTATAATAAAAAAAATTATTCGTTTAAATTATAATACAAAGAACTTATTAATATTCTAAGATTTTTGGGACGTTGTAGAGTTCCCTAGAATTTGATTGAACCTAAGATAGTGCATAGGAAGCTTGGGTAGATATTGTAGTGGGTGTCACCTTAGAACTCGTGCTGAACTTATAAGACTAAGAGGCTAGGGCGGTATTAGTGGGATAGGCATTTGGCCACCCTCAATATTTTATTATGCATCCATATGATTACTATTAATTTTTCTATGGTTTCCAATGTTATTTCCTAGATTTTGACCAATGATCCTGACGTGAGGTGATTTATGTTTGGGATATAAAGATGTACTTTCTAGGATCCATCTTATGTGCCTATTTGTTTCTTGGAATTCCCATACATACTCACTAAGGTCTTTCTTATGAGACTCACTTGACCAGAATTTTGGACATAAATCTACTCGTTGTTGATTTTTTATACATTCAAGGATTATATTATGCTCTCATTGAGAGACTCCTAAGTTGATCCCAATGGTTAGGTGGACACAGCATCACTAAACATGCCATAATTTTCTAGGAGTGGTTTATTAAGGCATTTATTTAAATCGATGTCAAGCATGTACTTGGATCTAGAGATATTTTCTTTTATAGGTCACTTAAGGTTCATTCCCCTTAGGGATTATCCAGTCTTGATATCCTGATTTCCTACAGAATGGGACCTAGGGCTCAGACATTAGATAGGATTTACATGGATCGAGTGGAATGAAATCTAGATTAGAGGCCATTTATAGGATGTCCAGACATTACCTATAATCCTTAATTATATTGATTGGAGGTGATTACAGATGATCCCAAGGCTATGAAATGGATCCCTATATGGTTGTGTAGCTTGCTTAGAGACATTTTTTACATCAAAAGAAGAAGGTATTCTCGATCAGGATTATGGAACCAAGGATTTACTAACTATACGCAACTTGAGTGGTATAAAATTAATCTCAATGCCCAATTCAAAGGATTTCCAAATGATTCGAATTACATACCCAAGGATTTACTTTTTTGATTTATGTTATTTTTCACATTACTGGTATATATATATACATTTATATATATGGGAATATATGTATACACATATAAATATATATATATAAACATGATGGAATATTTTCTAGTTGATCAGTATCACAAACTCATGGATCAATAGTGGTTTCACTTGATGTGTTTTATTTATTATGTTTTATTATATCTAGACTAATTTTAGCATATTGAATAAGAATTCACTAATTAAAATAGATTATAGTTTCACCATTGGGGTAGTCTACTAGGATTTTTTTCTCACTCCTTGTATGTGCACCTCAATGTGTGTGGAGAACTTATGTTTTCTTTCAAGTCGAGCATAGTTACAGGATGGATAGAACTTAGGCCCAAGGTTGAATGAAGTTTCTCCTACAGATTCTTATGATTGGCCTAGAGAAACTCAACAGTGTTGTAGAGATTAGTTATGTGGTATGGATTGATGTATGTAGTATATCCTTGTACTTTTATTTATATTTATTTTATTTACTCCTTTGTATGAATAGTCGTCTCATCGGATGATCAGTGTTGTGTGTATGACATGGCCATTCAGGTCTTTGCCACATTTCATTCTTTATTACAGTCTTATTTATATTTAATACTTCTTCACTCTATTGTTTTCTACTATGGATGTTATATTGTAATTTTCATTATTTATTAATCTGATATGAGGGTATAGTCTCTCCACGAACACACCTTATTCCCTTACTATTATTCGGCTGACTCTGGTGTATGGAGAGGCACTCTTGAGGCCTTTTGGAAAACCGGCATAGGGCACCGATTTGGTGGAATATAGGCCAAGACGTTACATCCATAATAGGTTAGCTTGAAAACAAGTACACCAACCATACTTCTCTTAAGTCTCTTTAAATTCTCCTCACATTAAACTATCCATGATAACATGGATCCCTTCCAAGTCAACTTGGTTAATGTATTTGATATCTATGAAAAAAATCAAAAAGTTTCATTCGTATCCTACCAACCCAAGAAAACTATGGATCTTGATCATTTTGGTTATTCTGGGCCATTTATCGATAACTTCTATCTTTGAAGGATCCACCAATATACCGTTACATGAAGTTATAAAACCCATGAATGAGAATACTTTTAGATAAAATTTTCACATTTAAATTTTAGCATATATCTTCTCCTTCCTTTGAGTATTCGGCATAATCCAAAAATGTTCTTCATGTTTTTCCTTAATCTTAAAATATATAAGAGTGTCATCTATAAAGACTACCAAAAATTTATCAAAGTAATCTATAAGTAATTTATTCGTTAAATTTATGAAGATAGTAAGAGTGTTGGTATGTCCAAATGAAATTACTAAAAATTCATAACGACGATACCTCATAGACAAGGATATCTTAGTAATATCCTCCTTATTGACCATTAGATGAAGATATCCAAATCAAATATAAATCTTTGAAAAATATTGATATCCTCATAATTTATTAAACATATTATCTATATGAGGTAGAGGATACTTTTTCTTAATTGTGATCTTGTTAAGTTCTCAACGATTAATGAAAAAATACATTGACTCGTCTTTCTACTTAACAAAAAGAACAGGTTCACCCCATGGTGAAGCACTAAGATAAATGAATAGATTATCTAGATTCTCCTTGATTTACATATTAAATTCCTATAACTAAATCAAGTCTATTGTATATGGAGTCTTTGAAATAGGTGTAGCATTAGGTGTGAGTTCTATTGAAACTTAACTTCAGGATTCAAGGAAAGACTAGGAAAGTCCTCATGAAATACTTCCACATATTCCCAAAAAATAGGAAAGTTTTCAATATTAATATTCTCCTCAACCATTTTAGATAGATATCCCACATGAATAGGGAGTAAAACCCATGTTATGTAAGGGATTTCCATTGGGAGTTCAAGTTCATCCTCACACCGATTGACGATCATAGGTTGATTCGGAATATTGAATGTAACTTCCCTTCCTCAACAATTAATATGACATGTAAACTGAGAGATCCAATCTATTCCCAAAATAACATCAAATTAAACTAGAGGAATAATAATAATAATTTCAAGAAGCATATACAACAAAATTCTATTATAGAGGTTCTATAGACTTGAGATGAAATCGTCATACCATTTGGTTTTTTCACTTACAACTCCATATCTAATCATTGATGTAGTGATGTGATAGCCATTGAAAATTATTTAGATATAAAAGAGTGGGTAAAACAAAAATAAAATAAATAAATTTCAATTTCATATTAGATGATAAATTTTCCTTTCACTACATCATTCTCCTGGACCACTCCATCAGTCATTTGACTTTAGAGGTTTCTAATGGTTATTATCCTCATTATCCCTTGTATTTGGGAATTGATTCACATAATTCCCAAACACCTTGAATATAAAGCACTAAAGTGTTGGTGGTGTATTAAGTTTATATTTCTCATCACTCATTTAATTGATTGGCCTCTTCACATCACTTTAACATTCTTTTTTTATGGTCATGCCTCCCACACTTGAAATATCATCTAACTCCTTTCAAGAAATTACCTGAGTGTTTTTTTCCATATTTTTGGAATGTAGAAGGTTGAAACTACTTATTACATCCATTTTAAATTCCAATAGAGCTTACATGAAACTCTTTATTCCTTTTTTATAACTAGAACCATTAAATTTAGGGTTTCCAGCTTCCATTTCCACATTGAGTGCATATTGAACAATCTCTTCACAATTACCAAAGTCTCTTATAGCTAATTATTTTTTAAGAGTTAGTTTAAAACCACTAAATAATTGATCAAACTTACTTTATATATTTATGATAAAATAAGAATTGTGCCTCACAATCCTTGTAATGTTTGATTCTATAGTACTAATGGATTTATTATCCTTCTGCTTCAACTCTAGAAGGACCCTCTATTTTATTATGAAGATTTGGAGGAAAGTACTTATTGATAAATAAAATCTTAAACTCTTCACATTATATTGATTTTATTTCCTCAATATACCTTTTATTCTCAGTAAGATTACACCATTGATCATTTTCACCTTCTAAGATATAGACTGCTAAGAAAACATTATTATTATTTCAGCACTGTATAATGGAAAATATCGTTTTCATCACATTTATCCAATTTTAGGAAACTAGTTGATCAGAATAACCATATAAATTGGGTGGAAATTATCACATAAATGATTTAATGGAATTTTCTCCCTCCTTTGTGTATTTAGAAAATCAAAACAGTCTTTATTACCACCCATAGCTTGGGAAAATTGATTGATCGTATTTAGAAGACATTGCATTCCATATCCTAAGTAATTTGGTTGCTCATGGGTACGGTTATTACATTGGTTGTAAAATTATTTGTTCAAATGATTCCTTTTAATTCCATACATTTACTAAAACCAAAAACATTGTGTAATAATCAATAAAATATAATCCTAGTGAACAGTTATTATAGAATCCTAACATTTTTCTACATAAATATAACATCTATTTAGATGAACATTCAATACATAAAAATACGATCCATTTCATAACTGTAAAGGTTTATTGTCTTTATAGTATAGATATATAATATTATTATTTTACTAAATTTATTCAACATATCCCATAAATATCTTCCCTTATAGTACTCTTCATAGGAATTCCCTACTAAAAACTTTCTTCATAACCTAGGGAAAGGAAAAATAAAAAAATTGTGAGCTCAAATGATCATAAAGGATAAACATGAAAGATATAAATAGATTATCATAAGAAAGAATAATATAATAATATGGGTATGAGATTATGACCATAACTTAAAAATTTAATACCAAATCTAGAAAATATCATAAACATGATTTATGGTATAAAACATTGTCATTTCAAAATACATGAAACATAAGAATGAGAAGTCATCTTAATTCAATCATGAACCCAAAGTTCATATAATAAATATGTGTGGAACCATCATAAATATAAAAACCATTTAATATGTAAATTTTAACTACAAAGACCATTTCATTTGGAATCAACACTTTTTTCTCATAGTGTATCAAGTACATCAACTGGTTTCCCATAAAATATCAAGCACTTCGACTTATTTCCCAAAACTAATCATGTACATTGACTTGTTTCCCATAACTATCTCATGGGATATAATGTTTTAACCAATTAAATGGAAGGAGATATTGGTATACCCATAATATAATGAAAACCATATATATGTATATCATAGGATCCTAAAACATTCATCATATGAGAACCCATGAAAAAGAAATGGGTTTCATAAACACTTCATCATAACATAACCAATGTTAATGGGTTTCATATACATTTTTCATCATAATAATAATACATATAGATAAATAAAATGTATTTTATCCTTGTATAATAACCCCATTAAATCATAATTATATCAATGGCTATTGTCATTTATGAATAGAGATAACATTAAAAGGTCATTAAAACCTTCTTCAGTAAAATACAATTTAAAATTAAAAAATCTCTTTTCGAAATATAAAAACTGCACATGTAAGAAAGAAAAAATTATTTTAAAATAACCTTATAAAATTTTAAATTAATCTTAAAATAATGGATATTTATGAAGGTGGGAAATTTTATTAATTTCGTATAAGTTAAAAAAACATTATTCCATACTTTTTAAAAAATCACAATGTGCCTCAATTAGAAAATAACCAAAAGATTCCTTTCAAACTATTTCATAAAAAGTTAAACATCAGTAAAAATAATTTCAAGAAATAATATTGTAATAGTAAAAACCTTATTTAAAATATTTTAAAAAGACATGTATATGAAAAAAGGTATTTCGATCAAAGAGATAAATGAAGTTGATTTTCCTAAAAACATATTTTCCATCTATTGAGTACATAAGGTGGTGAAAATGAAAGGAAAACATATATTTTAAAGAAATATACATAAGAGAATAAAATTAAAGGGGTTCATTAGGAATTTTTTATATAATTTCCTAAATGTATATTCAAGTATAAATAATCCCAAATAAAATAGGATTGAAACATAAATATCTTACCTCAAGAATCATCTTTCCTCATTCACATTTAAATCTTGTATATAATAAATATGTATTTATTATACATGAATTACATAACTATATATATATATCATACCATGTAAGATTTATTTATTACATATTATCACCTTTTTATTAATAATTTATTATTAAAATCACTATTCTAGGTGATAACTGCTTCATTTTCCAAGCATGTTTCGGTTTGACTGTCATGGTCCTTATAATTTGATCATGGTTCCATAATTTCAAAAATTATAATCATATTATAAACATAATATATAATTATTGTATATGTATTTATAATAATTCATAAAATTAGAGGTAGAAAAATGAATTAAATCGTTCATGGTGACGATGGGTTGTACGTACGCATGAATGTTGTTTCCATTTTTTGAATGATGCTATGAAAGAAAGGTAAATAATAATTAAAATTTATAGAATAATTATAATATATATTATATATAGTCATAAAATTTATCCTTATTTTCATCCAAGTAATATATAAATGACAAATTAATCACATTGCTTCATGGATGTGGTAGTCTACACGTATGCATGAAGAACGTTATTGTTTCTCGAAGGATTGCATGGTAAGTAAGTATAAATTATATTATCATTAAAAGGTATAATTATTTCCTAAATATCATATAAAAATATTATATCTATCATAATATCCATCAATAAAACGTGGTAATTAAATTGAATTGTATTTCTACATGGAGACGGTAAGTTGTACATCTACACAAGCGATACTTTCACTTCTAGCTTGATCCAAAAGAGGGTGTATAATGGTTTCTCATAATCATAACAATATTTAAGAATATTGTTTTTAAAATTAGTTATTATTTTATGATAAATACCATATATTTATAAGTGGTAAATAATATTAGAAAATAAATTTATTGGATATGGTGATTACCTCTTCTTTTAAACGACTCCTTTAGATCTCCTATAAATGGATCTGGGGTTAGTCTTTTGGGGATAACAAAACCTATATTTTGTAGATATGGAAGTTAATGAAGGAATTTGGTATAGTTTTTCCAATATATAAGGATAAAATTGGTGTAAATAAGTGAGGTATGAGGTTCCCTTTTATAATTTATGTGAGGTAGCTTTTGAAATTTCTCAAAAGATTAAATTATAATAAATTAATTCTCAAGAAAAATGCCTCCAAATGGACATGGATTAGAAGATAAGTTAGGATTAGGTTGTAATAAAATCAAAAAATAGAATTTAAATAATTTTTGGTTTTATTTTAATCCTTATCATTTTGATTAACCCTTAGTTAAACAATTTTAATGTCAACTATGGTGACAACTTTTCAATATTAAAGGGTCATAATTTTTACATATAAGAAGAAAATTTGCCCATAAATGTCCAATTTATGAAATCTTAAACCATATCATAACCTAATTTTCACTATTCATATAATTTAACTTTAATTACATCATAAAAATGTGGGATTCAAATAAAATTCTTTAACACCTCCCTAATATATATAAATCTAGAAAATTCATGGGTCACATTAACTCATTAAAATTATATCACTTTTAATATTTTAAAATCATTTGTTATATATTTTTAGTATTTAGAGAAATGATGCATCAATGTTTCATAAGAAATAAAGGTCATTATATAATTAATAAAAATTAAAAATAAATTTATTACATGAAAATAATTTTATTAATCTCAAAATAGACACTTATATTCATTCATAACTTACTTTTTCTCTATGTGGATG
Source organism: Viscum album (assembly GCA_963277665.1). NCBI lineage: Eukaryota > Viridiplantae > Streptophyta > Magnoliopsida > Santalales > Viscaceae > Viscum > Viscum album. Next base: position 1,718,983,713 of record OY728132.1, read on the forward strand.
CATAAGATAAATTAAAAAAAGAGTGACATTTTGTAACTTTCTTTGATATAAATAATATAAAAACATTTTCCTGGAAAAGTGTTTATCAAAAAACACAATTTTGAACCTAAGGTATTAAGGGTAAAATTAAATTCATCCAATATGAATTATTATGATAAATTATGGTTGTATCACTTATTTTTAATCTATATTAACCCAATTTACCCTTTATCAAGGTGATAAATTTTACCACGGTTACTATTCATATTGACCAAAAATAAAAGGGGGATAATTACCTAATTTGAACCTCCTAAATCAAAATATGTAATTTATTTTATCTAATTTAATAATTATAAATAGAAAAAAAATAATTTTAAATTAAGTGCACAAAATGTGACAAAAATTGATTTTTAGGAAACAAATTAACTATAAAACTGGATTTATTCTTATAATATTCCAAGAAAAATATTTATTTATTGTTTAAAAAAATTTATCAGGTAAATAAAATATAAATTTTATTAAAATAAATCTCTAAAAATTATTAAATAAATTTACTAATATAAAAAATACATTGCTCGCATAAAAAATTATAAAGACGTCACTTTTATTTTAAAATATTTTTTTTAAATTCTTTTCATTTGATAAATAATTAATTTATTTTATTAATATGTAAACAGTATATTTTTTATAATTTAGTTATTACTATTCCTAACCACCAATCCAATAGCTAGAAAATAACAGAGACATAATATTTTAATAATGTTACACTATTCATTTAAACTTGGCATTACGTGTTAACGCATGCTATCACAAAAATCAAATTATTTGAAGGGAAATACTTCATTAAAATCTTGGGGAGTTACATTCTACCCCCCTTAAAATAAATTTCTCACTTGAAATTAATCACTCTAATATAAATATATGAGGATAATTTTTCCTCATCGTATCCTCATGTTCCCATTTAACTTCCTTAAATTTGTGGTTTCACCATAAAACTTTGACCAAGTGAGTGTTATGGTTTCATTGAAATTATCTCTATGATCCAAAATCTATAATAATAATTATTTTTAAGAAATATATTTCTCCAGTGGTATGGATTTTGAGTTTAGTACATGTTAAGGATAAGGTATGTACTTCCTTAGGAGAGATACATTGAACACCTCCTGAAGTTGAGATAGATTTAGTGTAAGTTCCAATCAATTAGCTATTATCTCAATACAATCAACAATTTCAAAAAGTATAATATGACTAGGGATTATCTTAACCTTATTTCTAAATACCATCACCCTCTTCTATGAATTTATTCATAAGAATACCTTGTCACCAACTTCAAATTCAAAATCACATAGATGATTGTCAACATAACTATTCTATCAACTCTGAGCTACATTGATGTATTGCTAAATAATTCTAACATTCTATGTCATTTCCTCTACTATATGAGGTCACAATAGATTTATTTCTCTAACTTTAACCTAGTATGTTGGATTTATATACCTATTTTCATATATTTATTAATAAGGAGCCATATGAATGTTTGAGTGAAAGATATTTTTGTTAGAAAACCTGACTAGAGGAACGTTTTGATCCCCACCACCTATGAAATCCATAGAATAATATCTCAACATTTCCTCTAGGGTTTGAAAAGTTCTATCAGACTGACCATATATCTGACAATAATACATCATACTAAAACATTACTCTATATCCATATCCTACTGATGGCATTTTCAAAATTTGAGGTAAACGATATATCCCAATCAGATATGATGGAAAGCGGTAATATATGAAATCTTACCAATTTCCTAATATATATTATGGAAAGATAATAAAGATAGAAATATTATTTGATATCAATGAGGTGTTCTCACATTGTAAGGTTTTCAACTAAAACCCATATATAATTATACTCAGTAGTTGTTTTAGGGAGTCCAATGGAAAAATTCATGGTGATGTTTCCCTATTTCCATTCATCTATGGTCAATGGTTGTAACATCCCCTTAGACTTCATTCTATCAACCTTAACTTGCTGAAAAACCAAGAAAGAGGAAATATATTTTACAATATCACTTTTCATGTTGTCTCACCAGTAATACTCTTTCATCTCTCTATAAATCTTTTTACTTCCTGGATAAATAGAGAATGATAAACTATGAGCCTCATATAATTGATCCTTCTTCAAATATGGTATGGGATCGACGTACAAATAGTTTCTAAACCTTAACAATACCTTAAAATCAAGGTTTACGTAATAAAAATTTCTCCCCCTTCTTTTCCAGCACTACATCTTCCTTTCATTCCTCTTTAATATTCACTTGGATTGATAGTTGAACACTCATTTGAAAAAGGTGATATTTATCCCCTTCCTTAAAGATTTCAAGATCCATCCTTTTTAAATATAAAAAATTAGATATTTTGTAATCCTCATCATTTAAAATCTATATTGATACATTAAAATCAGATCATCTTCCACCTTATTCACTTTTTTTGAGTGTTAATGTATTGATCAGTCATAATCTTTAATCAACTCTGACCATAATCTTTTGTTGGAAAAAAATCCATCAAGGTAACATTGCATCATTTTTGGGCTTGTTTTGTTTGTTGACAAACAAGGTTTTCATGGTGAATTGTCTATTTTCAGAGATATTATTGACAACCCATGTTGATAATGAAACATGAAAAAATAATGGAAGATCTGGAGGCTATAGAAAAATAACAGATACGAGGTGGCATTATTATCCAGTGTTTTCCAAATTTTTATTCCCCAAAATTAGAAAATGGTTAAAGGTGTTTTGGTATAGGAAGGTGCACTAAATATCTATAATGTGCATTAAAGATTAGTTTTTTCATGCAAGATTGAAGGTGATTTGGAAACATGCATTCAAGGAATTATTCAAGATCAGAACATTGAAAAATAGCAAAAGCATGTAGTGTGTGAAAGATGAGGATTTTGTAAAAGAAACTTTCACACCCAATGTAACAAAAAATTGTTTTTTTCACGCACAAATGGGATCTTGGGAGATGTGGGTAATCTTCTGTGTAGGGATCTTTGACACTTATAAATAAGAGTTGACCCCCCTCATTCAAAAAATCTCAACACTTAGAGAGAATCCATCTCTGGATCACGTAAGAATTTCATGCTAATGGAGTTTCACAAAAGTATTAGAGTTACATTCAAGCTAAGGAAGTTTCAAATAATATTTGAGTGGAAAAAACTATTGAAGTTTCATACAATATGTGTTTTATGAAAAAATGGAATATTGTGCGCAAGGCATTAAAGTTGCACACAAAATGATGTAATGGTTACACGAAAGATTTGGAGTTTCCCAAACATTTGTGGTAAAGTGGTATTCATCAGTGGATGAAAGTGGTATATCAATAGATCATCTACATATAGTAGAGGATGCATTCATTAGAGATAATGAAGGGGCCTACAATTCTATAAACTGTGAGTGGATATTCTAAAGATGCATTGAGCTCTCTTCAGTTGATAGAGAATTGAGCTTTCAAATTGTGATTGGTTGAAAACTAAGAGGGGTAGTGAGTTCCCTCCAAACTGTGTAAATAGAAATGTACTTATAGTGGATTTGGTACATTGGCACGTCACCGGTGTCTTCTCCTTAGACGTATCCCAGTGAGGGTGAACCAAGTAAAATTGATCTGTCATATACATGCCTTAAGACTTGTTCATACTCTAAAAGAAGAAGGAGAGAGAATATAGTTTTATTTAACAATAAAACAAGATCAAAAGGGGAAATCGCTTTAATCTGTCATACCCTAATTCACCCCCCCCCCTCAGGGTGTCTATCCTATTATAACTAACATCTTTGGTTCACGTTCATTTATTTTTGAGTGAAAATATACTTTAAACTTATGTGTTCAGAATATACATCACACCTTTCTCTATAGTGATGTTTCGTCTATATCTTTAATGAAAAACTATTGTAGCGAAATCCAAATCATGAATTGGGTGATTTTTCTCATGGACCATAAATTTTTTTGAAGCATAAGATATAATTGTATCTTTATACATGATTACTCATCCTAGTACCTTATTTAATTCATCATTATAGATCTTAAACCTTTCCTCACTATAGGGTAGTGTGAGCATAGGTTCATTGTAAAACTTTCTTCTTAGCTCCTTGAAATTCTATTCAAATTCCTCAATCCATATGAACATGAATTCATTCGAAGTTAATATTGTGAGTGGATTTGATAATAATGATAAATCGCTCAAAAATGTAGCTAATATCTAGTCAACCCATGAAAACTACATATTTCAGTTATTGTGGTTGGTCTAGTCCATTTCTCAATAACTTCTTTCTTTAAAGGATCTACTGATATACCCTCCATTGAGATTATATAACTAAAGAATAAAAGTTTTCAAGTACAAAATTCACACTTGATAAATTTTACATAAATATTATTCTTCCTTAGAGTCTTAGGAAAAATAAATAAGTGATCTTCACGTTCTTACTTTCTCTATGAATATAAATACTACCAAAAATAATCAAGTTAGTGTATAAAGACTATATTCATTAAATTCATGAAGATAGTGGGGTAATTATTAATACCAAAATGAATCACTAAAAATTCACAGTGTCCATAACCTGTATAGAATTTTTTCATGGGTATATCCTATTTCTTGATCCTCAATTGATGATATCCAGAATAAAGTTCAATCATGGAAGAGTATTGTGTTTCATTTTTTGATCAAATAAGTCATCAATATAGGGTTTAAGATACTTTATCTTGACGGTTATTTTGTTAAGTTATCGATAATCAATGTAGAGTTGCATTGATCTATTTTTTTCCTAAGAAATAGAATAGGTGTACCCCAAGGTGATGCACTTGTCCAAATTAATCCCTTATCAAGATTATCCTAGAGTTTCTTATTCAATTCTTATAACTCAATTTAGGATATTTTATGAGTATTTATACTATTAATAGTATTTGGTATAATTCCTATTGAAAACCCAACCTCAGGATTCGGTGGATGACATGATAATTCTTTTGGAAAGACATAAAATACTCCCATACAATATGTATATCCTTAATGTTGGGTTTCTCTATAACTATATAATATAGATAACCTATATGTATATAAATTAATAACCACAATATGGAATAAATTTCCATTGGAATTTCATATTCATCCTCACATCAATAAATGATCATTGCTTCATTTGGAATAAGAAATATGACTTCCCTTCCTCAGAAATTGATATGTTCTCCATATAGATAAATAAAACACATGATAAGAATCACATAGAAATCAACTAAAGGGATAATCATAAGATTTATAGGAATAAATTTCCTAGAAAATTAAATATAATATAAATTATATATGTGATATGAGATCATTGTTCCATTAGTATTTTTCACAGCTAACTCAACATCTCATCATTGAGGTGATATGGTGATACTGATAGAAAATTCTTTAAAAATAAAAGAGTAGGTAGGTCCATGATCAACTAAGACATTAGCGGTTCTAGAGTTGATGATATGTGTACCTTTTACAACATCATTTTAAAACCCCAGTTTGATCATATGATATTTTATTTTTTCTTTGGGATTTAGAGGTTATTGACACTTATCATAAAAAACCTTTGTATTTGTTCACTGGTTAGAATAATTCCCAAACCCTTTGGATTTGAATCACTGGAGAAAGGGTGGGGAATTAGTTGGAATCTTATTTTCCTTTATTTCATGAACCAATATATTCATCAAATTTCAAAATTCATGGGATTTATGACCCACCTTTCAACATTTAAAGAACATACTAGTTCTATTGAAACACTTACATTGATATTTCTTCCCACATTTTTGGCATGTAGATGGATGTAATTTCTTTCCACCATGTGATTTATTCAATTTTCCATGAGACTGTATTTTTTTCATATCAAAACCATGGGAATAGTTGGAATATCTAATTCCCATTTCAACTTTTAGTTCAAATTTAAGGATTTATTCACATTCAATAAAGTATCTTATATCTAATTCCATTCATAGAAATGGTTTTAAGCCAAAAAATCATTCATTTTTACTTTTAGGTCTGATAATTAAACTAGAGGCATGCATGAAATCCTTTTAAAATTTTCCTCATAAGTACCAATGGATCCATCTTCCATTTTCATCATCTCAATAAATTATTTATCTATCTTTGTACATAGAATGTGATAAAATAACATACTAAAGAATATCCCCTTAAATTCAACCTATTTCATGAATTCAATTTCATCCTATTAACTCATATTCTTGATAAGATTCCACCATTGATTGTCTTCACCATCCAGATAATAAATTGGTAGAACAAATTTTTCATGCCCTAAGTAGTGAAAAATAGAAAATATTTTCCCAATGTTGTTGATCTATCAATCAGATACTAGTGAATCAGAAGATACACTAAAATAAGGTAAATGTTTCCTCATAGAAGATTCAACAGTATGTTATTAACTAATTTGATAATTTGAAAACTCATCATGATTTATAGTTTGAGAAAGTTGTGTGCCTATAGTAGTAATATTTTATATTCCTTCTCTCATAATATTTGGTATCTTATGTGGAAAATCATTTCATTATCCATCACATTCAGCATTAACACGATTTCTTCAAGTTCCATCCATTGACTAAAACCAAAAATCATAGTGTGAGAAAAAATATACATATTGTAAAACTACCTAATTGTGAAAAAACATTTAAATAATGTCTAAATAATGACACATTATTCTATGAATCCTTAGTTTTAACCTAGTTCATTCATGATCCTTAACAAAACATTCGGATTTTATCCTATACTTAAACATGTCTCTAGAGTTTTCATAAAAAATTTCTAACTTAATATCTAAATATTGACTAAACCCTACTCTAATACTAATTATAGTGGACAAATATTATCATACAAAAATACTACATCTATTTAGATGAATATTCAAAACATAAAAATATGATCCATGCTAGAAAAATAAATGTTTAGATTTTTAGATACTGGATATAAAATCTTCTTGTTTTATAAAATATATTCAACATCTTCCATAAATATCATACATTAAATAACTATTCATAAGAATACCCTACTAAAAACATTATTCATATCCTATGTAAATAAAACATAAGGAAAGGGTGGGATCAAATGTTTAGTTAGGTTAAAAATGGGAGATATCGATCGATAATCATAATAAAGAATATAATAAGAATAAGGGTAAGAAATAATAACTAAAAATTAAAAATTTCATACCCAATATAACAAAGATCATAAACATGAGTTATGTAATAAAAATTTATTATTTAAAAAAATATGAATCATAAGAATAGGAATTCATCATAACGTAATCATGAACCATAAGTTATTGTCGTAAATATTTTCAGAACAATCATAAGTATATAATCAATTTCATATGTTAAGGTTAACTTCCAAGACCATAATATCAAGTATAAACACCTATTTCCCATAGTGGATCAACCATATTGACTTATTTCCGATAACATATCAATCTCCTTGACTTGTTTAACATAAAAGATTAAGCACATTAACCTATTTTTCATAACTATATCATGACATATAATACCTTAACCAATTCATTAGAGGGAGATATATGTCTTACCCATAAAATAATGATACCTGTACATATTTTTTTTCCCAATATCATAAAACATTCATCATATTGGAATCCATGAAAAGAAATGAATTTCATAAACACTTCATCAAATCATAACCCATGGAAATGGGTTATATAAACATTTTTCATCATAATCATAATCCATAAAAATAAATAATAAGGATGCAATACTTGCTTCATAACCTCAGTAAATCATAAGTATAATCAAGGTTTGTTGTCATTTATGAATAGAGATATCATTAAAAAGTCATTAAAACCACCTTGAAGAAAATACCATTTCAAATTTAAAAATAAATTTTCAAAATCTAAAAACTATACATTTAAAAACATATTTTCAAATAACCTTGTAAATTTTTAAATTATTTTTCAAATAATTAAGTCCTCATTGTGGTAAGAAATTCCATTCTTTCTATATAATTTAAAAACATTATTTTTATACTTTTTTCAGAAAAGACACAAATTAACTCATTTGGAAAATGAAAATATTCCTTTCAAAATATTTTTTTAATTAAAACATGGGTAAAAATGAATTTAAAAATTATATAACAATGTTAAAAGCCTTCTTTAAAACATTTTTAGAAAATATGGATATGGAAAAAATGTTTTTTGACTAAAGAAATAAATTAAGTTGATTTTCCTTAAAAATATTTTTTCGGTCTCTTGAGTACATAAGGTGAGTAAAATGAAAGAAAAACATGTAGTTTTAAAAGAATAAAATGAAATGGATTTATTATATAAGGATTATATAATTTACTCAATATAAATTCAAATATAAACAATCATGGTTAAAATAGGATTGAAACATAAATCTAATACCTGAAGTCTTTCTTTTCTCATTCATGTTAAAACCTACTATATAATAAATATTGATTTATTATACCTGTATTAAATAAAACTATTTATACATATCATGTCATTTATGATTTATTTATGACATATCATCACCCTTATATTAATAATTTTATTAAAACCACTATTATGGGTTATAACTTCTTCGTTTTCCAAGTAGGTTTCAGTTTGAAAGTCCTGGTCCATATACTTTGATCATGTTTCCATAATTTCAAAAAATTTAATCATGGTATAAACAAAATAAATATTCATTATATACATATTTAAAATCATTTATAAAAATTAAAGATAAAAAAATAGATTACACTATCCATGGAGACAGTAGGTCGTACATACGCATGAACGTTGTTTTAATTTTTCGACTGGTATAATTAAAGAAAGGAAATTAATAATTCAAATTTATAGAATAATTATCATATATATAATATATATTCATAAAATTAAACCTCATTTCCATCCATTTATAATATAAATGAAAAATGACTCACATCGGCTCATGAAGGTGGTAGTCCATACGTACGCATGAATGACATTATTTGTTCCTAGAGGATTAGATGGTAATTAGGTAGACATGATATTATCATTAAAAAGGTATAGTTATGTCATAAATATCATATATAAACATTAAACTCATTTAATAACAATACATAAAATACAGTAATGATAACTAAATTGTATCATTGTGTGGATATTATAATGACCCAAACTTTTATTAATGAAAATTCATCTTGATCTAATTAAATGTCTTATTATGTAAAATGGTTATATAAAATATTCACTTCCTTTGTTTTATGTTTTTTGATTTCAAAATACCATTAATAATTGTTATTGTTTCTAGTATAGTCATTGAATAGTGATCACATGATTAGTATAAATATAGGGCTTTAACAAATCGAATTTACTCAGACAAATGAAGCGATGACCTCATCTAGTAGAATTTCTCCATATGAAGCCTATTTTTCAGTGCTTAGAAAAGAGGTGGAGTCACTGAGCTTTTCTCTTGACCAAGCCCAAGCCTACCTTCAACACGTTAAGCTTGAACGGAACCACCTATAGGAGAAATGGAACTTGATAGAGATTACCACCTGAGTGATGTTATCCAAGCCACCCCAATAGTCTGTCACCACCGCACAACTTACCCTTAGGTCTTATGTGGGTGTTGTAAGGGGTTATGTAACAATACCCAAGCACTATTATTATGTGATTTATTTTTTTGTATAAATAATATACATTCATTTCATTATTGAAACTTTGTAAATGGTTTTTAAAGCACAAATAGTATTTTTAGTTAATATTCAATTAATAAATCTATTTTGATGAATTAATGGATTTTTTTAATTAAATAATATTTTAATAAAATATAATTACTAAATTACTTTTTATTAAATATAAATGATCATATAATTTTTATGAATACAATTGTAATTTTTATTAAGGTTTGAAAACCGTTTTGTTAAAACCCATGATTTTTTTATATAAGTTGGTTTTTATTTTAAAAGTAAAAATTCACAAATTTTTAAAATTATTTAGATAAAATGAATATTATTTTTGTAATAAAGACATAAAAATTATCCAACGGTAAATTTTTCAAAATTTTCCGAGACAATCAAATTTTTGGGTAAAAAATAAATAACATTTAAATATATAATATATTTTATGACCTCATAATGACCCAATAGTGATGTAATAAAATACTATAAAATGTATTTATAGCCAATATATATTTTACCTTTAATATAATTTTATTTTGTTTTGTTTGATTAATTTTTTGGTGCTTTAGTGGATACTCCAAGACTTATAAAACATTTTAACTTTTAAAATGATTTCCTTGAGAGTGTGACTCACATCCACATAAGAAAGCCTAATATTTTAAGAGTTTCGACAATTTTTCTTAAAAAATAATGTTTTCCACTCCCCTTTGGAAAAAACCATGTGTAAAATGTAACGCCCCGACCCCAGTTACCCAGAGTCAGTGCATTATTACATAACATTGGCATGATCACAAGAAAGATCAAGTCTCAAAAGACCGATTAGTTTAGTGGCCTTGGAAACACTAGATACAATCATAAAGTTTTACATTACATAAAAAAACATCTTGTCTTCATATCCCATCATACTATCCCTGCAGGTCATTCATAAATTACTTCTTCATAATCCTGGGAATAATAAAACATTGAAAGGGGTGAGCTCAGATGCTCAGTAAGGATAACATTATAGCAGAACCTTTCATAGATAAGCATAAACACTTAAGGCAGTTTATAACTAAAACAAAAGCCTTTTAAACTTGAACTTCAGCATAAAATGGAAAAGATAAAATAAAATAATGTCATTTACTTACTCAAATGGATATTCTATTAGTCGAATAATCAAATGCAATATCAATAACCACTTTCATAAGGATGGAATGCATAATGCCAGACTATCATAACCACATAGCCAAGGCCTCATGCCAAGACTACAAATAATATTTTTCCAAGGCCTTTTTCCAAGACACTAGTTTGTCTCATGAGACCTACCGATGCATCGAGGAGCTATAGCGGGCTCCACCCGTCACTTATTAAGTCCAATGAATTCCTCATATGAACAGGTTTAAACATAACATAAACATTCGTATTAAAACTAGCATACGAAATGTCAATACTTTAACCACAAACCATGAATGGTATAAAAATAGCACATCCACAATCAAACATAACTCATTCGATACAATATGGAAGATTGTATTGTATCACATTAACCTCAATCAATAATAATGAAGGATGTTGACATAGATGAAAATAATCATCAAAACTATTTGAGAGAAATATCCCCCTTTTTCTTGAAATCATTAAAAAGTCACACTATTTGTCAAGAAGCCATTTAAAAATAGATTTTTGAATCAAAGTGTCCCATACCACTTTGAAACTTTTTAAAAGGATTTTTAATTTTAAAACTTTAATGTCCATATAAATAAATCCTTAAAACCATTTTTAAAACATGGACATTAATGAGCAAGATTTATATGAATAAGTATTTAAAACATTTAAAAATGGTATTTTAGTTAGAGATTCTAACCAAAAGAGAGACACTTGAATACAAATAATTGAGGTAATAAAAACTTTTTAATATCATGAGAATAAAGGGATTCATGATATACTATGTCAAAGTACAATATATACACCATATAAAAGTGATTTGGTGTATAACAACAAAAAAGTCTCAATGGAATGTAAATTGAGATGAATTCTCTTATAAAGACCATATCCTTAGGTTAAGGATAAATCAACGACATAATTATGTGTGAAAAATATAAATACACTCAATATGATTGGATATTTAGTTTAAATCAATCAGATGAAATTCACACATATTCTTGTAAAAACAACACCAATGAATTGGATATTTAACTCAACAAATGGAGATTGAGTTAAAATTACACTTATCAAGTTCATACCGATCACTCGAGAATTTATCAATGGAGTGATTATGTGTATCAAAAGTACATCCACATAAAGGGGAGTGGAAAATATGACATAAGAAAATGAATATTAATTCCACACATAATCTTGGAGTAAAATAATCAATGAAGTATGCGTAAAGCCGAATGAGTGGAAATTGAAATATCAAATTCCCTTATCGATTTGGTAACTTATGAAACATGAACCCATGAAAAAGGATCATACAATGATGATATAAATACCCATAAATTAAAGTATATTACACAATGAATACAATCATGGGCAGTACACATACACCACATGCAATAAATAAGTGGTGAACAATGGAATTCTCACGAAATTAAGAGTGAAATAAGAAACCTCATACTCTATACTTTTTCCCTGGTCAACGGTAGGTTAACCTCCTGTATAATGGTGAAATAATTGTTATTGAATTATACATGAATCATTTACTTTAATATGATATCATATATGATCTTTTAACATTGATTTGTTAATAATATATTAGAATTATCGTCATTTCGGGTGTTAACGGGTTCATTTTACTTTATATTCTTTTTTATGTGAGCCATATTCGTTATTAATGGGATGTATATTATTCATATATAGAATTATATCAAGTCCTTAGATACTATTTTTAAATCATCAAATTATAATTATACTTGAATGGATATGATGGAGAATGAATCTCATCGCGTTCGTGGAGACGGTAGTCCGTACGTACGCACGAGAGACAATATCATTCTTTTGATATTAAAATAATATATAATTGGATGGTATATCATATATACAGAATCATTATCATGTTATATTTATTATTTATATGAGTTAAACATCATTATTATACCCATCCAAATAATAATATATTGAATAACAATTACACCACGACGTGGAGACGGTAAGCCGTACGTACGCACGTATGGTGACATGTTATTCAAAGGATGGATAGAATAATGAATATGGTTGTACCATATTTATAATAATGTCACAGTATATATATGATACTGGAGTTATTATTTTATAATGGTAATAACAAAGAAAGAAGAAGTGGAAGAAGAAAGGAACTTGAAATGGGGTGGTGAAAACATTACCTCTTCTTCGGGTTCTTCCTTTTGATTTGATCAAAAGGGCTCCTTAGGTTGGCTTTATGATCAAACTAAGGCCTCTAGGTTGTATTGAGGGACGTTTATAGAGTATTTGGGTAGGGTTTGGCCGAACCAAAAGGCTTTTAAGGTGTGAATAAATGAGAAGGAGGAGTGCCCTTTTATAAGAAGGGTGAGGGGCTCCTTTGGAAAAGCTAGAAATATTAATTTATAATAAATTCATATTCGGTTTATAATGGCTCCAAAGTTTATTATTTAAATTTTAAGGTGGGGATGGGTCTAAAACAACTCAACCAATAGAAGTTATACAGGTTTGGGTCATTATATTAACCTTATCTTTAAGTATTAACTCTTAGTTAATTAGTTTCTCTTTTACAATGTCTCTTTGTATTTTTATATTATATGGTTAATAAACATACTATATACATCCAAGAGACCCCCAAGTGGTCCATTAATGATATACCTATCATGATATAAGTCTCTTGGCCGAACCTTAGATTTTTAGGAATTTAATATCAATTAATAATATAATATTTGTTTTAAAAAACTCTTTTATGTCAATTTTGACACTATTCAATAGTTGATTTTTGTGAAACACGTAACAGAATGATTACTTCGAAAAAAGTTAATTATATAAATCCTAATATGTCATATTAACCTAGAAAATTATTTTAATTCAATAAAAGTCTCAAATTATATTTATTTGGGTATTTATAATATCAATTATTCTAATTTTTCACTATTATGGTAATTACTGCATCACCATTGTGTCATAAATAAATTAACTTATTTAATGTCTAAAAATTATAAATAAAATATAATTGTGTAGGAAATATTTTTATCTTTATAATTAATATTTATAGTCTAAAATAAAACATATATAACCCCATGTAACAATTGTTTTCCTAAAAGCTATATGCTTGTGTCATTTTTGTATTTATTTTAACTTAATTAAAATAAAGTGTCATTATCACTTACAAGTGGATCCATGGGGTCCCAAAATAGACCCAAAGATCACCATGGTAGAACATGTATCAAAAAATATGGTTAAGACACGTTTTAGGGTAATTTAGTATTATTTTAATATTATTTTTTAACCCTTGTTTACCGGATTTACCCTTTAACCATGGTAAATAAAATATTTACCGAAATAATTATCCAAAATGTCTAAAAATAAAAGTTACCTATTTACACAATTTGAAAATCCTGATTCCAAATATGGAATCCATTTTTCCAAATTCAAAACACAGAAGTGGCAGAAATTAATTTAAAATTAATTCTCGTTGTTAAAACAAAAAGTGTGTTTTTAAGAGATAATAACTATCAAAAGATTGGCACTTGTTTATGTCTGGTTTAAATGTGAAATTATGTTCAATGACCCACATTGTATTACATGGTAAAAATATATTCTAAATATACTTTAAAACCACTCAAATTCATAATTTATCACTATTAATTATTTTGATTAAAAAAGTTGTTTTTAATTAAAATTTAGTAATTTTCACTATTCATCAAAATATGAAAGTTATCCGAAAAGTACCAACATTTCACCCTAAGATTATTTCGATATTCCAAATCCAAAAATGAAGTCCATTTTGAGATATAGAATTTATAAAATTTCAAAAAGTAGGTATTACTATTCATAACAACTAGTTTGATTGGTTATGGTGTGTTAAAATCTCGAAGTTGCATACAATGCACACCATTGCATTATTCGAAAGGAAACATACCGTGGAAGCTTGTGGTGTTACATTCTCCCCTCCTTCAATAAATTGCGTCCTCACAATTTTTAAAATTGTGCTTGGGAATATAATGGAAAGTCCCACATCAGAAAAAGAGTCTATAAAACTATCACTTTAAAAGAAAGAAAGAGAGGTATAAAGGTCATCCAAGATAACCCATACTCGGATTCCATGTAGGAAAACATGGATATGGATGATAAACTAAGTGTAAAGTTCTGATGGAGAGGGATAGAAATCATTATCAAGAGAAAGTTAACAATACGAAAACCACAAACTTGTGTTGGGACAAACGGTCATTAGTCTCCTAGTAGGAAAGTAAACGGACAACATTTTTTTTGTTTTAAGTTACATTACATAAGGACGAGGAATTCATTTATGATATTGACTAAAAACATAATGAGATATACTTACTTTTTAAGTAGAGTTTCATTATTTAATAACTTTTTACCACTAACTTATTTTTTTTGGACAATGAGTATTCAAGAAGAGTTGGTCACAATAAAAGAGCTAGAATAATCTTCTATAGAAATACATGATCCATGTAGGATAAACTATATATTTAACTTGTCTTTAGAGATTAATCAAAACCAAAATGGTTAGTATAAGATCTGATGATCCCCCAAATGTATATTCCATTAGAAAAAAATACTAATCTTAATTTCTAAAATTAAACCAACAATACCCCAAAGTTAAATAAATACCATTCAATAATAAATTCTCCTTAAAATCATTCAATGTAATCCAAACTAATATTGAAACCTAAAACATATAAGAATGTAGTCTTCCATGTTAAATTGTATCTCCAAATGACATCATCTACTCTTAAAGTCACATACTTAAAAGTAATTAACCTAATCAGATATTCTTTATTATAGGTTAATCATTTCCATAAATAACCCAAATCACTATAGATCCACAATAAAAACATAGATAAAAATCCACCATTACTCCTCTAATGACATCCCATAGTATTCTATTTTCCTTGAACATATAGTGTTCCCAAAAAAGTGAACATCTTCCAAAATAACATTTTTCACTTAATCACCAAATCATTTTCCTATACTAAGGGTATTCATTTGATAAGACATAAGAACCAAAATCAACATATTATTGATCAATAAAATAATTTAACTAAAGAAAATAGTCACACTAACCAGGGAATTCACTTAGTCCAGTGGTAGGCGATAAATCCCAATCTCAATTTGGTTGTGGGTTCGATTCCCACAGCTTTGTCCGACGCGACGGGTTGTCACACGGTCTATGTGTTGTCCTTTTTCAAAAACTATATTTAAAATATTACCAAAATGAGATAAATTCCTCAAAATAACATAATTTAACCACAAATGTTATATCATACCTTGCATTTTCATCCCAAATTATAATAACTTATAATTTTATCAAACCCCAATGATAATATAAAACCAAATGGTTATTTATACCTATATTCACAAGAGAAGAGACAATTCTTCCTCAAATATCATTCTCACATGGAAAACTGCGGGGTTATAAATACAAGAGAAAATTATTCCAAAGTAAACCCATCAACAAGGAGCACTAATACTTTTTAAACATTTCTCCAACCATTTATTTCCACATAGCTTCTTCTTTGACCAAGAAAATATCATATAGAATAGGAAATTCACTCGGGTAATGGCCAGGTCCCCTACATTTACGGAAAATGACTGTAAATGGACTCTTTGGACCATTTTTATCTTCTTCCATAGTACTCTTCATTTTTCTTCGGCAATTATTCACTTTATGTCCTTCCTTCCCGCACGTAAAGCATTTCATTGTCCCATTGAGACACTTTCCTGGGTGTCTCCTTCCACATTTCCTACATGATGAAAATTGAGTGTTATTTTCTCCATGGTCTCCATTGCTGTAGCTCTTATCATTTATCACCTTTCTCTTCCTTGTTGAGTCTGGGAGTTGGTTAATATATATGTTGTTGATCATATTTTTGGAAAACTGATTTGGCATAAAGACAATATCTTTTATGCCTATCAACATTCCATTTTTTTGCTCATTTCCACCACCATTCCCACCTCGTACATCATTCCCAAAGTCACTATGACTTCCTTGGAATCCAGCCATTGACTAAAACCAGAAAGCATTGTGTGAGTAACAGTAGTCGTAAAATCATTTAGATATTAAAATGTCACCATATTCTCAATTTGAAACATATTAGGATTAACCAAGGTCATTTACTCTCATCGTATATATATAAATTAAATCGGTTTGTAAAGAAAATGTAAATTATCCTAAGCATATCCCCTGGGAGTGTCGTAACCAAGAGTGCAGCAAGTCCCGTTGTCGTGCACCAGTTCCCATTCGAGTCTAGATCAAAGTGGTGTTTTCGGGTTTTACCCCTAGGTACATCTGTGCCAGAGCCGCCTCTACCTGCTCGTATCCAGACAGGGATGTATTGCTCGGAAAACTCACAAAATCTCTAAAATACCAAAATTCTAGGAAGTTCTTCTATACTAATCCTCAAAGTTCATCTTAGGTCTACGTGCTCTAATCAGAGTTTATCTAAATCTAGCTTCCAAGGTTTATACTAAAATTCCTCTGATACCAACTATAACGCCTCGACCCCAGTTACCCAGAGTCGGTGCATTATCACATAACATTGGCATGAACACAAGAAAGATCAAGTCTCGAATGACCGATTAGTTTAGTAACCTTGGAAACACTAGATACAATCATAAAGTTTTACATTACATAAAAAACATCTTGTCTCCATATCCCCTCATACTATCCTTGTAGGTCATTCATAAATTACTTCTTCATAATCCTGGGAAAAATAAAACATTGAAAGGGGTGAGCTCAGATGCTCAGTAAGGATAACATTATAGCAGAAACTTTCATAGATAAGCATAAACACTTAAGGCAGTTTATAACTAAAACAAAAGCCTTTTAAACTTGAACTTCAACATAAAATGGAAAAGATAAAATAAAATAATGCCATTTACTTACTCACATGGATATTCTACTAGTCGAACTATCACATGAAATATCAATAACCACTTTCATAATGATGGAATGCATAATGCCAGACTATCATAACCACATAGCCAAGGCCTCGTTCCAAGACTACAAATAAGATTTTTCCAAGGCCTTGTGCCAAGACACTAGTTTGTCTCATGATACCTACCGATGCATCGAGGAGCTATAGCGGGCTCCACCCGTCACTTATTAAGTCCAATTCATTCCTCATATGAACAGGTCTAAACATAACATAAACATTCGTATTAAAACTAGCATACGAAATGTCAATACTTTAACCACAAAGCATGAATGGTATAAAAATAGCACATCCACAGTCAAACATAACTCATTCGATACAATATGGAAGATTGTATTGTATCACATTAACCTCAATCAAGAATAATGAAGGATGTTGACATAGATGAAAATAATCGTCAAAATTATTTGAGAGAAATATCCCCCTTTTTCTTGAAATCATTAAAAAGTCACACTATTTGTCAAGAAGCCATTTAAAAATAGATTTTTGAATCAAAGTGTCCCATACCACTTTGAAACTTTTTAAAAGGATTTTTAATTTTAAAAATTTAATTTCCATATAAATAAATCCTTAAAACCATTTTTAAAACATGGACATTAATGAGCAAGATTTATATGAATAAGTCTTTAAAACATTTAAAAATGGTATTTTAGTTAGAGATTCTAACCAAAAGAGAGAAACTTGAATACAAATAATTGAGGTAATAAAAACTTTGTAATATCATGAGAATAAAGGGATTCATGATATACTATGTCAAAGTACAATATATACACCATATAAAAGTGATTTGGTGTATAACAACAAAGAAGTCTCAATGGAATGTAAATTGAGATGAATTCTCTTATAAAGACCATATCTTTAGGTTAAGGATAAATCAACGACATAATTATTTGTGAAAAATATAAATACAGTCAATATGATTGGATATTTAGTGTAAATCAATCAGATTACATTCACACATATTCTTGTAAAAACAACACCAGTGAATTCGATATTTAACTCAACAAATGGAGATTGAGTTAAAATTACACTTATCAAGTTCATACCGATCACTTGAGAATTTATCAATGGAGTGATTATGCGTATCAAAAGTATATCCACAGAAAGGGGAGTGGAAAATATGACATAAGAAAATGAATAGTAATTCCACACATAATCTTGGAGTAAAATAATCAATGAAGTATGCGTAAAGCCGAATGAGTGGAAATTGAAATATCAAATTCCCTTATCAATTTGGTAACTTATGAAACATGCACCCACGAAAAAGGATCATACAATGATGATTTAAATACCCATAAATTAAATTATATTATACAATGAATACAATCATGGGCAGTACACATACACCACATGCAATAAATAAGTGGTGAACAATGGAATTCTCACGAAATTAAGAGTGAGATAAGAAACCCCTTACTTTGTACTTTTTCCTTGGTCGATGGTAGGTTAACCTCCTGTATAATGGTGAAATAATTGTTATTTAATTATAAAATAATCATTTACTTTAATATGATATCATATATGATCTTTTAATATTGATTTGTTAATAATATCTTAGAATTATCGTCATTTCGGGTGTTAACGGGTTCATTTTACTTTATATTCTTTGTTATGTGAGCCATATTAGTTATTAATGGGATGTATATTATTCATATCCAGAATGATATCAAGTCCTTAGATACTATTTTTAAATCATCAAATTATAATTATACTTGAATGGATATGATGAAGAATGAATCTCATCGCGTTCGTGGAGACGGTAGTCCGTACGTACGCACGAGCGACAATATCATTCTTTTGATATTAAAATAATATATAATTGGATGTTATATCATATATACAGAATCATTATCATGTTATATTTATTATTTACATGAGTTACACATCATTATTATACCCATCCAAATAATAATATATTGAATAACAATTACACCATGACGTGGAGACGGTAAGCCGTACGTACGCACGTATGGTGACATGTTATTCAAAGGATGGATAGAATACTGAATATGGTTGTACCATATTTATAATAACATCACAGTATATATATGATACTGGAGTTATTATTTTATAATGGTAATAACAAAGAAAGAAGAAGTGGAAGAAGAAAGGAACTTGAAAAGGGGTGGTGAAAACATTACCTCTTCTTCGGGTTCTTCCTTTTGATTTGATCAAAAGGGCTCCTTAGGTTGGATTTAAGATCAAACTACGGAATATATGTTGTAGTGAGTAAAGTTTAGAGAGTATTTGGGCAGGTTTTGGCCGAACCAAAAGTCTTTTAAGGTGTGAAGAAATGAGAAGGAGGAGTGCCCTTTTATAAGAGGGGTGAGGGGCACCTTTAGAAAAGCTAGAAATATTAATTTATAATAAATTCATATTCGGTTTCTAATGTCTCCAAAGTTTATTATTTAACTGTTAAGGTGGGTATGGGTCGAAAACAACTCAACCAATATAATTTAGTTAGGTTTGGGTCATTATATTAACCTTATCTTTAAGTATTAACTCTTAGTTAATTAGTTTCTCTTTTACAATGTCTCTTTGTATTTGTATATTATATGGTTAATAAACTTACTATATACATCAAAAAGACCCCAAATAGGTCCATTAATGATATACCTATCATGATATAAGTCTCTTGGCCGAACCTTATATTTTTAGAAATTTAATATCAATTAATAATATAATATTTGTTTTAAAAACTCTTTTATGTCAATTTTGACACAATTCAATAGTTGATTTTTGTAAAACACATAACAGAATTATTAATTCGAAAAAAGTTAATTAAATAAATCCTAATATGTCATATTAACCTATAAAATTAGTGTAATTCAATAAAAGTCTCAAATTATATTTATTTGGGTATTTATAATATCAATTATTCTAATTTTTCACTATTATGGTAATTACTGCATCACCATTGTGTCATAAATAAATTAACTTATTTAATGTCTAAAAATTATAAATAAAATATAATTATGTAGGAAATCTTTTTATATTTCTAATTAATATTTATAGTCCAAAATCCAACATATATAACCCTATGTAACAATTGTTTTTTCTAAAAGATATATGCTTGTGTCATTTTTGTATTTATTTTAACTTAATTAAAATAAAGTGTCATTATCACTTACAAGTGGATCCATGGGGTCCCAAAATCAACCCAAATATGCCCATGGTCGACCATGTATCAACCAATAGGGTCAAGACACGTTTTAGGGTAATTTAGTATTATTATAATATTATTTTTAACCCTTGTTTACCGGATTTACCCTTTAACCATGGTAAATAAAATATTTACCGATGCAATTATCCAAAATGTCTAAAAATAAAAGTTACCTATTTACACAATTTTAACATCCGGATTCCAAATATGGAATCCATTTTTTCAAATTCAAAACACTGAAGTGGCAGAAATTAATTTAAAATTAATTCCCATTGTTAAAACAAAAAGCATGTTTTTAAGAGATAATAACTATCAAAAGATTGGCACTTGTTTATGTCTGGTTTAAACGTGAAATTATGATCAATGACCCACATTGTATTACATGGTAAAAATATATTCTAAATATACTTTAAAACCACTCAAATTCATAATTTATCACTATTAATTATTTTGATTAAAAAAGTTGTTTTTAATTAAAATTTAGTAATTTTCACTATTCATCAAAATATGAAAGTTATCCGAAAAGTACCGAAATTTCACCCTAGGCTAATTTCGATATTCCGAATCCAAAAATGAAGTCCATTTTGAGATATAGAATTTATAAAATTTCAAAAAGTAGGTATTACTATTCATAACGGCTAGTTTGATTGGTTATGGTGTGTTAAAATCTTGAAGTTGCGTACAATGCACGCCATTGCATTATTTGAAAGGAAACGTACCGTGGAAGCTTGGGGTATTACATAAAAACTGTGGGTTGGTTTTTATTTTTGGTTAATTAATGTGTGGTGTCCAAAACCAAAATAATAAATAATTCTCTCTCTTTTCCAATATAAACTCTCCCAATATCTCACTTTTATTCACTAAAAACCCTTATAAAATGTACCTAATCTTCTCTCCTCTATCTAGTATCCTCCCAAGGCGCCCCAAGCTCCCAATAATCCTCTATCAAGAATCTCCCAATCCTTTGGATCACACTTCAATGTAAGGGATTCTTCCTATCTCACTTTTGTCCAAATTTCTTTATATTGTTATACCCTTTTTCAATTAAAAATGGTGGGTTATGATTTCACACCTCCCCAATAATTCCCTATTTATGTTTGAATGATGTGATACCCATTTCTCTATCATTAATTCCTCCCAAGTACACCAATAACCATGCCAAAATTCCGTAAGGGATTTCCCTCTCCTCATTTACATTCAAGAAATTATTTTATATTATGCATATAAATTCCATTACAAATCTTAAGATATTATGTTCCATAACCCCATTACTATCCATTTCATGCATAAATGATGAGATACCCCTTTCTCTCTCATCAACCCATTTTACGATTTCTATTTGATGTCATTATGTTGCTGAAGTTACACCAAAATTTTCCATGCCAAAGTCATTATGTAGTGAATACCATGCCCATTTCCCTATCAAGGGTATTAACCTTTATTCACATTTAATTATTTATTGTAGAGTTTCATGTATTAATTACACATTCTTTTATTTTAGAATAAATGATGATGTTTAATGAATCCATGTTATATGATCCATGTGGCACACTTATGCATGAAATGAAATGATTAAGAAGGGTGCGCCCTAATAGCGCTCCAATGCATTGGGTAAAGATTAGTATCATGATACGTCAATTGAAATGAGGTTTTACTCAAGATAATTCAAGTCCAATGAGGGTATACTCATGATCCATATGCAATGATCCTTTCCTCATGCTATTATCACGTTAAATGTTGATGCCACATTTCCATGTTATGATAATCATGCTACACCATGTCTTTATGTTCATGTTTCTTGTATGCTACATTGATATTACTATTGCCTAACATGTAATGTATTCTTCATCTTATTCCTTGTTTACTCCCTTACTTGGATTTATAGCTCACTATTTTCTTATTCATTTCCTATGGTTATCCCATGCAATGATAAGTATGAAGAAATGTGTGTGGTCGTGAAAATAAGTTTTCAATAAAGATGTCTATTTCATGTTTTAAGTTGTTATGTAATGTTCCTAAGCCCAAATGACACTATAAATCTTCATCTTCTATATTGTATCAAGTGAATATTTTATGTAATAAATTATTTTTAAGTGTGAAATAAAGATAAGGGTTGTTATAGTTGGTATCAGAGGATATGTTTAGTTATTTTTTTGATTAGGATTAGAAAAACCTAGTGAAAGACTTAGGGATAAGACTAAGTATAATAAAAAAGTACCTAAATTTTTGTGAGTATTGATTAAGTGGTTTATCAAGAAAATATATCCCTATAAAGATACAAGTAGGGAGAGGCAGCTTTGGAACATATGTATTTAGGGGTAAAACCCAAAAGCACTACTTTGAGCTAGACTTGAATAGGAACCGGTGCACGGAAATGGACTTTGATGTATTGTGGGTTATGAAACTCTCGAGGGATATGATTTGGTAAATTCATAAGCTTATTATGAACCATTATTATGGGAAATAAAAAAAATTCCTGAAGAATTTAAGTTGGGAAGTATATCATGGATAACATAGATTAAAGCCAATAATTTCATAAGTTAAGAAAATAAAAGTAATTTATAAGTCATCCATTTTTTCTTTGGATTACCCTTTATGTGTTACCCCTAACTTTCCTTTTATTACATCCAATGGTCGGTAATAGGAGGACTCGGGCTAACAGCTTATGCGAAGATCAATGTGATGATTGTTCTAATTAGATTCCCAATTCGATGAGAGTGGGAATCGCAAACTTTGTCACAATAATCTATCAGTTAACTCAAGTTTTGAATAAAATCATGGGTCAAGAGGAACGTTCAACCCCTCCTAAGAAAGAACAAGTCACAATAGAGAGCTTCATGAGACAAAGTCCTCCTACTTTTAATGGATCATCTGATCCCTCAATTTCCGAACAATGGATCAACTCCATTGAAAAGATATTCTCCATCCTGCAATGTTCTGAATAATAGATGGTTATTCTAGCTACTTATTGTATGGAGGGTGAACCTGATCAATGGTGGACATTGATAAAAAATATGAAGCCTAAGGAGGAGATTGTGGCATTGGAATGGATGAATTTCCGAAAAATGTTTTTCGATAAATATATTTCTCGCACCCTCCGAATTAAGATGGAAAGGGACTTCCTTTCCATCAAGAAAAAATATAAAGAATCCATCAGAGAGTATGATGAAAAAATCACAAGGCTTGAACAATATGCCTCTAAATTTTTCATTACCCCCTAATGTAGGTTTGACTGCTTCTTTGGTGGGCTAAAACCAAGTCTATGGAAATCCCTAGTGATATGTGAGTTCGAGAGCTATGAGGAAATTGTATGATGTGCCCTCAAAGTCAAAATGAAGATATTATAATCTCAGGGGCATCATGGGGATAAGAAGCATAAGGTGGACTTTAATTCTAGTGGTCCGATTGATAAATCCAATAGTGATAAGAAAATCCAGTACCCCACTTACCAATGGTGTGGGACGAAGAACCCCAGAAATTTCTTGAAGGGGATAAGAAAATGCTTTAGGTGTGGAAGAGAAGGGAACCTGGACATTAATTGTTGACAAGAAAAACCCACAACTATGATAGAGGATAAAAATGATCTATTAGACCCTCAAAGCATTGTTCATTGCTTCAACTGCAAAGAACCAGGGAACTTTGAAAACCAGTTCTCTAAGATAAGGGTTTTTGGAGGCAACCAACAATCTCTAAGGAAGCAAGGGAAATATTTTTCCATCACTACTGTCGAATTGAACCCCGACAACAAAGTTGTGATAGGTACGCTGGTTATTCATTCAATATTAGTGAATGTACTTTTTGATTCTTTTTCTATGCATTCTTTTATATCCTGAATGTTTAGTAGAATAATCCCAACACCACCACAAATCATGGAAGTAAATATTTCAGTGAGAATAGTAAATGGATAAATCATTGCATCCATTGAATATAAATCCTCCCCTATCATAATTTTTGGTTTTAACTTCCTGTTAAACCTCTTCATACTCCCTCTAGTGTAATTTTATGCAATTATTGGAATGTATTGTCTTTCCTTATATAGATCCAACATTAATTGTCTTGAGAGGGAAATCACTCTCCATATTAAGAATCAACCCTCGATTCTGTACAAGTGAAAGGAGGGGGATAATCTTATTTGGAACCATCATCTCAAGTGTGGATATTACTACCCTATGTGCATGCGTATCTTTCTCATATGATTGAGTCTAAGGAAGCAACCATCCTTGAAGACATTCCTATTGTGAGGGAATTTCTTGACGTGTTTCCAGAGGAATTTTCTAGTCTTCCTCCAAT
This sequence comes from Viscum album, assembly GCA_963277665.1. Classification (NCBI taxonomy): domain Eukaryota; kingdom Viridiplantae; phylum Streptophyta; class Magnoliopsida; order Santalales; family Viscaceae; genus Viscum; species Viscum album. The sequence continues at coordinate 1,719,008,920 of OY728132.1, forward strand.
AAAAGATGTTTAATTATCATTTGATCTTATACCTGGGGTGTTTACAATATCCAAGACTCTATATATAATGACTATTGTGGAGGTTGAAGATATGAAGAAATAACTACAGGAGAATCTGGATAAAGGGATTATACACCCAAGTGCTTCTCCATGGGGTGCACCAGTCCTCTTCATCCGGAAGAAGGATAGTTTAATGCGTCTTTGCATCGATTATTGTGAACTCAACAAAATCATGATAAAGAACAAGTATCCTCTTCCATAAATTTATTACTAATTTGATTAGATACATAGAGCACAATAATTCTCCAAGGTGGGTCTATGGTTGGGATATTGTCATGTGAGGGTAAAGAAGGAGGATATCCCCAAGACTGCTTTTCGTAAAAGATGTGGGCACTATGAATTCATAGTAATGCCTTTTGGACTCACTAATGCTCCATAAATCTTCATGGACTTGATGAATGGAGTTTTGAGAGAGTACCTCCACAAATATTTGGTAGTATTTATAGATGATATTCAAATATACTCTAAAACCAAGGAGGTGCATGAGGAGAATCTAATCACTATACTAGAGACCTTGTGAAAGGAGAAGCTCTATGAAAAGTATATCAAGTGTGATTTATGGTTAAAGAAAGTCTCATTCTTGGGTCATATGATCACAAGAAATTGGATACCTATAGATCCCTCTAAGACAGCTGCAATTGAGGGATGGTCAAGACCAACACCAATAACGGATATCTGTAGCATCCTCTGGTTAGCTAGATATTATCACTGATTTGTGAGAAATTTATCATGCTTTTTCAACCCTCTTTCTAAGATAACTTGTAAGGGAGTAAAGTTTTCTTAGAGTGATGAATGAAAATATAGATTCAAGGAGTTGAAAATAAGGCTTATCACTACACTCGTTCTCACACTACCCACAAGTAGAGAACTTTTTGTGGTATTTAGTGATTCTTTGAAGAAGGGCCTTGGGTTTGTGTAGATAAAAAATGATAAAGTAGTTTCCTATGATTCATGGAAATTGAAAGTTCATGAGAAAACCTATCCAACACCAGATCTAGATTTGGATGAATTAATCTTCTCTTTAAAAATTATGTGAAATTAAATCTTTGGGGAGAAGTGTGAAATATACACAAATCACAAAAGCCTCAAGTATATATTCACATAAAAATAGTTGAATATGCACCAATAAAGATGGGTAGATCTGATAAAAGACTATAACTGCTCAATCCATCACCACCCTGGGAATGCGAACAAGGTGGAGGATTCTCTAAGTAGAAAGGACCTAGTAATTCAATCATTGATTTGAATTTAAAATGATCCAATCTTCTAATATTTGATGAATATGGAAATAGAAATCATAAAGAAAAGAATGTCATCAATCTTTTCACAAATTATTTCTTAACCGTCTCTTTTGGAAAGGTTAAAGGATGCTCAAAAGTATGATGTGGGAATTATAAATAAGGTGGAAACTATCAGAAAAGGGAAATCCTCAAAGTTCAATGTTAATGAAGAAGTAATTGTGATATTTGGTTCAAGACTATGTGTTCCATAAAATTCAGAGTTAAATAAAGAACTTTTGGATGATGCAGATAGTTCGAATTTCTCTATTCACCTAGGAAACACAAAGATGTATCTAAAGTTCCCAGTCATGATTCTAGTATCACTGAGAGTGGGAGGGGTGAATTAGTGATTTCTTTTTCTTTTTATGTTTCCTTGTTTTTGAAACAACCTTCACCTTCTGTTAAAGAGTTTCTTCCCTGCTGAACACACACAACCACAGGAACACAAGATTTATAGTGTTCACTACTCAAAAAGAGTAGCTACGTCCTTGGTATAGTACAGAAAAAATCTAGTACCACACAATCCACTAGAAAAAAAATCCTTTGATGTGGAATACAATGAGTAGGATATTCTCATACACTCATGTAGCACTTTGAAAAAAAATCTAATAGTGTGTGTGATCCCTCATAGCACAAATAGAGTAATGTAATGATTTTGTGCTTATTAATGAACTTTCAAAAATCAAATATTTCAAAACAATTCTTCACTTTCCTACCCAGAAGCTGGTAAGAACCTCCTGGTGCAAACAGCTTACATGCCACACCTTTCTTGTGAGCCTCCCTGCTTTCACACCACCTACTTGCGCGCCACTCATCTTGCGTGCCTACTTGATTGCGCGCCACTAACTACTTGTATTCCACTATTGTGCATAGATCACAACTTGCGTGCCACCTTTGGCTTATACACAACACACTTCTTGAACACACCTCCCTGTTTGCGTGCCACTTGATAAAACACTATTTTGATGAATATTTTATTGATAATAAATGATATAATTTCTTCACATTATGTTAAATATGTTTATTTATAAAATATTTGGGATTTGATCATTCATTTGAAAATTTGGAGAAAATTCCAGTTTTACCCTTTATAGTACACTGTAGTATTTCGAAGATACCTATTTTTATATTTATTATTTGAATTTTAAATTATGTAAAACTGTTCCTAACTTAATTTTCTACAACTTTTGTTCAGGAAACTAGAGCTGATAAGAGCATTTGGATGGAGTAAATGGGACATTAAGACAATGGTGGGCTGGACTCGGCAAAATGAACATGGGTTCTGTATTTGGGCCATATCTTTTACATACGAAATTTGATTGAGCCCAAATTTTGAGTAAAGCTAGGGGACATGATTTGGAACAAATAATCCTTCTGGAAATCCGGTTAATTCACGAGTTTTTGAGGTCAACTAGGTGGTGTAACGTGGAATAAAATATTTGGCCGAGTTTTTCATTTCACACTTAAAAAGTTATGTATCCCTAGCCCTCACAAACTATATTCAAAGGGGGTTTTAACTCTTTGATAGTGATGGTAGAGGAGTTGGTAAGGTTTGGACGAAAGGTAGTTTCTTGGGAGCCCTTCACAACTCTTGGAAGAAGTAATCCTTTGTGCAAACCTCTCTTCCAAAAAGGCTCTCCTCTCCCACCTCTTCTTTGTATTTCTTTTAATTCATGTTTGTTTCTTGAATTTTTCTTCAAATAATCTTTTGTGTTCTTACCTATTATTATTCTCATAATCTTCTTAATTGGGTTGGAATCAAGAGTGGAGACAATATTGGGTTCTACCCTTTCAATCCTTTGCTTATGAAAAACGTCGCCACGATGACTATACCGCCCATGGAAGAGTAGTTCTTTTTAGTAATCGATCGAACTCTATACTTATTCATTTAATTATTTTGAATCATTGATCTTCTGTAATTCACTTAATATGATCCATGAATTGTGTTTTTAAATTGCAGGAAACTAATCAATCAATTGAACAATTAACACAAAACACGCGAGGTTGGGAATTGTGTAAATTGTGAGAGCGCAATCTTAATCGGTAATACAAGACCATACGGGATAAATTTGTAGAGTTAAAATATAATCCCTAAACAAAATTCATCCTCATTTACAGAATGGATATGTGCTTTAATTAACCATTGACCATAATCTAAACTTAGAACAACAATCAATGTAGGGTGTTGCGATTACGTGTTCCGAAGCTAGCCTAGGGTTTAAGTAATTTCATCTTTGTGGTTAAGTTAACTCTCGTAGGGTTCGAGGGATAACAAATTAGGGGATTATAATTAAGTGGATATTGATTTGAATGATAATGATTAATAAGTGAAAGAAGATGTATAGTTAAATCGATTATGCCTTTTAAAATATTTTCTAAAAAAACATCTTCTTGTTGTTTCTTTTTAATCAAACTTCATTTCAAAATTAAAAACAAAAAAAATGCAATCCTCTTCCAGAAAACTTCTTCTAGATTTATAAACTATAAAAAACCACCCCCATACTTTCAATTAGTGTTTTTATTCCCTTTTACTTTGTTTTTATAATACCTCTGAAAAGTTTTTTTAATTCACTTCCTCCTTTGAGAGACGACCTTGGTCAGCCACTCTGCTGCACCTAAGTACCCCAAAAATCACACTAATCATTTGAGGGTGCCCACGACAGCGATCTTTCAAATTGGCGCTGTTACCGGGGAGGAAAGTAATTTATTCAACCATTTAGAGGTATTTATTTTATTTTTCATTTTATTATTTTCTTCACCTCTCTCTTTCATCTTTCCCCTTTCTCAAGTTTTCATTTTTTTTCATCCTCATCTTTTCTTTTTGGACCATCAACTCAACTTCTCATTTTTATTTTACTATGGTCCACTCACTTTCTTTTCATTTTTATTTGATTTATGACACGAACTAATCTTGAAGATCTCTTAGATATTGACCCTGAGATTGAACGTAGCCTTAGGGCTCGAATCAGAAATTCTCAGTCTAGGGGAAGTTTCAATATTCAACCAGTTGGTGAATTCCTCTCTTCTGGAAACATTGAAATTGGAAGCTATTAAAATTAAAAAATAAAATAGGAACCAATGACTGAAAACAATGGAAATGAACTTAATAGAACCATTTGATAATTGGCTGCACCTGATATTAACTATCAACCAAACTGTATTGCATACCCAAATCTTGAATCGGACTTTGAACTAAAATCTGGGTTAATTCACTTACTTCCAAAGTTTCATGGCCTCTCTGGTGAGGATCCCAATAAACATTTGAAAGAATTTAATGTGGTTTGCTCAACCCTAAAACCTAGAAATGTTTCTGAAGATCAAATAAAATTAAGAGCATTCCCATTTTCACTTGATGGAGCTGCAAAGGATTGGATGTACTATTTACAACCTGAAGATATAACATGTTGGAACGATTTGAAACATCTTTTCTTGCAGAGATTTTTTCCAGCATCAAGGACCATATACATTCGAAAGGTGATATTAGGGATCAATCAAGCACAAGGGGAGTCAATATATGAGTATTGGGAGAGATTCAAGAAGTTGTGCGCAACCTGTCTGCATTACCAAATCAGTGAGCAACTCCTCATCCAATACTTCTACGAAGGATTCACACCCATGGAGAGGAGCATGGTGGATGCTGCAGCTGGAGGAGCATTGGTGGACAAGACACCAGTAGCCGCACGTTCATTGATCGACAAGATGGCCCAAAACTCCCAACAATTTGGTAATAGAGGTACACCACATGTCAGAGGAGTACATCAGGTAAGTCCTTCTTCTCTTGAAAGTCATTTGATTGATACTAAGTTAGAATAATTGACAACCATGGTGAGGCAAATTGCATTGGCACAAAAGACATCTCTACCCCCTCCTTCAAGGTCTTGTGGAATTTGCACTAAGACAAGCAACCCAACTGACTGTTTCCCACAACTACAAGAGACAAAGGATTGCGTAGCAGTATTCCCAGGGAGACCATTTCAGCAGCAACAACAACCATATCCCTAAAAGAAGTTTCATTAATTTTCTCCAATATACAACCAAGGGTGGAAAGATCAACCGGACATGAGGTATGGCTCTGGACAACAACAAAGGCCCCCTTTTCAACCAAACTTTCAGCAGCCTCCACCTTACCAACAGGGTTTCCAACAACCCCTAAGGAGATTTGAAACTCAAACATCAACAAGTCAGCAATAAGGGAATCCCCCACCAAAGGTAGATTCTAATACTGATGATATTTTGAAGCAAATTGTTCTTAATCAACAGAATGAGCTAAAGAGTCAAAGTTCGGAGCTGAGGGAGTTAAAGACTCAAATGAGCCAGATTACCACCGCCCTCCATGAACTTGTAAGTAAGAATTACAGAAATCTACCTTCCCAACCCACTCCAAATCCAAAGGGGAATGTTTGTGCCATCACATTGAGAAGTGGGAAGCAAATGAACGATACATCTGTACCTACCATTCCACTGGGATTCACCTCAACCCTAGAGAAGCCGCATTCCATACCAACTGATGAGAAATACAAGGAGAAAGATAAAGGTGAGAAAAAGATTGATGATGTTCCTTCTAAACCCCTTCCTTTTCCCAACAGGGTTGTTCAAACCAAGAAGATGGCTGAAGAAGCAATTAAAAAGGAGGTTTTGGATACATTTAAGCATGTGGAGATCAACATTCCTCTACTTGAAGCCATTAAGCAAATTCCAAGGTATGATAAATTCTTAAAAGAACTTTGTACCAATCGAAGAGGGCTCAAGGGAAATGAGAGGATCAACCTTCGAAGGAATGTCTTGGCACTCATTACACCAACTCTATCAATGCCAACAAAGTGCAAGGATCCCGGGAAATTCACCATCCCATGTACCATAGGGGAGTTACACTTCTCTGATGCTCTTTGTGATTTAGGAGATTCAATAAATGTGATGCCTCACTCTGTATTCTCTTCCTTGCAGGTTGGTGAGTTGAAGCCAACAAGAGTAGTGGTTCAATTGGCGAATAGAGCTACGGCATATCCAGTGGGATTTCTTGAGGATGTACTTGTCCGGGTAAGAGACATGATCTTTCCAGCGGATTTCTATGTTCTTAACCTGGAGGATGATCAGGTAAGTTCTCATTCCCCCATTATCTTAGGTAGGCCCTTCCTCAAAACTGAAAAAACTATCATAAATGTCAATGAGGGTACACTTTCCATGGAGTTTGGATATGAAGTTGTGATATTTAATGTTATGGATTCCATGAAGTACCCCTCAGAGGACCATTCAACTTTTGTTATCTCCCATTTTGAACCACCAAATAAAAACTCCATGGAATTTGATTGTCCTATGCTTAGGGAGATTATGATTATTGGTTCGAGTTTGATGTATAAGATCACTTCCACACATGTTGTTGATACACAATCCTCTCTTGGATTTGATTTTGATGTGGATTCATATTCGGATTTTTATCATGTGAACTCTAATTATGACATGGCTGTTGAGTATGCTGATGGATTTGATGCTTTATTCTCTGATTATGATGATGTATATTCTGATACTGATGCTCTTTGTGCACATATTTCAGTTCCTTTTATGACCCCATCCATACACCACCCCCCTACACTGGAACTGAAGCCATTTCCACCAAATCTAAAATACCCATACTTGTTGAGTGGTGAGAGATTACCTGTTATCATTGCTAAAAATCTCCCTTTTGAACATGAAGAAAAACTTTTGAATCTTTTGAGGGAGAACATCCGGGCAATCGGGTGGACCTTGGATGACATATCAGATATTAGCCCCTCCATTTGAATGCATAGGATTATTTTGGAGGATGGGTCTAAACCGGTGAGGAAAACACAAAGGAGACTCAATCCAACACTTTTGGTGGTTGTTAAAAAAGAAGTTGAAAAATTGCTCGAGGCAGGTATAATCTATCCCATTTCAGATTCTCAGTGGGTAAGTCCAATTCAGGTTGTGCCTAAGAAGAGTGGTGTTACTGTTGCTAAAAATGAGAAAGATGAGTTAATACCAATGAGGGTGCAAAACAGTTTGTGTGTGTGTATTGATTATAGGAAACTAAATCAGTCCACTTGCAAAGACCACTTCCCCCTCCCATTTATTGATCAGATGCTTGAGAGACTAGCTGGGAAAACACACTATTGTTTCTTGGATGTATTTTCTGGATATTTTCAGGTTCCTATAGCTCCAGAGGATCAGGAGAAGACTACATTCACCTGTCCCTTTGGCACATTTGCCTACCGAAGGATGCCATTTGGACTTTGCAATGCCCCAGGTACCTTCCAGAGATGCATGGTGAGTATTTTTTCTGATTTTATTAAGAATTGCATGGAGGTATTTATGGATGATTTTAGAGTGTATGGATCCTCATTTGATGAATGTATAAATAGTTTGGGAAAGGTATTGAATCGTTGTATTGAGAAGAATCTGGTCCTAAACTTTGAAAAGTGTCATTTCATGGTAGAGCATGGCATTGTCTTAGGGCATGTAGTGTCAAAACATGGGATAGAGGTTGATAGATCAAAGGTAGATATTATTTCATCCTTACCATATCCTTCATGTGTGCGTGATGTTAGATCTTTCCCAGGTCATGCAGGATTTTATCGGCGCTTCATCAATGATTTTAGTAAGATTGCTCTTCCTATGTCAAGATTACTTCAAAAGGATTCTGATTTTGTGTTTGATGTTTCTTGCAAGAATTCATTCGATGAGCTAAAACAACATCTGACCACTCCAACTATCATACATCCCCCATGGTGGGAGACTCCTTTTGAGCTTATGTGTGACGCCTCCAACTTCGCGGTTGGAGCTGTCTTATCTCAGAGGGTGGAGGGACGTTCACATGTGATCGCCTATACATCAAGGACGCTAGATTCAGCCCAATCAAATTACACAACCACAAAAAAGGAGTTTCTTGCTATCATATTTGATTTAGATAAATTCCGTTCATATTTATTGGGCCCTAAAGTAGTTGTTTTTTCTGACCATGTAGCTTTGAGGTACCTCCTAAAGAAGCCAGATGCAAAGTCACGACTTATCCGTTGGATGCTCCTTCTTCAGGAATTTGATATTGAGATAAAGTACAAGAAGGGATCAAAGAATTTGGTGGCAGACCACATTATTAGGCTTACTCACACACTAGAGGATGACACCTTGGACCAGGTACCACTTCGGGACACTTTCCCCGATGAACATCTCTATACCATCTTAGGTACGCATCCTTGGTATGCTGATTTAGTTAATTATATTGTTTCCTCTAAAATCCCAGAAAATTTGAAGAATCATCAAGTCTAAAAATTAAAAAGTGAGTCTAGGTTTTATGTGTGGGATGATCCTTACCTCTGGCGCATGTGTAGTGACCAAGTTATTAGGAGGTGTATTCCTGATCACGAGTTTGAGTTTGTTTTTCAATTCTGTCATACACTTGCATGTGGTGGACACTTTGGACCCCAACGGATAGCTAGGAATGTTTTGGACTCTGGATTATATTGGCCTAGTTTATTCCATGATGCCCATGTGTTTTGTAAGTCATGCTCTCATTGCCAACACAATGGGAATATTTCTAGGAGACATGAGATGCCCCAATAACCCATACTATTATATGAGATTTTTGATGTATGGGGCATTGATTTTATGGGTCCTCTTCCTAGTTCATTTGGATTTTTGTATATTTTGGTTGCTGTTGATTATGTGAGTAAATGGGTGGCGGCCAAGGCCACCAGGACTGACGATTCTCATGTTGTTGTGGACTTTGTCAAAGCACAGATTTTTTGCAGGTTTGGAGTACCAAAGGCCATCATCAGTGACCAAGGGACACACTTTTGCAATAGGAATTTTGCTTCCCTCCTTAGAAATTATGGGGTGACACACAAAACATCAACACCATACCACCCCTAAACAAATGGTCAGGTTGAGGTTTCAAATCGTGAGTTGAAACAAATATTGGAGAAAACCGTGCAGCCAAATAGGAAGGATTGGAGAAAGCGCTTGGATGATGCATTATTGGCTTATAGGACAGCATACAAGACACCCATTGGTATGTCCCCATTTAGGATTATTTTTTGGAAAGCGTGTCATCTCCCTGTGGAAGTTGAGCATCGGGCATATTGGGCTATAAAGAAATGAAACATGGATTTGGCCCAAGCTGGAATTCAAAGGAAGTTGTAAATTCAAGATCTTGAGGAGATTCGACTGTCATCATATGAGAACTCAAGGCTCTACAAGGAAAGATCAAAAGCATCTCATGAGAAAATGATCCAACAAAGGGAGTTTCTTGTTGGAGAGAAAGTCCTTCTCTATAGTTCACGACTCAAGCTGATGCCTGGTAAGTTGCATTCCAGATGGTTAGGTCCTTATATTGTGACTAATGTTTTTCCTTATGGTGTAGTGGAGATCACACAAAAGGAAACTGGAAGGAGCTTTACAGTCAATGGGAAACGTTTGAAGAGATACATTGAGGGACTTCCTACTGATGCAGTGGATTTTATCACACTGCATGACCCCATCATCACTTGATCACATCAGGCTGTTCCTAACCCTTTCACTTTTATATTATTTGTCCTATTTAAAAATTCTGCATTTCATGTGCATATATCATCTCATGGGTTCACATTGAGGACAATCCAATATTTTAAGTGTGGGGGAGGGAACCTTTTAGTTTAGTAATTTCAATTGTTTTCCTGTTTTAAAAAAAACCAAAAAAATTGTGTGTTTTTTAAATTTTGTGTGTTTATTTTTTTTTCAATTTTCTTTGTGTTTTTGAAATTTTTGAGCTGAAATGATTCTCATCACAATTTTGAAATGCATATCAATGAGGGAAACAATTTATCCCTTGAAACTAAGCTTAAATGAATGTTGAAAATGACTTTGTTTCAAGTTAAAATATTTAGTAATTTCATGGAAAGTACGCTGAATTTTGAATCACATGCCACATCTCACTGTCTTTATATTTGAAATCACTTTCATGTGAGACTTCTAAACCATTATTTTCATATTCTTTACATTCACCTCACTTCTTGAGAGAACCAAACCATGCTTGATTTAACCAGAATTTGATCTATTCCTGTCAAAACTTGAGGGTTTGAGGTACATATGTTTAAATGATTGTGGCATTTCTTTGGTATTAAAGCCCCTATTTCAAGGAATCCTTCTTTATAATGTCCTACATTGAATATTTAATCCTTGTATCCCTTAGAATCCATGCACAGCCTGTTAGGTTAGCCACATTACAATCCAATTTTCCCTATCCAACCAACTCTTGAAGTGAAATTGCATAATCTAGTTGAGCTTAAGTGTGGGGGAATCTATCTTGTGTTGTGCCACCACATTCTATGATACTTTGGGTGGAAAATTAAATTCTGAAGAGATGTGTTTTCTACTGAAGAAAGTCATTATATTTAAAGTTGTTCCTTTTCTGGAGCTTTCATGACAAGTGAAGCTGTGTCTTTTCTGGAGCTTCTAATTGAGGTGGAAAGTTGTGCCCATCTGGAGCTTTCAAGAAAATCATGTTTGAGAAGATTGAAATTTTTTATGCTGAAATTATTAATGGTGTAAAACTTTCATGACTTTTCATGATAATGGAGCTGAATTGATACTATGGGGATTGAGGAGAAGACCATATTAAAGTGAAAATTAGATTAATGCAATTTTGCTTCAAAAAGAGTCAAGCCCTCCTCATTCAGCCTCAGAGTTTTTTACATCTTAATCCTACCAACTGAAAGCCACAGAATAACCCTGAAAAGTCCTCATGATAAACATATGTTCTTGACTCACATCGGGTAGCGATGTAGGAATCTATCAGGCCTATGGTGACCCGTGTATGAGTTTGGATGAGAAAGACATTGCAAAAAAAATAGATATTTGTGTGATGAGAGAAAATTCAAGTGAGGTAAGTGTTTAGTGCATGGGAGGATAAATGAAGTGGAAATATATTGAATAATATAAATGAAGAACTTGAAATAATGGTCTTTTATGAGGCATGATATCTTTTGTTTCTTGGTGTATAATTGTTTGATCTCAATGATATGTGTTTTAAAATTGGTTTTGATTTGATATTGATGTTTACTTGACATGAGGTTTTGCCCAGGAGTGAAAAAGGGTAAGTGTGGGGGAGTTGATAAAACACTATTTTGTTGAATATTTTATTGATAATAAATGATATAATTTCCTCACATTGTGTTAAATAAGTTTATTTATAAAATATTTGGGATTTGATCATTCATTTGAAAATTTGGAGAAAATTCCAGTTTTACCCTTTATAGTGCACTGTAGTATTTCGAAGATACATATTTCTTTATTTATTATTTGAATTTGAAATTTTGTAAAAGTGTTTATAACTTAATATTCTACAACTTTAATTCAGGAAACTAGAGCTGATAAGTGCATTTGGATGCAGTAAATGGGACATTAAGACAACAGTGGGCTGGACTCGGTAGAATGGACATGGGTTTTGTATTTAGGCCATATCTTCTACATATGGGCTTGGATTGAGCCCAACTTTTGAGGAAAGCTCGGGTACATGCTTTGGCACAAATCATCCTTCTGAAAGGCCAGTAAATTCACGAGTTTTGAAGGTCAACTAGGCGGTGAAACATGGAATAAAATATTTGGCCTAGTTTTTCATTTCACATTTAAAAAGTTATGTATCCCTAGCCCTCACAAACTCTATTTAAATGGGGTTTTAACTCTTTGAGAGTGCTGGTAGAGGATTTGGGAAGGTGTGTCCGAAAGGGTGTCTCTTGGGATCCCCTAAAAACTCTTGGAAGAAGTAAGACTTTGTGAAAACCTCTCTTCCAAAAAGGCTCTCCTCTCCCACCTCTTCTTTGTATTTCTTTTAATTCATGTTTGTTTCTTGAATTTTTCTTCAAATAATCTTCTGTGTTCTTCCCTCTTCTTATTCTCTTAATATTATTAATTGGTTTGGAATCAATAGTGGAGACAATATTGGGTTCTACCCTTTCAATCCTTAGCTTATGCAAAACGTCTCCATTATGACTATACCGCCCATGGAAGAGTAGTTCTTTTTAGTAATCGATCGACCCCTATCCTTCTTCATTTAATTATTTTGAATCATTGAGCTACTGTAATTCAATTAATATGATCCATGAATTGTGTTTTTAAATTGAAAGAAACTAAGCAAGCAATTGAACAATTAACATAAAACACGTGAGGTCGGGAATTGTGTAAATTGTGAGAGCGCAGTCTTAATCGGTAATACAAGACCATACGGGATAAATTTGTAGAGTTCAAATATAATCTCTAAACACAATTCATCCTAATTTCCAGAATGGATATGTGATCTAATTAACCACTTACCATAAGCTAACCTTAGAAAAACAATCAAAGCAGGGTGCTGCGATTGTGTGTTCCGAAGCTAGCCTAGGGTTTAAGTAATTTCATCTTTGTGGTTAAGTTAACTCTCGTAGGGTTCGAGGGATAAAAAATTAGGTGATTATAATTAAGTGGATATTGATTTAAATTATAATGATTAATAAGTGAATGAAGAGGTAGATTTAGATCGATTACGCCTTTTAAAATATTTTCTAAAAAAACATCTTCTTGTTGTTTCTTTTTAATCAAACTTCATTTCAAAATTAAAAACATAAAAAATGCAATCTTCTTCCAGCAAACTTCTTCTAGATTTATAAACTATAAACAACCACCCCCATACTTTCAAGTAGTGTTTTTATTCCCTTTTACTTTGTTTCTATAATAACTCTGAAAAGTTTTTTTAATTCACTTCCTCCTTTGAGAGACGACCTTGGTCAGCCACTCTACTGCACCTAAGTACCCCAAAATCACACTAATCATTTGAGGGTGCCCAAGACAGCACTCTTTCACCACTTATGCTTGCACGTCACTCTTCTTGCGTGCCACCCTACTTGTGCGCCTTATAAATAACTCCTTACTTGCGCGAAACTTCAGCTTGCGTTCCACTTAAAACTACTTGTGCGATCAGAGCTCAAATTCTGTCTTAAGTGTTGAGCATCAAAAAATGAGGAGGGAAGACATCTATTTATAGGAATTTTGGTGACTTGTGTGCCACATAAACTTGTGTGCCATTCCTACTTGCACGCTGATCCATCACTTGTGTGCCTCTCCATCACTTGTGCACCACTATATAACTTGCATGCTACTCCATCACTAGCACACCACTTTCTTTCTTTTGTCATATTTTGATAAGATGATGTAGAAATATTACTTGTGAGAAACATACACTTATTCACCACTTCTACTTTCATGCCACACTTGTGCGCCACTTATACTTGCGTTCTAATTTTTAACTTGCACGCTACATTATTTCCTTTGTCATGTTTTGATGTGATGATCTTAAAATATGACTTATGCACCACATATACTTGCATTCCACACTTTCATGCCACTTTTGACTTCCACACCACTTTCTTTACTTTTCCAAAAAAAACTTCTTTACTTCTCCTAACCTTCATAAGGCTTGCATCACAATTTCTCCAAACTTATGATATTTGTGAAATACAAATAAAAAATGCATCGTCATAGTTTTCAAGGCTTTTACAAAGTGAATTCATTTATACTCTTTTGACAACTAAAGACAAAACTCTTCAAAAAGCATACTCTTAAAACTTCCTTCACCATCCAACTTGGTCCCAACAATCACCCCCTTTAGATTTTGTTGTCAACCAAGATTCATAAATCACTGAACTTTGTAACCACATGCAATGGATTTCTTATCATTAATTCTAAGCCTACATGAGCTAAATCATTGTAGGAAACAAGAATTATTGATAGCCAAAACCATGCTGTCTAAAAACAGTGACTATGAAATTTCATGATCATATCTCCTCAGCCTTCTTCAAAACATCTTCCAAGCTTCTACCTCAGCATTCTTCACTTCTTTATTTATAATGGAAAACAAAAACATTGTTTTCTACAACTACTCCATCAAATAGTTAGAATAGTTCATACACATACATGATGGACTCAAAGCTTACCCACAACTCCCCCTTTATGCATGCTTCCATAAGGATAGATTTATGAAAAAATTCTCCCCCCTGAAAACACTATCCAAAGGTAAGATGAGAGAGGGGACAGACACATGTACCTAAACCTTAATGAGAAGGAGGTTGGACACCCATGTTCAACCTCAATTTAGAAAATGGTTCTTTCGGTAATGGTTTTGTAAATATGTTAGAAAATTGTTCTGATGTGGGAATGTGATCTAACTTCAATTCATTCTTCTCCACCTACTATTTTATGAAGTGGTACTTTATGTCAATGTGTTTTGAATGAGAATGTTGTGTTGGGTTCCTTGTAAGATTGATTGCACTCTGATTATCACATCCCAAGAGTAAGGGTAGCTTCACTTCAATAAGTAGATCTTATAACTAAGTCTTCATCCACATAAGTTGGGTAGCAGCTTGAGTGGAAGCAATATACTCAACTTCATCCTTGCTAAGATTCATTGAATTTTGTTTCTTTTTATGCCAACTAACACAAATTTTCCCCAGAAAGAAAACTCCACCATATGTGGATCTTCTATCATCAATATTTCCTGTCCAATTAGCATCTAAATACCCGAACAAATCAATATTTTTTGTGCCATCATACCTGATTCGATAATTTTTTGTGCCTTTTATATATCTAAGAATCCTCTTTCCAGTAATTAAATTGGATTCTTTAAGAGAACTCTGAAACCTTGTACATAATGTAACTGTATAAACAATGTCAGGTCCTGAGGTAGTCAAAAATAATAAACTTATAATTAGCTTTCAAAACTCTTTATGATCAAATTCCTTACCCTCTCCATCTTTAGAAAACTTGGTTCCCACTAAAATTGGTGTGGAAACTAGTTTCAAATTTTCCATGAAAAACTTCTTCAAATTTTTCTTAGCATACTTATCTTGAGGAAGAAAAATGCAGTTCCTATTATATAATATTTGTAACCCAAGAAAGTATTTCATTTTTTCCATCATGGAAATCTCAAAAAACTTCTTCATCTCTTCAGAAAATATTTCAGAAGATCTTTCATCATTTCTAGCAAATATTATGTCATCAACATAGACAATTACAATGATAGAACACTCATGACATTCCTTGATGTAAAGATTGATTTCAACTCTTCCTTTCTTGAAACTCATCTTCCTTAGGAAAGTATCTAGTTTGGAATACCATGCCCTTGGAGCTTGTTTTAACCCATACAAGGCTTTCTTAATCTTACACACATAACAGTCATCTTTCCCAAAAATAAATCCACAAGGTTGTTCAATGTAAACTTCTTCCTCAAGATTTCCGTTTAGAAATACGGACTTCACATCCATTTGAAAACTTTTGTAACCTTGTTTTGTAGCAATAGCAATAAATATTCTGATTATTTCTAATCTAGCCACTAGAGAAAATGTCTCATCAAAATCAACACATTCAATTTGTGAGTAACCTTTACACACTAATCTTTCCTTGTTCCTTATCACTTCACCTTCTTCATTCATCTTTTTCTAGAAAACCCATTTTGTACCCATAACATTTTTTTCATCTGAATTGGGTACAAGTTCCCAAGTGTCATTCTTTTCTATCTGATCAAGCTCTTTATTCATAGCCTAAATCCATTCTGGATGCTCAAAATCTTCATTGACATCATTTGGCTCCACTTTTGAAAACAAAGAAGTATGTGTAACAATATTTTTTGTTCTTCTTGTCTGAACCCTCTAATGTTGGTCACTAATAATGTTTTGAGCCTATACTTGCTTCCTCAGCCTAGGATAAACTGTTCGAACTTCATCCTCATCACTTGAAATTACTAAGTCTGATTATTCTTCTTGAGTAGGATTAGAACTATTGGTATCATTATTAGAATCGTTAACAATACATTCCTTATCTTGCTCAACTTCTATATCAGTAAAAGTCTACTTTTTCATCTCAACATTTTCAATAACTTTCACATCGGAAGAATCGATGATTCTTCTTGTTTCTTTGTTGAAGCATATGTATCCTCTTCTTTCTAGAGAATAGACAAGAAAAAATCCATCATATCTACTTTGTTCAAACTTTCCAAGGTTTACAACCTTTTTCTTTATGATTCATGGACTCCCAAAAACTCTTAAGTGTTTCAAACTTTGAGTTTTTTCATAAAACATTTCATATGAAGTAATATTTTAATTTCATCTATAGAAGCATCGGTTCTGAATATACACTACAATAATCAGGGCTTGCCTCCAATAATAATGAGAGAGACCATGTTCAAGTAACATATCTCTCCCTATTTCAACCAAACTTCTATTCTTCCTTTTAGCAAAACCCCATTTTATTGAGGTGTGTATGGTGAACTGAACTCATTCCAAATTCCATGCTTCTCAAAGTAACTATCAAACTCTTCATTATTATAATCTCCACCATTATCATTTATCAAATTCTTCACTAAATACTTACAATCCTTCTCTTATTTCCTCTAAAAGTTATTAAACATTTTCAGAGCATCTGACTTATGTATCATGTACATAACACAAGTAATGCGAGTAAATTCATCAATGAAAGTAATGAAGTACTTATCTCCATTTGTTTATTTCTTTCTCATTGGTCCACAAATATCATAATGTATAAGTTCCAAGGTTTTTTTTTGAATGAATGTAAACTCTCTTATGCATAGAATTTGTAATCTTCCTTTCTTCACAAATAGTGCAACACCAATATCTTATTCTTGATAAATCAGGCATATCTCAGACATTGTCTTTCATTGATAACTTGCACATGTTTCTCTAACACATATGTCCCATCCTTTTATGCCATAATTGATTTCCATCTAACATGCCCATGTAACAAGAGTTCTGTACTTCACCAACTTGGAACAAGTTCCCTTTGGTATGTTGGCCGCTTGTAACTACATTTCCATCATTTTCACTTTTCACAACTAACCCATATTTTCTAAAGATAACTTTGTTTCTCTCATCAAAAAGTTTCAAAACACTTTTCAGATTATGTTTCAGCCCAAAAACATATAACATTTTCCTAGATTTTATTTTTTCTTTCCCGATGATGGTTGATCCAACACCTTTGATCCTCAGAGACCCATCATTTCCAAATATAGTTGTTCCTTTTTTGAAGTCTTTCACATTATTCAGAAACATTAAGTCTCCTATCTTATGAGATGAACACCCACTATCATGAATCCATGCACATTCTCCTTTTGTAGCTTTCAAGGCGGTTTCACCAACAAGATCTTTTTGTTCATCTTTTTTATTCTTCTCCTCCAACTTCTGAGATTTATTAAGAACCTTTTGTTGTGCTGGAAATAAAACAAGACATCCCTTAGCAATATGTCTAGGTTTTTCACATATTTCACAAATATTTTCCAATGGTTGGAACTTATTTTCAAATTTCACACCATCCTTCTCATATTTCTTCTGAACTTCCTTCTTGTACTTCCCTTTTGGAGAGGATTGAATCCCCCTCAAACCTTGTCTTCCATAACTTGTGGAATAGTAGTAATGTTTTTTATTGAACCAACACATGTTTGAAGTGTTTCCAAATCCACCACAATACCATCAGTAACCATATAATGAATATTTCCCTTTGAAACTTCTATACTAACCGGAGTTGTGAAAATGCTTCTCAACAACCTTCTTAATAGAACCCTGCTGACCGTTAACCTTCTTATTTTCAAACATAAGTTTCTTCTTCAGCTTAAATTTCTGTTCAGACTTATCTATACCAGAAGTATTAGAAATCATTCTGGACTCAAGATTTTTATGTACTTATGGCTTTTCATCATTGCTGACTTTGGTTACATACATAGTCTTTCCGTCTTTTTTCTTATCAGAACTAGTTCTGCCTTTCCTCTCAACCTTTGAAGATAAATTTTTTGGATCCTTCTTTGGTTCATTTTTACTATAACTTCTACCAACTTCTGAGATATATTGTTTGAAACTAATATTTATTTTTTTATCTTTATAATTTTTTTGTTGGACAAGTTCCAACTCGTCTTCCTTTTCCTTTAGCTTTAATTCAAGATGATCATTACGATTTGTTGCATTCTCAAGAGAATTATTCAGATCATCAATATCCTTTTCCATATTTATTTTCTCATTATGAAAACCTTCTTGACTATTTAATGTGTAATTTTCATTTATCAACTTCTTTTTTTCCTTATCAAGCCTTCTGATCTTCCTCAAACACTCTTTCAAATCTTCTTTCAAATGATATTCAAGTTGATTTTCTTCTTCTTCAGAACTATGGATCCCATAATCTTCATTATTCACTACAGCAATAAAGTAATTCTCTCTAGTTTTTTTAGAAAATGATTTCTCGGATTCATCTTTGCTATCTTCTTCATCTTCATCTTTAGATAAAAATATTCTTCTTTTTTATTTGATAAAAATTTTATCCTTCCCCTTTGAAAAATATTTATCTTTGTTAGCTTGTTTCTTCCATGACCTTATTGGCCTTCTTTCATCATCATCACTATCTTCTTCTTTATTCTTTTGAGGACAATTATCTGTAAAGATACCAATGTCTCCACACTCAAAACATTTCAAGAGAAGTTTTGCCTTGTATTTTCTTGTACCTCTTTTCACATTCCTAGAAAACAAGGATAAAATTTCATGAACATTTTTACATACCACATATTAATAATCAGATTCACCAGCATCATCTTCAATAACAGTCTTCTTTGACATCTCTCTCTTTGTATCCTTGAATGACATTTCTCTATCAGCTTTTGTTTTTCTATTCATAGTCATCTCCCTTCTTAATTTATAAGTAGTGGGAGTGTTATACAAATCACCTAGAGATAATGTTTTAGGGTCTCTATCTTTTAATGAAGACACTTTAACATAAAACTTATTGGGAAGAATTCTCAAGATCTTTTCAACAACTGTAGAATCCTCCAACATTTCGCCAAGACATATGATTATAATGAAAATGTCATTT
The DNA here is from genome assembly GCA_963277665.1 of Viscum album. Classification (NCBI taxonomy): domain Eukaryota; kingdom Viridiplantae; phylum Streptophyta; class Magnoliopsida; order Santalales; family Viscaceae; genus Viscum; species Viscum album. Next base: position 1,719,028,143 of record OY728132.1, read on the forward strand.
ATCCTGGTAAAGAAGTCTCCAACAGATTCAAATTCTCCCATTTTCCAATATTCATACTTCAGCCTCCAGATTTTTAGTTTTTCCTTCTTCACTTTTTGTATTTCCCTCATATATGTTCTTCAACTTATCCCAGATGCCTTTAGCTATAGCGACACCTTTCACTCTTAAAAACACACTCTCAGAAAGATATTAGAGTTCTTCATTTTTAGATCTTCCATCATTCTCAAGATTCTTCTTATCAACAGGTATAAGGGGAACCTTGTCATCAATATGAGGGAATCCTTGATATCTTTTTCTTTTTATGTTTCCTTATTTTTGAAATAATCTTTGCCTTCTGTTAAAGAGTTTCTTCCCTGCTAAACACACACAACCACAGGAACACAAGATTTACAAGATTCACTACTCAACAAGAGTAGTTATGTCCTTGATATGGTATGGAAACAATCTATTACCACACAATACACTAGAAAAACATCATTTTATGTAGAATACAATGAGTATGATAGGCCCATACACTTGTGTAGCACTTTAAAAACAATCCAATAGTGCATGTTATACCTAATAGCACAAATAGGGTAATGTAATGATTCTGTTCTTCTTAAGGAACTTTCACAAATCATATCTTTCAAAACAATTCTTCACTTTCATACCCATAAGTTAGTAAGAACCTCCTGGTGCAAACATCTTGTGCGCCACACCCTTCTTGTGTTCCTCCCTACTTGTGTTCCAGCTGCTTGCATGCCACTCAGCTTGCATGACTACCTGCTTGCGTGCCACTAACTACTTGTGCACCACTATTGTGCACACCTCACAACTTTCATGCCAACTTTGGATTATTCAAAGCACACTTCAAGAATACACTCCCCTGATTGTGCACCTCTTAAAACTTGCGCACCACTTCTTCTTTCACGCCACTCTTCTTGCGTGCCACCCTACTTGTGTGCCTTATAAATAACTCCTTACTTGCACGAAACTTCATCTTCCATGCCAATTTCTACTACTTTCATGATTAGAGCTCAAATTTTCTATTAAGTGCTAAGCATAAAAAAATTAGGAGGTCATCCATTTATTTATAAGCATTTTGGTGACTTGCGTGCCACATACACTTGCACTCCATTCCTACTTGTTCGTCGATACATCACTTGCGCACTGCTCCATCACTTGCGCATCACTCAATAACTTGGACGCTGCTCCATCACTAGCACACCAATTTATTTCCTTTGATAAATTTTGATAATCTTATGTTGAAATATGACTTGCGCGCAATATAAACCTGTGCACCACTTATACTAGCACGCCAATTTTTGACTTGCATGCCAATATTTAACTTATGCACCACATTATACACTTTTGAAAACAAAAGACAACACTCAGCAAAAATCATACTCTTCAAACTTCCTTCTACATAAAAAATTTTCCCAAGAGTATCGAAAACTCTGAGAGGTTTATTGGTGGGATAACATGAAGAAGGAGATCGTTAAGTGTACATAAAAGTGTCAGGTATGTCAGTAAGTGAAGGCTGAGTGGTAGAATTCTAAAGAGATGATGCAACCATTTCCTATACCAACAAGGAAATGGGAAAACATCCCCGTGGACTTTGTCACCAAACTTCTAAAGACATCCAAAGGAAACAATGTTATTTGGGTAGTTGTGTATCATCTTACAAATAATTCACACTTCATTGCAATTTAGGAGGATTTCTCATTGGATCAACTGGCATGAATATACATCATAAATGTGGTAAGGCTACAAGGAGTACCGCTATTGATTGTATCTGATTGAGATCCAAGATTCACCTCTATGTTTTTTAAGATTCCTCAACATGATCTGAATACTGAGATGAAATTCATTATGGTTTATCATCCTCACACCGATGGCCAATCTGAGCAGACTATCCAAACACTTGAGTAAATGTTGAGATAATTCTAAATGGACTTCAATGGAGGATGGGATCAACATATTCCTCTTGTTGAGTTCTCTTACAATAATAGTTTCCACTCAAGCATACAAATGGATCTTTATGAATCCTTGTAAGGTAAGAGGTGAAGAACACCAGTATGTTGGGATGAACTTGGGGAGTGAAAATTCCTATGTCTAGAAATGGTCAAAAATGGTGCAGAAGGACCATCCAGCAGCACATTAAAACTGCTCAGAGTTGACAAAAGAGATATGCTGATAATCATCGATGAGACTTAGAGTTTGATGTCGGAGACATGTTATTCCTTTGCATATCATCGTGGAAGAGAGTTATGATATTTGGGAAGAAGGGAAAGCTTATTCCAAGGTACATCAGCCCTTTTGAGAACTTTGATCGCATTGGAGTAGTGGTCTATCAACTGTCACTCCCAACGAACCTATCTTAAGTACATGATGTATTCCATGTATCACTCTAGAGGAAGTACATACCTGACCCATTGCATGTACTCAATCTAGAGGTGGTACCATTGGAGAATTACCTCTCCTATAAAGAGAATCCAGTGAAGATCTTAGATTGTAGGGAAAAAGTACTATGAAATAATACAATCCCCCTTATCAAGGTGTTGTGGTGAAACCAAAAGTTTGAAGAAGAAATGTGAGAATTAGAGAAAGTAATGAAGCAGAGTTACCCTCATCTGTTTTAGTGTGGGAAAAATAAATTTCGAGGATGAAATTTCTTAAGGGGGGAAGATTATAACGACCCAAACTTTTATTAATGAAAATTATTCTTGATCTAATTAAATGTCATATTATGTAAAATGGTTATATAAAATATGAACTTCCTTGGTTTTATGTTCTTGGATTTAAAAATATCATTAATAATTTTTACCATTGCTAATATAGTCATTGAATAGTAACCACATGATTAGTATAAATATAAGGCTTTAACAAATCCAATTTACTCAAACAAAGGAAGCGACGGCCTCATCCAGTAAAATTTCTCTATATGAAGCTCATTTGTCAGAGCTCAGAAAAGAAGTGGTGTCACTGAAAATCTCTCTTGATGAATCCCAAGATGATCTTCAACACGTTAATCATGAATGGAACTACCTATGGGAGAAGTGGAATTTGATAGAGATTACCATCCCAGAAATGTTATCTGAGCCACCCCAAGAGTTTGTCACCATCGCACACCTTACCTTTAGCTCTTATGCGGGTGTTATAAGAGGTTATATAAAAAGACCCTAGCACTATGATTTTTTTTCTTTTTTTTTATAAAAAAATTTAATAAATATAAATGATTGTATAATTTTTATGAATACAATTGTAAATTTATTAAGTTTTGAAAGTTGTTTTTTCAAAACCCATGAATTTTCGATAAATTTGGGTTTTTATTTTAAAAGTAAAAATTCACATATTTTATAATTATTTAGAAAAAATGAATATTATTTTTGGAATCAGGACATCAAAATTATTTAACAGTGAATTTTTCATAATTTTTTGAGACAGTCGAATTTTGGGTAAAAATTAAATATCATTTAAATATATAATGGGTTTTATGACATCATAATGACCCAATGGTGATGCAAAAAAATAAAATAAAATAAATAATCAATAATTGTATGTTTGACCTTTAAAATAATGTTATTTTAGATTTGTTTTATTAATTGTATGGTTCCTTAAAGGACCCTCCAAGACTTATAAAACATTTTAACTTTTAAAATGATTTCCTTGTGAGTGTGACTCACCTCCACATAAGAATGCATAATATTTTAATAATTTAGTCCATTTGAAATATAAAATAATGTCTTCCACTCCACTTTGGAAAAAAACATGGGCAAAAACCATGGTTTGGTTTGTGTTTTTGGTTAGTTTAATGTGTGGTGTCCAAAACCTAAATAATAAAGAATTCCCACTCTTTTCCCATATAAACCCAACCAAGAACCCACTTATATTCACTCAAAAACCTTGGACAACATCCCTAATCTTTCTTCACATCTATAGTATCCTCCCAAGTCACCCCAACCTCCCAATAATCCTCTCTCAATCATCTCTCAAGCCTTTGGATCACACTTCCAAGTAAGGGATTTCTTCCTTTCTCACTTTTGTCCAAATTTCTTTGTATTGTTATACCCTTTTGTTTTAAATTGAAAATTTTAGAGTATTATTTCTCACATCCCTAGTACTGAAATTTTTATTTTTGAATGATTATATACCCCTTTATCTCTCATTAATTCCTTCTATGTACACCCATTACCATGCCAAAATTCTGTAAGGGATTTATCTCTCCTCATTTACATTCAAGAAATTCTTTTATATTATGAATCTAAATTCCATTACATATGTTGGGATATTATTTTACATGACCCCCTTACTTTCCATTTCATGTATAAATTATTAGAGACCCATTTATCTCTCATCAACCAATTTTATGATTTCTATTTGACGTTGTTATGCTACTGAAGTTACACCAAAAAATTTCATGCAAAAGTCATTGTGTAGTGAATACTATGTCCATTTATCTATCAAGGGTATTAAACTTTATTCACATTTACTTATTGATTATTTAGTTTCATGTATTAATTATACATTCTTTTATCGTGGAATAAATGATAATTTTTAATGAATTCATGTTATATGATCCATGTTGCACACTTATGCATGAAATGAAATGATTTAGAAGGGTGTGCCCTGATAGCACTCCAATGCATTGGGTAAAGATTAGTATCATGATACATAAAGTGAAATGAGTATTTAATCATGATAATTCAAGTGAAATGAGGGTTTAATCATGATCCATTTGAAATGATCCTTGGATCATTCTAATATCATGTTAAATGTTGATGCCAAATTTTCATGTTATGATAATCATGCTACACCATGCCTTTATGTTCATGTTTCTCTTATGATTCATTAATATTCCTATTGAATAACATGTACTTTATAATTTATATTATTTATTTTTTACTCTATTACTAGGATTTATATCTCACCTTTTTCTTATGCATGTCCTCAGGTTATCCCATTCAATGCTAAGTACGAAGGAATATGTGTGGTCAGGTAAAAGAAGTTTCCAATAAAGATGTGTATTTCATGTTTTAAGTTGTTATGTAATGTTCTTAATCCCAAAATACACTAGACCTATTGATCTTCTATGTTTTATCAAGTGAATATTTAATGTAATAAATTGTGTTTAAGTGTAAAATAAAGAGCAAGGTTGTTATAGATATGGTAAGTTGTACGTACACATGAGCTATACTTTCACTTATTATTTGATGGGAAATAGGGTTTATAATAGTGTTTTCACAATAATAATAATAATATCTCATATTTATGATACTAAAGATATTATTTTATGATAAATACCACTGATTTTTGCAATGTCCCATCTTTTCACTAAGGTACGGTTCATTTATTTTTTGGTTTAAATTCCTTTAAAATGCCCTTATAATGTTACCCAAGGGAGTCACGAGGCTTGAGAGGGTGTCCAGGGATAGTCTAAATCTCAGAACCTTGGGATTTTGGAAATTAAACTGGTCCTCATGGTTAGTAGTAATCATGCAGCCCATCCTACATAGTCTCTACTCATTATGTGGGGAAACCAGAGGAGTAGGAGGAGTTGCAAGGTTTTTTTGAAACCATGCAACTTCAGTCACACACCCGTGTGAGAAATTGTGTAATTTTAACAAAGGATTTTCAATTGATTTGTTCATGGTTAGGAAAACCATGTTCCTTAATCATGTGGGTTCTCTCATGGGATAGTGTCTTGAGCATGGTTTGGAATTAGTTTGGCCAAATTGTGCGGCCAAACTGTGTGCCCCTTTTTTGGGTAAAAAATCTAAAATGCCCTTAATTAATATTTTTAAACCAATTTCATTCTTCTCCTCCCTTTTCTAGTGTCTCAAATGGTTCTCATCTCCCATTGAGGTCAAATATCCCACAACCTATAATCTTTGATATCTCAACATCTAGAATCTAAATCAAGATCCATCAAAGGCATTGGTTCCATCTCGGTAAGATCTACAATCCTCTCCCATAATATTTCAATTTATCTTCAGATCCGTTAAACTATTTTGGAGTAAGATAATTTTACCTATTTTAGATATTTAGACCATTTATTTGATTTCTTCCAACCTAAATTGAATATAAGGCTTCCATTGGATGAGGAGTTATCAACAACCCTAAGGTAGGTGGTCTCATCATTTTCCCCAAGATTTTTGGTGTTTCAGAGATTTTTCATAGTGTTAAACACCGGCCTTTGTTTTGAATCACCATTTAATTTGGGTCTTCATGTTAAATTGATCCAAAAACCTTGATATATTCCTTTTGGTCCTTATTTAGTAGGTTAGATTATGTTGACCTCACTTATGGACACCCCTTGGGTGTACCAACTCGATTTTCTCTTTATAGATAATTGCTTATTTTCCCAGAACGTCTTCTAAGTGTTTGTATTAGATTATAAATTGAATGTATTCTATTATATAATTGTCTAATGAATCTAAGGAACCTCTTAAGTGCTTGTCCTGCCTTAAAACTATAATTTCACATGTAGTTAATTTCCCTATTGATAATGGAACCTTATTAATGCCTCTTGAACCATATAAATTGAATTTCCAAGCAATGTTTGATTGAATGGAATGTATTTAAATAGAATTTCTTGTTCATGATGGTTTTCCTTCCTTAAATTAATTGAATTGTTTAATTGCGGAAATTATTAATGGTTGTAAAGGCCACACCTATTGTTTTATTCTTTATTAAATTCTCATTGATAATTGTAATGCCTTGTTTATAATTAGACTTGACTATTGAAATAAATGAGAGGGGATGCCTCATGTATTATATTATAAATATGATTGCTCCTTGATATAGGTTGTGGTATTATGGTAAGGGATATATTGGTCATGAAGGGTATATGATCCCTTACATCGGGTGTTGAGCATGACATCTCACACTACTGACACTATTTGGATGGTGGGAATAACACACCACGTCCCTTATTTGAGTGTTGAAATGATGGAATGGTCAACATCTTGAGGTCCTAGAATGATGTATCTCACTATTTATTATATTTAGAGAATGAATCCAATTTATTGAGCTTATATAATCATTTAGACTGGTCATGGATGTTTTAGTTACGCATCGGTCTAGCCAGCACCTAGTATTCTAGGTATATGGCCTCTTATATCTTCACGTACTAGGATTATATAGGTGGATGAAATATATAACTAAACTATATATATTATTACTATATATATATATATATTGACTGGTTAGAAGTTCATTTCATCCATGAGCCGAAGCAACTAGATCCGCCAGGTGTCCTTCAGAAACCTAAGCGGGATATTATTTATTTATTTTGCATTTTTAATTAATTATTTATACCTACACAATGTTTACCTATGAGAATTTATTGGATTACTTATATAAATTCTTGGTTGTGGCCTACTGGGATATAATATAAAACCCAACTTGGGTTTCATTTGGTATCTAATAAGATTCTATGACTACAGGTATGGATAAAGACTTCAAATCCTTGATATGCATTACTTATAGATGGAGCAAAGGATAAAAGGATCAAGCATATTCTCGAGATTCTAGTGGAGAATATTTTTGTTATTTTTGTAGTTTCTTTATAGCATGATTTTATATGCTTGTCCCTTATTCCCCTTTTTGTATATCAACATTCCAGGCATCAATGTATATAACACTACCTTGTGGATTTTTATTTTTATTCAGTTGTTCGATTATTTATTCTTCTACTACTTATTTATTATGTTTGCTTTTATATGATTATTTTGTTTTATGTTTTGGTTATATCTGCTATGCCACTATTATAAGAGGGGTATAGTCTCCCCACTGTACCACATTTTATACCCTCGCTGCTATTCATCAGCCTCTATCATACGAGGAGGCAATCTTGAGGCCATGTGACCCATCATCTTGGGGCACGAGTTAAGTGAATACCAGGTCAGGATGTTACAAAATCGTATTAAAACAATCTTTCCTTTATGATTTTGTTATAAAAGTGACTGGGGGTTAATTTAATTTGTAATTGACCATGTTCCTAGATGTAGCTAACCCATGTACATGGGAAACCAAAATTACATGTAAAGGTAAATTACAGTTATTGATTATTCTTGTTATGGTTTATACGACTTCACTGTTGGGTGATGCACTTGTTTTATGGTGTTATTGATCTTGGTATTGTTGATATTATTATTTCTTTACCATTGACCAATGAAATGTTGGTGTTTAATTACATTCATCATTATAGGCACAATAGGAATAATATGCCATGCATTTTTTCATGTCATGTTTATTTTCAGTGTGAATTTATCTATTTCATATTGTTAGTGGATTTACTATGTATTTAATTATGCTGAAATTTATTGTAGAGATTGGAAAAAATAATTGACACCTAAAGAGATTTCCTTAACTTAATAGTGATTTCTTACAAAGTTCAAAGAAGACACCTGAAGCAGTTAATTATGGAACATTAATCCATAGACCATTGGTCGCATGGACTAGAATGTGTTATGGTGTGAGTTAAGTGGGTGCCTTATTTTGGTTCATAAGAAGTATGGGCCCTTATGGACTGGAAATAGTAATCCATCTAATTCAACCATCTAAATATATTTAAATATTTGAATAATAACACAATAAAAATGAGCATAACTTCTTAATGTGAAATAGTTATCTTATACATGAAAAATAGCAACCTAGAACTAAACCTAACTTTAGTAGTGGGAATTTGGTATATATTACATTCTTAGAGCCTGATATGGTCTTTTCGTATTACCTAGTCCTAGATTTAGAAGTAGTAAAAGAGGTATGATCTGTCTATAGGAAGGTTATACACCTGTCATAGTTTTCTATCTACAATATCTTCGAATATTAAGATCTCATATGGGTGTGTGTTTGGAATTGTAGTATCATGCTGACATGAATTCTTCTAGTCATATTCCCAAAAGGTTTTAATGGCCATGAACTTGAGGTAGAAGGCCTTGAGCCACTAGTGAAACCTCTTATAATTCCACTAGTGGAACCTCTTTATATTACTAATATTAGAACTACCACCTTAAACTGAGAGGGATTTATTTTTATATTGTAGAATATGAAAGGTGTTGCTAAACCTGTTTCAAGTATGGAAGAGTTGAATCAGGATTTCTAGTAGCATCATCCTCCCACTTTTTTTATGGATGATGTACCACACACTCCTAAGTCATGGCTCAAAACCATTCTTTCTATATTTGAATATATGGAGATTCCTCCAAAGTGGAGGGTCAAGCTTGCAGCTTATATGCTATGTGGTTATATTAAGAGTTAGTGGGATGTTATCACCCAAGTATATCAGTATAGTGATATGGTTTGGGAAGATTTACTTACTATCTTATACTACTATTTCTTTCCCTAGACTCTGATGGATTATAGAGATTGAGAATTCATGAACCTGTAATAGGAAAGTATGTACGTTATGGAAAACTTTCCTTGTTTTTCAAAGTTGTAATGGTTCTCTACTACTCTAGAGAGTGATGATCTTATGATTTCCAGGAGATTTGAGGATGGTATACTTTATTCCATCTATTTTTAGGTCAACATATTCAGGTTGACTACAATTTTTGAAATCATCAACAAGGCCCTTATTATAGATCAGAATTTGAGGGAAGCTAATGGTTCCAGTCAGGATGGTCTGGAACCTAGAGCTATTAATGTTCTTTATTCTAGTTGAAAGGGAAATTTTGAGGCTACTCAAGGAGGTATCAGTAGTCAATATCCTTGTTTTGATAGTTTTTTGATATGTCACTGGTGCGAGAAGCTGGGAGACATGAAATCTTAGTTATTATGAGACCTAGTAGAATGAATTGGTTGCATAAATATGTACATATCCAATGCTTTTGAAAGATAATTCCATTAGTTCCTATCAAGTGGGAAACTGCTCTTACCCCACATTATGGATCAGGGATACTAGTATCATGATAGGCAAGCAGCTGGAATAGCACTAGTTGATCATGTTGAGGTGTCGGTTGAGGCAAAAGTAATCAGACTCATGATTCTCAATGCCAGCAAGGTAGGCATGCTCTGGGAAGTCAGGTAGTGACTCAGGGATGGGGTATGATTTTACATGCAGTATAGCTAATGTTGGAGAAGAATAGTGTCAGACCTTCTACAATTAGAGATACTATTCTAATAGCCTCCACTTTAGGTTTTTCTTTATTTGATACAGGTACATATCACTCTTTTATATCTGAGTCAATCATTGAGAGTTTGTTCCTACAGATCGAACACTTCTATGAAATTATGAAACATGATACCCTATTCGGTATCTAATCAGATGGTGTTCATCATTTTAAGGATTGTTCCCTTGAGATAGATAGATACCTATTTGTATGGAATTTTTCATCCTTAATGTGAATAGATGTGATATAATCATCAGGATGGAAAGGTTAGTTCCCTATCAAGACTATATTGAATTCTATCATTGAAGGGTAATGTTTACATCACTATAGGGTGGTATGAATGTGTAAAAGGGAGAATGGGATATGAAAACTACATGATCAAGATCTAATTAGAAGAGGTTGGGTAGTGTGACAGCTCGGATCACCAGTCTTTTTTTAGATGATCACGGGTTACGACCCTCTATTTTTCCTCCTATAATGAAGCATTTAATGGAGGTATTTACTGACAACTTTTATAGTCTTCCTCTAGTGAGAATGGTAGAATTGACCAATAATATTATGCTTGTAGAAGCACTAGTGACCATTCCTCCTTATAGGATGGAACCTATGGAGGTTCTAGACCTAAAGAAATAGTTGGAGGATCTATAGGCTAAAGGCTTCATACACCTCAACACTTCTCCATGGTTTTCACCGGTACTTTTTTCTAATAATATGGATGATACCCTAAGAATTTGTGTGGATTACAATCTATTGAACTAGATTGTGGTAAATAATCAGTATCCACTACCTCATATTGATGAACTATTTGATTATCTTTGAGAAGAGAGAATTTTTTCAAAGATTGATTTAAGGTTGGGCTTTCATGAGGTGTGTTTCAGGTCATCAGACATACCTTGCATGGATTTTAGAAGTAGGTATGGTCTATATAAGTACCCAGTCATGCTATTCAGACTCATGAACACACCTATTGTCTTCAGGGTTCTAATGAATTAGGTTTTCTACTCGTATTTGGATTCTTTCATGGTAGTCTTTTTATATTATATCTTAGTATATTCCCACTCTACATAGGACCACACAACCCATCTTGAGATCATTATAAATAAATTGATATTTCATCATATCTATGCTAAGATAATTAAATTCCACTTTTGGACTGAAAAAACCACTTCTAGGGTCACATTATCTCAGAGTTAGGAGATTCTGTAAACCCATAGAAAGTGAGATCTATAGTTTCCTAGGATCATATGAAAAGAATATTTTTCATTAATAGTTTATTGGGGATAATTAGGTATTAAAGATTCTTCATCTAGGATTTATCATGTCTTACAGTGCCACTTATGGACTTGAAAATAAAGGTGTGAAATTTTTATGGTTAGAAGCTTGTGAAGCATACTTTAAGGAGTTCAAGGGTAGATTGAATTTAGCATTGATACTAATTTTTCCAGAGCCATGTTGAAGCTATACTATATATTTTTATGTATCAGGTATCAGTCTTGGGTCTATTCTGATGCATGATGTGTGATTTGTTGCATATGGGTCTCATCGGTTATGGACTCATGAGTAGAATTACCTAACATACGACCTCAAGTTAGCTATTGTAGTTCATGATCTATGTTGTTGGAGAAAATATCTACTTGGATTTGTGGTGTATAGTAATCACAAAATTCTCAAGTAAATCTTTACACTTTGAGATCTGAATCTCATGAGGCACATGTGGGTTGAGTACCTACAATAGTATTATTTCGATCATGCCTACATTCCTGGTAAAGCAAATTTTGTAGCCAATGCTCTGAGATGAAAGATTTATACATGTGTGGTTCAGGATTATAGTAGTGAATGGAAGCTCATGGACTTATTCTCAGAGATGCACATTGAGTTTTAGGAGGATCTTGGTCAGACTATCCTCGTATCCTTAACAGTAACATCTACTCTTCTAGAATGATTAAGAATTAGGTAACTATATGACTCACAATTCCTTTTCCTAAGGGAAATATTTTTAGATGATGATACATATTTAGGATGGACCAAGGATGGGGATGATATTTTACCATTTCCTAGGTGTGTATAGGTCCTAACAGACCTTAGAGAGGACCTGATGTGAAAATTCCATGCCTCATAATGGTAAATTAATCCTAGAGTCACCAAAATGTATTGAGACTTAAATCGCCATTATCGGTGGCTTGGTATGAAATTTGAGATTTCTAGCTTCATCACTCGATGTTCCACCTTTCAGTAGGTGAAGGAATAACATTATCATCCAGTAGGGATTTTAAAACTATCTTCCATTCCTGAGTGGAAATGGGATAGTGTTTTGAGGGATTTTTTGACTGGTTTACCCATATCACTTCATGGAAATGATGTAGTGTGGGGTTTCATTGATCATTTGAAGAATTTCTCATACTTATTACATGTGTGAGAGACCTTCTTGGTTGAAGATAAAGGAAGGTTATATGAAGGGGAGGTTGTACATCTTCATAGAGATCATATTTATATTGTTTCTGAAAGTGATTCTAACTTTACATCACAGTTTTGGTAGGGGTTATAGATGGTCTTGGATACATGGGTGCTTCTGAGCATGGCCTATCACCCTTAGATCAATGGACAGATGAGGCATATGATTTTGGTTCTAGAGGAAATACTTTATGCATGTGTCCTTGAATTTGGGGTTCTTGGGGGAAACACATTCCCCTAATTGAGATTGTTTATAATAAAATATTTTAGGTTACCATAAAGATGTATCCATATGAATTCTTATATGGTGGGACTTTTTGTTCACCTATGTGTTGGCTAGTGGTAGGATAGGTAGTTATTCTTAGACTGTGTCTCATTAAATGGACTATAGAGAAGGTACAACTTATCAAAAAGTGTGTGATGATAGCTTAGTCCAGATAGTAGTCATATTCCAACATACACCAGATACTTCTTGAGTTTGAGGTCGAAGATTAGTTTTTATTGTGAGTCTCACCTAGGTTGGTACATAGACATATTTGAAGGCAGGGTAAGCTCTCACCAATGTTTTTTGGACCCCTTGATTTTGTGAAATGGATTGGACCAGTGGCTTATCAGATAGTAATTCCTCATATATATTCTTCTATACATAATTTATTCCACATATCTTAGCTTCTTCAATAATATCTATACCCGTCACATGTATTTCATTCTGATGAGGTTGAATTTGATGTATATGATTCCTTAAAGGAGTATCCTTTTTTTATTTTTGATCGTATCATGAAGACACTCTGAGATAGGTTAGTTCCTTTGGTACAGGTGCTATATAAGCATGTCCGAATAAAAGATGATACCAAAGAGTTGTAAGCTAATTTAAAAACTTGGTGGCTTGAACTCTTTGCTAGTAATACCTCTTTACCCTCAAAAGGAAAACTCAGGGATAAGTTTCTTTAAGGAGGGGGGTTGTAATGACTCATATTTTTTGTTCAAATCTCTTTAAAAGGACCTTCTAATGTTACACAATAGATTCATGGGGGTCATGAGGTTGTCCGGAACTAGTTCTGATCCTAGAATCCTAGGATTTTGGAAAGTAAAATGGGCCTCATGGTTAGTAGAGACCATGCAGTCCAGCTCTCATGGTCTCTATTAACCGTGCTTGGAAAAACAAAGCAATAAGATTCAAAAAAATTGTCTGGAAACATGAGAATTCAAAAGAATTACCATTAGAGAAACTACAGTCTTTTAAGGGTGAATTTTATCACGGTTTCCCATGGTTAGGGAAATCGTGTATCTTAACCTTGTAAGTTCTCTCATGGGAAAGTGGCTTGATCCTGTTTTTCTATGGTTTTTTCAAACCATGCAAAAAAACCATGTTCCCATATTTTAATGGTGAAAAGTACAAAATTCAATTAATTAATCTTTTAAACTTATTTCTTTATTCTCCTCCCATTTCCAATGGCTTAAATGGTCTCATCTCTCATTGATCTCAAATCTCCCTAAACCTAGGATCTCTGATATCTCACATGTACGGACTCTAAATCAAGATCTATCAAAGGCATTGGATTCATATTGATAAGATCTATAATAATATACCATATAAACTCATTTTATCTTTAGATCCATTATGATATGTAGGTGCAAGAACATTTTCCTTATTTTCATGGATTTGGACTGTTTCTTTGATTTCATCCAACCTACTTTGAATCTGAGGCCTCCATTAGATGAGGATTCGTCAACGGCCCTAGGGTAGGTATTATCACTATTTTCCCTAATATTTTTAGTGTTTTGAAGATTTTATATAGTTCATCACACCAGAATTTACCACACATCACAGTTTAATCGAGTTATTCGTGATAAATTGATCCACTCACCCTAATATACACATGTTAATCGTTGCTTAGTAGGTTAGATTATGTTGACCACACTTATGGACACTCCTTAGGTGTTCCAACTAGATTTTACCTTTATATATAATTGATTATTTTCCAAGAACACCTTCTAATACTTTTTCTTAGACTATAAATTGAATTTCATATATAATATAATTGTTTGATGAATCCAAGGCACCTCTTAAGTTCTTGTCCCTACCTATAATTGGAATTTCTCATGTAAGTAAATGCGTTATTGACTATGGAACCTTATAAATTCCTTTTGACCCTTGTAAATTCAAACAATAAGAAATTTTTGATTGAATGGAATGTATTTAAATAGAATTTATTGTTCATGGTGTTTTTCCTTCCGTAAATGAATTGAATTGGTTTAATTTATGTAATGATTAATTGGTGTAAAGGCCATACCTATTGTTTTATTCTTTATTAAATGATCATTAAGAATTGTAATGACTTGTTTGTAATTGTACTTGACTATTGAAGTACATGATAGTTAATGCCTCGTGTATTATATTATAAATATGATTATGACTTGATATAGGTTAGGGTATGATGGTAAGGGATCTTTTGTTAATGAAATTTTCATTCTCCCTTACATTGGGTGTTGATCATGATGTCTCACACCACTGGAACTATTTAGATGGTGGGAATGATGCACCATATCCCTTGTTCAAGTGTTGACATGATGGAACACTCACCACCTCGAGTGCTGAGCATGATGTCTCTCACTCGTTATGGGATGTACGGCATGTACCCTATTGCTTGAGCTTATATGTTCATTTATACTGGTCATGAATGTCTGAGTTATACCCTGGTCTATCCAGCAACTAATATTCTAGGTATATGGTCCCTTACATCCTCACATTCTTAGTTCATATAAGTTGATTAAATATATCATTAAACTATATGTATTATTACTATATATATAGTGACTGGTTATACATTCATTCAGGCCATGAGCCAATGTAGGTAGAGCCACCAGGTTTCCTTTAGGAACCTAAGTGGGGTGTTATTTATTTATTCATCATTGTTAATTAATTATTTGTACCTACACACTATTTATCTATGAGAAATGCTTGGATTACTTCTAGACACCATTGGTGGTGGCTTATTGAGATTTAATCTCACACCCTACTTGGGATGCCATTGGTACTTGATAAGATTATATGACTGTAGGTGTGGATAAAAGAAAGTTCCTTTCTTAAGATATTTAATATTCATTACTTATAGAATGAGAATAGGAAGAGAAGACTGATTATATGCTCGAGATACTAGTGGAGTATCTTCTTGTTATTTTTGTATTTTTTATAGCATGATTGTTATGAATGTTCTGTATTCCCATTTTTGTATATCAACATGCCATGCATCCATGTATGTGACAATGCCTTTTGGAATTTTATTTTTATTCAGTTATTCAGTTATTTATTCTTATGATACTTATTTATTATGTCCCCTTATATATTCTTCTGTTGTTGTATGTTGTGGTTTTATCTATTGTGTCACTCTGATATGAAGGTATAGTTTCCCCATCATACCACCTTTTACACCCTCGCTGCTAGTTGGCAGCCTCTGGTGTATGGGTGGGGAGTCTTCAGGCCATGTGACCCACCATCTCAGGGTATTGGTTATGTGGATCCTGGGTTGGGACATTATAATTTAGATGAGGTAAAGAAGAGTACAAAAGAACATGATCAGTTAAGGTGATTACATATTCTTTGAAATGAATCCTTTAGGTATTCTTTAATGGTTTCTAGGTTTGGGATTTTGGGAATTATAAAACCTATATGATGTATCTAGGGAAGTTTATAAGGTAAATTGGTATATTTTTTCTATGATATAAGGCTACAATTGTTGTGAATAAGTGAGGGATGAGTTTCCCTTTTATAATTGAGGTGATGGGAACTTTTGGAATTTCTCAAAAGATTAAATTATAATAAATTCATTATTAATAATAATTCCTCCAAATTGAAATTTATTTGAATATAATATAATATTTAGTTATAATCCATTTATACAATAGAATTTAGAAAAGTTTTGGTGTCATTTTAAACCTTATTATTTTGATTTAATCTTAGTTAACCAATTTTAATTTTAACTATGGTAACAACATTTTTAATATTAAAGGGTTGTAATTTTAACTTATAAAGTGAAAAATAGACCATAAATGGATAACTAATGAAATTTTAAACCATATCATATCCACATTGTATTATTTCAATATTTTATTATTTTTAAATTATTTAATAAAAAATTATTTTGATTAAATATCATTATTGTAAATTTTGACACTATTCATTTAATTTAGCATTAAATACATAAAGACAAAGGGTAAAATAAAATATAATGCTTTCACAATTCCCTAATATGTCATGTAGATATAGAAAATTCATGGTTCACATTAAATAATTAAAATTACATCACTTTTAGTACTTTTAAAATCATTTATTATATTTTTTTATTAATTGGAGAAATACTTCATCGATGTTGCATAAGAAATTAAAATCATTATATAATTAAAAAAAAATTAAAAAAATATAACATGAAAATAATGTTCTTAATCTCAAAATAGACTTTTATATTCATTCATAACTTTCTTCCGTTCCTGTGTGATCACATAAGGGATATTGAAAACAAAGGGAATGACATTTTGTAACTTTCTTTGACATAAATAATATATTAGTCATTTTCATGGACAAGTGTAACATCCCCAAATGATAAAGGGTTAAATGACTAAATGATATGACTCATGTCAACAAGGTGCACCTTCCTTTTCGGGATCCTGTCTGATTAGAACTCCATAGTTAAGCGTGCTTGGCCTGGAGTAGTGATCGGGATGGGTGAACTACTGGGAAGTTTCTCAGAGTGTGTGTGAGTGAGGACAAAACACACTGGAAAGGACATGTGTTGTCATGTGGGGACAATCATTAGTCATATGACCCGTTCGGGCATGTGGTTGGACCCTGGGGTGGGCCCCACGTGTCTGCGGGGGCAACTGGTGGTACCTGGTAGGCCAGGACCCGACGGCCATGTTAAGGCGGGGTGGTTGTGCTGTCACTGGGACCCAGTTGTCACATTTGGTATCAGAGGAGGAACCCAGCCTTAAGTGTGGTGCACTGCCTGGGTTGAGATGTAGGGCCCACAACGAGTGCGTTGTGCTCTAAAGGGGGGGGTGATTGTAACATCCCCAAATGATAAAGGGTTAAATGACTAAATGATATGACTCATGTCAACAAGGTGCACCTTTCTTTTCGGGAGCCTATCTGATTAAAACTCCATAGTTAAGCGTGCTTGGCCTGGAGTAGTGATCAGGATGGGTGACCTACTGGGAAGTTTCTCATAGTGTGTGTGAGTGAGGAAAAAACACACTGGAAAGGACATGTGTTGTCCTGTGGGGACAATCATTAGTTTGATGACCCGTTCGGGCATGTGGGTGGACACTGGGGTGGGCCCCACGTGTCTGCGGGGGCAACTGGTGGTACCTGGTAGGCTAGGACCCGACGGCCATGTTAAGGCAGGGTGGTTGTGCTGTCACTGGGACCCAGTTGTCACAACCCGTTCGGGCATGTGGGTGGACCCTGGGGTGAGCCCCATGTGTCTGCGGGGGCAACTGGTGGTACCTGGTAGGCCAGGACCCGACGGTCATGTTAAGGCGGGGTGGCTGTGCTGTCACTAGGACCCAGTTGTCACAACAAGTGTCTATAAACAACTCAATTTTTAACCTAAGGTGTTAAGGGTCAACTTGACTTAATCTAATAAGAATTAGAATGAAAATTCATTATTACAAGGAAACTCGGGTCAACCAGAGCAGTCACCCTATTCATCCCATTGTAGGGTAGGTATAACAAAGATAACAAAACTAATCTTGAATATAAGAAAAACAAGACATACAATCAGAGTGAAAAGGAGAAATAAAAAGAGATATACAACAAATTCAAATGGCCTAAACTAGTAATAATGACAATTATATACAAACAAGTCTCTATGTGACCAACCTTAACCTCCCAAAAGCATCCCAAACTAAAATAGAAATATAAAGAGAATCCAATATACTAAAAAATTCCCTTACCTTTACTTGTGTCCTACAAAATAAGTTTTACAGCTCCCTAAATTAAATAATAGGGTGTGAGAAAAAAACATAGTAGTAAACCACCAAGGAATCTATAAAAGTTTTAATAATAAGAATGAACAAGTTCTCCCTTTAAAACAAAACTGTTTTATAAGAGTTTTATAAATAAAATAATTTGAATAAATTTATAAAATTATGCTAGGGATTTTCCACAAATTTCATATCATTTTTTCCAAATCCAAAAACATTTAAGGAATAAAAAAAGAAATTAATCATACCAAAGTAAAAATATACATGTGATCTAACATCTATAAAATAATCCATCATGCAATAAAAAACAAGAAACAATAATTAACCTTCTAATCAGACTATATCCTATTGGAAAATACTTACTAGAAACTCATGAGCCAAAAAAAGAATAATTTTGGATAAAAATAATATTGAGTCTTATCACAATACATCAATATATAAGTTATTACCTCCTAGTGATGTCACGCACACTAAGGTTACTTATGTCACTTTCTTGACACACCCAAGGTTCCCACTTTACAATGTTTGTAAATTTATGTTTTAAAAACCATGATAACATTTTTATAAAACCATTTCAAAGTCAATTCAATATGCTTCAGGGTTTGAAAATCCATTTTTCTTAAAATCATGGAAATTCCATTTTCATGAAAAAAACCCTTTCTAAAACATGAACCCATTCCATTTTCAATTTCAACACATGTAATTTCATTTAAAATATCAAATAATTAATAAGAAAAATCAAAAATTCAAGAAATTAGAATTCTCTCATAGATCCACCTTCTTCATGGATGTAGAAAACATAACTTCCTTTGACAATGGGGATTTTGAACCACAATATCTACCTTCACAATTCAAGTAAATACAAGATACTAAAAATGATTGACACCAAACATTATCTAATTGCAAATATATACAGCAATTGGTGTCGAAACATGAAATGAGGAAGAAATAAAAAGTAAATCTTACCCAGAGAGAAAAAATCCAGCTAAAATTGTGATAAATCACTAAACTAAGTAATCCAGATAGAAAGGAACCACCCAAACCCACCTAGGGAGCTCTCTAGGTCAATCGAGGAAGGATTCATAGAGAATAAATGAAACATATCACTCATTCAAAACCCTAAAAACTAACACCATAACATTTACCTAGAGTGTGACCCATTTAAACTTTATGTACTCCTTGGGGTCTGTATATGACAAAAATCTGTCTTATTTTTAATTAAAAACCATATTTTCCTCATTAAATGACATGTAATTCTTACACAGTGTGTGAACAGTTCACATTGTGTATCCACATCATGGCTTCTTCCTAGAAACCATTACAAAATATTTATTTCACTTACACGGTGTGTAAGTTCCCAATGAGTAGTAGAAAGTCCAAGTTTTATGTTGAAAATTCCAAAAAAATAATCAATTAATCATTAAAAGTATCCTTTAAATATCATGGTGTGAAATACTCACCTAAAAAAGGGAAACCAAAAGAAAATATAAGAAGATACCTGATAGAAAGGTAATGGGGCATTACAATCTCCCAACCAAAAAATATTTTTATCCCCATAAATTACTCAATATCAAGGATCGAAAAAAAGTGAATTCTACTACTACCTCATTGATGACTCCTTCCCTCATATCTTGTGGTGATCTTATCCACACTACCATAGTAATTAGACCAAGGGGAACATTTTACCATGTAGTAACTTTTCCTGGAAATCCATAATCTGAAATAGCTGCTCAAACAAAGTGGTATCAGGTTCAAGATCAACATCCTCCCACCTAATCACATGGAAAGTATATGGTATATACCACCTCAACTAGGAAACATGAAACACATCCTGGATAGAATTCAAACCAAATGTAAATTCCAACCAATATTTCACCCTCCCCAACCACTCAATTAAATCAAAGGGGCCCACAATCCTCGGTGTTGACTTACCCTTCTTACCAAACCAACAATGTCCCAATAAAGGTGAAACTTTGAGAAAAACCTGATCACCTACCAAAAAAACAAATGGCCAATAATGATGTTCTATATAAGATTTATGATAACTCTAGGTCATAATCAAATGGCTCTGGATCAACTAAACCATCACCATATTCTCCTGAACCAGACTCATCCCAACCATGGACCTCTCTCCCAACTCTTCCCCTGATAAGGTGTGTTGACATAGCCACCCATACAAAACCTAAAAGGTAACCATCCTAATTGATTTATGATAACTTTTATTATTGTAAAAACCAAATAAAGAAAAATAGTTTTCCCAAGATCTACCAAAATCAATCACACAATCTCAAAGTGTATCCTTAAGAACCTGGATATCCTTCTATGCATGCCCATACCTATGCGAGTGATAAGTCATGATCAATTTTAACTGGGAAACCATTTCCTATTGAAAATCATTAAAAACCTAGATGTGAACCTCAATTACTTTTCAGAAACAACTATATAGGGAACCCAAAAAAGTCTCACAATATATTAGACATATAAGTTCTCAAGCTTTTATACTTTCAATATTTCCTTTATTGGTAAGAAATGCATTGATTTAGTGAGTCTATCGATAGTCACCCAAATCACATCCTTCTTACTATGAGTCTATGGTAAACTAGAGATAAAATCTATGGAAATTTCATTCCAATTCCGTACTATAATGGTTAAAGGATGAAAAAACTCATAGGTATCTAGTGTTCCACATTAACTCTTTGAATAGTGAGACACCGCAATTCAAAATCCACAACTAACCACCACATCCCCAACCACCAATATCGATGTCTCAAATCATTTTAAATATTTTTAGCCCCAGAGTTTAAAGACCAACATGACCAGTGTCTAATATCTAACAAATCATGTATTGGGGAAAATGTAACAACCGACATGTTATGAAAGCACAAATCTCCCTTGGGAGACTGAGACCACTCACCTGAGGTCTCCCCACCATTTAAGATTTCTCCTAAGTATCAGATCTTTGGGTCAATCAAATTCTCAATTTTAACTCAATCCTTAAAATACCATTCAACCTTTATTAAATACAAGAACACATTTAAACCAACCTACTTCACTTCTAAGTGATTCTTGGGGAAAAACTCATTAGAGACAACTATTCAATTGATTCCTTCAATGCTTGGATTGGTACCCTTCTGCTCAGCACATCGACAACCACATTTCCCTTCTTGTGGGTAAATATGATATCAAAATCAAGGTATTAAGAAACTCAACCTAGAATCTCTATCATATGTTTATATACCTCTAAGTGATAAAATTATTTAGGATTTTTTTATCAAAATATACAATAAATCGCTCCCCAAATCAAGATCATTAGTAGGGTAGTTATTTTCTTGAGGGTGTAAATTTCATGATCCATATGCCACTACATGTATCCCTTGCATCAAGAAACATACAAAACCCATACCTAAGGAATTATAGAAAATATTGTAACTCGAACAAGGTTCTAGAATAATCAACACTGGTGTTGAAGTCAACCTCACTTTAAGATTCTAAAAATATCTCTGACAATTTTCATCCCAATCAAACATTACCCCATTATGGTTCAAAGATATAATTAGATATGAAAACTTAGATAAGTTCCAAACAAAATTCTTATAATAACCATCTAAACCCAAGAATATTTCGATCTTAGACACATTTTTGGGATGCTTCAAAGATATAACTACATATACTTTTTCATGACCCACTGAGAGGCACATCTCATACATCACATGCCCCAGAAACTTCACCTATAATATCTTAAACTCACTCTTGAAAATTTTACTATACATATATTGTTATTTCAAGGTTCAAATAAAGACATAAAAATGGTTCACATGTTCCTCCTATGACTTGGAGTACACCAAGATATCATCTATGAACATAACAAAAAAAGTCCAAGAATTGATGAAAGATAAGGTTTATCAAATCCATAAACACTTCAGGCATGTTAGTGAGTCTAAATTGTAAATACTCCAACCCTAGTAGCCCAGAGTCAGTGTATTACTTTATTACATTAGTATTATTACAAGGAAATGTAACCCAAAGAACTGAATAGTTTAGTAGTTTTAGAAAACCAGATACATACATAATTTTTACAATAAAACTTTTTAAGGAAATACAATATTGAAATTATATTATAAACATACATAACTCCTAGATTATCCCTAAAATTCATTCATAATATTCATTTTCTCATCTTGGGGGAAAATAAAACATAAGAATGGGGTGATATCAGATGCTCAGTAAGGGTAAGAAATATATCAGAAACATAAATATTAAGGTGTGGTGAATCTCATTAAAACATAATCTAAGGCATACAATGGTGGTAATAATAGATGATTAAATAATGATATCATAAAACATAACCATGGATATTCTATGAGTCAAATAATCACATGGAATATCAAATTAAGAGTTTTATAATGAGTGAAATGCATAATGATAGATATCTAAAACATACCTTTAAGGTCTATTTCCAAGAATCAATTACTATCAAGGCTTCATGCCAAGAATCTAATAAAAGGGTAAGGCCTCAGCCAAAACCATATCTAGTTTGTCTCATGAGACCTAACGATGCATTAAGGGGATATAGCAGGCACCACCCATCACTTATTAAGTCTAATACATTCCTCATATGAAAAGGGTAAAACATAAAAAACATAGATATTCATATTGAAAAACTGGCATACGAAATGTGAATAATTTAACCATAAACCATCAATGGTAGTAGATATCACATACACAGTCAAACTAATCATAAACCATTAAAAATAATATGTAAAATGGTATCATAAGACATAAAACCCATTGAAGTACAAGATTCAACAAAGGAAGTTGAAATGGATGAATATACCATTGAGAAATTCTTGAGGAAACTAATCTTTAACATTTCAATGTGTCTTATACCACTTTGAAACATTTAAATCATAATACCTATGAAGGAATCATTAGAGGAAACATATAATATCATGAGAATAATAAGAATCACTGTATGATATTTAAAAAAGTTTAGTATATACACCACACATAAATAAATAGTGGTGAATAAGGAATATCTTACAAAAATGGAAGTGAGATGAGAAAACACTTACCATATTTCTGAATTTGTTCTACACTTGATCTTAATGTCATGGATAATAAGATTTAATCTATTAAGTAATTAATTAAGAACATTATATACATTTATTTTATTTAGTATAATTTTATTAAGTTTATTTATGGTCTTTTTGATGAGTTTATAATATACAATTTATCGCACAATAGTGTTCATTTCCATGTTTTAAGAAATCGATATACTCGTATATGAGTATAGAAGTACATGTGGAAAGGGTATAATTCTCTAGAATTATATTTATATGATATTAATGAAAATATATAATATTAAATGGTTATATAATTCATTTATTTATATTACATAAGAATGAATCATTAGATAAAATTTTAGGGATAATTTCTTAGATTATTTTGGCGTTTTTTCTATAATCACGCACTAGTTTTGTTTAATTTATTAATACTATAAATATATAATGGTTCCATAAAATTAAATAGGATTTAATAAAAAATTTATAAAAAAATCAACCATAAAAATGGTTTCATTACCATACTTTAAGGATAAATTAAATAATGAAATTAAAAGAAAACGGAAGAGGATTTACCTCTTGAATTATCATCCTTGAGAACCTCCTTAGGGAATGGATTTTTGATATTTTGGAAAGAAAAAGAGCTCCTAGACATGGGGTAGAGAATAGGGAGTAGTATTTGGGAATAATTTTGACAATATTTATGTCTTAGAGGTGTAAGGATAAGAGGGGGTGAGGGGTGGTTTTTATAGTGGAGGAGAGGGGTGATTTCTCATTATTTTATTCATTATTTTATTATTTTTCTCAATACAAGAAATAGTTCTGATTATTATGAATAAATAAGGTAATAATTCATGTGATTCCGAACCAATGGTTATTAAATCAACCAAACAACATCCATGACTCTATAATTCATGAATTTATCATTTATCGTAAATTATCGTATTTTACTATTCACCAAAAATTCAAGTATTTTAGAAAAAAATTAAAAAATCACCCTAACCATTTTTAGATGTAAATAATTCAAAAATTAACTACATTTTATGAAAATAATTTTCTAAATATGATAAATTTAATTTTTAATTAAAATCACTATTTACTCAAAAAATATAGTTTTTAAAATTATAACGGATTTTATAACACCCTGAAAATTTAACTAAGGTCTCATTAAATTATAATAAAATAATAAGATAAAAAAAATTCAATTTATTAATCTAATTTATGAAAATATCTTTTATTTTGAATCATTTTATTAATTATAAAATTGTAATTAAATATTTATGACTTATAAAAAGAATACAAACACTTAATTAATAATTATTAAAATATTAATTTAATTATACTATGATATAATTACATGATACTTTAATTTATATAGTGCTTAAATATTATTAATGTATTCATGAGTGAGGTTATTATTCATTTGGTCGATTTACTATTTATAAGGGTATATTGCTATTTCAAAGGGTTAAATTAATATTCACCAAAAATATAAGTTGATCCTATTAGGTTCTAAATATCTTATTTATCACAATCATTTATGTCCATTTTTTTGAAATTCAAATCACAAAAAGTAGAAAAATTATGTTTAATGCTAATCTCGCAAGTACGGCAAGAAGGTAGGTAAAAATATTGTTCAAGAGTTCAATATGTTTTTATATCTAATTTCAATATAAAAAATATTACAATGATATATATTGGATTAATATTGATATATTTTGATATTAAGAATCAATTTAAATTATATTAATTATTTAAACTAGAAACATAGTTTTTAACTATATATGCAGTATTTTTCACTACTCATCAAAAAATGAAACTTCTCAAAAAAATGCTAAAAAAATCACCCAAAATTAATTTTGACATTACAAAATAAAAAAAATGTTAATTTTACCAAAAATTATATATTTCATTATAAATATGATTCATTTATGTGAAGTTGTTATAAATAAAATTTAGTAGTAGTTATTACTATTCATATTACTGTGTTTAATGGCTAGGTTATAACAATCTTGTTTAAATAATTATAATAACAAAGTTTATTTCATAGAGGCTCAATGTTGAATGAATTAAATTCTATATTAAATTTATTTTTAAATCCTTGGGGTGTTTCATTCTTCCCTCCTTCAATAAATTTTTTACTCATAATTTGAAATTGCACATCAAAAGTTAAAATTTGATACTTGAAAATTCCTTTGTAGGAAACCCACAATGGAAATAGGTTTAAAAAAATATCCTATTAATAATAGGGAAAGGAAAATTCAAAGGTCACTGCAAAACTAAGATTCTGACATATGAGAACATTTTAGAAGATATGGACATACAAGAGATATCTAACTATCAAGTTCTGATGGAGGGTGATAGAAAACATGGTTGTTAGAAATTATACCATCACAAAATCATAAATTTATGATTGGTTAAAAGAAATATGATATCTCAGAAAGAAAATAAATTAGATGACGGTTTTATTCCAAAATATTTTTCCTAGATTTGATGGATTCTTTTGTATATACATATTTTCTCTTGAGAACATAAACTTACTTGATTTCATTCCATGTCATAATCTCATCCTTTGGTTGTGCTTCGATCTATCTCCACTTTATTTCTTAAATATAGATATGGATATTCAAGACAAGATTTTATTTCTGAAGCACTTTTAAAGAATCATATGGTCTTTAAGTCATTCCTTCGACCTTTAAATGTTTACCAAAACCAATAAGGTTAGAAGATGTTATCAACTAATAGTAATTTCCAAAGTTTAACGTGATCCATTACACAAGTACTTAATATTATAACTCATCTAAAACATGTCTATCCTCATTCAATGGTCAAAAAAACATAAGGAAGGTCTCTAAATTTCCAAAATCAACGTAACATAAGATTCCCCAAATAATGTAGATTTTATTGTTATTTACCAAATATATGAATACCTTGATCACCTTTAAGACTTTATAAAACATGCATGCCTCTAATTCCTTAAATAATTATTGTAGTAAAACATAATGTATGAATCTAAAAACAAAAATACTTTAATTATTCCACTTCTACTATAGTAATAGAATAAGCTTGGCCTTGATCATCTTGCTTCTTTTGGGGTATATTTCCTTGGAACTTAGGGAATTCATTTGCATAGTTTCCCATATCACTAGTGCAGAAAACGTTTTTTACATCACCATTTTTTACGTCGGTTATATAAAACCGATGTCATAATATGTAAAACGAGGTTTTTTACGTCGGTTATTAAATAACCGACGTAAAAACCTGTGTTTAGTACACCTTTAACGTCGGTTATTTTTATAACCGACGTTATTAATCGCGCGGCTTCGTTTTTTACGTCGGTTATACATTAACCGCCGTAACAAACAGAAGTGGGGGGCGTTTGTTACGTCGGTTATTAAATAACTGACGTAAAAAACGCGGTTTTTGAAGGCCTTTTTACGTCGGTTATTTTATAACCGACGTAAAAAAAGAATCTGCAGATGTTTTTGACGTCGGTTATGGAATAACCGACGTAATAAAACGCGGATTTTGAGCCCTTTATAACGTCGGTTATAAAATAACCGACGTAAGAAAAGAATCCGAGCAAGGTTTTTACGTCGGTTATTGAATAACCGACGTTATAAATATTTTTAAAAAAATTATAACGTCGGTTATTGAATAACCGACGTGATAACTCATTTAAAAATTTACCCAGACTCGTGGATTGTCATTCGCGAGTTTACCTTCGACAGTCGCGACTCGTCTCTCTCGCGCGTAAACCCGAATCGGCTCGTCCATTTCGTTGGTTTAGATTCGTTTTGCGATCATCGTTTCTCATATTTAATCTCCTCGGATCAATCATCTAAACTCGCAGCACTCAGGTAATCCTCCCACTCGTTCGTTTTTTTTCGCGGATAGTATATATATTTGTGTTGTGATTTTTTTGTTGAAACTAGCTAAGATTATTCGATTGCGAACCCTTTTAACTCGTTTTGGCACCATAATCTTATTTATCATCCCTAGATCTATTAGTTCGACTTGCAATATTGACTAATTTTATGATTTCACTAATTTTTCATCGTTTTCTATAAATCCCCGAGAGGGTTGGGGCGTGTCCATTTGGATGGGGTGTCCAGGGGGGTGTCCAAGGGGTTGGATGGGTGTGGGGGGCTGTCCAAGTGGGTGGCGGCCTCTCCAGAGGGTATTTGGGGTTGTCCGGGTGGGTGGGGGGGCTGTCCAGAGGGTTGGGGGATGTCCAGGGGGTGTCCAAGGGGGTAGGGGGTGGGGGGTGGTGTCCAGGAGGGGCGGGGGGCTGTCCAGAGGGGTCGGGGGTGTCCAGGGGGGTTTACAAGGGGGTGGGTGGGTGTGGGGGGCTGTCCAAGGGTGTGGGTGGGTGTTGGGGGGTGTCCAGGGGGGGTGTCCAAGGGGGTAGGGGGTGGGGGTGGTGTTTAGGAGGGGTGGGGGTGCTGTCCAGAGGGTTGGGGGGTGTCCAGGGGGGTGTCCAAGTAGGTCGGGGGTGGGGGGTTGTGTCCAGGAGGGGTGGGGGTGCTTTCTAGAGGGGTCGGGGTCTGTCCAGAGGGGTCAGGGGGTGTCCAAGGTGGTGTCCAAGGGGATGGGTGGGTGTGGGGGGTTGTCCAAGGGGGTGGCGGCCTGTCCAGAGGGGTCGGTGGGGTGTCCAGGGGGGTGTCCAAGGGGGTGGATGGGTGTGGGGGGTTGTCCAAGTGGGTGGCGGCCTCTCCAGAGGGTATTTGGGGTTGTCCGGGTGGGTGGGGGGGCTGCCCAGAGGGTTGGGGGATGTCCAGGGGGTGTCCAAGGGGGTAGGGGGTGGGGGTGGTGTCCAGGAGGGGCGGGGGGGTGTCTAGAGGGGTCAGGGGGTGTCCAGGGGGGTTTACAAGGGGGTGGGTGGGTGTGGGGGGTTGTCCAAGGGTGTGGGTGGGTGTTGGGGGGTGTCCAGGGGGGTGTCCAAGGGGGTAGGGGTGGGGGTGGTGTTTAGGAGGGGTGGGGGGCTGTCCAGAGGGTTGGGGGGTGTCCAGGGGGGTGTCCAAGCAGGTCGGGGGTGGGGGGCTGTGTCCAGGAGGGGTGGGGGTGCTTTCTAGAGGGGTCGGGGGCTGTCCAGAGGGGTCGGGGGGTGTCCAGGGTGGTGTCCAAGGGGATGGGTGGGTGTGGGGGGTTGTCCAAGGGGGTGGCGGCCTGTCCAGAGGGGTCGGTGGGGTGTCCAGGGGGGTGTCCAAGGGGGTGGATGGGTGTGGGGGGCTGTCCAAGTGGGTGGCGGCCTCTCCAGAGGGTATTTGGGGTTGTCCGGGTGGGTGGGGGGGCTGCCCAGAGGGTTGGGGGATGTCCAGGGGGTGTCCAAGGGGGTAGGGGGTGGGGGTGGTGTCCAGGAGGGGTGGGGGGCTGTCCGGAGGGGTCGGGGGGTGTCCAGGGGGGTTTACAAGGGGGTGGGTGGGTGTGGGGGGCTGTCCAAGGGTGTGGGTGGGTGTTGGGGGGTGTCCAGGGGGGTGTCCAAGGGGGTAGGGGGTGGGGGTGGTGTTTAGGAGGGGTGGGGGGCTATCCAGAGGGTTGGGGGTGTCCAGGGGGGTGTCCAAGCAGGTCGGGGGTGGGGGGTTGTGTCCAGGAGGGGTGTGGGTGCTTTCTAGAGGGGTCGGGGGCTGTCCAGAGGGGTCGGGGGGTGTCCAGGGTGGTGTCCAAGGGGATGGGTGGGTGTGGGGGGCTGTCCAAGGGGGTGGCGGCCTGTCCAGAGGGGTCAGTGGGGTGTCCAGGGGGGTGTCCAAGGGGGTGGATGGGTGTGGGGGGCTGTCCAAGTGGGTGGCGGCCTCTCCAGAGGGTATTTGGGGTTGTCCGGGTGGGTGGGGGGGCTGTCCAGAGGGTTGGGGGATGTCCAGGGGGTGTCCAAGGGGGTAGGGGGTGGGGGTGGTGTCCAGGAGGGGCGGGGGGCTGTCCAGAGGGGTCGGGGGGTGTCCAGGGGGGGTGTTATATCTTACTATATTTTGTTTAAAAAATAATATTCAAGCATATTTTTTTAAATACACATCGATTTGTTTTATATTTCAAAATTGTTTACATTCAAATTATGATTTTTTTCATATAAACATATATTTGTCTTATCTAAAAAATATATATTTTTTTGCTATTTGTTATAGGTAATAATGAGTCAAAGTTGGATTACGGCACATCGAATGAGAAATGAATATGAGGAAGGTGTTGATGCCTTTTTGGAATTTGCTAAACGAAATGTTCCAAGTAGTGACATTTTTTTTTTGTCCATGCCTGAAATGTCTGAATATGAAGAAGTTGAAAAGTAGAGAGATAAAAGATCATCTGATTTGTCATGGTTTCAATCCGAGTTACAACCCTTGGATTTGGCATGGCGAAACTGGACAGAATTTCACTGATGATAATGAATCGCAAGATGGTAACTCCGATGGAATTGAAGAAATGATTCTCGATATTGTAGCAGAAAAAATTGAGATAGAACCGACAGTTGCACGTCTATATGGTGATGCCGAAAAACCATTATATCCTGGTTGTACAGATTTTACGGTTTTGTCGGCGGTGTTAAGATTGATTAACCTGAAGGCGAAACATGGATGGAGTGACAGAAGTTTTACAGAGCTGCTACAATTGATGAAAGACATTCTTCCAAAAGATAACGATCTTCCAGATTCACATTATAAGGCCAAAAAAATATTATGCCCGATGGGATTGGGATACAGGAAAATACATGCCTGTCCGAATGACTGCATTATATATAGGAAGGAATATGAATTTCTGAAAGAGTGTCCTAAATGTGGGACATCACGGTATAAGGTGAAAGAAAAATCACAAGCTGATGTAGAGATTACAAAGCTCCCTTCAAAGGTATTTTGGTATCTTTCTATAATTCCTCGTTTCAAACGTTTATTTGCTAATTCACATGATGCAAAAAGGTTAAGATGGCATGCTGATGAGCGGGTATGTGATGGAAAAATACGTCATCCAGCTGATTGTCCACAATGGAAGAAAATTAATGCCCAGTACCCTACATTTGGAAATGAAATTAGAAATCTGAGACTAGGCTTGTGCACAGATGGAATGAATCCATACCGAACCCTCAGTAGCACACATAGTTCATGGCCTGTTTTATTGGTAATTTACAACCTCTCTCCTGAAGTTTGTATGAAGCGCAAATATGTCATGTTGAGTATCATGATCTCTAGTCCAAAGCAACCCGGCAATGATATTGATGTATACTTGTCACCGCTGATTGATGATTTGAAACTGTTATGGGCTGATGGTATTAGGGTGTATGATTCTTATAAAATGGAATATTTTCAACTGCATGCAGTGCTTCTATTCACTATAAATGACTTCCCAGCATATGGAAATTTGTCTGGATACAGTGTTAAAGGGCATAAAGCATGTCCAATTTGCGAACAACAGACGTCATATTGTCAATTGCATCATGGGAGGAAAACAGTGTACATGGGTCATCGAAAGTTTTTGCCTATGGATCACCCTTATAGAAGACTAAAAAAGGCATTCAATGGCTCACAAGAATTTGATACTACTCCAAAACCTTTATCCCCAGATTTGTATTTTGAGAGGGTGAAAAACCTTGATGTGACATTGGGAAAGACACAGAAATCTGGTAATTATAGACATATTTGGAAGAAAAGGTCAATATTTTTTGAGCTACCATATTGGATGTATCATGAAGTCAAACATAATATTGATGTCATGCACGTGGAGAAGAATATCTGTGATTCTTTGATCGGAACATTGCTAGATATTAAAGGAAAGACAAAAGATGGGTTGAATGCAAGGTTAGACCTACTATCAATGGGAATACGTTTGGAGTTAGCTCCCACTCCTAAAGGAAGACGAACATTTCTTCCCCCGGCTTGTCATACATTATCGAAGAGGGAGAAAAGTAGCTTCTGTCAGTGTCTTCATGGTATCAAAGTGCCTCAAGGTTATTCTTCAAATGTAAAAAATTTTGTCTCATTGAAAGACTTGAAGTTGATAGGTATGAAATCACATGATTGTCACGTCATGATGCAACAAATTCTACCAGTTGCACTGCGTGGAATATTGCTCATCCGTGTCAGAAAGACTATAATGAGGTTGTGTTATTTTTTCAATTCAATTTGTAACAAGGCGATTGATGTGAATGCTTTGAACATTTTGGAAAAGGATGTAATTTTTATACTTTGTCATTTGGAAATGTATTTTCCTCCAACTTTTTTTGATATGATGGTGCATTTAATGATTCATCTGGTTCGATAAATAAAGCTTTGTGGACCTGTATATCTTCGTTGGATGTATCCTTTTGAAAGGTATATGAAAATATTAAAGAAATATGTTAAAAATACATATCGACCTGAAGCCTCCATTATTGAAAAGTATATTTCTGAGGAGGTAGCATAGTTTTGTACGAGCTACTTGGCTACGGCGCAACACATAGGTTTGCCTCCATCTCGCCATGAACGGGTTAATAATGAGGGAAAGGGGATTCGTGGCTTGAAAGTCAAATCACTGTTAGCTGAACATATGAAGAAGTTAGAATCATACATCTTGAATAACATAGCTGATGTTCAACCGTATATCACATTGCATATTAATGAGTTGAAACAATGTCATCCAAAGAAGAAAGAAATGTGGATTTTGAATGAGCACAACAAAACTTTTTTGCCATGGTTTAAAAAGACCTTGCTTGGTAGATCAGATGTATCAGAGACATTAAAATGGATAGTGGGTGGTCCATCTTTAAATGTGATAACATGGTCCGCTTATGACATTAATGGCTATACATTTCATACGAAAGCTCAGGACAACAGAAGTGCAGTTCAGAATAGTGGTGTATTGGTGTTTGCAGAAGCAATGCATTTTTCGAGTGCTAAGGACAGAAACCCAATTTCGGCATCAAGTGCATATTATGGAGTGATTGAAGACATATGGGAGGCTGATTAATTTAAAATTAAAGTTCCTGTTTTTAACTGTAAATGGTTTATCGGTAACAACAGTGTCAGACATGATGAATTTGGAATGACACTTGTTAATCTGAATAGATTGGAAGACACAACTGATTCTTTTATAATGGCAACACATGCCAAAAAAATTTTCTATGTAGTAGATCAATCAGATATGCAGTGGTCTATTGTTTTACAAGGGAAAAAACAATATGTTGGTGAGGATGAATTTGATGAAGATGCTGATTTATGTGAGATCCCTACTTCCATGGAAAGATTAACAGAACATAATGATGAGTATGTTGAAGACATGGTTTGTGCCATAAGGAACGATCACGACGAAGGAATTTGGGAAAACAATCCAACTGTACATTCCTAAAATTACAGGTAACACATGTTTATTTCTTGTTTACATTTAGTTTTTTCATATAATGTTAGATATTGTAAATTTTTTACTTATTAAAACATGTATCAAACCAAAACGATAAAACAATAAAAACCGTAAAGAGGAGAAGTCCTGGGCGCACCGGCTGGCCGGTGGTGGATCACCAGTTGGCCGGTGGTCCAGAGCAAAGCTCTGTCTGGTCCACCGGCCGGCCGGTGATGAGCCAGCGGCCGGCCGGTGGTCCAGACAGAGAGGAAGGCTCTCTGTCTGGTCCACCGGCTGGCTGGTGGTGATCCAGCGGCCGGCCGGTGGTCCAGACAGAGAGGAAGGCTCTCTGTCTGGTCCACCGGCCGGCCGGTGGTGATCCAGCGGCCGGCCAGTGGACCAGACAGGAAGTCTCTGTCTGGTCCAGCGGCTGGCCGGTGGTGAGCCAGCGGCCGGCCGGTGGCACCAGGCAGTGGGCAAGTCTACTGCCTGGGTCCTCCGGCTGGCCGGTGAGCTCACACCGGCTGACTGGTGGACTCAGTGAGTCCACTTTTCAGCTTTCTTGGGCCAACTCCTTGGCAACCTTTTGCCTGTGTTTACCATGTTTATCATTGTTTAATATGCTTACCATATTACCAATGTTTACTATTATGTAATTTAGTACACTTTTCTATTTTCTGATTAAGTAGTATTACAATATTTGAATTTGTATATTTGTGAACTAATGTTTGTTTTTTTGATTTGAAGGAAAATGACAGATCAATCAGTTGATCAGCCACATGATTCTGGAGATGAGCATATTGGTCATACATCTGGGGAGGAACATTCACATGCTCCTATTACGAAAAAGAGTTCAAAGGTTGGTAAGCGTGGGTGCACACGTTTACCAAAATTATCACTTGCCCGTACGAAGGAGGAGAGGATGGTCGTGGAGTTTGATGATGATGATCTTCCTAGAGGTCCAAATGCTAAAGATTTTAAGGGTTTTGTAGCAACTCAGGCTAAGAGCAAAGTAAGCATTCTCTATGATGATTGGAGAAGTGTGGATAAGGCGATAATTTCTCAGCTGTGGGAGACCATTTTGGTAAGATCTTTTTCTATTGTTTGACTGTTCTTTAAATGTTTCTAGTATATATAATATTTTTAACCTCTTTTTTATCAAATGACATTTGATATTCCTGACACTGGAGGAGTCAGGAAGAAATGCTTATCGTTGGCTGCTAGGAGATGGAGGGATTTCAAATCAACCCTCTCATCTGATTTCATTTATGGTCATAGGAGTCGTGAGAATCCATGTCGAATATATCCTTTTATAGATGAAGACACATGGAGACAATTTTTTGAAAGTAGAAGAAAAGAATCATTTTTGGTAAGGGCAATGTAAACTTTTATAAGCTTTCTTATATAAATGATCTTATTATTGTTTTGTTAATGATTACTTATTCTTAATTTACAGCAAACAAGGAAAGATCATCAAGAGATCCAATCTAAAAATGTATACCCTCATAGTTTATCTCGGGGAGGGTATGCATTATTGGAAGAACAAATGATGGCAGAAAAATTTCAACAACTAAGAGCTGAGTCTTCAAGCTCTGGAGAGGTGGCCCCTCCATCCCCTCCATCTAGACATGAGAAATGGAAAAGAGCTCGGAAGGGCAAAAAAGGACAATATCTTTTGGAAGAATCGAGACTCGTAGTTGAGAGGATTGTAAGATATCTATTTTATTTATTTAAGTTTACTATTTTCGTCATATATTTCCAATCATTATAGAAATGTTCAATTAATTATTACAGGACTCTCTTGAGGAGCAGAGTTCACAGGGGACATTTACACCATCTGGGAGGGAAGATATTTTATCTGTGGCATTGGGAAAGCCCGAACATCCTGGCCGTGTAAGAGGATATCCGGCAGGTGTATCGGTAAGAAAAGTGTTGCCACGTTCCTCAACTTCTAACGTTGAGGGAGTTTATAAAAAAAATAGAATCCTTGGAGGCTGAAGTCCATAATATTAATGCGACAATGGAGGACAAGATTAGAGCATCGGTGCAGTTTATGTTTGCAGACTTGCAAAGACAATTTCAGGGTGCAGCTCCCACTCCACCTCTCCCAGTAGCTCCCACTCCCCCACCTCAGCCTGCGGACCCCATTTTTTATCCTCCTCCTCCGCCGCAGCTACCTACTTATTGTGAGTTGTATGTTGATGATCCTCAACATCATATAGTTGCATATGGGATGGTATATTGTATAGGAGATACAGTTCATCATCAACAGTTAGAGGTAGAGAATCAGAGGGTCACTGTATAGGATATTATAGATAGATCAGCTCGGATACCATTACCTACAGATGAGGTGACGACAGTTGAACATAGTATCGGCCATTTTTTACTTTGGCCATCCAGACTTCTTCGACTCATTACCATAGAGGTATGGATGTTATATCTTTTATTTTATATTTTTATTAATGTTTTATCATTTGAAAACTAATATATTTTTCAATTTATTTTTACAGGAATACTTCAAAGGTAAAGAAATACTGTATAGACAACAACAAAGACAGATAGCTATGACATCAGATGCAGATACTAGCAGTCTTGACAAATTGTCAAGATATTCAAATTTGTTGGCGGATCATTATGAATTTACAATGGAAGCTCATGTCTGTGGACGTGAACTAAGTGTGGGGATTATGAAAACTGATATCATGGAGTTTGTCACTGGAGATAAGTTGGGCATCAACGTGGTGCAAATTTTTATCATGTAAGTCTTAACACCTTTTCCTTGCGTTATATTTATTAAAAATGTATACTTATGTCTGATTTGTATTAGGTATCTGTATAAAATTTGTGAGAGGAATGAGCTGACAGATGTATATGGATTCGTGGACCCACAATTGATTTCCCCTGAAGCATGTGCATTGGATGAGGAACAAAGAATGCTTTATATTGCTGATAGATTTGAAAAGAATGTAATCACACAGTGTTGGATGATGCCTTTTTGTGAGAGGTATGAAACACATCACTCTCAAAGAGTTAATTATCTTTTAACATAAAAAAAAACTAACGTTAAATTTCCTTTTATCAGGGATCATTGGATGTTAGGGGTTTTTTGCCCTAGGGAGAAAACACTTTATTGGATATGCTCTCTCCATGATGATGTGCGAGAAAGTTTTAAGAATATATTGGAAACGTAAGTTTCAATTTCACAATAGTTTTATATATTATAATGAATTTTAAATTTACCTCATTCGTATTATTTTCAAACAGGGCATGGGTCCACTTTCGAAAAAGCGCAAAGAAAAGGAACTTCAAGATCAAATATGTACATGCGAAGGTAAATATCCATTTATAATTTGTACATTTTGATTTATTACATAAAAATAATATATTTAATTTACACTCATTCAAATAGAAATGTCATGAGCAACAAGGCATCATCAAATGCGGATATTACATGTTAAGATTTATGTATGAAATAATAACAACTGGGACAGTTCTGAGTTTTGACCTGGTAAGATTTCCTCTTTCTCATAATATTTCAATTTGATTTATTCATTATACACGTTGACTACTATCCTTTTCCTTTGTAGCTTTTTGATGACCCTCAACCCTTTACTGCTGAAGATATCAAACACTTACAAGTGGAGTGGTCAAATTATTTTACAGGTTTGATTGACTTTTAGTTGTTTGTAATGTAAAATGTAATTTTGAATATTGTCAATGTAATTGTGTATTTCGTAGTCATTTAGGTTGGATTTAGTTTTTTTTGAAGTTGACAGTGTAAGTTTTGAATGTTATATAAGTGAATGTTTAATTTTTCTCTACTTCTTGTTTTGGTCTACTGTTGATGGTTTTTCTGGTCTGGATTTTGGTATGGGGGGAGAGGTTCCAAGGGGGTGGGTGGGTGTTTGGGGGGTGTCCAAGGGATATGGGAGGGGTGTCCAAGGTGTGTTTGGGGCTGTCCTAGGGGTCGGGGGTGTAAATGAGGGTGGGGGTGTCCAAGGGGTGGGGGTGTCCAAGGGATATGGGAGGGGTGTCCAAGGTGTGTTTGGGGCTGTCCAAGGAGTCGGTTGGGTGTAAATGAGGGTGGGGGGGGGGGGGCTGTCCAAGGGGTGGGGGTGTCCAAGTGGTGGGGGGTGTCCAAGGGATATAGGAGGGGTGTCCAAGGGGTGTTTGGGGCTGTCCAAGGGGATGGGGGGGTTTCCAAGGGGTAGGGGGTTTCCAAGGGGCCGGGGGGTGTCCAGGGGGTGGGGGGCTGTCCA
Source organism: Viscum album (assembly GCA_963277665.1). NCBI lineage: Eukaryota > Viridiplantae > Streptophyta > Magnoliopsida > Santalales > Viscaceae > Viscum > Viscum album. The sequence goes on from OY728132.1 coordinate 1,719,065,286, forward strand.
AGGGGTGGGGGGTGTCCAAGGGGTGGGGGGGTGTCCAAGGGATATGGGAGGGGTGTCCAAGGGGTGTTTGGGGCTGTCCTAGTGTTCGGGGGGGTGTAAATGAGGGTGGGGGGCTGTCGAAGGGGTGGGGGTGTCCAAGGGGTGGGGGGGTGTCCAAGGGATATGGGAGTGGTGTCCAAGGTGTCTGGGAGTTCTGTCCAAGGGGCCGATTGGGTGTAAATGAGGGTGGGGGGATGTCCAAGGGGTGGGGGTGTCCAATGGGTGGGGGGGTGTCCAAGGGATATGGGAGGGGTGTCCAAGGTGTGTTTGGTGCTGTCCTAGGGGTCGGGGGGTGTAAATGAGGGTGGGGGTGTCCAAGGGGTCTAGGAGGGCTGTCAAGGTGTGGGGGGTGTCCAATGGGTGTTTGAGGTTGTACTAGGGGTCTTGGGGGTGTAAATGAGGGTGGGGGGGATGTCCAAGGGGTGGGGGTGTCCAAGGGGTGGGGGTGTCCAAGGGATATGGGAGGGGTGTCCAATGGGTGTTTGAGGCTGTACTAGGGGTCGTGGGGGTGTAAATGAGGGTGGGGGGGCTGTCCAAGGGGTGGGGGTGTCCAAGGGTTGTGGTGGGGCTCCAATGTGGTGGGGGAGGGCTGGCCAGGTTGTTAGGTGGGTATAGATGAGGGTGGGGTTCAGTTGGGGCTTGGGGGAGGGCTGGCATGGTTATTTTTGTTGCTTGGTTTCTGGTTGCTTTTTGGTGAGAGCAGTGCAATTATTTTAAAAAAAATATCGCTTTCACGTCGGTTATTTTATAACCGACGTGGTAAATAAATCGGTAGGGGTTTATCACGTCGGTTTTTTCGAGAACCGACGTGCTAAACCGTTCCCGGGCCTTTTATCACGTCGGTTCTTAATATAACCGACGTGCTAAAAGGCCTGGGAATCGATTTACCACATCGGTTATTGGATAACCGACGTGCTAAAACGTTTCCCAGGCCTTTTTATCACGTCGGTTATTTAAGAAACCAACGTGATAATAGGCCCGGGGAAGGGTTAATCACGTCGGTTATGTCATAACCGACGTGATAAACGATATCCCAGGCGTTTTATCACGTCAGTTTAGAAAATAACCGACGTGATAATCCCCCCCCCCCCCCCGCGCATATTTATCACGTCGGTTATTATATGAACCGACGTGATAAACACCGTGATGTTAGGGATGTTACGTCGGTTTTTAAATAACCGACGTAAAAAATGTTATTTATAACGTCGTTCGTATTAACGTCGCCTAAAAACCGACGTAAATAATGAAAAATAACCGACGTAAAAAATGTTTTCTGCACTAGTGTATCCTTATAGTTGAAGCATTAGAAATTTGAAAATTCTTTCTTTCCCTTAAAATACTAAACATGGTGGTATTTTTTCCCACACTTGAAGAAAACTTCATTTCCTTTTAAGAATTTACCATGGTGTTTCCTTCCACAAGTATCACGTGTTGTAAAATCTATCTTTCCATTCTTCCCTTTATCTGTATTTTTATCTAACATCCTATTTTTCTCTTGTTAACCTTCAGAACCATAGGTCTCGGAGATTTCTTTCTCTATCCTGATAGCATAATATACTATATCCTCATATGATGAGAATGTTTGGGATAACATTTCCCTTCAGATGAATGGTTTTAAACAATCAAATAATAAATCAATCTTGTTCCTTGGATTATATATGTAGTCTGTGGCATACCTTTCTAACCTTGTAAAATTGGATTCATACATCATAATTTTTTCATCCTCTTTTTGTTTCAGACTCAAGAATTGCCTCTCCATATCCACTTTCTATTCTCAAGGGAAATATCTTTCTAAGAATATTTCCTTAAAATTCATCCATTCAAGGTTTTCAATTTCTTCCTTGCCCTTTGTGTTTGGAATTAATGACCACCATAGATCTTCATATCCCAATAGATGATAAACTTTGATGATGACCTTCTCCCTTTAGTTATTTCCCTTTGTGATAAATATATTTTCTAAGGAACTTATCCACTACTCCCCTACAAATGGGTTTGTAGTCCCATTGAATGATGGAGGTTGTTTTCACATAAAGAGGCCAAAAATTGCTCCACAACATTGTAGATCATGATTCTTTATACAGGTAAGGTTATTTTTCATTACTTGAGTCAGTTGTCCCAATATAGTTATAAGTTTCTCATCACCATTCACAACTCCAATACTGACATCATTATCTTTCTTAGGAGGAAAATATGTACATGGTATATATTCAATGATATGGTTTCCATTCCTTCCACTAGACACCACTTCTAAATAATGTCATACACTAGATTATGTAATGAATTGTAATGTATATTATCAATATAGAAAAACACATAACATAAATTAAATTTTTATGTATAGTTAATATCATAATCATAAAAATAGTTTCTTTGGGGACATAATTACTTTTGAATCCTTAATAATTATTTATAAATAAAATTTGAATTACCCTAACCATATCCCCTGGGAGTGTCAAACCAAGTGCATAGTAAGGCCCGTTTTTATGTACTAGGGTACCCTAAGTTAGGCCTAAGACACCTTGTCAAAGTTGTTACGCCTAGGTACATCTATTCTAGAGCCACATACACTTGTAGAATCTAAATAGGGATATATTTCTAGGAAGTTCCACACAATCTCTACCTTACCAAAATTCTAGGATTTTCTTCTATTCATATACTCAAATTTTATCTTAAGTTTATATTCGCTAATCTATACCCATGTTGAACTTCTGGTCACTTAGTCATTTCCCATGAGCCTCTACGTGGCATCTATCTCCCCCACTCGTGTTCTAGGGTTTCCCTTCAGCTCTGATCTAGAGGGGGGAGGCTCATGGCTACAATGTTGAGCTGGAAGCCTCAGTGACGACTCCCCCTACCTTATGCTCCTGCGTTTTTCTCTTGCAGGTTTTGGTTCAGCAGTCTTCACCAGCAGGTGGATCGCTCTGCTGCTTTGATTTTGGATGTTGTGAGGGTTTTTTTGTGGTGTCTCCATCTTCAGTTCTCCTCTATCCCACTTAAAATGTTTCTTTCCCCTCCCATGGTTGGCATGATTTGGACTTCAGTTTTGATCCTTCTACAGTTTATATCTGACCAGATCCATGCCCAGAGTGGCAATTCTGGGTTATATCAGCTCAGATATCTCAGCGATGCAATCTCGGTATGGTTTTGAGCCTACCAATATTAGGTGACGGAGGTTTGGCTACACAGCCTTATTTTTCCTTCCTCTTTAGGTTTCTTTCACAACTTTAAGGTTGGAGGAGATCCCACAGATGGTGGAAGGGTTCTTCTGATGGGTTCGATGATAGGGATGCTACAATGGTGGAGCTCTTGTGAAGGGTTAAATGTGATTTCATTATGGTTATTATTGTCTTGAAATCTATATTATGATGTTGGTATGTTGTTTTATTTTTACCGATGTTTGATGTTGAGATTGAGATGAAGCAAGTGGTGGATATGCAATCTATTTGGTTCTCTAGTTTGATGTTAAGATTAATATTGTGATACAGTAAGTGGTGGAGCTGCAATATGTGGAATTTTAATTCATTTATATGGTTTTGTGTGGGTTTATTTACTATTTGGATTGTAAATCATACGGTTTGAGGTTTTTTATTTTGGACTACGTCTTGTACCGAACATTATACAAGGAAATTCTATAGATGAGGACTCAGAGTATATAGCTTTCACTGTTCATGGATTTTTAGATTCTAAAGTTTGAGAGGGTATGGCCCATCCATCGGTACTAGGCCCATGCATTTTTTCATGGGACATCACACTGTGTATCCATGAATTGGTGGAGTCTTGCCATAATGTTTTTGATGCCGGGGAGGGGTATTTCTAAGTAGCCTTATTCTGGGTTGATTTTGGACCTTATGACCTCCGGATTATGTTTTTTTCTCTATGTATTTGAAGTCATGTGTGGTTTCCCCCTTTATCCTTAAAAGGGGTTTTATCCAAAAAATAAATAAAAATTTAGGCCTTTGATCAATTCAGTCAAAAAAATCCCTAATCTATGCTTTCTAAATCTAGTTTCAAAGGTTTCTACTAAACTTCCTCTAATACCAACTGTAAATACTCTGACCGTAGTATCCCAAAGTTAGTGTCTTGATTTATTACATTAGTATGATTACAATGAAATGCATCCTAAAGGATCGAATAATTTAGTAGTTTTGGAAAACTAGATACATACATAATTGTTACAATACAAATTTGAAAGGAAATAAAATATAGAAATTCCATTGGAAACATACATAACTCCTATATTATCTTTTTAATCCATTAATAATATTCATATTTGAATCCTGGGGAAAAATAAAACATAATAAATGGGTGAGATGATATGCTCAGTAAGGGTAGGTAATATTTTGAAAACAAAAATATTAAGGCATGTTGAATTCCATTAAAACATAATCTTGAACATAAAATGGTAGGAATAAAAGATGATTAAATAATTCTATAATAAAACTTAAACCTTGGGTATTGTACTAGTCAAATAATAATGTGGAATATTAATTACTATCTTCATAATGAGGGAAATTCATAAGGATAGATAAATAAAAAATACCTTTAAGTCTTTATTCTAAGAATCTATTACTATCAAGGCTTCGGGCCAAGAATCTAAAAAATGTGTAAGGCATCTACCCAAACCATATCTATTTTGTCTCATGATACCTACTGATGCATCGAGGGGATATATTGGTCCTCACCCATCACTTATTAAGTACAATACATTCCTCAAAAGTAAAGGGTGAAACATAAACAACATAAACATTCATATTGAAAAACTTGCATACGAAATGTGATTACTTTAATCATAAACCATGACTTGTATCAAATAGCACATCCACAGTCAAATAGATCATAAAACCTTTAACGTCATCTGGAATATGGTATCATAAGATATAACACTTAGTGAAGTGAAATATTCAACAAATGAAGTTGACATAGATTAAGAATCTATTGAAAATTTCTTGAGGAAAATAATCTTTAAACATTTCAGTGTGTCCCATACCACTTTGAAACATTTAAATATTAATCCCTATGAAGGAATAATTATATGAAACATAGAATATCATAAGAATAATAAGACTCATTATATGATATATCAAAGGGTATTATATACACCACACATAAAGAAATAGTGGGGAACAAGGAATATCTCATAAAAATAGAAGTGAGATGAGAAAATCCTTAACTTATGCTCGAATGTGTTCTTCACTTGATCTTAATGTCCTGTATAATAAGATGAAATACACTAATTAATTAATTCATAATATTATATACATGTATTTAATTTATTATAATTTTAGTAAGTTCATTTATATCCTTTTTTATGAGTTTACAAGATACAATTTTATTTCTCAGGAGTGTTTGTTTCCTTGGTTTTCACGATCGGTATACTTGTATATGAGTATAGAAGTTCATGTGGAATGGGTATAATTATCCAAAATTGAATTTATATATATTAATGAAAATAAATAATATTAAATGTTTATATAATTCATTTGGTTATATTATGTGATAATAAATCATTAGATAAAGTTTTAGTGATAATTGTTTAGATTATTTTGGCGTTTTTTTATCATCAAACACTAGTTTTGTTTAATTAATTAATAATATGTATATATAATGGTTCCAAAACATTAAATAGTATGTAGTACTTATTTTATAATCTTTTTCAACCATAAAAATTGTTTCATTACCATTCTTTAAGGATAATTTAAAGAATGAAAATTTGTCATCCATGAAGGTTGCAAATCGGCACCTCCTGGATGATGATTTCGTTTTTAAAAATAAAAGAGAGAGAGTATGGAGATTTATTATGGATATTCCATTAACATGATATCATTATAGTATATATATGATACTGTAGTTATCATTATCACTTTTATAGAGTATTTGAGGAGAGGATAAGAAAATAAAATAAATTGAAATGAAATTAAAAGAAAAAGGAAGAGGATATACCTCTTGAATTATCCTCCTTGAGAACCTCCTTTGGGAAAGGGGTTTTGGTATTTTGGAAATACCAAGATCTACTAAACATGGGGGAGATATTAGGGAAGATTATTTGGTAAGAATTTTTACAAACTTCAAGGCTTAGAGGTGTGAGGAGAATAGGGGTCAGGTGTGGTTTTTATAGTGGAGGAGAGGGGTAATTTTTTATTATTTTATTCATTATTTTTTTATTTTTGTCAAGACAAGTAGTAGTATTGATTATTGTGACTAAATATAGTAATGATTTCATGTAATTTATAACCAATGGTTCTTAAATCATATAAACAACATCCATGACTTTATAATTCATGTATTTAGCATTTATCGTAAATTATCGTATTTTACTATTCACCAAAAATTCAAATATTTTAGATAAATCTCAAAAATTCTCCCTAAACATTTTTTGATGTGTTGAATTTAAAAATTAACTCCATTTTAGGAAAATAATTTTCTAAATAAGATAACTTTAATTATTAATTAAAATCACTATTTACTCAAAAAATACAGTTTTTAAAATTATAACTCATTTTATAATACCCTAAAATTTTTAACTAAGGTCTCATTAAATTATAGTAAAATAATAATATAACAAAAAAATTATTTATGAATCTATTTTATGAAAATAAATTTTATTTTAAATCACTTTATTAATTATAAAATTGTAATTAGATATTTTTTACTTATAAAAAATACCAACGCTTAACTAATAATTTTTAAAATGGTCAATTATATATACTATGATATAATTACATGATAAGTTATTTTATAAGGTGCATAAATTTTATTTATATATTCATGACTGAAGTTACTATTCATTTGGCCAATTTACTATTCATAAGGGTCATATTACTATTCATAAAGGTATATTAGTATTCCAAATGGTCAAGTTACTATTCACTAGAAATTTAAGTTAATCATGTTATATTATAAATATCTTATTTATCATAACCACGTATTTCCATTTCTCAAAATTCAATTCACAAAAGCAGAAAAATTGTGTTTAATGCAAATCTCGGAAGTCTAGCAAGAAGGCGGGTAAAAAGAACGTTCAAAAGTTTAATAAGATTTTATATCAAATTTCAATATAAAAAATATTTCAATGGTATACATTGGATTAATATTTATATATTGTGAAATTAATAATCAATTTAAATTATAATAATTATTTAAACTAAAAACACATTTTTTAACTATAATGCAGTATTTTTCACTATTCATCAAAAAATGAAACTTCTCCAAAAAATACTCAAAATTCACCCAAATTAGTTTTGACATTCCAAATTCAAAAATGATATTTATTTTAACCAAAAATATATATTTCATTATAAATATTTTTATTTATGTGAAATCATTATAAATAAAATTTAACATTAGTTATTATTATTCATATTAGTGTGTTTAACAGTTTGGTTATATCTATCTTGTTTAAATAATTATAATAAAAAAGTTTTGTTTCGTAGAGGCTTAGTGTTGCATTCATAACATTATATATTAAATTTATTTTTAAACCCATGGGGTGTTACATGAATGGCATAACCAGAAACTCAAAATTCTCATACCGACTTTGAAACTCTATCTTGGGTATGTCCTCCTCTAATACTCTCAACTGATGGTACCCTAACCATATGTAAATCTTATAAAACCAAAAATACCCTCTAATATTATCAATGTGATCATAAATTATTGGTAAAGGATATTTATTCATAATGGTTACCCTATTCAACTCTTGATATTCAATAAAAAGGCTTAGACTTCCATCTTCCTTCTTAGAAAAGAGTACAAGCAAAGGCCATGATGACACACTAGGATGAATAAATCCTTTTGCCTCCAGTTCCTCAAGATGGACCTTATCTTCCACCAGCTTAGTAGGTTCTGTTCAATATGATGGCATAGAAATGGGTATTGTTCTAGGTAGTAGGACAATAGTAAACTCAACCTCTCTCTATGACAATAAACCAGAAAAATAATTAGGAAAGACCTAAGGGTATGTACACACAACAAAAAGATGTTAACCACCCAAGAAAGGTTCAACTGCATCAAGATACACTTCTGACAACTGGAATGATATTATACCATCATAAATAACAAAAATCATCTCCCTTCATGATCTAGAGTCCCACTCACCTAAAAAACATGAGTGAACCAATCGGTAGATAATAACTGTACCCAACGGGGATAATAGTCTATATGGACCTTCACACTGACCATCCAATCCATGACGATGATAAATTCAATTATGTCAATATCAAGAACTAATAAGTCCTAAACCACCTCAAAGTTGGCTATCAACACCCGACAAGAGGGCACTTGAAACCTTATTCAGACCTCTTTCCCAAAGGCATGGAAAGATCCAAAAAGAACGGTATAATATCCAAACATAAAACCAAAACTCAAACCAACTTTGATGATATAAAAGAATGATTTGAACCTGTATCAAACAAATCTATCACCATTGAAGATGAAATAATATTGATTAATCTAAAATTATATAGACACGCTTCAAATTTCTTCAGAACACACTCTATCAGATAAATTCATCTAAACTTAGGTATTTGGACATCCCACTTGGTTTGATAATGAGACCCACAACCCTTGGGAGAATCAACATGAACCTTTGATCCATTGGTGAAAGTAGATCTTTCCTTACTTTCTTAGGACATATTGTCACAGAAACATTTCAAATGGCCATATCTCCCACAAAGATGACAAGTCCTATGAGCCTCTATAAAATGAGGCATGGTATGATCATACCTCCTAAACTAGTATAAAATAACCTATTTATTCTATAAATAAGCCCCTCAAACTGGTCCTGTATAAAAATGAACACTCTTGTGATTCATTTTCTAACAAGTAGATGCACCCTGGCTAACTTGTGGACCAACTGAAGCTCCACCCAAGCCTGTCCTTCTAGCTATGTCTGCCAGATCCAAATATGTCTTATCTACTACCTCTATAAATTTTAGAAGGAAAAAAGGAAATAGCATCGAACAAATATTGTCACTCATTCCCATATTGAACCTCTGAACCTTTAGGTAATAATTAGTGACAATATTTGATGTCAAATACACCAACTTAGAAAAATGGGTGGAGTACTCCAGAATAGTATACTCTCTTTTCTCTAAGGTTAGAAACTCCTAGGTCTTTTCCACATGTAAATTATTTAATAAAACTACCAATTAAATATTTTCTTGAAAGAAACCTAGTTAAGAACCTTGTGCAACGTATATTTTTCTATAGATTCCCACCATATTTTTCATTTCCCCTTAAGAATATATGAGTAAAAATGAACCAGATAATCGTTAGGAGTCTTCAAAAAGGTTAAGATCCTCTCAATCTGTTCAAGAAACTCATATGATTCTTGGGTTCCTTTATCACAATAGAATATAGGTGGATGCTTCTTGGTAAATTATATTCCATAATACACTACTCATATCAGGTTCATAGTGCCCACTAACCCCAGAGTCTGAATGGTATAGATTTCCACTTCAACCAAAGAAGGGTCCACTAGAGGATCCACCTGCAGAACCTACATCATGGATTCACCTCTTGTATTTGGAAGATATCTTCTAGGATGCATTGTCTGTTAAACAAAATACAATATCCAATCAATCAGGAGTAAAATTGAAAACCATTTAAACAACTTCTCTAATCCAAAATAATTCTTTAATTTGATAATAATTTAAAGCAATTATGAACTCTACCGTGAAAAAAACACCATTTGAAAGGAACAGGTCCATCTGAATAAACTGCCCACTTATTTTATTAAAACGAAATTACACACACCAATTCCAAAAACATTTTATATTGGTCAATTTAAATATATTTTTTATACAATTCATTCAATTAAACCTAAATACTAGGTCTTGGTCTTAGTAAATAATTTTTACCACCCATGGAAAATCGGATTCAGTCATAGGGATAAGCTAGAAAGGACCCTTTTTTGAACCTACTATCTAAATTTTGACGATCCTAATCATATATACCCAATACATATAACCAAATCAGATAGTGATGACACACTTTAGGCTGAGTAAATCCTTTGATAAAAAATTGTAACTGACTAACCTAGGTCAACTGGACCAGTCACCCAAGTCAACCAATTACAGGTGATGTATAACAAAGATAAGAAAAATTGTCTTTAATATAAGTAACACAATAAATATAACCAAATAGGAAAATTAACACAATGAGATATAAAAATAATCCTAATGGGATAAACTAGAAATAAGGACAAGTCTTGAAAAACATGTCTCCATGTGACCAATTGTCACCTCCAAAAAGAATCCCAAACTAAAATAGGGACATAAAGAGAAGCCAGCATGCTATAGAATATCATTACTTTTACTTGTGTCCTGAAAAATAGGTTATACATCAATAAAAAGTCATAATTATGGTGTGATAAACAAATCCTAGTAGGAAACCACCAAGTAATCCAAACAAGTTCTAATAACAAGAATGTATAAGTTCTACCTTTAAAACAAAACTGTTTTTCAATAATTTTTATAAATTAAACAATTTGAAAAAAAATTCTCAAACATTCCTTGGGTTTTCTCAGAAAATTTCATTTCATGTTTTCCAAAACAGTAAACAATCCAATCATAAAACAAATCATGTAAATGTACCAAATTATAAATATACATGTGATCCAACATCCATGAAATAATTCATCATGAAATAAACAACCACAAACCATAATATAGATTCCATTCAGGCACTATACTATGGTAAAATACATAATAGATACTCAAGAGCCTAAAAATTCATAAGGTTATATCCAACTAATATTGAGTCCTAACATAGCACATCGATATATAGGTGGTTTTCTCCTAGTGGTTTCACACACACTAAGGCTATCTCTATCTCTTTATCGATAAACCCAAGGTTCCCACTATGAAATTTTTTTCAGTTTATATTTTAAAAACCATGCCCATATTTTTATAAAACTATTTAAAATCCATGATAATCTTCTTTAGGGTTTGAAAATACATTTTTCTTTAAATCAAGGAAATTTAGTTTTCCTGGAAAAAAATACATTTTTAAAACAGGAACCCATGCCATTTTAAATTTCAACACATGAAATTTCATTCAAAATATCAAATAACCAATAATAATAATAATAAATTATATAAATTATAATTATTGGATAGATACGGTACCTAAAGGATGTATAAAAACTAACCTCTATTGACAACATGGATTTGGAACCACAAGATCTGCCTTCGGAAGACAAGGTGAGATAAGAGATTGAAAAGGATTGATGCCAAATATGATATGATTACAAATATCTACCATAATTTTTGTTTCAACATTAAATGAGGAAGATACTTAAAGTAATTCTTACTTTTAGAGAAGTAAACTAACCATAACTGTGATCAATCACTGAGAAAAGCTATCCGGACAAGAAGGAATCACCTAAAATCACCTAGGGATATCTCTAATTCAAGTGAGGAAGGTTGCATAGATAATAAATGAAACATATCACTCATAATAAACCCTCAAAACCAACATCGTGACATTTATATAGTGTGTAATACATTTACACATTTTGTAATCCTTGGGTTCGTATATGCCAAAAACCCCATCGGATTTTTAATTAAAAATAAGATTTTACCCTTTACATGGTGTGTACCTATTACATATCATGTAACCAGTTCATGATATGTATCAATTTCATATATTATTCCTAAAAATCATTACATGGCATTTACAACACTTACACAGTGTGTAAGTTCTCAATGATTAGTAGAAAGTCCAGTTTTCATATTGAAAAATCCAAAAAAATAAGACTTTACCATTACAAGTATCCTCTTAATTTCATGGTCAGAAAAAATTCCCAAAAAAAGTAAAACCAAAAGAAAGTATTATAACATACTAGATATAAAGGTAAAGTTTTGTCACATTTATGGTCTTATCACTTATTTTTAATCCAAATAAACCTGATTTATCATTTACTGAGGAGATAAATTTTACCATGGTTACTGTTCATATTGAAGAAAAATAAAAGGGTACTAATTACTAGAATTTAAACTCCTGATGATAAATATTTAATTTATTTTATTTAATTAAATACTTATAAATTGAAGTAATTAATTTTAAAGTAAGTGCACAAAATTTAATAAAAACTTCTTTTTAGAAAAAATGTATTTTTAAGCATAAAAATGGATTTATTCTTATCCTATGCTTGGAAAAATATTTTTTGAATGTTTAAAAAAAATTTAAAAATAAAATAATATATACATTTCATTAAAATAATTCACCAATAGTAATTAATTTAATTTATTAATATAAAAAATTATTGCATACATAAAAAAATTCATAAAAACATCACTTTTAATTTAAAATAATTTTTTTATTCTAATAATTTGATAACTAATGGATTAAATTTAAAAATTCATAGACCATATATTTTTCATAATTTAGTTATTATTATCCATACATGTCAATCTAATGGTTAGGTGATAATAGGGACATAATATTTTATTAATGTTGCACAATTTGTTTAAACTCTATGTCGCATGTAACACAAGCTATCATAGAAATAAAATTATTTAAAGAGAAATATTTCATAAAAGTATTGGGGTGTTATAAAAATATATTCAAGAAAATAATTCATGATATTTCCTCCATTATGATACTGTATTATCAACCTATGAAACTTTAGGTTCAACGAAGTTCATCCACGGTCATAATCTGTTCAAATCCCTCTTATTGGTTCATAAAGAGAATGTGAATTAACCCCAGAATATCCCTTGAGAGTTTCTAGCAAAGTGTTCAGTCTTTGGACCACTCAATATGCACTGATGAAAATCAAGTTAATACATAATACCTAGACTTATCCTTAAGGTTTTCATCAATTAAATCTAATCCTAATAACTAAAAATATCTAAACCAATATCTGATACTAATTGAGACAACCTGTGAATAATATAAATTAATATTATATTAATTTAGATTAATATTCAATACATGACATAATTATACATTCTCTAGGACCATAAAGGTTTAGTGTCTTTATAGACTTAATACATAAAAATATTATTCCATAAAGGATCTTCGACATCTCTCCAAAGTTTCTTATATCATAGTACTTTCCTTGGACATACCCTACTCAAAAACTCTCTTCAAAACCAAGATAATTGGAAACATAAGAAATGGTGAGCTTAGATATACAGTAGGGGTACGTAAGGGAGATATAAATTAATGATAATAAGTAAGAATGGTGGTATGATAATAATATCATAGCATAATAATGTTAAAATCAATAAATTTAAAGATCATAAATCATGATTCAGTACATTAGGATTTTTCATAACAAAAGAAAAAAGTCATAAGAGTATGGAATCATCAAATAATAAAACCTGATTCGTCAGATCATATCATAAAAATAGGAATGTGTCACAAGCATAGTCTTATAACATTTTTAACATGTATAAATAGAATAAGGTGCACTCATTATGTAATGGAATTGAAATCAGGTTCTCATATAAATTTATAGACATAAAACTAGGTATATGCATAAAATTATGAAAATGAAAACAACTCCTTGCATAATTTTATGAACAATAAATCAATTTCATGCATAACATATTTATCACGTGAGTTATCCATCTATACTCAATGCATTATAGAGATATATAAATCCAGTCCCACCCATCACATAATGAAAACCATACATATGTATGCCACAAGTGTATAAAATATTAATAATATCATCATATCATAACTCGTTTAAATTAAATGGGTTTTATAAAAAATTTATCATTTCATCATAGAATAACCTATGGAATATAAATGGGTTTCATAATGTTTTCATCATAATTTAATTAACCCATTAGAAAGAAATAGGTTACATAAAATTGCTTTAAATTATCATCATCATAAACCATCCAGATAATAAAAATGGATGGTTTCATGAGATCATATCCCTAGTGAATCATAATAATCCTAAAAGGATATTTACAAGATGAACTTTCTTTGAAAACAGGAGAAAATATACTTTTCTTTTGATAACATTAACTAAAAATTCCCATAATATTGAGAAAAAAATTTCTTTGAAAATAAACATGGAAACTTGTAAAATAAGCATCAAATAAAGTAACATTCAGGATAGTGGTAAAATTCATACATACTGTATATGTTAAAAGAGATAATTATTTTAACACTTATGTAAAAATTCAAATAAACAACTCATTTGGAAAACATTTATTTAAAAATATTCCTTTTAAAACATTTTAAATAATGAAAACATTTAATGAAAATGATCTTTAAAAAAATCCATGTATTAGTAAATACTTCCATAAAATAATTTTTAATGGCATGGACATGAAAAGAAAAGTTTATTGGCCAAAAAATAAATAAGGTCAAATTTTCTGTAAAAATGTTTTCTCGATCATTTTAAGTACCAAATAGAAGGAATATGTATTAATACATTAAAAATTAGGAATAACTATAGGATAATAAAATAAATGAGGCTTAAAGGAAAATATATATAATTATCCTCAATGTAAATTTATTATAGACAATCTTGAAAAGAAATGATATTGTAACATAAACCTCTTACCACTTTGGTAACTTTTGAACATAACCCTCATGAAATAAATAACTTTTAATGAAACTTAAAATAAAATTAATATAAATATATTCATGATAAATCATATCAAAAAGGGTGTTATATACACCACATGAAAGAAATAAGTGGTGAATATGTCATATGTCTTGTAGAAACAAAAGTGAGATGAGAAACCCTTGCATCAAGCCTCATCTTGCTTCATACACATTTGAACCTCATGTATAATAAATATTGATTTATTATAAATTTATTTAAGAATAAAAATATTATGTATCATACTATATCTAATTTACTTATAGCATCTTTTCACCCATTTATTAATAATTATTTACTAAAATCACTGTTTTGGGTGATAACTGCTTCATTTTTCATGCATGTTTCAGTTTGGAAGTCCCAACCCTTGTATATTGATCATGGTTCCATCATGTAAAAAATTTTAATTATGTAAGTAGTATCATATTTAATCATTATATGAACTTTTATAACTATTCATATAAATCAGTGATAAAAATGAATTACATCATTTCATGGAGATAATAGACTCTGTGTATGTACAAGTGATGCTTCTACATTTTGATGGATAGAATGAAAGAAAAGTAAATAATAATTCACTTTTCCAAAACTGTAATAATATAATAAATATCATATATATTTAGTAAATCTATAATTATAACCATCAATGAGAAGTGGTGGTGGAAAATGAAAACCATTGCTTCGTATACGCAATAATCCACATATACACACGAGATATGTCTTCTTTTCACATGGGATGGAAAGTAGGTGGTAATGGTTATTCTATAATCATAATAACAATTAATTATAATGAATATTCCAAATTAATTATTTTATAGTGGATACCATATTATTATATGAAGTAGAAGAAGAAAAAAATTGAAAGTATTTGGTTAAAAGTTATACTGCTCCATTGAGAAACCTCCTTTGGCATAAACCTTAACCCTTGAAAGGATGATATTATGGAAAGAACATAAAATCTAGAACATAGGTAAGGAATATAGGTTGGTATTAGGGTAGTTATTCACTGATATAGAAGGATCAAATTTTTTAATAAATTATAATAGTAGGATTCATTTTTATAAGTGAGGGGAGGGACAAATTTCAAATTACATAAAATATTAAATAATATATATACATATAATAATCTTTTCATGTTGAACCAAGGAACCCAAAATTTTAATATATTATATGATATGGTCTAAATAAACTCAAAAAAACCACATTAGTATATGTGTTTGATATATGGTAAGCCTTACCTCTTTGTTAAACCAAGTTAAACTCATTTTAACCTCAACCATGATAAATTAATATCTTACCTTGATTACATAATTATTTGACCAAAATTAAAAGGATAATTAGAAAGAAATTTGGATATAATGATTAAAAATTTTTAATCCATTTTATCATATTCATTTTTTATAATTGCAAGAAATTTCTTTTAATATAATAACACAAAACACATGAAAACGGTTTTTAGGAAAATACACGATAGAAGAATAAAATAATTTTACGTTAAAATCAAGTAAAAAGTCGGTTCCCAAAAAAATTGGTTATTTAATAAAAAGGTGATTTTTTAGACTTTTGGAACAATCCAAAACCGAATTTCACCTTCCAATCATACCATTAAATGCAAATACCAAAGAGTAGTTTTAAATTTGAATAAAATATAACTTATTTCAAAAAAGTTAAGTTTGGGTTCTAAAATTCAAAATAATGTTTTAAAATACATTATTTAAATCCTTAAATATCTATTTGGCCTAAAAATACTCATAAAATTGGATAAAAATGGGAATTATAGTGATTTTGATGTTTTTTCCCATGGCTTTAACCATATTTTAAATGTTTTACCCTTACAGATGTGATAATTCTGTTCAATGGTTACGATTCATAATGACCAAAAATTAAGTTAAACCTATTAAATTATTTTAATTATTATTATTAAAAATATTTAATATATTTTAAAAGATTCAATTTCTATATGTGGAATAAATTCATTTTAGAATTAGTGGGAAAACATAACAAAAACCGGTTTTAGAAAAATAAATTTTTAAGTAAAAAACCAGATTTATTCTTATTTTATGCATAGTAAAAATGAATAAATTAATTTTAAAACATTATTAAAGATATAATCTATAAATTTAATTAAAATCATTCATTAATAGATATTAATTTAATTTATTAATATAAAAACACATTGTGCTCATGAAAACCACTTTTCAAAAAATCTTCTCTTTTACATTCAAATGATTTTATTTACATTTCAAACCAATTAATAACCAATGAATTCGTTTTATACATTTTAAAAAAATCATCATTTATTTAGTCTTATTCATACCTACCAAGGTTATAACTTTAACATTAAATAATAATATTTTAATAGTATAATATGGTTTTTTTAAACTAGTTGTTGAATGTGAAGCATTGATATCAAAAAAATATGGGATCATGCAATAGATAAATTATAACATAAAATTAGTTTAATTTATTTTAATTCATAACTAATTCCCTTTAGTTTAATTTCAAATTAAATTTATACTATAAATATATTTTTTATAGACTGGTCATGAGCAAGGTTTTCCAATGTATGTCTAGTTTTTCATTTAGTTATTAATTTATTTACTTATTACAATGTGAATGTTTGTAATAATTAAATTATAAATGATGTTATGTGAATAATATCTCTATCTCTCCCTCATTTTATTCATAAGTTAATGTGTATCCATGAGTGATTTTATTAATGTGTATTTCACATTCTCAAGACCCCTTAACCTATATTTGTGTATTTATGTTTAATTTTGAAGATGAAAGAATTAAAAACTCATGTTGAGACTTTACGAAGTCCTAAAAAATATATAAATATGTTGGATGGGGGTAATTGCTATGAATTGTGTCAAACACGACTCATATAGTTACCCTTGGGGTCTTAGATGATCCATTTTCCACTCAACTGACCAACCAATAGTAAATTTTCATTATCAGTAAATTTATTTTTTTTATGCATGTTTATTATTATTGTTCATGTTTACCTTAACGTGATCACATAAAATAGTAAATGATCATGCAAAGATTAAATGAATTAATATGTAGTGGATTTATATATTTAAATATTGATTATGTTTTGAATTTAATCACATATAACAAGAATGCTAAATATAAAATAATTTAATTCAACGAGAATAATTAAAAAACCCTCAAAGATATATTATGTCAAATGCCTTTTATCGCTTGAGTTTGAACAAAACCATAAATTTGAGGTGATCATAAACCTTATTTAAGGGTTCATCTTACTATAAAATATTTCTTATGAAAGATGTGGGTTTACTAAACTAAATTTTGCAACAAATAAGTATATATATCAAGATTTTTGATACTTTAGAGGAAAAGTATTGAGTAAATCAACGTCATGATTTCCATAAACTAGGACTTCACTCAATGGATCAATTAACCATGAGTTAATGCATTTGGATAGAAAAAAAGTGCCTTAAAACACTCTAAGTAGTGGTGCATTCATATTCTGGACTATGAGGAGATATATTGAGGATACTTTCTAGTATAATACTCAAGTGACTGGGTGTTATGAATCTAGTAGTTTGTGGCTACTAGTATTTGATAAAATAGTGGGACATATTTAAGATTAATAAATATATAATGTCTAATAATTGGTAAACAAGATATAAGTAATGATATGATAGATATTTGTTTTAAAAAAATGGAAGGTAATACCACAAGATCACTATAATAAATATTATACAATAAACATGTCCTAACCAACACTAATTTCCAAGATTGGTATAAGTTCTTACCCATGGTATTATTATATGAATGGAAATTGTATATGTTAAAGTTATCATAACCTAATGAGACACATTAGTAATAAATTGAGGTGAAAAATGAAGATTACGTGAGACTCATGGATGATGAATTTTATGTTTACATTGTAATGATGTCATCAATGTAATATGTGTTTTGAAAGAAATATGAGTACATTGATGGTTGTACCCTATTATCTCATCTTCGAGAAGTATATGAGGAGAAAGTGTAGAAAGAGATTAATGACACATTTATCATGTATAGATTTAAATATAGAATTATGTGTGGTACTCATATAATTTAGATTATAGAGTACATTAAACTATTATAATAATTGGAATTCACATTGAATCATGAGCATTAAATTCATCTCATTCTATCATCCTTATCACCCGATTACTCTAGTTTCACTGAGAATTTTAAAACAAACAGTACAGATAAACTGCTTCAATAACTTTTTTGTAAGGTTCCCCAATAATATTAGATATTAAATAAAGATTAATATTTAATTATTATAGTGAAAAATAATAAATAAAAGTTAAAAAATGATGAAAATTACACTGTTAAAGTCACATTAACAATGCAGATGATGGGGAGGGATTGTTTCAAAGTGTGACAGGACTTGGGCCTTTGAGGTCATGTATTGGTTCATTTATAGGCCTTGTGTCTTGGGCCTACAAGTCATTTAAGGGTTCCCATTCAACACTTAAAAGTCGGATTGTCCAAAATCAAATAAAAAGAAGGCCTTCAGGCTATTCGTGCCTAAAGTCACATTAACAACATCCTTTTAAAAAAAGAAAAAAAATGGAGAGTATCGAATAGATGATATATTCATTTTATGTGTAATGATAGTTAACACGAAGATAAATTTCATTAAATTGAATAATAATATAGCAGAGGATTATACTTTAGTTATATTTATCATTTTATGAGATATTTCAGTTTGACTTCTTGGTTATTGGATATGGTATGATACTTACATAACTGTATCCAAATACAAAAACCAGGGAAGTACATATAAGTCACAAGACTAAAGTGGATCTTCAAGTTAGTGATATATCTTTACCCCCAACATTAGATCAATAATACAAAAAACTTCATAATTCTAATTAGATAGATTCTTGTATTTGAAAATTGTTCAATGTAATTTCTGTTACTAAAACATTATCTCACGTTGAATTTAGACATAGTGATTTTTTATTTAATGTTTGAAATAAATTACTACGTTATACCATAACTAATTAATAGTTTAACTACATAGTAATCTAAAATTTCCTATATTTGAAATAAATGATGAATATAAAAATGTAAGACTCAATAATAATCAATTGTGACAAGGTAAAATTTGGTAAAGTAAATCCAAAATCAAATGTCAAGAAAAATACCAAGAAGGGTGTTTATACTCTTTATAGCTAACAAATATTAGGTATTATACATGATTTCTTATGAGGTTAAAAATTAAATAAGTAACCTTTCAATATTAAATATGATAAAGCAATAAATATTATAAAACTAGATCAACAAGATATGTTTGAACTATTTCAAGTAGAAGGTAGAGGTAGGTTCATGTTCTTCATGGGATTCCTTCAAAAAAAATTAAGGAATATAAAACTGAATAAAGAAATAAACTTGTTAAATGATATTATATCCTTAGATTGAGATTTTTTAAGTATATCATAACCAAGTAATCATCAATCATTAAAAATTTAGAGTGTATTTATTTATAAACTCACATTTCTTTATACATGTCAATGAAATGATATTAGTAAATTTAGGATTGATGATGGTTCTTACATGTGTTCATTGATCATTAAAATATAGAGTGTAGTAATTTGTACACTTAAATTTCATTATACATGTAAATTATAAGATTATGGTAGAAGGAGGATAATTTATGATATAAAATCCCTCTCCTTGATGTGTTGTGAATTTCAGTGGAAATTTGAATGTTTGGTAATTTTTGAGTAGGGTTCATTTTTTAATAAAGTTTAGTATTTAAATTATAAGAGTTGGATGTCCTTGGTTTGATATTTTTGGAATATATTGAGTTATTAGAGGTTCTTCAGGTTCTTTAGTGAGTCTTGAGAGATTCAGGTTGAATTTTGGAATTTTTGGAAGTGTATTTCACTACACATAGTTGGGTCATGGTTAGGATAAACCATGTTTCCAAACAGTTTGGGTTGGATATTTTCTTGGGTATGGAACATGGTCACTGCACATTTGCAAAAAAACCATGCGAAGAAAATAATGTTGGTTTCATAGTCATTTTTCGTGATTTTTAAAACCATTCAACCTAATAATTTTTGTTAAAAAGTGGAAAATTACCTCTTTTCTATGTGGGATTTAATTCCCAATCCCTCTTTATTCTTCTATCTTGTATGTTTGTCCAGAGGGATTATTCCCAATTATTCTCCTTTAAAACACCTTGATCTTGGGGCAATTTTTGTGTGATTTATCAATATTATATGGTAATATATTTTATAATCTCTCTATTTTGTTATTCCCCTTATTTCCTACTTGGTTTTTTTATCTCTAACTTGGGGTTTGTGATGATTTTTACTAGATCTAGGTGTAAATTTTCCCACTTCTTGGGGGTTTTTGTGTGACTCATAGAGGTGATCCTGATAGGATGTGATCAAGCTTCCAATATTTTTTATTCTTCAGGTATGTTGTGTCAAAGTTTAATTTACATTTTTTGGCTTAAATTAATTTAAATTTTCAACTAAATTGGTGTTCAGTGTTAAGGGTTTTTCTAGGTGTGGTGTCAAGAGTATTTTGTGGACCTTCTGCATAGGGTTCTTCACTGTTTCGATGCAATGAGGTTTCCTGGTGAGCTTCTAGAAAATTATACCTACTTGGTTAAATTGATAAATTTATTATAATTTTTGTAATTAATTGTTTTATTTTGAATAATTAATTATAGAGCATTATAATTTGAAATTTCAAGGATTGGGATAGGGTCTCATGCCGATATTGGAGCTTGTAAGATCCTTGGAAATGTTGTTCAGGTTCTGATTTAATGGAAATGGCTTAATCAATGTGGGTGGACTTGAATTTTTTTGGTATCTTATTCATTTGTTATTTTATGTTTGTGTGCCTCGTTATTATATATGTTTTCATGTTGCATGAATTGTGTGATTTTTCCATAAATTTGGATGCACTCATGTTGAACTAATAATAAATTTGGACCACATAGCTTGTTAAAAGGTTCGATGATAGTGCCTTGGTTGAAAGACTTTTGATGGACCACTTTATGATTTTTTTACTTAGTGGCATGCATTGTATTTCAAAGGGAAAATGGTTTATTTTTAAAATGTGATTTTAAAAAGATAATTTTAATGGAATTATAATTTAAAATGAAATGGGTTGTTTGAGAAAAAGGGTTTTGGAAATGGTATTTTAAAACATAAATGAGGTTTTAAAGAGTGTCTGGGTGAGATTTCGATCAAGGGCCTTATGTGAATTAAAATAAGGGTGATTCATTTTATAAATGGTTGGTAAAGATAACTTTGTATGTATTTTTTAATTAAATTTATAATTAATTGTCTTGCCATGTTTTGGTATGTTTGAACTCATGATGGAAAGGCCTTATTTTATCTAAAATAATGATTGTTTTTTGTGTTTTGCATTTTTGATTTCTTGTGGATTACCGTGATGCATGATTATGAGTGTTGTTTGTGTATTCCTATGAGAAATTTTCTTATGGTATCAAAATGGTGGTTTATATCTAGATGAATGTGATAGACCCATTAGAGGGTAGATATGGGTCTAAAGGAACCAGGTGAGTGATAAGAAACATTATAACTCAGAAATGACAAGATGATATCAAGTGTTTGGAAATGTGATCTTGTAACCAAGTTGGTTTTATATCCTATGGTTTAACCTAGGGGAATCAAGGTGGGTTGTTGTTAATGTGTTGACCAGAGAGAGGGTGTAACCTCCTGGTTTCAGAAGCCACCCAGAGGCGCCTCGTACCCAGTTGGTCACATGGCCTCAAGCACATTCCCCCTAATTCCAGAGGCTTCTGACTAGAAGCGAGGGACTTGGGTGTGATAGTGGGGAAACTATGCCCTCATTGGGAGAGTAACATAGTGGAAGAGAAACAGATAACAATAAAAAAAGCAGTAGTAATGACATACAACAATAAAGTGTAGCAAACAATAGGTAATAAGCAGCTAGAGAACATATATATAATGATGCATGATACATATGTCTAGGAAAGCATCCAAACAAATCACAATTCTGGAATACAAATAAGACTAAGATAAAGTGCAAAAGAAAACATATAAATAGATCCTCATCATCACAAGCATCAGCTTGGTCCCATGCTCTCCTTCTCCACAGCAATTAGGTACATGAAGTAGAAGAGCACTTTCCCTTATCTATAACTGCAGCAATATAATCTGTTTGGGCCCAAATGCGTAGACCAAATAGGGTGTGAGACTAAATCCCAGTAGGCAATCACCACAAGATCTATGCCTAATAGTCAGTGAATATATGGGAGGTAATAAACAAAAGAAAGCAATAAACAAGGAAGTACTCAGCAGTAACCATTCCTACAGTTTCAATGCAAATAGTTTCTTATATCAACAATAGTAAAACAAGCTAGTAACCCTCTGGGTAGTTCTCTCAGCCTAACCCCTTTGGTTCATTCAAACAAGGATACTATAGAGACTCTCTGAGGAAGCTCTCTCGGTTAATTCCTCTTATAGTCCCAAGCATTAAAAAGACTCTATGAGGAAGCTAACGCATCAATTACTCTTATAGTCTAAGGTAGTCGAGGACTCTCTGAGGAAGCTCACACGGTCAATTACCCTTATAGACCCAAGTGGTCAAAGACTATCTGAGGAAGCTCTCTCAGTCAATTCCCTTTATAGCCCGAAGTGGTCAAAGACTCTCTGAGGAAGCTCTCTCAGTCAATTCCCCTTATAGTCTAAAATAGTTCAAAGACTCTCTGAGGAAGTTCACTCAGTCAATTACCATCATATCCTAAAGTGCTCAAAGACTCTCTAAGGAAGATCACTTGGTAAATTCCCCTTATAGTCTATTACACCAGGTTCTCATGGCCCTCTGTAAGTCAACGAGCATAGAAATGCAATACGGACAAAGTAAACCTCAAGAACTACTTGTCTAAATAGTATACAACATCTCAAGCATGTTAGACAAAATAATCACTCCATCCTACAGTACTAGGCATGGGAAACATCAAGGAATCCTAACGGCTAAATAGGACCAAACGGCCGTAAAAATAACATGCATGGGAAAACACATCCAAAACATAGCAAACAACCCTATTCACATCCAATAACCTCTACTCATGCATACCAGCATAGCAGGAAACTAACAGGGTTAAAATGGTAAACATGCAATACCCCGTTTGAGGGTATTAGATAAAAATGCACATATATCTCAAAGACTTTCAACAGAAAGGCACAAACCACCTACCTCTTAGGGTTTGTAAAAATCAAACCTTCTCCCAAACGCACTCCAAACCAGGTGAAAGCCTCTTCTAAACCACCTCAAAAACCCTTCCCTAACATCAACAAGATCAACCATTAACACAAAGAGGCAACACAACCCTAGATCTATATGCAACCCCTATAGATCTAGGAAAATAAGAGAGGGAGAGGTTTAACCATAACCAAAACCTCAAAGAACCAAAAGAGGGACTTAGCCAAGTATAAATGCCTTCTATCCACCAAGAAACTCCTTCTATTTGCCTCTAAAATGAGATAAGGATCTCCCCCAACCTCTGAAAACCGAAACTCCTGCATGATCCACGTGTGGGAGGAAGAATGAGGGAAAAATGGGAAATCCCAAGTGGCCTGGGACTTAAAAACCCAGACTCTAAGTGGCCTCAGGGTTACCCCGCACAGTTTGGAAAACTGTGCGCCAACGGTGCGATTTCCACTGTCTCACCCAGGGACTTCACATGGCTTTCCCGCACAGTCTGGCAAACTGTGCGCCGCCCGTGCGGAGCCCACTATCAAGGGTGCACAGTTTCTTGGGCTGGCCGCATGGTTTTTTTAGACCGTGTGCTAACCGTGCGCCCCTGAAAAACCTCCACAACTTTAAAAGTTTTCCTAGAATTGTCCAAACATCAACCAACCACTTCAAAAACCACAAACAACCTGAAATAAGGGTCACATACCTGAAAAGGAAGATCTGAGTTCTTATAGAGGGTATGTGTAATATATGGGTATAGATTATTTTGGGTGCCACCATAGTACCTAAATCAAATGTGTAGACATGTGGGCTATGGTGATGAAGTTAATTCAAGCATATAGAGGTTGAACTTTATCATGTGGTATGGATTTGGGAAGATAGAAAACCCTATTGAGATGAGCCTTGTGAGATGATTTGGGAAAGAATCATTGTCCATCAACATGTATACAAGATATAAATTATTCCTTGGACTAGATCCTTATATTTGTCCTCTATACCTAACCATTGTTTTGGAATTCCTTAGGGACATCCCCCCATGGATTCATTGTGATATGGTTTTAAATTTCCTTGGATTCATCCCCCCTAGATTCATTATGATACTCATTTATAATTACTTGGGGAACCTTCCCCCCCCCCCTCGATTCATATGTGATACTATTTTGGATTTCCTTGTATGAGTTCCTTTGAATCGAGGCAGTGGATGCAACCCTCCTAGGTTTTCTTCCTGCATTGTTTGGAATATTATGGGGTCTTCCCCCCTTAGATTAATTATGATACTATTTTTTAATTCCTTATGGCATTCTCCCTTGGATTCATTATGTTAATGGTTTAAAATTTTTTGGGGTAATTCTCCTTGGATTTGACTGTGATACTAGTTTAGAATATCTTGGGGAAAACCCTTGGTATTTGAATGTATTACTAGTTTGGATTCATATAAACATGTTCCCTAGAATTGGAGTAGGGTATATGAACCTCCCAAGTGACCAAGGGGAGTGATTTGTATTTTCCAAGATACTCTCCTAGGAATTGGATATTGATCAGGAGACTATTGTATTGTCCAAGGGCTGGTATTGGATGGAATGGTTATGTGATGTGCTCATAGAAATTTGAAACATTCCAAAGAAGGTGTGATATTTGGAATTTGTTTTGGGGTAGGTCTTGGTTCCCTGATTATTATGAATTGTTCAGAGACATCCAACACTAGAAAAATCAAGTATGGTTGAGGATTGATGTGGTCTATATGACACCTTGTAACCCTACATTTTTTTCATGTTATTTTGTCTTATGTTTCTTGGTAGGCGTATCACACAAATAGGACTAAAAATATTTACATGTATTATATTCACATCCACTTGATCATGGTAGAAGTTGGCAATTTCAAGGCATTGGGGATTTCCTATTAGGTCGTTGGACTGACCCCCTACCCACATACATGATATGGTTTTCGATATGAATGGGTAAACTTTCTTGTTCTCTCTTAGGGAACAAGTACTTGGATGTTGAACATGTGGTATGATTCTATAAGTTGGGGAGACCATGGAATTTGTAGGGTGCTTATGTGTGTTGATCCAAAAGGTTTTGTATTTAGTTTTTAGTTTTGGTTCAGCATGTGTACTCACTAGTGCACCACTATTTTACTTTATATATGATGTATACAAATTTCTTTATTTCTACTATTAATATTTTATGGTTAATTCATCATATAGATATATTTACTAGTTCCTATTATAGACTACAGGGGGCCCATCAGCTCCCTATTTTATGTTTATAGGTATTTTAGGATGTCCACTATATGGGCATGTCAAGCTGAATTTTCAGTGGAATGTGGGAATGACTCTTAGGCCTTGTATTAGAGGTAATAATCTCCCCACTTATATCTTTGATCCTTGTTGTGATTCTATAGCTTCTAGTATATAGGGATTCATGTATGGGGACATGTAAGAACCCATATCTTCTTTTCAGATATGTTTTCCTTTTTCTAGTGTATTTGAGAAAAAGAAGAGTTTCTGTAAATTTTTGGAGTACATGTCATGTACTTTATGATTATACATTGTGTACTCAATTACCACGGGTAGCTAGGTGATGGCCGTGTAGCGGCCATGGACATGGCCTTGTGTGGTTACCTAGAGACTACTTAATGCAGGGGCCGGTGAAGGTGAGTACACACCGTGTACTTATAAAGTACATGATGTGTACTTTCTTGTATTTCATTAAATGCACTGAGGTCACGTTTGACGGATAGAAACACCTCCTTCAAGGTTGGGTTTGTCCGAGAGTGAGGGTCCGGCCACGGTCTTCCTACGATCCCCTAACCGAGCATCCTATCTTTGATTCAACCTCCATCAATTGCGTTGGGATTGCTTCAGTATGCTCTTCCTTCTTCTAGAGATTCATTTCTTGATTCCTCCTCTTTCTCAAGTTATCCTCAGTTGAAAATTTTATACATTTTTGTAGATCTACAGTGTTCTTGGGCGATTCAAGGCTCGAGGTTCACGTATAGAGATCTCCCAACACCAAGGTAGGTGGTTTGTGCCTTTCTGTTGGAATTCTTTGAGTTATATGTGCAAATTTGTCCAATACCCTTGAACGGGGTATTGCGTGTTTACTATTTTAGCCATGTTAATTGCCTTCCATGCTTGTATTCTTGAGTAGAGGTTAATTGAATGTTAATAAGGTAAATTGTTAGACTTCAGAGGTGTTATCCCATGCATGTTTTGGATATGACCTTTTGGTACTATTTAGCCTCTTAGGCCACCATGTTTTTCCCATGCCTAGTATTGTAGGATGGTGTGACTATTGTTTTGACATGTTATTATGTTGTAGACTGTTTATCCAAGTAGTTGTTGAGGTTTACTTTGGCCGATATGCACTACTATGCCTTCATGACTTACACAGGTCCGTGAGAACCTGGTGTAGTAGACCATAGGGAGAATGGATGGAAGGGCTTCTCCAGAGTGTCTGTTTTTGCTTACGATGTGAGACCACAGGCAGAATTGATGTAAGTGATTCCACAGAGTGTCTGTAGTTCCTCAACATGATCCATAGGGGGAATGTGACAAAAGTGCTTCTCTAGAGTGCCTTTAATTACCGATACGTGACTATAGGAGGAATTTATGGTGAGTGATTCCTCATAGAGTCTATGATTAAGATGGACCAGAGGGGATAGACTATAAGTAATTCCCTGAGTGTTACATTTTTTGTTAGCTGGTTTCTTGTGTTGCAAGGTTGGAACAGAAAGGATAGGTTGTGAGTACTTCCCAGAGGGTTACCTTTTGTGTTAGCTGCTTGCTTGTGTTGCTAGGTAGGACTAGAGGGGATGGGTTGTGAGTACTTCCCAGAGGGTTACCTGTTTTTATTTACCTGCTTTGGTTAACTATTTCTTGATATATGAAATTGAATGCATTGAAATTGTGGACTGTTTACTACTGAGTAATTTCTTGTTCACTTCTTCCTTTTACTCATTACCTGCCATATATTCACTAACTGTTAGGCACAGATCTTGTGGTGGTTGCCTACTAGGATTTAGTCTCACAACCTATTTGGGCCATGCTTTTGGGCCCAAACAGATTATATTGTTGCAGGTATAGATAAGGGAAAGTACCCTTCTACTTTAGGTACTTGATTTGCTGTAGAGCTGGAAAGCATGGGACCATGTTGAGGCTTGTTATACTGAGGAGTTATTTATCTATTTTCTTTTTTACTTTGGCTTAGTACTGTTTTGTATTCCAGCATTATGGTTTGATTGGATGTTTTCCTAGACGTATATATCAAGCATCATTTATATATATGTGTGCTCCAACTTATTATTTCCAGTCTTTCACGGTTTACTTTTGTATGGATTGTTACTGCTTCTGCTTTTTCCATTTGTTTACTTTCGTTGTGTTACTCTTCCAATGAGGGAATAGTTTCCCCACTATCACACCAAAGGCCCTCACTGCTGGTCAGTAGCCTCTGGCATTTGGGGAAATTCTCTTGAGGCCATGTGACCAACCAGGTACGGGGCACCTCTGGGCGGCTTTCGGAACTGGGATATTACGAAGTGGTGTCATAGGAGTTTCTTTTCTTTGACTTACTATTTGGATCCCATAGTCAGGGATAGGACAAAATAGGTACTTGGTAATAAGTTGTGACCAGGAGTAGCTAACCTGTGTATAGAGAAAAGTCAATCTACCTCTTTTATTGAAATTTTGTTGGTTTTACAATATTATAGTTGATTTGATTTCACCTTGAGTGATTCACATGTTTTGTGTTGTTATGGTTGATGTTATTGAGGTTCTATTTATGTTGCAACCCGATGAGATGAGGGTATGCCCTCTCATGCATCATATAGTCACTTGCTAAAAATCACATGTCATGAATTCTTTCCCTACCATTTAGGGTGTATTAGTGATTTCATGTTGTTATGATAGATGTTGTGCTAGATATGCATGTTATTGTGATAGATGCCTTGATAGAATACCTACTGGTTGATAGGGTATTGATTTGTAGAGGTTTTACTTCAATGAATGCCAAACTTTAGTTCTTGAGGTGTTTTGGGCCCTCATGGACCAGAATTTGGTTGATCATTGCCTTGTTTTTTCTTTTTATCACATGTATAAGATGCCAAGCTTTGATTCGTGGGGAGTATGGGCCCTCGCGGATCAGAATTTGGCACTTTGTTGTTCATTTCAGTGTTTTTCTGGGCTCTGGAGTAGTTTTTGAGGCTTACTGTCCAGAAAAATCCAGAATACACGCCGTGTAGTTTTGACTACCCTTCATGTGTTCTTCTATTCGGGAAGACACTTTTTTTAAGTACATTATGTGTAGTCTCTAACCATGTCATAGGTCGTGTGGGTAGAGACACAAGATAGGGAAATTCTTGTGGGAACACACCATGTACCGTTTGTACACACCATGTCATGTTGACCCAGTGTTTGCTCATGTGACTAACAACACGGATGGAAAAATCATAGGTTATACACGTCGTGTAGTGTAAACTTGGAATTCGGATATTTAACTAACAACATGGGTCAGTGTTATCTTGTTTAGTTCATGTTGTGTCTATCTGGAACATGCCATGTAGTGTCAACCAAGTATCTAGTTGTGTCACGAACAACACGGGTCGGTGAAGCTCGTCTAGTACATGTTGTGTCTGGCACAAACACACCATTTAATCTCATTTTAAGGAGAACCATGTGGCTTATCCATGTAGAAGGACTTGGGAAGGGGAAGAGAATTCAAGTATATGCCATGTGTAAGGACAAAATGTCATGTGTTTGGGGTGTTACATGACCAGTTCTAGCAGAAGTACACGCCCATGAGAAAGGCTTAAAGGAACATGTCGTGTAGTAATTAAACACGTTGTGTAGTCATGTTTTGTAAAACTTGAATGTTTTATATCTTTTATTCCCTTAATATGCATCCAGTTTTTAGTCCTTGATAATTTTGTTCTAAGGTGTGTGTTTGACCTTGCAGAGTCATGCCACCGAGACATCCTCTGATTGTACGCCAGTTGCCAGGTGGTGATCAGACACCGGACATGGCTGGTCAGGGACTACCTACAGATCCTCCAGTTGTGCCAGTCTAGGCACCAGACGTTATACCTGACGCAAGTGCAGATGAAAAGTTCAGGGAAGGTTTTATGATGTTCATTCAGACCTTCTGTGGGGTACCGCATCCCGCCCTATCTATGGAAGAGTTGACACGGGTCTTTCAGCAGCAGCATCCTCCTACTTTCACAGGGGAAGGAGGACCCCAGGCTGCAAAGTCATGGCTACAATCCATGTTTTCTATCTTCGATCATCTGGATATTCCTCCAGAGATGAGGGTCAAGCTTTCTACATAAACACTTCAGGATTCCACTAAGATATGGTGGGATGTGATCTCACAGGCTGGACTCCAGAAGGTAGTGGATTGGGATGGGTTTTAGTGTGTTATCTACAACTACTTCTACCCAGAGACCTTTAGGGATGATCGAGCCCAATATTTTATGAGTTTGGAGCATGGTAATATTTCTGTTATGGAGTATTCTTCTCACTTGACTGAGCTACATCACTTTACACATATTCCAGGATGTGATGAGTTATTCCTAGTAAGGAAGTTTGAGGATGTTCTAAGGCATGACATTCGATCACAGGTGAATATATTCAGCTGACCTCTATCACTTCTATCTTCAACCAGGTGCTGATCATAGAGTAAAATATGAGGGATTTTGGAGTTTTGAGCCAGGTAATCTTGGCATCTGGAGTTAGTATCTATCCTACTGACAGTAGGAAGTGATGCCGGGAGTCTACGTGCAGAGATCTGAGGAGGCGAGACACTTCCTCTGGTAGCCAGGTGGTGTGATACCAGTGCAGGAAGAGCGGGATAATGAGGCCACATTTCCTGATAGACCCAGTGGAGTGCTGATCTTTCAGAAAAACAGGTCATATTCAGCGCTTCTATCGGATCTTCTCACCAACAGCTAGTGGAAGGGGTTCTTCTATGACTCCTC
The DNA here is from genome assembly GCA_963277665.1 of Viscum album. Classification (NCBI taxonomy): domain Eukaryota; kingdom Viridiplantae; phylum Streptophyta; class Magnoliopsida; order Santalales; family Viscaceae; genus Viscum; species Viscum album. The sequence goes on from OY728132.1 coordinate 1,719,096,107, forward strand.
TTTTAAGAGCAGCACCACCAGTTTATCACCAGTCTGGGAACTGGAGTTCTTCTAAACATTCATGCTGAGGTAGAGGTCATGGTCATGGTTTTTAATCGCCTGGTTTTTATTGATATCAGGGAGGATCAACTCAGATTCGTCAGGTAGGGTCACAGGGCCATGGTGCAGGTCACACTTTTGTAGTGGAGAAGACCTAGTAGGAGGAGGATCCCAGACCTTCTATAGTTCGAGGTACGATCTTAGTTGCCTCAGTTTTAATTTCTGTTCTTTTCGATATAGGGGCTTCCCATATATTTACATTTGTTGTTTTTGTGGAGAGCCTTGGGTTATGTATCTTTTCTTCTGCTGATATCTTGACACTGGACACTTCTTTGGGGACTAGAACGGCCAGTGTGTGTATGTGTAAGGAGTTCCCTCTAGAGGTTGGTGGGTGTCACTTCTTTTGGGACCTATATGTTCTATAGATGACATGATGTGATGTCATTCTCGGAATGGAATGGTTGGTTCCCTTCCAGGTAGTCATCGATTTCTATCACTTTAGGGTGATTTCACATCACTAGAAGGCGGATCATTTCTTCATAAGGGAAAATGGGATGTCCAGGTGAGCAGAGCGGGACCCGAGCATCATGGGTTGGGAAAAGTTACATCCTAGATTGCTGGTCTATATCTGGATGACCATGGGACTTTATAGTTATACTTTCCTCCAGTGGTGGATCGTTTTAGGGATTTCTTTCTAGAGGACTTTTCAAGTTTGCCTCCAAAGAAAGAGGTAGAATTTTCTATTGATCTCATGCCAGGAGTGGCACCGGTGTCCATTCCACCGTATAGGATGGCTACACCAGAGTTACAGGAGCTCAAGAAGTAGTTCGAGGAGTTACAGGAAAAGGGTTTCATCTGACCCAGTACGTCTCCTTAGGGTTCATCTGTCCTGTTTGCGAAGAAGGAAAACGGTACCCTCAGACTTTGTGTGGATTATCGGAAGCTAAACCTGTTGACGGTTAAGAACCGATATCCCTTTTCGAGGATTGATGATCTCTTTGATCAGCTTCGAGAAGCCCGGGTGTTCTCAAAGATTGACTTGAGATCTGGTTATCATCAGTTTCATGTTAGACCATCTGATATACCTCTTATAGCCTTTCGGAGTAGGTATGGTCTAAAAAAGTATATGGTTATGCCGTTCGGTCTCATGAACGCGCATGTAGTTTTTATGGAACTGATGAACTGAGTGTTCTATCCATACATGGATTATTTTGTGGTGGTCTTTATGGACGATATCTTAGTGTACTCTCACACTTGACACGACCATGCTACCCATATTGAGATCATTTTGAGTACACTGAGATAGCATCATTTATATGTTAAGCTCTCAAAATGCCACTTTTGGATGGACCAGATTCACTTCTTGGGTCATGTTATCTCAGAGAAAGGAGTGTCAGTAGACCCAGAGAAAGTGAAAGCAGTAGTTTCTTGGGAACAGCTAAAGAATTTCTTTGAGGTACAGAGTTTTCTAGGGCTATTTGGATACTACAGATGTTTAATACAGGACTTTTCACGCTTAGCAGCGCCACTAACGGGCCTGACTAAAAAGGGTGAAAAGTTCTTGTGGTCAGACTCTTGTGAGTCGGCCATTCAGGATCTAAAAGTGAGGTTGACTTCAGCACTGATAATAGTATTTAAAGAGTTGTTCAAGAGCTATATTGTTTACTATGATGCTTTATTTATTGGGTTGGGAGCTATGCTTATGCAGGGAGAAGGATTCTTTGTGTAAGGGTCCCGGCAGTTTAGGCCACATGAGAGGAATTACATGACGCACAATCTCAAATTGGCTGCTGTTGCTCATGCCTTACATTTTTGTAGAAATTATCTTATAGGAGAGATTTTTTTGGTTTTCACAGACTATAAAAGTCTAAAGTATATCTTCACTCGGCGTGACTTGAATTTGAGATAGCGAAGGTGGGTTCAGTACCTTCAGTCTTTTGACTTTGAGCTTGCCTATACGCCTGGGAAAGGAAATTATGTGGATGATGCGTTGAGCGGGAGGGCTCAAATACAGGTAGTTTAAGAGGCTAGCAGTGAGTGGCATCTTATGGATCTATTCTCTGAGATGCATTTGGAGGTGCATGACAGAAAGGGGAAGACATTTCTTTTTTCTATAGTTGTTACCTCTACTCTTCTGGATCGAGTGCGAATGAGGTAGATATCAGATTTTGAAGGCCTAGTCATGTAGAAAATCATGTTAGAAGAGGAGATTATTCCTGGATGAACCATAGGTGAGGATGAGATATTTCATTTTCAGGGGCGTGTATGGGTGCCAGCATACATACGTGAGGAGCTGATGCGGAAATTTCATTCCTCAGTTTGGGTAGTTCATCCTAGTGTCAACAAGATGTATCGTGATCTAAACCATCAGTATTGGTTTCCAAGTATGAATATAGATGTTTCTAGTATCATCATGAAGTGTTCCATCTGTTAGTGGGTGAAGGTGGAGCATCAGCGACCAGTAGGGATTTTTCAGCAGTTACCCATTCCTGAGTGAAAGTGGAATGATGTTGCGATGGATTTTATGATAGGTTTACCGAGGTCGCCTTGAGGTAATGATGTAGTTTGGGTTTTCATTGATAGACTCACAAAGGTTTATCACTTCTTTCCAATCAAGGAGACCTTCAGTGTTGATGAGATGGTATGGTTTTAAATCCGAGAGATTGTACATCTATATGGGGTTCCACACTCCATCGTTTCAGATAAGGATGACCATTTTACTTATCGGGTCTGGAAGGGGCTTCAGAAATCTTTGGGGACATAAGTTCTTCTGATTACAATTTACCATCCCCAGACATATGGCCAGTCTGAGTGTATGATTCAGGTGCTTGAGGACATGCTTCATTCATGCATCCTGGATTTTTTAGGTTCTTGGGAGAAGCATATACCTCTTGTGGATTTTGCCTATAACAATAGTTTTCAAGAAAAATTTCAGATGGCACCTTATGAGGCTTTGTATGGTAGGTCATGTCGATCACCTTTATGTTGGATGGTGGTAGGATAGACAGCTATGTTGGTACCTCGTCTTGTTCAGGAGACCACAGAGCAGATAGAGTTGATTCGGAGGAGGATGGCTACTGCGCAGTCTTGACAGAAGTCTTATACTGATCAGCGGAGATGACCTATAGAGTTTGAGGTCGGGGATCAGGTTTTTCTACATGTCACACTGAGGTTGGGACATAGAAGGATTAGGAGATAGGGTAAGCTTTCATTGAGGTACTTCGGGCCTTTTGAGGTGTTAGAGAGAGTTGGTCAGGTTGCAGTTACCTTAGAGGTACTGAGCTATGCATGATGTCTTCCACATTTCTCAGCTTCGATGTTACTTCTCAAACCCATCTCGTATCTTCCAACCTGAGGAGGTTAAGTTGGAAGTGGATGCATCTTTTGAGGAGCGTCCTCTCCAGAATTTCAATCGGAGTATGAAGGTTCTCTGTGGCCAGTATGTTCCTCTGGTATGAGTGCTATGGCAGCACGAGCGAGTATAGTATGAGACTTGGGAGATGGAGAACGATGTACGATCACATTGGTCGGAGCTTTTCGGGGTTTCTTCTTCTATGCTGCCTTTCTTGGAAAATTCGAGGACGAATTTCTTTAAGGGGGGAAGTTTGTAAGAACTCAGATCTTCTTTTCAGGTATGTTTTCCTTTTCTAATTTTTTTTACAAAAAGAGGAGTTTCTGGAAAAAATTTAAGTACACGCCATGTACTTTATGAGTACACATCATGTACTCAATTACTGCGAGTAGCCGGGTGCTGGTCATGTAGCGACCATGAACACGGTCATGTGTGGTGACCTGGAGACTGCTTAATTCAGGGGCCGGTGAAGGAAAGTACATGTCGTATACTTATAAATTACATGACATGTACTTTATTTTCTTTCATTAAATACACTAGGGTTGCGTCTGACTTACAGAAACACCTCCTTCAAGGTTGGGTTCGTCCGAGAGAGAGGGTTCAGCCGCGATCTTCCTCTGAGCCCCTGACCGAGCATATGATCTCTGATTCAACCATCGTCAATTGCATTGGTATCACCTTGGTAAACTCTTCCTTCTTCTAGATATTTGTTTCCTAATTCCTTCTCTTTCTCAAGTTATCCTCGGTTGAACATTTTAGATGTTTTTGTAGATCTACGGTGTTCATGTGCGATTCAAGGCTTGAGGTTCACGTATAGAGATCTCCAAACACCAACGTAGGTGGTTTGTGCCTTTCCGTTGAAGTTATTTGAGTTATATATGCAAATTTTTCCAATACCCTTGAATAGGGTATTGCGTGTTTACTATTTTAGCCCTGTTAATTGCCTTTCATGCTTGTGTTCTTGAGTAGAGGTTAATTGAATGTGAATAGGGTATATTTATATTTATCAGAGGTTTTTTACCATGCATGTTTTGGTTATGACCTTTTGATACTGTTTAGCCTGTTAGGTTGCAATGCTCTTTCTATGCCTAGTATTGTATAATGGTGTGACTGTTGTTCTGACATGTTGTTATGCAGTAAATTGTTTAGCCAAGTAGTTCATGAGGTTTACTTTTTCCGGTATGCACTGCTATGCCTTCTTGACTTACATAGGGATATGAGAACCTGGTGTAGTAGACCATAGGGAGAATGGACAGAAGGGCTTCTCTACAGTGTCTGTTTTTTCTTACGATGTAAGACCACGGGGGAAAATTAATGTAAGTTCTTCCTCAAAGTGTTGTAGTTCCTCGACATGGTCCACTGGGGGATTGTGATGTAAGTGCTTCCCCAGAGCTACTTTAGTTACCGATATGAGACTACAGGAGGAATTGACGGTGAGTACTTCCTCAGAGAGTCTATGCTTAATCTGAACCAGAGGGGATAAGTTGTGAGTACTTCTCAGAGGGTTACCTTTTGTGTTAGCTACTTTCTTGTGTTTATAGGTTGGACCAGAGGGGATAGGCTATGAGTACTTCCCATAGGTTTACCTTTTGGGTTAGCTGCATGCTTGTGTTGCTAGGTAGGACCAGAGGGGATGGGATGTGGGTACTTCCCATAGGGTTACCTGTTTGTGTTTACCTGCTTTGGTTAGCTATTGCTTGATATATGAAATTGAATGCATTGAAACTATGGATTGGTTACTGCTAAGTACTTTCTTGTTCACTACTTCCTTTTACTCATTACCTGCCATATATTCACTGACTGTTAGGAACAGATCTTGTGGTGGTTGCCTACTGGTATTTAGTCTAACACCCTATTTGGGTCATGCTTTTGGGACCAAATAGATTATATTGCTGCAGTTATATATAAGGGAAAGCACCCCTCTACGTTAGGTACTAGATTTGCTGTGGAGATGGAGAGCATGAGACCAAGATGAGGCTTGTGATGCTGAGGATCTGTTTATCTGTTTTCTTTTGTACTTTGGCTTAGTACTGTTTTGTATTCCAACATTGTGATTTTTTGGCTATTTTCCTAGATATATGTATCATGAAGCATTTATATATACGTTTGCTTTAGTTTATTATTTTCAATCTTTTGTTGTTTACTTTTGCATGGATTTTTACTGCTTCTGCTTTTTCCATTTGTTTACTTCCGCTATGTTACCCTACCAATGAAGGCATAGTTTCCCCACTATCACACCCAAGGCCCTCGCTGCTAGTCGGCAGCCTATGGAATTTTGGGAAATGTGTTGAGGCTATATGACCAACCGGGTACGGGGAACCTCTAGGCAGCTTCCGAAAGTGAGACATTACAGGTGAAGTAGCGACCCCCACTCAGGTTCCATTTGAAAAATTCATATCAAGGTGTTATAAAGTGGTATAAGATCTATTTTGGATAAGATAATGTTAGATAAAAGTGTATGTATATTTTTGAAACTTGATAGGTAGAACAATCACATGCCTGGTTAATATAACATCGGTTGAAACCCAAGTTTTCTAGCAGTGTCTAGTTTTGAGATTTGGCACTCTAGGATGATTGATGTGTTGGTTTAGACTAAGAATCCCAATTTGGGATGGATGAAACTCATGATGATTCATAGTTATCGACTAGTATTTAGTTATTTGAACATGCATCGATATAGTTGCATGCTTAGGGCATGAGACACACGCTTATGGGTGGTGTTGTTTGACATATTGTCCCATCAAAATCCATTATTAATTATAGTAACAAATAATATAATCAATTTTTTATTGAATATATTATAAAGGTTTATTTGAATAATATGAATCCAGGGGGTTTGGTTGATTGATTATGAATGTGATTATTTATCCACCATAGGTAAATGGTTTTAGGATGGTTTGAAATTTTTGGAAAATATGGTTTTGAGAGAAAATTTTGTATGGTGGAATGAGGTGTGGGTAAAATGGTTTTTATAATTGGTTTTATTTAAAATGGATCATAGAACTGGTGATTTGAAAATGACTAGAATTTTTATATTTTGAGTATATTTAAGGAAAATGGGTTTGAAAATAGATTTCAAAATGTTTTTTGGAAATAAAATTTAAAATTCATTTTTAAAATGGGAACAAATTCTAGAAATAGACCAACAATGCTAGGGATTTCGGGTGATTTATATTTTTTATAGAAAACCCCCTTGGATTTAAAGGGGTTTTTTAAAGAAATCGATGAGTTTTGTGTGCCTAAAATTATTTGGAAACTATTTTTAAAGAGGTAATTGGTGTTTGTGTATCCATGTGTTCTTGGGTTTCTTATGCTTGTTCAGGGGTGAACCAGCTATTTGATTTCATTTCAATCAACTAGGGGAAAAATAGATAATTTAATTTTGTGATTGTTTGATATGTCATATCTCCTTTTAAAAAATTAAGTGAGTTTTTAAGGTTTTATTGATTGATTATTGTAATGTATAGAGATAAGGTGGTGCCTATATAGGCTGGTTTTACTAGTTTTTATAGGTTGACTAAGGGTGACTCGGATCATTGATTCATGGTTTTGGAAGGTATTTTGTATTTTTTTTTTTGTTATAGATACACATGTTTTGGTATTGTGTAATTTAAGTTTGATGTTAGGATCAATTATTCAATTGTGATTTTGTTAGGGTTGGGGGTTAAACCCCTTGATGGAAATTTTCAATGGGTATGTGGTTTGGACTAATTGATTTTGTGTTTGAATAAGTGATTCCTATGGTGGTGAGAACCATTAGTAGGAATTATACTTCAGTATAGGAGTCTTATGAAGGGGACAATATTATATTTCAGGTATGTATATCACTTTTATTAGAAGGCTCGTGAACATGGTGAAATAGTTTAGTGGATAGTTGTGATGGAAGTAAGATTCTAGTGAGCAATTAGACCTCATTTGTGGATTTGGGTGTGGTGTCAGATAGAGTCAGTGTGTTGGTGAAAAACATGGGATAGAATTGATATAATTCAAGTGTTATTCTTATTTCATACACATTGGTTCTCATGGATCAAGTATGATGGTTATATGGTTTGATTGAGGATTTAATCGTAGAATTGCACTGAGGTTCGGGATCGAACCTCTTTATGGGTGTTTTGATTATTCAATGATGGATTCAGGTGTTAAGGCATCATGATTGATATTTGTGATGTTATGATGATGTGTTGATGAGTTATTTCAATGGTTTTTTGTGGGATTCAGTTAGAGGTGGATCTACTCATGATTGGGTGTAGAAGTTGATAAAATGAGGTATAAACCACATAAGGAATGTCATTTGGGACATGGTTAATGTGGTTCAAGGATAAAATTGGGTGTTTTAGGCAAAATCTAGCGTGTTTGGGATGGTTGTTTGTATTGGAATAATGGAATCATGTTTGGCGCTCATGGATGAGACGTGATGAGTTAGTTTTGAATTGATTACTATGATGGGTTGAGAGAAATTATTGGACTATTTTCAAGGATTTTTAAGGATTACAAGTGTTATGGTAGTGTGTTTTTAAAACCCCACTCCTTGTAGAGTTGTGAATCTCAGTGGAAATTTTATTTTTGGGGAATTATGGATTAGGGATATTTTTTCAAATTGTGTTTTAGAATCAAATTTGAGAGTTGGAGAACCCTAGTTGATATTTTGTTTATATAGATTGAGTCTTGGGATGTGTCTCAGGTTCTATGGTGTGTCTCATAATCTTCAAGTTTAATTTTTCAATTTTTTAAAGTGTTTTTCTCTACACATGGTTGGCACATGGTTATAACAAACTATGTGTACAAACCGTGTGGGTTGGATTTTTTCTATGGGATGTTGTACGGCCACTGCACTATTGAATAAAAATCATGCATGACTTAAAATTTTTCTTATAGGGGAATTTATCATGGGTAAAATGTGATTTGTAAAACCATACGATTAAACTATGTGAGGTGGTGTATCTTGGATAGTTCATACCACATGGTTTGGAAAACCGTACGGTCTATTGATTTTTTATTAAAGTGTTATATTACCACTTTTCCCCTATGGGGTTTTAATTCTATACCCCTTTTTCTTCCTCACTCTCTCATGCACAGCCAAGGGGATTCTCCCCCTTTTCTCTCATTTAAACCCCCTTGATCTTAGGTATATTTTGGTGTGATTATTTGGCATTCTAAAGTAAAATATCCTCTCTTATCCCTCATTTATTCTTCCACTTGGTTACTACCTATGTTGTTTATCTCTATCTTAGGGTTTGTAACAATTTCCACCATTGAATAGTGGAAACCATTCTACTTCTTGGGGGTTTTGGGTTCATCTCATAGAGGACATCTTGAGAGGACATGAACAACCCCCAATCATTTTCTATCTTATGGTATGTTGTATCGCAAGAATAATTTAGGGTTTTGGCCTAAATTAAATAAAATTTCCTTTTAAATTAGTGTTTTTTTATGTATTTTGTCAGGTTTGGTGTCAAGATTGTATTTCAGACCATCCATATAAGGTTGGTCATCATTTAAATGTGATGAGGTTGCCTGGTGATATTTTAGGAAATTACGCCTATTTGATTAAATTTTCAAATTTATTATAATTGTGTTCATTGAATTTTTTATTTTAAATAATGAAACATAAAATGTATAATTAATAATTAGTGTTGTAAGGTCTTGGGATGGGATCCTGGGTCGATTTTGGAGCTTAGACAAACCTAGGAAGTAGTGGTCGGGTTATAATTTAATATAAAATGGCTTGATCCAGTTGGGTGGCCTTGAATTTTTTAATTCTATTATTCATTTGGTATTTTATGTTTGTGTGCCTCAATATTATATATGTTTTCATGTTACATGAGTTCTGTGATTCTTCCATAAATTGTGATGGACTTGCATTAGCCTAATAGTCAACATGGACTGTATAGCTTGTTAAATTGTTCAATGATGGCTCCTTGTTCAAGAAAGTGTCAGTGGAACACTTTATGATAATTCTTTGTGGCATGTGTTGAATTTCAAATTGAAAACTGTTTCTTTTCAAAAATTTATTTTAAAAATAGGATTTTATTGATATAGGAAGTTCAAAAGAAAATGGTGGTTTTATAAAAAGGTTTTGGGAAATGGGATTTCAAAAAAAAAGTTATGAATAATACTGAAGTGGTATTTTGTCTAAGGGAATTATGTGGGTTAAAATATAGGTGATGACTTTTCTAAATGGTTTGTAAAGAGGGTTTTCAAAAGATTTTAAGAAAATATTGAAGGAATTTTCTTGACATATTTTGGTCAATTTGACCACATGAAGGAAAGTCCTTGTATAACAACTAGAAAAATAGTTTAAAATAATACTATGCTTGATATTTTATTTAACACATAACATAAATCTTTAAGTGAATTTTGATATGCTATAAAAAAATTATTATTTAAATTTTATCATTATAACATAGTCATTAAATTGGCGGTATAAATAGAAAAACCCACATTATAAAAAATTTGTGTAAAGGTTTCATATAATGAAAATATATTTATTAATTCATAATAAATAAGTACTCGATTTTAGTAAAGTCATTTTATGCTTCAAAAATGTGTTTTCTTAAAAAGTAGTTTTTATTAATTTTTATTAGGGGATATTATACTTAATTTATAACACTTTTAGAAATGGTATTTGATAAAAATGATATAATTCTTAAAATCGTCACATCAAAATTATTTTAGGGTGAAATTTTAGTATTTTTCTAAAAATAGTGATTTTTCAAGTGAATGGTGAAAAATATTGATTTTTGTACAACTTTCATTATTTTTATTAAATAAAGTAACTAAAAAGGTTGAATATATTTATAATTTTAAGTTAAAGTAACATAAGTCTCTTTTTTATAAATAGTCTAATTAATTACATAGTAATCATCAATATACTTGCTTTTTTTATAGGTTTATTTTTTTACTTAAAATTATTTTTATAAAAATATGTCATTTGTCGCGTTTTATAGGTTTATTTTAAAAGAAATTTCTGAAAATTATAGGAATTTAATTTTATTAAATGGAATTAATTTTTATATGCATAAATTAAAATTTAACCTATCGTTAATTTTTTATATTTTTCAAAAGAAGTTACATTTTTTTAGTACTAAAAAATAAAATTTTTATGAAATATGACATCATTTATGATATATCCAATACATAAATATGATTATAAAATATATGAAACTTATGCAAAGAATCATGTATGATAATATACTACAAATATAAAACAAGAATAATTCAAAAAAATAATTTTTTCATTTATTTTACGATAAATATGAAAATAATTTTCAATGCCGATGTAATGCTTACGAGGCACTGGAAAAGTCAAATTGGTTGTCCTAAAGATAATTTTTGAGGTGGAATAAGTATTTTATAAAATTTATTAATTAATATTATTTTTAATTTATTATATTGTAATGACTCAGATTTTTCTCTGATCTATTTTAATAACTTAATTGGAAAAATACTAAGACCAAGCACTGGGAGGGATCGAGATTACAAGGCCTAGTGTTATTGGAATGAATCTTTAAATAAATTTTAGTTTTTAAATAAAAAAATTCTCTATGGATAACTTTTAACTTTAAAAACATCTAAACAGGTGCCCGGATAAAAACTCTAAGGGCACTGTTGCATCCAGAATAGCAGCTTTACATTAGGCAGGGCCTAACCTTGACCGGTGTAGGTCGAGGGTGAAAGTTAAATTTTGGATACTAACATTATCAAAATATTTAGTAAAAATATTTTAATCTAGTGTTGCACAGTGGAATAGCTTTGTTTCCTTTTTATTAAACCTAGAGGCATGGGTCCAGGGTTACAATTCACAACCCTAGAATCCTTGAGAGCTCTTGAGAGAATCCTGAAGTTTTTCCTCTCAATGGTGAACGATGATAGAGACATCTATTGAGATCATTATTCAATATATCATCAATGAAAATGAATCCACGATAGCGAAAGATCTAATCCTAGGTAGGTCATGTGTTTTTATTTGATTCCCTTCCTCATTCTTGAATTTCTATGACAAACATGATTCAATCGATGAATGGATTGATTCATCGATCATGTGTATATTTGTGGAATGGGTTTTTGATTTTTGGATGTTTATCAGGAATTTAATCTAAGTTAGAATTGATTTAGTTTTTGTCCCTGTATTCTTCAATTTTAATGTGGATGGATCAGGCCCGATAAGAACAAGGCTTAGATCCATCCAATTTGTGTGTTCTTGTGTTACACCTCCTTTTCCCCAAATATGCTTCTCATTCTTCATGGCATAAATATCCAGGAGGTTGTAGAAGAACATCCACCAACAGGGTAGGAAGCAGTGGCGGTGGAGACCCACGGTACATGTGGGACCATGGTGGTGGGTGAGAACCATTGCAAGAGGACGCAACGGTGGTGATCGGGATGAGGAAGTGGGCCGCGTCGGTGCTCGGGTGCAGGTGGAGGAGGTCGCAGGATCAATGGTCAGCGACAACATAGCTGAGGACGGTGTGGGGGAGCCGCGACCAGGAGGTCCATAGTGGTGGAAAACGGCCGTGGTAGGAGGTTGTAGTAAAGGTACATGGCTCGCCGAAGCCGCGTCGGATGGAGGAACCATGGTAGAGCCATGGGTGGACGCTGGTCATGCGGACCGGCCGCATGGATTGCGGGCCGACTGTGTTGATTGGGGTGACCAGCTGGCACATGGTCGGGCGACCACATGACCAGGGTGGGTGTATCTAGCCAGGCCACATCCGGCACAGGTGGCCCGACCCGCATGTGGTGGTCGAGTTGGAGCCGGTGGGTCGGGCTGGCAGCAGGTTGGGCCCAGCCAGGGCGGGTCGGGCCGGTAGTGGTTCAGGCCCATCCAAGGAAAACTAGGCATGGCGAGTGGGCCAGAACTTTCGGGTCATGTCAGCAGACCCGAGGTCGGGTTGGGTCAGGTCAGTATGGCCAGGTCGGACCATACCATGACTCAACCGGCCTCTTTTCACTAAAAGACCCATAACATTCAAACTATAATTCTGTTTGACAGGTCATTTGCGGCATTGGGACCCTAGTGATGAGGGGTTCCTTTTATGGGTTTTTAGTGGGGACCAGCGTAGGTGTGAAGCGTCCCCTTGGTTCTTTACTTGACGTTTTGGTATGACATTGTGTCCACATCACTATGCAACAATCTCCTCGAGAGGATAGAGTCTTGGATAGAGTTGTGGAAACCTCCTTGAGGCTAGAGTGATACTCAATCACTCCTAATGGAATTTCTTGTGTGTTTACATGACCTTCGAGCATAGGGTGTTAATCCTCCATATACTGGTTCGTATCGGTAGGGTTCATGGTATTACCTGAGGAGAATCCCCTATGTTACGAGTCGCATCGGTAGGGTTCGTGGTATTCTCAAAGAAAAATCCCCTACGTTGTGGGTTAATACATATTGGGTTCATGGTATTCTCTAAGGAGAATCCCCTATCTATATATCATGATCTATTGATCAGCATTTTCTCTTTAGTTGGGGCCCAAATTAGCGGGACCACTTGTAAGAGTCCCTGATGACATCAAGGCTCAAGGAGTGAGTTCTCCCAAAATGAACGTTCCTCGAGCGGAATCATGTGGCTTATGATTGGTTTTGACTTATCCTCTATTTCTTTGTAGCTGGTTATGAGTATATCTAGATGTTCTTTGTATGTGTATGGGTGTATACCATTATAGAGATGACTGTGCATTCCTTTATGGTTTTTCATTTGTGGTTTCGGGGTGTCCTACTGAGTACTATTTTACTCGCCCCTAAACAGGTTTTTCCCGTACATTTCATGTCTTATGTAGATGACCAATGCTTTCAAGAATTCCTAGGTGGATCAGGACCAGGACCAGGGCTGGATAGTTCCCTATGAGATCAAATGGGAGGAGGTTTCTTTAGCATCTTTCTACAGCATCTTCAGTACCCTTATTTTCAGGTCAGACATTGCAGTTGTATTTCTTTTGGTGGGCTTGTATTCTGGACCATTTTACCTTCTTATACATTACTTTTCTATTGTACTCTTTGGTTGGTTATTAGTGTATGCATGCATGGTGGTTGGTGTTTTCTATTTTTAGTATTGTGGTCTTAGATGTGTGCATTCTTATAGGTACTTAGGAAAATGCCTCCCAATAGTGAGATATACCTAATTGGCGCTAGTCGCCAGCCCATGGCCTATTGGAGGTGGGCTTGGGGTAGTCATAGTATGATCCTTACTGGGACGGTTCGTGATATAGTGGTATAAAAGCGGTTCAGTTCCACATTGGGAATGGGATTCTGTGAGACTGGTTTGGGGAAATTGTGTTAAGTGTTTCAAGTTTGGATTTTCGGGCATGGAATCTAGTATTGGTGCAGCGACTGATGTATCCATATACTAAGACTCTAGACACCTTATTTCTAACTAGATATATGAAAAACAATGGTTGGTGGGAAATTAATGGTGCATTCATCATATAGGAAGGATTTGTGTTTTCCATGTCCTTCTTGAGTCAGCTCTCCATATATACTTTATTTATTGTGGTTCATCTTGATCTGTTTTAGGATTCTTACAAACAGACAGCAAGCCATGATTCTGATATGTGCTCATGAGGATGATCCACTTAATGATGAGGCATAAATATAGGGGAATATACCAAACATGGAACCTCTGGGTGGTTTTCTTAATCTAGTTCCACTTGTCGAGCAACATTTTTGGCTTGTGATACTGGTAGAGGATGCATGCAGGCTGAGTGCATTGCATGAGTTCCAAAGGTAGTGACCTCCCAGTTTCAGGGGTAAGACAGACCAATAGGTAGATGAGGATTTTCTGGAGGTAGTTACACGTGTCTTCCACCTTGTGAGTACACCTGCTGATCATATAGAAAACCTAGTCATGAGTCTTCTTCAGGTCTCAGTGGGGAAATGGTGTATCTTAGTGATCCAGACACATGAGTAGGTGACCTTGTCTTAGGAAGACTTTGACTGACTCTTTAGGAAAGAGTTTTTTATAGCTACGTTACGATCAGTACGTATACAGGAGATCTTTCATCTGCAGAAGGGAAATCATATGGTATTAGAGTACTCGAAGATATTCATGGACTTATATCGCTACTCCACAGATATGGTGTGAAACCCATTCTTCAGGGATCATTCTTTTGAGCAGGGACTACATTGGGAGATCAGGTAATATTTGGAATCTCTTAGCTACCCTAATCAGTAATGGGTACTGGATCGAACACTTCTCATGGAGATAATTCTGGTGGAGAAGACGCTAGCAGTGGGAGCTACCAACAGGCACTGGGTAGCTGAGTCTTCGGTGGTTGGTAGTTGACATCAAACAAAGGGGACCAAGAAGGTCAGGTCCTTCAAGAGAAATCCCCAAGATATGGTATTAGCAGTGTGAGGATCTCAGGGTAGAGCAGGATAACTAAGGTACGGATTGTGTTTCATGTGCGGCGTTTAGGGACACATATCTCGTAATTTCCCTACACATCGTACAGATGATCAGCGGATGGTTGAGGGACCTCTGGTGTAGATTCAGAGGTTCAAGTAAGGTGGTCCATAGAGTGGCAGACATGGAAGAGGAGTAGGTAGAGCAGTAGGTGGTGGGTGGAGGTTTGAGTTAACACCACCACCACCCCCAGGTGGTCCACCACGGGCTCCTGGAGCTAGTGGATAGGTGCGGGTCTAGCTTCATATGATGAAGTCTTATGACCCCGGTGCTCTAGAGATGATTAGAGGTACGATATGTGTCTTTTCCACCCTAGTTGCAGTTCTTATAGACACTGGTTCCAGTCACTCCTTCCTTACTACGAACCTTGTTCGGAGCTTGGATATTCTGGTGGAGTCATTGGCTTGGTCCTTATATTTAGAGACTCCTAGGAGAGGGGATTTGATGATCACACACTAGTGCTAGTAGTGTGAGACTGCTCTTGGAGTTGAGGGCTTCGACTAGGATCTCCTAGAAGCGGCGTTGAGGCCTTACGTCGTCAATCTGGGTATGAAATGGTTATTCATAGTTCATGCTTAGATTCCCTATTTTTGGTGTAGATTGTGGTGTTTCTACATAGATGGGACCAAGTTTTACTTTACCGGTGAAAAGTAAATGTATGCATCATAGGATGGACTTTCTCAGAGGAGGGTGCAACCAATCACTCATCAGATAGCTAGCCTCACCCTTGGTGTGGTGAAGGATAGGAGTCCCCAGTTTCCTGCAATGGTGGATGAGTACAAAGACACCTTCTCCAAGGAAATTCTAGGATTACCTCCTCATATTGTTATTGACTTCTGAATTGATCTATACCCTAGTATAGAACTCATATCTACACCTACAAATCATATTTCTCTCACCAAGATTCGTGAGTTGAGGGTATAGTTGGAGGAATTTTAAAGTAAGGGCTTCGTGAGACCCAAACTTTTACCATAGGTGGCCCTAGTTTTGTTTTCCAAGAAGGTATATGGGATTTTGAGGCTCTGTGTGGACTTAAAGTGCCTGAACTAGGTGAATATGAAGAACAAGTATCTACTGTAGAGAATTGACGACCTATTTGACTAATTGAAAGGAGAAAGGTGTTTCTTGAAGATTGACCTTAGATATGGCTATCATCTACTTCATGTATGGGGTGAGGATGTATCAAAGATAGACATCATCTATCAGTATAGACACTACGAGTACTTGGTTATTCTGTTCAGAGGAACCAACACCCCAGCAGTGTTCATGGTACTCATGAATAAGATCTTATAGCCATGCCTTGAGTGGTTCGCTGTAGTCTGAATTAATGACATCCTAGTGTATTCAGCATCCAAGGAGGAGTACACGATACACCTGAGGATGGTTCTAGACATGCTTCAAGAGCACCAACTTTATGGGAATCCCTCAAAGTTTTATTTCTGGATTCGGGAGGTCCACTTTCTAGGACATGTCATTTCATAGGTTGGAGTTTTGGTGGATCTGGTGAAGATTGAGGTTGTGCTTGCTTAGGATCCACCGAGGAGTGTGACCGGGGTGAGGAGTTTCCTAGGTTTTTCTGGGTACTATCATATGTTTTTTCCCAACTTTTCTAGGGTAGAATTACCCTTTACTTCTTTGACATGGAATGGATGTCCCTTCGTGTGGATAGAGAAGTGTTGCGGTGTTTTTAGAAGCTGAGACAGAGGTTGAAATGAACTCCCATATTGAGCTACCAGAGGAGGGCTTCGGGTATGTAGTGTTCAGTGACACATCAAGTATTAGACATGGATGTTTCCTAATATAGGTGAAAGCAGTGATTTCTTATAGATCATGCCATTTGAGACAACATGAGTAGAACTACATGACCCATGATCTTGAGCTGACAGTAGTGGTATTCGCATTGAAGATGTGGCATCATTACTTGATAGGGGAGAAGTGTACCATCTACTCAAATCACAAGATCCTCAAGTATATCTTTTCTCAAAGGTAACTGAACATGAGATAGAGGCAGTGGCTAGAGTTCCTCTTGGATTATGACTTTGAGATTTTCTATACACTTAGTAAAGGAAACATAGTGGCGGACACCCTTAGTAGGAGATATAGCTTTCAATTGCTAAGTGAGGTGTCGCAACAGTTGTTCACACTGTATATATCCTTCATGAATGATGTTGGAGCATATTATCTCTAGTCGGTGGTTTTCACCCCTCCACTCTTATGGCGAGTTAGGGAGGTACAGCTTGCGGATGTCGACTATGAGTCCTAACATGCTAAGTTTTCCACAGGGAAGGCCCCTGATAGATATTTGATAAGTGGTAAGCACGTCATTCTATTCATAGGGCGCACAGTTGTTCCTATGGGATTACAGGAAGAAGTTCTGAGGGATTTCCACACATTCCCTTTGGCAATACATCTAGGTGGGTAGAAGATGTACCAAGACCTATAACGTCAGTTCTAGTGGATATGGATGAAGGATATAGTGGAGAAGTTCATTTCTCGGTGCCTCACTTGTCAATAAGTAAAGCCAGATCACCAGGTTCCAACAGGCTTGACTCATCCACTCGAGGTGCTGGAGTGGAATTTGGATGGGATATCAATGGACTTCGTGACAGTTTTACAATGCACATCTAGGGGACACAATACCATCTGAGTGATTTTTGAGAGACTCACCAAGTCGGCCCACTTCCTATCCATCTATAAGTAGAGTTCTGTAGAGATCTTGAGACGCCTCTGCATTCAAGAGATAGTTTGACTTCATGGGGTTCCCTTAATGATTGTTTCAGACCGTGATTTTCATTTCACTTAATAGCTATGGAGGGGTTTGTAGGAGGCTTTTGGGACATAGTTGATGTTGAGCATAGCTTTTCATCCCTAGAAGGATGGTCAGATGGAGAGGACCATCCAAGTTCTATAGGAAATGATACGTGCATGCATCTTGGACTTTGGTTGTAGTTGGGAGGAACACCTACCACTAGAAGAGTTTGTTTAAAACAAAAAATACCACTCCACCATTGGTATGGCACCATTTGAGTCCTTGTATAGGTGACCTTTCATATCACTGTTATGCATGACTGACCTAGGGGAGTCAGCAATTATGGGCCTAGAGTTGGTATAGGCTACCACCGAGAAGGTTCAAATCATCCAGTAGCAGATGAGGATAGCACAGAGTATCCAGAAGTTGTATACTGACAGGATATGGATTCCATTGGAGTTAAAGTGGGGAGACTATGTTTTTATTTGGGTCTCACCACAATGGGGATTGCAGAGATTTAGATGGGGCCGAAAGTTATCTTCGAGGTTCATTGACCCTTTTCATATTCTGAGTCGAGTTGGAAAGGTGGTGTACCACATAGCTTTACTCCCATAGTTGCACTAGGTGCATGATTTCTTTCACGTGTCACAGATGAGGAGGTATGTGGATGACCCATCGCATGTTATCGACTAGGGAGAGCTGGAAATTGACGATGGGGCGACGTTTGTGGAGTATCCAGTGCAGATCAAGGATCGACAGGAGTGAATCCTTTGTGGGTGTTTGATTCCTCTAGTGTGCATTCAGTGGCAGTAGAAGAATCTCTGGGAGAGAACTTGGGAGTGGGAATCTCAGATGCGTGCTCAGTACCCTCATCTTTTTTTTAGTATCCATTGTTTTGGATTTCAGGTAAATAAATCCCTAAGGTGGGGAGAATGTAATGACTCGTATTTTTATCCAATTTTTTTCAATAAAATAATTGGGAAAATACTGAGACCAAGAGTTGATAATACTCAAGATTCTGAGGCCCTATGTGACTGGAATGAATCTTTGAATAAAGTATAGTGTTTAAATTAAAAACTCTCAGCGGATACCTTTGAACTTTAATAACTTCTAAATGGGTTCCCAAATTCAAAATATGAGGGCACCGCAGTGTCCAAAACATCGGCTTTACCTTAGGTGGGTCTAACCTTGACCAGTGTTGGTTGAGTGTGAAAGTTAAATTTTGGATGTGGAAGTCATTAAAATATTCAATAAAAATATTTTAATTTGGTGTTGTGTAGGAGTGCAACATTGTGTCCTTTTTATTAAACCTAGAGGTAGGGGTCCAAAGTTACAATTCACAACCTTGGAATTCATTAAGAGATCTTGAGAGAAGCCTGAAGTTTTTCCTTTCAATAAAGAATGATGATGGAGACAGGAATCGAGATTGTTATTCAATGGATCGTCAATGACAATGAAACCATGATAGAGAATGATCAAATCCCAGGTAGGGCGTATGTTTTGATTTGATTTCCTTTCTAGTTCTTGAATTCTTACGACAAACATGAATCAATCGATAAATGGATTGATTCATGGACCGTGCATATAATTGCATGATGGGTTTTTGATTTTAGTATGTTTATTTATAATTGAATCTAAGTTAGAATAGATTTACTTTTTGGACCTCCTTTTTTCAACTTTAATGTGGATGGATCAAGGCCAACATGAACAAGGCCCTGATTTGTCCACTTTGTGCATTCTTGTGTTACACCTATTTTCCCCCAAATTTTATTATTGTTATTTGTGGCACAATGATTCAGGTAGTCCCAACAGAATAGGAGGTACTAGAAGAATAGCTACCGGTAAGGCAGCTGGCGGCGACAGTGACCCGTAGTCCAGGCGAGACCACGGCGGTGGCCGAAATCCGTAGTAGGAGGTCGCAACAGCCATGATAGGGATGTGGCAAGGGGCCACATTGGCACTCAGATGTAGGTGGAGGAGGTCGGAGACTCGACATCCGATGGAGTAATCCCATAGGGGCACAGCTATTGACGGTGTATGGTAGCCACGCCATGAGGCTGCAGTGGAGAGACGCAGCTCGCCAAAGCTGCATCGGATAGAGGACCCACAGCAGAGCTGTGAGTGGGCGTTGGTCACATGGATCGGACGTGTGGATCACACACTAGCCTCATTGACTGGGGAAACCCGCCGACATGCAGTCAGGTGACTGTGTGACTAGGGAGGGGCACAGCCATCCAGGCCGTGTCTGGTGGGCCATCCGGTATGCAGTGGGTTGGGCTGGAGTTGGTTGGTTGGGCTGGTAGTGGGCCGGATCGGGTGAAGCTGGGGCTGGTTGGTTCAGGACTAGCGGTTCGGGTCAGGCCTGGAGTGTCCGTTTGAACTCAGAATCTTAGTTCAGACATGGATGGTTGGGTTGGCAGATCCCGGGTTAGGTCTGGTCAGTCCGACCGGGTTGGGACGGACCCAGACCCCACTGACCCCTTTTCCCTAAAAGAATCATAACTTTTAAACTACAAGTTCGTTTGATGAGTTGTTTCCAGCATTGGGACCCTCACAGCAAGGAAGCCCTTTTGAGATGTGTTTGTGGGTTTTTAGTGAGGACCAGAATAGGTGATAATCTTCTCCTTGGTTCTTTCCTCAAGGGTTCGGTACGGCATTGTGTCCACATCATTGTGCAATAATCCCCTTTGGAGGATAGATTCTCTGATAGAGTTGCAGAAACCTACTTGAGAATGAAGTGATACTCTATCACACATGATATAGTTTCTTGGGTATTGATGTGACCTCAGAGCATAGGGTGTTAATCTTCCATCTAGTGGGTTGTATCAGTAGGTTTTGTGGTATTCTCTAAGGAGAATCCCCTATGTTATGAGCTATATCAGTAGGGTTTGTGGTATTCTTTCAGAATAATCCCATACTTTTCATGTTAATACAGATTGGGTTCATGGTATTATATGAGGAGAATCCCCTATCTATATATCATAATCTATTGACCAGTGTTTTCTCTTTGGGTGGGGCCCAAATTAGCGAGACCTCTTATAAGATTCCTTGATGACATCAAGGATCGAGGAGTGATTTCTCCTAAAACGAGCATTACTCAAGTAGAATCCTATGTCTAATGATTGGTTGTGACTTATCCTCTATTTATTTATTGATGGTTATGAGTATATTTGTATGTTCTTAGTATATGTATGGGCATATACCTATGTAGAAATGACTGTGCAATCTTTTGTGGTTTTTCCTTTGTGGTTTTGAGGTGTCCTAATCAGTATTGTTTTACTCACCCCTATACAGGCTTTGCCCACATGTTTCATGTATTTTGTAGATGACCAAAGGTTTAAAGGAGTCCTAGGTGAATCAAGAATAGGACTAGGACTAGACAGTGCCTTGTGAGATCATATGGGCCGAGGTGTTTCCAGCAGCTTTCTATAGCAGCTTCAGTACCCTTTTTTATAGGTCAGACTTTGTAGTTGTCTTTCTTTTGGTGGGCTTGTATTTTGGCCCAGTTTACCTTCCTATATATTACTTTCCTATGTACTATTTGGTTGGTTATTAGTGTATTCATGTGTGGTGGTTGATGTTTTCTATTTTTAGATTTTTGGGCTTGGAAATGTGTGTGTGCGTATATGTACTTAGGAAAATGTCTCCCATTTTTGAGATATGCCTACTGAGCACTAATCGCTAGCCCCTGACCTATTGGAGGTGGGCTTGGGGTAATCACATAATGGGCCCCACTAGGATGGTTTTTGACATATATGTACTGATAGTTATAAATTATAGAGATATATAATAATAAAACTTATCCAAATGATTATGCAGTGCTTGCACAAGGAAAGAAAAAGTCAAAATAAAATAATAAATAATTTTTCATGACATAGATGTGAGGAAATATAGATATTAAATTAATATAAAATTTAAATTGTAACTTTATTTATTTATTTATTTAGGGTAATTTATTTTAAATTTTTATTGATGGTATAATTACATTAATTGATTAGACAACACTGACATGGTGCTTGTGGAAGCAGTAGAAAAATCAAATTTAATAATTTTAAAAATCATCAAAAGTATTATTTTTTGGATTAATTATGGTGATAGAGAATTTTTTGGTTAATGATAATGTATAATTTATGATTAAATATTTTATATTTAAATTTTATATTTATCTTGATTCCTTTAAAGTAAAAATATGTGAATAGTTCTTAAAATTAATTTAATAGTATTTTTGATAAAAATATATTATTAAATGATTTAAAATCATAAAAATATTGAAAGAGGTAAATTGGGATTGTATATTGTCTAAAAATTTATAATTTGACCATTTATTATCCAATTTTTACCTTATAAGTAAATTCATATCCCTTTAGTATAGAAAAGTTTGTTATAATGGTTAAGGTTAAAACTGGTTAACGAAGGGGTTAAAGCCCAAGATAAGGTTTAAAATTCCATATAAACTTGTCCAAATAATATTTGATTAATGTATTTCAACCTTAACATATCTTATCTTTAAAATTTTGTCCCCTTGGTGCCACTTTCACATGAAAAATAATAATATATTTAAATATTTTATGTAATTCCAAGTGTGAACTTTACTTCACTATAAAAGGAAACTACCTCTATTATATTATTAACACCACCTTAATCCACTTATCTTGACCAAGACCAAACAAAAACTCTTCCTAACTTATATAAATTGTATATTTCATGACCCCCTCCCCATAAAGTGTACCCCTACTAGGCCGGAAATATGACAAGAGAGATAATGACCCCTAAGTCCCGCCTCCAGTAGGCCCCGGGTTGGTGACTAGCACTGAGGGTATAGTAAATACACAAATCAGAGGCATTACTTTCTAAGAGAACACATTCGAAAAAGATAGATAAGATAGAAACAAACCAAATACTTCTTATACTACAACATAAAAGAAAACCCAAGAACACATAGGTAATGTCATGCAAAGACTACTACAACTGAAAGGGAAAACTGTAAGTACCAAAAGAAAGTAAAATAGCAGCAACCATGAAGCCCAGAGAGCTACTGAAAAACCTTGATCTAGTAGTAACCAGTCTAATCTCTAACCTTCTCCAAGTGACCTAAGAAATAGTTTATATAATGTAGGTTGATTATAATAGTATACTTAGTAGGATCCTCCCTGAAGCCTCTCATGCAAAAGTCAAGAAAGCATACTAAAGAATAGTGAACAACAAGTGAAACTAACTCATCACCTAAATAGGTATACTATGTTCTCATCCTCACTGTGGATACTCTCACTAAGTATCACATAAAGGAGTGTATAATATAATAAATAATATTAAGGGTACCCTGCTACCACCTCCCCACAAGTTTTCTACTTGGACCCGATGTCATACATCCTAAGAATCTCTCTCCAAAAAGGATATCCTGAAGACACAAAGGCAAAGCACCACAACATGCACCTCGTGAAACACAAACCACCATGTCCACATACCCAAAAGTATCCAGGTAGTTTCCAGGAGCCACCACAGCCCGTATAATATATATCATACATCAGGTGTTATACCTCAAGCCATCGCAACCCATACACTGAGTAAGGATCCTCAGGCCACCACGACCTCTACACGTCATACCTATAGTATCCATTAGGAAACTATATCCAGGATATGTGTGTGGGAAATAACCACAAGCAATTACAACCCTCTACACGCATATATGTAGAAAACTAACCATTTTCCATAACAACACAAGTAACTACCTAGATAAGAGAGTGGGGCCAAAGGGGGTAATCATCTATCCATCCTCCCGTTGGGATGTTGGGGAAAACATCCCCGCATAGGGATCTGAATCCCTAGGGTATCAGTTTCCCTAACCAAAATAGTGGAGTAGCGTATAGAAACAAAAAAAAGTACATGGTATAATATAGATCACAACCATATTATGGGAAAAACTTAGTCTTAGACTCAACTGTAGGTAACATCTCTCAGACTCTCAGCTGCCACTACTAAGACTAGATATCCTATAAGCACACACCCATTTAAAAAACTACATTAGGTTACTGTATCCATTTTTATCAGTTTCACTTTACATTAATTAATTATTTAATCATTAATTAACTATTATAAATTCCACATTACATTTCATTAGCATCACAACAAATTTCCATGACCTCTGGGCATAACCAAACCAAGTCCATAGATTCCAAAAGTCACAACCTCTGCATTACATACCAGTAAGCTCCAAGACGATGATTTAAATGATTATTCATTCATTTAACGACATTAACACTTAGAATATTTTCATATTTACATGTATTCTATGAAAACATACTATGATAACAAACACAAGGGGTTCAACACTATGAGTAGGTGAACTACCCAACAAGTATTTGACACTTATAGCCGGAGCGTCAACCCATCCGTCCTTGAGAGGCTAAACACGAAAACCATGTAGCATACCCCTTGAATCTTCACCTCTTTTTTAAGGGGGGTAAGAAAGACCAGCTACTTCAATTAGTGGGAAAAGTAAAACTGATAAAAAAAGATTCAATAAGCATCGCAACATTCATACCAAGGGGTAATCCCAACATCAACCTGTTCCATCATTTTTACTATCCTCCCTGACACCCATATGCATAAACTGATGCATCTCTCCACTCTAGGAATCAACTAATACTACAACCATTGGGACTCCCTACCCCCACATACCAAAATAGCCTTCCAGGATCATCCATCCCAAGCTCACACCACAGCATAAGCAGCAAGAAACAAACAACATAGCAAATGGTCTCTTGGCCCTAAACAAGGCATTCAGTCTTCACACACAACAAGCACTTGTATCTCCAAATCATAAGGTGCGTGGCCTTTACAGGAAAATGGGAAACTCAAAACCCTATAAGAAATTGTCTTTTAACACACAACCGGTTCTTTATTCCATCTTGAATTAACTGATTCAATTAAATATTCATAACTGCAGCCATTTGATTATCATCAAATCACAACAACAACTAATGGATTCATTAACATGCCTCTTTATTTCGTTTTCCAATAAATTTAAAATTAATCCCAGCTTTACGTTCTTTAACAATTTGCATAAAGAACAAAATTCTAAATAATAAAATAATAGATGTCACACTATCTTGAAAATCAAGAGGCAACAACATCTCTAAGCAATCAATACCAATTCTGTAATCCGATTCAAATATTTATTATGTTAATTTCATTGTAATCTAATTGGATAAATAATTCTAACTCTACGACTTCACATAAATAAAATAGATAATCTATGAATCCCCTACCAAAAAAGGTTTCTGATGTTCTGTTCATGAGAATGGGATAACACAACGAATCATGATCACCTCTACCGTAATGACAGCATCCACCCAAGTAGGTTGAGGCACAACCACTTCAACCAATACCCAAGAAATATCTATTATAAACATGGATATCACATTCCATAACATGGAAATTAGAACATGAGGAAACTAATCAAGGAACCCAAAAGAGGGTGGTAGAACATACATTATTTCGAAGACGAATCAACACTTATTGTTTGCACCAAAACAGGGGTGTGTATTAAATAGGAAAAACTCCTAGGGGAACATGATCCAAGGATTACCGTTTGATCACATGAATCCTATGGGAACAAAGGTTCATTCATCTCATACCAGGGAAAAACAAGTAGGAAGAAAAAGGCAAAAGGTATCTTTGCCTTTTGAAAATCTAAATAGATTATTAGTTTAGATACGGTTTGTATTTTCCATTAAAAAAATATCTATAAAGACTACAAATTTTGACCAAGTAAAGACACTTGGACACATAAAATTATTAAAATGGGAGTTTTGGTCTTTGAATCATCCTTAAATACCTTAAAACAAGGATTTTAATGTGTTTTATGTCAAAGATAATGTCAAACGGGTGAAACTGTAGGAAGTTGGATAAATTGTACACATACTGATGGCTGTAAACATTGTAGCACGTACCTACCAATAGATGACCTACTAATAGCTAAAAACACAATAGCACCTACAGATTGATAACCTACCAATAGTTAGAAACACTATATCACCTACCGATAGATGACCTACGAAAATATGGAAACACTATAGCACCTAAAGATAACAAAATGACAACTAGAAACACTATAGCACCTGCCGATAGATGACCTACTAACAGCTGGAAACACTATAGCACCTATTGATAGATGACCTACCAATAGCTGGAAACACTATAGAACCTACCAAAAGAAGACCTACCGATAGTTGGAAACACTGTAGCACCTACCAATAGATGACCTACCAGCAGCTGGAAACACTATAGCACCTATCGATAGATGACCAAACGACAACTGGAAACACTTTTCACAGAATTGTAAATTTTGAAAAGTGTTGGGAATAAGTCACTTTGACCTCCTAGAACACCTCAAGCACTATATTTTCACAAAGGAATAGACCGGATAGATCTGGTCCATTACATCAGATTTCTCTCAAAACAATATCATCTTCAAGAATCCAAAAATAACCTATAGAAGAAACAGAAATGGGGTCATCAGAACATCCACCCCATGAGATACCTCTCAAGGCTCTCTCCACAATAAGAGATCAACCTCCTCATAAAAAGAACAATGTGAAGACATGAAACAACCAAAACCATATCTTAAACACTCTCCTAGGGGAGATACCTCTCAAAAAAGAGAAAGCCATGACAAGAAACAAGATAAATCCATCTCATAAATGGAAAGGGTATACAAACACTAAAGGAACAACATTACAAGAGAAGAGATAAACATAAAAAATCTCAGGGAAGGGAACAAGTATCTATGACTCATATTCCCAAGTACTCTCCTCTACATTGTTGTGTTTCCACAAGACACAAAACAAGGTAATAGAATGCCCATGAAACACCTTCTCCATGAGGTCCTAGATCTCTACAGGCCGCTCCTTGAAGGTCTCATCGACAACAATGTTGATCTTTCCCCAATTGATGATGTGAGATCCATTATGAAGATAATGACAGATCTGTGACATGTGAAAAACATCATGTATCCTACTCATCTATGGGGAAAGTTCTACCCAATACACCACAGCTTCAACATGAGCCAACACCTTGAAAGGCCCAACATATCGGGAGAAATGTTACTCCCACAACCAAACCTTAACTTCCCACGATGGGGAGTCACCTTTAGAAACACATTATCCTGAACTTCAAACTTCATAGGTATTATTCTATGGTTGGTATATGATTTATGAAGATCTTGTGCTACCTTCATCCTTTCACAAAACACCTGAACAATCTCTGTCATGTTCTATACCAGTTCCAGCTTGAGAATTTCTAACTCTCTAACCCTATTCCATCACAACATAGAATGGAAAGGTCATCTATACAAGGATTTAAATGGCACCATAACAATGGTGGATTGAAAACTAATTTTGTAAACGAACTCTACCAAGGGTAAGTGCCTTATCCACAAACCTCCAAAGTCTAGGACACAAGTGTGCAACATGTCTTCAAGAGTCTGGATGGTCCGCTTTATCTAACTATATATCTAAGGATGAAAATTAGTGTTAAGGAATAACTAAGAACCAAAATCATGCTAGAGACTTCTCCACACCTTGGAGGTAAAATGAGGATCTCAATCAAAAATGATCATTCTTAGGACTCAGTGGAACCTCACCACCTCCTCTAGATACTACCTCGACAAAACCTCTACTGATCTCGACTCCTTGACTATAAATTGGGATGATTTCATCAAAAAATCCATTAATACCCATATATAGTCATAGCCTCCTTGAGATCGAGGTAAATTAGTAACCAATTCCATCGATATGTCCTCCCACTTCTGTTAAGGAACATCTAAGAGCTGGATAAAAACACCAGGAACTGGGTGCTCAACCTTCACCTTCTAGAAAACAAAGCATCGAGACACAAGATTTGCAATTGTATGCTTCAACCCAAGCCCCCAAAACTAACTCCTCAAAGCTTGGTACATTTTTGTCATGCCAGGATGTACCACTAAGGGAGAACTGTGGAACTCTTTGAGAACCGACTCACGCATCACCAAAGGAACAAAAAGACCTACCTAAAACAACACCTTGTGTTTTGCATCCTCATACCAACCATCTGGGGCCTCGTCACAAACAACTTGGTCTCTCCAGACCTCCAACTCAAGATCCCCCAACTGGGATTCCTCCACCTGTTGCACTAGAGATGACTGCACCATCATCTAAAAAAGACAACCTCTACCCCCAACTTCTCCCATATCTAGATGTAATTCTAAATGTTCCTTTATTACTCCACAGTAATCACTATATTCAGACAATGCATCACAATGCAACTTCGTACTCAGTGCATCATCTACAACATTCTCCTTTATAGATATATATGAAATTTCAAAGTCTTAATCCTGTAAAAACTCCATCCACCAAAGTTTTCGCAAGTTCAAGTCATGCTAGGTGAAAATTTACCTCAGTCTCTTATGATCGATGAAGAACACAAAATCATCACTAGTAAGGTAATGTATCCAAAAATTCAGGGAAAATACCACCACTAAAAACTCAAGATCTTGGGTGGCATAGTTACATTCATGGGGATGAAACTGATAAGACCCATAAGAAACAATCGATCTTTGGTGCATCGGAACATAGCCTAACTCCAGATGTGAATCATCATAGAAATCATCAAACTCAACTCCTTCTACTAGAAGACAAAGAACTGAATCACTAAACAACTTCTCCTTCATGTACTCAAAAGTTTCTTGAAACTGATCAATCCATACGAATTCTAGATCTTTTATGTTCAATTTTGTCAGAGGATTCACAACCTAAGATAAATCAGCTATGAACCTCTTATAATATCCTAAGAGACCAAGGAAACTTTTCAATTCTTCCACTTTCTTGAGGGATTCCCAAGACACAACTACTTCTGTCTTTGATGGATCCATAACTACTCCCTACTATGATACAACATTTCCCAAGAAACGGACTTCTCGATCCCAAAACTCACACTTCGACATCTTTCCAAACAGCTGTTGTCGATGAAGAACTCCAAAAATGGCATGCAGATGCTCTATATGATCCTC
The DNA here is from genome assembly GCA_963277665.1 of Viscum album. Taxonomy (NCBI): domain Eukaryota; kingdom Viridiplantae; phylum Streptophyta; class Magnoliopsida; order Santalales; family Viscaceae; genus Viscum; species Viscum album. The sequence goes on from OY728132.1 coordinate 1,719,124,693, forward strand.
CTTAGATATAGAGTACATAAGTACATCTTTGATGAAGACCACAGCAAAATTATCTAGGAACTCGTGAAACATAGCATTCATCAACCCCATGAACACAACTAGAGCATTCCTCACAACAAACAGCATCCCAACGAACTCATAATGACCATGAAAACAAAAGAAGGCAGTCTTCATAATATCCTCACCCTTCACACGCATATAATGATATATTGACCAAAAATAAATCTTTGATAACTAACTTGAACCCTTCAATTGATTGAATAAATCATTAATCTATGGAATAGGATAGCAGTTCTTCATTTTCACTTTGTTTAAGAAATGATAATTGACACACAATCAAAGACTACCATCAGCCTTCTTCATAAACCAAAAAAGGTGCACCCCATGGTAACACACTCGGATGAAAAAAATGAACTGCAACAGACCATCGAGCTGTATACATATCTCCCGTAACTCATAAGGTGTCATAATATACAGAGACATCGAGATAAGTGACACACCTGGATGTAGCTCGATCCCTAACTTGATCTCCCATCAAGGGGGTAACGCTACAACCTCTTCTAGAAATATATAAGATTATTATTCAATGACCCTAGGAAACACCAATTGTTGAACCTCCAATGAACTCAACATCAACTCATCCATTAAGGATGACAAGAAAGGAACATGCCTCTGACCCATCTGAGGGTCTTGATCGCTATCAAACAAGGTTGGCTCTCCATCATCATAGAAGAACATCAATTTCCTCCTAAAGAAATCCATGATATCTTGAACTAAATATAACCAATCCGTGTCAAGTATTACATCATATGGTTGTATCCATAAACATAGGAAATCTCCCCAATAGCGGTGATTCCCCAGCACTAGTTTAAAGTCTCTACATACCTAAAAAAAGTTAGTTCGGACTCCAACTGGTGTAGTCAATTCCAAGGGAACTAGAAGCCTCTCTAACTCAAGTCCAAAATCATGGAAAAGAGCATGTGATATAAAGGAGTGCATCACTCTGGAATCAAACAAGGAAAGCACTCAAGTAGAAAACAAGAAAAGGGTACCTCCAACAACATTTGACTCGACTGGATATGTCAACGCTAAAGAATGAATTTGACCATGACCTACTCCACGGCCTCCCTGACCCTAATGGTGACTACCTCCATGGCTGCACTCTATTCTCTGAGGAAGAGGAGCATCCTGGGGCTATCCTCTGCCTGCCTCATCTTCTCTCTACTGATCCAAAACTGGTGTAACCTACTACCACTCCCTCAGTTTGAACTTCCACAATGGAGGACCCTAAAGTGGAACACATGACACACTCTAACTTCTCAGAATATTTGGGAACTATCTCTACTAATGACCTTGGCCTTAACAAGAAGAATAGGTTACTGATCCCTTGGTATAGTTCTAAGATCTTCTACCCCCGTAGAAATGAGATATTGAGGTCTGGTACCTTCCCCCCAGCCAAACATAAACTCTTCCACCCTGAAAAACCGAGAACCCCAGACAATAGCTCTACTTCGTGTATAATCCCGATGACTCCCATATCATGTCGACCTGGTTCTATATAACGTCCTCTCAAGGTCCCCGTCCCTCATCACCACCTCAAGATATTTCTTCAGTATAAACATGATAACCTGGTGCTAGATATCTGTATGTAAAGTCTCCTAAAAATTCCTTGCCCTAGCCTCCTCATCTAGCAACAGGTCTGAAGCATATCACAAAAGGTTCGAAAAACATATTCCAAACTCTCACACACTATATCTCCTTTATCAAAGGGTTAGCAGTTCCTAGCGATTGGCGGTCTTCATGTTTGAATGAAGAAACTCGACTCTAAACTGGTCTCAAAACTCATCCCATGAGACTGTCAACTCCTCGTGATCTCCAAGGAACATTAACCACTATTGCCTCGCTAGTCCATGCAGTATTCTCATAACCAACTATACCCAGTGCTATTTTAAAACACGGATCGAACTGAAATCTATCTCAACCTCCTCCAACCAGTCTTCTATGACTACATCTAAAACAGATCCCTCATACTTCTATAGACTCTAGCACTAAAACTCTTGGAGTTTCCTCCTCTAAGTGGCATCATCATCAACCTCTACTCAGTGGCATCTTCTGGAACAACCTACAGAACATTTTCCACATGAACCTGAAGAGGATATCGACCTAGAGACATACCTTCCAAAGGAATAATAATTAGATATTCTAAACCTGGAATATGGAAGACTTTAACATTAATTAATTGTTTTCTTTTATTCATTTTCATTTAACCTATCCCAAGGTCTACCCATTCAAACACAAGCACAAAGAAGAATAAAGTGTGATCCTTTCTTAGGTCTCTACCCTACAACCAACATCACTTCAATTAGTATCCATTGTAAACTTAAAGTTACACACATTAGATCATAGGGGGGCCTAAATACCTGTGTCTCAGCCGGTCTTCTATGTTTACAAAACTTTTTAAACTTAGCTGACACTGTTTCCCTACCAACCCATGCAACCTCACTAATTCCTAACTATAAACTCTATATTATCCCTCAACCTCCCTCTGATACCACTCTATCATAACCCCATCCCCAAAAAGTTTTCCCCTCCTAGGTCAAAAATTTGAGAAGATAGATAATGACCCATGAGTCCCACCTCCAATAGGCTCTAGGATGGAAACTAGCACCGAGGGTATATTAAACACACAAATGGGAGGCATTACCCTCTAATAGAACACATGCGAAAGAGAGAGATAAGATAGACACCAAAAAACTCCTGATCAGACTAAAATATAAAAGAAAACACAAGTAAAGATAGGTAATTTCATGTAAAGACTACTAAAACTGAAAGAGAAAACTGCAAGTACTAAAAAAGGTAAAACGGTAGCGATTACAAAGCCTGAACAGCTCCTGCAAAACCCTGCGCTAGTAGTAAACAGCTTGATCTCCTACCTTCTCAAAGTGACCTGAAATATAGTTTATATAATTTAGGGTGAGTATAATATTATACATAGTCGGATCCTCCCCAAAGCCTCTTGTGAAAAAGTAAATAAATCATGCTAAAGCATAGTGAACAATAAGTGAAACTAACTCATAACCTAAACAGGTATACTATGTTCCCAATCTCACCATGGATATTCTCACTAAGTATTGCATACAATAGTATATAATATAATAAATAATATCAAGGGTAACCTTCTACCACTTCCCCACTATTTTTCCACCTTTCCACAACACCGCACGTCCTAGGAATCTCTCTTCAAAAAGGCTAGCCCGAATACATCTAGGTGAAGCACCACAACATACACCTCATGCTACACAAACCACCACATCCACATACCCAAAAGTAACTAGGTAGTTTCTGGGATCCGCCACAGCCTGTATAATGTATATCATACATCGGGTATTATACCTCAAGCCATTACAGCCTATACACAGAGTAAATATGCTCAATCCACCACAGCCTCTACAAATCATACCTATAGTATCCATTAGTAAATTATATCCAAAATATATGTGTTTGAAATAACAATAGTCCATTATAACCCTATACATACATATATGGGGAAAAATAACCACCATGCATACTAGCACAAGTAACTACTAAGAGAATATAGTGGGGGCAAAGGAGGTAGTCGTCCATCCATCCACCCACTAGGATGTTGGGGAAGACACCCACTAAGACTCGGAATCTATGGGGTGTCAGTTTCCCTAACTGACGGGGTGAAGTATCATATAGAAACACAAAAATTACATGGTATAATATATCTCACAACCACACTATGGGAAAAACTAGTCTTAGGCTCAACTACATCTAACGTCTCTCAGACTCCCAGCAACCACTGTTAAGACTAGATATCCTATAAGCACACAGCCTTTTAAAGAGGTACATTAGGTTACTTTATCACTTTTTATCAGTTTAAATTTCTGTTAATTAATTCTTTAACCATTAATTAACCATTATCAATTCTACATTAAATTTCATTAGCATCACAATAAAGTTCTATTCCCTCTAAGCATAACCAAACTGATTCCACGTCTTCTAAAAGTCAGAACCTCAGTATTGCATCCCAACAAGCTCCAATTACATGAGTTAAACTATTATTAATTCATTTAACAACATTACCACTTTCCATATTTCTATACTTCCATGTATTCTAGGAAAACATCCTAAGATACCAAACACAAGGGGATCAATATAGTGAGTAGGTGAACTACCCCTCAAGTCTCTGCCACCTATAGCAGGAGCGTAGACCCATCCATCCTTGAGAGGCTAAACACGGAAAGTATGTGGAATACCCTTCACATCTTCACCTCTTTTGGTAGGAGGGTAAGCAACAAAATTTGCTTCAGACAGTGGTAAAAGTAAATAAGATAAAAAAAAATAGATTCAACAAGTATAACAACATTCATACCAATGGGTAATCCCATCATCAACCCCTTCCATCATCCCTAATTTCCTCAAAGACACCCACTTTCATAAAATGATGCATCTTTCTACTCTAGGTGTCAACTACTACCACAAAAAATAGGCCTCCCTACCCCTATATACCACAATAGTCATCCAGGATCATCCATCCCAGGCTCACACCACAATACAAATAGTATGAAACAAACAATATAGCAACTGGGCACTTGGCCCTAAATAAGGAATTCATCCTTAACACATAATGAGAACTCGTAGCTACAAAGAATAAGGTGCTTGGACTTTACAAGAAAATGGGAAACTAAGAACCCTAAAAGGAATTGTATTTTGAAACAAAATAGGTTATTTATTCCATATTTAATTAACCAATTCAATAAAAATTCATAACTACATCCATTTGATTATCCTCAAATCATAATAACAGCAACTGGATTCATTAACATGCCTCTTTATTTCTTTAGACAATTAATTTACAATTAATCTTGACATTATGTTATTTACTAATTTCTATCAAGAATGACATGTTGAATAAGAAAACCATAGATATCACACTATCTAGAAAATCAAGAGGCAATAACATTGCTAAGAAATTGATACCAATTATTTAATCTGGTTCAAATATTTATTATGTCAATCTCATTGTAATTCAGTGGACTAAATCATGCTAACTATATGACTACATGTAAATAAAATAGATAATCTATGAATCCCAAACCTCAAAAGGTTTTTAATGTTATTTTCATGAGAATAGGCCAACACAATGGATCATGATCACCTCTCCTACAACGACTGCATCCACCTGAGGATGTCGCGGAACAACCGCATCAACCAACACCCAAGAAAGATCCATTATAAATATGGATATCACATGTCATAACATGGAATGAAGAAAGAGAGGAAATAGATCAAGAAACCTAGAATACAGTGATAGGACATACCTTATATTGAATATGGATTGACACATCCTAGTTGCACCAAAATAGGGGTGTGCATGCAGCAGTAAAAACTCCAAGGGGAACACAATCCAAGGATTACAATTCAATCGCATGAATCCTGTGGGAAGAATGGTTTTGGCATCTTATACCAGGGAAAATAAAATGAAAGAACGAGGAGGAAGGTATCTCAGCCTTTTGAAAATATAAACAGAGTAGTGGTTTAGATACAGCTTAGATTTTCCATTAAAATTGGTTTTGTCAAGACTATGTGGTTTGTCCAAGTAAAGGCACCCTGACACATAAGAATATTAAGATAGGAGTTATGGGCTTTGAATCGGCCTTATATCCCATAAAAATGATTTGAATGTGTCTTATGTAAAATATAATGTCAAACAGGTGAAACTGTAGGAATATGAAAACACTATTCACCTACTGATAGTTGAAAACACTATAGAACCTACTGATAGATGACCTACAGACCTGGAAACACTTAGCACCTACGGATAGATGATCTATCGATAGATGGAAATGTTGTAGCACCTACTGATAGATGACCTATTAATAGCTCAAAAATTATAGAACCTACCAATAGATGACCTACCAATGGCTGGAAACACTGTACCACCTACCTATATATAACCTACCGATAGTTGGAAACACTATAGCACATACCGATAGATGTCCTACTGATAGTTGGAAATACTATAGCACCTACTGATAGATGACCTACCAATAGCTGGAAACACTATAGAACCTACCGATATAATACCTACCAATATTTGGAAACACTATAGAACCTACCGATAGATGACCTACCGATAGCTGGAAACACTTTAGCGCCTACCGATAGATGATCTACCGACAGTTGGAAACATTGGCCACAGAACCGAAAATTTTGAAAATTATTTTGAATAAGTCACATTAACCTCCCAGAACACCCCAAACACTAGATTTACAAAATGGAATGGAATAAAGAGGTCTGATCCATTACAATAGATGTGTTTTTATTTTTAAATACTATCCATAAGTTCCTTAAGGAGAGATCTAATTGAGGATCTTCAAAGAGGAGGTATTCATCTTAATCGAGCATTTTCATTTTACTTATTCTTATACCTCCATCAATTTTTTCATAACCATTATAGTATAATAAAATTAGTCTCTATAATAAACTCAAATTTTATTATGTTAATTTAATAACCTTATTTATCTCTTTTTCCATCCTATGGGGAATGAAAACATCATTTGTGCATATGTGTGGACTACAACCTCCACAAAATGATGTATTTCATTTCTCATCATGGGCTTTCACGGTTTTTCATTAAGATTGATTTAGTTAATATATATGATATTAATGACATAATTATCATTCTATAAATATAATATATCATCTATTTTCTTACCCTTTCATCCATTAAAAGATGATAATTTCGTTTATTTGTAAGTGTGGATTACCACCTCCACAAAATAATATGATTTGTATTTCAAGTACACTATTCATGTAAAGTTATAAAATTTTATTTAATATATAAAAATAATAATTATATCATTATTATTATTCTGGATATGATAAAATAATTTTCTCTTCGACAATGGTCGACATACCAAAGTTGTTTTAAAAATGTGAACCGAATGTCCTCAAAACACATGATGTGGACTTAACCAATTAAGTAATTAAATATGTTATTAAAATAAATGAAATGAATGGTTTAATGATAAGGTAATAAAAAATAAAAAGGTTATTAAATACTTAGTATAAGTTTATTATACATGATTTAATGTACATACATACAAACTATGGACTTGATGTAAGGGGTTTATTAAATCAATATCCATTAATTGGGTTATACTTCTTATTCACTTACTATGTTATTTCGATATTATGTATGAATTGACCTCTGATTTTATTATGTTTTATTTTAAAAAAAATTATAATTTTCAGACATAATCACTTTATTGAGTACTTTATAACTTCAGTGATAAGATCTTTGTAAGGATTATTCATCTCAATATTTTTTCTTTGAGACATGTCTTGTATTATGCATCTACTACCTTTTGTAAGGTATATTTGTTTCCTATTGAGATATTATATCATGAATTACTCTTTTATCATGATATTTAAAATTCCATTTAGGTTTTATATTTTATGAGATATTGATTCAAATGTTATAAAAGTTTCATGGTTTTTCATGGTCTTAATTTCAATTCAATGAGAAATAATTATTGTTATACCCCATTTTTTATTTTATATGGTGTAATTACTTCCCCATGAATTTTTTTTAGAATATTATTTCATGGAAATTATTTATTTTTTTGAATCATTATATGTTCCTTATTATATTTTTTATTTATAATGGTTTTTGGTATTAAAAAGTTGTAAAGGGATTCTATTTAAAAACATTATATTTAAGTTTTAATTGAATTTTAACCAAATTATTCATCCATGATCTTTATCTTATTTAAATAATGTTATTTTATGAATATAAATTATTTCCTAAATTTATTTTCAATTATATTTGAACTTTTTTAAAAGGTTTTAAAATGAAATTTCTTAATGTGTTTTGCATGGGTCACTTTTGACTCTATTTATAAAATCTTGATAGGAATTTTTATTTTTAACATTTACAACATGAATGTATTTTTTTTTTGTGACCATTATTTGATTTAAATATACCTTTCTAAGTTTCCATGGTTAGTTTCAATGAAAATATTTTTTCCAATATTCTGGATATTTTTATAAAATATTATCAAAAGAAAATAGTATTTTCCCTTGTTTTCAAAGAAATTTTTAAAATCTTATTTTAAATGTATTTTCATTTATGTAAATATAATATAATGATTCCTATAAATCACTATGAATATTATCTTATGATACCATCCATATTATTTCTATGGATAGATTACGATGATTGTTTTGAAGAGATTGTCATGAAACTCATTTCTTTTCCTTGGGTAATTTAAGTTATAAAGGAATGTAAGATGTTGTTAAATGATTTATGATGAAAAAGAAATCTTACACGTGATATATTCATGTATGGTACTTGGTAATTATTAATGATGACTGTTGGTCCTGATATATCTCATTATGATGGGTGATCCTGATAAAAATTATATGATGGGTGAACCCGATATAGCTTATACATTGGGTGGGATCAATATAACTCTCTAATACATTGGGTAATGTTCCATATATTTATAGTAAATAAGGATGAATTTAACTAAGGATTTTACCCCCATGGATTTAGATAGTTTAAATTTATTTACAACATGACTGGACATGGGTGATTAAGATAATGTTCCAAGATAACAACACATTTTCTCTATAAATGCTATAAGTTTTTAATGGTTCCTTTGATCAATATTAACATCACATAGCTCATGATTATCAATTCTTATGAATATTTCCTTTGATAAATATTCATTCCATGTCACATGTTTAATGATTTGGTTTTTATGGGTAAGAATTATCTTATTTAATTTTTATACACTTTGAATATTTTCTCATATCCTTATGGTCATCTTGTTCTCATTGAATATTTTCAATTGTTAATGCCTATGTTTAACCTTACTGAGAATTTGAGATCTCCATTTCTTATGTTTCATTTTCCACAAGTTATAAATAATTATGTTAAGTAAGATATGTGTAGAAGGGTTTCATGTTAGATATGATGATGTCTTAATATGGAATAAGAAAATATGGGTATAGTGGGAAAATTATAACTTAAATACCTGGGAATTATTATGTAAATTTTTTCCCTAATTTTCTAAAACCCCAAACCAAAAAGGTCTTTGGGTATATAAGTGATGAAATATTTTTTTTTATTTTTTTGATAGTTAAAATTGGTTCATGTTTATAAATATAAAATCTATAAATGTAAAGATTTTATTTTTGACATTGGATCTGGGAGTATGGGTTTGGGGTTGTTATAGTTAATATCATATCAAGGTTTAGATAACTTTGAAGATTAGGGTGTTTTCATGTTAGGTTAAATTAAAAGTTATGGATACCATAATGGGTTTATAATTTTAAGGTTGATCATAATTTTAAATTCATATATACCCCTTTTTAGGTTTTATGTGATTGGAGTACTTTGGGAGACATTTATTGAGTTTTCATAAATGTTTGAGGTATATATAACCCTTATGATTAACCTGTTTTTTGTGGACATAAATTAAAAGGTATTTATAACCTTTAAAGTTACAATTATATATTAGGATGAGGTAATTATAGTTAATTAGGATAAAAATGATATTACATTTTGGGAACATATGATTTATCATATAGATAAACATGGGATTGAGTTATGATTTGGTGAATGGGTGATTAAAGTTATTTTTTAAAATGTTATATATATTTGGAACATTATATGATTAAGGTAAATGGAAATATTTTTTGATAATATGGGATTTCATTTAAATAATAAAGTATGAATTATATTTTTGAATAATGTATTATTTTATTATGAATTCATGGTTATTCGGGTTGTTTATGGAAAAAATTTGCATGTTTTGGATATTATTTGATTAGGGAATATATATTTTTGGCATCTTACTTTATGAGTGTTTAATGTTATTTTTAGATAAATATTAATTTGATCATGGAAGAATATTTTATCAAATCATTCTAATATTTTGGTTTCTTTCTTGGTCAGGCATATTTTTAAGAGTTTTAATGTTAGATATTTATGGAATTATTTAAGTTGAATTTTGGGTATTATTATTGAGTCATTGTAGATTAAAGTAACATTTATTTATATTAAGGTTTATACATATTGGATATTATCTTGTGATGACCATTTTGGATTTGATTAATGTCTAAATACAAGAGAAATAAATTTTTATCCTTTTTTGGATCCTATGATCCATTAAAAGTTAATTTTAGAGCTTCATGAATGAAAAATTCATTTTGAATTTTCATTTCTTAGAGTAAGAGATAATATAGAAGTTGAAATTGATTATATAATAACCAAAGGATAAAATTTTTATTTTTTAATTGAAATATATCAAGTAAGTATATTTTCTCATGTTCTCAATATTGATGGAAAAAGAATCCCTTAATTCTACGAAAAGGATATTGAAATAAAAAATTTATCTTATTACCTTCATTTATAATGAATTGATGGTATATTTATCCACTAATGATTTATGGTTTTTTTGTAATTAAATTTCTCATGACCATGTTCTCTATCACTTTCAATTATTCCTTGGATGATATTTTTTCCTTTACATCTATATTTTCACTTTTCACCAACGTTCTTCTTATCTAGAAACCTAATTATGTGTTATTCTATATGAACTTCATATTCTATTTTTCTATTTTCATAAGTATGTTTTATTATCCATTTCTATTATTTTTATTTTCAATAACAGTATTTTTTTTAAATGTTAATGTGGGTTTTCCTTTCATGATCATAATTTTTATTTTCCACTCCCTAGAATTTATGTTTTAAAACCTTTTTTTAAGAATGAAATAAAATTGTGTGGATGAAATTTATTTAAGGGGTTAGAATTTAGAAACCCATAAATTTAGTTTAAAATAATTTTATTCCTTATATCTTGGATAACATACAATACCGATATTTTAGTGAATTGTGACATGTTATAAAAATATTATTATTCAAATGTGACAATTATAACCTAGTCATTAAAATAGAGTTGTGAATAGTAATAAACACACTATTAAAATATATAAAAAGTTTTTAGATATTTAAAATTTATTAATTAATTCATAACAAATAAATACTCAATTTTTAGTAAATTCATTTTATTCTCCAAAAATATATTTTCGTCAGAAATGGTTTTTGTTGATTTTTGTGAGTGAATATTATACTTAATTTCTACCAATTTTAGAAATATTATTTGATAAAAATGATATAAATTTTTTAAATAATAATATAAAAATTGTTTTTGGGTTAAATTTTGGGATTTTTATGAAAAGATTCATTTTTTGTGTGAATAGTGAAAATACTGATTTTTTTAAACTATCATTTATTTTCCTTAAATAAATTAACTAAAAACCACCATTAGGTTTTCAATTTGAAATTAAAGTAAAATAATTACATTTTAATTCTAAATAATCTAATTTATTTCAAAATAATCAATATTATACTTTATTTTTTTATAAGTTCTCTTTTAGGCATAAAAATGCATTTTTCTAGAAAATTGTTTTTCATCAAGTTTTACAGGTTTATTTTAAAAGTAATTTATATAAATTACAGGAATTTAATTTTATAAAATATAATTCATTTTTTTATTCATAACATAAAATTTATAAAAGGATTATTTTTTACATTTTTTGAAGAAGTTTCATTTTTTGAATAGTAAAAAAATAAAAACAAATATAAAATATGGTTTCTTTTATGATATCTCCAAGATATAAATGTGATATAAAACTTTATGAAACTAATATAAATACTAATTTATTATAATTTTATAAAAATATAAACAAAAAATAATTCAAAATATATAAATTATATTTTATTTTATGATAAATATGAAAAATATTTTCAGTGTCGATGTAGTGCTTGCGTAGCACTGGAAAAGTTAAATTCAGTGTCATAAATATAATATTTGGGAAGGGAGAAAATTTTATTGAATTTATTAATTAATATGATATGTAATTTATTAAATGTATTGATATTTATAAATTTTTTAGCTATATAACAAGAAACTTATCCAAATTCTTGTGTAGTGCTTGTGTAAGGTGAGAAAAAGTCAAAATAACATATTAAATAAGTTATCATGATATATATGTGAGTAAATATACATATTAAATAAATATAAAATGTTGTTTTTATATTAATTTATTTATTTTTTATGGTATTTTATTTTTAATTTTTATTAATGGTATAATTAACCTAAATGCTTACAGAGTGCTAATAGTGCTTGTGAATGAAGTAGAAAAATCAAAGTAAATTATTTTAAAAATATAAAAAGTAATATTTTTCAAATAACATGTAGTTTCACAAAACATTTATGGTTAATAATAATGTATAATTTATGTTTAAATATTTTATATTCCAATTTTATACCTTTCTTTATGCCTTTAAAGTAAAAATATATGTTTAGTTCTTAAAATGACTTTAATGGTATTTTATATTAAATAATATTTTATTAAAAGATTTTAAAATCATAAAAATATTAAAATATTAAAAATGGGATGGTATATTGTTAAAAATTTCATCCATTTACCATTTTTGAGATAATTTGTACATTATAATTAAACTTATAACCCTTTTTTATTAAAAAATTTGTTACCACAGTTAAGGTTAAAATTGGTTAACGAAGGGGTTAAACCTAATGATAAGGTTTAAAATTCCACATAAACTTGTCCATTTTTTATTTTTTTAAAGGATTTAAACCTTACCATATCTTATATTTTAATTTTTCCACTTTTTTCTACTTTCACATGAAAAAAAATTATTATATTCAAATCTTTTAAATAATTCCAAGTGTGTCTCTTCCTTCACTATAAAAGGACTCCACCTATATTCTATTATTAATTTCACATTGATCCACTATCTCAACAAAACACTTCAAAAAACACTTATTAACTTACTTATATATACTATAGTGGTTCTATTATTCATAAAATACCATCCTTAAGGTCCCTAAGGAAATATCCAAATAAGGTTCTTCAAAGACGAGGTATTCGCCTTAACCAAGAATTTTCATTTTACTTATTCTTATAGATCCTTAAATTTTATCATAAACATTAAAATATAATTTCATATGTATTTAATGTATAATTATATGTTATTGTGTTAATTTCATAACCATATTCATCACCTTTTTTATCCTATAGGGTATGAAAATATCGTTTGTGCATACGTGTCTACTACCACCTCCACAAAGTAATGTATTTCATTTCTCATCACCACCTTACATGGTTGGTTATCATGATGGATTTAATGAATATATAATATATTCATGAAATAATTATAATTATGTAAATATAATATATCATATATTTTCTTATCCTTCCATTTTTTGAAAAATGATAACGTTTTTGTGTATATGTGTGGATTACCACTTTCGTGAAATGATCTAATTTGTTTTTCATCTATTACTTTCATGGATGGTGATAAAATTGTATATAATGTATAAAAATTAATATTATATCATGATTATTATTTTTCATATGATGGAAGAATTATATCTTTGACCATGATCAACATACCAAATTCGTTTTGCAACTATGAACTGAATGTCCTCAAAACACACGATGTGGACTTAACTGAATAAGTAATTAAATATATAATTAAAATAAATGAAATAAATTCTTTAATGATAAGTTAATAAACCTATAAATTATTCTTAAAAAAGTAAATAATTTATATAAGTTTATTATAAAGGAGTTAAAATGCACACATAACAAGTTTGTACTCAAGGTAAGGGGTTTCTTAACTCAATTTTCATTTATTGGGTTATACATATACTTAATTAAAAATATTAGTCCACGATTATGTGTGATTTGAACTATGATTTTATTATTTTATATTTATAATTTATATGGGTTTTAAAATTATTCACATAATTACTTCATTTATCAAATTCTAACTTCAATGATATGATCTTTGCATGGATTATTTGTCTCAATATTGTTTCTTTGAGACATGTCTTGTATTATGCACCTACTTCATTTTATAAGGTGTATATGTTTCATATTGAGATATTATATCATGAATAAATATTTTATCATGCTATTTAAATTTCCTTTTAATTTTTATATTTCATAATATATTTATTCAAGTGTTATAAAATTTGCAAGGGTTTTCATAGCCTCAATTTAAATTCTTTGAGAAAATTCATGTTATGCACCATGATTTATTTTATATAGTGCACCTAAAATCCCATGAATTTTTTTAACATGTTAAATTCATTGGAATTATGGTTTTTACAAAATAAAATTCTATTACTTCTTATATTATTTCTTTCAAATGGTTTTTGGTATTAAAATCTCATAAAGGGTTTTTCTTTAAAAACATTATTTTAATGTATTTAAATAATTTTAACCAAATTCATCCTTCATGTTCTTTATCTTATTTAAATAATGTTATTTTATAAACATAAATTATTTCTTGAATTTATTTTTCATGATATTTTACCTTCTTTTATAAGTTTTTAAAAATTAATTTCTTAATTTTTTCTACGTGGGTCACTTTTTAGTCTCTTTACAAAAGTTTTAAAATAATGTTTATTTTTAATTTTTATGAAAATGATGGATTTTTTACCATCATGACCATTATTTTATTTTTTATTACTTTATAATTTTCTATGGCTGTTTCCAATGAAAATTTTTTCTAAATATTTTGGAAACTTTTATAAAATATTATCAATAAAAAAGAATATTTTCCCCTGTTTTCAAATAAATATTTTAAAGGAATTTTACTCTATGTTCACAGTAATTAATGATTAATTTATTTCAGGGTAATATGATCTTATGATACCATCCATATTATTTCTCTAGATGGATTTTGATGATTATTTTAAATAGATTAACATGAAACTAATTTATTTTCCACGGTTAAATCAAGTTATAAAAGAATGAAAGCTGTTGTTAAAAGATTTACAATGAAAATGGAAGATTTAATGTGTTATATTCATGTATGGTACTTGTAAATTTTTTATGATGATGGGTGAGCCTGATATAGCTCATGATGATGGGTGAGCATGATATATCTTATATAATGATTGGGCCTGATACAGCTTATACGACGGATGATCCCAATAAATCTCTTATACATTTTGGGTAATGTTCCTTATATTTAAAGTCATGAATGAGGGAGTTAACCAGGAAAGTTTATCCCATGGATTTATCTAAACTCTAGATATTTGTAACATTAGTGAACATGGGTGATGAAGATAATGTTATAAGATACCAACATATTTTCTCTATTCTTTCTATTAGTTTTTAATGGTTCCTTTGATCAAGATTGGCATTACATTGTTTGTGATTATTGATTCTTATGACTCTTTAATTGGATAAAGATTTATAGAATGTCATATTTTTAATGATCATAGTTGTTTATGAATATTAATTCTCTTATATAATTCTCATACACTTTGAATATGTTCTCATACCCTTTTGCTCATCTTGTGCTCTCTGAATATATTCAATTGTTAATGCCTATGTTTAACCTTACTAGTCATTTTATCTCACCCTTTATTATGTTTCCTTTTCTCCAAGTTATATATAATGATGTTAATTAAGATATATATAGAATTGTTTCATGTGGGAGATAAAGAATAGTTGATGTGGAATAAGAAAAACTGTGTATGGTGGAAACAATTCTCACATAAAGACATCAGAATTATTATGCAAGAGTTTTTCCTAATATTCTAAAATAATAAACCTAAAAGGTACTTATAATTGTAAGTGATAAAATATTTAAATTTTATTTTTTATGATTTAGACAGGTAAATTTGGGTCATTTTTATCGATATTAAAGATAAAAGTGTGAAAATTTTGTTTTTAGCAATGGATCTGGGAGTGTAGGTTCAGGGCGGTTATACCGATTTTTTTAAATCATGATTGTGTTTTGTGCTTCTATTTTGTGATTTATAATGAAATTACCTGATTCAAGATGATGCGTTTTTTTGTATAGATCTATGAAAAACATTTCTTGTGGTATCAAAGTGGGGGGTTGGATCTAGATATAAGTGATAAACCCCTTAGAGGGTATAGATGAATCTAAAGGAATCGGTTGAGTGATGAGGGACATTATAACTAGAATTATGGGATGATATAAAGTGTTTGGAAATGTGACCAAGGGGTCAAGTAGAGTGTTTAGGGTATCATTTGACCTAGCAGGCTTATGGTGGGTTCTCGGTAGTGTGTTGACCTGATAGAAGGTGCATGTGAGATATGGTTATAAGCGATTGTGAATGCCACATTAGGACCTGAATCTGAAGTGTGAGACTGTGTAGTTGTATTAGTGAAGTAAGCTCATGCATTGAGAGGTTGAGATTTATCATGTGGTGTGGTTTTGGGAGGATTAATGATACCATTGAGATAAGTCTTGTGAGATGATTTGGGTGGGATGAACTACCTACTAATATATATAATAGATACACAGGATTCCCTAGACTAGATCTTTGGATCTGAACTTCATGCATGAGAATTGTTCTAGAATACATTAGGGTCATCCCCCCCCCCTTGGATTCTTTATGATTCTAGTTTGGAATGACTTGGGGAACCCCCTGGTTTCTGATGTGATACTAGTTTGTATTTCCATGGATGAGTTATTTGGAATTGGGGTAGTGTATACAACCCACTCAATTTCCTTCGAGCATGGTATGGAATTCCTTGACCCCTATATTTAGTTTGATATTGGTTTGGAATTCTTTGGGGCTTCCCCTTGGGATTCATTTTGATATTGATTTCAAATGCTTTGGTTTAATCCCCCTTATATTTAAATGTGATACTAGTTGGTAATTCCATGGGTAAACCCCCTAATATTCATATGTGATACTATTTTTGATTTCCCAATACATGTTTATTGGAATTGGGGTAGGTGTAACACCCCAAAAATATAATGTATGAACATTGTATTTGATAGCATGTATGACACGAAACACCAAGCACATAAGGTGATATAATATCTTGAGTATTTAAAATATATTTACTATTTTAAATAAAATCAATATATTTTATATCTTTAAATTCATGTGACATTGAGTTAGCATAGGTCGCACACAAAAACGAGATCCTTCAATGGCTTTCATTACATGCAAGATCGATTTTTACTGAACAATAATATATTATTAAAATATTATTATTTAATATAATAAGATATAAAATAGTTGTTATGAATAGTATTAACTAACTTAAGAAAATATATTGTTTAAAAAACTAATTCATTAGTTACAAATTAAATATAAATGAATAGAAGAACCAATTAAATATAAAGAGAATATTTTATAGAAAACTATTTTTATGCTCATAAAGGTGTTTTATCCTAATAAATTAAATTAATTAAAATAAGTGAATTATATTAATGTAATATATATTATATATTAAATAAAATATTTTTGACATTTATCCAATAGATTATATAGATATAAGTTAAAAAGAGACCCAATACTAAACATAAAACTCTATATTTTTTAAGACACTTTTAACACATTTTAATGGAGAACCTATTTTAAATAGAATTTTTGGAACTTTTATGAATATTACATGTAAAAATAAACTTTATATTTTCAATAAAAACAAAAAAATTAGGTTTGGGTGAATTTTTGGTAATTTTCTGTGAAGTTTCATTTTTTAACAAATAGTGAAAAATACATGACTCCAAATCATTTTTTTCATTTTATAATAGTCGGCTTATGGGTGACTGGTGCCCAACATACAAAGCCAAAGAAAAAAAACAAGAATAAATACTGATCAACACAGAGTTATATATCATAATAACTGTAGTCATCACCACACCCCAAATTGGATCCCTCTTCTCCAGTAGCTAATTCCCACTCCGGGTTTCTCCAAAAGCCCACACTTTGAACGCGATTCCTAAGCCGGTCCAAAGCAGCCATATCTGGTGGAGACTTCTTGATCTCGCTTCCCTTCTTGAATAAAAGAACCACATGTTTATTCTTATTTGAAGCGGGCCTGGTCCGCATTAGTCGCGGAAGATATGAATAGTCCTTCCGAGGTCTTCTTTTTGATGTTGCAGTCGATGGTCCTTCACCCACATCCTCTTTCCGAGTCCCATTTTGAATAATATCACTGAAATAATGGCCAACCGGGGTATACAATAACTCCTTTCCTCCCCTAGAATTCTCCTTTCCCTCCCCGGTCTGGTCAACATTGCTTCCCCACCATTGTTCTGGCGAGAAATTCTCCCTCAAAGGAAGACGCTCGGCCTCCATAGAAATACTCTCCACAACCGTGGAATGTGCCTCCATCCCTAAAACTCATGTCTGGATAACTGGGACCTTCCCAAAGCCTTCAAAGTTCAGGCCTTCAATATTCAGGGAAACTAGATCTGAACCTTCCACTAAAGCATAGCTCCTGGCCATATTGGGGTTGCCATCCATATTCAGAACAACTGGATCCTTCCCCATGCCTTCAGCTGGATAAACCACCACAATCTCCCTTCCATTCCTAGGCAGTTCAATACCTCTGTCTTCAGCCTACTTATTTTCTAGGACCACCACCTCACCCCCCCTCCCTGCATCCTCCACCTTCATTTCCTCATCCAACATGTCCACTGATAGTTCGTTAAACCTGTTACTCAAAGCAATAAAAGGTACTGCCAATGGATCCAAGCCTTTAGAATTCCTATCACCATTCTTGGCCACCACCTCTTCTATGTTCAAAACCCTTCCAGTCACATCCAGTTCAGAACTCAACCCAACCATCAAACTAGAAGAATCTCCAACATCCTATAAGGAAACCTTACTAGTCCCTATTGTTTTAATTTTCATATCCAAACCAGACACACATGAGTCCCTCCCTCTATCAATAGGTCCTTCCAAATTCGGATCTTTTCCCATATCCACGCCTTCCCCCAAGGCCTTGCTTCTAACCTCATCACTAGTTATCACAGGGGTACCTTTCCCCTTCCTGTGATCCTCCCTCAACCGTGTTGGTTGTCCATTTATGCACAGCTCAATCGAGTGACCCAGTCTCTTGCACGACCCATAGAACTCGGTTTAATTCTCGTATATAACCCTCTGCTTACACCAGTATTCTTCTCCAATCGTGATCCAAACGAAATCAAATGGGATGCGAGATGGATAGACTTTAACACATACCTGAGGATTCACCGGGTGGCAAACTTCCTCAATGCGACTATCAGAACAAAAAAAATTAACCCACCAAATTCCCCAACATTCGGATAATCGAGGGATTTTGAAAAGGCAACGGAAGCTTAGGAAAACTTACCCAAACTGCCATGGATGGCGAGTTGCGATTCATATGTAGGTCAAAGGACCACCGAAGAAGCAGGAAACAAGATCCATTGAAGATGCGTAGAGCCCTCGACCACGCTTGAATAAGATCAGCTTCCGTTTCAAACCGGATCATGATTTGTTTGCTATCGAACAAGCCGACAACCGCTCGTTCTTGCAGATCCCAAGACCCGAAGACAAAATGATCGAATTCATCAACGAAGGGCCTCTTTTAAATAGGTTTTAAATTTTAATTAGATCAATTTTTTATTAATTAATCCAATTTAGGTCATTTTAATCAATTTTACTTTGAAATTGAATGTAAAAACATAGAAAACATTTGAATGTTTTTACTTTAAAACCTTGCATTGTCGTCCCATCTGTGGGATTAAATTTAAATTAATTTCTATCACTTATATTATTAGAATTTGGAAAATTTTATTATATATATGGAATAATAATAAGTTCTAATTTATAATAAGGTTAACTTAGTTTTTAATAAAAAATATTACTGTAAGTAATTAAAATTAATTATAATGATTAAGGTGAAATTAAGATTAACAAGGGACTAAACCTTAAACTTAAAGGAAAAAATTACCTAGACACTTATCCAAAGGAAATTTTCTTATAACACCCTAAACATTTTATGGTATGTTTCTCTTAAATACTTTCAATTCATTAGATAGCCTATATTTCAAGAATCAGTGAGTCTCTATGAAACAAAAATTGGTTATTTATAGGATATAGTCATAACCTAGCCATTAAACTTAAATTTTACACTTATTTGTTTTTAATTTCAAAAAACAAATATACGCGGTTTCGATTAGGGTGATATTTGGAGTCTGATAGAAACAACTTTATTTTTGGTGAATAGTAACCTACCCTTATGAATAGTAACACATCGTTATGAATAGTAACTTACCCTTATGAATAGTAATATGATTCTTTTGAATGGTAACCATACCCATGAAAGTGTAAATAAAATTTAGGCACCTTAAAAATAAAGATGAATCTTTTAAGTGTTTGTATTTTTTGATTAGATAATGATTTTAATTAAAAATTAAATTTATCATATTTATAAAATAATTTTTGAAAAATGGATTTCATTTTTGGATTCTACACATCAAAAAATGGTTAGGGTGAATTTTTTGGGATTTTTTTGAAATACTTGAATTTTTGTTTGAATAGTAAAATACCTTAATTTACCATATAAATACATTATAATTTAAATTAACTATTCCCAGCATCATGAGTGATGTAAGGACCCAAATATCGAACTCACATGCACTTATTACTATTCTAGTTCATGGAATACTCACTATTTCTTGTCTTGTGAAGAAATAATTACTTAATGATTATAATATTAAGAAAACCCTCCTCCCCTCCACTCTATAAACCACCCCTCATCCCCTCTTCCTCTCACACCACTCAAGATTCAACCCTTGCCTAAATTATGCTCAAATACCTTCCCAATCCCTCCCCCCATGTCCAAGATCTTATGGTCTCACCAACATTCCAAAAACAAAGGCCTTAAAGAGATTCTCAAGGAGGAGTACTCAAGAGGTGAACCTTTCTTCCCTTTTTTTCAAATTCTTTTACAAGTTCCATTCTTTTGTTTATATCTACTCACCTCCCCACATCAAAATTATATGATAATTAAAGTAAATGAAATGGAATTTAATTTTATTATGCTAATTTAATATTTCATCATCATCTCTCTTTTCCCCAACCTCTTACACTAAAAATGAAAATATCGTCCAAGATGTGTTAATTTATCACATTCAAGGACGACGAATTTTCAATTTCTATTACTATCCTCAATATTGGACATGAAAAAAATTTAATGGTTGAACCAGATCATAATATATTCATTTTACAATATTCAATGTTCTTTAATCCTTAAACACTCATAATATAAAATAATAATACAAAACAAGTTCATTATGCACAAAATCGCCAAGTTAATCCAATCGTTTATCAATAACTTTTTAACTAATGATTCATACTCAAGTTATATAACCCAAAATCATTATAATATCATTTATAATGTAACTAATAATATATATTAACTATTCTGGATGTTTAAACACATTTCAAACGAACTCCCATTCATGAATACAAGTAAACCGATCATGAAAACCAAGGAAGAAAATGCTTCCAAAACAATAAAATTGAACCTATTAAACCCATCAAAAAGGTAATGAATGAACCTAATAAAGTTATAATAAATAAATTAAATGTTTATTTGGCTCTATAATTATTAATTAATGAAGCTAAATTTCATTATTCGGGTAATTAAAATCAATCGAGAACACCTTCGGGCATAAGGTAAGGGATCCTCTCTCTCACTTTTGTTCAAGAATTCCCCCTATGCTGTGTCCTTTTATTTTTAATTCCTAATTATGGGGTATGTTTTTTCACCTCCCCCATACTACTGTTATGATATATAAATTATAGGATACCCCTTTACCTCTCATTAATCCCTCAGAAGAACACTTATTACCATGCTGAAATTTTTGTAAGGGGTTTCTCATCTCACTTTTAATTTTCTGAGATTTCTATTGTTTGCCACTTATTTCTCACATATGGTGTATTTTGTACTTCCATTTGATATATATTATCATTATTATCTCTATATTCATTGTATTCTAGGATTATTTTTGTGGTTATTAATTTTTGGTCATACGACTCGATTGATTACTATGTGGCAAGGGTCTTTGTCTCAATTTCCATTTCATTGTCATTTACTTGGTATTGTGAACCTAATATTTATTATGTGGTGTATCCACTAACCATTTGAGATAATTTTAAATTTTAAATTTTAAATATATTATATATCCATATTCTAGTTTCATGTATATGATTATTTTCTTAATTTGTATACCCATTTACAGACGGTGTTTATTTGGAATGTTGTTTTAACTATGGAAATATTGATGAATCTATACCCTCTACTATATAAGGATATCAAGAAGGAATATTGTGCTTGTATTAAATATATGTATAAAGAATTATTTGGAATTTCAGTGATGGGAGAGTTCATCCATAGCCCCTCTATGCATTGACAGCTCTCACGGGACAAATCAGTTGGTGACAAACCCTTTGAGTTTGTTTCCAAAAATCAGATGGGTTTTTATCTACAAACTTAAACTGTTTCAATTGTATAGTGGTATCATGTTCCAGAAACATGAAATCCAATTAATAATAATTCTCTTTATTCATTCTCAATTATTACTATCCATGAGGTTTTTACTATGAAAAAATATATGGATGCATTTTTATTATCAGATTACTAATGTCATGTGTTTTTCATGTATTCACTATTCCATATTGACTATGCCAATTTGATTATGATTAAATTATTGTCGATTCATGATTACACTATTTTTAACCCTTACTGAGCATTTGAGATCACCACTATCATTTTTTTTTACCTTCAACAGGTTGTGAAGAGGAGACCATTAATTGAGTTTCCATGGATGTCGTTTATTAGTTTTTGTTATGTATTGTATTTTGTAACCTTTATCATTGTAATATTAGTTTCATGTATGTATATAGTTTCTTCAAGACTACTAAACTGATAATTCCTTTTGTATTTCATTCCTCTTAGTCATTCTAATGTAATAAGTAATGCATTGGCTATGGGATTTTGGGGTCAGGGTGTTACAATTGGTATGAGAGGAAGATTAGTAGAAAACTTGGAAACTAGATTAGAAAATATAGATTAGGGAAAAAATCCCTAAGGTTTTATTTTAGGATAAACATACAAGAACGTACTAGAATTTTTTAAGGAATAGATTTTGTGTATATTTATAGAAAATACATCCCTGTATGGATACAAACAAGTATAGGTGGATTTGGCACAGATGAACCTAGGAGTGAAAACTCTGACAATGAGTTTTGGGCTTGACCCGGGGTATCCTGGTATACAAAAATGGGTCTTACTTCACTCTTGGTTTGACACTCCTGGGGTATATTCTTAGGATAATTCACATTTTCTTTAGAATACATTTTGAAGGATTTGAATGTAAATTTTTTCTTATAGAAATCATTTTTATGAGATTATCTATGCATATAATTTCAATTTATTCTAAGTACTTTTCTATTTGATATTATAAATTATGATTCATAACCTAATCTAGTGTATTCCATTATTTAGAAATGGCGCCTAATGGAAGAAGGGGAAACAATACTCGTGGACAATGTAGGGATTTCCCTACTGAGCAAGTCAACACATTCAATGTTGGAAAAGATCAAATCAAGACCATATTGGGACAACATACACAGGTTATGATGAATAACCATGCTACACCTATGTTGGATTGTTTCATGCAGCAGAAACCCCCATCTTTTAGTGGGACTACTAATCCAGAGGTAGCTGAGTAGTGGATCAAGTCCCTTGAAAAGATATTAATGGCATTAAAATGCAATGAAAATTAAAAGGTAGTCTTGGAAGTATATTTTCTCAAGGGTGTAGCTGATAAATGGTGGTCCTTGATCTAGAATACCACTGAGGAAGAGGAAATAGAAGATATGGAATGGAGGAATTTTAAGAAAATATTATTCAATAAATATTTCCCTTATGAGAAAAAAACTGAAATAAAGAGTAAATTCCTTGGCTTAAAAAAGTAAAGAAAATAGTGTCTTGGAGTATTAGGCTACCTTTACAAGACTATCCAGTTATGCCATAGATTACATATGTAAATTAAAAGAAAATATTGATTATTTATTTCAAGGTATTAATCCAAGTCTTTGAAGGGAACTGGATTCTTAAACATTTTCATCATATGATGAAATTATATTAAGTTCTATCAAAATAAAGAAAGAATTTTATAAATAGAATTTTTTCATGGGAAACCAATATAAGAATCAGTAATTTGATAACCAAGGAAAAGGTGAAGTTCCAAAGAAGTACAAGGGAACTAAGTAATTCCCATTATGTGAGAATTGTGGAAAGAATCATCCTAGGAAATGCTTGAAAGGCATGGGAGTCTTCTATTAGTGTGGATAAAAGTTTCATCAATCTAGTGAATTAAAGGGGAAGAAACAAGTCAATGATGTTCAATGATACAATTGTAGAGATATGGGGTGCTATGAAAATGAGTTTCCTAAGCTCCAAGGAAACTTTCCTCAGAAAGTCCATGAGATTAAGGTAAAGCTTATGCGATTTCAACCATGGAGGTTGAAGTTCCTAATGATGTGGTGGTAGTTACTTTAATTGTTTCCTCAAACTTATCCAATGAATTATTTGATTCTTGATCATCTCATTCATTTATATATTCCCATTTTTCTAAGAAGATTAGACATGTCTAATTTGATTTAATAAATGAGTTGTTAGTCAAAACTCTTAGGGGATGTATCATTATAATAAAGGTGTGTTGATAAGTCACCCTCATGACACATAAACTCTCTTTAGTTTCTAACATTATCATCATACTAATGATTGGAATTGATATAATTCTTGTTATGGATAGGATTTCAAATTATGATGTGAATATCTATTTCAAGAAGAAGGAAGTTAAAATTTCTAAAAATGGTGTAGAATCCCTTATCTTTAGAGCAGAAACCTCACTATATGATTCTTATCTAGACCCACCCCTAGTAGCTCTACTAAATGCAATTATTAGAGAAGAAGAAAACCTAGTATCTATGGGTGAGGAAATAAATATTCAAATTGAATATGTATATATACATTAACAATACATTTTCGTATTTCTAGAGGATTAACATGGACATCCTCCAGATCAGGAAGTTTATTTCTCTATTGATTTAATTTATTGAGCAAGACATATATCAAAGACTCCCTATAGAATGGACACTGTGGAATTAGTGGAGCTAAAGAAACAACTAGAGTAATTGAGTGACAAAGGATTTATTCAACCTAGTGTTTCTCCATGGGGAGCCCCTGTCCTCTTTGTAAAGAATAAAGATGGATCCACGAGGCTATGCATTGATTACAGGAAAATCAATGTTATTACAATAAAGAATAAGTATCATCTACCATGAATTGATGGTTTATTTGATCAAATTCATGGAGAAAAATATTTTTTGATGATTAACCTTTGATATGGATATAATCAGCTATGTGTGAGGAAGGAATATATTTCAAAGACAACATTTTGAACTAGGTACAAGTATTATGAGTTTACAGTGATGCATTTTGGACTGACTAATGCACCCTCTATTTTCATAGATCTAATGAATAGAGTTTTCAAGTAATAAATTGATGATTTTTTTTTGGTATTTATCAATGATATCCTAGTATACTTCAAAAGTTATGAATACTATGATAATCACTTACAGATTATTCTGAAAACTATTAGAAGAGATGAATTATGTGGTATGTATTGAAAGTGTGAATTCTGGCTTCAATCAGTTTCTTTTCTTGTCTATATTGCCTCAAAAGATGTAATTTTATTTGATTCTTCAAAGACAAAGGTAATCCAAGAATGGATGAATCCAATGAACATAATTTAGATACGCAATTTTATTGGCTTAGCAGGTTACTATCGGCGTTTCATTCGTAATTTCACCCGACTGGCTAACCCAATAACCAAGCTCACACATAAAGGGGTTAAGTTTGTATGGATGAAATAATTTACAGAATGATTTTAATAATTTAAAATAATATTGGTAAATTCTCTAATTTTGACTCTTCTATCTAGAAATGATGGATTTGTGATATACAGTGATGCATCAAAGAATAGATTGGGTTACATCCTTATGAAAAATGATAAAGTTATTACGTACGCATCAAGGCAGTTGAAGATTCATTAGAAAATTTACCCATGTCATGATCTTGAGTTAGCAGCCGTAATCTTTGTTCTAAAAATATGGATACATTATATCTATGGCAAAATATTTGAGATATATACGGATCACAAGAGTTTGAAATACATTTTTACATAGAAAGAACTCAACATGAGGCAATGGAGATGGATCGTGTTACTCAAAGATTATGATTGTTCAATACACTACCACCCAGGAAAAAAATAAGGTGAAAGATGCATTAATCAAGAAAGATCATGGACTTCTGACCCAAATTAGGATTTAGAGAGATCCTATATTCATGGATCTGCTAAATATGGATATGGGAATTGTTAAGGAATGGGAAACATCTTTCCTCTTTCAAATTATTGTTAAAACAACTTTACTAGAGAAGATAAAAATATCTCAATTTGATGGTGATAATCTACATAAGAAAATTAATTCTGTTGAGGATGGGAGATTGGAAGACTTCGTGTATGAGGAAGGAGTTCTAAAATTTGAGAAGAAGTTATGTGTTCCATCAGTACCTAAGCTAAAAAGGTAACTATTAGGAAACGCTTATATCTCAAATTTCTCTATACACCTAGGTAGCACAAATATGTATAGAGATCTGAAGGAACATTTTTTGTGGGATAATATGAAGTGAGAAATTTCTGAATACGTGTCAATGTGTCTAGTTTTTCAATAAGTGAAGTAAGAGAGACAACATCCTAGAGGGGTGATTCAACCTCTTCCAATTACTATGTGGAAGTGGGATGGCATTATGATGGATTTTGTCACAGGACTACCAAGGAAACCTATAATGAATGTTGAAATAAGTGTAATTATTGATCATCTCACAAAATAAGCACATTTCCTTTCTAGAAGAGAGGATTT
This sequence comes from Viscum album, assembly GCA_963277665.1. Lineage (NCBI taxonomy): Eukaryota > Viridiplantae > Streptophyta > Magnoliopsida > Santalales > Viscaceae > Viscum > Viscum album. The sequence continues at coordinate 1,719,151,569 of OY728132.1, forward strand.
TCCACATGATCTCCTTGCAAGACTTTATATTAATGAAGTTGTAAGACTTCATGGTGAACCTCTATTGATTGTGTCTAATCGAGATCCCTAGTTTACATCACAATTACGGAAAAGTATCCATAAGGATTTTGATACTGAGCTTTATATGAGTACTTCTTATCACCCCCAAATCGATGGATAGACTGAAAGGACTATTAAAACACTAGAAGACATGTTGAGATCATACTCTCTTGACTTCCAAGGAATGTGGGATCAATAATTTTCTTTGGTGGAATTTTCCTACAATAATAATTTTCATTCTATCATTCAAATGGCGCCAAATGAAGCATTATGTGGTAAGAGGTGTCGCACTCCAACTTGTTGGGATGAATTTGGAAAGAGGAAACTTTTAGGCCCAGAAATTATCAAAGAGAAAACTGAAAAGATAAAGAAAATTCAGGCCCATATTAAAGCAACTCAAAGTAGGAAAAAGAGTTATGCTAGTAACCAGAGAAAGGATTTGGAATTTCAAGTAAGTGGATCAAGTCTTTCTAAAAGTATTTTCATGGAAGGGTGTCTTATGGTTTGGTAAGAAAGGGAAATTGATCCCCAGGTACATCATACCGTTTAAAATTCTAGAAAGGATCGGAGCTATAGCTTACTATTTAGAAATGCCACCAATTCTATCCAAAGTTTAGAATGTGCTCTAAGTTTCATTGTTAAAGAAATACATTCTAGACCCAACACATTTTCTCACCCATGAAGAAATAGAACTAGAATTTGATTTGTCATACTGTGAAGATCCTATCGAGATTCTTGACTCAATGGAGAAGGTATTGAGAAATAGGAAAACTCGTTTATTCAAGGTTCTTTGGATAAACCATAAAATGGAGGAAGTAATGTGGAAACCTAAGGTTGTTATGAAGAAGAACCACCCATGTCTTTTTGAATTTCTTTATACATGAAAAATTTTGAGGATGAAATTTCCGAAGGTGGGAATAATATAACACCCCAAACATTTTATGGTATGTTTCTCTTAAATAATTTCAATTAATTAGATGGCCTATATTGCATGAACCATTGAGTCTCTGTGAAAAAACAATTGGTTATTTATAGGATATATTCATAACTTATCTATTAAACTTAAATTTTCCACTTGTGCTTTTTGAATTTCAAAAAACAGACATATACGGTTACGATCAGGGTGGAATTTGGAGTCTCATAGAATTGACTTAATTTTTAGTGAATAGTAACCTACCGTTATGAATAGAAACTTACTCTTATGAATAGTAACCTACCCTTATGAATAGTAATATGACTCTTATGAATGGTAACCATACCCATGAAAGTGTAAATAAAATTTAGGCACCTTAAAAATGAAGTTGAATATTTTAAGTGTTTGTATTTTTTTGTTAAATAATTATTTTAATTAAAAATTAAATTTATCATATTTAGAAAATTATTTTTAAAAAATGGATTTAATTTTTGGATTCTACATGTCAGAAAATGGTTAGGGTGAATTTTTTTGATTTTTTTGAAATACTTGAATTTTTGTGAATAGTAAAATACATTAATTTACCGTATAAATACATTAAAATTTAAATTAACTATGCCTTGAATCATGAGTGATGTAAGCACCCAAATATATAACTCACATGAACTTATTACTATTCAAGGTCATGGAATACTCACTATTTCTTGTCTTGTGAAGAAATAATAAATTAATGATTATAATATTAAGAAAACCCGCCTCCCCTCTACTATATAAACCACCCCTCACTCCCTCTTCCTCCCACACCACTCAAGCTTCAACACTTGCCTAAATTCTGCTCAAAAAACTTCCCAATCCCTCACCCTATGTCCAAGACCTATTGTTCTCACCAAAATTCCAAAAACAAAGTCCTTAAAGAGATTCTCAAGGAGGAGTACTCAAGAGGTGAACCTCTCTTTCCTTTTCTTTCAAATTATTTTACAAGCTCCATTATTTTGTTTCTCTCTCTTAAAATCCCCACATACAAATGCTATGATAATTACATTCCCTTACATGGAAAGTAATTTTACTATGCTAATGGAATATTTCAACATCATCCCTCTTTTCCCCCACCTCTTACACTAAAAATTAAAATACTATTCGAGATATGTTAATTTATCACATTCAAGGACGATGGGTTTTCACTTTCTATTACTATATTCAAGACTAGTCATGAAACCTTTTTAATGGTTGAAACAGATCATAATATATTTATTTTAATTTATTCAATGTTCTTTAATCCTTACATAGTCATAATATAAAATAATAATATAAAACAAGTTCATTATGCACAAAACCGCCAATTAATCCAAGCATTTATAAATAACTTTAAACTAATGAGTCATCCTCAAGGTATATAAACCAAAATAATTATAAGATAATTTATAATGACACTAATAATATATATTAACTATTCTGGATGTTTAATCACATTTCAATGGAACTCCCATTCATGAATACAAGTAAACTGATCCTGAAAACCAAGGAAGAAAATGCTTCCAAAATAATAAAATTGAACCTCTTAAACCCCTAAAAAGGGAATGAATAAACCTAATAAGGTTATACTAAATAAAATAAATGTTTATTAGGTTATTTAATTATTAATTAATGAAGCAAAATTTTATTATTCGGATCATTAAGATCAATCGATAACACCTTCGGGCATAAGGTAAGGGATCCTCTCTCTCAATTTTGTTCAAGAATTTCCCCAATGTTGTGTCTTTTTATTTTTAATTCATAATGATGGGGTATGTTTTTTCACCTCCCCCATACTGACCTTATGATATATAAATGATTTTATACCCCTTTACCTCTCATTAATCCCTCACAAGTACACTTGTTACCATGCTGAAATGTTTGTAAGGGGTTTCTCATCTCACTTTTAATTCCATGAGATTTCCATTGTTTTCCACTTATTTCTTGCATGTGGTTTATTGTGTACTACCATTTGATATATATTATCATGATTATCTCTATATTCATTATATTCTGTGATTTGTTTAGTGTTTATTAATTTTTGGTCATACGACTCGATTGATTACTATGTGGCAAGGGACTTTGTCTCAATTTCTATTTCATTGTCATTTACTTGGTATTGTGCACCTAATATTTCTTATGTGGTGTATCCACTGTCCATTTAAGATCATTTTTTATTTTAAATTATAAATATATTATATATCCATATTTCAGTATAATGGTTATGATTATTGTCTTAATCTGTATACCCATTTACAAATGGTGTTTATTCGGAATGTTGTTTTAACTATGGAAATACTGATGAATACATACCCTCAAATCTATACAGATATTGAAAAGGTATATTTTACTTGTATTAAATCTATGTATAAATAATTATTTAGACTTGAAGTGATGTTTGGGGCCCTCTATAGCCCCTCAATGCATCTATATGTCTCATGAGACAAATCAGTTGGCGACAAACCCTTCGAGTTTGTTTCTGAAAATCAGACGGGTTTCTACCCACAGACTTAAACCATTTCAATGGTATAGTGGTATCATCTGATAGATTCATGACATCCAATTAATAATAATTCTCTTTATTAATTTTCATCTATTACTATCCATGAGGTTTTCACTATGACAAAATCTATGGATGTAGTTTAATTATCAGTTTACTAATGGCATGTGTTTTTCATTTATTCACTATGGCATATTGACTCTGTCAATTTGATTGTGATTCAATAATTTTTTATTCATTCTTTTTCTATTTTTAACCCTTAATAAGAATTTGATCTCACCCCTTTCATTTTTTTACCTTCAACAGGTTATGAAGAGGAGACCATTTATTGATTTTTTGTGGATGGAGTTTATTAGTTTTTGTTATGTATTGTATTTTGTTACCTTTCTAATTGTAATATGAGTTTTGTGTATATATCTAGTTTCTTAAATACTACTAAACTGATCATTCCTTTAGGATTTAAATCCTATTAATAATTCAAATGTAATAAGTAATGCACCGGCTTTGGGATTTTGGTGTCAAGGTGTTACATTTTTTACCATATTTCGACCCTATTCTCCCTTTTATATAATTTGGACCACTATTGTAGCCACTTTAAATGGGTAAAATGTGGGTGTATTTCCCTTTCCAAAAATTTGTAAGAGGGTCACTCCTCCTCCAATATAAAAAGGAACTCAAGTCTCCCACTACCTCACACCTCTAAATCCTCTTTTGATAGAATAATATTTTCCCAAATATATCCTTAACATCCCTCTTCTACACCTAGAAGCCTCACCTTGTTCATAAATTCCTCAAAGGAATCCCTTTGGTGCAAACCAAAAGGAGTTACCCAAATAAGAGGTAACAAACATCCTCAATCTCTTTAGTTTTATTTCCATTCACCACCCCCTAAACTATCATTATTACATGATTATATAACAAAAAAAAGTATCCTAAATATACTGATATGTTGTTATGTTAATTTTCTTCCATCACTTACACACACATACATAAAATGGGTAATGAACTTACCATTTATGTGTATGGAGAACTACCGCCTCACGAAACGAAGTGGTTTGTTTTTCCTTTACCACCTCTCATAGTTGGGAATTATGATATACAATCTATTTATATATTTTATATATGAAATTTATAATGTATTTATACTTCATTAATTCATTTATAACATATACCTTTATGCTTTCCATTTTGTGTAAATATGATAACATCGTTTGTGGAAGTGTAGACTATCGCCCCCTCAAAGCGATGTGACTCGTTCACACTATACATGGAACATATAAAGGATGGTTTTAATAAACCTAAGTGAAATATATGACACAAATTTTATAGTGGAATTATAATATAAATATGTATCATTTACTTTTCATTATTTAAATACTTCAAAGAAATAAAAGTAACATTCATACGTATGTATGACCTACCATCTCTATAAACGGTGCATTTCATTTATTATCTCCAAATATTATAGATTATTATAGATACATATATAATTATATATGACAATTAAATAATGATTTAAATTATAGATATTATGAAACCATGATTGTAATAATAAGTAACAAGTTAAAACATACTTGAAAAACTAGGCAATTAACATCTGAAATAGTGAAAATATTGAAATCTTGTTATCAAACGGGTAATAAGATATTATAGAAAGATATTATATGATATTATAAACATGAATATGGTTATATAATAATTTATTAACACTCTTAAAACCCTTATGTAGTAATTTAAAGAAATTTCACCTGAAATAAAATGTAAGGTAAGTGATTTCATCTCAATTTACATTTCATTGAGAATTATTTGTTGTTTTGCACCTAATTTATTTTATATGGTGTAGATATAGTGATGTGACATTCTATATCATGAATATATTTATTAAAATGATATTATAAGTTTAATTTAATTTTATTTCTTTGTTTCTATTATGATTCAAATGTTTTAAAGTGGTGTGGTACACTTTGTAATGTTTAAATATTATTCTTCTCAAGAACATTTTTAAGGATTATATTTGAAATGAAACTTCCTTTTGTGATTATTAACATTCTCTTGAAATAATCACTTTATTGTTGTGCACCTAAAATCTTATGTATGGTGTAAATACTACCAATTTTTCATATAATATCATTATTCTTTCATTCTTCATGATATTTTCAGTTTCAATTTGAATCATTTCATCTAAGGGGATTTGAATTAAAAATTATCATGTGGAAAAGAATTTCATAACCCAATTTATTTTCATTGGGTTATAATACTACCTCAATTTTGTTAATATTATAATATTATGTTTATAATTACTTTTTACTATCTATTATTTTATTTACACTTATTTTATGTGGATTTACATTTCACACACATAATCTATTCATTTATTGATTCTCGCGTCAATGTTATAGTATTTTCAAGGGTTTACATTACAATATCATTTTGTTCATTATTTTTGACAATGTAATTCCCATCAGAGTAAATTATTAGATAATTTTCTAATAAAACATTTAATTTTCTTATCTTATGGTTATTAATGATCTTTTTCATGTAATAGTACCATTTTTACACTCTTTGGTACTTAAAATGTTTTAGAAAATATTTTTAAGAAAACCTGAATTCATTTATCTCTTTAGTCAGAGAATATATTTTCTTCTAAAAACCATGTTTTATTTAAAAATTTAAAAACAATTTTAACATTTTCAAAATTATTTCATAAATACATTTTTACCCTTTTTATTTTTACCAATTTTTTCAAAGGAATCTCCTTATCACTTTATGAACAAGGAATTTTTCTAACCTTTTTACCATGAAAAAGGAATTTTATTTTTACCTCGTATGGAATATATATATTTACCTACCATTATTTATTTTAAGCTTCATTTTCAAGTTTAAAAGGTTAATTTTTAATGAATTTTTTTATAAGTTATTTTCAAAGAAAAGTTTTTTCAAAACAAAAGGATATTTTCCTCAAGAATGTTTTTAAAAGATCTTTTTATAATATTTCTATTAATCAATGACAACAACCCTTTATTTTTACTCCACTTGGGATATATTGTATTGATATAATCTTTAATCTTCATATGGATGGTTTATGATTGATTTGGACAAGTATAGTATTCACATTCAATTCCTCGATTCCTTTTAGTCCTTTAGAATATTCAATTTCCTATGATCATTTGAAATTGTGTTTCCCATAAATATCTATATCATTTTTTGTGGATATGATTATTGCCTAAACCATATACCATTTTTCATATAGTTTTTACATTTAAAGTTATTTTATTATTTTAGGGAAATTAATATCTATTATTCAATATGGATATTTGATAAGGTATATTGTTTATTTGATATAATGAAATCTTTGTAGATGAAAGATACGAGTTAGGGACTATTTAAGGTAAGACCTATGGGTTGGGTATTGGTTAATGAAATCCCCTCGATGCATCAGTAGTCTCATGAGATGAAATTAGTTGGAAAAAACCCCTTTTGATTTTGTTTCCAAGTTTAATAGGCAGGTTTCTACCCAAAGATTTAAACTATGTTAGATAGTAAAATGGTTCATGTTGCATATACATGATTTTCAATAATTAATCATTCCTTTTATTTTGATTCAATATTTATTATCCATGATATTTTTCATCGACGTATCTATGGATGTATTTTATTCTCAGTTCATTAATTAAATGGCATGTGTTTCAGTTTCTTAACTTTCCATATCAATTTTGTCTTATCTGGTTATTTGAATGCTATGTGTTTCTGGTTATTACCTTGCCATATTTTTTATGCACTTACTTCTTAGTTAGTTGATTACATGGTATGTGTTTTCAGTTATTTACCATTTCATAATCATTATTATCATTGATTCATTATTTTTTCCGTTATACTTTACTCTTACTGAGAATTTGACCTCACCCTTATTTTTGTTTTCTTTCCCCAAGAATTCAAGAAGAAAACTATGAAATATTTGTAGAGATATACTAGATAGAATAAAGTTATCCTAGAAAAAAATATGTTGTAATTAGTGTATTCATTTGTAATACAAGACTCATATATGTATGTAGTTTAACAAGACTATTAAACTCTTCAGTCCTTTGGGATTTGATTCCTTGTAATCATGCCAATGTAATGGTAGTAGACACTAGATCTGGGATTTATGGGGTTGGGTCACTATATTTGGTATCAGATCAAGTTTAGTAGAAACCTTGGGAACTAGATTTAGGAAAACATATATTAGAGAACATATTCATAAGTTAGACTTTGAGGATAAGTATAGAAGAACATCCTAGAATTTTGGTAATGTAGATATTATGTGGGTCTTCCTAGAAATACATCCATGTCTAGATATTGTGGGTGGATTTGGTTTTGGAACTGATGTGCCTCGGAGTATTAACTCTGACAAGGTGTTTCAGTTCTGACTCGGCATAACCCAGTACATGACAACGGGCCTTACCGTGCACCTGATGTGATGCTCCTGGAGGATACGTTTAGGATAATTCACATTTTTTTTTACCAACCAATGTGAAGGAATTGAATAAATAAATGAATGACTTAGGTTAAACCTAAGGTGTTTTAGATTGAAGATAATGTGTTGTGATTTAGATATCCTATAAATTATTATATGTTTTTCTATGACTATTGTTACTCACACTATACTTTATGGTTTTAGTCAATTGCTAGTACCTGAAGGATTCAAATTAAAATTGAATATGAAGGAAAATGTGGGGAAAATGACAAACTAAATGAGGTGTTTATTGGAGTGAATGATATCGTGTTTATGCCTAATAAATTCTCTAGAAATATGATTAATAATATATACCTTAACTAACTCCTTAACTCACCAAAGAAGAGAAGCAAAGATTTTTCTACGATCTCAAGTGGTAGAGAACATGGAGAGAAGAAAGCTCGATTTCTCTCATGCATTAAATATGGAAGAAGACACATAGGAAAGTATATAATTGGAATGAAGAAATGTTTTATGTGTGGTAAATAATGACAAAATGAAAATAATTAGCAAGGAAAAATGAATAGTGTGATGGAAGGAAATAAAACTCATCCTAAGGAATCCTTTATAGTTTTTTGTGATAAATATGGGGAACCTGTACATTAATCAAGTCAATGCCATCCTATATAGGATAAAATATAGACCAAGGAAGGATCTATGTGTAAATAAGTGGATGAAGTATTTATGTATTGGGGTTGTATTAAAAACCTTATTTAAAAGGCTATTTAGTTATTGACCTTATTTCAAGGATGTCCAGCATATTTATTTTTTAAATTATATTAATATTGTTTTATAAAAAGACAACATGTATGTCGGGTGACAACCAATAATGTTCTACAAGGCCATGTAACTTTAACCCATGACCAAAGGATGATAAGGGTTAAATTCCAACCACTAACCTACACAATGTCCTGGTAAATATATCATTGTTTATAATTGAAAATTTTAATGAGTAAATATTAATGATGAACTAGTAGTAACAATTTTTAAGTTTATAGATTAATGTGTTAACCATTTTGACTTTGGAAAATACTTATAGGAAAATATTTATTCTTTTCACTCTTTTATGGGCCTTATGATCTATTAAATGTTTATTTTAGTGCTTCAAGGATCAAAGTTAATTTTTGGATACCCATTTCTTGAAGTAAGGGATGAATTAGAATTTGACTGAAGCAATACCAAAATATAGAATTGTTCAATTGAAATTAAAACATATCATATAAGTAAATTTATTTATATTCTTAGTTAGAAATGAATTTATCAACATGAGGAAAATGATGTTTAAAAAAATTTCATAATACCTTAATTTTTATTGAACCAATGGTTTTATAAATTTTAAATGGTTTATGGATTTAAGGCCCTTAACTTTATCTTGATCATTCACTTGTTTGTGATTGATTACCTCAATCACTCCCAATAAATATTTTTATTTTTCCTCCATGTATGAATCTCTACTTTCCACTAATGTTCACCTACTTAAAGACCTAGTTATATGTTAGTCCATGTGACTTTGTACTTCTCATTCTCTATTTTCTAGTGGATTTGTTACGAACCCTTCTCATGATGTGGGATTTAAACATAAGAAATATAAAACAAAATATCACCAAGATTGATTTTAAATTGTGAGGATGGAATTTAATTAAGGTGGGATGAATATAACGCCCTAAAAATCTAAAATCCGAACATTGTATTCGATAGCGTGTATGACATGAAAAACAAAGCATGTAAGGGAATATAATATCCCAATTATTAAAAATATATTAAATATTTTAAATAAATTCAATATATTTTATATATTTCAATGCATGAAACACTGAGTTAGCATACATCGCACAGAACAACGAGTTTCTTCAATGGATTGTGTTACATGCATGACCAAGTTTTACAAAAAATAATATATTATTAAAATATTATTATTTAATATAATAAAATATAAAATATATATTATTAAAAGTATTAACTAACTTATGAAAATATATGGTTTCCAAAATTAATTCATTGGTTACAAATTAATTAGAAATGAATATAAGAACTGATTGAAAATAAAGGGAATATTTTATAGAAAACTATTTTTATACTCACAAAGGTGTTTTATCCTAATAAATGAAATTAATTTCAATTATTTAATGATATTAATGTGATATATATATTATATATTCAATGAAATATTTGTTAAATTATTCTAATGGATTTTATGGACATAATATAAGAACAAACCCAATATTACACATAAAAACATATATTTTTATTAAAGCATTTTTACCACCTTTTAATGGAGAACTTGTTTATATAAAATTTTCGGAACTTTAATAAATATTATATGTAAAAATAAAATTAATATATGAAATAGAAACTTAAAAAATGGGTTAGGGTGAATTTTTTGTATTTTTCTATAAAGTTTCAATTTTTTAATGAACAGTGAAAAATACTGAATTTTTATTAAAAATGTATTTTTCATCAAATTTATTTATAAGGTTAAATAATATTTTAATTTGGGTTTAAAGTTTAATTAGATAAATAAAATTATAAATTAATCCAAATTAGGTCATTTTAATCAATTTAACTTTAAAATTGAATATAAAAACATAGCAAACTTTTGAATGTTTTTACTTTAAAAACTGCATTATCGTCCCATCTACAGGATTAAATTTAAATTAATATTTATCACTTATGTGATTAGAATTTGAAAAAAAGGATTTAATATTTGGAATAAGAATAATTTATAATGTATAATAAGTCCAAATTACTTTTTTACCAAAAATATTAGTGAAAGTTATAATAATTAATTACAACGATTAAGGTAAAATTAAGCTTAATATGGGACTAAACATTAAACATGAGGACCAAAGTGACCTATAAACTTGTCCAAAATACATTTTATGACAATATTTAGACCTTATACTCCCTTGTATTGTATTTTTACCATTATTGGAGATAATTTCAATGGGGAAAATGTGGGTGTATTTCCCTTTCCAAAAATTTACAAGAGTGCAACTCTTCATCCACTATAAAATGGCACCCATGCCTCCCACTTACTCACACCTATCAAGACACTTTGAATCAACCAATATATACCCAACTATCTCATCAACATCCCTCACCTCAACCTACAAGCCTCACTATAACGAACCGACACAGGATTCTCTCAAACCCGGCACCCAACCCAATCTGTCACATAACTAAAAGGCGTTTTCGATCCCCATGGGCTGGCGACAAACACCCGAACATTAAACAAAAATACCAAGGGAACAATTTCACTCAACCTAAACAACCACATGGAATATATATATATATATAAAGAGATAAATAGTGGAATACTAAGAAATATATATGCCATAACTGTAAGAAAACAACAAAAATAAAATAACTACAACAGTAGATAAAACTCCAAAAGACAAGTCCAACTAAAAAGGACTAAAACCAAATGATACTCCATGAAATGGTGGAAAAAAATCCAACAATCTCACCACCAGATACCCATCCCAAATGAAATGAACCTCACCTCCTTACAGCAGCATCATGCCTTTCCCTTCACTTGAAGACAAACAAAGGTCTATGCACTACCGAAGAGGTGTGCAGGGTGTAAGCTAACAAGATCAGTCAGATACCACCTAGGTTTTCCACAAAAAGTATCTATATAAAAAATATTGTATTCTCATTTTAAAATAAAACATGATGTGATAAGAAGTAAAGTATTTATATAGAAAATATGTTAAACATTTCCCTTTTCCATAGATCTAAAGAAAAGAAGGTATATCAATTTTAAAGCATATTTTCTATATTATTTTTCACAATCATAAACATGCATATCAAGGATAACTCCAAAATAAAAGTGGTAAAAAATAGAAGCATAGGTATCACAATACCAATGAATAATATAGGACCGGGTCGTAAACTACTCATACTACAATAATCAAGTGCATAGATCTAATCCTAGAACAACAGGACTAGGAAGCAGAGGAATAACCCATGAGTAAACCTTCCAAAATGTCATTATTGTTCACCTAGAACAAAGTTCCTAGGAAACATATTAAATCCCCAAGATAAAACTCTTTGATAATTACAAAATAATGGATTATTAACTCAATCTAAACCTTCCACCTAAGTACCCAAGGTAACACATGTGCTCATTTTCACAATTCATTTCAATTCTTTGATAATCATTCAAAACCATTTCACAATATATTTCAATAATCAGGGAAACCCATTTTTCAATGAAAACTCTTTTCAACACACCCAAAACAATCATGCCAATATTTCATTAAAAATTAGTTGGTAAAGAAAAACAAGTAGGTTCATTATCATAGGCTAGAGACAGAACCACCTACCTCAAAGTTTAGGTCGCACACTCCCACAATGGAATCCTCCAACAAAGAAAGCCAACAATGACAACAAAGTCCCTAGAATCTAACCTATACATTTTTAGATTGATCAAAATCTAAACATAAGAGGTTATCAGAAGAGTGGAAACCTACATAACTCAAATATGAATGCCCTCTGCACCATGACCAGTGAAGGAAAAGGCCTTTGTAATGATATATCACAATGGATCTATAATAAACCAAGAATAAGCATCCAAATTAGATCAATAGATATAGTAACGGAAATCTAGGTTATTATTGTGATCAAACGCAATGAAGAACTGGAAGTAACACTAACCTAGAGATATTCATCGTAGACGTAATGAAGATTTAAAGATGATCAGATCGATCCATAAGGGAAAGTGACTCTGAAAATCACCTAGGATAAACCTAGGGTCGAGATAAAAGAGTTCTAGGAAGAAAAGACAGAGTGAAACTTCCAAACATGTGAATTTAAGCTGGGTATGGGATCAGTCATGATGTGTACCCAAGGTTCGTGATTTATAGTCTACGCATAATATATTACACCAAAAAACCCATCACCTTAGGTTAAAAATCTGATATTTAAACCCTACATGACATGTACCTCATGTACACAATGTGTACCTACTCACAACATGATCTCCCCATTCACGACTTGTATCCAGCAACCAGTACTCGACATGAACCTTCAGTACATGGCGTGTACCTCCAGTACACAGCGTGTACATACTCTAAAGCCTGTAGAAAAACTATAAAACCATTTCTAAGGACTTTTAACCAAAATGGAACTTAGAAAGAGGGAAAAATTACTCAATAAAGGTAGTGGGATGTTACAAACTCCCCACCATAAATACTTTTTTCCCTAAGAATTCATGTGGAAGATGTAACTCTTGGAAAAATATAAGGCCACTACTCCCTCATCAACGACTTGAATTCCCAAGTCTCATGAGAATAAAACCCTTGTTTTCATAGAACTCTGAGCAACAGAATTAATTTCCCACACAAGACTTTCATCTAAGAGTCAATAATCTCAACTGGTTCCTCCAAAATAAAAGTATCTGGATCTAACTCAATTTCTTCCCAACTCAAAACATAAGCAGGATCGGGGTGATACTTCTTAAGATAAGATATGTGTAAAACATCATGGATTCCTGTCAACTGAATCAAAAATGCTAACTGATAAGAAACTTGTCTAAGCCATTCAGTGATTGCAAATGGTCTAACATATCTCAGAGCCAACTTTCCGTATTTTCCAATGAGATAGTGACATAAAGGAGGAGAAATTTTCAAGAAAACCCAATCACCTAAGGAAAACTCCAAAGTAAGATACCCTTTATCTTCATATGATTTCTGTCAACTCGAGAAAGTAACCAGATATCATCGCACATCCTGAATCTTCATTGACATCTCCTAAACCAAACTTGGTTCTACCAAAGCTACTTCACCCACCTCTACCCAACAAAGAGGTGATCTTCACGGGTGAACATATAATGCCTTGAAATAATCCATTATTATCGATGACTGATAACTATTTTTATAAACAAAATTGACCAGTCCTAGCTGTTTATCCCATGATCCACTAAAATCCAAGATGTAGGCACAAATAATATCTTCTAGGATCTAAATTACATGCTTTTTATGACCATTTGTCTGTGGATGGTAAGTTTTTCTTAACTTGATCTGAGTTATCATTTCATCTTGAAGACTTCTCTAGAACCGTGAGGTAAACCTAGGATCCCTCTCTAAAACAATGGCAGAAGGACTCCCATATAACCTCACAATCTCCTGCATGTATAGATTAACCAGATCTTGGACTTTAGTGGTGTCTTTGATCGGAATTAAATGAGAATACTTCTTCAAATGATCAATAACTTCCCAAATAGAATCTTTCCCTTAGGGTGTCTATGTAAACCCAACAAAAAAATCCATGGATACCTCATCCCATTTCCAAACCGAGACTGAAAGAGTCTAAAGAAAACTAGAGGGTTTTAAGTGATCTTCTTTTATCTGTTAGCAGGTGTAACAGTGGGACACATAATCTGCAATGTCATGCTTCACACCTGACCACCAGAATCTTCTTCTCATGTCATAATACATCTTCATAGATGCTAGATGAATGATCAATGAATAGTTATGACAATAAAACAAGACTTAACATCCCACATATTTTGGGATGACAACTCACTTTTCAAAGTCAAGTATTCCATCTAAAGAAAGAGACCAACCAGAAATGGTCTCCCCACCATAAAGTCTTTCTCAAAATTTAATAAAGTCATCGTCCTAATGTAGACTCTACAAAATATAATCCAGGAGAGATGATGATAATTGAACATTGGTCAGAACCATACCAGAAACATCCTCCTGAGCATCCAAATGCAACTGAGTGAAAATTCTCATAAGGTTCCACTCTTCCTTTGATTCCAAAACAGTTTGTGATGGTACCCTCCTGCTTAGAGCATCTGCAACAACATTCCCTTTACCTGAGTTATAGGTGATATCAAAGTCAAATTTCAGAAGGTATTCTACCCATAATCTCTTCTTGAGATTTAATTCCTTATGATAAAATAAATAACTCATACCTTTATGATCATATAAAACCATGAACTTCTCCCCAAAGAGATAGTGTCGCCAATACTTTAGCACATACATGAATTTTGAAAGCTCTAAATCATGATTGGGGTAGTTCTTCCCATGAATTTGGATATGAAGAGAGTCTTAAGCTACCACATGATCATCCTGCATTAGTACACATCCCAAACCAGTACTATATTCATTACAAAACACCATGTACCTCTTACCGGGCTCAGGTAAGATCCGAATAGGAGTTGATGTTATAAGTCATTATAGTTCATTAAAATAAGAATAACACTTCGCATCCCATGATAATTTCACTTCTTTCCTAGTAAGAGCAGTCAAAGGTGATTCTATCTTAGAGAAATCCTTAATGAACTGTCGGTATTACCTAGAAATACCAAGGATGTTTTGAATTTGAAAGACATTCTACAGTTCCTTCCAAGACATTACATCCTTTACCTTCTCTATATTAACTAATAAACCATGATCAGAAATTATATGCCCCAAGAACTTCACTTCTTGAGTCCAGAAACTACATTTTTAAATCTTTCCATGCATATGGTGATTTCTTAGAATTTCCAAAACTAAACTCAGATGGTGCTCATTCTCAATCTCATATTTTGAATAAAAAAGAATATAATCCAAAAACACTACCACAAAATTGTCAAGATATTGATGGAATATATGATTCATCAAAGACATGAAAACTATAGGATCATTAGTTATCCCCAAAGGCATCATGAGATATTCATTATGGTTATATCTTCTCCTGAAGTTCATCTTAAGTTTATCAGACTCCTAAACTCTAAGTTGATGATAACCCAACTGAAGATAAATCTTCAAAAACCACTTTTACACCTTTAACTGATCAAACAGATCATAAAAATGATGAAAAGGATATTTGTTCTCAACCATTACCTAATTCAACTTTCAATAATACAAACATAACCTAAGTGAACCATATGCTTTTTTGGAAAAGAGCATAGGGTATTTCCAAGGTGAAATTCTAGGGTGAATGAAAACCCTTTTTAACAGGTCATCCAACTGATTTTTGATCTTTTTTAGATCAGGTGGTTCCATATGATAAGAACGCATAGAGATTGGTTGTGTACCTGAAACTAGTTCAATCATAAACTCTAACTATCTCTTTGGAGGAATACCAAAGAAATCGTCTTGGAAAATGTTAGGAAAATATAAAAAAAATAATAGGAAGATCATCAACTGAAGAAATGGCATCATGATCAAACACAATAGCAACCAACAAACTCTTGATATCAGGGTAGGAAGGTCTTGCACGACCATACCTAGGGTCCCACTCCCCCTGAAACCCATGAGATATCCCATCAGTAGCAGGAAACAAAATACCCCAACAATAATAATCAACCTCATCTCGATGAGAAACAAGACAATTTATACCAATTATGACATCAAATAGATCCAGATCAAGAATGAAAAAATCTAAAACCAACTCTATATCAGTTGTCGTCAAAAAAAAAGTAAACTGAAACCCCTACTCTTTCCTCTTTCCAAGAGGTGTCACTAACTCCATTTTAAAGGGTATAAGTTCCATTGGAATTTTAAGCACATCAACAAAGTGTGCAGATATGAACGAGTGGGTGGCATTAGTATCAAACAAAAAAAATGATACTGAAGATGAAATAAGAATCATACCTCTCACTATTGTTGAACCTACATAAAATTCCATTGGATAATCATCTTTGTGTGTAAATGATTCACTCCTTAGCCTTGTGGCTGGAGCCTTGTAGTCTTTGAAGCTTATGACTGCACTGTATTAGCCTTTAGAGCTGACTAACCCTAACCATAATGGGGTGCATTCATATCTTGATAGAAAAGTTGTAGATGACCAAAACATCCACATCTATTGAAAGTATTCACAAGCATAGGGAAAGAACATCTAGTGTTACCTCCCTTTCCACATAGATAGTAAGTTAGAGTAACACTTCCAGCTACAACAGATAGTGAAGAGGAGTCTTGTTGCTGAGACCCACCTCCACCACCCTTATGATGATCTTTCCACTTCCTCTTCTTCCCATGCACGCCACTGAAGCTGTAACCAGTTGGAAGAGAAGATGTGGTAACGCCGACCTTTACTTCCATATTTATTTCTACCATCATATCTATGTCTACTATATTCTCATAGATAGAAAGTTTCAACATAAACACCTATGATATGATATTTGGTCATAGACCCTGCAGGTACTTCACCTTCAACTGGTCATTCTTTACCATGTCCAGAGCAAAACGGACAAGCTCTGAAAACCATTTGGTGTATGCCAACACCATACGCTCTCCTTGATACATTGAAAGTAACTCTGGATACTTCTCTAGCATCATAAAATCTGGACAAAACTTCTGAAAAAATAGGGTTTTGAAACCCCTCCTATTTAAGTCTACATGTCGGTCTTCTTAGACCATACAATCCCACCAATGATTGTTGGATCCCTCAAGTATGAACATTGAACACTTCACCCAGATATTCTTATGTGTCTCCATGAATTTGAAGATTTGATTGATCCTATCTATAAAATCCTCCCCTTATTGAGGTTCAGTCATTCCTTTAAAGGGTGGTGGCTTCTCACGCAAAAAATTCTCGCAATCGATATCTCTCTCCTCCAACTCCTGGTTACACCTCAACAATAGCGTTATGAACTTGTGGAACATCTTGATTGGTAGCACAGACTACTTGTACAATCATCTCAATGAGATTTTGATTTATAGGTGGATTTACTTTTGGAGCATTAGCTACACCTTCCTGAGGAACCTGTGGAAGACATCTCTGAGGCATACTATTGCAAACTGAAACATAAGAATGATTGGACATAGAACAAATACTAGTTCAAACTAGAAAACCTGTAAGCAAAAACTGAGTTTTCAAAAGAAAAAACCAACACTAGAGACACATAACCCAACAACCCATAGTAACTTGAGTATCATTACGACAAGAGCAAGTCAGGTACTCATCACAACACCTCTCAAGTCCTGATAATCATATCTTTAGTCGAACAGACATCCCAATAAAAAGATTCTTGAGGACAAACCTCCTTT
The DNA here is from genome assembly GCA_963277665.1 of Viscum album. Lineage (NCBI taxonomy): Eukaryota > Viridiplantae > Streptophyta > Magnoliopsida > Santalales > Viscaceae > Viscum > Viscum album. The sequence continues at coordinate 1,719,169,529 of OY728132.1, forward strand.
GATACCAAACTGTAATGAACTAACCTGGGTTTCCCTCAAACCCAGCACCCTACCCGATCCTTCACATACCCAAAGGGTGTTCTCGATCCCTACAGGCTGGAGACAAGCACCCAGTCATCAAACTAAAAAATCGAGGAAACAATTTCTCCCAACCAGAATAACCACATGGAATACATATATATAACAAGAGAGAAACAATAGATTATTAAGAAATAAATATGCTACAACTATAAGATAAAATAAGAAATAGAATAACTGCAACAACAGCTAAAACTCCAAAAGAAAAGTCCAACAGCAAAGGATTGAAACCAGAAGCTACTCCAAGCGATGGTGTGGGAAAAACCCCACCATCTCACCACCAGCTACCCATCCCAACTGACATGAACCTCACTATCTCAATGCGGATCCTGTCCTTTCCCTACACTAGAAAGACAAACAAAGGTCTACGCACCACCAAAGAGGCATGTAGGGTGTGAGATAACTGGCTCAGTAGGATCCCACCCAGGTGTTCCACAATAATTCCCTATATAAAAATCTTGTATTCTCATTTAAAAAAACATGACATGATAAGAATTAAATTAGTTTTATAGAAAACATTGTAAACATTTCCCTTTTCCATAGTTCTAAAAAAACATGTATATTAGATTCAAAGAATATTTTCCATATCATTTTTCACAAGCATAAACATGAATATCATGGCTAACTCAAAAAGAAAACCAGTATGAAACAAAATCATAGGTATCACAACACCAATGAATACTACAGGACTAGGCTGAAGACTACTCGTACCACAATAATCAAGTGCACATATCTGATTCTAGAACAACGGGCCTAGAAAGCAGAGAAATACCCCATGAGTAAACCCCCCAAAATTTCAATATCATTATCCTAGAATAATGGGACTAGGAAATAGAGGAAATCTCTATTACAAAACTTCTTGATAATCACAAAAACAATGGAAGATGGCCTCAATCTAAAACTTCCACCTAATTACCCAATGTAACCCATGTTCTCTTTTTCACAATTTAATTCAATGCTTTGATAATCATTCAAAACCATTTCACATTCTATTTCAATAATCATGGAAAAACATTTTTCATTAAAAACTCTTTTCAACACACCCAAAATAATCGTTCTAATATTTTATTATAAATCATTTTGTAAAACAAAACAAGAAGGTTCATTATCATAGGCTAGAGACAGAACCACCTACCTCATAGTTTGGGTTGAACATGGCCACAACGGAATCCACCAACAAGGAAATCCAATGATGAAAATGAAGTCCCTAGAATCAATCCCAGAAATCTTATGATTGATTCAAATCTAAACACAAGAGGTCAGAGGAAGAGAGGAAACCCACATATCTCAAAGACGAATGCCCGTTGCACCATGACAAACGAAGGAAAAGGCCTTCGTAATAAGATCTCATAACAGATCTAGAAGAAACCAAGAAGAAGCATCTAACTTAGATTAGTGGATCTGGTACTATAAATCTATGGTTCTATTGTGATCAAATGCAATAAAGAACCAGAAATAACACTTACTCGGAAAGACGCAATGAATATACAAAATTGATCAGATCGATCCAGAAGGGAAGGCACCTATGAAAATCACCTTGGAGCAGCCTAGGATTGAGATAAAAGAGTTCTAGGAATAAAATACCAAGTGAAACTATCAAACACATGACTTTAATCTTGGTGTGGGTTGAGTCATGATATGTGCCCATGTGTCACGACATGTAGTTCATACAGGATACGTTATACCGAAAAACTTGTCTCCTTGGGTTAAAAATATGATATTTAAACCCTATATGATGTGTACCTCATGTACATGACATGTAACTTATCATAGTGTGATCTCCCCATTCATTACTTGTATCCAACAACCAGTACATGGTGTGTACCTCTAGTACACAATGTGTACCTCCAGTAAACAGTCTGTACCTGCTCTACAGCCTGCAGAAAAACCATAAAACCACATATAAGAAATTTTAACCAAAAGGGAACTTAGAAAGATGGAAGAATTATAAAATTAAGGTAACATGATGTTACACTCACCTAGTTCAAAAAGACGTCTAAATAATCTCTTTGGTGCAAACCAAAATGAGTTACCTGAATAAGAGGTAATAAACTTCCTCAATCTCTTTAGTTTTATTTTGATTCTACACCACCTCAATTATTATTATTACATGATTATATAAAAACAAAAGTATAATAATTATACTTATATTTTTTTATATTAATGTTTATACCTTCACCAACACACACATCTAACTAATGGGTAAAGAACTTACCGTTTATGTGTACGATGAACTACCGCATCACGAAACGAAGTTCTCTGTATTTCATTTACTACCTCTCATAGTTTGGAATTATAATAGAAAATTTATTTATATATGTTATATATGATATTTATAATGTATTTATAATTATTTAATTCTTTTATAACACATAACTTATGCTTTCTATTTTTTTAAATACGATAACATCATTTGTGGATGTGTAGACTACCGCCCCCTCAAAGCAATGTGACTCATTCACATTATACATGGAATGTGTAAAGAATGGTTTTCATAATACTATATGAAATATATAAAAAAGATATTATATTGGAATTATAATATACATAAATATAATTTTAGTTTCATTCTTTTAATACGGTAAAGAAATGAATGTAGCGTTCATGCATACGTACAATCTACTGTCTCCATGAACGGTGCTTTCATTTATTATCTAAAAATATTATATATTATTATAAATACATATATAATGAGTATATATGATAATTAAATCATGTTTTAAATTCTGGATATTATGAAACCATGATAGGAACAACAAGTAATAAGTTAAAACATACTCGACAAACTAGGAAATTAACACCCAAAATAATAAAAATAATGAAATATTGTTACCAAACTGGTAATAATATATTATAGAAAGATAGTATATGATATTATAAACATGAATATGGTTATATAATAAGTTAGTAACACTATTAAAACACTTATGTAGTAATTTAAATGAATTTCACCTGAAATTAAATGCAAAGTAATGGATTTCGTCTCAATTTACATTCAATTGAGACTTATTTGTTGTTATGCACCTAATTTATTTTATATGGTGTATATATTTACCTTTGATATGTTATATCATGAATATATTTATTTTCATGATATTATAAGTTTCAATTAATGTTATTACTTTATGGATATTTTGATTCAAATGTTTCAATGTGGTATGGGACACTACTGAATGTTTAAAGATTATTATCCTTGATTAAGTTTTTAATGATTATCTTTACAATATCACTTCACTTTGTGATTTTTAACTTTATCTTGAAACAATCACTTTATTTTTATGCTTCTAATTTCTTATATATGGTGTGAATACTACCAATGTTTTATACAATATCATGATTTATTCATTATTTATGATATTTTGAGTTTTAATTTTAATTATTTCATCTAAGAGGATTTGAGTTTAAAGTTACCAAGTGGAAAATATTTTCATAACCCAATTTCATTTCATTGGGTTATACTATTACCTATTTGTTGTTAATATCCTAATATTATGTGTGTGATCACTTTTTACTACCTATTTTTTTATTTCTACTTGTTTTATGTGTATTTAAATTCCACACAATTATTATATTCATTGATTGTTTCTCACATCAATGTTATGGTCCTTTCAAGGGTTTAATTTACAATCACATTTTTTTAGTATTGTTTACAATTTAATTTCAATCAGAGGAAATTATTTGATCATTTTATAAAAAACCCTTTCATTTTATTCTATTCTGGTTATTCGTGACCTTTTTTAAGTAATAGTACCACTTTTCCACTCCTTGGTACTTAAAATGTTTTAGAATTTTTTTTTAAGAAAACCCGATTTCATTTCCATATTTAGTTGGAGTACATGTTTTCTTCTAAAACCCATGTTTTATTAAAATGTTTTCAAAAATGATTTTAACATTTTCAAAATGATTTTTTAAAGACATTTTCACCCTTTTTATCTTTTACCAAAGTTTTCAAAGGAATATTCTTGTTTCTTTTTTAATAAGAAATTTTTCTAATCTTTTTACCATGAAAAAGGAATGTTCTTTTTACCTCATACGAAATTTATGGATTTACCTACTATCATTTCTTAAACTATTCTTTTGTAAGTTTAAAGGTTTAGTTTTTAATGATTTTTTTTTTTGAAAAATTGATTTTCAAAGAAAACATTTTCAAAAAAAATTCAAAAAATAATAATTTTTTCCTCAATAATATTTTTAAAATATATTTTTATAATATTTAAATTCATCAATGACAAAAACCCTTTATTTTTACTCAACTTGGGATATTTTTTATTGATACTATCCTTAATATCCCTCTATATCGTTTAGGATTGATTTGGTCAAGGATAGTATTCACATTCACTTCCTTGATTTATTTTAGTCCCCTTGAAATGTTATATTTATTATTATCATTTGACATTAAATTTACCATAAATATTCATATCATTTTTCATATGAATTTTATAAAATTTTTCATATGGTTTTTACATTGAAAGTTTTATTATTTTTGAAAATATATATCCTTTATTCAATATGGATATTTGATAGTTCATATTTGTTATTAGATATGAGGAATTATTGGGACATGAAAGATATGGGTTGGTGACTAATTAAGGCAATCCCTATGGGTTGTGGACTATTTAATGAAGTCCCATCAATTCATTAGTAGTCTCATGAGATGAAATTAGTTGGTGAAAAACCCTGTGAGTTTGTTTCTATGTAGAATAGACAGGTTTCTACCTAGAGATTTAAACTGTCTTGGATGATAAAATGGTTCATGTTCCAGATACATGATGTCCAATAATTAAGAATTTCCTTCATTTTGATTCAGTATTTATTATCCATGTGATTTTTCATCGACATATCTATGGATGTATTTCATTCTCAGTGCATTGATTAAATGGAATGTGTTTCATTTTCTTGCCTTTCCATATTGATTTTTCTTTTCTATTTATTTGAATGGAATGTGTTTCCAGTTATTTTATGCACTTCATTATCATTTTATTTATTACATGGTATATGTGTTTAGTTATTTACCATGTCATAATTATTATTCTCATTGATTTATTATTACTTCCATTATACTTTACCCTTACTGAGAATTTGATCTCACCCCTATTTTGTTTCCTTTTCCTAGGAATCCAATAAGTGTACTATGAAAGATATGAAGGGATATACTAGATGGAATAAAGTTATCCTCAAAATAAATAATATGTTGTAATTAGTGTATTAATTTGTAATGAAATACTCATGTATGTATCCGGTTTTCCAAGACTACTAAACTCTTCGGTCCTTCAGGATTTTATTAATTTTAATCATTCCAATTTTATGGTAGTAGACACTGGCTCCAGGACTTCTAGGGTTGGGTTGCTACAGTATGGGATTTCTATGATTCCATAGACCCACACCCCTGGATCTAGTGCTCATATAAACATACTTTACATACTTTATTTGGTATCAATTGTAAAATCTTGTATATAACCATCTTTAATTGCATAATAAATAATGACTATTGAATCTATTAAATTTGTAGGATATTTTTAGGTTTAGATATTTAGATAATTAGTAAAATCATAAACTAATAAATCTCATTTATTTCTCAAAAAATGGAAATTTTTACATTATATATATATATATAACTTCTTAACTCAAGATAGGTCTTTAGAATCTCCTATAAATTATTGTACATGTGTTATCCTTCTAAACATGTCACATGTACTTATTTTATTAATTACCTAGGGAATGGAAATATAAGAAATTGGTGAGCTCAAATTATTGTTAAGCTAAATATTCAACTAAGGAAATAAAGGAATAAACATGGAATAAATATTATGGTAGGAATAAATGAACAACATGAAGTCATAATTGACTTGAAACTGAGATCATGTTATATCCATGAAAATAAATGAAAACATGGATATCAATAATATTGATCTTATACCGATAGAATACATAATTTCTAATATAAAAAATTTATTGTAAAGTCTTTGTGCCAATGCACTTTACTTGTCATCAAGACTGCAGTAAAGAAATATTGTTGAATTGGGAAGACATACACCAAATTCCCAAACCTACTTTAGTTCATGTGACCTATTGATGCATTGAGTGACTATATAATTATGGTAATCACACTTCAATTCATTAAGTCAAATGTATTCAATATAATATTTTTAAGGTCATTTATATCATTCCCTGAGGAACCACTTACTCAATAAAACTTAGTTATTAATATAATGAATAATACAAAAATCAAATACATAATCAACTTGTGTTAGTTGCCGATAATCATAAATAATACCTATAATTTTACCCATTTCAAAAAAAGGGATAACATTATCATAACCCATTTATATAAATAATTTTAATTTTCAAACAATACATAGTTAACTTTCCACTAATCATCTATATTAGAAGAACAACATATATAATGTCAATACCTTTCCCCATTTTAATAAAATGGATAACATGATCACAACCCATATAGAGGAAGAATATGGATGGTTAAATATTACATAGTGAAACTTCTAATAATAATCTATATTTAAATAATAATATATTAAATTCCAATACTTTTCCCCATTTCAATATAATATAATTCTTTCTAGGTGAACATCATCAAATCAGAATTATATAAAATGTAATGTTCACACTATATATAGAATGAGTACATGGATAAGTCAATACTTGAAAACATGGTCATAATCCATCCATGGGAATATGTTTTATGGTTTCAAAAAAATCCCAAGTATAAAAAAACCCCTAGAATGATGTTGATATAGATAAAAAATATCCTTGTAAAATAATTCTTGAACGATACCACCCAATGAGTTATGAATTGGATTTTTTTGGTATTGTGCGTTCATTTCCCCCAAATGATAACATATATATATATATAATTTTATAATTCATGAAACATAAAATATATTATGGAAAAAACATTTTGAAAATGTAAAGGGAAATGGAAGTGAAAACTTCAAAGATATTTTACAAAACATTTTTAACATTGTCATAAAAGTGTAAGTTATAGGTCACTACCAAAAGTATATTTTAAAAATTGAATTGAAAACTAATTTAAAACCTTTAATTTTAAAATAATAACTAATAATATATATCCTTTAAATTAAAATAAATTTTTCTTTAGGAAATTTGGGTCCAAAAAATTATTATGAAAGAGAAATTTTTAATACTTTAAATTACATTTGTTGAAAACCCACGTCGTAAAAAAAGTAACAAAACCTTATTTTTATTAAAATTTAATTTTAACAAATAGGATTATAAAATACATATAATAAAATAATAATTTTGTAAAACCCAATCAAGTAGAAATAATGTTCATGATAAAACATTATAACTCAAAACGAGGATTTGAGTTGTCAATGAACCTTACTAACAGAAAAACAACCATATCAGAAGATAGTTGAATAAGGGATAATTATTTGGATAGTAAATCCTTTAAAATATAAATATTATTATAAAAAAATATATATGGGTATTAAATACATAATAAAAATGAAAAATGGTTCTTAACATGTAACATGTCTTAAGGAATCAGAATTGGGACCAGGAAAAAATATAGTGGCTTGAGTAACACTTCAATAAAAACCCCTTGAGAGAGAGGGTTTGTAATTTAAAATAAAATACCATGTTTAAAATATAATTCATGATATTATAACTCAAATAGTTAGTATATATACACCACATAAAGTAAATTAGGTGTATAATACAAAATATGTCTCAAATAAAGGAATTTAAAATAAAAAAGTCTTACAGCTACGGTAACATTTGGATTAGAAACCCTTGAGAGTTAAAAAAATGAAATGAATATTTATATACCATTAAATAAAAGAGATTAATTATAAAATATCTCAAATTTTAATTATTCATACCATTAAAATTAATGTAGTTTCATAAATACAATACGTGTATCAATGAAGGGAAATTGAGATGAAAACTCTTACCTTGTTCCAGATTGATTTTGTGCACATGCTTAACTTCATGAATAATCAAGTTAAGTTTATCAAATAAATTATTAGTAACCTTATTATTATTTATTTTATTTAATATGAACCATTTATTATCATATTCTATTTATTTATTATATATTTTTCTTGCCTATGTCAGTTGCTTGAGGTTATTTGGTCAATTTTTTATAACTCCTCATGCATGTTGATCATGGTAGAAAGCATTTTCAAGTAGTTTAATGATATAAAAAATATAACTATTTATATTTAAATAATTTTTAAAAAATAAATATATTTATAAATCCAACCATGATGGGTGGTAATAAAAAATGAAATTCATTGCTCGTGGAAGTGATAATTCGCACGTATGCACAATTAATGTTTCTATTTCTCAACAATGATAGGGTAATAATGTAAATAATAATTTTAAATTTCATAATCATATTTATTTTATAAATATTATTTTTATTTATAAATTACATCCATTTTATCATCCTTTAATGATAGTGTTTAAAAATAGAATACATCGCTTTGTGGAGGTGGTAATTTGTGCAACACACTAACGATGCTTATACTTTTCCTAGAAGATGGAGAGGAATAAATAATGGTCACTCCATTAATATAATAACATATCAGTATAATTATTATAATTATTTAATTATATTTTTATGGATATAAGATATTTTTAAGAGGATTTTTAAGTATAAAAACTTAATGATGAGATAATACTTGTGTTTGAGACTTGATATTTCCTTGAAAAACTCCTTAGAATTGAAGGTCTTTGGATAAATTATTGTGACTAAGGGATTAATAGAGTGTAACTGAATTATATTAGATTATATTTTGTTATATTTTTAGTAAAAATTTTAATATTAGGTTCATATATTAAAAGTTGTAATAGACACCCTTTTATAAGAGAGGAAAGGGGTATATTTGGAAATACACATTATATTTTAATAATTCCATTACACTATTCCAAGTTCAATAGATTAAAATTTTCAAAATAATTTATTGTGGGATGTATTTAGGTTAATAAATACTCAAAAAAAAATTACACACTTATTTTAAATATGTTATAGGGTTTTTACCATTAAATTTTTAGATTTCACTCTTTTTCTTTTAAACTACGTAAATAGTTTTTAACGAAGTGATTTTATATTTTATTAAAAATATAACTTAAACCATATAAAAAATCATGGTGTTATAGAAACAAATTACCTCTATTTAATCTAATTAAATTTCTAAATTTTATAATATTATATTTTAAATTAAAATAGATAATTTATAGAAAAAATAGTTCTAGTAAAAAAATGACATTTTTATCATTATGGATTCTTAATCTAATTTAGTATTGATTTAAAAATAAATGAGTGTTGATATATTTATTTATGTTTTTATAAATAATATTATATTAATTATTTAAATTATTTAAATCTAATTTATTTTATATAAATTCCTTGATACTAATAAAATGATAATTTTAAAACAATTGGTCACCGCTATCATAGTAATTAGAATTAATCCTATAAATATAAATTTTGCACCCCAAAATGCAATTAGACATATTAAATAATATAAAAATTATTATATCAAATAAAGGAATAATTTTATCAAATTAAAATTCTATGTTTAGGGAAATTAATCTTAACATTAGCACATGTAATGTGTAAAAACCCCTTTTAGTGTATTTTTAAGCATAAAGTTTAGGTATATGAAAAAATTCTCAATTTTATTGATTCAAATGATATTAAAAATACTATTAATAAAATATTATTTATTTAAAGGTAAAATAAATTTTAAACCTAATATTTCCCATGTTGAAACATAATTAAAGAAAGAGAAGAAAAATAGTTTCCATAAAATATTACTTGATTTTATAAAATGTGATTCTTAGGATTTTTAAATTTAAAAAGTATTTTTTAAAATTATTTAATTTAATTTAGAAATGTTTTTTTATATCGAAAAGGTTTAAAAAACTTTTTAAGTCATCTAAGAGTAATTGTATTAACAGAATTGGTATTTTTTACTATTCACCTAAAAATCGATTATTTTATAAAAATATCAAAAATACATACTAAGAGAATTTTGTTGTGAGGAATTCAAGAATAAATTTTACTTTATAAAATTTAAGTTCTAAAATTTTTATATTTATCTTTTTAAAATAAAATATATAATATAAAGAAAATAGGGTTTATTAAAAATAACTTTTTCAATATTAACTCATATTAATTATTTACCTTTTAAAGATAATAAATATTAATAGTTTATCATATTATTGTATGTTATAGTTTTATTAATAATGTATTATTAATATGTTGTGGTTTGTTTACGTTGGGTGTATCATGGGACATAAGTTATTAAACTATAACATCCCGACCTAGGTGCCACATGTCGGTGTCGCAAGTCGGTTCATTACATGACATTAGGAACGCCTCCACATATGCCAAAGGATTCTGAATAGTAGTAAAGGTATAATATGTAACATGGGGAGACTATACCCTCTTTAGTAAATCGTCACAATAGCATAAATAAATAAAAAATATCCAATGATAATAAAAAATAACCAATAAAAACCAATATCTCATGATAAATTCAAAATAGGTAAACAATGACCAAAACCAAAGCATTAAATACGTCATTCCATACAAGTATCAAGTGTCTAATGAAAACCCCAAAATAAAGACACACTGATATCTCCCAATAGGTTCCTAATATCATGTTTGGTTCCCTCATCCATGCTTCAACCTAAATCCCAATTCCTCCATATAATATAGGGATCTTTCCCTTATTATATATTACAAACATGAAATCAATTTGGGTACCGATCAGGAAGCCTAAGCAGGGTGTGAGTACAACTCAGCAGGCCACCACCAACTATATCTAAAAAAATATCATGTCTATAATAGTGTATACATTAGAATAAAGAATAAAGAACACATGGAAAAGGTAAATAGGATTCACATTTATTGTTATTTAATCAACCACATAGGTCCCCAGGTTTACGGTGACACTTGAACCAATCATAATTTGTTTGGCCCATTCTGGAGTCTGAACCATACACCATAGGGATATCACAATTAATTATTTAATGGTATTTTGTTATTAATTTAATTAAAATTTAATTTTTGGTTCCTTGGAGCATCATCCTAGGTGTCAATATCTCAAGAACTTGGAACATTAGTCCAATGCCAATATTTAGGGGGCCTAGAACATTGGTCTGGAACCCTGTGGGTATTTAGAGCATCAATATTTTATCCACACCTCATTGTTAACATGCATGCATCGAGGTCCTGGAGCATTAGTACATAACCCCATGAGTATTTTTAGAATCAATCTCTGATTCACACCTCATTGTTCACATGCATGCATCGGGGTCCTATGGAATCATTCTAGAACCCCACGGGTATTTTGAGCATTAGTCCATAACCCACAAATCATTTCTCAATCATTCAAAAATATCAAATATATCATATACATATTAGGGTTCAACATCATTAACCTTCTTTTCAAACATTCACATCATGATTCACCATTTCATTTATCATTCACAACCATGGTTCTTTACTTTAATCACAATAAATAACATGAATAAATTCCCATTAATCAATTAATTGTAAATTAATTAAAAAACTCATTAACCCTTCAAGGTTAATCCATTTACCCATTTAAATCTCATTATAAACATGAAATAAGGATTCAGTTCAATTATATTAACCCATTATTCCCCTTTTTACCATTCATAGATCATTATTTAAAGTGTATTGGCACACCCCATGGGTTTCCAGCATGCTCTGTCTCAATTATCCAATAGGTCCCATGGAATCCATGAAGGGTCACACAAACACATAGGAATCAATTCATTATTTCTAATTTAAATTCAATTATGCACTATTGCAACACAATGGTGTAATTATATACAAAATATCATAATCAAGACTTTGGTAATTATCAATTAGACCACCTACCTCATGATTATTGATGAATGCTCGAGAAACTATAATCCTCAATTCAATATAGAATGTCTAGATTCACAATGGTTAATGAGATCTAGGTTCAAAACATAAAATCAATATCCAATGAAATAATATCCATAAAAACCCAGATCTAAAAAATTATCAATGAAGGAAAAACATCCCTCTCTAAAGGGGAATAAATATGGAAAAAGATGAATTTAAATGAGGATGCAATTACATACCGTAATGGGTTTGATTTCATCCAGCAGATATTTGATTCACAACAAAAGATGTTCAATGATACTAGGGATCCTCTAGATAGCCTCCAAGAGAAAATTAATTCATTCTAGGTGAAGCAGGGGTGATTAAGGATAATAACCAGAGATTCATAAATTTTTAATCTAATTTTAGGGGGTTTAAAATCTCACACACGCGATTTTCTAGGTGGGGCATCATGGTTTAACAAACCATGTGCCCTAATCATGAAACCCTACATTATACGGTTAATGGTTACTCCTAAGTGGTAACACTACTTGAAAAACCATGCACCAACCACGAAAACCCTCTTTGTCTAAGCGTGCATGGTTTTCTGGGGGTGGGCACACGATTTTGGAAAACTGTGTCCCAACTGTGCCCTATTCAAAAACCCTCCAAAAACCTTCAAAACTCACATGAATGCACCCAAGATAAGATTCAACCAAAATAAGACTAAAACAAGGATAAAATATACCTAAAAAATCCTGATACATCTTCATAAAGGTCAGGATCTTACAATCTATCCACCTTATAATTGTTCATCCTTGAGATGTACTCCCAAGCATCATTAAGATTTTGAGATAAAATAATTTGGTCCACTAAGCCTGAATATCTTCTTAACTATCCCATATTTCCTCCTGAACATGTCCATGTTTACACAACACTTGGAAAATTGGCATGGTCTTTCCCCACAACACTTTATCAATGTGATCTACAACAAGAATTGGATGCTCCTCAAAGGACGAATCAGCTTAAATATCAGCATCATTAACCTCGATCACATGAAAAGGGTTGAGGTGATACTACCAAAGATATGACACATGTAACATCATGTATTTAACTATACCTTTATGGAAGAACCAATAAATATACCACCAATCTAATTCTCTCCATAATCTCAAATGGTCCAACAAACCTAGGCACCAACTTTCCCATCCTCTAAATCCTATGGTGACCCAATCTTGGTGACACCTGAAGGAATGCACAATATCCCATGATAAACTTCAGATATTGGAAAAATAGATCATCATAATGATTTTATATACTCTAGATTATATCAATGTGTTTCTAAATCAATTAAACATGTTCTGATGTATCCTACACAAGACTTTCACCCAATAACTCTGAATCACCTACCTCAATTTAGTATAGGGGTGATCTTCTTGGCATACCATAGATATCCTTATATGGTTACATATGAATAGTCACTTGATAACTATTATTATATATGAATTAAACTAGAACTGAATTCTTCTACCAAGACCCACCAAAATCATGGATGCATTCTCTCATCATGTCCTTTATCACCAGAATAGTACACTCTGATTTCTCATCTGTCTGTGGGTGAAAAGTTGTACTCAGAAGAACCTATGTACCAAGTGCCTTCTGTAAGACTTTCTAGAAGTGTAAAGTAAAATGTTAGTCATGATATGAAAATATAATCCATAAAAACCCATAAAAATGGTCTATCTCTCAAACATACATATCACCCAAGTGATCAATTATAAAAGTTTTCCTGATAGAAATGAAATGGGACACTTTCATCAACCGGTCCAAAATCACCCATATCACATCATTCTTCTGAGGTGTAATTAGAATACCCACCACAAATTCCATGGTAATGTCTTCCCAATTATATTAAATAATGATAAATAGATGTATAAAACCATCAGGTCAATGATTTTTATCCTTAACCTATTTATAGGTGTAGCATCATGTCACGAAACCTACAATTTCCTTTTTCATGTCTAGCCACCAATACTATCAATGTAGGTCACAGTACATTTTGGTCAAACTATGATGCACCACTCACTTTGAGTCATTAAAAGTACACATCATCTCCTCACGCATAAACTTAGTCACAACTACATGTCATTGGACATAGATGATCTCATCCTCATATATAGTCCAATTAGAAGGTGACTCTCTACCTTCAAGGATTTCCCTTAAGGCCAAACACCCAGGATCTTCATACTTCCTCTCATTAATCCATCTCAAAAGTGTGGAATAAAATTATAATTATAAAAGTTGTATCTTTTCATAACCCTCGTAAACCTATATATGCATCACATCCAGCAAGTTTATCATCTTTCACTCAGAACTACACTCCCAGACTACTTGAGTTTGTGTCTTTTGGATCAAAGTGTCAGCAACACTATTTCCATTTCTGAGCATATAGGCTAGCTAAAAGTATATATATACTCAACCAATTTCTACTACCATAGGTTCAAATAACACTATGATAAGATATAATTTATGATTTTTTGATTGGTATACATAGTAAAGTTTTCACCCAATAGGTAATGTCACAAACACTTTAAGGCAAAAACCATTATGTATAACTTGAGATCATGATTAGGGTAATTACATTCATGTTTCTTAAACTATCGCAACCCATATTCCATAACTAAATTCCCTTACACCAAAACTGGTCCTATTCTAACCTTGGATGCTTCACAATACACGTTATACTCTTCACCCATCTCGGGTGCGATCAAAATCAATGTGGTAGTCAAACACTTCTCTAAATCCTGGAAATCATTCTCACATGCTCCATACCATTAAAACTTTATCCCCTTATTGTTAAATCCCAAAATTGGTGTTTTAAAATGAGAAAATACCTAAATTAATCTTCAATAATAACCTACTAAGGCAAAAAAATCATCAGATTCCAAAAACATTATTAGGATGCTCCCAAGAAACAACTGCTTGTGCTTTCTATGGGTATACTAACACACCTTCCTCGGAGATGATGTGACCCAATAAATGTACCCTATAATTCCATAATTTACCCTTAGATAGCTTGGAATATATCTAATTATCTCTTATTTTACTCAATTTTATGTCAAGATGTTGGTAATGATCATCATGAATCTTGGATTACACTAAGATTTCATCCGCACAAACAATAAAATATTGATCCAAGTATGGGTGAAAAATTCATTTCATCAGGGCCGTAAACATAGCCAAAGTGTTTATCAATCCAAAAGGAATCAATAATAACCCATATAGGCCACAACTACTTCTGAAAGAAGTTCAGGGTATATCAGAAGGTCTAACTCTCAATTGGTGATACCCCAATCTCAATAAATCTTAGATAATACACATTCTCCAATCAACTATTCAAAGTGATCATCGATGCATGGAATGAGGTATCATTTCTTATCCATCATCTGGTTTAACTTCTAGTAATCAACACACAAATGCAACATCCCATCAACCTTCTTAAAAAACAAAACTAGAGAACCCCATGGTGATATAATCAGATAGATAAATCCCTTATCCTTCAATTCTTACAACGGATTATTAAGCTGTTGAATCTCTTTTGGTGCAATTTGATAAGGTGGAATAGAAATTGGTTCATCTCCAAGAATTAACTCAATTATAAAATCAACATCTCTCTCAGGTGGAAACCCATAGAGGTATTTAGGAAACACGTCATGAAACTAGTCCACTATAGGTGGAAAGAAACTTTGCTTCAAACGCCCATCATCCAACAAAATACTTAAAACCTGGGTGGTTATATCCCCCGGTTGCTGAAAAAATAGACCTATATGGCCTACCTGGTTATCACATTCTATACTATGAACATACTTATCACAATCAGGATACGTGAAGGTCACTCTCCTACGGTAATAATTGATGTGGTATTGGTATGACACCAACCAGTCCATACCCAAAATAAAGTCAAAACCTGACATGTAAAGTATGCAAAGATACCAAAGTAAATGATACTCACTAACCTTGAGAGAACGCTCCTTGAATAGTAAGATTTTCTTTTACTGTACCCCTAGTAGTGTGTGTCAATCATCAAATAACTACTGAAAAACTTCACCATCATACTCAAACATTTCATAAGTTAAGAAGATATAAAATAATGTGAGGATATTGTATCAAATAAAGCACTAGAAAGTGTAGAAGTGACAATAATAGTACCTCTAACTATCGACATCTCAATTGAATTATCCATAAGTGTAGGCTAAACTGTATGAAAATTTCTTATCCCTCTACCCTATGTTGTAGTCTGAGTCCCCTGAGCTTCACTACCCATATATCATGGGTTCCTGTAGAACCGATATATATTTCTTATTTTGCTTCAATCTCGCAACTCCACCAGTGGTTGGGGACACTTTCTACAAAACTCAACCAACCTACCATGCTAATGGAAAATCACTCAATTATTGTCTTGAGTAACTAATCCATCCCCCTGACCACTCTACTTGCCACTACTCTAGTTACTATTCTCATAATGACACTTCCTACCCTCGTTAGACGTACCTATTGCTAATCCATTAGAAACCACCTATCATCTACTAGAATCCTCCTTCAAGTTACCCTTAGAAATGAGATATTGATTCAAAACCTATGAAAACTTATTCAATTGAAATATGTTAACCTTGTACTTAATATCACATTTAAGTCTATCCTAAAAATGAATCACCACAATTGCCTCATCTCTTACCAGCACTAGGACAAAATTCTATAATTTTTTGAATCCTCCAGCATAGTCCATCACAAACATTCTTCCTTGGGTCAACCACATTAACTATGTTTCCCTCTTCTATATGAGTGTCCCTGGAAAAAAGTGTTCTAGGAATTTCTCCTCAAAGTCTTTCCACAACTTGTCTTCCAACTTCTCATCTCGTTCCTAAATATCCCACCATCATTTCACTAATCCTCACAACATATAAGCAGACAACTTGACTCTTTTCTCCATAGAAGTCTATAAATGGTCAAGAATTTTATGGATAAACTCAATCTAGTACTCATCTACCTTAGGTCCACCCTTTACGATGAAGGAAAAAGGGTGATGCAACTATAAATTCGATATCATATCATACATTTTCTATACAACCATCCTTGGGTATCTATCCTTGAAATTCATAAAGTGAGAAATTTTTTCACAAAATTTCTCTCCCATTCCATCACCCAAAACTATTGGGTACTCTTGTATCACTACTAGAGAATCATTCCTAGCAATTTTCTCCTATCATCCTATCAACATACTTAATCATGGAGGTTTTTCTCTACAATTCCACACACACATATTAGGAAACATAACACATCACATTACACATTTAAACAATTGATTTTCACATAAATCCATAATAATTCATCACTCATACACCACCGCATGGTCAAAACCAAAGCACTATTACTACCTTTAACTATCCCTAACCTAGGTCATGGATAACATAAGTTAAACATCTTTTCATATCATAATTTTCCCATTAGAAACCCATTTTAACCATTTAAAATTACCATATTTAACTTTTTTCCCATTATTAATTAATTATTAGGTACGATTCATTTAAAATAAAAATACTCAAATAATGAAATGTATTTTAATTCTAGAAAACCCAATTACAACATTCATTTTCATGCATGCCTAAAGTGAGGCATGTCACATAAATTCCTAAGTGCATAGAATGATTCATGCATACTCAACTCTCCTACCATGATAGGTCATGATTAAAATATAATAAAATAATAGCATCACACAACAAGTGTATCACCCAAGGTGAAAAAATATTCAACGGTAATAGAAAACATCAAGAGAAATGATCCCACCCTGGGTACATGGGTTTTCCCCCACACATGATAAAGTTACTCCCAAGCACGAGTTCATGACCAAGGCCCAACTCATCCTAGTATCCTGTCTATATTTCCAAAATAGTAAGATAATTGAAAAGAAAATAAAAATCCTATAATATCAGTTTTTTAACATCCCAACATGGGTACCACATGTCGATGCACCATGATGGTTCATTACATGACCTATGGCGTGCCTCCCTATACACCAGAGGATTCCGACTAGTAGCAAAGGTTTAATATGTAATGTGGGGAGACTATAACCTCTTTATCTAAGAATATCAATAGTGAAAATAAATAAACAATATACAATGATAATAAAAATATCCAATAAAAACCAATATCTCGTGATGAATCCAAAATAGATAAAAAAAATGACCAAAACCAATGAAATAAATATTTCATTCAATACATGTGTCAAGTGTCTAATAAAAAAACAAAAATAAATACACATTGACATATCCCAATTGTGTCGCAAAATCATGTCTGGTTCCCTTATCCATGGTTCATCCTAAATCTTAACTCAACCATCTAACATAGGGATATTTCCTTTATCCTATCCTATAAACATGAAATCTATTCAAGTACTGATCAGGAAGCCTGATTAGGGTATCAATACAACTCAGTAGGCCACCACCAACAGTATCTAAAGTAATATTCAGTCTATAAAAATGTATTTTGTTATATAAAGAATAAATAAAAATGATAAAAAAGGTAAAAAAGCTACAAATTTATTATTATTTAATCAACAACATAGGCCCTCGGGTTCACACCTCATTGTTCACATGCATGCATCGCGGGCTTGGAGCATTAGTATGATGCCTCATGGGTATTTGGAGCATTAGTCTTGGACCGAAACCTCATTGTTCACATGCATGCATTAGGGGCCTAGAGCATCAGTCTAACACCCCCATGGGTATTTGGAGCATTATCTCCTAACCCACACCTCGTTGTTAAATCATTAAAAAATATCCCATATATCATATGTATATCAAGTTTTAACATCATTAACCTTCTTATCAAACATTCTCATCATGGTGCAACATTTAATTTATCATTCAAAACCATGGTTCTTTACTTAAATTACAAGGAATAACATGAAAAATTCCCTATTAATCCATTCATAATCAATTAATTACATAACTCATTAACCCTTAAATTTTAAGCCATTTACCCCTTTAAATCCCATTATCAACATGAAATAAGGATTTATTTCAATTAAATTAACCCATTATTCCTCTTTTTATGACTCATAATTGATCATTTAAAGTGTATTGGCTCACCCCATGGGTTTCTATCATGATCAGTATCAATTCTACAATGGGTCCCATGGGATCCATTAAGGGTCTCACAAACACATGTGAATCAATTCATTATTTCTTATTTAAATGAAATTACACAACATGGAAATGCAATGGCATAGTTACTTACACATGATTATAATCAAGACTATGGAAATTAGAAATTATACCACTTAACTCAAGATTAGTAATGAACACTTTCCAAAATATAATCCTTAATTTGATGTAGAATGGACATATTCAAAATGAAAAAGGAGATCTAGGGTAAAAACCTAGGATCAATATCTAATGAAACAATATCCATAAAAACCTAGATCTAAACCATCAACAACAGAGGAAAAACATCCCTCTCTAAAGGGGAAGAAAGGTGGAAGAGAGAGGCATCTAAATGAGGAAGAAATTACATACCTTAAAGGGTTTTATTTCTTATACTGGGTCTTTTATTCGCATCAGAAGAAGTTCAAGGAGCCTAGTAACCCTATAAATATCCTCTAAGAGAAAAGGAATTCATGTTAGCTCGAAAGGGGGTGATTAAGAATAATAACCGGTGGTTTGGAAATTCTTAATCTAATTTTCAAGGGTTTAAAATCCTCCACACATGGTTTCCTAAGTGGGGCCATATAATTTGAAAAATTGTGCACCCTAACCATGCACCCCTACTATATGGAGTTCACAATTACTCTTAAGTGGGAGCATAGTTTGAAAAATCATGTACCAACCATACAAACCCCCTTCTGTCTGAGGTTTCATTGTTTTCTAGTGGTGGGCGCACGGATTTGGAAAATCATGTGCCAACCATTCACTACTCAAAAACCCTCCAAAAACCTCCAAAACTCACCCAAACGCCCCCAAGAAAAGCCTCAGCCAAAGTAATACAAAAATAAGTATAAAAATTACCTAAAAATGATCATGATACATCTTTATAAAGGTTATGATATTATAAAAACACATAGAATTATTTAAAAGAAAACATATATTATGATCCTGGGGTGTTACAATGCGACCCTCCCAGGTGTCCTATTGGTGTGATTTTTATTTCCTAAGAAACACTCCTAAAAATTGGTTATTGAGCATGAGACTTATGAATTTGAAATGGGCCGATATTGGTTAGGACAGTCATGTGATATGCTCAGAGACATTTGACACTAGATAATTCAAGTATAATATTAATTATTGGTTTTTGGGTGGGACTTGGTCCCACTAGTTAACAGAACTTGTTCAGATACATCTATAACTAGATAAATTAGGTATGGTTAGGGTTTAATTTGATCTTTTTTAATCTTGATGAACTGGGGCTTATTTTTTATGTGCTTTCATATTCCTAGGTGGTTGTGCACACAAACATGCATACACCTATTTATATGTATTTCATACAAATCCATTTGATCACATTGGAACATTGTATTGTTGACAAATTGGGGATTTCCTACTGGTTTGTTAGACTCACTCCCTACCTATGTACACAGCATGAGTTTTGATGTTTGTGGGTTTAATTTATTATTATCTCTCAGGGAATAGGTACTAATTGAATATTGGGAATGTGGTATGGGTCTAGAAGGTAAGGGAATCCAAGTATTCGGTAGGGTGCTTATGTGAGTTGGTCCAAGTGGTGGTGTATTTATTCTTCAGTTATGGTTTATCATGTGTACTGGTAAGTACACCACTATTTACTTTATATATAATTTCCAATTTTTTTTATTTTTTCTAATGATATATTTTGGTTAATGAATCATATAGATAGATTTACTTATTTCCATTCTAGACTATGGTGGCTCTTTTGGATCTTTGTCTTATGTCTATAGGTATTTTGGGATGTCCTCTATATGGATGGGTCATGCTGAATTTTCATTGGAATTCCAGAATGACCATCGGGCCATATATTAGAGGGAATATTCTCCCAACATCTATATTAGGATCTCACTACTATTCAGAAACATCTGGAATATGGAGATGCATGCCTTAGATCATGTAGAAACCCCCTCTTGGGTTTTGTTCAGGTGATCTAGTTAGGGCGTTGTAGATGAGTTCTATAAATCTTCCATATTTTTCATATACCTTTACATCACAGGCTTCACAAATAGTGATGAAATCCTATAATCATGTGCCAATTATAATGAAAAATAGATATCATATCATTTATAGTATGAATCCATTATAAAACAAAACATTTTTTAAAATGAAAATAATTTATTAAGGTTAAATCAATAACAAAATTTTATTAAAAAAACACAACACACATCTCCGTAATTATCCTAAAGTTTATTTGATATATTATATAAAACTGTAGATAGGATGAATTTTATAAAAGGGTTCATATCTCTTTTGAGATATTGGGAGTGTAACAGCCCAATATTTTATGATATATTTCTCTTCAAATAAATTTAATTTATTCAATATCTTATGATATACACAACCCCGATTATAAATGAACTATAATATAGTATCTTAATATAACCTAACTATTAAAATTGGAAATATGAATAGAAATAACAAGATTATGAAAAAATATGTATAAAGGTTTTATATAATTCAAATTATATTATTAATGTATAATAAATAATACATAATTTTCAGTAATCTTATGGTTTAAAAATACATTTTATTCACAAATGTTTTTTTTCTTATTTTTGTGATAAAATATTATAATTAATTTCATAAAATTTTAGAAATTATATTTGATAAAAATGATTTAATTTTTGAAATTATCATATCAAAATTATTTTAGAATGAATTTTTGATAATTTTCTAAAAATATTGATATTTTGATTAATAGTGAAAAATACCGATTTTAATTAAAAACTATCTTTTCATTTCAATCATTTACAAAGTTATATATTATTTTAAAACCATTAAAATTAAAATTAGTTCGTTTATATTATTAATAATCTAATTGATGCCATTGGAATCAATATTATTCTTAAGAAGACATTTTTTTCTTTGAAAAAACGCTTTTCATCTTGTTTTTCTGGTTTAATTTTAAATTAAATTTTGTCACATCAGTAAATTGAATTTGATATAATGTATTCTATATTTTTAATCTGAATAATTAATATAATTTAATAATTTCATCTTAATTTTTTGTCATTATGAATAGTAACCATAATAAATATTTATCACCTCAAATTGGGTTAAACCATGGGGTAAATATTTGAAGTCAATGTAACACTTGTATTTATCCTATTTAATGTATCTTTTAAAAAAAATTATATTGAGTTATATAATTTTCTTTAAAACATTTTTTTATTTGAGAACTTAAGCTTGACTTTTGTGAAGATAAGTTATATTTTATTCAAGTTAAAAAATATATTTGGGCCTTTAAATCTAATGGAATGGTTGGAATGTGTCATTCAGTTTTGTATTGTTCCAGAATTATAAAAAAACATTTTTTATTATTTAACCTAAAAAATTGGAAACCAACTTATTACTTTATTTCAAGGTAAAATTATTTTTACGCTTAAATCAGATATTTCCTAAAAACTGTTTTTATGTGTTTTTTATTCTTATATTAAAAGTAATTTATTCCACCCATAGAAATTGAATATGATAAAATAGATTATAAATTTGGAATCATAATTTCCAAATTTGGCTATAATTCCACTTTTATTTTTGATCATATAATTATGTTATCATGGTAAAAGTTAATTTATCACAATTAAGGTTAAAATGGGTTAAAAGCGGTATAACTAGAAGATAAGTTTTAAAATGTAACCAACAACTTCAAAAATGTGATTGGTTGAGTTTATTAAAACTCTATCACATTCTAATTTTTGTTTCCTTGGTGCCACTTGACATGATTATTTTTTTTTATTTATTTAATTTTTTAAGAAATTTCAAGTGTGTCCTTTCCTGCCCTTATAAAAGGATACCACCTCTTCTCTCTTCTCCGCACGTCATGATAATTCTATCTCATAAAATCCTTGACATATTAATTTCAAAAATTTCTTACCCACTTTTTATATCTTCTAGTATTTCAAAAATATCATTCTTTCAAGTCTTGAGGTTTAAGCCAAAGGTGGTTTCTCAATGAAGTGGTATAACTCTTAAAAAAGTACTTTCAATTTAATTTTTTCTTGTAATAACTATAAATCTATTGTAATAATAATAAAATAATGAATATAGTATCATAAATATAATTATACGTTATAGTTATTATGAAAAAACCATTCTCAACCTCTTTTTTATCCTATGGAAAGAGAAAACATAGCTCGTGTATACGCACGGCTTACTGTCTCCACGTAGTGGTGTAATTTGTTTTTCATCCCCATTTTACTTGAATGGTTATAAAAATATAAATAAAGAATATTTGTGATATTTGTGAGATAATTATTTCCCTTTAAATATAATATATCATTTACCTTTTCATTTTTTCACTTGTTAAAAAAATGATAACACCGCTCGTGTGTATGTGTGGATTACCACCTTCACAAAGCAATGTAATTAATTTTTCACATACACCTTTTATGGACTATTCTAAATATGTATACAATAAATATATGTGATAATTATATCATGGTTATCATTTTATAGATTATTTATTCATATGAAATATTCAAGTACTAAAACCTATAAACCAAAACTTATATAAAATGAAACAATTAACACCCGGAAACAACAATTTTAATAGAGAATTTTTAATAAATGGGTATTGGAATATTATAAGTGGATAATATATGATATTATAATTATTTATATGGTTTTGGTATATAATTATAGTAAATATAAATTTATTATAAAGGAGGTTAAAATCACTTATATTGAAACTCAAATTTTTGGTAAGAGATTTCATCCTCAATTTCCACTCCATTACAACATATTTGGTATTATGCATCCATTTTATTTTATGTGGTGTATATTCTATCTATTTGATGTATTTAACATAAATTCTTATTTATTCATGGTGATTAAATTTTCAATTCAAGATTAATATTTCAAGGGGTTACAATTAGATGTTTCTAAAGAAATAATAATTTATTATACAATGTTATTTTTTTAAGATTGCTTATATTTTTCATTAAATTAATATTATAATATATCATTTATAAACTCCATCTATTTTCTTATCCTCTATATATTTAGTAAGTTTAAATATTTTTTTCCAACTTTTCATATCTTTGGAACTTGAATCAATAAAATAAATTCTTAAAATAAAATATTATCTTATTTCTATTTTTGATCGAGTATATTTGTCTTCCATATCCATATTTTTTTTAAAATTGTATTATATAAGTCCTTTTTATTTACTCAAATGATTTATTAGGGACGTTTTATGTTATCCATGACTTTTTAAAATGTTTGAAAAGTATATTTATAATAATCTAAAAAAGGTTCACTTTGTTACTTTATTTTTAAAAATTCAAAATTAATGTTTCTTTTTAATGTATATGGTGTTACTAGATTTTCCAGCTGCCATAACTATTTTACACTATTTAGATTCTTCTACAATTTTTTAATTGTTTTAAAAATAAAAATCTTTAATAAAATATCATTTTAATGTTTTTCTTCCATTTTATTTTATTTATCTAAAGGTAATTATGTAAGTACAAAACATATATTTCTGATGAATTGATTTTCATCTTTTATGTTTTATTAATTTTTTTGTCATTAACTTTCCCTTGAAACATTCACTTTCTTGTGATAATTTTTCATTAGACATTTCATTTATATTAAATATCCATATTATTTGTATCATGAATATGATTATTTCTTAAATCTCACACCATTTCTACATATACTGTTTTATTATGAAGGTTGTTTGATTGACTAGGGAAATATTGATATTCTGTATTCTTTACTCAATACAAATATTTATTGATAAGGCATATTGTTTATGAATTAAATTGATCATTCAATATATGAATAATTAATTGGACATGTAGTGATGGGTGGGGCATAGTTATAGACATCCCCTTAATGCATTGATGGGTCTCAAGAGACAAACTAGTTAGTCAAACTTATAAAATAGGTTTTTGGTGTGTACCTACCCATCGATTAAACTATATTGGCGCAGCTATGGGGCCGTATCAGTGGGGTTTATGGGCTTGGTGTCCCTTGGGTCCCACTGGGTGCCACATCACTGTTATTAGGATTTTTATTTTATTTATTAATATTCACAATGATTTTAAACTAACTCAGTGTGTGTAATTATTTAGTGGTGGCATATAATAGAAGAAAGGTAATCAACACCCATAGTCAGTGTAGGTATTTCCCTAATGAACAAGACAATATATTTGGTGTTGTAATTGACTATATTATGGCCATATTAGGGTAGATAACCCAGGTTATGACACATAACCTTGCTTATATGTAGCAACCTATTTATTCATAGTAAGATTCACCTATGTTGGATCACTTCATGTGACAGAAGCCTCCAACTTTTATTAGGACTACTAATTTAATCGTATCTAGACAATGGATTAAGATATTCAGGTATTTTGGAAGTAATGAATGTGAAACAGTTATTCCAATAGTGTATTTTTTAATATGATAAGTTGATAAATGGAGATCATTGATCCAAAACAATAAATATGTTTATGAAATATAAATCATTGAATATAAAACTTTTAAAGTGATATTTTTTTAGAAATACTTCCCATGAAAAAAAATATATGAAATAGAAAGAAAGTTATACACTTTAAATAAAAAGGAATAAGATGGTATAGTATAGTATAATTCTAACATTACAATATTATCCAAGTATATTGAGGACTACATACATAATTCAGAAAGTAGTATTAACTATTTCTTGGAGAATATTAAGTTAAGTCTCCGTAGGGTAATAGTTTCTCAAATGTTTTCATCATATAATGATAAATTATCAAGTACCATTAAAATAGAGAAATATTTTTTATCCTATATATTTAATGGAAATCGTGATAAGAAGAGGTTGGTTGAGCACCAAGAAAAAGGAAACACATCAAAAAATAAGAAGGGAACAAAGTAATTTCCACTGTGTAAAAATTGAGAAAGAAACATCCTAGAAAATTCTTGAAGGTCAAGAGAGTTTATTACAATTGTGGAGATAATGTTCATCTAGATAATTGATGTATGGAAAAGAAATACACGAATAATATCAAGTGATTCAATTCTAAATAGATGGTACATTATTCAAACCAGTGACCCAAGAGTCAAGGGAACTTACCATATAATAATCTATAAGGAAAAGGTCAATAATATGGAATTACTAAAGATAAATTGTAATTTTCAAGCAATGTTGTGAAATGTAAGTTTATCATCCATTCTAGAAGTGAAAATGTTTTATTTCATTCAAGTTCTACCCACTCTTTTTTATATAAATAATTTTCTAAGGGTGCCACATCACCACCTAAATGATTATATGTTGAGTTGGAAGTGAAAATATTAATGGTAGGATGATCACATCTCAATTCTATAGCTCCCCTCTAATAGAATTTCATGGTAATTTTCTTCCTATGAATATTTTTATTCTACCTCTAGTTTAATTTGATGTAATTTTGGGCTTGTATTGGCTATCTTAGAATAGATCATGTATCAATTGTCAAATAAGGGTAGTTACATTCAATATTTCAAATCAACCTATTATAGTCTATTGATGTGACGATGAAACTTAACTCCTAATGGAAATTACTCTCATCATATGATCTTTACTACTTATTGATGGGGTATTTTTATCGCATATGTTTAGGGAAAAACTCAATACTAAATATATGTCTATTATATAGAATGTTTTTTATGTCTTTATAGAAGAGTTTCTTAGTCTTCCCTTGAATCATGAAGTTGATTTTTCAATAGAACTCATATCTGGTGCTACAACTATTTCAAAGAATCCATATAGAATAACCTCGATTGAGTTATAGTAATTTAAGAAGAAATTCCAAGAGAATCTAGATAAGGGATTAATTCATCCTATGTTTCACCATGGGGTGTGCCTATTCTTTTTGTTAAGAATAGTGATGGGGAAATGCATCTTTGCATTAATTATTGGGAACTTAACAAGATCACTATTAAGAACAAGTATCATCTACCCTGTATTGATGATCTATTTGATCAATTATGAGGAGCTCAATATTTTTCCAAGGTTGATCTTTGATCTGGATATCATCAGCTAAGGGTTAAGAAGGACGATATACCCAAGGTAGTATTTTGTATGAGTTTTGTGTTGTGAAAACACTGAGAGTCACAATGAAAGAGGTTTGCAGATGAAAAAAATATAGAAAAAAAGAAGAAGAAGGTGATGCTGAAAATAGGCACGGAAATTTACATGGTTCAGTAATAATCTCTACATCCGTAGAGAGGTTGAATCACTTCACTAAAAATGGGAATAAAATGATAAGGAGGTTTCGTAGTTTCACACACACTAAAACCCTAACTCAAATGAGATAATAAAGAAGATGAAGCATTATGCCACCAAATTCATAGTATTTCCACTATTCTATAGTGAACGGAGGATAGAAGTCCACACTAATACAGTGCTACATCCACCCAAGTGCAATATGCTATTGTGGCTGGTGTATAAAAGTTTTTGGATCTACATTACTGTTGTCAAAAAAGTCTGAGATTCTATATTAACCATGACAAAGTTCACTCTAATACTATTCCCTATCAATGTCATACATTAAAATCTTCTATAGTCGGTTATAGTTTCAATATTTTCCCAAAATTTGGGTCACGGACCTCCAGCACCCACACCCCTAGATCAAGGTCGTGTTACCCCATGAAACCCACAATGAGCTCTTTATAGAGCTTGAACCATGAGAGTTTCTATCTGGTGTGCAGTATGGGCTACTAGAATTCATCCAAAAATCATCCAAATGGATCATGATGCACCAATCCAATAGTATAGTCATTATAAATTTATAGTAATTTCATTTGGACTTACCAATGATCTTTTTATCTTCATTGATTTAATGAATATATTCTTTAGAGATTACCTTGATAAGTTTTTCTAGTCTTTATGGGTGATATTATTATATATTCAAAGAGAAAGGAAGAGCATGAAGAATATTTGAGGACTATGATTATGACCTTGAGGAAGGATAATTTATATGTCAAATTTATTCATTGAGAATTATATATATAAAAAATCTCATTCTTAGGTCATATAATTTTAAGTGAGGGTATATTAGTGGATCTTTCAAAAGAGGAAGTTATTGAGAAATGTACTAGACCAAACACAGTAACCAAGATTCATAATTGACTTGATCTAGCTAGATACTATCAATTATTTGTGAGATATTTCTCATGGATATCTAATCCACTCACCAAGTTTACTAGAAAGTGGGTTAAGTTCTATTGGAAAGATGAATTTGAGGATAATTTAAAAGAACTGGAGATAAGGTTGGTTAATGCACTTATTTTTACTCTACCCTATAGTAGAGAAGGGTTTGTGATATATAGTGATTTATTAAATAATTAATTTTGATCCATTATCATGTACAATGATATGGTGATATATTATTACTCTTTCTAATTAAAAATTCATGATCATAATTTCTTGAATCATGATTTGGAGATGGAAATAGTAATTTTTTCACTGAAGATATGGAGACATTATCTATATGGTGAAATGTGGGATATATATATACATATTGATAATAAAATATTGAAGTATATATTTACACAAAAAAAATATGAATATGTTACAATGAATATGTTTGGAGTTGATCAAATATTATGACTACTCAAAACATTACTACCCCAGGAAGGCGAACAAGGTGGCTAATGCTCTGAGATGAAAAGACCATACTAGTTTTTATATTCTAAAGATTTAAAGATATACAGTATTTATATATTTTCATAATATGGATCTTTAAATATTAAGTAAAGTGGAAAATTATTATATTTCTTATATTAATAATCAACCTTCCACCCATGAGAGGATTAAGAAGGCGTGGAAGAAAGAATAGAATTATAGAAGAATATGAGGAATGTTCCTGAGTTCAACCATGATAATGATGGAATAATAAGGTTTAGGAACTAATTATGTTTTCCATCAATACAAAATTTGAAGAATAATCTATTGGATGAAGATTATAGTTCATCATTCTCTATTCATACTAGAAGTATGAATATGTATAGAGATTTGAAAGAGTATTTCTAGTGGGATAACATTAAAAGGGTTATTATATAGTATGTATCCTAATGTTTGGTGTTTCAAAAAGTTATGGTTAATAGATATATTTATAAGGGGATGGTACAATCATTACTCATACCAAAATGTAAATTTAAAAACATTTTCTTGTATTTCATCATCAGACTCCCTAAAAAAGCTAAAGGACAACATGTTATTTGTGTTGTAATTGATCGCCTTATGAACTCAGCACACATAATTGCTATTATAGAATAATTATCTCTTGATCATATTACTCATTTATACATTAATAAAGTTTTGATATTTCATGGAGTAACAATATCAATCATATCTTATCAGGATCCTAGGCTTACCTCGAAGTTCTGGAAAAGTCTTCAACAGGTTCTGGAAAGAGATTTGAGTTTTAGTACTTCTTATCATCCTCAAAAATAAAGTCAATCTAAGAGGACCACTTAAAGTCTAGAAGGAATTTTTATTTCTTTCTATATAAATTTAAAATGTGTTTGGTATCAACACCTTATTTGGTATAATATTCATACAATAATATCTTTCACTCGAGCATTTATATGGCTCTTTATGAAGTAATATATGGAAGTAAGTGCAGAAATCCAATTTGCTGGGAAAAAGTTTAAGAAATAAAGTTATCGGGACTTGATGTCATACCCCAACCTTGTAAATCCTGTAATTTTATTATTTTCTTGTATTTTTACCCTTTGGTTGAGGTTTGGGTTGATTCCTAGTTTGAATTTTTGAGTTTTGAAAGCCTTATGGTGAGTTTTTGTTGAAAAATGGAAGTTTTTTGGCTTGGAAGCAAGTGATACATAGTTAGAACATGGTTAGGGGAAACCATGAGGCCTTATATAGGTAACAATATAGCTCATGGTTTGGGGTCTGGGGCATGGTGCACAACTTGCACATGGTTTGGGAAACCATGCAGCAACTATGATTTATGGTTCTGGAATCAGGCAGTGGAATTTGGTATGGTTGGCACACGGTTTGGGAAGTCATGCAGTCAAACCATGCGGGTTGTCCCTTTTGGATAGTGAGGGGTTCACAGTTGGAAAATGTTTTGGAAATTCGAGTTTCTAAGATCATTAAAAATATGAAATTACCTATTTTCCCCTCTGGTGTTTTAACACTAGTTTAGGATTTCCTCCACTTGTTCGACCTAGCTGCACTATGGGGTCCTCCAAGATCCTACTCCCTTTCTCTTATTACATTTTTTAATGCCATTAATGCTTTTAAGGTGAGTTTCCTTCATATTCTTAGTTGATTTCCCTCTTTTACCTTACTTTTCTCTTGGTTCTTTGGTTTTCTTGGTGAGGATTATATTTTGGTCAAACCTTAGAGTCAAGGTATGATTTGTGGTTTGATTTATTTGATTTTATGATGTGAAGAGTATCTCTTAGTCTTGGTTTTTTATTATCCTGAAATTTCATTATGTTCTCACATAGTTTAGGTAGTTGTTTCCATATATTTCCTTCCCGGAACATCTATTTGATTCTTAAGCTTTCCTAAATGTTTATAAATATGATTAGCATGCTTGTGATATTCTAGTATAAATTTCCTTGTTTTTTATGATGTAAATTTGGTGAGAAATGGTTTTAAAAATTGTTTTCTTGACATGATAATTTATATATGCACGCAAGAGGTTTGAAAAAAATCCAATTGATTTTTTAAAGTGAAATTGGGTTCTTTGGGTGGCGTTTACCTTTATTAATGCTTTAGTTTTGTGGTTGGATTATGAATTGGATATTATATGTTGAATTGGGTGATATTTAGGGTGTGTCCCTTATGTGTGTATTGTTGAATTGATTTAAAATAAAGTAATGGTTCTTTAAAATTCTGTTTTCAATGTGATTTGAAATGAACATGTTTGGAAGTAAGTTTTCCAAAAGAAACAGGTTTTGTTATAAGTAATCTTCTTTGTTATGATTCTAAAACATGTTCCATGAATTGTGAAAGTGGTATGAAGTGCATTTTAAAATGGGTTTGGTTTGTATGTGGATTTGAAAGAGGATTTTACTATGAAAATGGTTGGGTTTTATATATGCTATTTTTTTATATTTCCAAATGGGTTCTATGAGTTGTGAAAGAGGTGGTTGATGTGTTCCCAAATGGAATTTGTGCCTTGAGTGAATTTAAATGTGGTTCCAAATGTGTTTTCTAGATATTGGACCATTTGGAATTTTGTGGCATGGCATGGTTGGTTTCTAAATGTCATAAGAGCCCGTTTGGAAACCTTATGTATGTTGTATGTTTTTAGCTTGGTTTTTGGAAATGGTGTTGGAATTGGAATTGGTTTTGGAAATGTGTTTCCTGATTGGCACTTGAAATTTTTTTGGATTTTTGACTTAAAAATCTTATGATGTGAAAGACCAATTGGAATTTGAAATATTTTTAGAGTTTTGACATAAAACTCATATAATGTGAAAACTTGTTTGGTAATTTTTGTTGTTAATGAAAAGTGGTTTTGATGTGAATTGATGTGAATGACTAATTGGAATGTTGTGATGTTTTGGAAATTTGATTTGGAACTTATGTGATATGTGGGCTCATTGGGAATGTCAGAATGTTTTGGAAAATGGATTGAAAACCTGGGTAGTGTTAGGTTGGTTGGTATTAAATAATAATAGTGAAAGAAATGGATTGTCATGTGAGTTGTGATTCTTGGATTATATCCTTAGGACACTATAACTTTGGATTGATTCCTCTCTACTAGATCATGAACAAGGACATTGTTGGACCACTGGAACTATGGATGGGATCCTCTCTAGTGGCTTTTGCATGAGAGCACTGTTGGTTGTGGTTGTTATACCATGTTTCGCAAAGTTTCAATGTTACTATTATAATGGTATTCATGGGAGTCATCTACAGGGTCATGTGACGGTTTCTTGTTGACCCTGATTAGACAGGTTGGTACCCTCTTGACTTGATGGGGATAGGTGGGATGTGCCAATGGTTTGACTAGTTAGAGAGTCTAGTTGGTTATTGACTATGGAGTTGCACCATATTCCAGTAAGTAAGTCTGATATGTGTATGTCTAGGTATTTCCTCTAGTTATGTTTGGGAAATGATCATTAGTTACTATTTATATGTTATGTTTATTTATCCTTCTTGATTGGATTTTTTCCCTACTAGTTTATGTCGTTTGGATTTGTTTTCTTTCATTGTCTATTTATCCCTTTTTATTAAATGGTATGGATTTTTACATGGGTTTTGGATTTGAAATGGGTTGTGATAGGTGGATCTATTTTTAAAATGGAAATTTGTATGTGTTGTTTTAAAAATGTAATTTTCAAAAATTGGGTTTAATTTTCTTTAAATGACTAAAAAATTGTTTTCAAACTATATTTTTAAACTAGAATTTTTTTACTATTTTTGGAAAGTAGATGCATGGATTCTATAGTGGTTACCTATTTATCTATTTAATCTCACACCCTACTTGTGCCCCTCAGTTTTAGTAGACCCAATATATTTTGCAGGAGGAGGTTTCTATTTTGGTTTCTCTTAGAGAAGGTTAATATTGTGGATGGTGGTGACCAAGAGGTCATGTGGAGAAATTTTTGTCATTGTTTGGTTTCATTTTGTATTAATTTTCATTTTGTTTAGAATTTTTCATATGGATCTATTTTTATATTTATTGAGATTCAGTTGTTGTTAGTTATGCTATGTGTTTAGTTTTTTTCTTTTGATCCCATATTATTTGGGGAAAAATAATTCCCATAGTGATTACCTTGATGCCTGACACTATTTTCCAGCCCATGGGGATTGGGAATGCCATTAGGGCCATGTCTCAAACCAGTTTAGATGTCGGGTTGTATGGCATTCCCAACTTGGTTCAGAAAAATTGGTATTAGAGAAAGCCCTTGTTATTTGGGGTGTTAGATAGTTTGGGATTAGGACTATCGGGATTCATGAGGTAGGTACAATAAGGATTTCATGAACCCTTTCTCAATATGGTCCTTTAGTTTCCATGGGTAGTTTGGGATTTGGGTCTTTTGTCTTTACTTTGGATTGATGAATGATAATGGAGGTGAGTCGGTGTCATGTTTTGACCTCACATAGAGTAGTAACCCATGTAGAGTCTGAGTACACATTTTAAGGTCCTCTTAGTTATTTATTCTTACTTGGGCCATGGCCCACTAACCATGTCTCCAAGTTATGCATGGCCACTAGTTCCTCATTCTGGTAGTTGATGTGAGTTTTGTTTTGTTTTGGTTCTGTTTGGTGTAAGTGATCTTTTAAAATGAAAATGTTTTTTGAAATAGGAATTATTTATTTCAAGTTGTTTTAGATTTAAAGGTGAAATGAGTTTTTTAAAATAGAAAGCGATTTAGAATTATGAAAATTTTGGGAAATGTGAAGGAAAAGTAAATTGAATTTTTTTTTGAATGCTTGGATTTGATGATAGAGTGGTAATTGTAACCCGTGGTATTCCTTATGAATGTTCACCTATGTGTGGGTATGTTTGGGAAGTGTATGTTGTAACATGCGCATGGATTCTATATGTGGAAGTGGAATGAACACATATGAGATGGTTCATAGGATGCCATGGGTGAGTATTTCAAAATTAAGGTTTGCATTAGTTTTTAAAAAATGATTTTTGAAAGGGGGAAATGATCTTAGAATTGGTTTTTCTTTCTAAAGTGGGTTTTGTTTCTGAAAAGTGTCTTTTGGCATTGAAAAGTGGCCTTGGAAAAGGTGGTTTTGAAATTGAAATGAAATTGGTGGTTTTTGAAAAGAGTATTTCTGGTTGTGTTTATAGTATTTGTCTTGTGATCCTATTGTTTTGTCTTTAAATTCCCTTTTTGGTTGAGTTTTAGATTGATGTTGATTTTACTTTTTTATTCCTTTTATTGTTCAGAATATTCCACCCAAAAAGGTCCCCATAATTTCAAGTGATTTTTTCCCAGTTTCTAGTTCTTCTCGGTTGTTTCCCATCTTTTGTGGTAATCGAGGTCTGTTAGAGGTTGTGGAATGTATAGATTAAGTTAATATTGTTTTAAGATTGTTATGAGCTCCCAAATATGTGAGATTGCATGATGTTTTGGGTTTTTTTGAGGGTCCATCTTCAGATCAGTGGAAGGTGAGTGTGGTCGGTTTGGGCACCTAAAGTAGCCTTGTCATAACCCTCCAAATATTTTTAATTAGTGTGGTCATTTGGGTCATTTGGATAAGTTTTGTAAGAATAATTTCCCAATGAAGAAGTCTTTATTGGAGGATGTCATCTCTTGAATGTGAGGAAATGTGTGCTTCAAGAATCAGGGCTCCATCCGTAGGTCCCAGAGTGAAGCTCGTGCATAGTCAAGAATTGTTGGGGGTGTGGGGAACCTTAACCCAATTATTGTCTCCAATGTTGGTGGTGGAAACATTTGAAGTTTCCTTGTTTTAGTTTTGTGACTATTGTGAGTTCATATTTCTTTATTCAAAGTTTGATGGACTTGTTCTTTCATGATATGAGTGGTTCTTTATATATGAATGTGGGTCTTAAATTATTTATTTTCTCTTGGGTGTGCTTATCCCTTGCACGAGTTAGTTTCGGATTTAATTTTTTCTTATCTGAAAATGTTTAACCTTGTGGTGTTGTTGAATTGTGGTTTTGGTTCACTGTTTGGTTTGTATTTATTTTGTGGGTTTCCCCTTGTGTTGGGGGGGTTTTGCTTCAGGTTGGGAGTTTCCGGTTTTCCTTGTGGTGGGTTTCCCATGTCAGTCCTCCTGAGGTGGTTTTGTTGAGAGTTCCCATTTCGATGCCATCATGCCATGGTGTTAGTCAGGTTCTTGTGGTGGGGAGAACCCACTCATGTTATCTCATTGTTCTTCATGTTGTGGTTTCCTATAGAATCAGTCAGATGTGACTTCTGGAGAAAAGTTTCACCTCAAGGTTTGTGGTTTTATTCATCTTATTCTGAAGTTGGGACCAAGTTTTTGTTATCTTTCAGCTGGGTGACTTTATGAGGGCAGAAAGTGTTTGTGGTTGGGATAATTATCACACCCCAACATTGAAAATCCTTTCATATTATTCTTTTCTTAGCTTTTTACCCTTTGGTTGAGGTTTGGGTTGATTCCCTATTTGAATTTTTGAGTTTTGTAATCCTTCTGGTGTGTTTTTATTGAAAAATGGAAGTTTTTGGGATTGGAAGAAAGTGGCACACAGTTAGCGCACAATTAGGGGAAACCGTGAAACCTCTCACATGTAATCATGTAACTCATGGTTTGGGGTTTGGGGAATAGCTTATGACTTCCACACAGTTTGGGAAACCATATTTAACCATTTAGTATGGTTTTGGAATCAAGCAGTGGCATTTGGAATGGTTGGGGTATAGTTTGGGAATTCATGTAGCCAAACCATGTGGGTTGTCCTTTTTGTACAATGAGGGGTGCACGGTTTGGAAAACTGTACAGCCAAACCATATGAGTTGCCCAGATCATTAAAAATGTGAAATTTCCTCTTTTCCCCTCTAAATTTATAGCCCCAATTTGGGATTTCATCCCCTTTTTCGACTTAGAAGCACCATGGGGTCCTCCAAGATCCTCCTCTCGTTCTCTCCTTCCATTTTTATAGACCATTTAAGGTTCTAAGGTGATTTTCCTTTGGATTCTTGGTCAATTTCCCTCTCTTCCCTTCTTATTCTCTTGGTTACTTGGTTTTCTTGGTGAGGGTTCTCTTTTGGCCAAACCCAAGAGTCAAGAGATGATGTGTGGTTCAATTTCTTTGATATTGTGATGTGCGGATTTTCTCTCAGGCTTAGTTATTACTTCTCTTAAAGTTTCATTGGATTCTCACATCGTTGAGTTAGGTGTTTCCATCCATTTTCTTTCTGAAACATTTCATTTAATGCTTGAGTTTTACTAAATGTTTATAAATGTGTTTCAAATGCTTGTGATGTGCTTGTATAAATTTCCTTGTTGTTTTTATGATGGAAAGTTGGTGTGAAATGGTTTTAAAAAGAGTTTTTGCAACATGCTTATGTATATATGCATTCAAGGGGTTAAATAAAAATACAATTGAGTTTTTAAAGTGAAATTGGGTGCTTTGGGTGGTGTTTAACTTTAGTTATGCTTTGGTTTTGTGGTTGGATTATGAATTGAGTATTATATGTGGAATTGGGTGACATTTATGGTGTGACCCTTATGTATGGCTTGTTGTGTTGATTTAAAAGAAAGCAATGTTTCATTAAAAGTAGGTTTTCAAATTGATTTTAAATTCACATGTGTTGGAAGTATTTTTTTCAAAAGAAATGAATTTTTTTGTAAGTAAGATTCTTTTTTATACTTCTCAAACAATTTCCATGAATTATGTAAGTGGTGTGAAGTACATTTTAAAATGGGTTTGGTGTGTATGTGAAAGAGGATTTGCCTATGAAAATGGTTGGGTTTTATGTATGATCTTCTTGTTATATTTCCAAATGGGTTTTATGATTTGTTAAATATGTTTTTGATGTTTTCCCAAGTGTCCTTGGTGCCTTGATTGAATTTAAATTTGGTTCCAAATGTGTTTTCCAAAGCATGGACCATTTGGAATTTTCAGGCATGGTATGGTTGGTTTTTTAATAGAATAAGGGATCGTTTAGAAACCTTATGTATGTTGTATGTTTTTTATTAGTTTTGGAAATGGTTTTGGAATTTGAATTGGTTTTTAAAATGTGTTTCCCGATTGTAACTTGAAATATTTTTGGAGTTTTTTCTTAAAACTCATATTATGTAAAAGCCTGATTGGTACTTGAAATATTTTTTGATTTTTGAATTAAAACTCATATAACCTTGATTGGAACTTTGTGTTGTTAATAAAAATTGGTTTTGATGTGAAGTGTTCTGAATGTCCAATTGGCATGTTGTAATGTTTTGGAAATTTTATTTGGAACTTATATGATATATTGGCCTAGTGGGCATATTGGAATGCTTTGGAAAATGGATTGAAAACTTCGGTAGTGTGAGGTCGGTTGGTATTTAATAATAATTGTGAAATAAATGGTTTTTAATGGGAGTTGTGATGATTTTATTATATCCTAAGACCAATGGAACTTTGGATTGACTCCTCTCTAGTGGCTCATGCACAAGGACATTGTTGGACCACTGGAACTTTGGATGGGATCCTCTCTAGTGGATCATTCATGAGAATGTTTTTGGTTGTGGTTGTTATACCATGTTTCTATAAGTGTTATTATTATTATTTTCATGGGATTCTTGGGTGTAATCTAGAGGGTCGAGTGACGATTTCTTTTCAACCCTGATTAGATGGGTTAGTACCCCCTTGACTTGAGGGGGCTAGGTGGGATGTGGCACTGGTTTGGATAGTTAGAGAGGCTAGTTGATTATTGACTATGGAGCTTCACCATATGTCGTTAGGTGAGTCTGATCTGAGTATGTCTAGGGATTACCTCTAGTGATGTTCAGGAAATTATCACTAGTTACTATCTATATGTTTTGTTTATTTCTGCTGCTTATTTGGATTTCAGCCCTTCTAGTTTATGCGAGTTGGCTTTGGTTTATTTTTTTCTGCTTAGTCCTTTTTATTACTTGGTATGGATTTGTACTTAGTATTTTTATTTGAAATAGGTTGTGAAATGTGGATCAATTTTTAAATGGGAGAGTTGCATGTATTGTTTAAAAAAGGGAACTTGTGGAAAATTGGGTTTGTTTTCTTTAAATTACTAAAAATATGTTTTTGAACTTTATTTTCAAACTAGTGTTTGTAGACTATTTTGGTAAAGAAGATGCATGGATTTTTTTAGTGATTACCTATTGAGTTGTTGAGGCTCATACCCTACTTACACCACTCATTGTCAGTAGACCCAAGCTATTTTTCATGTACGGGTTTCTAGTTCAAATTCTCCTAGAGAGGTCGGTTTTGTGGATGGTGGTGACCAAGATATCATGTGAAGATCTTGTTGGAATGGTTCAGTTTCAATTTTTTTCATTTTTTTCAACATTTGTTGTATCTTGATCTATTTTTATATTTATTTAGAATTAGTTGTTGTTGGTTATGTTGTGTGTTCAGTTTTTTTCTTTTGATCTAGGTTTACTTGGGAAAAAATCCTTCCCATATTGATTACCTTTATTCCCAGTACTAGTTTCTAACCTGTGGGGATCGGGAATGCCCTTAGGTCTATGTCTCGGACCGGGCAAGATATTGGGTTGTATGGCATTCCTGAATTGGTTTGTGACACTTGATCTAGCTGAGAAAATGCTATAGAAGTTTATATCCATTCAACATCACATAAGGGTAGTTTAGAGTCGATAAAAAAGTTTGGTTGATAATTATCAGTGAGATCTAGAGTTCAAATTTGTTTATAAGGTATTCCTCCAAATATCTACCTGGAATAAGGTTATGAGATTTTAAAAAAAAGGACAAGTTGAGCCCTAGATATATTTATCCCTTAAAAATTCTTGATCATATCAGGATAGTAGCTTATCTCTTCATGCTTCCACCGAATCTCTCACAAGTTCATGATGTGTTTCATGTATCTCTCCTAAGGAAGTACATACTTGATCATTCACATGTGTCAAACTCAGAGGTCATACCACTGGAGTAAGAGAAATCATATGAGGAACAACCAGTGGAGATTTTGGATCACAGAGAGAAAGTTCTAAGAAACAAAACCACTCACTTGGTCAAAGTTTTGAGGTGAAATCATAAAATTGAGGAAACTACATGGGAACCTGAGGATGTGATGAGGCATAACTATCCTTGGTTGTTTGTATCAGAGTGATGTAATTTTTAGGGAAAATTTATTATAAATGTTGTATAATGTAACACCCCAATATTTTATGATATATTTCTCTTCAAATAAATTTAATTTCTTTGATAGCTTTTGATACATACAACCCTGGATCTAAATGAACCATAATGTAGTATATCATTATAACTTATCCATTAAAATTTATAGAATTAATATCAATAACAATATTATAAAAAAAATATGTATAAAAGTTTTACATAATGAAAATACTTTGATTAATGTATAATAAATAAGTATTTAATTTTCATTAAAGTCATTTTATGCTTCAAAAATGATTTTTATTGTTTTTTGTTAGTAAATATTATTATTAATTTGGACCAATTTTAGAAATTTTATTTTATAAAAAGGATATAATTTTGTAAATTAGTATATCCAAATTATCTTACAATGGATTATTGATAATTCTCTAAAAAGTTTTATTTTTTGATGAATAGTGAAAATACTGATTTTCATTGAAAACTATATTTTCATTTCAATCATTTACAAAGTTATATTTTGTTTTATAATGGGTTCAATGTAAAATTAGTTCATTTATATTATGAATAATCTAATTAAGGTCATTATAATTAATATTATTGTAACGAACTAAACTTTTTGAATGATAATTGTTTTCTAAAAATGTGTGCTATATTATATTACACAACAAAACTATATCTCATTAATAATGAATTGAGTGTATTTAGAAATGTTACCATCAGGTTTTTACCATTATTTTATTGTTGTTCAATAT
Source organism: Viscum album (assembly GCA_963277665.1). Lineage (NCBI taxonomy): Eukaryota > Viridiplantae > Streptophyta > Magnoliopsida > Santalales > Viscaceae > Viscum > Viscum album. The sequence continues at coordinate 1,719,209,184 of OY728132.1, forward strand.
GACCATTGTAAACTATACTCTTAATAATAATTTTAACGTTATAATTATTATTTATAAGTGTAAATGAAAAAGGAAAATTAATGCAGAAAGAAGAGTTGATAGCCTCATCCAATAGAGTCATGTCATACGAATCTCATTTTTTAGAACATAAGAAGGAGGTAGAATACTTGGACTTCTCTCTTGACCAATCCCAAGTCGATCTTCAACAAATGAGGCTTGAACGAAATTGCCAATGAGAGAATTTCAAGTTAATTTAGTGGAGATTACCACTCAGGAAATGTTATCCAAGCCACCCCACAAATCTATCACCATCTCACTCCTTACCCTTATGTTTTTTTCACATGTTATAAGGGGTTATGTGTCAAGGAATTAGTTACTTAATGTACAATCTCTTTGTAGAAATAAAATTGTTGTTCCATTAATTCCATTTTGATTTTAGTTTTTCTTAAAATATGATGAATTTGATAAATTGATTTTTTGATCAAAAATTATACTTTTCAGAAAAGATATAATTTTTATAATAAACTAATATATTATTAATAATTTTTATTTTAATTAAATAGTATGGTTAAAACACTCCTATTTAAATTTAATTGATAAAATAATTTTTTTTAAGTGTCGGAAATTTTACTATGCATTTTACTATGCATTTTCTATCCACTGTTATTTTTAATAAATAAGAATTTTTATATTTAAAAGTTAAATTTATCATACTTAGAGAATTATTATGATAAAATAACCATCATTTTTTAAATAAAAACATTTAAGGTTAGGGTAAATTTATGAGAATTTTATAAAATATTTTGTTTTTCGGTGTATAGTAAAAATAAAATTTTGAGTTTCAGTATGTTTAATGACATAATAATGATGTAATAAGTAATATAAAATTATGGTAGACTCTTTTGCATTAAAATAACATATTAGGTGTCCTAAGTGACCAATACCATAGTCAATCCCATGGTTTTTTAAATACCACTACTGAGGTGTCTAAGGAAATCAATAAAAAACCCTCACTTTTGCTATAAATACTCACACATTTCTCCATTAGATTTCATTTCAAATTAATCCTCCATGAAGATATGATGTTTTTATCTTATAAAGAGTCCTCTAAAGGTTTTATCAATACCCCAAGTTCCAAATCTTTGAGTTTTAGGAGTTACTCTTCAAGGTAAGGGAAATTTCAACTTCTCTTTTCCTTTCAAGTTCCCTTTTTATGTGGTATATCTTTCAAATTTTCAAACTATTTTCTTCTACCAATTTTATTCTATCCATTTACTGTATAAATATTCTTTTATTAATGTGATACACTTATCCTTTCTATTTGTACCATGTTCTAAAACCATGTTTTATACCTGTTGTGCTGTCGAATTTACTTCACAAAATTTCTCTTTTTCACAAGAAATTCCTTTATTTTTTTTTGTGAATACCCAGAAATATTTCTTCTCTAGGGGTATTCACCTATATGTAAAAATGTTCTATTTTATTTTTTTATTAAAATATATTAATCCCTACTTCCTTTTTTGTGGTTTAAAAATGACATAAGGATCTTGTTTTTATGAACTTCTTAAAAACGTCGTGATTTTGATATGAAAATTGTTTATTTTATTCTCCACGGTATATATATGAAATGTTTTATTTTGATTTATGTGGATAAAATTAATTAAAACATTTTAATTTTGTTCCCTGATATCACTCCAATGCATTGGGTAAATAATTTAATCTCTATAAATGACATGTCTTACAATACCTTGGTGTATAACCTTGGTAATATTTATGACACCTTGGTGATAAAACTTGGTGATATGCTTATGAATGACTCAATTAAATGTTGTAGCCACATTTCCAAGTTATGATTCATGTTATTTTATTTATGATATGCCTCATGCTCTATTTTTCAGTCCATAATGATATTCTTCATGTTCTTATTGAATTTCCTCAAGATCACATGTAAACTATTTCCCTTGATTTCTCTTATTGGACCTTATATTCATCCTTTACTTTGATGTATGTCCCCAAGTTATGAGATGCGTTAATTTTAATTAGGATGAACCTTTGATGAATCCTTTCAAGTGGAATAGAATAATGTTTTAATTTTTCATGTATTATGTGCCCTTTTTCCAAGAAACTAAACTTTAAAAGATTCTCTGTTTTGTACAATATAATGAAAGTTTATGTATTAAAAAGGTGGGATGTCATAGTGTTATCAAAGGGAGGTTTAGTTATTTTTGTAAATTAATATTTGAAAACTTTAGTAAGAACCTTATAGAAAATTTTAAATAGAGGAAAACATCATGGTATTTTGGGGAAGTATTAAGTAAGTGGTTTTCGAGAAAATCAATCCTTTTTTGGATACAAACAAGTGGATGTGGTTATAGCATAGATGTACCTATGGGTAAAAACTCCAACAAGGTGCGTCGATCTTGATTCAGAATAACCTAGTACACAACAAAGGGCCTTACTGCACACCTTTTTTGACACTCCCAAGGGATATGTTTAGTTAATCTCAAGGTTTTTATTAACCATTATGATGGATTTATAGAAAATGTAATTTTTGTTAAAGAATAGCATATTTAAGAATGATTTTTTAAGAAATGAAATTCATTTATGATTATAAGATTATTAGAAGATACATATTTCTCACTAAGGTTTTCTTCTTTTAGAAAATGGTGGAAAATAGGAGAACCCTCATAAATGGGGAGCACAATGGACCAGGCACTGGCGGCCTTCCAATGGAAGCTGGAATGGAAAACTTCATGAGAATGATGAATCAACTGACTTGATTTATGAGAAATAACTTGAATCAAGATGAGAGATTGGATTCACCTCAGAGGGAACAAATTTTCATTGTGTCCTTTATGCGTCAACAACCACCTTCGTTCAATGGATCTATTGGCCCATTGATTGCTGAATAATGGATAAACTCTATAGAAAATATCTTTTATGTACTTCATTGTTCAGAATAAGAGAAATTCACCCTTTATATGTACTGTTTAGAGGCAGAACATGATCAGTGGTGGAAACTTGTTAAAAAATGAAGCCAAGAGGGGAGATTTAATCTATGGATTGGTAAGAGTTTAGGGGGACCATTTTCAAAAAATATTTCCCCATGTTCAATGAGAATGAAAATATAGAAGGAATTCCTATATCTGAAGTAGAAGGAAAATAAATCTATGGGAAGCTATAAGATGAACTTCACAAGACTTTCTCATTACACCTCTATCTTTTTCATGAATCCTAATGGTAACATTGATATATTATTTAGTGTATTAAGACCCCATCTATTGAAGAATATAGCCAACCGAGACTATGAAAACTATGAGGAGATCATGCGAAGTGCTATGAAGGTTGAACTGAAGTTTGGTGAGATGTAGTGGTCTCAGAAATAAAATAAAAATATGAAATATTTGGATCCAAACTTGGGGAGAAACTTTGATCAAGGAAGAGGTGGAAAGAAAGTTCAACTTTTTTACATGCAAAAAATGTGGGAAGAAGAATTCGGGGAACTATATGCTCAGGAGCAGAAAATTTTACAAATGTGGAAGAGATGTTCATATTGCTTAGAACTATCGTAGTGAGTTGAAGCCTCAAATTCTCAACACTAAAAATAAAGGGAAGATGGTTAAAGCCCTACCTAAATTCTAATGCTTCAAGTGTGGAAATCTTGGGAACTTTTTTAATCACTATACAAATTTGAAGTTAATGGAGGGGAATCACCATGAACCTCATCATAGGATAATGGATAAAGGTTGTGATTTTGTTATCATGGTGGCTGAAATTGTAGCTCAAAATGATGTGGTGACAGGTACTCTTATTGTTCTCTCAAATCTAGCATGCACTTTTTTTTGTTCTGGTTCAATATATTCCTTTATTTCATCAAAATTTTCAAAGAATATAGAATCAATCCCTAAACTTTTAAAATTATAGTTATCATTCAAGACTCTTGAATGGATTATCTGAACATAAACAGTGTATAGAAACTCTAGTATTCACTTTGGTGAGCATAATCTCATCACATATTTAGTAGCCGCTCCCATGATGGAATTCAACATTAAACTAGGTGTGGACTGGCTCTCAGAGTGTAATACTAAGATCAACTATAAAAGTAATGAAATCCTAGTAGTCTTGAATGGACAACTGAAAAAAAATTCAATGGAGGTATATTGCAACCTGAGCTTTGTGTAGAAGTACCACCCATAGCCTTATTTATGGAGATGATTGGTGAATATGAAGAAGGAAATTAAAGTATAAAAATAGATAATGTCCCCATTGTTAAGGAATACATTGATTTATTTCCTAAAGAGTTACCTAGGCCTCCCCCATAAAGAGATGTAGATTTCTCTATTGAGCTCATTCATGGTTCCAAGATGATTTCTAAGACCCTGTATCGAATAGAAAATTTGGAGTTTGATGAATTAAAGAAACAACTCTAAGATATTTTGGAGAAGGGGTTTATCCAGCCTAGTGTGTCTTCTTGGGGAGAACTTGTTCTCTTTATAAAGAAGAAGGATGAACCAATGTGGTTATGAATTGATTATAGAGAACTTAACACAATCACAGTGAATAACAAGTACCCTATTCCAAGAATTGTGGGTTTATTTGACTAGCTTCATGGGGCTCAATTCTTCTCCAAGATTGATCTTTGATCTGGTTATCATAAATTGAGGGTGAAGAAAGAATATATTCCAATGACACTATTCCAAAAACTGGAAAGGGAAGTGCTACCCCTTTATCAGCCCTCAAAAAAGCACTGATAAAGGGGGGCCTTTATCAGGGCTCAAAAAAAGCACTGATAAAGGGGGGATTTATCAGCGCTGAAAAATTTTATATTTCAAAAAAAATCTGGAAAAATAAATTATTCTTTTATAAGTATATTTATATTGATATAAATACAATATATATTTTTTAAATATGTTATAGATATGTATAAATAGACTATTACATTTAATATATAAAAAATTTAGTGAAAATGGCTTCAAAATATTTTAAAAAAATATTATTAATTAATAATTTTCTAATTATTATCGATTAAAAATCATTTAATAACAATTTTAGGACACAAAAAACAAAAAAAATAATAAAAGATCTAAAATATGTTGAAAATGTAACTCAAACTTCAAACGGCCATAACTTTTGATCCGGGTGTCTGTTTGAGCTCTACAACATATCAAATTGAAGCCTGCGATGAGATCTACGCGCTAGTGACTCAGGAAAAACTTTTTTAGCATTTTTTGATCCCAAAAAAAGGCCCATAAGGCCTCTAAAACTGAGTTTTTTTTCGGGATACCCTGATTTGTTAACATTCAAACAAGTATAACTTCTGATCCGGATGTCCGTTAGGCCTGTACCACATATCATATCAAATATTGTTTCATTTTCTTTGATTTGACTGGTTGTGGCGTTGAAATGGGATTCTATATTATAAGTTATGGTCATTTTAACATTCTATGACTTTTCAAATACACACATATATATATGTATTTATTCGTAAATATATATGTGTCTGTGTGTGTGAGTGTCTATGTGTGTGTCTATGTGTTGTATATATGTATATATGTATGTATTTATTTATTTACTTATAAAAACACATCAAAAACATATTTTTTCATAAATTTATTTAAAACTAATCTTATATGTACATTCTATGGCTTTTAAAATACACATATATATGTATTTATTCGTAAATATTTCTGTGTTTGTGTGTGTGTGTGTCTCTATGTGTGTTTGTGTGTTGTATATATCTATCTATGTATGTATGTATGTATGTATTTATTTATTTATAAACACACATAAAAAACATATTTTTTTCGTAAATGTAAAACTAATCTTATATGTATATATTAATATACAAATAAATATACATATAAAAATTATAACCAAAAATATATATATAAATATATTAATATATGAATTAATACATATATACTAATATATGAATAAATATATTTACATTAATATGAATCTATATCAATATATGAATAAATATAACTATATATATACAGATATATCATTAAATAGAGAACAAAACGAAATGGCTTAGTGGTAAAGGTGCAGCTGCGAAAGGGGGGAGGTCCCGGGTTCGAGTTCTGGTGGAAGCGAAGGGGGTGCGCATGCGTATGAGGATGCGTGGGAAGGGAAGTGCTTGGGAGACCTCCTAGCGCTGATAAAGGGGGTGTGAAGCACTGATAAAAGCAATCCCCGCATTATTTGAAATTTTTGTTTTTTTTAAATTTTTTTGACCTTTATCAGTGCTTTTCGGAGCGCTGATAAAAGGGACCCCCCCCCCATATTAGCATTGAGCTTTACAACACTTTTTTAGCGCTGTTAAAGCCCCTTTTTAGCGCTGATATAGGCCATTTTTTTAGTAGTGTGACCACCTTCTGATCAAGATATGGGAATTAGGAGTTTGTTGTTATTCCCTTCATCTTGACTAATGCTCCTGCTATTTGTATGTATTTTATGAATAGAGTCTTTAAGGACTACCTTGATAAATTTGTGGTAGTTTTCATTGATGATATTTTGATATATTCCAAACGTTTTGAGGAGCATGAGGATCATATAAGGATTATATTGAAAACTATAAGTAAGGATATGTTATTTTTAAAGTTTAGTAAATGTGAATTTTGGTTACAAAAAGTTGATTTCTTGGGCTACATTGTAACCAATGAAGGAATCTCAGTTGATCCTTCTAAGATAAAGGTTGTGGGGGAGTAGCCTCATCCTACAATAGTAACTAGGATTCATAGTTTCCTTGGATTCGTGGGATATTATAGGAGGTTTTTGAAAAAAAAATCATGAATTTATAATCCACTAACTAAGTTAACTCCAAAAGAGACTAAGTTCATCTAACTAAGGAGTGCAAAGAAAGTTTCCAAGAGATGAAGAAGAGATTGGTTACTACACCCATGTTAACTCTACCCTCAATCATAGAAGGATTTTTTATTATTAGCGATGCATCTATAAAAGGAATTGGGTGCATCTTCATGAAATATGACAAGGTGATTGCTTATGCATCTCAACAGTTGAAGCCTCGTGAATAGAATTATCCTACGCATGAACTAGAGTTGGTTGTGGTTGTTTTTGCTCTAAAGATATGGAGGCGCTGTCTTTATGGGGATAAATGTGATATATACACATACCATCAAAGTTTGAAGTATATTTTCATGAAAAAAGAATTAAATATGAGATAGAGGAGATGTTTGGAACTTCTTAAAGACTATGAGTGTTCGATTCATTATCATCCCGGAAGAGCTAACAAAGTCATTGATACATTAAGTAGGAAAGACCCTATTGTTCCAGAAATGATGAGGATTCAAGGAGATCCTTTGATCAAAGACCTAGTAAAACTAGACATGGGAATTTTAAGGGAAGGGATATCATCAACCTTATAACAAATGATTTATCAACCATCATTACTAGAAAAAATCGAGAAATCTCAAAGTGATTATCCTTTTTTGAAAAAGAAGATACAGGATGTGAAGGTTGGGAAGTTTCTTGAGTTCAATATTGATCAAAAGGGTGTTCTAAAATTTTGTACAAGACTATGTGTTCCATATATTCTATAAATAAAGAAAGAACTGGTGGATGAAGCTCATGGCTCTACCTTCTCTATACACCCTAGAAGCACTAAAATGTATAGGGACCTTCATGATCATTATTGGTGGGATAACATGAAAGGGATATTGCCGACTACACTACAAGGTGGTTGGTGTGTCAAAAAATGAAGGTAGATAAACAAATTCCTAAAGGGGTATTACAACCACTACCCATACCAGTATGGAAGTGGTACAATATCACTATAGACTTTTTCACTAGTCTCCCAAAAAAATTAAAGGAAACAATGTGATATGGGTTATAGTAGACCATCTCACCAAGACTGTCCGTTTTATATTTATTCAAGAAGATTTATCTCTTGAAAAACTTGTCAAGATTTATGTGAAGGAAGTGGTAAGGCTGCATGGAGTGCCACTTTCTATCATTTTTTATCATGATCCAAGGTTCACATCAAAGTTTTAGAGAAGTCTTCAACTTTCTCTGAGTACCAAATTGAATTTCAGTATAGCCTATCACCCTCAAACTAATAGCCAATCTGGAAGGACTATTCAGACACTTGAGGAAATTCTGAGAACATGCTTGATGGAATTTAAAGTTGGATGGGATTTAAATATCCCATTTGTTGAGTTCTCATATAACAATAGCTTTCATTCGAGTATTCATATAGCACCCTATGAAGCTCTATATAAGAAGCAATGTATAACTGTAACACCCCGAGATTTTATGAAAAATATTGTTTTTAATTTCACTGATGTCTTGTGTTGTACGCTACACCAAAAGGATCTTGCACAACACGCATCCTTGATTTGCCTTGCATTACACGCAATCACGACCTTCCTCGATAGCGTGTGTAGTACGCAATACTGAGTTTCACTAAACAACGATATGCTATTAAAATATTATTAAAACTAGCTATTAAGAATAGTAATAACCACCTTTTAAAATTTTAGAAATTTTAGATCTCAAAATGGACTTCATTTTTGGATTCGGAGTATCGAATTTAGCCTAAGGTGAAATTTTGGTACTTTTTAGATAACTTTCATATTTTGATGAATAGTGAAAATTACTAAATTTTAGTTAAAAGCAACTCTTTCAATCGAAATAATTAATAGTGATAAATTATTAATTTGAGTGGTTTTAAAGTATATTTAGAATATATTTTTACAATTTAATACAATGTTGGTCATTGGATGTAATTTCACATTTAAACCAGACATAAACAAGTGTCAATCTTTTGATAGATATTGTTTCTTAAAAACACGCTATTTGTTTTAACAGCGGGATTTAATTATAAAATTAATTAATGAAACTTCTATGATATTAATTTGGTAAAATAGACTTCATTTTTGAATTCGGAATATGAAATATATCTTTGGATGAAATTTTGGCATTGTTCTGAAAAACTTCAATTTTTGATGAATAGTGAAACTACAAAGTGGTAGTTAAAAAAATTAATTTTTTCATAAATCTTAATTTTACCACTTCTGTGAATGGAATTTCAAAAATACAAGAGACACGGTTGATGTCAGTAAGTAAAATGTGGTTCAATGATATGAAAATAATTTTTGGTGAATAGTAACTTTTTACTTTTATTTACCACGGTTAAAAGTAAATAGGGTAATTAAGGGTGAAAATGATATTAATATTACCCTAAAACATGTCCTAATCCTATTGGACAAGTTTATCTCGACCAAAAACAACCTTAAGTGTAAGATATTATCATTTAGGCCCACTTGGATTAGATTAGGACATTTATTATTAATTTATTCAAAGAAGGGTTAAAATAGTTAAAATCAAAGTTTAATAAGTAAATAATTTTTAATATGGGGTTATACATAATATAAATTCGACTATAAATATTCATTAGAAAGATAAAAATATTTCCTACATAATGGTATTTTATTTGTAATTTTTAGACATTAAATAATTTAATTTATTTATGACACAATGATGATGCAGTAATTATCTTATTAATGAAATATTGACATAATTGATGTTATAAACACCCAAATAAATGTAATTTGAGATTTTTTATGAATTCCACTAATTTTCTAGGTTACTATGATATATTAGTGTTTATTTAATCAACTTGGTTCGAACATATAATTCTGTTATGACTTTCACAAAAATCATATATCAAATAGTGTCAAAATTGACACAAAATAGTTTTTAAATCAAATATTATATTAATAATTGTTATTTTATTCCTAAAAATCTAAGGTTCGGTCAAATGACTTAGATAAGGATATATATATTAATAATAAACAATTTGGGGTTCATTTGGCATGTTATAGTAAGTGTATTAACCATATAGTGAAAGAAAACAAAAAGACACGGTAAAAGTTAAATTATTTAACTTAGAGTTAAATCTAATTGATAAGGTTAAAATAATACCCTAAACTTGTCTAAATACTATTGGTTGATAGGGTTTCTACCCATCCCCACTTTAGCTTCGAAATAAGACTTTTTTGAACCATTATAAACCGATTTTGACTTTAATACAAAATAATATTTTGAGATATTCCTAAGGTGCCCCTCTCCTCCCTTATAAAAGGGCACCTCCTCCCCCTCCTCCTCACACCAATTTGAGCACTCAAGCTCGGCCAACCCCTGCCAAAATCCCTTCTCCACTTACCTAGAATAATCCTAGAGGTCCTGGTCTTCTTCAAAGACCAATCCTAGTTCCCTAAGTGGAGGATTCAAAGAGGCGTTCCATAGAAGAGGTAATATCCATTACCGATCTTTTCAACTTCTTTCTTCTTCAACTTCTTCTTCTTTAGTTGTTTCATGATAAAGTAATAACATCAGTATTACTTACATACTGATATGTTATTATAAATATTAAACAATCCTAATTCACCTTCTATCCATCCTACGGAAAAATGAAATCACCGCGCGTGCGTACGTACGGAATACCGTCTCCACACCGTGGTGTAATCTATTTTCCACCATAACCTTACAAGGATGGGTATAATGGTGTAATGAGTAACTATATATAATTATTATAAAGTTATATTGATACTGAAATAGTATACAAACACTTCAACACAATTCCACGACCATGGGAACGATATCATCGCTCGTGCGTACGTACGGACTACCGTCTCCACGACGCGATGAGATTCATTCTCAATGATTAACCATTCATGAATGATTATAATGTATATATAATAAGTACTAATTAAATATATGACATAATAATGATACTAGATTTATTTATATTTATATGTATGTCATCTACTTAATTCCATTTAATTCAATAAGGAAACGAAAACAGCGTTCATGCGTACGTACGGACTACCGTCTCCATGAACGGTGTATTTCTTTCCATTTACTGATTTATTATATATATGTATATTATGAATATATATATATATATATAAATCATGTTTTATATTCTGGAATTAAGTAATCATGATCTAAGTAATCATATGAATAATTACAAGTCAAAACACGGACGACAAATGAAACAATTTTACCCAAAACGCTCTTTAACATGGAATTTACAAAAGAACGGGTAATATAATGTCATAAGTGAACCATATATGATATCATAACAATGAATATGATTCTGTAATAAGTCAATGACATTATTTAAATCATTATACAGGAGGTTCGGACACTTACGAAGCAAATCGGACCTAAGGTAAGGGAAATATCACAATCTCATTTTTATCCGAGATTGTTTATTCGTAAGTATTTACTGGGGTGTATTTTATCATCCACATCCATGTTCCCTCAATATGTAATATTGTTTCCATACACTTAAAATAGTTTAAATCCAATTTTACCCTTCGGTGAGTTTTTAGTAAAGAATATGAAAGGAATCTTTTGTCGTTTTTTTGTACGAGGTACTTTTTGACTTTTCCGACAAAAGTACGAAGAATGTTTTTTCTAACTTATACGGCATGAATGGATTTTTAAAACATTATTTCCAAGAAGCTTACTTTACAAGTTTTCAAGTTTATTTTTAATCAACTTATTTTATTTTAAAGTCATATGACATGTTATGAAAGGAAAAATGTTTTTGAAGTAGAAAGGATATTTTCCTCAAGAATGGAGTTCAAGTATTTTATCAAAATTATTTTCAATCTAAGATAATAAAAGGGTTCTGTTTTTATCCCTATTATTACATGGATTTGATTATGTTGTGATGGAAATATTTTTATGAATTCCTTTATCTTATATGAATTGTTTTATGATGTCATGTTGTTTAAGAATTCCATTTTTATTACATGGGTTACACTATGATGTATGGTTTATGATTATGTGGCACACATAAGAAAGGATTCATTAAGAGATGGGTGGGACCTATATCTCCCTCCAATGCATTGGGTAAAGATTTTATATCTCATGAGATAGACATGGCTGGAACGGTAGGTTATACCGGTTCAGTGAAACAGGACTGAAACGAGGGTGACTCGGTTTAGAAAGGGACTTTGTCCACTAAGATAGTCTTGGCAATGAGTCTTGACTAATAAGAAATGATTCTCTATGATTATGTGTGAATGCCACAAAGTTTCATGTTTTAAGTTATGATTATTGGGATTTCATTTCACTACTATGATTTATCCCATGTTATGAAATTATGCTCTCTTTTGCAGGTTAAGATTTCTAAAAGTTATGTTCTTATGAATATGATGTGATTGATTTTTCTTTTGTTTACCCTTACTGAGCATTCGAGCTCACCCTTTTATTTTTTCTTTTCCCCAGGTCAGGAAGATGGATATTAAGTAGAATATGCTAAAAGGGACCCTAGATATGATGAAATAAATGGGAGACATTGTAGAAGATTAATGAACCAGTTGTTTATGTTTCCCAGTTTCTAAAGACACTATACCTATACGGTCCTTTGTGGTTTTGTCATATGTTGTAATAAGTGTGCTTCAATTTTGAAGTATTAACAATGTATGTAAATTATGGGTCGTTATAGTTGGTATCAGAGGGAGGTTATAGTCAACCTTTGGAAACTAGGATGTGAAAGCCTTAGTAAGAACCCTAAGGATAAGTATAAGCATAGAACACAATCTTAGTGTTTTAGAAATGTCCATGAATACCCTATGATAAGACCTTAAGTGTGAAATTTTATCCTTGATTATGTGGTTTTCCTATTATAATTAGTGTTTCTCACACTATTCTTCTTGGTTTTAGTCAATGGCTGGAACCCGAAGGAACCGTGTTAATGCGGAATGCGATGGTCAATGCAATGATTGTCCCCCTGAGCAACCAAACGATATGGGAGATGGAATGCAAAATCTTGTAGCCATGCTCACACAACTTTCTCAAGCTATGAATCATGCAGGACTTCCAAACGAGCAAAGGAAGGAGCAACATTCTGTTGAATCCTTCATGAGGCAGCATCCACCTTCTTTCAGCGGGTCTACTGATCCATTAGTTGCGGAACAATGGATTAGTACTACTGAAAAGATATTTTCAGTTCTTCAATGTTCTGAACATGATAAAGTCATCCTAGTAGTGTATCGTTTGGAAGGAGATGCTGATCAATGGTGGAATCTTATTAAGAATACGAGGCAAAGGGATGAAATTGAGTCTATGGAATGGGACGAGTTCAAGAACTTATTTTTCAATAAGTACTTCCCTCGTATTCTCCTTTCAAAGATGGAGAAAGAGTTTCTTGAACTGAAGCAAAGGGATGATGAATCTGTTGGTACCTGTGAAGCAAATTTTACAAGACTTGCAAGGTACGCTTCTGGTATTATTATCCAACCTGAGAGTAAGATCGATCGATTCTTTAGTGGCTTAAAACCAAGTCTTCTAAGGGCATTAGCTATAAGAGACTTCAGTAGCTATGAAGAAATTGTGCGTTGTGCTATCAAGGTAGAAATGGAAGTTGGTGTTACATATCCATCTCATGGTTTTGACAAGAAACGAAAGATGGATTTCAAGGAGAAATCTCAGAATAATGGTGAAAAGAAGATGAATGTTTCCTTATGCACAAAGTGTGGAAAGAAGCATGGTGGAGATTGTCTTAAAGGGACTAGAAAATGTTTTAAGTGTGGAAAAGAAGGTCATCGAGCAGCTGAGTGTCGAAGTAATGGAAAAAGGGATTCTAATGATGTGAATAAAGCAAACACTGCAGAGAACGCACAACCAACACTTCAATACTTCAAGTGCAAGGAAATGGGGCATTATGCTAATAAATGCCCTAATCCAAGGGTTAGTGATGATCGACATGAGCAACCGCTTAAGGCAAAGGACAAAGGGAAGTCACATGCGATCACTATTGGCAATGTTGAATATGACAATGATGTTGTGGAATGATTAAGTGTTTATGTAATGGGATTCCAAAATAATGTTGTATCATGGAGTATTGGAATATTTATGTATTTGTCTAATGTGGTATTCAAAGTGATTGAGATATTATGCGCATAATGAAGGGAAAACGAGAAAATGAAATGTTTAATAGTATTCATGAGCTCATGATCGATATATGGACTAAGTGATATCATGGTTTGAGTATATAGAATTTTGAGGATTTTGATATGTGGAAAGTGTTAACTTTTAACTGCATTCATGTTTTCACTAAGTTTCAATGGGTATTCAAGAGAATACATGATTAAGGACTTTGAATGTTTGGAATGTGACCAACAAAACATATCTTATGTTATATGGGGATCAACGATGGTATTAAATCTCTGGTAATCGTTTTCACTATGTTATGAGAGTGGACTGCAGTATTATGGATAAGCCTAAAGATTGGAATGGATTATGTTGGACATAAGTTAGTATTGTTTAAGGATAGAAGTTTTTTCGATATTATTGATGGGATGTTATAGTAATATAGTTTTAGAAAAAGGACAACCTGCAGGACGGGCGACAGCCCATCGCGTCGGACAAGGCTGTGGGAATCGAACCCACAACCGAAGTGTGACTGGCCTTTATCGCCTACCACTGGCCTACAGGAAGTCCCTATTTAGTAGAAACTAGTTTTATTATATTAAGCAGTATGATATATGATGTATAAGTCCATTTTAGGAACCATATATGATTAATCTCACTATAGAATGACTTATGTATATTTAATAACTTTTGCTAACCTTTTGTTTGAGACAGATGGAATGACCAGTCATTCTATCACATGATCTGCTAACACTTCACGAATAACAAATTCAACTTCATTTATTTAAGAGATGAAGTGGAAATTGTTCAAGGCACGAACAACAGTGAGATTGTACCAAAATAAAGTAAGTATTTATTCTAATTCAAATTCTTTAACTTTAGGGAAACGATCTTGAAAACCAAAAATGTTGTCCTAGTGCTCTTATATCTGATTAATCAGATGGTACCTTAGATCGTCACAAATTTATGGCTTTTTGATTACTGGCTTTTCCATAGCCATGTTCTCTACCACTCTCCATCAGAACATGATGGTTAGATTTCTCTACCATATCCATACTTTTACCTATGTGGAAACCCAGCGATTAGTTTATTTGGGTAACCGTTACATTTCATACTTTCTATTTTAAAGATTGGTTTTGGTATTCCTTTTTACGATGTGGGTTTCTATTAAAGAAACTTTCTAATATTAAACCATTTATAACCCCGACGAATTTCGAGGGCGAAATTCATTTTAAGGGGGGTAGAATGTAACACCCCGAGATTTTATGAAAAATATTCTTTTTAATTTCACTAATGTCTTGTGTTGTACGCTACACCAAAAGGAGCTTGCACAACACGCATCCTTGATTTGCCTTTCATTACACGCAATCGCGACCTTCCTCGATAGCGTGTGTAGTACGCAATACTGAGTTTCACTAAACAACGATATGCTATTAGAATATTATTAAAACTAGCTGTTAAGAATAGTAATAACCATCTTTTAAAATTTTAGAAATTTTTGCTCTCAAAATGGACTTCATTTTTGGATTCGGAGTATCGAATTTAGCCTAAGGTGAAATTTTGGTACTTTTCAGATAACTTTCATATTTTGATGAATAGTGAAAATTACTAAATTTTAGTTAAAAACAACTTTTTCAATCGAAATAATTAATAGTGATAAATTATTAATTTGAGTGGTTTTAAAGTATATTTAGAATATATTTTTACAATTTAATACAATGTTGGTCATTGGATGCAATTTCACATTTAAACCAGACATAAACAAATGTCAATCTTTTGATAAATATTGTTTCTTAAAAACACGCTATTTGTTTTAACAGCGGGATTTAATTATAAAATTAATTAATGCAACTTCTATGATATTAATTTGGTAAAATAGACTTCATTTTTGAATTCGGAATATGAAATATAGCTTAGGATGAAATTTTGGCATTGTTCTGAAAAACTTCAATTTTTGATGAATAGTAAAACTACTAAGTGGTAGTTAAAAAAATTAATTTTTTCATAAATCTTAATTTTACCACTTCTGTGAATGGAATTTCAAAAATCCGAGAGACACGGTTGATGTCAGTAAGTAAAATTTGGTTCAATGAGATGAAAATAATTTTTGGTGAATAGTAACTTTTTACTTTTATTTACCACGGTTAAAAGTAAATAGGCTAATTAAGGGTAAAAATGATATTAATATTACCCTAACACATGTCCTAATCCTATTGGACAAGTTTATCTCGACTAAAAACAACCTTAAGTGTAAAATATTATCATTTAGGCCCACTTGGATTAGATTAGGACATTTATTATTAATTTATTCAAAGAAGGGTTAAAATAGTTAAAATCAAAGTTTAATAAGTAAATAATTTTTAATATGGGGTTATACATAAGATAAATTCGACTATAAATATTAATTAGAAATCTAAAAAGATTTCCTACATAATGGTATTTTATTTAAAATTTTTAGACATTAAATAATTTAATTTATTTATGACACAATGATGATGCAGTAATTATCTTATTAATGAAATATTGACATAATTGATGTTATAAACACCAAAATAAATGTAATTTGAGACTTTTTATGAATTAAAATAATTTTCTAGGTTACTATGATATATTAGTGTTGATTTAATCAACTTGGTTAGAACATATAATTCTGTTATGACTTTCAAAAAAATCATATATCAAATAGTGTCAAAATTGACACAAAATAGTTTTTAAATCAAATATTATATTACTAATTGTTATTTTATTCCTAAAAATATAAGGTTCGGCCAAATGACTTAGATAAGGATATATATATTAATAATAAACAATTTTGGGTTCGTTTGGCATGTTATAGTAAGTGTATTAACCATATAGTGAAAGAAAACAAAAAGACACGGTAAAAGATAAATTATTTAACTTAGAGTTAAATCTAATTGATAAGGTTAAAATAATACCCTAAACTTATCTAAATCCTATTGGTTGATAGGGTTTCGACCCATCCCCACTTTAGCTTCGAAATAAGACCCTTTGGAACTATTATAAACCGATTTTGACTTTAATATAAAATAATATTTTGAGATATTCCTAAGGTGCCCCTCTCCTCCCTTATAAAAGGGCACCTCCTCCCCCTCCTCCTCACACCAATTTGAGCACTCAAGCTCGGACAACCCCTGCCAAAATCACTTCTCCACTTCCCTAGAATAATCCTAGAGGTCCTGGTCTTCTTCAAAGACCAATCTTAGTTCCCTAAGTGGAGGATTCAAAGAGGCGTTCCAAAGAAGAGGTAATATCCATTACCGATCTTTTCAACTTCTTTCTTCTTCAACTTCTTCTTCTTTAGTTTTTTCATGATAAATTAATAACATCATTATTACTTACATAGTGATATGTTATTATAAATATGAAACAATCCTAATTCACCTTCTATCCATCCTACGGAAAAATGAAATCACCGCGCGTGCGTACGTACGGAATACCGTCTCCACGCCGTGGTGTAATCTATTTTCCACCATCACCTTACAAGGATGGGTATAATGGTGTAATTAGTAACTATATATGATTATTATAAAGTTATATTGATACTGAAATAGTATACAAACACTTCAACACAATTCCACGACCATGGGAACGATATCATCGCTCGTGCGTACGTACGGACTACCGTCTCCACGACGCGATGAGATTCATTCTCAATGATTAACCATTCATGAATGATTATAAAGTATATATAATAAGTACTAATGAAATATATGACATAATAATGACACTGGATTTATTTATATTTATATGTATGTCATCTACTTAATTCCATTCAATTCAATAAGGAAACGAAAACAGCGTTCATGCGTACGTACGGACTACCGTCTCCATGAACGGTGTATTTCTTTCCATTTACTGATTTATTATATATATGTATATTATGAATATATATATATATAAATCATGTTTTATATTCTGGAATTAAGTAATCATGATCTAAGTAATCATATGAATAATTACAAGTCAAAACACGGACGACAAATGAAACAATTTTACCCAAAACGCTCTTTAACATGGAATTTACAAAAGAACGGGTAATATAAAGTCATAAGTGAACCATATATGATATCATAACAATGAATATGATTCTTTAATAAGTCAATGACATTATTTAAATCATTATACAGGAGGTTCGGACACTTACGAAGCAAATCGGACCTAAGGTAAGGGAAATATCACAATCTCATTTTTATCCGATATTGTTTATTCGTAAGTATTTACTGGGGTGTATTTTATCATCCAAATCCATTTTCCCTCAATATGTAATATTGTTTCCATCCACTTAAAATAGTTTAAATCCAATTTTACCCTTCGGTGAGTTTTTAGTAAATAATATGAAAGGAATCTTTTGTCGTTTTTTTCGTATGAGGTACTTTTTCACTTTTCCGACAAAAGTACGAAGAATGTTTTTTTTAACTTATACGGCATGAATGGATTTTTAAAACATTATTTCCAAGAAGCTTCCTTTACAAGTTTTCAAGATTATTTTTAATCAACTTCTTTTATTTTAAAGTCGTATGACATGTTATGAAAGGAAAAATGTTTTTGAAGTAGAAAGGATATTTTCCTCAAGAATGGAGTTCAAGTATTTTATCAAAATTATTTTCCATATAAGATAATAAAAGGGTTCTGTTTTTATCCCTATTATTACATGGATTTGATTATGTTGTGATGGAAATATTTTTATGAATTCCTTTATCTTATATGAATTGTTTTATGATGTCATGTTGTTTAAGAATTCCATTTTTATTACATGGGTTACACTATGATGTATGGTTTATGATTATGTGGAACACATAAGAAAGGATTCATTAAGAGATGGGTGGGACCTATATCTCCCTCCAATGCATTGGGTAAAGATTTTATATCTCATGAGATAGACATGGCTGGAACGGTAGGTTATACTGGTTCAGTGAAACAGGACTGAAACGAGGGTGACTCGGTTCAGAAAGGGACTTTGTCCACTAAGATAGTCTTGGCAATGAGTCTTGACTAATAAGAAATGATTCTCTATGATTATGTGTG
The DNA here is from genome assembly GCA_963277665.1 of Viscum album. Taxonomy (NCBI): domain Eukaryota; kingdom Viridiplantae; phylum Streptophyta; class Magnoliopsida; order Santalales; family Viscaceae; genus Viscum; species Viscum album. The sequence continues at coordinate 1,719,228,141 of OY728132.1, forward strand.
AATTCCACAAAGTTTCATGTTTTAAGTTATGATTATTGGGATTTCATTTCACTACTATGATTTATCCCATGTTATGAAATTATGCTCTCTTTTGCAGGTTAAGATTTCTAAAAGTTATGTTCTTATGAATATGATGTGATTGATTTTTCTTTTGTTTACCCTTACTGAGCATTCGAGCTCACCCTTTTATGTTTTCTTTTCCCCAGGTCAGGAAGATGGATATTAAGTAGAATATGCTAAAAGGGACCCTAGATATGATGAAATAAATGGGAGACACTGTAGAAGATTAATGAACCAGTTGTTTATGTTTCCCAGTTTCTAAAGACACTATACCTATACGGTCCTTTGTGGTTTTGTCATATGTTGTAATAAGTGTGCTTCAATTTTGAAGTATTAACAATGTATGTAAAGTATGGGTCGTTATAATAACTCCTACTTATTGGGACAAAGCAATTGAGAGAAGATTCTTGGGTCTGATCTTGTGCAAGATATGAAAGAAAAGGTTCATGTCATCCAATAACACATAAAGGCTTCCTAGAGTCAGTAGAAGAGCTATACTAAAAACCATCGAAGGGCTTGGAGTTTGATGTTGGATACAAATTATTCCTTCGAATTTCACCTTGTAAGAGATTCATACAATTTGGGAAGAAAGGGAAACCCATACCCAGGTACATTGGCCCCTATAAAATCCTTGATCTCATAGGAGTAGTGGTCTATTGTCTTGAACTTCCTCCAAATTTAGCTCATGTTCATGATGTATTCCACTTATCTCCCTTGAGGAATTACATACATGACCCTTCACATGTATTGAATCCCAAGATGGTACAACTAGAACATGACCTCTCTTATGAGGAGTAGTCAGTGGAGATCTTGGATCATAGAGACAAGGTTCTAAACAACAACACTACACACCTCGTTAAAGTGTTTTGGAGGAACCACAAATATGAAGAAGCTATGTGGGAACCAGAGGAAACAATGAGACAGAAGTATCCACACCTTTTCTCAAGCGAGGAAATGAGATGAAATTATAGGGATGAAATTTATTAAAGGGGGAAGAATGTAACAACCCAAACTTTATGAATTATAATTGTTTCCTGAAAAAAAATTATATTATATTACACAATAAAACTATATCTCATTAATAATTCCCCACCATTGGTGGTGGGGTGGTAAGGGCTTGGGGGTGAGGGGAAGGTCGTGGGGTCAAGTCCCCGGGCTTGCAATTTACATGTAATTTTCTTCCTTGTGTCTGTGCCGCTTTCACGGTTATACCCAAATTTTTATATCTCATTAATAATGAAGTGAGTGTATTTTGAAATGTGACCATCACGTTTTGACCATTATTTGACCGTTGGTTAGTTATGATTGTTGGTAAATTATGATTGTTGATCAATTATGACTATTGTAAATGTGACCATTTGAAACTATACTCTTAATAATAATTTTAACATTATAATTATTATTTATAAGTATAAATGAAAAGGGAAAATTAATGAAGAAAGAAGAGTCGATGGCCTCATCCAATATGATCGTGTCGTACAAAGCCCATTTTCAGAACTTGGGAAGGAGTTAGCATCATTGAGCTTCACTCTTGACCAAGCTCAAACCAATATTCAAAAAATGAGGCTTGAATGAAATCACCTATGAGAGAATTTCAAGTTAAGTTGGTGGAGATTATCACTCAGGAAATGTTAGCCGAGCCACCCCATGAATCTATCACTATCCCGCACCTTACCCTTAGGTCGTATGCGGGTGTTAAAAGGGGTTATGTGTTGAGGAATTAGTTACATAATTTTTAATACCTTTTTATAAATAACATTTTTTCCATCAATTCTGTTTTGAGTTTAGTTTTTCTTAAAAATATGATGAATTTGATAAATTGATTTTTCATCCAGAAATTATACTTTTCAGAAAAGATATATTTATTATAAAAAACTATGGTATTATTAATAATTTTTATTTTAATTAAATATTATGGTTAAAACACTCATATTTAAATTTAAATGATAAAATAATTTTATTTTTTTCAAGTGTTAGAAATTTTACTATGGATTTTACTATGCATTTTTTGTCCGCTGTTATTTTTAATAAATAAGTATTTTTATATTTAAAAGTTAAATTTCTCATACTTATAGAACTATTATGATAAAATAAACATCATTTTTTAAATCGGGACTTCCAAATTAGGTTAGGATAAATTTATGAGAATTTTCTAGAATATTTTGTTTTTCGGTGAATAGTAAAAATACAGTTTTGGGTTATTAGTATGTTTATTGACATCATAATGATATAATAAGTAATATAAAGTTATGGTAAACTATTTTGGATTAAAATAACATATTAGGTGTCCCAAGTGGCCAATACCATGGAAATACCATGATTTTGAAAATACCACTACTAAGGTGTCCAAGGAAATCAATAAAAAAATATCTCACTTTTGCTATAAATACCCACCCATTTATCCATTATCTATAATTCCCAATTCATCATCTGTAAAATCTCTAATATATTTACCTTCTAAGGAGTCCTCTCAAGGTTTACTCAATCCCCCAAGGTCTCAATCTTTGAGTTTTAGGATTTACTCTTCAAGGTAAGGGAAATCTCAACTTCACTTTTCCTTTCAAGTTCCCTTTTTATGTGGTATGTATTTCAAATTTTCAAACTATGTTATTTTATCTATTTAATTACATATATTTACTATATTAATATTATTTTATGAATGGTAGACCCTTTTCCTCTCTCTTTTTAACATGTTTTAAAAATATTTTTTATACTCGTTATGCTGCTAATTTTACTTCTCAAAATTTCTATCTTTTTCCCAAGAAATTATTTTATTTTATTTTTTTTGTCAACACCCAAACATATTTCTTCTCAAGGGGTATTCTCCTAAATGTCAAAATGATATACTTTGTAACATCTCATATTTTCCTATGTATTATTTTTATAAATTATATAGAATGATTTTGAGATAAGGCACTGAGACAGTGTGTGATCCTGAGGTCAGGTTTTCCTAGAACAATTGTTTGAAAAATACTAAACATTTAATAGTGCATGCGTACAATTTCCCTAAAAAAGTGGGATAACTCTTAAATGGGTTTTTGAATCAGAAATATGAGGGTGTTTTTGATCTCAAAATGGTGGTTTTACCCTAGGAACGACCTAACTTTGGTTGGCACGGGTCATCTATAGAAAAGGTCAACAAGGATGTAACCGTAAATAAAATAATTAAAATAAAAATAATTTTATTTTATTTAAATCCAAATAACTCAAGAACAGTGACTTGGATTGGAAATATGAGACCACCTTTGAGTTTGTAATGTGGTGTTTTCCTATGTGTGACTTAACTTTGGTCGACACGGGTCTTCTATGGAAAAACTCGAAAAGAACGTAATCATCATTAAATAATTTAAATAAAAATTATTTTGACGCTGGGAATCTACTTTTTTAACCTTTTTTTAGAATTCAGGGTTATCACCACAACCCTGGAATTCCTCTGAGACATGGATAATGAACTCTCTTGAACAAATGGAAATAGTTCGTGGATTGACGATCAACGCACAGCCAATTCGAAGGAACCTCGCCAGTGATGACAACACAATGATCGTCTTTTGTCAGGGACTGATCCGAATCGAGGTAGCATGGTTGTTTCATTGTGATTTCTTTGTTCTTTGTTTTTAAAATTAATGCGGGTCAATCCATGAATATATTTATCCACGGTTCGATCATTGCGAGATGGTTTATAATTACAGGGATTATTTAGGGAGTTTTCTTTATTCTTATTCTCTCTTCATTCTAATAAGAATGAATTGAGGCCGACATGAACAAAGTCTGAGGTTCATTCCTCATGGTGTTCTTTGTGATTTCTTCTTTCCCCTGTTATTCACGTTCTTCCCCATTGGACCCTCATGGCCATAGTTTGACTTTTCAGGTGGCTCTGAACACGGTCGGAGCCCCGTATTGGTGGAAAACCGACAATAGAGGCCAGATCTGTGTAGATTGGGACCCGAGGAGCCCAGATCTGCAACAGTTTTGAATTTTGGGCACTGGAGGTGGCTTGGTGGTCCTTATAAGGGACCAATAGCATGGGTTTGACACGGAAATCTGGTGAGGTGTGTTGGCAGTTCGGCGAGTTGAGGCAGTGGTGACGAACAGAGGGGGTGGAGGTATGTGGCGCGGTGAGCGTCATTGTGGGAGCCAACGGAGATGGAGAAGCCAGGGATGTGGAGGTGGCACGACACGGGGCTATAGGATGCGATAGATCCACATGAAACGTCGGTGGTGGCTGCATGGGACGCAAGCCACGGACGAGCCAGCTCATGTGTGGGGGCCCAAGAGGCCTGCGAGTGAGCAGTTTGGGCCGAGCTAACGGGACAGGCCCAACATTCTGGGTCAGACTTGGGTTAGATATGAAGTTACTGGTGCAGGACTAGGCCATAGTCGATGGTGTCAGTCAACCATGGGCCACAGTCTCTCCAGCTTTCGCACGGTTGCAGCAGCTGGGGGCACGGTCGACTGTGGACGTCGATCGCAGCAGTCATAGGGTGGTCAGTCTGGGCGATCAACCACCACGATCAGTGGACCGACTATGTGGTCGGTCCACAGGGCCAGTGACTCCTCTTATTCTGAAACTTCAAACTGTTATAACTTTTAAACGGTACATCCATTTGATGAGTCATCCATGGTGTTGGGACCCTAACATAGATATTATCCTTTTGACATAATGTGGTGAGTTTTTAGCTTGGACTGGTTTAGGTTGAGAGTGTTTCCCTTGGTCCTTTCCTCAAGGTTTCAGTACAATAGTATGTCCACATCACTAGATTGTAATCCCCTCTATAGCTCGAGTCCCAGATATATTCAGGCATCCCTCCTGGGGACTAGAGTGTGATCCTCTATCAACCATAGTTAATTTTTTTGGAATCGATGTAACCTCTGAGAGCAGGCCATTGGTCCTCCATTTAGGGGGCCGCATTAGTAGGGTTAGTGGAATTACCTAGGGTTTTAGGTAGGATCCCCTATGTTGCAAATTGATCTAGATTGGGTTAGTGGTATTCCCCAAGGTATTGGGCATGATCCCCTCTATGTGTATCATAGTCCTCCTTGACCAATAAATTCTCATTTGGGAAGAGGACCAAATGATTTGTACCACTTTGTGAGTTTCCTGATGATATCATGGCTTGAGGAAATACCTCTCCTGAAACGAGCGTGCTTCAAGTAGAATCTTGTGGCTGGAAGTTGGTTAAGACCACCCAATGGCATGGTGTTTCTCATGAGTATATCTGGATGTTCTTGTTATATGTGTTGTAGACATTACATGCATGGAGATGACTGTACTTTCCTTTGTATTATTTCTTTGTGGTTTCAGGGTGTCCTACTGAGTATTGTTATACTCACCCCCACACGGGTTTTTCCTGCACGTGTCATGTATTTTTCAAACGATCGACCTTTTGATGGAGTCCTAGGTGGACCAGGATCATAAGGTGCTTAGTGAGATCAGACATACCAAGGTGTGTTCTTATAGATTTAGACAGTAGTCTCAGTACCTCTTTTCTTACAGGTTGGACTTGTGATTACAAACTCTTTTTCATGGGATTTGTTTTGGCCCTATTTACTACACTTTACTTCCTGTCGGACTTTGGTTGTGGGATATAGTGGTTTTCATGCATTTTTTAATTAATGTTTTTACATTTAATCATTTTTGGCTTGGAGATGTGTGTGTGAGTACAGGTTTTTTAGGATAATTCCTCCCATTTTTGAGATATTCCTACTCAGTACTAGTCACCAACCCCTGGCCTATTGGAGGTGGGATTAGGGTAGTCATGGCATGGGCCCCTCTTGGACGGTTCATGACAGAGTTTTATTAGAGGGGGTTGCTTCTAATTTAGGACTGATAGTTTATGAGGTTGGTTTGGGGAAATAGTGTTTAAGGTTTTGAGTTTGGCTTTCAGGTTAGGGAATCCAGTGTTGGTGTAGTGGCCGACGTATCCATACACTAGGACTCTGATTTCCTACTTTTCTACTCGGTGCATGAAAATATTGGTTGTGGGAAAAAACAATGGTACATGTATCATAAAGGAATGGTTGTGTTTTTTATGTCCTTCTTTATTCATCTCTTTAGATATACTCAATTTACTATGGTGCATCTTGTTTTATTTCAGGATGTCCCCACGTAGACAACCAGTTAGGATTCCACCGTGTGATCATGAGGATGATCCTCTGGATGATGAGGCATTGGTACAGGGACTTGTACCAGATATAGAACCTCCAGGTGGTGCACCAACTATATCACCACGTGTGGAGCAGCACATGATACTCATAGTACCAATAGATGAGGTTTTCAAGCTAAGCGCACTTTATAAGATCCATCAATAGATACCCCTTAGGTTCTGAGGTGAGTCTGACACATAGGCAACTAAGGAGTGGCTTGAGGAGGTGACCCGAGTTTTCCATCTAGTCAGGATGCTAGCAGATCAAATGGTTCTCCTGGCAGCAATCCATCTATATGACTTAGTAGGGTGATGGTGGGGTTTAGTTACTCGATCTTAAAATGTGGTGACTCACTTGTGGATAGATTTTGAGAACCTTTTTAGAGAGGAGTTATCACCTTATAATATAAGGGATATGTTTGTCCAGGAGCATCTATAGCTCTGAAAGGATGACATGTTGGTATCTAAGTATTCATCAAGGCATACAATCCTCTCCAGGTACTCAATAGATATGATACATGATCATTAATTCAGTTCTCAGACCTTCGATCGAGGTTTTTATAGATACATACAATCCTATGTTATCCCTTTGATCATTCCTACTAATGTTAGAGTGCTTGAGAAAGATTTGGTGGTTTAAAGTTTCTTGGATAAGCAGATACAGATAGTGATTGTCAGTAGTGGATAAGAAGAATCATAGACCTCGGTAGTAGGGAGCGAATGTTAGTCTCAGAGACTTGGATGTGTGAGATGTTTCAAGAGGAGGTCCCAAGACAGAGGATCTGCAGTTCAGGACTCATGGGGTGAGTCAAGTTAGCCTAGAAAAGGTGGTTCTATTCATGCGGTGGCAGGGGACATCTCACCCAAGATTGTCAAACCCATCATACTATTGATAGGGAGATTGTGGATATACCACCAAGTAAGAGACAGTGACAGGAGGAGATAGATCTTCAGGGTAGAGGATGTGGAAAAGGAGTTGGGAGAGCAATAGGAGGTGGTTGAAGTTTCAACATGTTACCACCACTATCCCCAGATGGTCCACACCAAGCTCAGGGAGCTAGATGATAGGGAAGGAGATAATTGTATGTAGTCAAAGCTTATGACCCAGGGGCTCTAGGAATGATTTGATGTATGATCTGTGTCTTTTATACTTTAGTTTTTATTTTTATAGACACAATTTTTAGTCTTTATTTTCTTTCCATGAATCTTGTTCGAGACCTGGAGATTTTGGTTGAACCGTTGACTCAACCCTCACACTTTGAGACTCCTACTGAAGAAGATACAATAATCATGCACTAGTTCTGAAAGTGTGACCTAACTCTAGAGGCAATAGTTTCGATTGGGACCTCTTGGTAGCGGCATCAAGGACTTATGACATCATTCTAGGTATGGACTGGTTATCCACAGTTCAAGCTCACATTGACTATTTTAGGCATGGAGTGTGGTGTGTCCATAGTAATGGAACCAGGGTTTTCCTTATTTGTGAAAAGTAAACAGAGGCAACGAAGTATGGACTCACACATAGAAGGGTGTAGCCGATTACTCATCAGTTGGCTAGCCTCACCATTGGTGTAGTGGATGACATGAGTCCTCAGTTTCCTACAGTAGTGGAGGAGTATTGGTACATATTTCTTAAAGATGTTCCCAATTTACCTCCCCGAAGGGATATGGAATTATACATTGACCTACACCCTAGGAAGGCACTAATATCTACACCTGCATATTAGATGGATTCCACAGAACTTCATGAGATGAGGGTGCAGTTGGGGGACTTGCAGCGGAAGGGATTCTTGAGACCTATTGTTTTACCCTGGGCATCCCCAATTTTATTTTCCAAGAAGGTAGACTAGAGATTTAGGTTATGTTGGGATTACTGGATCTTTAACCAGGTGACCATGAAGAACCAAGTATCCACTACTGAGGATTGATGACCTCTTTGATCAGTTGAAGGGGGCTCAATGGTTCACGAAGATCGACCTTAGATCAGGCTATCACCAGTTGTGAGTACGGGGTGAGGATATATTGAAGATGGACTTCAGGTGTTCTTACAATCACTATGAGTACTTGGTGATGTCGTTTGGTGTGATGAACACCCTAGTAGTGTTAATGGGCTCATGAACTATATCTTTTAACTTTACATAGACCGGTTTGTGGCGGTCTTCATCGATGACATCCTAGTGTACTCGACATCCAAGAAGGAGCACACAAGACACTTGAGAATGGTCTTAGAAACACTTTTAGAGAACCAACTCTATGGGAATATCTTAAAGTTTCAGTTCAGGATTCAAGAGGTCCATTTTTGGGGACACGTCATCTCGTGGGCTAGAGTTGCAGTGGATCCAACAAAGGTTGAGATAGAGGCGATGGATACAGTTACTCTAGGACTGGGACTTTGTGATTTTATATACTCTTGGGAAGGGGAACATGGTGGATGATGCTCTCAGTAGGAGATCTAAATCACAGTTGTTGAACGAAGCATCAGAGTAATTGGCCTCATTGCAGATATCCTTTGTGGATGGAGATGGAGCAGTTTACCTCCAATCGATGGTTGTTACCCCTCCACTCTTACAAAGAGCTAGGAAGGCATATCTTGTAGATACCAACTGTGAGACCCTATATGCTCAGTTGTCCACATGGCATGCTCCTAATGAATATTTGAAATGTGGGGAGAAAATCGTTCTTTTCAGAGGGTGCACAGTTGTACCAGTGGTGTTGCAGGAGGAGGTTTTGAGGGAGTTTCATACATCCTCTTTGATGGTACATCCAGTAGTGGATAAGATATAACAGGACCTCCGACGTCAGTTTTTTTGTCTAGGGATAAAGAAGATATTGGATGAGTTTGTTTCTCGATGTCTCACTTGTTAGAAAGTGAATGTTGAGCATTAGGTTCCAGCGGGTTTAGCTCAACCCCTTGAGGCTCCGGAATGGAAGTGGGATGTTATATCAATAGACTTTGTGAAGATTTTACCATGTATGTACAGGAGACATGATGCCATCTGGGTGATCATTGACTAACTTACCAAGTCTGCCCACTTCCTGGATATCTAAGAATAGATTTCGGTAGAGAGATTGTGACACCTCTACATGTAGGAGATAGTTTGACTCCACAGAGTTCCATCGATGATAATTTCATATCGTGATGTTCACTTTACATCCCGGTTGTGGAAGGGATTAAAGGTGGAATTTGGGACTTAGTTACGCTTGAGCACAACGTTTTATCCACAAATGGACGGCCAAACTGAGCAGACCATTCAGGTTCTGGAAGACGTGTTTTGGGTGTTCTTGTTAAATGTTGGTCGTAGTTGGAAGGATCACCTACCACTGATGTGGTTTTCTTAAAACAAAAGATACCACTCCACCATTGGTATGGAACCATTCATGGCCTTGTACGGGCAACCCTACAGGTCACCAATTTACTGGACTGACCCAGGAGAGTCAGCACTCATGGGCCCGAAGTTGGTGCGAGCTACTATAGAGAAGGTGAAGATCATCTAGGATAGGATGAAGGCTGCATAGATCCATTATAATTCTTATGTTGACAGGAGACGGAGGTATTTGGAGTTCAAGAAAAGAGATCATGTGTTCCTTTGGGTTTCACCTCAATGGGGATTATGGGGATTTGGATGGGGTGCCAAACTATCTATGAGATTCATCGGCCCTTTCTAGATACTGCGTAGAGTTGGTGAGGTGGAATATTTCTTGGCTCTACCACCACAATTAGATCAGGTACATGACATCTTCTACGTGTCGTAGTTGAATAAGTACGTGCATGACCCATTGTACGCCATCGATTGGGGTGAGCTAGACATCGAGGATGGGGAAACTTTTGCTAAGTACCAGGTGGAGATTTAGGATCAACAAGATAGAATCCTTTATGGGTGATTGATTCTTTTGGTGCATGTCTGGTGGCCGCACAAGAATCTCTAGGAAATCACATGGGAGTGAGAGGCTCAGTACCCTTATTTGTTTGAGTATACATTATTTTGGCTTATAGAGACCTAAAGCCCCAAGGTGGGGAGAATGTAACATCTCGGATTTTCCAATATATTTTTTTAAAATATTATATGGAATTACTTAGAGATCGGATTCTAAGACGGTGTGTGATTTTGAGTCTCAATTTTCCCGGAACAATTACTTGAAAAATACTAAACTTTTAATAGCACGTACGCGCAACTTTCCTAAAAATGTGGGATAACTCATAAATGAGTGTCTGGATCAGAAATATAAGGGAACCTTTGAGATTAGAATAGCATCTTTACCCTAAGAATGGCCTAAATTTGGTCGGAATGGGTCATCTATAGAAAAAGTCACCAAGTACATAACCGTAAATAAAATTATTAAATAAAATTATTTTATTTTTTTATATCCTAATAACTCAAGAACGGTGACTTGAATTGGAAATATGAGACCACTTTTGAGTTCATAATGTGGTGTTTTCCCTAAGCATGACTTAACTTTGGTCGGCACGGGTCTTCTGTTGAAAAACTCGAAAAAGACGTAATCATCAATAAATAATTTAAATAAAAATTATTTTGACGCAACAAATATCCTTTTTATTAAGGCTTTGTCAGGAATTCAGGGTTATCACCATAACCCTAGAATTTCTCTGAGATGTGGATAAGGAACTCTCTCAAATAAATGGTGACGGATCGTCGATCGTCGATCAATGCGCAACCGATTTGAAGGAACCTCACCAATGAAGACGACACAATGATCATCCTTCGTCAACAGATGATCTAAATTGAGGTAGGGTGGTTGTTTCTTTATGATTTGCCTATTATTGATTTTCAAGATGAACGTGGTTCAATCCACGAACAGATTGATCCGTTGTTCAATTGTTGAGGGTTGTTTTATAATTATAGGGATTATTTTGAGAGTTTTCTTTATTCTTCTTCATTCTTCATTCTAACGAGAATGAATTGAGGCCGACATGAACAAAGGTAGAGGTTCATTCCTCAGGGTGTTCTTTATGCTTTCTTCTTTACCTCGTTCTTCGTGTTCTTCACCGTTGGACCCCTATGACCATGGTTTGACTTGTGGGGTGGTTTTGAATGTGATCGGACCCCCGAATTGGAGGAAAACTGACAACAGAGGTCAGATCCGGGTAAATTGGGACCAGAGGAGCCCAGATCTGTGACCGTTTCGAATTATAAAAATTATAGGTGGCTTGGTGGTCCTTATAAGGGACCAAAGGCATGGGTCTGGCGCAGTGGTCCAGCGAGGTGTGGCAGCGGTCTGTCAAGGCAAGGCAGTGGAAATCGATGAAAGTGTTAAATGGAGGCGGTGATGGCAGCATGCATGTTGGGTGGCCGGGTGGGAGCCGGCGAAGGCGGTAGAGCTGGGGATATAGAGACAGTGCAACGCGGGGACGTAGAGGCAGCGTGACACGGGGCCACGGGACAGAACGGATCCACAGGACATGGCAGTGGCAACCATGTGGGGCACGGACCGCAAATGAGTCGGGCCGCATGTGGAAACCCACTTGTGAGTGGGACGGGTCAGGCCTAGTGGGCCGGGTTGGACCCGGGTTGGATCTCGGGTGACGAGAGTAGGACCAGGCCACAGTCGACCATGATCCATGGTCGCTCCGGTTGTCATGTGGTTGCTACAATTGGGGGTGCGGTCGACCACGGTAGCTGTAGGGCAGTCAATCTAGGCGGTCGACCATGGCGGTTGAATGCCACGGTCGGTCCATAGGCCCAATGACCCCCCTTTTTTTGAAACTTCAAACTGCTATAACTTTTAAATGGTATGTCTATTTGACAAGCCATTTGTGGCGTTGGGACCCTGACATTGAGACAGTCCTTTTGACATTATGTGATGAATTTTTAGCTTGGACCAGTATACATTGAGAGCGTTTCCCTTGGTCCTTTCCTCGAGGATTCAGTACAGTATTACATACTCATCACTAGATTATAATCCCTTCTAGAGTTTGAGTCCTAGATAGAGTCAGGCATTCCTCCTCGGTACTATAACTTTTAAATGGTATGTCTATTTGACAATCCATTTGTGGCATTGGGACCCTGATGTTGAGTCAGTCCTTTTGACATTATGTGATGAATTTTTAGCTTGGACCAGTATATATTGAGAGCGTTTCCCTTGGTCCTTTCCTCGAGGATTCAGTACAGTATTACATACTCATCACTAGATTGTAATCCCTTATAGAGTTTGAGTCCTAGATAGAGTCAGTCATTCCTCCTCGGTACTATAGTGTGATCCTCTATCACCCCTAGTGGAGTTTTTTGGAATCAACGTAACCTTTGAGAGAAGGTCTTCGGTCCTCCATCTAGCGGGTTTCATCAGTAGGGTTAGTGATATTCCCTAGGGTGTTGGGAAGGATCCCCTACATTGCAAATTGATCCAGATTGGGTTAGTGGTATTCCACAGGGTATTGGGAAGGATCCCCTCTCTGTGTATCATAATATTTCTTGACTAATGTGTTCTCATTTGGGTAGTTCCTGTGACAACCGAGCCCCGCCCACTAGTTGCCCCACAGACATGTGGGCCCCACCCTAGGTCTCACCCACATGCCCGAACGGGTTATCTGACTAATGATAGTACCCACTGGCCAACACATGTCCTTTCCAGTGTGCTTTTTCCTCACTCACACACACCCTGAGAAACTTCCCAAGAGGTCACCCATCCTGGTCACTACTCCAGGCCAAGAACGCTTAACTGTGGAGTTCTAATCAGGTAGGCTCTCGAAAAGGAAGGTGCACCTTGTTGACATGAGTCATATCATTTAGTCATTTGACCCTTTATCATTTTGGGGTGTTACAATCACCCCCCCTTTAGGGTACAACACCCTCGTTGTGGGCCCTACATCTCAACCCAGGCAGTGCACCGCACTTAAGGCTGGGTTCCTCCTCTGATACTAACTATAGAGACCCGACCTTTTCTTACATTACTATTACATCATTTGAAAGATAAACAACATAATATTATTACACATAGAGGATCCAAAGGTTTAGTGTCTTGGGAAAACTAGGACCATACATAACAAATACAACATCAAGCATAAACATTCATTTAATTTCTTCTTCTATTGCTTCTTATTGGCACTTGTCCTCTCCTTAGTACATGTAGCCACCTGAGGATATACATCAAAAGGGGTGAGATAAAATCCCAGTAAGAGGATAGATAAGAACAATATATCATGGGGTGAGCATAATCATAACATAGTCAAAAGATCATGAACATGAGAGGAGCATAAATAATAGACTTGAAGTGTGGCAATGCATAAAAATGAAACATCATGTCTTAGTGGTTAACTACCACACATACTTGTGAACCAAGCTAGCATATTTTTCACACATGAATTCACATTTACTCATGAGATTCATCACTTTACCCAATTCATTTGAGCGCTATATAATTCCAGGTGCACCCGTCACATTTAAACATTCATATCGCGCTATATAATTCCGGGCGCACCCGTCACATCATAATATTATCATTTATCATGAATGCCACAATGATCATATAACATAAATCAACATAATGAACCCATGAAAAGGAATGGGTTTCATCTCATAATAACACATTCATAATCTTTGGGTTCCCAAAAGAAGTAGGGAACAACAAACTTGATACAAGAACCATCAACCTTGAATGAGAGGTAAAAGGTGAGTTCTTGAAAGAAGAGTTCTTTTGGAAAACATTTTCATGGACATAAAAACTAGTGACATGTATGTATATCCCAGAAAATAAAATTCAATGATGAACAAATGATCTTTGAGGAGTAACCATATCAAAAAGGAGTGAAAGAGGGAGAACCCGAAGGAAGAAAATTGGGTTTGAGATTTCCCCTTACCTTGTACCCGAATGCCTCCCTCTCTTTAATGTCCTGTATAATGACATTATATTCATTAATTAGAAATACAGAACCATGTGTATGTTAATAGGGTTCATTATAGTTTTATTATGTCATATTATGTTCTATTTTAAGTTCTGGAAATAACCTATGGCCATATTACTAAGTTAAAAGTTAAAACAAGTTTGTTGTGATCCAAAAACCGCTCAAATTAACCCAAATAACCATCATTAAATTCTTATCTAATGATTCATCCACATGGATCTAATATAATTCATTATAAAATTACTAAATCTACTGTAATATCATTAATAAAATTTAATATCATTTCTAGATGTTTACCCATGATCTACCCAAACTTCAATTTAAGAATACAAGTGAACCACTCAAGAAACCATAAAAACGAACATCCTCGAACAATGTTTTTAAACTCTATAAGTCATCCAAAGGAACATAATATGACAAAATGAAACCAGAATGAACCCTATTAATGTACACATGGTTATGGATTTATATTTAATGAATATAATGTCATTATACAGGACATTAAAGAGAAGGAGGCATTCGGGTACAAGGTAAGGGGAAATCTCGAACCCAATTTTCTTCCTTCGGGTTCTCCATCTTTCACTCCTTTTTTGATATGGTTACTCCTAAAAGATCATTTGTTCATAATTTCATTTTCTTTTCTGGGATATACATGTATGTCACTGGTTTTTATGTCCATCAAAATGTTTTCCAAAAGAACTCTTCTTTTAAGAACTCACCTTTTACCTCTCATTCAAGGTTGATGGTTCTTGTATCAAGTATGTTGTTCCCTCTTTCTTTTGGGAACCCAAAGATTATGAATGTGTTATTATGAGATGAAACCCATTCCTTTTCATGGGTTCATTATGTTGATTTATGTTATATGATCATTGTGGCATGCATGATAAATGATAATGTTATGATGTGACGGGTGCGCCCGGAATTATATAGCGCTACAATGCATTGGGTAAAGTGATGAATCTCATTATTAAATGTGAAATGATGTGTGAACAAGATGATAGCTTGGTTCGCAAGTATGTGTGGTAGTTAACCACTAAGACATGATGTTTCATTTTTATGCATTTCCACACTTCAAGTCTATTATTTATGCTCCTCTCATGTTCATGATCTTTTGACTATGTTATGATTATGCTCACCCCATGATATATTGTTCTTATCTATCCTCTTAATGGGATTTTAGATCACCCCTTTTGATGTATATCCTCAGGTGGCTACATGTACTAAGGATAGGACAAGTGCCAATAAGAAGTAATAGAAGAATAAATTAAATGAATGTTTATGCTTGATGTTGTATTTGTTATGTATGGTCCTAGTTTTCCCAAGACACTAAACCTTTGGATCCTCTATGTGAAATACTATTATGTTGTTTATCTTTGAAACGATGTAATAGTAATGTAAGAAAATGATGGGTCTCTATAGGTCCTAGATGAGCTAGACCTCTTCGTGAGTGTCTCTAATGATATCATGGCTCGAGGAGTGACCTCTCTCAAAATGAGCATGCTTCAAGAAGAATCCTATGGCTGGAAGTTGGTTAAGGATGCCCGATGGTGTGGTGTTTCTCATGAGTATATCTAGATGTTCTTGTTATATGTGTTTTAGACATATACATGTGTGGACCTAACTGTACTTTCTTTCATAGTATTTCTTTATGGTTTTTAGTTGTTCTAATGAGTATTGTTATACTCATCCGTGCACAAGATTTTCCCGCACGTGTCGTGTCTTGTGCAGATGATCAACCTTTTGATGAAGTCCTAGGTGGACCAGGACCAGACAGTGCTTAGCGAGACCGGACAGACTAAGGTGTGATCCTGTTTCTTCAAACAGTAGTCCCAGTACCTCTTTTCTTACAGGTTGGACTTGTATTACAAACTCTTTTTGGTGGGCTTGTTTTTTTCCCTATTTACTGTATTTTACTTCCTAACATACTCTGGTTGTGGGATATTGTGGTTTTCATGCATTTTTTACTTAGTGTTTTTACATTTCAGCATTTGTGGCTTGGAGATGTATGTGTGCATACAGGTACTTTAGGATAATTCCTCCCATTTGTGGGATATGCCTACTCAGTGCTAGTCACCAGCCCCTAGCCTATTGGAGGCGAGATTAGAGTAGTCATGGCATGGGCCCCTCTAGGACGGTTTGTGACATATTTTATTATGGGATTAACATACATGAATCTTGTCTTTCGTTTCCATGGGTTAAAAATGACATAAGGATCTTATTTTTAAACAATTCTTAAAAATGTCATGGTTTCGATATGAAACCCATTTCTTTTATTCACCATAGATTATATATGAAATTTTTTATTATGATTTATGTGGGTTACATTAATTAAGACATATGAAGGGTGCACCCTGATAGCACTCCAATGTATTGGGTAAAGAATTTAATCTCTAGAGATGACATGTTTTACAATACCTTGATGAATAACCTTGGTAATTTTTATGACATCTTAGTGATAAACATTTGTGATATGCTTATGAATGACCCAATTAAATGTTTTAGCCATATTTCCAAGTTATGATTCGTGTAATTTTAGTTATAATATTCCTAATGTTCTCTTTTTCATGCCATAATGATATTCTTCATGTTCTTATTGAATTTTCTCAAGATCACATTTAAACTGTTTCCCTTGATTTCCCTTATTGGGAATTTTGCTCACACTTTACTTTGATGTATGTCCCCAGGTTATGAGATGAAATAATTTTACTTAGGATGAACCTTTTATGAATCCTTTCAAGTGGAATAGAATAATATTTTAAGTTTTCATGTATTATGTCCCTTTATTCCAAGAAAATAAACTTTAAAATATCATTTATTTGGTATAATGTAATGAAAAGTTTATGTATTAAAAAGGTGGGATTCCATAATTATGGTTGATTTTGACATAAAAAATGCATACTTAAGAAGACATGTTTTTTGTAAAATTTCTTTTCGTCATGTTTTTTTGGTTAAATTTTAAATTAAATTCTGATGCTTTAGTGGATTGAATTTGATAAAATGAATTCAATATTTGAAGTCATCATAATTACTATAATGTAATAGTGTCAACTTAATTTTTGGTCAGTATGAATAGTAAACATAATAAATATTTGTCACCATTATAAAAGAGATAAAATTGAGTTAAACCATGAGGCAAATATTTAAAATATATCTAGCACATGCATTTATCATATTGGATGGGTGGTTTTCGACCAATGGTATGTCTAAGGAGTTAAATATTGTATTTTAAAACATTATTTTGAACTTGGGAACCCAAGATTGACTTTTGGGAATATAAGTTATATTTTATTCTATTGGTGCCAAAATATGAGCAGAGGAAAAAAGGCGAAAAGAGAAAACCCATTCCAAAGGGGCTGCCTCGCGAAGCTCATTCGCAGAACCCCTCAGCATCGCGGCCGGTACGAAGCCGAAACCCCTATGCGGTCACCGCAGAGTAAAATAGGCGGGAGGCTCTGAAGTTATGATGCAATTGACTAGAAGATTCGCACCATAGAGGGAGCCGAATTTACCTCTGCGTGCCTATCGAACTTGATGGAAGACTCCACGAGCGCCGCATAGAGAACCCAAGAGAGCTTCGTGCTGAGGAGGGGATGACGGTCGACTCCACGGTTATGAAAAACTTGAAGCAATATGTGGCTGATCGCGGAGTGCTACATGGATTTGCACCAAGTTATCTCTACTTCGTGTCATCCCTCGCCTATAAATATTGGGCTCCCCTCGAGCCCAAAGGACGGATACCCTAACCTTTTTCCTTCTCAGCTCTCAAATCGTGAAGCACCTTTTTCTCTGTAAAACCTTGAGAAAAATGAGCTCTTCAAGGTACTTGATCATTGCAAAGTACCATTCCCTTAGCTTAGATACAACCCCTCTTCAAGTAGGGATGCCCTTCGCGGAGCCCATGGGCCATCGGGAAGGAAGGAGATCATCAAGGGGACTTGGGTCTTCGCAAAGCACTCATGCTTTTCGAAGTACCCACCATACATATGTGAACCATATGCTAAGGAAAGATCATTATGCTTCGCAAAAGCACATTGCTTTGTAGTGCTATGCTTTGCAAGGTACCCTTGTTTCGCGTGGTCTTACTCCTCAAAAGCCTTTCCACTTCATGAAGCACCCTTCATATGCACCTATACCCTATAACTAGGCTAGGCAGTTCCACTTCACGAAGCACACCCCTTTGCAAAGTTCCTCCACTACATAGAGAACTAAACTGGGCTGTTAACCATGCATAAGCCCCAACATGCCTTCAGGTCACTTTCCTTTGCATACGCCCCAATTATATGCCCCCATCATGAACTACATGGACTTTAATTCCCTACCACAGGGATATGTAGGAAGCCTCCCTGTGTTTCAATCCCATCATTCATGTCTTACCCTAGTCTCTCCCTTAAGCCTATGTGTTTTGGGAAGATCATGCCCCAACCTTGAGGTTCTACTTTCTCTAAGTTCCATCCATGCATCCATTCTCACGGGCTACCTCCTCAGGTGTCCCATCGCCCCTCTGAACTACGTAGAATTTGATTCCCTACCACAGGGATATATAGGAGATCTCTTCGAGGCTCAAGACCAACATCATCATCGTCTTCACGTCAGTCCCATATCATTCTCCATCCACTTTACTTAACCATCCAGATCCATATTGATTCTTACCCGGGCTTCCACATACCGGTGAGATCATGTCATCCACCCCCTCACTGATCCTAGCATTACTCAGGCCGCTAACCACGCGTAAGCCCCAACATGTCTTTGGGTCGCTGTCCTCTGCGCACACCCTTATTCATCAACCCTTTGAACTACGTGGGTTTGATCCATGTCTCTCAGGATAGGGTATGTAGGAAACCTACCTGAGGTTCAATCCTAGCTAATAGAAAATCCCAGCGTCCCCTTCATAGGGACCCAAGAATCCTTGGATCCTCCATCATTGGATGTCTTGATCCGCCCATCTAGTAGGACTCTCAGGTGCTCCCTCCTGGGGCTGCACCCATTTGATCCACTGCCATCAGTGTTCTGATCAGTTTGATTCGTCTCCGCTAAACGTTAAACTCGTAGCATACCCTGTGTTAAACATGAAAAACTGAGGAAACCTAATATACATTCATGTGGCATATAATTCCCCACACTCGATGTAGGATGTCTCGGGATTCTGTGACCTCAAGAAGCCCGATCATAAGGGGAAAAACCTAGACACATCAGTGTTCCAGTGTCCAGACATGCCAGTGATGTCCAATGTGACTACTCCCCCGACTGAAGGTTTCTGCCCTAACTGGACCCCTTGAAATGTCCTGATAGAAGCAGTGTAATTAATCGGCATCCATGAATACATGGAACTGGGAAGAGTTTCACAAACAATTTCTTAAGTCTATGAGATAGACCTGGACTAGGAAACGAGTTCCGAGGAGGAATCCATAGAAGGAGGAACCTACAACCCATCATCTCGTTTCGATCAAGAAGAAAACATACCTGAATAAGTGACAGATATCTCCCACCTTTGGAAAGTGGGAATGCATGGCAACAGATCAGTGCGTCCTCTGAAAGACGGATGTGCACCCCGGAAAAAGCGTCGAAAAGAGAAATTGTGAACCTGACGTGAAATTCCTCTCCTCAATGTAGAGATTAGTAGTGCTTGAGACATCAAGGGATTAGCGTGTTACCAGATCTAGTTATACGGTGTTAGGTCCTACCAAGAAAATAGTGGTCTTGGTGCAAAACTCACCAAAAATTAGGGCGGTTGAACATTAGACATCCTGTTCTTTGACATTGTCAGCATAGATCCTTCTTACCAACCATGGAATACAGAATGGAACTAGGGCATTGGATGTCTCTTTACTTCTTTCAGCACTAATGGTTAAATCTCCCTACTTTGTAGGACCCAAGATGTCATGATATGAAACCAATCACCACCCACCCACCGACGTAGGGGCAGGGGCAACGTCAATGCAGTAATCCCGCACAGCCTCATCTATCCCATGGAAGCCTCCACGTCCATGGCTGTTGGGCACCCATGCCTCATCTCCCAATCTGAATTCATTCAAAAAAGGGTAATTAACAACCTAGATAGATGATACGAGGAGGAGGGGATTATCCCAACCCAGGATATGGCCTGACAAGACCTAGAGGCTTCTGTGCCTCATCCTCATTGTCTCCCCCAAGGGCTGTGTAGGGAGCCACTGCTCCCCACTCCGACATATAATCATTTCAGGAGCCTCTCCTTGGGACACTTCGATAACTCCCTTCCCTACGCTAGTGAGGTGAGGAATGTCCGGGCCAGCCTAACTGGAATCCCGTTTTAGGGGATCCCAAGGAGGGCTCCCACTAGGCCACGTTAGCACCGCCACCCGGCCCCGTGGCCTGAGGAGCAAGTGGGTTATGCACCTGCACCACTGGCCCCAGTCTAGTTAACTCAACGCCAGTGTCGGGCGCAAGTTGAGGAGGATGCCCGTCGAGGGGTGTCAACATCAACAGCTACCATGGCAGGTGCCACCGCTAGCGCATACTATCACTCCCCTATTTATGTCGAGCATGGGAACTCATACGTCCGGCCTGGATCGAGGCCCCAACCACCCCATGGGTAGGCTGGGTCGACTCTCCTGGTCACTGACACAGGTGGCATCCGTCGTTGGTCGACCCATGGAAATGACAGCCAGTACGAAGGTCCTCCGCGTACTGTCACCAATGAGAGCACAGGTCCTCCCCGCTCCCAAGCTCGGTGTGGAGGCCCTCCCCATGCCACCATCAATCTGAGCAAAGGTCATCCCCACTGCATTGACACCGAGTACGGAAGCCTCTTTCGCACCCATGACCTCAGGTATGGAGTTGTTCCTCATGTCACAGGTCGCCAATGTGAAGATTCTACCCGTCCGATCAACCATCGGTGTGGGGGTCTTCCCCATGTCCTTATGGAAACCGATGAAGGTCCTCCTCATCCTAGCAATCAGAGAAGCGGGGGTTTCCCTCACTTCATGGGTACCCAACACGAAGGTCATACCCGTGTTCAACTCGACAATTATAATGACCCTCCTCGTACCGATGCTGCTAAAGGAAATAAGCATGGAGTCCTTGACCATGATCCCACCAGCTCCAGTGGAGGTCCTACCCACTCCAACACTTTTCGTGGAGACTCCCTCCACGCGTCAACCAGTGGACACGAAGTTCCTCCCTATGTTCCCTTTGACATTTTTTGAGGTGCTCCTCACACCCCGGCTCACCCAGGAGAAAGTCGTGTGCTTTTTACAAACCCTCTAGACGATGAACTTTCGTCTCCATTATCAGTGAGTGGATTATCCCAAGATTCAGTCACACTTTGAATATATCGACCAGCAATGTCGTATGGTCGACTTGGCTGCGCTCCTTGTGGCCCAGTGCCCTGAGTCACCCGGTCACCACCGGACCCTCCAACAGTGATGTGTTCAGAGCTTTAAAGTTCATTATAGAATTATCAAGGATGTTTCCCCTCATGTTCAGGTCCATGGTTTGGGGTAGTATGCTTCCCTCCATTTCAATTCGATCTGATGCTAGCCCGACTTTCCAAGTGATATTGAGGATATTTTTCCAAGTAGATTCGCAGTTAACATGGCCTATATATCATAGGAAGAGACCGAGACAGAGCTACTTGGAGAGAACTTACCCCTCGGGGGAGTGCCACACAAATTGGATCCATTGGGAAGGGCTACTCATCAGCAGAGAAATCTATTGGGTCTTCCTATGCCCACCGAGTCCTTAGTCCTCAGCCGGAATCCCAATAAGGGCAAAGAGCATCTTGGGGCTATCAAACCCTCTGACCCATCTGGCTCGGTGCAGAAGATGGATGATGATCCTTAAAAGGCCACATTGCATCAATAGCTCGTGGATCACAAAAAGATGGTCGATGACCTCCTTGCTGAACGTGTTGTGGAGCGGCAACCAAACTACGGTGATCCTTGGTTGGGGCAGTAGGGGAAGGTACAACATTCCCCTAACGAGTTGTCTTTGGGAGACCCTGACCATCCTACCCACATAGATAAGATAGAGGCCGGAGCTTATGGAAAGAGGGTGTGGTATGTGTCACCAAATCCACCTGAGTAGCGTGATAATCCTTGGGACTCAGCTCAAGTTCCCCCAGTTTCTCTGCAAGTCATCCCACCAGTCACTCCAGGAGCCGCTAGGCCTGCTTATCATGTTGAAGAACCTGCCAACGCACTGGTGGTTAGGGAACCTCGTCAATACAGAAATCCCTACCTAGATGGTTTGATGGCGGTGCTCATTGCTCGCCTCAAGGAATTGGAAATTCAACAGGGTGAAATCCCTCCTGATGGCAAGCCATATCCGGCATGGGTGGATGATATGCCAGGACCCCCAGGGTTCGGAAACCCTACCTTCTCCCCCTTTAATGGGATGAGAAACCCACTGCAGCATCTGTCCCACTTAATCTCAAGGTGTGGACCCATCATGGGAACTCCGGCAGAGCAATAGGTTTCCAAACTCTAATGTTTTGTACAGACATTAGAAGGTCCTGTGTTTTTCTGGTACATCCAGCTACCCATTGGGTCAGTTGCGAGCTGGTAAGATCTTCATAGATAGTTTATTTACCAATTCAGCTCTACCACCCAAAAGACAAGTATTGCAGACCTATTCAAGTGTTAGAAGAGGCATGAAAAGTGCATCATGGACTTTGTCGCCTGGTGGAAAGGCCTCACCTACTCCCTAGATATGTCGCTGAATCAGGAACAGCTACAAACAATGTGTGTGGGGAATGTCAAAAACTGAACAGGTCCACTCTCTCATTACTCAGAATTACCCTGGGGGATTTTGGGATTTTACTGATAAAGCCCAGTGTCTAGAAGAAGCCTTACAACAGGCCAAACATGCACCTCTATTGCCTCCTATAGTTCCTGCGAGAAGGGTCGCTAAGGCTGAGCCCACCGCAATGGCCAAAATAGAGGCCCCCAGGAAACTAGAGTTGTTACCAGTGGATCCACCTCCATAGCCTCGTAGAGGCCCTCCACCTTAGGCGCAGCCTCCGGCCCAGCAATTCCCACCTCAGAATCAGAAGGCACCATGCGTAACGCGCCACCACCGCCTAGGTGAGATAACCAGGTTCCGCCTCCTTGACAGGCTCCTCTAGCCCCTTGCTAGGGACAGGATCTTAGATCCCCCTTCCTGGATAGGAGAAACTGGACCTACTCATTCAAAGAGACTCAGGTCCCCAGTTATTTCCGAAGTGCCTTGGAATAGGGAATTCTACAGTTGCCCGAATACAGGAGGCCCGAAGAGGCGAATCTCACTGGTCGACCCAATTATTAACCCTATCACCGGATCCTGGGGCACACCCTCAAACAATTCAATGTGTTTAAAACTGTCTTCAAGACAAGGTTGATAACAACATAGTCAGGTTAGACCCAGCTCCGACATAGGTGGCATGTGTATTCGTGAATCCAGACAGTGGTAGTGATAGAAAAGGTGAGTGGAATAATGTTCATAACCACGGGTCCCAAAATTATGATGACTGGATGGATTATAAGTCATTCACTCATGCCTATGGTATTATTCTCACACGTCTGAATCGACCTAATCCTTCAGAAGACACCGCATCACCCGTAGTCACTACTTCTATATCAACATCTCTGCCCCCTCTTCTCAGAAGAGCAAGAATCAACAACGCAAGGGAAAACAAATTCCCCCAGTGATGTCTTCATCATCCCACACTCCCAGAGACTTCATGCCCTCGTAGATGGTTATTACCCCCAAAATCTGTTCATTGGTGGAATATTATTTAATTGGTGGTCAAGAATATGCTTTGGTTAACATCGTGGAGCTGGTAAACCCCTACATGATTCCGGATGATGAGGAGTGCTAGACATATCCTCCCAATGTCCTCAGTCATCTCCAGCGCCAATGGAGTCATGGATATATAGGTTATCAGAATGCCTCGATCAATAATTCTAGTCAATATGTGCATGCCACTAAAACCAGACAGTAGGCCCAGCGTAGATTTGAACATGCATAGACTTCTCATCCGGTTTTGTCAGGTCTGCCTTCACCGCTATTTCTATTACTTGATCAGGCAGATTTGCCTCGACCGTGCCATGATCAGCCACACTCTCTTACGGACCAGCCTCGGTCATCTAGCCCACATCCGATAGTCACTCCAAAAGCTTCGAATAGCGAGCAGTAGGACATTCTCAGCACCAGTCAGCTTCCGGTTCAGCCGTAAGGGCTCATAATACCCCCTCCCACATAACGACCTCCTGTAAGTAGAATTTCACGCTTGGCACGAAACTATGATATCCTTAAGCATATTGCCAGCATTCCTGTGAGGCTCTCTATCCTTGAGGCTATTCTCCTGTCAGCGGATATGTGTGAATCCCTCACTGAATCTTTAAGAAGAACCCTCCAGTTTGAGATGGAGGTAATAGCTACAGAAGCCTTCCATGATGAGGCGATCGAGCATGCTGAATTCCATGCCATTATCTCTTTCTCTGGAGAAGATGAAGGCTCTCCTATACAGAGGTACATCCACCCACTATACATCACTGTCCACTTCAATGGCATGGAGGTCCGTCGTTGTCTTGTCGACACAGGCTCTGGGATCAACTTAATCCCGACCAGGATGCTTCAAAAAATGGGGTTGTATGAGGATGATATGAGTCCCTTCGACCTGAAAATTAAAGGTTATGACCGGATAGAACAGACACTAGTTGGTAATATCTTCTTGAAGAACCAATTTTGTGGCCTTGTAGCCAGCACTGAGTGCATAGTTGTC
Organism: Viscum album; assembly: GCA_963277665.1. Lineage (NCBI taxonomy): Eukaryota > Viridiplantae > Streptophyta > Magnoliopsida > Santalales > Viscaceae > Viscum > Viscum album. Next base: position 1,719,252,940 of record OY728132.1, read on the forward strand.
TCACAGGAACCACTTATAACGCGTTGATGGGTAGGTCATGGCTTCACCTGCATGTATCGATCCCTTCATCGTATCACCAGTGCCTTAAGTACTCCCTTAATGGTTGAGTGGTCGTGATCCAAGTTGATGTGTCTCCCTTTGCCTCTTGTGAATCCCACTACCTGGATGCTGACTATTACAAGATAAAGGACAAGAAGATTCAGGCTTATGAGGTTGAACATGCTACGGCTGCGACCAACCCATAGACAGACCTGGATGATGCCTACATTTTTCCGATTCACCGATTAGAGGCTACGACCCCAAATCTGGGGAAATGTTTTGTTTTTTTTTTGGAAAGATGAGGAAGATCATTCCCAAATCTAGGGGATGCAGGAAGATCACCTTGTACTCCTACAAAAATCAGGCTCGGGTAATCCCAGAGCTCCCTATGAAAGGTTCTGGGGCCTGTAGCGGAAGCTGGTGGGCTGGGGATTTTAAGATTTTCATTGGCAGATCGATAGTACTTGTCAATGTTGATGATCTGAGCCCCAGTGAGGTCCTAGGATCTCACGTAAATTATAAAGATCACAAAATTAAATTGAAAACATACCCATTTCAAATCTGAATCCTCGGTTGACTACAACTAGTCGATGTTGATCATCGCTTGAAGGATCCATAGAGGGATCCCTCTAAATGGTTCGCACGCACTTCAAAAATCTGTTGTAATGTTGATCATTAAATTCCAGTTGCTAGCACGACGATCTAACGATGCTTTCGATGTCCTGACGATCACCGCATTGAGATGCCTTCAATGATTGAGGTAGATCTTGATCTGAACTCTTGGATCGAGAGATTCTCTCTCTAGTAAGCAGGAGGAGAGAGAGGCTCTCTATTTTCATTCCATGAAAGTGAATGAATATTTATTATCCACCCATGTGAGATATCATCCTCCTATATTTATAGTGGAGTTGATAAATACCTGATTGGGTTCCCCAGTCCCCATTTATTTCAACGTATATTCTGGTAATATCAATTATTGTACATATTATGTCATACGTGATTGATCCATCTCTGAAGCATATGGAACTCAACTCATAACTTTAATCTCCTCCATGTTCCGAACATGTTAACCTGAAGAGATTAAGCCATGTGACATTGACAATAATTTAGAACTTTAATTGTTTCAACTTGTATTATTTAATACAATGTCACTTTATGTATGATTGACTAGGTCCAAGCAATCATGATATCTGCTTCAATAGATCTAGTTCCCTAGAACTTAGGTTCCTACTTTAAGTCAATCATTGGAGAATTATTTTTAACCTGGTCTTATCTAACATTAAGACCAATCAATTGTTTTCCATATGTTGCCGAACATATTTCTCTTGGAAAACATTGGCACTCCCACTAACCTTTGGTAGAAAAAAAAAGCAAATATTCATTTGAAATGAATTCTCTAAGATCTTGTTGATTACTTTAATCTAGAACTGGATTTCAGTAACTTGAAACCTTAATTGGAATTTGATGGTGTCATCATCCCTTTCTAGTTGCATCGTATAGACACCTTCCACAAAAGATGATCTCGACATCCAATGACCATTATAATGATCTTAGAAGTTAGCTATAACAAGTGAAATTCTAATGGATTTAGGCATACCGATTTGGTATAACCAATCGAGCCTTATTGGTACCAGGATTATACCATCCATGTACCATCTCATTTGAATACCCACCACAGTATTCAATTTATAATCCCCTTTGCAACTTGATACATGGAATCCATTATTGAATTTTAATTGTCTTTTCAATATTAACTAATTTCCATATACTACTTGTAGGATTTATCATTCTCAATGAATAATGTATCACCAGCCACGGTGAATATAAAACCATCACCATGGTTTCATCCTTCCTACATAGTATGTGTCTCTGGAACATTCCTATTCCACATGAACTTGTGTAACTTGTTTCTATGCCAACCAATTGTGTATCTCAAGCATTGACTAAACCCAAGTCAATTTTTCTCCCACTATCTCTAATAGAGATGTGCACCCTTATATAGAAGTGTAGTCTAATAATTGACTATATATTTTCTATCTTAGGGATTTATGTAATATCCTAAGAAATTGTTAGGATATTTACTTAGATGCACCATGTGTTTAGCTTGATGCATGTTTGTTTATATCTTAACAAACTCTTTGCATCCTAACACATGCCTTATAACATAATGTATTTTCATCATACTATAACTTGTATGATATCTATTTTTCATTTATTAGTTGGAATATCAGTTATGGTTTTATGTCGTTATTTGCGAAGCACATCTTGAAATATGATGGAAGTTACTGTAGGTTGTAACATTGATACTCCATCTTTTTTTTCTTTTTTTCTTTTTCCTTTTTTTATCTCAAACATTAATACTCCATACATCATAACTTTGATGTATAAAATTTGCATTTAGGAATTTCTTCACGCTACATTTTGTTTATCAATGTTAACATGTAAGACTCGTCATCAATCCTCCTTATGAACATCAATGTCATGATGTAGATAAGGTAATGTCCAATTAGAAATTACTCCATGCTACATTATCATGATCGATGAATGCTTGGTCAAGATATTCTAAGGCATGCTGATCTGAAGCAACTCATATCTTCTGACCATGCATATACTTCACTATTACATTCCTTAATAACTTAAAGGAATCTTATAAAGTATCTTTACCTTTAGCTTTCCTTTGGAATAGTTCACACTCTCTTATTGAACTAATCCCTGAAGCTTTGTGGCATACCTTTATTTCTAAAGGTTTCTTTGTCTAAACTAAATATTTTGATAATACAAAATGTTTTTATCTGTGCTAAGCCTAAATACCATACTGGGTATATTCTTGACATCCACTTTTAGTTTTACTTGAGAAAGAATCATCTTGCCATAACTGGGTAGGTCTTACTTATTATATTCATCATGTATTTCCTTTGATTCAAGTATGTCTGAACTATTTGTTGAGTATGGGACACCACAAACAACATTCATTCCAAGACATGGAATAATGTCTCATTATGTCTAAAGGTAATGTGAGATAAATGTTTTGGTTATACTCAACAACTTGTTCAATTTGAATCAATCACTTAGCAATTAGAAGTTATGTGTTTCTCACCGCTGACTTAGGAATAACCCTTTCTCAACTACTTGGAGAAGACACCTTACTCCTAATAATGTTTCTCTACTTACTTCATTACTGTATTTTAATACATATATATGAAAATCATATTATATTTAATACCCAAGAATTATGTGAGAAAGAAAAACTTTTATTTGATGAATATAAACTGAATGATAAGCAGGTACTTGCTTCTTGTATTTCAGTTCATTTCCTTTTTAAACTTCCATAAATTTATTTCAATATGTGATGAAAATAACCTCCTGTTAAATAACCAACCACTTTTCTTTGAAGGACATGAAGAAGGTGCCTTTTGCATAACTTTCCATAGGCTTTTCCACCTTTTCTTTCAATATATTAACCATTAGAACAAAAGATGGTGTTATCTTTAATGTTCTTTTACTTGGTGAATGTTACCTTAAAGGTAATGAAGCGCTTACTCTATATCGTTTGTTTGTATATTTAAACAAAATTAGAGTAATTAGGTGTAAAAGGTATAATAATAGGATTACATAAAAAGATTATGAACTGTCTTTCACTTTACACAAACCGAGTGAAATCGTTGCATTCAAATCTTACTTAGCTTCCTCTTAGGAAACTTCTTAGAGATGACACTACATGTGACATCATCCATGTCATGATGTAGCGACCGCAACTAACATCAGACGTTGATGATATAATTATGACAGAACTATCATATGATTGATTCATGAGTCTTCTGTAAGAGTTTACACCCTTTCTTCCTGAGGTGTCTTACCATATTGGGACACAAGCACCTTGAATTTTCATTACAATAGTAATGTGTGCAAGCGTCTATACTACACTTGGAATTTCATTCTTGTTTGGATATTAATTTAGTTGAATATTTTTCACAGTTTTTACTTGTGGTATTACTTTCCATTTTCTATAAATAAAATTTAGCAGATTAGTACCTTTATATTGATTAGAAAATATGAATTTAGTGATTAATTTAATCATTAAATGTATCCCACTAATTTTTCAAATTCTAGGAACCCTCTATACTAGAATCGGAATACTCTTGAGTATTCTAGTGGAAAGGATCCTCAAATCACCCCTCATAGTCTACAAGCTATGGCTACGCCACTACTTGGAGGGTTCAAGGTAGGCTTTTGGTTGGCCAAACGCATTAACTTACAGTTCCTTGATCTGTTGAGTGAAGTCCCAGCTTCAAAAATCATTACTGATTTACTCAACACTTGCCTCTAAAAATTATAATAAGCTAGTTGTGGCTATTTATTTGCTGAAATTTTAGTTAAGTCGACACACCACTCTTATAAGAACTCCCTGATAGTAAGAGGCACCCTTAGCTATGGCATGACAGGCACCTCAAACACCCGGTTTTGTTCAAACTTGAATGATGGAAAGCTACAATGACTTTATATTTATTTGAGAGTTTTTTTGTTTTTATCTCGACAAATGTAATCCATTTCTATTAAACTTGTTCATCTACATTATCGTGCTCACAACTGAACTTTAATAAAAAAACATACACCGCTTCTTTATGCATTTTATTATCTATTATTTTATGTATTTTCCTGATGTTCTAAAATGCATAAAATAATAAATAAATGCATAAAGGTAAACTACTACCTGACTGGTATGGAGCATCTAAACAACCTAGGGGCATCATACCTGAGTCAAAGCTTGACTCTTGATGCAGCTTGCCCTCATCTAGTATGTTCGCTTCGCTTCTGGAACATTGCCTTGTCTTGGCGGAGTCCATGTCACGTCTTAGAGTACCGCCTCGTCTTGGCGGGATCCATGTCATGTCTCGCATCATCTTCGTCTGAAATACAAAAATACTCATGCGTAGTCGATGGGGACTAGGGGTATAAATGTACACCATGTTAAATTGGGCACGTGGTCCCTTATACATTTTAACCAAAAATAAGATGATGCGCAGACCGTTTATTTAATTAATTATAATCATCGCATGAATTTAAATAATTAATTAAATAAAAGCAACATACTCGGGTCGGTGCTCAAGACCAGTAAATGGGTAAAATGCACGATAAAATTAAAATGCATTAAATAAGTATGATGGTTATTTAATTAAATTAAATGAATTAAATAATTCAAATAATTTAATTAATTATCGGTCCGCTAATTAATTTAATTTTTATGCCAAAATTAAATTAATTATTTAATTTTATTTCATTACAAAATTAAATTAATTTATATCTCCGAGTATTAAAATAACTAACCAAAATTAATTTTAATTAAATTAATTTAGATAATAAAATTAAATTAATTAAATTAATTTATTTTGATTAATTTAAATGGTCGGTCTTCGAAACGTCATTGCAGGACCTGTACGGGTCGGGCCAAACCTGCGCAGAGCCATATTAGGTCGTCCAAGGGAGAAATTGGGTCGGGTCGATCCGCCCAAACCTATTCTGGGTTGGGCAGGTCCGCCCGAACCATTTCAGGGCCAATGTTTCCCTATGGAGAAATAACTTGCAGGCAAATAATACCTCATGGATTTAGACAAAATCTGACAGGGCCACGGTTTCAGTTGAGGTCGGCGGTCGTGGCTAGGGGAAGTCGGAAGGGCGCGACCTATCATGGGGTGCAGCGACGAGCGCATGCTGAGGGCAGCGGCGCACATCGTCAACGAGGTGGGTGTGGCACCACTCCACTACGGCCGAGGGGAGGCAGTCGGTGACTAGGACAGTGAGACCTGGTGGAGCATGGGAAGCCAGCTGCGTGGCTCCGGTCCAGAAAAGGGGCAACAATGGGACTTGTTGTTGTTCGGTGGACCGGCATTGGCGATAGGGTCACTGATCGGGAGGGTCCACTGATGTGAATTTGGGTAATGAGACCAGGAGGGCATGTCGGCGTCGAGCTGGTATGTGCCCCACGGAGGAAGCAGGATGTTGTAGGGACCTGGTGCGCCTACAGGCAGGGGACACCAGCGGCTATAGGCTGTAGTTTCTTGGCTAGGAGATGGGTGTTTTGCTGAGGAGGGATCCTGGGCGCAGGCTGGGAGGAGGCCGGGAAGGTCGGGCGTTGTCCAGGGGTGTGGAGGCGGTCGGCAGCCGCGGCTGGTGCTGCCTGAGCGGGCCGATGTAAACGGGGTGAAGGATGGCGGTGTGCTCGGTGGTGGAGGAAGCGGGTCACCAGAATGTTGCAGCAAGGTGCGGAGGAGGCTAAAGGCATGGTGTGTACGCCTCCTGGTTCGGCGTCCCGAGGAAGCAAGGCCAGGGGGTCCACAGACCCCCTTTTTTTTGCTTTTCTTCTTGCACCCCCCCTAATTTCCACTTGTTTTTTTAAAAAAAACTTCAAGACTTCTTTTTAAGTCTCTTCCACCCCTCCTTTTTTTGAAAGATTCAAGGTCTCCTCCTCCCCTTTTAAGTCAAGTCCCCTTTGCCCAATTTTTTTCTTTCTACTGGATACTTAATAGCCTTTAATTTAATAATAATAAAATTGTTATAATAAAATTGTTATAATAAAATAATAATTTATTATCATTATTCTATTAGAATAAAAAATAAATATTATTATAATAATAAAATTATTGTGAAAATTAGAAAAAATTGTAAAACTTATAATTTTCATATAATTTTAATTATTTCTGATTAACCGATCTAAACTTGATTGGTTCTGCTAGATGAAATAAAATTTTAGAACCCAAAATTAAACCACCTATTTGATCCAATCTGAAAAATTAAAATGAGCATAACTTGGCCATTCGAGATCGGATCGACGCGTGATTTGAACCGATGAGACTGTTTTTGAACTATCTACTTAATTTTATGAAAATTAATTTTATTTGGCTCAGAAAATATATGTGATCCCTCTAATACAACTGGAAGGTTCAGGGGCCCACAGCGGAAGCCGGTGGGCTGGGGATTTTAAAATTTTCGTTGGTGGATTGATGGTACTTGTCAACGCCGATGATATGAACCCCGGTGAGGTCCGAGAATCCCGCATAAATTATAAAGAGCACAAAAATAAATTGAAAACATACCCATTTCAAATCTGAAGTTGTGGTTGACTGCAACTAGTCAATTGCGATCGTCGCTTGAAGTATCCATAGCAGGATCCCTCTAGATCGTCCACACGTGCTTCAAAAATACGCTGAAATGCCGATCGTTGAATTCTGAGTGCTAGTGTGGCGATTCGACAATGATTTCAACGTCCCGACGATCACCACATCGAGATGCCTTCGATGCTTAAGGGAGATCTTGATCTGAACTCTTGGATCGAGAGCTTATCTCTCTAGGAATCAGGAGTAGAGAGAGGCTCTCTATTTTCATTCCATGAAAGTGAATGAATAGTTATTAGCCACCCATGTGAGAAAGCCTCCTTCTATATTTATAGTGGAGTTGATAAATACCCGGTTGGGTTCCTCAGCCCCCGTTTATTTCAATGTCCACTAAATAAATAATTTTGACAAACTAAACTATGTCAATATCATTTATTATTTTATCACATACTTGTAATATATATAAAAAATATTACGTGATAAAAACTAATCCATTTAACTCGACTCGTTTTCCTTCTTTATATTAAACGAACCTTGAATATTAAAATAGTATTTTTTCAATTAATATTTTCTCATATTTACTAAAAATTTAAATACATTAAATAAATTCAATCCCAAATATTCATAAATTTAATATTAATGAATTTATTTAATTATTTTGGTTATCGATAACTTGGAAAACAATCAAACCCCTTGGTGGGGCCCACCATGTCCATATACCTATTCAACTAAATAGGGTGGATTCTTGAATACACTATTGTGTGTGACCCTCTAGGCCCTTATCTCGGTAGCAGTGAATAAAATCCACAGACCAAGAGCAGAGTCTAGCAAGCCATCATGGCCCCTAAAGAGATAAGGATTGCCATGGCAACAACAACCAACCTACAAACACCGATTGTGTACTATAATCTCTTTGTCATTAAATATCTCATAAAGCAGGACGCACACTTGTGTCATCGTCCTTTTCTTACTTTATTATTTATTGGTCTATTTGGATGGATTTACCTTTGTACTGCTTTGGCTAAATACTTATGAAGGCAGCACCATCCTAATCAACTAGGTCTGAGATATACAACTTCCTAAACTCGGAAGCGAAAAATCCTTTCTTGACCATTCAACCAATGTCATACCACCAACAACGCACCCAACATAAGCTACCTCAGCATGATTTTAATACCATGGTTTTTTCCTTGCATCAAAGTACGCAATTAAATGATACACATTGGTAATGGTCTCAAGTTAGGAGACCAATACACATGTTCGTAGATAGGAACAACCAATGACACCCAAAATATGTGGTGTTCCTATTGGTAGGTCTGTCCTCATGATATCACTACTAGAGATCACCAAGTGTGAACTTTATGAGAAGAAGTCTCAATCTTATGGGCCCCCAGCACCTAATAGTCAAACATCTACTGTGTCCAATCAGTAAGATGTATCTAGACTATAGAACATATATTTAAGATTAATGTCATAGTATCTAGAGGTTATCATTATAACCTGGGATCTGTTATAATGTTTCGATATGACAATTAATCTTTGGACATTACCATTATAATAGTGGACACAAAAAAGTCTACACTATAATGGAAAGATGGCATTAAGCATAACTAACTATACAAATGATATGGTAATCAAAATTACTGCATAGTTGGGTCTAGGGCACCCACTATTTCAACACTCTACTCCTATAAGGTATCGGGACGTATGCCCCATGGCAACGTCAATACGTCATACTTACTTGTTTCGCTGGGTAGGGATAATCTGGATCAGGCTGATGCACCACTATTTCTTTGATATCATCAAGTGTGGCCCCTTAGGCCAAAGACCAGATGGGATTGGGTCGAAAGCTTTCATTGATTTGGTTTCGGCAGCACGGGAGTCCCCCGATGCAGTGTATAACTCCGCTCCGGATGGAACCAACTTCCCATCAGGATCTGTTGACTCATAGGAATATCCTCCCGCTGAGAATCCCTCCTCTATAAGTGAATAAGAGGATTTGGAAGATGCACCCCCTGCATTCAAAGAGGGTGTCTCCACAACGGTTGATGAATTGGTATAGGTGAATCTTGGTAATGAGATGAATCTAAAACCCACATTGATCAGTGTTGTTATTCCTGTCGAAGAGAAACAATAGTACGTGGACTTCCTGAAGCAACATCGTGATGTGTTTGCCTAAAGTTATAATGAGATGTAGGGACTAGATCCTCAAGTTTTCTTCCACCGCCTCGGTCTTCCAGCGAATCATCGTGGGTTTAAATAGCCTCCTGGAAAGATGAACTCTTATCATGGTGCCATGGTTGAGGCCGAAGTTGATAAGCTCATTAGATCCAATTTCATTAAGGAGATCCAGTACCCCATATAGTTAGCCAAAATTATGCCCGTCAGGAAGAAGAATGGACAAATCAGTGTCGGCATCAACTTTCAGAATCTCAACTGTCACTGTCTGAAGGATGATTTTCCCCTTCCTGTGATGAAACTATTGATCGACGCCATCATTGGATTTCAGGATCTCTCCTTCATGGATGGATATTCTGGGTATAACCAAATTCGAATGGCCCCCAAGGATGAAGAGTCTACAACCTTTAGGGCACCACAAGGTACTTTCTACTACCAGGTAATGCCTTTCAGTCTAAAGAATGCAGGTGCCACCAATCAGTGTGTCATGCATCGCATATTTAAGTTGATCCTCAGGACATTGGTGGAATACTACATGGACGGTCTGGTGGTCAAATCTCTTTAGTGTCACAACCATCTCAAAGACCTTGATAAAGTATTTGGCTTCCTCCTCTCTCGCCATCTAAAGATGAACTCATTGAAGTGCACCTTCGGGGTCACCTCTGGAATGTTTCTCAGATTCGATGTCAGATATAGAGGCATCGAGGTCGATCCAAAAAAATATTAAGGCCATCAGTCATATGTATCCTCATATCAACATTCGGGAGTTTCTAGGATTTCAAGGACACTTGGCCTATATACGCCGATTCATTGTGAATTTGGCCGACAAGTGTAAGACCTTTTCTCGGATCATGAAGAAAGGAATTGTCTATCAGTGGGACAAGGAATGTCAGATTGCTTTCAAGGAAATCAAGCAGTTCCTGTTACAGCCTCTAGTCCTGATGCCACTTGTTTCCGAAAAGCTATTGGTCCTTTATGTGACCGCCCTAGAATGATCTCTCAGTGCCCTTATCGCCCATAAGAACAACGTGGTAACAGAGAACAGTCTCTATTATCTCAGTTGCATGCTCCTTGATACGGAGAGTAGATACTCCTTTATCCAGAAAATCTGTCTCATGTTGGTATTCGCAGTACAGAAATTGTGACATTACTTGTAGCACCATGAGATACAGCAAGTATCCCAAGTGGATCTGCTGAAGTACATCCTGAACTGCCCCATGTTGAAAGGTCATCTAGCTCAGTGGGTAGTAATCCTCCAACAGTTCGACATCAAATTCATCCCCTAGAAGGCCATTAAGTGGAAAACATTGGTAGACTTCCTTTGCACTCACCCAACTCTCGCGGACTAGTCCCTGGACCTTGATTTTTCGGATGAGGCGATCCTCTCGGTAGACTAAGTTGTTCCGTGTTGGAAAATTCACTTTAATGGCGCTTCCCAAAGACCTACCGGCAAAAGAATCAATGATCCCAGACTCAATAGGGTGGGCTTGGGTATTGTCTTCATCACTCTAGTGCTAGCTATTCTACCATATTCATTCCTGTTGTCATAAGGTTGTACCAACAATAAGGCAGAGTATCAAGCTCTCATTACTGGCCTCGAGCTGGCCCTCGAGATTGATGTTCCCCACTTACATGTGAAAGGGGAATCTAAACTAGTCATTAAGAAGATCAATGATGACTATGTTATCAGGAAGCCTGAGCTCATACAACTGTTGGAACGCACCCTCCAGTTGATGGCCCAGTTCTTATCTCATCCAGAGGTTACTCATGTCCCTCGTTCGCAAAATGGCTGAGATGATGCCTTGGCCAGCTTGGTTGCATGCCTTGAAGTACCCGACCAAGATGATTTGATTATTCCTGTAGCGAATCAGAGAGTCATCGCTCCCGTCATTCTGGACAATGATGATATCCCACAGGTAGGCTACCTTACTGTTGGTGCCTCTACGTTAGGACCCCCAGTTCCCCATGACGCGGTGTTGGAAGTGACTCCTGATTGGAGTACTCCCTTTATAGAGTACCTCCAATACGGTAATATCCCGGTAGATCGAGCCAAGCGTGAGTGAATCTGATGTCACACATTATAATTTACCCTCCAGAGTGGTCTCAGTCTTGAGAAGATCATCTAAAAGTGTAGGTTTGATGGGGTTCTCCTCCGTGGCATTCAAGGAGGTGAGATTTCTCCGATCATGCAGGAGGTTCATGTCGGTTCCTGTGGGGCTCATCAGACAGGGCCAAAACTATCTCACCAGATCCGGAGACTGGGATATTTTTTCCCCTCAATGATCTGTGACTGTATCGAGTTTTCCAATAGGTTCCATGCATGCCAAATCCATGCTAATTTTGTGCATCGGCTGCCAGAGCCTCTCCACACTACCAAGTACTCTTATCCCTTTGCAGTTTAGGGACTCGATGTCATGGGACTATATCCACCAGTGAAAACTCTCCAGTGTAGGTTCATCCTGACCACTACAGATTTATTTTCCAAGTGGGCAGAGGTAGTTCCACTCAAGGAGGTCATGGCCCATTCTATCATGGAATTTGTGAGCTCCAACATCATCTATCAATTTGGAGTCCCTAATTTTTTCCTCACTAATAACGGCACCAACTTCCGAGAAGCTGAGTTGAAGAAATTATACGCCAAGTACAACATCTGTTCTAACCATACCTCATGCTATCATGCGCAAGCAAATAGGTAGATAGAGGCATTCAAAAAACCCCTCTTTAACATCCTATAGAAGAAGGTTGGTAAGAACAACAAGGGTTGGTCGGATAAGCTCCCCAATGCACTCTGGGCCTATCGAACAACGACTCGCAATTACATTCAGGTGACCCCATATTCCCTGGTGTACGGAACGGAGGCAGTCCTACCCATCGAGATTCAGTTGCCTTTATTGCGCACAGTAGTCTACGATCAACAGACCCCAGACAAAGTGACCGAAATCCGTATGGATGAACTGGAAGCACTTGATGAGAATAGGATTTGTGCCCTGCACAATCTAGAGAGGCATTAGAATAAGATATCAAGAGCTTTCAACAAGAAATTTTACCCCCGCTCTTTCTTGCAAGGTGACATGGTGTTGGTCCTGAGGACACCAATGATACCTGGATGGAAACCAACCATACTGGATCCCAAATGGGAAGGACCTTACATCATTCACAAGTTTTACCCCAATGGTGTGAACTCCCTAGTTACCATGGATGGTGAGCGTATAACTCCTCCCACCAATGCCAAATTCCTCAAGCAGTACTTTTCTTGAGTAAGTTACAATCACGCATGACCTTAAATTGTTATGTCCTGCATGACATTAAACTACTTTATCGTCCCACATGATGATAAACTGCAAAACAGTCCAAGCTCTATGACCATAAACTAAGATCTATCTGGTCCCACATGATCGTAAACTGTGACGTCTTTACCACGCGATGTTAAAATGTGTGATTTGTCTGAGCTGAAGGATGTAAAACTACCCTGCCTATTCATCTCGCATGACAATAAACTGCAAGATGGTCTGAGCTCTACGAACTTAAACTAAGATCTCCCAGTATCCATCATCCCGCAAGACGTTAAACTGCACCTCCAAGAACTACGTATGGCTAGATTCTCATCCTCATGGGATACGTAGGAACACTTGGATGCCTTATCTTAGAGTCCAACCCTCAAACTCTTCTCTTTGAATATCCCCCTTGGGTGTAGTCTCCTTGGAGGATCCCACATGGTGTAGCATAGAATTATTTGTCCCCACTCATGTTGGGGTTACGATGATCGCACCATGTGCCTCTTCTCATTCTTCTATCCTCCCACGTCCTCATCACACGACGTTAAACAGCACGGCCCTTTCAGAACTATGTATGGCTTGATTCCCATCCTCATGGGATACGTAAGAACGCCCGGACATTTAGTCTGTAGGACCAGCCTCAAACTTCAAGATCTCCCCTTGGGTCGAAACACATGGTGTGGTGCAATATTTTTCCTTCATTCACATTGAGTTCATCATGACCGCCCATCTATCCCTCTCCTTGGAGGTCTCCACCTCTTTCGTCGTCCTGCATGATGTTAAAATTTCACGGTCATATTAATGCTTCATGCATCCCCTTTATTTGGTTCTTTATCATCTTTCACATCCAAAAGGACCCCCAAATGGCATGGATGCTGGGCCCTGGGCTCTCCTAATATTTTGGGCCAACATCCTAGAGGATCTCGAATGAAAAATTGATACAAGTCTCGCGTTGTGAATATGGTCAGTGGTCGACACTCATTTTTTGTTCCCATTTCAGGTCACACGATATGGATGATATGTTTCAAACATGGTCAACAGTTATCCTCCATCACTAGCACCACCCTGGTATGTCCCAAATATTGGGTGCAGTGGTTCATTTTGTCCTGTTATCCCTTCTAACATTTGTCCGCCTCAAGGAGTGTTGATTTGGTCAGGATCGACCCTGCCTGATCTCCTTCCCTCATTGTTGTACCCTTATATGTTGAGGAGAGCTTGGTCTTATTCCTTGTTTCCCACACCGAGCATTGCTCACGTAGGCTTAGGAGCTTTGGAAAGGCAATACCCACATAAAGGTTCATGTCTCTATGGTCTGAGCCTTATGACCTTAAACTAAGATCGCCACCATCCTCACTACAAGACGTTAAACTGCAAACTGGCTGGGACTTCCCATCTCAGGTCTCTCGACCTTTTCAGCCCCCTGGCCCAAGTTCTCATTTAGGATTGTGCAGTTTTATATGGACTCCCTTTCCTCATCCATGTCCGTCTATTTTCTCCATGCCACACATATCCCCGTGAGACATCCTCCTTCATCCATTTTCCTTGTCTCAAGACGTTAAACTACACGGGTCCCACCATTATTTGTGCGTCCCATTATTTGGGTATTCATAATCTTTCACATCCATAAGGAACCCCGAACGGCATGGATGCTAGGCCCTAGGGATCTCCTTCTATTTCAGGCCAACATCCTTGAGGATCCTGGATGACAATTTGATACAAGTCATGTGTTGTGAATATGGTCAATGGTCGATGCTCAGTTTTTTCCCCCATCCCTGGTCACACAATGCGGATAATATGTTGCGAACATGGCTAGCAGTGATCCTTGATCATTTTTTCCATTTTGTGGCCTTCCACTTAAAAGGAACGATGATTCACTCTTTCCATTCATTGGTCCCATGCACATGACATTAAATTGGGCATCTACGGTCTGAGCTCTATGACCATAAACTAAGATCTATAACATCTTGGACACATGACGATAAACCGCGTGGAACTTCTAGAACTACGTTTGTCTTGATTCCCATGAAGGTTCCGGGCGCAGTGGAAGCGCGTGGGTGGATGTGCCCACTTGGCTTTTTGTCATTAACAATGATCAATTTGGGATCAATATGACGATAAACGCCAGTCTCCACGGATCGAATCACAGAAATAGACAAAGAAAAGGAAAGTCCCGGAACCACAAAGTAGGATCGTTACAGGTTGGTTATAATTAATTTAATTAATTGAAAATAAATACCTTTTGTGTGTTCTTTATTCATTGATGTTCTTTATCACGTTCCGATGTGATTCTTCGTTGCGTCGCAGAATCCAAGTGTAGAATTCCTCTAGTAGTGATCCACACGTGTACCTTGTATCTTGGGACGTCGCCAAAGGAGTCTTCAGGTGCTAGCGTGGAGAAACCTTTGCTTGCGTTGTCCATCTTAGATCATCTTGATCTGATGGAAGAGGATCTCTCTCAGTCTTGAGAGCGTTCTTGGAGGAATAGGTTCTTTCGGACTTGAAATAATTCTCCAGAATTGTTGTGCACAACGATTCTCTTGTGTAGGAAATGAGTTGGGGTTGTGAGGATATTTATAATCGAGTTTGAGGTTGTAGAGTTATGACAATAAATAAACGCATTACGTGTTTCATTTATTTCATTAAATCTTATTGAAAACCCCCATCTCTAATAATTAATTCCTTGACATGCGCTCACGCTGATTATATTAAATATCATTTAATAAAATGATATTTCCTCAAAATCCTAACTGGAAAAACTACATGGCGTGTATTAATAAATACACGCCAAGTACTTGTTTTTCATTGAAAACTACACGGTGTCTACATTCAATGTACACGACGTGTATATCTTGTTTTCATTAATTCATTTCCTTTCCAAAATGAAAACTACACGTCATGTACATTTAATAATACACGGCGTGTACTTGTTTTCAAAATAAAAACTACACGGCAAGTAATAATTAATGCACGGCGTGTACTTGTTTTCATTTTATTCTTCCTCCAACATTAAAATGATTTAGGCTTCCTTGAATAATTATTAAACCATGTGCGGGAATAATCTTTATTCTACTTGAGATACTTGAATACACTTAGTGTGTGACCCTCTGGGCCTCTTTCTTGTTGGAATTAGGCGGGCTTGCCTAAAGTCCAAGATTACTGTCTAGCAATGGGTCAAGGCACCCAAGAGAAATAAGTTGACGCCGCATTGACGTATCACCTCATACGAACACTTACTGTGTAATTTAATCCCTTTGTCTCAATATCTCATCAAGAAGGTTTCATGGAAGTGTCATAAACCTATATGCTTGATCCGTCGTTCTTTGACTACCTGAAATAAACTCGTCATTTACACCATGGACATGGAATTTAATGCGACGGTTCTATTTCAATCAAAGGGTCGAGATATCAACTTCCATAAATGGAAGGGACAAATCCTTCCTCGACTTATCCATTAACAACATGTCACTCGTGACGCACCCAACGTACCCTACTTCCCGCCAACTGTCTATGTGATGGTTTTCGTTAGTAAATCTATGTGCGTGAGTCATGACATGAGTTAATGATAATCTTCCAGTCTAAGGACCATTACACACGCTCGTAGATAGAAATGTCTGATGACACCAAGACATGTGGAATTACTATTGGCGGGTCTGTTTTCATAATCTCCCATCTTAGACATTACCAAGTGAAAACTCTATGAGAGAGAGTCTTGTCTTCTTACGAGTACTCGCACATGACGGTCTGTATACTATGTTTCCTATCATAGTAAGTCATCCAACCGCAGAACTTTATTTAAGAATATTGTTATAGAATTTCAAGTTTCTCATCATAGCGGTGATCTTCCATGACCTTATTAATGCAATAAATATTCCAGGATATTATTATATTATAGTCATGTAGAACAATGAACAATATATAATAAGTGAACATACATGTAATCAAAGTACAAAACAGTTGGTTCTCAGGACACCAACCCTTACAAACTCCCACTTGGACTAGAGCCAACTGCCTACGACTTTTAGTCCGCTAGACCTCACATGATGATCATGTTTCTGCTGAGTCAAGGCTTTAGTCAAGGGGTCTGCCACGTTGTCTTCCGCGGAAATACTTCTCACTGCAACTTCACCTCTTTGAGAAAAATCCCTCAAGAGATGATACTTCTGAAGTATGTGCTTTGTCTGCTGATATGACCTTGGCTCTTTTGCAAGTGTCACCGCTACAGTATTATCACAATATAGTGTGATAGGATCTTTACTGGTCAGTACTACATCCAGCTCTTGGACGAAGCTTCGCATCCATACTACTTCTTTAGCTACCTCAGAAGCTACGATATACTCAGACTCCGCTGTAGAATCGGCCACCACACTTTGCTTTGAGCTCTTCCAGCTCATTGCACCTCCATTCAAACAGAAGATGTATCCAGTCTGTGACTTCATGTCATCTTGATTAGTCTGGAAAATAGCATCTACATGTCCTATAATGACTAGTTCCTCATCTCCTCCATAAACCAGGAACATATCCTTAGTATGCCTCAGATTCTTAAGGATAGTCTTGACTGCCATCCAATGGCGGTCTCCTGGATCAGCTTGATATCTGCCTACTGCACTTAATGTGTAAGCAACATCTAGCCTCGTACATAGCATAACATACATGAATGACCTAATCGTCGATGAATAAGGTATCCTTGTCATTCTCTTTCTTTCCTCATGTGTCTGAGGACACATTTTCTTGGAAAGATGAATGCCATGTGACACTAGAAACAATCCCCTCTTGGATTGTTCCATACTGAATCTCTTTAGTATCTTGTCAATGTATGTACTTTGACTCAGGCCCAACATTCTCTTGGATCTATCACGATGGATCTTGATCCCAAGAATATATGCTTCCTCGCCCAAGTCTTTCATGGAGAAGCATTTATGCAACCATGCCTTAACTGACTGTAAGACAGGTACTTCGTTTCCAATTAGTAATATGTCATCAACATATACTATTAGGAAAATGGTTGCACTTCCACTAAACCTCTTGTAGACACAAGGCTCACATTCGTTCTTAATAAAGCCAAATTCCGTTACAGCTTTATCAAAATGAATGTTCCATGACCTTGATGATTGCTTTAATCCATAAATGGATTTCTGCAACTTTCATACCTTGTTGGCATCCTTTGGAGTCACAAAACCTTCAGGTTGTGTCATGTAGACATCTTCCTAGAGGTTCCTGTTAAGGAAAGTTGTTTTGACATCCATTTTCCAAATTTCATAGTCACGGTAAGCGGCAATGGCTAATAAGATTCTGATGGATTTCAGCATCGCAACCGGTGAAAAGTTTTCATCATAGTCAATTCCTTGACGCTGTCTAAAACCTTTTGCAACCAGTCATGCCTTATAGGTGATGACTTGCCCCTCCATGTCCAGTTTCTTCTTGAATACCCATTTATTACCAATAGGATTTACATCAAATGGAGGATCTACCAAAATCCAGACTTGGTTTTGGTACATGGAATCCATTTCAGAATTCATGACTTCTTGACACTTGGCAATGTTTGTGCCTTCAATTGATTACTTGTAGGTAAGAGGATCATCATTGTCAACCAATAACGAGTCACCATCCTCGGTGACAAGAAAACCATATCATTCTGGTTCTCTCACCTCTCTCGTGCTCCTACGCAGTTCTTGTGTCTCTGGAACAGATTGTTCTTCCACGGGGCTTTGTGGAATCTGTTCTTGTACCAACTCATGTGTATCTTGAGCCTCGACTTCATCGAAGTATATCTATCTCCCACTATCTCTTTTGGAGACGTGCTCCCTCTCAAGGAATATGGCATGTCTTGCCACTCTAACCCTTTTTTCTGAGGGGTTGTATAGGTAATATCATCTTGTTTCCTTGGGATATCCTATAAAGATACACTTTGTGCCTCAGGGTGCAAGCTTGTTACCTGAAGAGGCCTTAACAAATGCTTCTCTACCCCACACATGTAAATTCGATAACATGGCTTTGCGTCCACTCCATAACTCATATGGAATACCATTTATCGATTTAGTTGGTACTTGGTTTAGTATGTGTGCTATTGTTTGTAATGAATATCCCTAAAAAGATAATGGAAGAATCGCATGACTCATCATTGATCTCACCATGTCCAACAGGGTACAGTTCCTCCTTTCGATTACACCATTCCACTATGGCGTGTAAGGAGGAGTGAGTTGAGATAGAATCCCAAACTCCTGTAAGAAATCAATGAAGTCCTGATTAAGATATTCTCCTCCTCTGTCTAAGTGGAGTTTCTTAATCTTCTTACCAAGTTGGTTCTCAACTTCATTCTTGTATTCTTCGAACCGATCAAAATAATCTGACTTATACCTCATTAAGTAGATTTATCCATATCTACTAAAATCATCAGTAAAAGTTATGAAGTACGAGAAACCACCCCTTGATTCAACTGGAAATGGTCCACACACATCTATGTGAACTAATTCTAGAAGCTCTTTATCCCTTTCACCTTTCCCACTAAATGGGGCTTTGGTCATTTTGCCTTATAGACAGGCATGACATACACCAAGTGGTTTTAGTTCGAAAGAATCTAAATACCCATCTGATGTAATTTTGTCAAACGTTTCTCATTAACATGACCGAGACGGTGATGCCAAAGTTGGGTGTGGTATGAGTCATGTGAATTAACTTTGTCATCGATTGATATTACTTGGTTTGTGTAGTCTAACACATAAAGGTCGTTATATAAATGTGCCCTACCAAAACAAATGCTATCTTTATAAAATTAGCAACATTCATTTACAAACTTGAACATGAATCCATCAGTATCTAATTTGGATACTGAAATAATTTTTTTAGTAACAGAAGTCACATAATAACAACCCTTTAATACCAAGATCATTCCAGTTGGCAATGTGAGGTGGTAGTTCCCGACAGCTAGAGCAGCAAGTCTGGCTCCGTTGGCTGCTCGTAGATCTACCTCACCTCGATCAATATTCCTGAATCTACTTGGTTCCTATATTTGGAAACAGATGTGAGCACCACAATCAGTATCTAATACCCAATTAGTAGAAACAGATAGATTTCATTTGATAACAAATGCACCTGAAGCTTCCCCTTGCTTCCTTGGCTGGGTACAGTTTTTCTTCCTGTGGCCATTCTTGCCACATGCGAAACAAACAGCATCATGTTCCCTTGCCTCCCCTTTGATCTTACTTTTCTTGGAAGGCCTTGAAGAAGATTTGGGCTTAAAGATATTCACCTTCCCTTTCCTTTTATTCACCATGAGGATAGAAGGCTTTTCATGCTTCATGTCATTGTCCACTTGGTGAATAAGGATAAGAAGATCATACAAAGACTTCTCGATGTTGTTCATGCTGAAGTTCACAACAAAGTTTGAGAAGCTTTGGGGGAGTGATGCAAGAATGAGATCGGTACCCAGTTCTTCGGGGATTTTAAACCCTAAAACCTCCAAGAACTCAATGTAGCCAATGAACTTGACTACATGAGGACCAGCTGAGGAACCCTCTCCAAGGTTTCTCTAAAATAGAGCCTTGGAAATATCAAACCTTTCCTATCTAGCTCTCTCCTGGTATAGACCACGGAGGTGCTCGAGCATATTGTAGGCATCCATGTCTTCATGAGACTTCATGAGCTCACTAGACAAAGATGACAACATCAAACATTGAGCGTTGAGTGCATCACTCAAATGTTGATCATAGACGAGGAAATCTTCATCACTCACCCCTTGGGAAGGGGGATCAGGAAGTGAGGACTCCAGCACATAAAACTTTCGTTCATGGCATAGGATAACCCGATGGTGCCTAAACCATTCCTGAAAGTTACTGCCGGTGAGGATGTTGTCTTTATCCAGAATTGATCGTAGAGAAAAGGTGGTTGACGAGTTTGTCATATCGAATCTACAAATTAAAAAGAGTAGATTTATCAGTACTTTCTTGATTACATTTTATGAAAAATAATAAATGAATTTATTAATTCTCCCACTATTTTATCAAGTCTCAATGGCCCTCACCATTGAACTCAAAATGTCCAGTTGCTTTGACATTCTAGTGGCAAGGATCCATATTCCCCTTCGCATAACCCTAACAAGGGTTGGTCAAGCTATTTGAAGGTATTTAGGTAGGCAGGTCTTTGCCAACTGTGAGCTTACAGTTCCTTGATCTGTTGAGTGGACTCCCCAATCCTAAAATCCGGACTTGGATTTCCTCAATTCTTGCCTCCAATATTACATCAAGTCTAGCAAGGGATACTCCTCTTGATGTAATATGGTTAAGTCAACCCGAAAGCTTTCATAAGGGATTCCTTTATAAAAGTAAGTGTCCCAACAAGGGTTGGTCAAACACATAGTTTTATTGAGTCTTGCCCTTAATCAAGTAACGGAAGGCTTGGTCTGAATTAATATGGTATTTGAGGGATTTTATTCTTTATGCGTAGTTTTGCATTATCACATGCTTGTTAATATTAAGTGATGATTTCTTAAGTGATTAACCATGTTCTGATAATGTTTACGCATAGTCCGGTTTTTATTTTTATTCCATCTTTGCATGCTTGTTCATTTTATTTATGTGATCATGACAACACATACATAATAAATAAACCATGCAATCAAACAGAAATAAAATAAGATGGCATGATCATGAGATTCTATTGGTTAACTTATCTAGCGGTTTTGATAAGCTAACCCTGACCTAGGGAAAACACCTTAAACCTGATGGTTCGTGTTTTTCAGCTCCCACCTGTCCACCTTTGTATCTTCTGGGGTTGGTTTTGCCTCAGCTTCGGATTTCGAACCATCTCCTCTAGCTTGAGAGATCCTCCATTAAACGGGGTTTACATTAAAGAAACCATGGGAATGCAGGCCCTACATTTTATTGGAATAAGGCTCATAGGCCAACAAATTTAAATTAAACAAATTTAAATGAAACCATACACACATACAAGGGGTCTTTGGTCTAGATCATGATCATCCATAGCATGAAACGACATTTATGCATATTTAGAATTCAAATTCTTTTAATCGTTCTTTCATTTAAGATAAGTCGTGCTCAAATTCAATTAATTATGATCTTATAATTAATCAATTCTTTATCTTAAATTCTTTTCTGAATTTCCTTGAGATTCTTCTCATCCATATTCCTTGTACGGGTCTTTGTACATTGGAGGAAACCTGGTGAAATTCCATTTCTGGAAAGTAAATGGTGTGTAGTTTATAATTACACGGCGTGTATTTCTTTTCACTTTTTATCCAAAGTACACGCCGGGGGCTTTGGCGTGTTTTCTGTACTTTGGAAATTTTGGAGTACATGGCGTGTACTTCCTTGTTACACGGTAACCGGCCTGGAGATCCTGGGTATGCGGTACACGGCTTATCCTTGTACATGGTTTCACCTGGGCCGAAACGGACTACACGGCGTGTTGCTCCAACATACACGTCGTGTATTCCAGTTCCACGCGTTGTTCAATTCTGGTCAACATGGTGTGATTAATACTTAGGCATATTCAATTCACACGGTGTGGTTTGGCGGACCAGTGTCAGTTCATTGAACCAAAGTACACGGTGTGTAGTTTTAATTACACGCCGTGTAATCCCGTGTTGTATAGGCAGAAAGAGCGGCTCCTCCGGATGAGTTCCTCATTTTTATTTTAATCAAAAATTAAAATTAAAAGGTCGTTTCTGTGATATGAATCGAGAAACAAAGGAGGAAGAATAGATCTCGTTTATTCAGATTAATAGAATGATATATTTCGAATTGAATCAAATATAAATGCGTAAATTATCAACGAAATTTAAATAACTATAATCAACGTTGTAACCTCGCTCTGATACCATTTGAAGGTTCTGGGCGCAGCGGAAGCGCGTGGTTGGATGTTCCCACTTGGATTTTTTTCATTAACAATGATCAATCCGGTATCAATACGATGATAAACGTCAGTCTCCACGGATTGAATCACAGAAATGGACAAAGAAAAGGAAAGTCCCGGAACCAAAAAGTAGGATCGTTACAGGTTGATTATAATTAATTTAATAAATTTAAAAGAAATAGCTTTTGGGTTTTTTTTCTTCGTTGATGTTCTTGATCACATTCTGATGTGATTCATCATTGCGTCGCAGAAGCCAAGTGTAGACTTCCTCTAGCGGTGATCCACACGTGTACCTCGTATCTCGGGACGTCGCCAAAGGAGTCTCCGGGTGCTAGAGTGGAGAAACCTTTGCTTGCGTTGTCCGCCTTAGATCGTCTTGATCTGATGGAAGAGGATCTCTCTCAGTCTTGAGAGCGTTATTGGAGGAAGAGGTTCTTTCGGCCTTGAAATAATTCTCCATAATTGTTGTGCACCATGATTCTCTTGTGTAGGAAATGAGTTGGGGTTGTGAGGATATTTATAATCGAGTTTGAGGTTGTAGAGTTATGACAATAAATAAACGTGTTACCTGTTTCATTTATTTCATTAACTCTTATTGAAAACCCCCATGTCTAATAATTAATTCCTTAACATGCGCTCACGCTGATTATAATAAATATCATTTAATAAAACGATATTTCCTCAAAATCTCGACTGGAAAAACTACACGGCGTGTATTAATAAATACACGGCGTGTACTTGTTTTTCATTGAAAACTACAGGACGTGTACATTCAATGTACACGGAGTGTATATCTTGTTTTCATTTATTCATTTCCTTTCCAAAATTAAAACTACACGGCGTATACATTTAATAATACACGGCATGTACTTGTTTTCAAAATAAAAACTACATGTCGTGTAATAATTAATACACGGCGTGTACTTGTTTTCATTTTATTCTTCCTTCAACATTAAAACGATTTAGGCTTCCTTTAATAATTATTAAACCACGTATGGGAATAATCTTTATTCTACTTGAGATACTTGAATACACTTAGTGTGTGACCCTCTAGGCCTCTTTCTCGTTGGCATTAGGTGGGATTGCCTAAAGACCAAGATTAATGTCTAGCAATGGGTCAAGGCACCCAAGAGAAAGATGTTGACGCTTCATTGATGTATCACCTCATACGAATTCTTACTGTGTAATTTAATCTCTTTGTTTGAATATCTCATCAAGCAGGTTTCATGGTAGTGTCATAAACCTATATGTTTGATCCGTCATTCTTTGACTACCTGAAATAAACTCATTGTTTACACCATGGCCATGGAATTTAATGCGACAGTTCTATTTCAATCAAAGGGTCGAGATATCAACTTCCATAAATGGAAGGGAAAATCCTTCCTCGACTTATCCATTAACAACATGTCACTCGTGACGCACCCAACGTACCTTACTTCCCACCAACTGTCTGTGTGACGGTTTTCATCAGTAAATCTAAGTGCGCGAGTCATGACATGAGTTAATGATAATATTCCAGTCTAAGGACCATTACACACGCTCGTATATAGCAATGTTCGATGACACCAAGACATGAGGAATTGCTATTGGCGGGTCTGTTCTCATAATCTCCCATCTTGGAGATTACCAAGTGCGAACTCCATGAGAGAGAGTCTCGTCTTCTTACGAGTACTTGCACATGACGGTCTGTATACTATGTGTCCTATCATAGTATGTCATCCAACCATAGAACTTTATTTAAGAATATTGTTATAGCATTTCAAAGTTCTCATCACAGCGGGGATATGCCATGACCTTATTAATGCAACAAATATTCCAAGACATTATTATATTACAGTCATGTAGAACAATGAACAATATATAATAAGTGAACATTCATGTAATCAAAGTACAAAATAGTTGGTTCTCAGGACATCAACCCTTACATCCCATTCTTATGGGATACGTAGAAAAAACCAGGCATTTTATCTTCAGGTCCATCCCAGGTTCATATCCCCTTTTCTCAACCACCTGGTCCGAATTCTCTTCGAGAATTATGAATGGTATGGCATATGTGGGCTTATGTACTCATTCACATCGGGTTACTTTTCATACCGTACACATTTCTCGTCACGTCCTTACCGCATGACGTTAAACTTCACGGCACTTCCAGAACTACGTGTGGCTTGATTCCCATCCTCATGGGATATGTAGGACTTCCTGAAAATCCAGCCTTTGGGTCCAGCCCTATTTCTTAAAAACCTACTCATCTTTATAGCCCCTGGCCTGAGTTCCACAGGAGGAGGTATATGGTGTGGTATGGACCCCATGTCCTCATTCACGTCAGGTTTGTAACAGCCACGCCACATACCTCTCCCTCCTAAGAGATCTTCCTTCCTCTGTTCTACACTCATCTTTTTGAGCCGACTGCTCTTGAGTTGGGCCAATCGATCCTCTTTGGCAGTTCAAAAATGTGCCCAGGAGCACTCTGGTTCAGGACCAAGAGTGTTGGATTCTACATAGACATGTTATCACCCATCTTCATGCTTTATGTTCCCCTTTATTTGGGATTTCATCATCTTTCACTTTTGAAAGTACCCCCAAACGGCATGGATGCTAGGCCCCAGTGCTCTCCTACCGCCTTGGGCTAACGTCCCTGAGAATTTTGAATGAAAAATTGATACAAGTCCTGCGTTTCGAATATGGTTAGTGGTCGACGCTCATTTTTTGTTCCCATTTCAGGTCACACGATATGGATGTTGTGTTTCAAACACAGTCAACAGTTATCCTCCATCGTCATACCACCCCATCAAGCCCTAAATATTAGTTGCATGATTCACATCCTTTTCCACTCCATCATGTCTGAGTGGAATTTCAACACTCTTGGTACTATCCCTTACTGTGCATTTGTGCGTTAGGAGGACAAATGTAACGACCCGAAATTTTTTTTTAAATAAATTTTGTTTCTTAATTTTATGTGTTATTGTTATACTCAACAAAAATGTTTCATTTGGTAACATGAGTATAATTAAAATGAGACTGTTGGGTTTTGACTGTTATTTGACCATTGGTCAATATGACCACTGGAAACTAAACATTTTTGACTATTGTCTCTAAATACAAGCAATCTTGGTTAATTAATATAGAAAGAAGATTTGATGGCCTCACCCAGTAGTCTTGGACCGATCGAAGCCCATCTAACAGAACTTGGGAAGGAGGTAGCACCACTGGGCTTTGCTCTGGACCAAACCCAAGCTGAACTTCATCGTATAAAGCTAGAACGGGATCGCCTTCGCGAGAAGTTCAAACTGATAGAAATTACTACTCGTGCGATGTTGGCCGAGCCTCCCTCGGATTCTCTCACCTTAGCACACCTTACACTTAGGTCCTATGCTGGTGTGATAAGGGGCTATGTAAGGAGACCGTAACTGTCTTGTGTAATCCTTTGTTTTAAATAAAATTTCGATTTCTTTTATGAATTTTGAAATGACCGGATAAATATAGTATGCATATTTTTGATGAATTTTAGAAAAAGGATATTTTAAATATGTTTATGTAAACCCTAAATAATTAAAAATGTGTAATGATTTTCAAAAAATGGTCTTCTGCAATTATGTTTAGTACTAAATTTAGAGTCTAATAAGATCAACTTGATTTTTGATGAATAGTAAATTATGAATAGTGATTTTATGATTAGGATTAGTAATATGACCAAATGGATTAGTAATCTCACTTAAAGAAAGTTTTAAAATAATCTAGGCACCTTGATTAAGTAATGTGATTCAATAAAATAGTTAAATAACGGTTTCATTAATTATTATTCAAGTATTAGTTTTTTCAGGTGAATAGTGTTTTTTAATTAAAAATTTAATTAAAAATAATTAGAAAATTATTTTTATAAAAATGACTTTATTTTTGAACTCAGAGCATCGATATTATGTTATGGTAATTTTTGGGGTTTTTTCTGAAAAAATGAATTTTCGATGAATAGTGTTTTTATTTAAAAATTAAATTAAAAATATTTAGAAAATTATTTTTATAAAATGGATTTAATTTTTGAAATCAGAGCATTGATATTTGGTTAATGTGAAATTTTGGGTTTTTTCTGAGAAAGTTGAATTTTCGGTGAATAGTGAAAGTATAGTTTTTAAGTTACGGGTGTTTAATGACATCATTAAATGATGTATTAAGTATATATTCAATATGGTCGAATTATGAATAGTAAGATAAGGTGTGAGGTGTCCCAAGTGGCCAATACCATGGGCAAATACCATGGGCAAGCCCATGGTTTTGCCAAAACCACTAGTGAGGTGTCCCTTGGCCATTAATGTCTTGTCCCCTCACTTTCCCTATAAATACCAAGCCCTCCTCTCATCCATTCGACTCCCCACTCATTCCCAACGAATTTCTGGTCTCATTACCTCCCAAGGAGTCCTCCCAAGGTGCCCCCAAGCCCTCAAGGTCCCAACCTTTGAGGTTTAAGAGTTACATTTTAAGGTAAGGGATCCGACCCCTCTCTTTCTTTTCAAGTAATCTCTTTTATGTCATTTCTTTTATACTCCATGTTCTTATGTTGGAGGATGTTCTTTTATATTCATACTACTGCCTATTTCATGTTCATATGATGGGAGACCCCCCTTGCTCTCATCAATTCGTTTTAAGAATGTTTAAGTGGCGCCGTTAGGCTGCCGAATTTTTAAGGGATTCTTTCACCTTCCTCGTTTTCAAGTTCTATTTTCATTCAAGTCTTTCATGTTCCTTTTTATTATGTTGGGGTATGATCTATAAATTATCATACTGATATTTTATGATCATATTATGAGAGACCCCATTTGATCGCTTCAATTCAGTATTTTGAAGTTTTAAGTGGCGTCGTTAGGCTGCCGAATTTTTAAGTAGTTCTTCACCCTTCTCGTTTTGAAGTTCTACTTTCATGTCAATTATTTCAAGTTCCTTTTTGTTATATTGGGGTATGATCTCTATATATATCATACTGGACTCTTATGTTCATATGATGAGAGACCCCATTTGATCTCTTCAATTCAGTATTTTGATGTTTTAAGTGGCGCCGTTAGGCTGCCGAATTTTTAAGTGGTTCTTCACCCTTCTCGTTCTGAAGTTCTACTTTCATGTCGATTCTTTCAAGTTCCTTTTTGTTATGCTGGGGAATTATCTCTATATCTATAATACTGATCTCTTATGATCATATGATGAGGGACCCTATTTGATCTTGTCAAATCATTTTCTTTTGAAGTTAAGTGACGCCGTAAGGCTGCCGAATTTTCATAAGAGAAATCTAATTTTTTTTCCTTCCATGTTTTTCATTTCAAATGGTATGTCCCTAAAATTTCATTACCATGTCCATATGTCCTTCTTATTCTTTCACCCTACTGTTTTATGGATCATTTATGAAAGGGTGACCCATGTCCCCTCTCATTTTAATGTTTTCTAAAACCCCGAAACTTAGCCGTTATGCTGCAGAATTTTCCCCTCAAAATGCCTCTCTCTTTTCTCAAAAATTATTTTATGTTATAAAGTGAATACTCAAAGCTCTTATTTCTACAAGGGTATTCTCATATATATATAAATGTTCCATTTTAAATTCTGGGATTTACATACATGAGACCCGCTTTCCCTTTCCGTGGGTTTAAAGTGACGTAAAGATCATGTCTTTAAAGCAGTTTTTAAAAGGTTATGATTATGAAATGAAACCCATTTATTTTATGCTATGTGGGTTATTTATGAAATGTTTGATGATGATATATGTGGCTCACATGATAATAAAGTCAAATTTAAGGGTGCGCCCTGATAGCGCTCCAATGCATTGGGTAATGATGTAACCACTAGAGATTACAATTTTCACGATACCTTGGTGAATAACCTTGGTAATTTTCAAATGACACCTTGGGGATGGACCTTGGTGATATGTTCATGATTGTCTATGTTAAATGATGTAGCCACATCTTCAAGTTATGAAAAATTTTGTTTTTATTATGAAATTCCTCATGATTTCTTTCTCATGCCTTAAAGTTCTTTTCATGTCCTTATTGAAGTATATCAAGTTTACATGTAAAATGTTCCTCTTGTTTCCCTTACTGGGCCTTCTGCTCACCCTTTCTTTTGATGTATGTCCCCAGGTTATGAGATGAAGTAATGAACCTAGAATGAACTTAAGGAGACGGCTTTCAAGTGTTTAAGAAGAATGTTTTATATTGTTTTCATGTATTATGTTCCTGGTTTCCAAGACACTAGACCTTAAAGATCCTCAGTTTTGTGTAATGTAATGAAAGTTTATGTTATAAAAAGGCTGGATGCTATAGTTGGTATCAAAGGATGGTTTAGTTATTTGTGGAAATTAGGATATGAAAACTCTAGGAGGAACCCTATAGAAAAGTTTAATATAGGAAATCTTCCTGGTATTTTGGTGAGTATTGAGTAAGGGGTTGCCAAGCAAATACATCCCTGTCTGGATACGAGCAGGTAGAGGTGGCTCTGGCACAGATGTACATAGGGGTAAAACCCGAAAACACCGCTTTGAGCTAGACTCGAACGGGAACTGGTACACGACAACGGGCCTTGCTGCACTCTTGGTTACGACACTCCCGGGGGATATGCTTTGGTTAATTCATAAGCTTGGTATGAACCATTGTTAAAGGAACAAAGATAAAATAAAATAAAGGTTCACATAAGAATATATGATCATTCATAACCTATATGGGAACCTAGGAGATCACAAGTTAGGGTATACCTTCCATATACAAGTTATCCTTATATGCTTTCAGTTCCTTTTCATGATTATTAGCTAAGTACTTAAGCCCCTAATTATGCTTTCTCTTCTTAGTAAATGGTGGGAAATGGAAGAACATGTTCCGACAACCAATGTGATAGGAAATGAGACGATTTTCGTATTAATATGACTGGGATGATTAGGGGATTAAAATATGATTATTATTTTGGAAGACGTCCATTATTTTGGGAACCATATTTGATCGAGGTAAATAGATTACTATGGTATTTTCATTGAGGAGTAAGGTTGACTTATATTTTGAAGAATTGATGAATTTAAGGTGAACTTATAGTAATTTAGGTTACTTATGGGAATGACTAACCTATCTTGGGTAAAATATGTTTAGGTTAGCTACTTTTTTTTATAAGATGTTAGGAGTGGTTGTTGTTGTCTGGAGATGAACAATGAAGTTGTTTTGGAAGAATATGTTATCAAATCCTTCTTGTATTTGGGTTTCAATCTTAGTTTGGTTTGTTTTGAGGAATTTTAAGGACCGTTATTTATGGAATGGTCTATGATGAACTTTGGGTAGTACCATGGAACTTTGATGATTTAAAAGTAGTTTCCATTCCTATTGGATTCTTTCTTTTTGAAGAGTTGTTTTACCTTAACCTTTCTGTTTTTGGGATAATGTTTAAAGATAGAAGAAATAGATAGTTAATCTTTTGTAGATAATGTGATTCTATAGAAGATGATTCTTGTGCTTTTATGAGACCAAGTGTTTTTTAATTCTCATCATTTGGAGAAAAGATTAGTGTTGGTAGGGACTTGTTAAAGGATGAAACTCTACTTGAAGGTAGGTATATTTTCTTATGTTTTTGTTCTATGTAGTAAATGAAATCCTCAAAATTATGAAAAGAAACGTAAAACAAAAATGTTGTTGGTTTATGTTTCCTACTAGGTAATCAAAGACCGTTTACATACATCATAAGTTTGGGATTTTCTCATGGTTAACTTTCTCCTAATCATGTTCTCTATCACTCTCCCTTAGAACTTGACCCTTTGTTTTTTCCTCCATGTCCATGTTTTCCTACATGGAACCCTAGTGTGGGTTAACTCGGGTGACCTTTGTACTTCCCTTTCTTTATTTTAAAGTAATAGTTTTACTGACTCCTTTTCCGATGTGGGACTTTCAATGAAATTTCAAAACCCAATTTTAAAATTGCGAGGACGCAATTTCTTAAGGGGGGAAGATTGTAACGACCCGAAATTTTTTTTTAAATAAATTTTGTTTCTTAATTTTATGTGTTATTGTTATACTCAACAAAAATGTTTCATTTGGTAACATGAGTATAATTAAAATGAGACTGTTGGGTTTTGACTGTTATTTGACCATTGGTCAATATGACCACTGGAAACTAAACATTTTTGACTATTGTCTCTAAATACAAGCAATCTTGGTTAATTAATATAGAAAGAAGATTTGATGGCCTCACCCAGTAGTCTTGGACCGATCGAAGCCCATCTAACAGAACTTGGGAAGGAGGTAGCACCACTGGGCTTTGCTCTGGACCAAACCCAAGCTGAACTTCATCGTATAAAGCTAGAACGGGATCGCCTTCGCGAGAAGTTCAAACTGATAGAAATTACTACTCGTGCGATGTTGGCCGAGCCTCCCTCGGATTCTCTCACCTTAGCACACCTTACACTTAGGTCCTATGCTGGTGTGATAAGGGGCTATGTAAGGAGACCGTAACTGTCTTGTGTAATCCTTTGTTTTAAATAAAATTTCGATTTCTTTTATGAATTTTGAAATGACCGGATAAATATAGTATGCATATTTTTGATGAATTTTAGAAAAAGGATATTTTAAATATGTTTATGTAAACCCTAAATAATTAAAAATGTGTAATGATTTTCAAAAAATGGTCTTCTGCAATTATGTTTAGTACTAAATTTAGAGTCTAATAAGATCAACTTTATTTTTTGATGAATAGTAAATTATGAATAGTGATTTTATGATTAGGATTAGTAATATGACCAAATGGATTAGTAATCTCACTTAAAGAAAGTTTTAAAATAATCTAGGCACCTTGATTAAGTAATGTGATTCAATAAAATAGTTAAATAACGGTTTCATTAATTATTATTCAAGTATTAGTTTTTTCAGGTGAATAGTGTTTTTTAATTAAAAATTTAATTAAAAATAATTAGAAAATTATTTTTATAAAAATGACTTTATTTTTGAACTCAGAGCATCGATATTATGTTATGGTAATTTTTGGGGTTTTTTCTGAAAAAATGAATTTTCGATGAATAGTGTTTTTATTTAAAAATTAAATTAAAAATATTTAGAAAATTATTTTTATAAAATGGATTTCATTTTTGAAATCAGAGCATTGATATTTGGTTAATGTGAAATTTTGGGTTTTTTCTGAGAAAGTTGAATTTTCGGTGAATAGTGAAAGTATAGTTTTTAAGTTACGGGTGTTTAATGACATCATTAAATGATGTATTAAGTATATATTCAATATGGTCGAATTATGAATAGTAAGATAAGGTGTGAGGTGTCACAAGTGGCCAATACCATGGGCAAATACCATGGGCAACCCCATGGTTTTGCCAAAACCACTAGTGAGGTGTCCCTTGGCCATTAATGCCTTGTCCCCTCACTTTCCCTATAAATACCAAGCCCTCCTCTCATCCATTCGACTCCCCACTCATTCCCAACGAATTTCTGGTCTCATTACCTCCCAAGGAGTCCTCCCAAGGTGTCCCCAAGCCCTCAAGGTCCCAACCTTTGAGGTTTAAGAGTTACATTTTAAGGTAAGGGATCTGACCCCTCTCTTTCTTTTCAAGTAATCTCTTTTATGTCATTTCTTTTATACTCCATGTTCTTATGTTGGAGGATGTTCTTTTATATTCATCCTACTGCCTATTTCATGTTCATATGATGGGAGACCCCCCTTGCTCTCATCAATTCGTTTTAAGAATGTTTAAGTGGCGCCGTTAGGCTGCCGAATTTTTAAGGGATTCTTTCACCTTCCTCGTTTTCAAGTACTATTTTCATTCAAATCTTTCATGTTCCTTTTTATTATGTTGGGGTATGATCTCTAAATTATCATACTGATCTTTTATGATCATATTATGAGAGACCCCATTTGATCGCTTCAATTCAGTATTTTGAAGTTTTAAGTGGCGTCGTTAGGCTGCCGAATTTTTAAGTAGTTCTTCACCCTTCTCGTTTTGAAGTTCTACTTTCATGTCAATTATTTCAAGTTCCTTTTTGTTATATTGGGGTATGATCTCTATATATATCATACTGTACTCTTATGTTCATATGATGAGAGACCCCATTTGATCTCTTCAATTCAGTATTTTGATGTTTTAAGTGGCGCCGTTAGGCTGCCGAATTTTTAAGTGGTTCTTCACCCTTCTCGTTCTGAAGTTCTACTTTCATGTCGATTCTTTCAAGTTCCTTTTTGTTATGCTGGGGAATTATCTCTATATCTATAATACTGATCTCTTATGATCATATGATGAGGGACCCTATTTGATCTTGTCAAATCATTTTCTTTTGAAGTTAAGTGACGCCGTAAGGCTGCCGAATTTTCATAAGAGAAATCTAATTTTTTTTCCTTCCATGTTTTTCATTTCAAATGGTATGTCCCTAAAATTTCATTACCATGTCCATATGTCCTTCTTATTCTTTCACCCTACTGTTTTATGGATCATTTATGAAAGGGTGACCCATGTCCCCTCTCAT
Source organism: Viscum album (assembly GCA_963277665.1). Lineage (NCBI taxonomy): Eukaryota > Viridiplantae > Streptophyta > Magnoliopsida > Santalales > Viscaceae > Viscum > Viscum album. The sequence goes on from OY728132.1 coordinate 1,719,285,880, forward strand.
TTTAATGTTTTCTAAAACCCCGAAACTTAGCCGTTATGCTGCAGAATTTTCCCCTCAAAATGCCTCTCTCTTTTCTCAAAAATTATTTTATGTTATAAAGTGAATACTCAAAGCTCTTATTTCTACAAGGGTATTCTCATATATATATAAATGTTCCATTTTAAATTCTGGGATTTACATACATGAGACCCGCTTTCCCTTTCCGTGGGTTTAAAGTGACGTAAAGATCATGTCTTTAAAGCAGTTTTTAAAAGGTTATGATTATGAAATGAAACCCATTTATTTTATGCTATGTGGGTTATTTATGAAATGTTTGATGATGATATATGTGGCTCACATGATAATAAAGTCAAATTTAAGGGTGCGCCCTGATAGCGCTCCAATGCATTGGGTAATGATGTAACCACTAGAGATTACAATTTTCACGATACCTTGGTGAATAACCTTGGTAATTTTCAAATGACACCTTGGGGATGGACCTTGGTGATATGTTCATGATTGTCTATGTTAAATGATGTAGCCACATCTTCAAGTTATGAAAAATTTTGTTTTTATTATGAAATTCCTCATGATTTCTTTCTCATGCCTTAAAGTTCTTTTCATGTCCTTGTTGAAGTATATCAAGTTTACATGTAAAATGTTCCTCTTGTTTCCCTTACTGGGCCTTTTGCTCACCCTTTCTTTTGATGTATGTCCCCAGGTTATGAGATGCAGTAATGAACCTAGAATGAACTTAAGGAGACGGCTTTCAAGTGTTTAAGAAGAATGTTTTATATTGTTTTCATGTATTATGTTCCTGGTTTCCAAGACACTAGACCTTAAAGATCCTCAGTTTTGTGTAATGTAATGAAAGTTTATGTTATAAAAAGGCTGGATGCTATAGTTGGTATCAAAGGATGGTTTAGTTATTTGTGGAAATTAGGATATGAAAACTCTAGGAGTAACCCTATAGAAAAGTTTAATATAGGAAATCTTCCTGGTATTTTGGTGAGTATTGAGTAAGGGGTTGCCAAGCAAATACATCCCTGTCTGGATACGAGCAGGTAGAGGTGGCTCTGGCACAGATGTACATAGGGGTAAAACCCGAAAACACCGCTTTGAGCTAGACTCGAACGGGAACTGGTACACGACAACGGGCCTTGCTGCACTCTTGGTTACGACACTCCCGGGGGATATGCTTTGGTTAATTCATAAGCTTGGTATGAACCATTGTTAAAGGAACAAAGATAAAATAAAATAAAGGTTCACATAAGAATATATGATCATTCATAACCTAGATGGGAACCTAGGAGATCACAAGTTAGGGTATACCTTCCATATACAAGTTATCCTTATATGCTTTCAGTTCCTTTTCATGATTATTAGCTAAGTACTTAAGCCCCTAATTATGCTTTCTCTTCTTAGTAAATGGTGGGAAATGGAAGAACATGTTCCGAAAACCAATGTGATAGGAAATGCGACGATTTTCGTATTAATATGACAGGGATGATTAGGGGATTAAAATATGATTATTATTTTGGAATACGTTCATTATTTTGGGAACCATATTTGATCGAGGTAAATAGATTACTATGGTATTTTCATTGAGGAGTAAGGTTGACTTATATTTTGAAGAATTGATGAATTTAAGGTGAACTTATAGTAATTTAGGTTACTTATGGGAATGACTAACCTATCTTGGGTAAAATATGTTTAGGTTAGCTACTTTTTTTTATAAGATGTTAGGAGTGGTTGATGTTGTCTGGAGATGAACAATGAAGTTGTTTTGGAAGAATATGTTATCAAATCCTTCTTGTATTTGGGTTTCAATCTTAGTTTGGTTTGTTTTGAGGAATTTTAAGGACCGTTATTTATGGAATGGTCTATGATGAACTTTGGGTAGTACCATGGAACTTTGATGATTTAAAAGTAGTTTCCATTCCTATTGGATTCTTTCTTTTTGAAGAGTTGTTTTAACTTAACCTTTCTGTTTTTGGGATAATGTTTAAAGATAGAAGAAATAGATAGTTAATCTTTTGTAGATAATGTGATTCTATAGAAGATGATTCTTGTGCTTTTATGAGACCAAGTGTTTTTTAATTCTCATCATTTGGAGAAAAGATTAGTGTTGGTAGGGACTTGTTAAAGGATGAAACTCTACTTGAAGGTAGGTATATTTTCTTATGTTTTTGTTCTATGTAGTAAATGAAATCCTCAAAATTATGAAAAGAAACGTAAAACAAAAATGTTATTGGTTTATGTTTCCTACTAGGTAATCAAAGACCGTTTACACACATCATAAGTTTGGGATTTTCTCATGGTTAACTTTCTCCTAATCATGTTCTCTATCACTCTCCCTTAGAACTTGACCCTTTGTTTTTTCCTCCATGTCCATGTTTTCCTACATGGAACCCTAGTGTGGGTTAACTCGGGTGACCTTTGTACTTCCCTTTCTTTATTTTAAAGTAATAGTTTTACTGACTCCTTTTCCGATGTGGGACTTTCAATGAAATTTCAAAACCCAATTTTAAAATTGCGAGGACGCAATTTCTTAAGGGGGGAAGATTGTAACGACCCGAAATTTTTTTTTAAATAAATTTTGTTTCTTAATTTTATGTGTTATTGTTATACTCAACAAAAATGTTTCATTTGGTAACATGAGTATAATTAAAATGAGACTGTTGGGTTTTGACTGTTATTTGACCATTGGTCAATATGACCACTGGAAACTAAACATTTTTGACTATTGTCTCTAAATACAAGCAATCTTGGTTAATTAATATAGAAAGAAGATTTGATGGCCTCACCCAGTAGTCTTGGACCGATCGAAGCCCATCTAACAGAACTTGGGAAGGAGGTAGCACCACTGGGCTTTGCTCTGGACCAAACCCAAGATGAACTTCATCGTATAAAGCTAGAACGGGATCGCCTTCGCGAGAAGTTCAAACTGATAGAAATTACTACTCGTGCGATGTTGGCCGAGCCTCCCTCGGATTCTCTCACCTTAGCACACCTTACACTTAGGTCATATGCTGGTGTGATAAGGGGCTATGTAAGGAGACCGTAACTGTCTTGTGTAATCCTTTGTTTTAAATAAAATTTCGATTTCTTTTATGAATTTTGAAATGACCGGATAAATATAGTATGCATATTTTTGATGAATTTTAGAAAAAGGATATTTTAAATATGTTTATGTAAACCCTAAATAATTAAAAATGTGTAATGATTTTCAAAAAATGGTCTTCTGCAATTATGTTTAGTACTAAATTTAGAGTCTAATAAGATCAACTTGATTTTTGATGAATAGTAAATTATGAATAGTGATTTTATGATTAGGATTAGTAATATGACCAAATGGATTAGTAATCTCACTTAAAGAAAGTTTTCAAATAATCTAGGCACCTTGATTAAGTAATGTGATTCAATAAAATAGTTAAATAACGGTTTCATTAATTATTATTCAAGTATTAGTTTTTTCAGGTGAATAGTGTTTTTTAATTAAAAATTTAATTAAAAATAATTAGAAAATTATTTTTATAAAAATGACTTTATTTTTGAACTCAGAGCATCGATATTATGTTATGGTAATTTTTGGCGTTTTTTCTGAAAAAATGAATTTTCAATGAATAGTGTTTTTATTTAAAAATTAAATTAAAAATATTTAGAAAATTATTTTTATAAAATGGATTTCATTTTTGAAATCAGAGCATTGATATTTGGTTAATGTGAAATTTTGGGTTTTTTCTGAGAAAGTTGAATTTTCGGTGAATAATGAAAGTATAGTTTTTAAGTTACGGGTGTTTAATGACATCATTAAATGATGTATTAAGTATATATTCAATATGGTCGAATTATGAATAGTAAGATAAGGTGTGAGGTGTCCCAAGTGGCCAATACCATGGGCAAATACCATGGGCAAGCCCATGGTTTTGCCAAAACCACTAGTGAGGTGTCCCTTGGCCATTAATGCCTTGTCCCCTCACTTTCCCTATAAATACCAAGCCCTCCTCTCATCCATTCGACTCCCCACTCATTCCCAACGAATTTCTGGTCTCATTACCTCCCAAGGAGTCCTCCCAAGGTTCCCCCAAGCCCTCAAGGTCCCAACCTTTGAGGTTTAAGAGTTACATTTTAAGGTAAGGGATCCGACCCCTCTCTTTCTTTTCAAGTAATCTCTTTTATGTCATTTCTTTTATACTCCATGTTCTTATGTTGGAGGATGTTCTTTTATATTCATCCTACTGACTATTTCATGTTCATATGATGGGAGACCCCCCTTGCTCTCATCAATTCGTTTTAAGAATGTTTAAGTGGCGCCGTTAGGCTGCCGAATTTTTAATGGATTCTTTCACCTTCCTCGTTTTCAAGTTCTATTTTCATTCAAGTCTTTCATGTTCCTTTTTATTATGTTGGGGTATGATCTCTAAATTATCATACTGATATTTTATGATCATATTATGAGAGACCTCATTTGATCGCTTCAATTCAGTATTTTGAAGTTTTAAGTGGCGTCGTTAGGCTGCCGAATTTTTAAGTAGTTCTTCACCCTTCTCGTTTTGAAGTTCTACTTTCATGTCAATTATTTCAAGTTACTTTTTGTTATATTGGGGTATGATCTCTATATATATCATACTGGACTCTTATGTTCATATGATGAGAGACCCCATTTGATCTCTTCAATTCAGTATTTTGATGTTTTAAGTGGCGCCGTTAGGCTGCCGAATTTTTAAGTGGTTTTTCACCCTTCTCATTCTGAAGTTCTACTTTCATGTCGATTCTTTCAAGTTCCTTTTTGTTATGCTGGGGAATTATCTCTATATCTATAATACTGATCTCTTATGATCATATGATTAGGGACCCTATTTGATCTTGTCAAATCATTTTCTTTTGAAGTTAAGTGACGCCGTAAGGCTGCCGAATTTTCATAAGAGAAATCTAATTTTTTTTCCTTCCATGTTTTTCATTTCAAATGGTATGTCCCTAAAATTTCATTACCATGTCCATATGTCCTTCTTATTCTTTCACCCTACTGTTTTATGGATCATTTATGAAAGGGTGACCCATGTCCCCTCTCATTTTAATGTTTTCTAAAACCCCGAAACTTAGCCGTTATGCTGCAGAATTTTCCCCTCAAAATGCCTCTCTCTTTTCTCAAAAATTATTTTATGTTATAAAGTGAATACTCAAAGCTCTTATTTCTACAAGGGTATTCTCATATATATATAAATGTTCCATTTTAAATTCTTGGATTTACATACATGAGACCCGCTTTCCCTTTCCGTGGGTTTAAAGTGACGTAAAGATCATGTCTTTAAAGTAGTTTTTAAAACGTTATGATTATGAAATGAAACCCATTTATTTTATGCTATGTGGTTTATTTATGAAATGTTTGATGATGATATATGTGGCTCACATGATAATAAAGGCAAATTTAAGGGTGTGCCCTGATAGCGCTCCAATGCATTGGGTAATGATGTAACCACTAGAGATTACAATTTTCACGATACCTTGGTGAATAACCTTGGTAATTTTCAAATGACACCTTGGGGATGGACCTTGGTGATATGTTCATGATTGTCTATGTTAAATGATGTAGCCACATCTTCAAGTTATGAAAAATTTTGTTTTTATTATGAAATTCCTCATGATTTCTTTCTCATGCCTTAAAGTTCTTTTCATGTCCTTATTGAAGTATATCAAGTTTACATGTAAAATGTTCCTCTTGTTTCCCTTACTGGGCCTTCTGCTCACCCTTTCTTTTGATGTATGTCCCCAGGTTATGAGATGCAGTAATGAACCTAGAATGAACTTAAGGAGACGGCTTTCAAGTGTTTAAGAAGAATGTTTTATATTGTTTTCATGTATTATGTTCCTGGTTTCCAAGACACTAGACCTTAAAGATCCTCAGTTTTGTGTAATGTAATGAAAGTTTATGTTATAAAAAGGTTGGATGCTATAACAAAGCTATGGTGAGGCATCATTCGGGGCTCCATACCGATTTACCCTTTGTGTGCATTTTATGTGTTGCAAAGACATTCTCCGCCCTTATTTCCCACATCGAGCATAGCTCACATGGGCTTAGGGATTTGGTTGAGGTTTGCTCCCATTTGGAAGAGTCTCGCTTCTCTATGGTCTGATCTCTAAGACCTTAAACTAATATCTCTTTATTTCCTTTCCTTAAGGTGTAAAAATCGTGTCTCCTATAACTACATACTACTTGATTCCCATCATCATGGGATGCATAGGAATGCCCGGGCATCTCATCTTCGGGTCCAGCTCAGGTTCAACTAATTACCTCTTCTGCTTGGCCTTTTGGCTCTGAATTTCATAGGATTATGTGGTGTGGTGTGAGCTTACGTCCTCATTCACGGCAGGTTTGCAATAGCTACACCACGTACTCCCCTTCTATGAGCTAGTCTCTCCTACCTCTTGTCATGCATGACATTAAACTACACCCTCAGAACTACCTATAGCTTGATTTCTATCCTCATGGGATACATAGAAACACCTAGACATTGCATCCACGGGTCTAGCCCCATATTCTATGACCTTTTCTGGCCTCTCAACCTGAGGTTTGTTCCCCATAATTGTGGGTGGTGTGGTGTGGACCTCGTCCTCATTCATGTCGGGTATGCTTTATCACACCATGCGCATCCCCCCTCTAAAACCTTGTCTCTTCTATATGCATCCAAACCATATGACCTTAAACTATGTTTCCTGGTCCCATGTGACTTTAAACTATTGTGTATTTACTACACAATGTTAAAATGTAGGGGTTGGTCCTATCATACGACCCCAAACTATGACGTTATCATCCTGGATGCACGACGAAAAACAGAACCACATTGTGATGTCCTCATTCGAGGGGACATCATGTTTGGTAGTGGTTATTCACCATACCATTTTTCAATGCCTGCATATGGCTTGATTCCTGTAGCGACTCCTAGATTCTCCGTCCTAGGTTTATCACTTCACAAAAAACACACACATCCATCCTAGAGAACAAACAAGATCTATCAAATGCCGCTTTTTTGGTGCGTGGGCTAGACTCACACGATAGTATTGTCCCTGGCATTGGTACCCTACCATGCCACTTCTAGAACTACATATGGATTGATTCCCATCATCATGGGGTACGTAGGAATTCCCACACACTTTGCTTCGGGCCCATCCTAACTTTCATTTTCAGTCCCTTGACCCAAAACCTCCCCGAGAAACGCATGGTGTGATACAGACTCCTATTTTCCTCATTCACGTTGGGTTTAATAATTATCACACCACATGTCTCCCTCCCTCCTTTTCATATATGTTCCGATCTCTAAGACCTTAAAACTAAGTTCTCTTTGCATCCTTGTCGCAAGACGTAAAACTGCACAACATTTCTCAGAACTACGTGTGGTTTGATTCCCATCCTCATGGGATACGTAGGAACACCCAGACATTCTGTCTGTAGGTCCATCCCCAGGAATCTTAAGTCATGCCCCTTTGTTTTCGGCCCCTTGTCCTAAACTCTTTTGGGAACATGTGGTATGGCGAGTACCTCTTGGGATCTCATTCAAGTCCCCTCTTAATGGTCCCCTCTACGACTTTAAGTTAGGAGCATGCGACCCCAGGACCCTAGTCCATGGAAAGGGATTCGACCTCCTCTACCTGACACATCTTATTGGAATACTCGAATGTGTTGTGGAAAAGAGCCCAAAGTGTGGAGTTTTCACATCGATATTCCCTCATTTCGTGTCCACACTTCATGAGCCCTTTATTTAGATCATCATCTTCTTCCATGTCTGAAGGGAACCCCTCTATGGTCTAGTCTCATGCCACATTGGCTTACCTACTGTATTGGGACAATTCCCCAGAATACCTCAGACGACATTTTGCGAGAGGTCCCGTGTTTTGAACATGGTCAGCGATCGACCCTCATTTGTCTGTCCCCATGCTAGGCTAACACAAAATAGATTCTTTGTTTCAAACATGGTCAGCAGCTATCCTTTATCTTCATGCCACTATAGTTGTGATCCAGATCTTGAGCAACATTATTCACATCTTTCCACTCCCTTATGTTCAAGTGGAATTCTAACACAATCAGTTTTACACCTCTGCACATTAATGTGCATTAGGCAGGCGAGTCAATAATTATGGGGTGTCATTCACCTAGTGTTCCATTGCCCCTAATGTATGCCTCCCTGTACCAGGGAAATCCCACCGCTACTCCTTATTTCCCACATCGAGCACGACTCATGTGGGCTTAGTAGTTTTGGTGGGATGTGTACCGGTGCATCTGTATCAAACAGGATTTTCGTCCTGCATGACGTTAAATTGTAATCCCAGAACTACGTGCGACTTGATTCCCATCCTGATGGGATACGTAGGAATGCCCGACCACTTTGTCTCTAGCCCAGCCTAACTTTCACTTTTGGTCCCTTGACCTGAAACAAAAAACTTCCCCTGGGGATACGTGGTTTGGTGCAAACTCCTTATGTCCTTATTCACATCGGGTTTATAGCTACTGTATCACGTACTCCCTTTTTAGGATCTCCCCTTTCACTCTCCATTATACCGTATGATGTTAAACTACATGAGTCCACATGTCCTCGATACATGAAATTAAACTATGGTTCTACCCTAAACAAGTTCAGGATTCCCCATGTTAATTATGGGATGCGTCAGCTTCCTCGCCAAAGAGGATTCCCCCTACCAGCATTGGTTTTTGACCACGTTGTGATCGAGAACTATGTTTGGCTTGATTCCTGTCCTCATGGGATACGTAACGACGCTCAGGCAATTCGCCTTGGGCCTATCCCCAGGTCCTTTAAACTATGTGCATCGTCCTCACCGTACAATGCTTAAACTATGTGTCTATCTTCCTCATTGGTATGACGTAAAACTACAAGGCATTCCAAGTCCTTACCAGAGAGTTCCTATTCATAAGTAGGTATGATCCCTGATCAGGCTGATGCACCCACCTAATGTGTTTCCACAACGGTGGTGTAATTTCAAGAGTGTTGGACTCTATTCAACCAACCAATCACTCCACCCTTTACGCTTCATGTGCCCTTTATTTGGACCCTCGTCATCGTTCATGTCTGAAGGAACCCTCTAACAGTACGGGTGCTGGCCTATGGCTCGCCTACTATCCTGGGCTAACGTTCCAGAATACTAATAGATGACATTTTGATTCAGGCCTCATATTTCAAACATGGTCAGCGATTGGCCCTCATTTGTTGTCCTCATTTCAGGTTAACACAATAGGGATATTGTGTTTCGAACACAGTCAACAGTTATCCTTAGTTGTCACGTCACCCCTACAGTGTTCCAAATTTTGGGTATCGTGATTCACACCTTCCAATCCCCTCTGTTTAGATTGATTCTAATGCCCCTGGTGTTACCCCGCTTGTGCGCCAGAGCACATTGGGAAAATGGAAATTCGACTGTTTTGAGAACTTCATCCTCTAGTCAGGCCTCCCTCTTTCTTCCCGAAAATCCAGATTGGTTATTCAAACCCTGGATTCCCAAAGCTTGGTCAACATTATCATATTTGGATGGAATAATGAAGTAGTCATCCCTTGTTTCTCACATCAGGAACGACCCACTTGAGCTTGGGGATTAATCACTAAATATTTCATGAATGTGATGAAAATGCAGTAAACCAAAACAAATAACGAAACTCATGCATGCAACCAGCATAAACAATCAAAGCATAAAAGTATGTTTAAAAGTTCACATGCATTACAGCACCCAAGGATCATCCCCTCCCATGGATGGTTTAACCTATTCAACAGAGCATTCTAGCTCCGCCACTCTCTGGCTTATGGTGTCCAGGATCCGCTATTGCCTGTTTAGCTCCTGCTCCTCCTCGGCAGTGATGGGGCGTAGATCATCAGCCACGATCCAAGCCCACTCCTCATTGGTTAGGATGATAGTCATCTCCTTGAAGGCTCGCTTCATCTGTTCTTCAGCCTCTATCAGCTGGGCTATTAGGCACAACACGAGATCCGATTGTGCATTGAGGAAAGTGGAGTACTCGTTCGCTCGTGCCCGCAACTATTGAATCTCACTTCCGGCCTCCTGGATCCTCTTGATGTTCACTGATTTCCTCCATTTCCAGCCCACACCAAGGCTACGATCATGCTCCCGAATCTTCTCTTCCATGAAGTTTCGAATGAGTATATGAGGACGCTTGGCATCCACTCCCCCGGCGCATAGCTCACACAGAAGGGAACGAAGCCTCCCCATATGGTTTATCCATTGCACTTGAAGAGTTTCCTCGATGAAGTGCTTGATTAGCTTCCATGATCGGCAACAGACAATCTTGTTATCTTCTTCATCAGAAGTTGTCTCGTCCTGGTCCGTGGGGTCAGTGGGTTCATATGTAGAGAACGCCTCCAAGAACTCATCATCAGGATCTTCGTATGGTGTTTGGTTGGGTAGGTCAGGACCCATGTCAGCCGATTGATCCTCATCATCGGATTCCACCTCAATGATTTCATGATCAATCCTGTTGACGATCTCGCCTATGGTTGGGAGCGCTGCAGTTTGGTCAGCTCGGGCGTCCTCTTCTACGATCACCGGCATTCCCCTAAGAAAGGTAGCACCAGGAGCTACAACCATCCTCACCAAGGCGGCCCATGCCATTTGAAGAAATGTGCATACAAAAAGTGCGCGGGCATCAGTTAACATAATTAATGAAGGAAAGCTACAAATTTCGTAAAGGAGACTTACAGAGGTCAAATAGTCAACCTCTCTCCTGATTTTTTGTCATTGGTACCTCGAGGCGTGGCCCCCCTTTATATGGTTGGGAAGTCTAAAGGCTCTGGGAGGACCACCTTGGGTGTTATGGCCCTGCTGGGAATGATAATCGTCGTATCCGCGGGCACAGAACCCGAACTTCTCGCAGCTGCATCTACCATTGCGCGAGAGTGGGTTTTTCATATGAGGCCCTCCTGCATAGGTCATATTTTAGTTGAGAAGTCCTAAATGACCTGGATGAAGACTACAAGGAAGTGTTTTAGGGTCTTACCTCAAGGGACTCTACAAACTCTTCTAGATTCGAGTCTGAGTTTCCGACCCCACCCTCCTCCAGAGGGATCCCTCCACCGGCCTCCTCCCCCTAGGAGGACTCATCTGAATCTTCTGGTATAGGGAAGTGCTCTCTCAATTTGGCGGCTGAAAACTACGGAGGGTCCGTTCAATCAAGAAGCACCTTCACTCAATCTGTCATTGGATGCGAAGCACCTCGAGAGTGCACAAAGTCCTCCATCTCGGCAACGTATAGCTCCCCCTCTGCCTGGGATACCACAAAGTCGGCCCTGACAGGACCAATCACTGAAAAATCCATCCCAAGATGATTCAGATGTTACCACATCTCGAACGGCTTGAGGAATTGTCTATTAACATCCCAAATGTCTCAATCCACCGGGAAGATATTGTTCTCAAGCATACCTATGTGGCGCAGCCGCTTCCCTGGAGCCTGGGTGGGTATCCTACGGAACCCCCTAAGTGGCCTCCCCTCCAGATAACTCTGCTCCTCTGGGACCATCGGGTTCACTGATGTCGCCTACCTCTCAATTGGTGTGGGTCTCACTACCATTGCATCCCCACCACAATGGGATGTCCTTGCCACCTTCCAACCCCGACCTTGAGGTTGTGGAGGCACCCTGTCACTGGCACAGACGGTCTGCTGCTTCAACATCTCCCCTGGGTAGGCTACCTCCCAACTCTTGACATACTCCTTCACCAGCCCATAGACAGTTGTGGGTGGAGGTAGCTCATTTCGCATTTTCCTATCCTCCAATGTGAACATGAGCCACATTTACCTCATCACACACGGGTGATCCTCGTAGCGCACTCCCAAGTAAACCTGTGGGGTGAGCCTCTGCATGCACCAGAACTGCCTCGTGAAATGGTGTGGGGTGTACGGCTCGCAGAGAGGCTTGCGGTCGACCCATGCCACCAGGAATCCACCTCGAAAGGCCCATAGGTAGGACCGATGTTCCTCTGTTCCCTGGCCGTCATTAGTGAACACACCTGTTGGTAGTGGGAATGGATGGAAGTTGAACTCGTCCACCTTCCAAACCCAGTTCAACACCTACAGTAGGGTCAGCTTGGTCAGGAAACTCCCCACCGCATTCAGAATGGTTGGTCGTAAGTCCGACCCTGGAGGAGAAATAGGGTTTGAATATTCATACACACCCCTAATATGTGCCGCTATCCACCCATATAGAAGATGGAATAGCTTGCATACCCTCTGCGGCTTCTTCCCTTCGCTGATGTGTCACAACACCTTATACAGCTTAGCGACCATCGGGATCCCCAGGTTGACCTGCTCCCCTGTCGCCAATGCAGATGCCATGATGAACGTGCTCAGTCGCACGCCCATGTTTTTGTCTCTTACCGATAGAATCCAGTCGCAGATAAGCATAGACATGAATGCATCCAACCTAACCACCGGTTGTTGTTCAGTACTGATATTGAACCCCCAGGTCTTCTACTGGAAGTCCTCTAACAATCACCAGTAGGAGTGCTCCTTGCTGCACTGAACCACCTTCGGGCGGGTTGGAGGCCTCACAGGGAATTTTCCACCTGTAGGGGAATTCAGGAACTGCTTGAACCGCTGCTTAAAGTGGACATCCCTCACTGACTGTTTGTCCTCCCTAGAACTAGGTCCATCAAGGCCTTTCTAGTGGTGGCATCTACTTCGGGTCCTCTCATGTATTCATGGCAGGGAGGAACTCATCGTACATTGCCCCCAATATCGAACCCCCGAGATTTGGTACAAGTCCCATAGGATGATACCAACACCTCATAGTGAAGATGTAAGGTATTGGTCCTCGATGACAACCTACTCAGCAACTCCGGCATCAGCTGCTTCGGCTGGTAGATGTGAAATTGGGAAGCCCATGCCACCTCATACATGCCCACTCACCTCATTTCTACCCCAAACTCCTCACACGAGGCACATACCTAGTAAGCCCAGGCTCAATCGTCCGTGAAATTGTTGCTCTAGCACAGGTCCCACTCATCAGTCCACCCCTTCTCCGGGTTCCCCAAGGTTGCCTTCAGAATGGTACGGTATTGCGGAGGAGATATATCTGGTTGCAACGCCTTCCCATTGACGTTGTTAACATGGTTGTATAAAAAATTAGCATTTAAGGGTGTGAAATCCTCCCAAGTATGGTCGTCAGCTGCCCTGAACCACTGGCGCTGGCATGACATACTCCTGAACCAATAAGTCGGCTCGTCCCTTCTCACTTCAGGAATGAAGATGTCGTCCCCCAGACCAGATCCATATATAGGAAACCACTTTCATAGAGGGTAGTTCTTCTGACTCTCTGACAGCAGCTCCACCAAGGACTCGTGGTATGAATGGCTTCGCACATGCTCCCCAATGCCCAAGTTATTCGTCATTTCTTCCCTCCGGGTAGCATCTGTAAGGACCCCCTGGCAGTTTCCTAATGATCCATTTAGTCTTCAAGGTTTTCGAAATTTTGTCCTGGATTGAAGAGCTCGATCACGAAGCTCGATTTCAGAGACTGGTCATAGAGCCCTGCCACAGGCCTCGCAGGCACAAGCCGCAGAGTGCACACTCGCAGAGTCTAAAGACTCGTTGTGCGTCGCGGAGCAGAAAGGCTCAATTTGCAAAGGGCTATCACAGAGCGTGTGGAGCTTTGCGAATTGAGAGATGAGGCACGAAAACGCAAAGATAAGAAAGGAAAAAAGAGAGGTCAGCCTCCCCTATTTATAAGTGATGACCCCCTTTGCTTTTCAGCGTGTCTGGCCATGGTGAGCTTCGTAGTGCTCTCAACCCGCGCATTACCCCTCCACATCGTGACCCTGCTTCATGATCTTGCTTTGCGATTGGTCTAAATATTTGGCGATTGACCCTCAAACTTTGACCCTCGTTTTCTCCTCGACTCCAAGTCTGAGGGGGGTATTTGTTGGCGCCAAAATATGAGCATAGAAAAAGGGCACAAAGAAAAAACTCATTCCAAAGGGGATGCCTCGCGAAGCTCATTCACAGAACCCCTCATCATCGTGGCTGGTGTGAAGTCGAAGCCCCCTCTGCGGTTGCTGCAAAGTAAAAGAGGCGGGAGGCTCCACAGTTATGACGTAATTGACCGAAAGCTTTGCATCGCGAAGGGAGCCGAATCGACATCTGTGATCCTGTCAAACTTGATGGAAGCCTCCATGAGCATCGTGCAGAGAACCCAAGAGAGCTCCACGCCGAGGAGGGGATGACGGTCGACTCTACAGTTATGAAAAACTTGACGCAATCCGTGGCTGATTGCAGAGTGCCATGGATTCACACCAAGTTTTCCCTGCTTCGTGTCGCCCCTCGCCTATAAATATCAGGCTCCCCTTGAGCCTAAAGGATGGATACCCGACATTTCATTTTCTCATCTCTCAAATCACAAAGCACCTTCTACTCTGTGAAACCTTGAGAAAAAGGATCTCTTCAAGGTACTTGAGCATTGTGAAGTACCCTTCCCTTAGCTCATATACAACCCCTCTTCAAGTAGGGATGCCCTCTGTAGAGCCCATAGGCCATCGCGAAGGAATGAGATCCTCAAGGGGACTCGGGTCTTCACAAAACACTCATGCTTCACGAAGTTCCCTCTATATACATGTGAACCATATGCTAAGGCAGGGTCACTGTGCTTCTCGAAGCACATTGCTTCGTAGTGCTATGCTTTTCAAGGTACCCTTTCTTCGTAAGGTCATACTCTGTGAAAGCCTTTCCACTTCGCAAAGAACCCTTCATATGCACCTATACCCTATGCCTAGGCTAGGCCATTCCACTTCGTGAAGCATACCCCTTTGAAAAGTTCCTCCACTACGTGGAGCACCAGAGCTTTGCAAGGTCTCTTCCTGTGAACTCATTTGCTTCGCAAACCCTCCTCTCGTACGACCCTTCAAGTTCATATGAAGTGATTTCAAGGTCCCTTGGGTGGTGCTTCACATGTGTTTCTTAGCCTTATGCTTCTTCGTATAGGCACGCTAATGGCTATTACTTCTTCGCATAGTCACACTAACATGGGCCCCTCAACGTATCACTCCACAACACCCCCTCTCCATGACATTATTGATGCCTTCCCTTCCCCAAGGGTGGGTAGGTATCAGTCATGTAAGTCCTGGGGGTGCGGAGTGAACCCGCCTCGTCCGAGCTGCAGGACGTTAAACTGTCAAGCACCAACGTCCTCAGCACATGACGTTAAACTATGGCCTCGCCCCGTGCAATATACATGAGGTGCCCCATCTTGGACATTCTCCACACCTGCTCATCTCCATGGGAGTGAGATCTTCCTCACATGGAAGGAGATCCCCTTTGTTGGAGCGATGTCTGTCCACAGGGAAGGGAAACCACCTTGGTGTAAGTCCCTAGCCTTTCGTGCGGGAGATAGCACCCTTTCTCCTCTCTTCTTTTGTGCCAAAGATCAGAGGAGATATGGGCACAGGGGCCTTCGTTATCCTGTCCCTCTGCCTCTGGGCTTTGTTTCCATCGGGCCTCCATCCTGGAATAAAGTCTCAATCTCCATCTCCATGGGCCGCTAACCACGTATAATCCCCTGTTTCCTATTTGGGTTGCTAACCACATGTAATCCCCACTCCACTTCCCACATACGTACCTTTCACGACATGATCGTCAGGTATTTTCTACCTCTTGTTTCTCACACCGAGCATGACTCACGTAGGCTTAGAGTAAGCATTAACCATGGAATCTTTCTTGGTTTGCCTTAGTGTGTAATCCCCAAACCATTTCAAACTATGTGAACTTTGATCCTTATCCCTTTTCCAGGAAAGGTGCGTAGGAAGTCGCCCTAAGGTTCAAGCCCAACACCTACTTGTACTGACCCCTTCATGTCAGTTCACCTTTGTCCCACATGATGTTAAACTGTACCCCCTTACAAACTACGTGGACTTTGATCCTTGTCTCTAAGGCAAGGTACGTAAGAAGCCTTCCTGAGGTTCAATCCCAACACCCATCGGTTCTGACCACTTTACGTCAGTCCACCCTCGTCTTGTATGACGTTAAACTATATGCCCCTTTTCTTCCCACGAGACGTTAAACTATACCCATTCAAACTATGTGGGATTTGATCCTTGTCTCCTAGACAGGGTATGTAGGAAGCCTCCATGAGGTCCAACTTCAATCGACGGTAATCCGTTGTGATCCTCAATCGACGGTAAGCCATTGTAACCCCCGATCAATGGCAATCCATTGTGACCCCCAATCGACGGTTTGTCATTGTGACCCCCAATTGATGGTAATCTGTTGTGACCCCCAATCGACGGCAAGTAGTTGTGACCCCCGATCGACAGAAAGCTGTTGGGATCCACAACCAGCGGTAAACCATTGGAACCCCAGTCAGTGGTAAGTCGTTGTCAACCCCAACCAGTGGTAATCCATTGTAGTCCCATATAGCGGTAAGACATTGTACTCCCCTTCATTGGGACCCACATCTCTGGTCTGCCCCCATGGCGTCATACCAAACCGGGCCGCTAACCACGCATAAGCCCCAGCATGCCTTCGGGCCGTTTCCCTTTGCGTACACCCCGATTCTATGCCCCCATCACGAACTACGTGGACTTTGATTCTCTACTACAGGGATACGTAGGAAGCCTCCTTGAGGTTCAAGCCCATCATTCATGTCTCATCCTGGTCTCTCCATCGAGCCTATGTGTTTTGGGAAGATCATGCCCCAACCTTCCTCTGGGTTCCATCCATGCGTCCATTCTCACGAGCCGCCTCCTCAGGTGTCTCATCACCCCTCTGAACTACATGGACTTTGATTCCCTACCACGGGGACACGTAGGAGGTCTTTTCGAGGCTCAAGCCCAACATCATTGTCATCTTCATGTCAACCCCATCTCATTCTCCATCCACTTCACTTAACCATCCATATCCATCTTGATTCTTACCCAGGATGCCACATCCTGGTGAGATCATGTCATCCACCCCCTCACTACTCCTAGTAGTACTGGGGCCACTAACCACGCTTAAAACCCAAAATATCTTCAAGTCGTTGTCCTCTGCGCACACCCTGATTCATCACCCCTTTGAACTACGTGGGTTTGATCCCTATCTCTCATGATAGGGTATGTAGGAAACCTACCTGAGGTTTAATCCCAGCTAATGGAAAATCCTAGCGTCCCCTTCATAGGGACCCAAGCATCCTCGAATCTGCCTTCATTGGACGTCTTGATCCACCCATATAGTAGGACTTTCAGGTGCTCCCTCTTGGGGTTGCACTCATCTGATCCACTCCCGTCGGTATTTTGATCAGTCTGATCTATCTTCGTTAGACGTTAAACTCACGGCATACCCTGTGTTAAACATGGGAAGCTGAGGAAAACCTCAGAGACATGCCTCTAGCATATAATTCTCCGTACTCAACGTGGGATGCCTCAGGCCTCCGCGCCCTCGAGAAGCCCTATCATAAGGGGAAGAAACCCAAACGCATCAGCGTTTTAGTGTCCAGACATTCCGGTGATGTCCAATGTGACTACTCCCCTAACCGAAGGTTTCTACCCTAACTGGACCCCTTGGAATGTCCTGATAGAAGCAGTGTAATTAATCGGTTTCCATGAAGACATGGCACTGGGAAGAGTTTCACAAACAATGTCTTAAGTCTATGAGGGAGACCCGGACTAGGCAACGAGTTCCGAGGAGGAATCCACGGAAGGAGAAACCGACATCTCATCATCACATTTCGATCAAGGAGAAAACTTCTATGAATAAATGATAGATGTCGCCCACCTTTGGAAAGCGGGAATGTGGGGCAACAGATCAGCGCGTCCTCTAAAAGACGGATGCGCACCCTGGCGAAAGCGTCGGAAACATATTCAAATTAAAAACTATTTTTAGGTCTTTGGATTTCATAGTATGGTTGGGAGATGTCATTCAGTTTTTTCTTGATCAAAAAGTTTAAAAACCTTCCTTTGTTTATTATTTAACTAAACTAATTATTGGAAACCAAATTATTACTTGATTTCAAGGTAAAATAATTTTTACATTAAATCAGGTATTTCCTAAAAACTGTTTTTCATGCATTTTACATTTTTGTATTAAAATTAATTTCTTCCACTCATAGAAATTGAATATGATAAAATGGATTTCAAATTTGGAATCAGCGTGTCCAAATTTGGTAAGTAGGCCACTTTTATTTTTTTCATATAATTATGTTATCATGGGAAAAGTTAAGTTGTCCTAGTTAAGGTTAAAATGGCTTAAAAGTGGTTTAACTAGGAGATAAGGATTAAAATATTACCAAAACTTTCCCAAATGTGATTGGTTGAGTTTATTTCAACCCTCTTGCATCTTATCTTCAAATTTGATGTTCTTTGGTGCCACATGACATGATTATGATGTTTATATCATTTAATCATTTAAGAAATTTCAAGTGTGTCATTTCCCTCCCTTATAAAGGATACCACTTATCTTCTCTTCTCCACACTTCATGAGCCTTATAAATCAATAAAGCTCTGGAATAATATCTTCCTAGCTTCCTTCTTCAATTCCTAGTTTTTTCAAAATACCATCCTTTCAAGGATTAAGGTATAAGTCAAATGAGGTTTCCCTACGAAGAGGTATAACTCTTAGCCGAGTACATTCGATTTTATTTTTCTTCTACTTCCTCTAAATCTATTATACTCATCCTAAAATAATGAATTTGGTATCATTAATATATTGAGATGTTATTATAATTATGGGAGAACCATTTCCCACCTCTTTTTCATCCTACAAAAAGAAAAAACATTGTTCGTGTGTACGTATGTCTTACCATCTCTACGTAGCGGTGTAATTCGTTTTTCATCACTATTTTACGTGAATGGTTATAAAAAAGGAAATAATGAATATATATTATATTTATGACATAATTGTAGTCCTAGAAATAAAATATATCATTTACCTTTTTATTCTTCCACTCATTAAAAAAATGATGATGTTATTCATGTGTGCGTGTGAACTACCTCATCCACGAAGCGATATGATCCATTTTTCTTGTCCACCTTTCGTTGATTATTATAAATATAAATATAATAAATATATATGATATTTATATCATGATTAACATTTTAGAGATGACGGAATCATGAACAATATGCAAGGACCGAAACCACCAAACCAAAACTTATATAAAAAAACAAATCAGTTAACACCTGAAAACGAAAATTTTAATAAAGAATTATTAATAAACATATATTGAAATGTTATAAGTAGATCATATATGATATTATAATTATGTATATGGTTATGGAATAAAATTATAATAAATCTAAATTTATTGTATAGGAAATTAAAATTACTTACGAGGTGAGTCGAACTTGAGGTAAAGGATCTCATCTCAATTTCCACTCTATTGAGACATATTTGGTATTATGCACCTATTTTATTTTATGTGGTGTATACACCCATTTGATGTATTTAACATGAATCTTTATTTATTCATGGTGATTAAAATTTTGAACAAGTTTAGTCTTTCAATAGGATACAATTTAAAAGTTACCAAACAGGTAAGAAATTGTTTTGCAATCTCATTTTTTAGGGATTGCTTACATATTTCATTAAAGAAATATTATAATTTATCCTTCATAAACTCCATCTATTTTCTTATCCTCTATATATTTAAGAATTGTTCATGTTTTCTTCTAACTTTCACTCTCTTTGTAACTTGAATCAAGCAAAGAAATGTTTAAAATAAAATTTGATCTTATTTCTCTTTTTGATCGGGTATATTTTTCTTCCATATCCATATGTTTTCATAATTGTTTTACAAAAGTCTTTTATTTACTCAAATGATTTATTAAGGACATTTTATGTTTTCCTTGACTTTTTATAAGGATTGAAATGAATATTTCTAATGTTCTCTAAAAGGGTCATTTTCGACTTTCTTTTCAAAAAGTCAAAAGGAATGTTTCTTTTTAATGTATACAATGTTAACGGAATTTCCCGCCGCCATAACCATTTTACACTATTTAGCTTCCTTTACAAATTTTCAATAGTTTTACAAAGAAAACTTTTTAATGAAAGCTTATTTTAATGTTTTTCTTCCATTTTCAGTATTTCTTAAAAGGATATGATTTTAGTACAAAACCTATATTTCTAATTAATTGATGGTCATCTTTTATCTCTTATTAATTTTATGGTCATTAACCTTCTCTTAAAACGTTCACTTTCTTATGATCATTTTTTCATTGGATATTGCATTTCTCTTAAATATTCATATTCTTTATATCATGGATATGATTATTGTCTAAGTCGTATACTATTTCTACATACGACATTTTGCTATGAAAGTTATTTGATTGGCTGAGGAAATATTGATATTTTGTATTCTTTACTCAATACAAATATTTTTTGATAAGGCATGTTGTTTATGAATTAAATTGATCATTCAATATATGAGAAATGCATTGGACATGCAGTGACGAGTGGAGTCCGGTTATAGATAGCTCCACGAAGCATCGACATGTCTCAATGGACAATGGGTTTTTGGGGAATACATACCCATCGATTAAACTATCTTGGAAAAAGGCCTTAACGGTAAAGATGTCATGATATATGAGATCATGACGCCCAACATTAAGCATTTCCTTCATTGAGAATTCAGTTATTATTATCCATGTGATTACTGCATTGATATTATCCATTGATGCATTTCGTGCTCAAGTTATTGATTAAATAGAATATATTTTCAGTTATTTATCTTGTCATATTGATTATTCTTTATTTACTCATGATAGCTTCTGTTGTACGTAACATTTATTGAGCATCTAAACTCACCATTTATTTGTTTTCTTTTCCTCGGAATATGAAGAAGGATGTTATGAATAATATCAAGAATGTGAGAATGTTTCTTATGCTACATTTTTTATATTTCTAATATAATATGAGAATCATGTATGTATCTAGTTTTTTTTAAGACTGGTAAATTGATTGATCCTGTGTTGTGAGATCATTTGTATATTGTACCAATGTAATAAAGTAACACCGGTTCTGGGTTACTGGAGTTGGGGTTGTTAT
This sequence comes from Viscum album, assembly GCA_963277665.1. NCBI lineage: Eukaryota > Viridiplantae > Streptophyta > Magnoliopsida > Santalales > Viscaceae > Viscum > Viscum album. The sequence continues at coordinate 1,719,306,881 of OY728132.1, forward strand.
AGGGAGGAAGATTGGCTTGGATAAAGTTAAGGCTCACGATGCACAAATAGTTTGCACGGGAACAAGTTCCACAAAAGCTCATGGAACAAGGAATGTTCTAAAGACACATACTGCATAGGATGATTAGAACCACAATGTTGGTTTTATATTCACCGTGGTGAGTGATATACTGTTCATTAAGAATAATGAATCCTGTAAGGAAGCAATGTAAGGCATCATGCTATGATTGACGAGTTCATATGAATTCAAAAATTGGATTTCATGTACTAAAATTAAGTTTGTATTTTGATAGTTTCTTCAATTTGTATAAAGTCAATGGCGGGTATTCAAGAGAAATTATAAATGGGTGGTGAAAGTGTGGCACCAATAAGGATCGATTTTTTATACCAAGTTATCATGCTTAAATCCATTATAAATCTACTTATCATTGCAGCTTTCTATGATATCATGATATTGTTCATAGGATGTCAAGACCACCTTCATTAAAGGAAACCTTATGGAAGATGTTTATACAACACATGTAGAAAGTGGTGGGTGACACCATAGAATGTCAATAAGGAATGCAAGTTGTAAAGATCCATTTATGAATTAATGCAAGCATCGTGATCATAGAATATTTGTTTGAAAGGATAGTTTTGTTTGTGTCTATAAGAGGTTAGTAACAGCACCATAGTTTAATGTGTTGATTATGTATAGAAAACAGTTATTAATCTTACAATTAGTTAAGACTAGATTTAAAAATAACTCTCTAAAGCTTGAATGAAAGTAATAAGTCAAGTTATAAGGAACAAGGTTTACTAAGGTAGATATAAGGGTTCCTTAGACCAATTCAAAGTACAAGGTATTGAAAAATACAAGTTAGAATAATTCAAGAGAGAATTGTTGCAACTGTCACATGACATAAATCTCTCCAAAAATACATGTATAAGACATATGAGAATATTATAATAGTGATTAGAACACCATACACTTCAGCAGTGGATCTATCACATATGTCATGATATGTACTAGATATGATATTTCCAACGCATACATCATTGTAAGAAAATATCAGATAATCATAATTATACAATTGTACTTTAGAAAGTACAAGGAATGTGTACCTAGTACCTATAGAGGAAGAAACACTAGTTATAAGGGGACATAAACTAGTCTTCTTATGGATCGGTTGGATCTAATATCGAAGTTTGGTTGTGGAAATGAACAAGAGAAGCGTATTAAAGCTAATGGTATTCATATCTACATATACCGAGTATGTTGCGACTTTTGATGCAGTTAAAGAAGCAGTATATAATACGCAATGACTTTTTCCTGTTCTTGAAATCATACCAAAGGTGTTGGCCATGATGTCAAGATTATGACATAGGAGGGTTTATACTCAGGGACATGAAGTCGCAGACAGCAGAGAAGCCATGTAAGGAAACATGGCAGGACTAATGGCTAAAGTCATTACTCAACAAAAGCATGATTTTATCACATGAGAGCTAACATGTTGATAGTTAGCAAGTTGGTTCTAGTGCAAATGGGAGAAGTTGTAAAGTTTGGTGCCCTAGACCAAACTGAAGTATTACTTCTCAATTACCATGAATGTATACGGAGACTTATAAATGATGTATATTTACCATGATAGTATTGATACTTATGAGGCCCTTATTTAACATAGCAATGTCCTTAGATTATTTGCTATATTAAAAGTTTAAAGCAATTCTCAGTTATAATGAGAACATCGAGATACCATGATAGTAATATTAAATCATGTCATATAATAGGAGATACATCATACTAACGGGACACAAATGATGTCTGACTACCATGTTTGGGGCTTATAAGCATTGAAACTTCTTATTAAGTTTGAATTTGATAATCTCAATAGGAACACCACATATTACAGGTATCATTGGTTATTCCTATTTATGAGCATGTGTATTGATCTCACGATTTGAAATCATTATCAATGTGTATCATTTGATCACATACTTTGATACAAGGTGAAAACTATAACTTTTATGTTGTGGTGAGATAGTTTGTGTTTGAGTGTGTTTGGTGGTATGACATTGATTGAATTATCGAGATATAATTTGTCGATTCTAAAAGAAAGAGATATTTCAGACTCAGTTGACTGGGATGGTAGGATCTTTACTAAATTCATGATCATTGTTGAAGAAAGTAAATCCAATCAGTAAGACTATAATATAATAAAACAAAGTGTACATCTCACTTTATGAGATAACAACAGACAAAGAGATTATATTACACGATGTGTGTTTGTAGAAGGTCATCGTACCTATAACTAAACTTTGTCCCATGGGTCATGATGTGTTGCTAGATATCAATCTTGGAAGAATATGACTCAATGTTATCAATATAAAGGCTTAGAGGTTTGGTAAATTTAGTAAATTAGAGTTTCTACGAAACCATTTCATTTCTTTTCCCATTGACAATTCCATCACCTAACAAAACAAGCACATTGAAAGGTTTAACGGATACTAACCTAAATACGGCGGCGCTTCGGGCGCCGGCAGCCGTTGTGCGGTTTCCGGGTGATGTCCTCCACGTACATGATCGGGTTGATGTCGCCGCGGGAATTGGTGAAGCCCTCCTTCCAGGCCAGGATGGCCTGCTTCTTCCTCTTGAAGTGAATGAACCCGCTCACCTTCATCACCACCGCCCTCACCCCTAGGTTTCTGCACAGCCGCCCCACGTGCTCCGCCACCGCCTCCGCGCTGTACCTCGACACCTTCGCGTTCCCCAGCTTCAAGCTTCCCATCGACGCCTTCACCTTCGTCCTCCCCTTCGAATCCGTTACCGTGACGAACGCGTTGTTGCGGAGGATCTTTATGTACACCACGTCCGCGTTCGTCTCCGTGTAGATCCGGTTGAACAGAGGGCCCATGTTGCTCTCCTCCACCACTCCCCTCACGAAATCCATCGGCCTCGCAACCTTATTCGCCTCCGGCTCGCCTGAAGTCTCCGAGTGAATCCAACGGCGAAAGCTCGAGAGACACGGAGAAGAAACACTTTCCTGCACATTTCTAGTGCAGATCATCGTCCCAGGGTTCCTTGCAGATCTGCATATGCATGCTGCGGCGGTATCTGAAATTCCTGCAAAACACGAAGCCGATAATCAAATTTGTGAATAGGATGAAATGAAGAATTAAGTTGGATTCTCGGGCCTTAACCTAACTTCGAAATTCAGGTCCACGCCTGCGATTCTGGAGCAACCAAACAGAACAGGAACAAAAACGTACCAGAAACAATGAATCTAGAAATGGAGAATCCCTCCGTCCGATTGAATACACGGGACCCCGTATGTAGACTCCGGGAAGAGCCATCGATTAGAAGGACGGTTTGTTGTACCCGCTGGATTACGGTGTTATCGAATGAAGAATTCGTTGGGGACGAAGGTGAGGGGCGCAAGGATTGAAAAGCAAGAGCGAAGGACAGAGGCGATCGGGGAACTCGGGAGACGGAGTTCATTTCCGCTAGGGTTTTTCCTCCCTCCTCCTGTTACCTGTAATCGCAGGAGCCAAAGTTCAGAAATCCCAAATTCCAAATCGTAGTCAATCAGGGCCGTTTATTTTTCGGCCTGGAATCACCGGTTGGGTAATCATGTACGGGCCCGGCCCGGCCCGTCGATCATATTCCAATAAATTAAAATTTAATATTATTATAAAGTTGAAAAAAAATTGCAAATATGAAGATGGACTGATTTGCTTCCATTATGGAAAGTAGGGCTAAGGTGATTTGGATGTGTTGTTGCCCCACCCGGGTGGGTGTGGTGGCAAGGGGGTTCGGGGTTTGGAGCAGCGGTCACGGGATCGAGTCCTTGGGTCGGTTTCTTTCATTTTGTGCATTGTACTAAAAATAGTTTAATTTTGATATGTTGCATTTTTTCTTGATGATCTCATTTTGTTAAGGCCTCTCTCTTTCAATAAGTGTGCACTATATCTTGGTTCTTAGGATGGTGAGGAATGGATTTCTCTATCAAACTAGAAGAATACTACCGGATAAAGTTTGGCTTAATAGGGCTTGGGATTGAATTATAGGTTGTGTCCGCCCCCTTTAGATTTTTGAACCTTAATTTTGATATTTCTTGTTTGCTTTGAAGGAGATCATGTTGGTTTGGGGTCGTCTTAAGAGTTACTTATGAGAGTATGATGCTTTCCATAAGACCATCGCACCAAATTAGAGCCCCCCAGTTGCATAGACGAAAGCTTTGATTGAAGGGTTTTCTTTTGTGGTCTCATGGAGCTAGAGAAATATTTTTGTTGAGTCAAATTGTCAAGGTCTTATCCATGATGTTTCAACATGGCTGAATGATTGTTCTTCATTTAGTTTTCTTTTGAATGTTGTGGTTGATTTGGTTGTGTTTATTAAGTGTTGTTCTTTTTCTTTTGTTAGAAGATCAGGAAATCAAGTTCGTCAACTTGCTTGCTTTTGCAGTGAGGGTAATGATTATGTATGGTTTGGCTTTGTCCCTGATGGGTTGTAATCTTTTGTGTTGAAGGATGATGAGTAATGGAATCTTCCTTTTGTTGTGGCAACACAAAAAACTCAGACTTCTTTTCGTTTTCTATTTTTTTAATTATCAAAATAAGTTAAAAAGATGTGCACATGAGGATTGCAAAATCATGACTAGTCAAAACTCTACGATCATCGATCTAACTTTGATGACCTGGATTTTGAGGTTATGTGATACAATCCAATCGAAGCTTTTAAATAAACCACTTAAGAAAAATTAAAATTAAAATTTTATAAAAAAATTAAAATATATATATTTAAAGGTTCAAAATAAATCAGATAGTGATTGAGTTGCTCAAACTGTTTAATCCCAAAATTCATGACTGAACAAAATCAACCCAATTTAAAAAACAATTTGTTTTCCAATGATAGTTTAAGAAGAGAGCGAATTAACTTTTATGATTAGAAAAGACTGGTTAGAAAAACCTATTTAGTTTTTTCTCAATTTAAAACATTTAATCTATGAAAACCACAGTTAAAAGTGTTTTGAAAAAATAAATTGTCCTTAAAATATTGATCAATACTCTATTATATCTCAAAGATAAAACTTTTATAATGTTTTTATACAAAACCAAAAAACAAGTTCAACACAAGAAATCATTGATTATCATAGTAAAAATAATTTTGATAAAACAAAACAAATACTTGCAATTTTTTTGATAAAAACATACGGTTGCAACTTTAAAAAAATGCAAGGCTAATGAAAACAAGGATAAACAACGATATCACAAAAAACATAGTGGGATTAAACAAGAGTTTTATGTATACGGAGCACTCTAATCTCATCCAATTGTGATGATGGACTATATTCTAAGAGTGGGGTGAATCATCTTGGAATTTGTGTCTTAGAACCAACTGGCTTTGCACTTTTTAATACCAAAATATTAATAAATATCTTATCACATGATGATTTTTCTTTTATGTAACATTAATGTGATAATGTCTTTAGAATATTTGTCATATCAAAAAGTTATAGTAGTTGTCTGTTGTTGAAGAAATGCCAGGAACAACAAACAACCGTCGAACATTTGCAGAAGAATAGTAGAAGGAAGAAAAACACAAAAAGAACAAGAAGATCAAGAACACACCAAATTTACGTGGCTTGAGAATAACCCCCACATCCACGGAGAGATAGAATGATTTCACTATTTAGAGGAGCATATTATAGGGAGTTTTTTTTAGTGTTACAAAAACTCTAGCTTGGGGGGGGGGATGATAAAGCAATGCAGTGCTATAGTACCGCGTTGTTATAGTGTCAATCTGCACACTAAGTCCACTGTGCTACAACAATGATGAAAAAATGGTCCATAGAGCCACAATACCCCTGTCGATGTCACTCAATTAACTCTATTACAATGACAGTGACAAAGTCCACATAGCTATAGTACTATGTCAGTGTCACTGGTCAAATCTGTTATAGTCAGTTCGCATTGCTATAGTTCCTCAAAATTTGGGACACTAGCAATGCTGGATAATTGTAGCAGAGCTGACCAGAGACACCAATAGTAGCTTGTTGTCCCCTACAACCCCCAACAAAATCACCGCGGAGGTCGAGCCGCGAGAGTTATGATATGGTGTACAGTATGGGCCACAAGTAGTTGGTCCAACCTCATCTAATGGATTGGGCTACACCATTCCAACACCCGTCATAATGAGAACCCATATATGTTTCGACAATATTCTTAAACATATGTCATATGGTCTAGATAACATCCTTTTGACATAATGTATATGATGTTTGACTATCAGGTACAAAGGGCTCATAAGACATTGAGACTTCTTATCATAAAGTTTGCACTTAGTGATATCAAAGAAGGGAGGTCACAAGGACAAACCTGCCAATAGAGATTCCTTGTTCTTACGTGTCATTTGATATTTTTATCTTCGAGCGTGTGTATTGTTCATTAGATGTGATATTATTATTAATATGTATCATGAATCATGTACTTTGATGTATGGATGAAAACTGCGATGATATATGTTCGTGGTGAGGTAGCATACATTGGGTGTGTCAAAAAGTAATCTGACATTAGTTGAATAAGTTAAGAAAAGATTTGTCTCTTCCATATCAATGGGGGAAGATATATCTAGATCATTGATTAAAATAGAACTATCAGGTTAAATCTATGGCCATGGTATACTACGGGACAAACGATTAATTGCGACGGTATGAGTTTCCCATCACAAATACCTTTGGCGCGCAAGCGTGCCATATAATAGGAGCCATTATTTGTGGTGCAAATTTTCTCCCATCGTAAATACCATTCAACTATAGGGTTATTTGCGATGAGCATTTATAGTTCATCGCAAATAATTTATCGACAGAATAATATTTGCGACAGAACTCATCGTAAATATATTTTTTATCGGTGACACCTTTATTTATGGTGGGCACTATTTTGCGATGGGAGACTCATCACAAAAAGTATCATCACTACTAATTTAACATTATATATATACCCCCATCTGATTCCCCCTCACATTTCCTCTCATCACCTCTCCCCTCCCCTCCTCTCTGCTTCTTTATTTCTTCCTTTAAAAAAACAAATTTTTGCAGGGAAGGAATACTTTCAAATTCACATCAGTATTTTAATTCTGATAAAGCATCAATTTTCAGGTATTTGTTTATTTTTTTTAATTATTAATTGTTTTATTTTATTTTATATTAGGCTTTGGTATTAATAATTTACAGTAATTAGTTTTAATTAGCAGCAATTACTTTTAATTAGCAGTAATTAGTTATAATTAGTAGTAACTAGTTTTAATTAGCAGTAAGTAGTTGTAATTAATAGCAACTACTTATAATTGATAAATAAATAGTACTAATTAACAGAACGTAGAAATAATTAACAGATCTTAAAAATAAGTAATAATAATTTACAATAACTAGTAACAATTAACAGTAATTAGTAATAATCAACATTAATTAGTAACCAGTCATAATTAACAGTAGTTCTTTGTAATTAACGGTAAATATTAATAATTTAAAAACAATTAGCAATAATTAGTGATAATTAGTAAATATTAGCAATAATTAGTAAAAATTAGTGGCAATCAGTAAAAATTAGCGATAATTATTAAAAATTATAGGCAATTATTAGAAATTAGCGCTAATTAGTAAAAATTGGCATTAATTAGTAAAAAATAGATGTAATTAGTAGAAATTAGATGCAAGTAGTAAAAATTAGCGATAATTAGCAGTAATTAGTACAAATTAGCTGCAATTAGTAAAAATCAACAGTGATTATCACTAATTAGAAAAAATAGCGATAATTAGGAAAAAACAATGGTAATTAGTAAAAAATAGAGGTAATTAGTAAAAAATAGCAGTGATTGGTAAAGAATAACAATAATTAGTAAAAATAGTGATTATAAGTAAAAAATAATATTGATTAGTAAAAAATAGCGCTAACTTGTAAAAAATAGTTGTAATTAGGAAACAATAGCGGTAATTAGGAACAAATAGCGGTAATTAGAGGTAATGAGTTAAAATTAGCAGAAATTAGCAGTAATGAGTAAAAAACAGCGGTAATTAATAGAAATTAGTTGTAATTAGTAGAAATTAGTGGTAATGAGTAAAAAATAACAGTAATGATTAAAAAATAATGATAATTAGTGGAAATCAGTAGCAATTATTGGTAATTAGTAGAAATTAGTAGTAATTAGTAAAATTTAGCATTAATTAACGGTAATTAGTAACAATTACCGTTAATTAGCAGTAATTAGCAAAAAATAGAAGTAAATAGTGTAAATTAGCCTAAAATAGCGAAAATTAACGAAAATAGTGGTAATTAGCAATAATTAGTGGTAATTAGTAAAAATTAGCGGCAATTAGTGATAATTAGGAAAATTAAGCGATATTTAGCAGTAATTAGTAAAAATTAATGGTAATTAGTAATAATTAGTTGAAATCAGCAGTAATTAGTAAACATTAGTGGCAATCAGTGGTAATTAGTGAAAATAAGCAACAATTAGCGATAATTAGTAAAAATCAGTGGTAATTAGCGGTAATTAGTAAAAATGAATGGTAAAAAGTGTCAATTAGTAAAAACAGTAACAATTAATAACAATTAACCAAAAGTAACCACAAATAGCCATAATTAATAATAGAAGGATGACCAAGGGGTGTAAGGGAAGCATGAAGCGGAGGGGATGAAGGAAATGATAGTGTGAAACAATTCTGAGGCCCCTAAGTTCGGACCATTTGGATATAGCATCCCGCCTTTTTATAACATAAACTTTCATTACATTACACAAAACTGAGGATCTTTAAGGTTTAGTGTCTTGGAAACCAGAAACATAATACATGAAAACAACATAAAAAATTCTTCTTAAACACTTGAAAGGATTCTCTTTAAGTTCATCCTAGGTTCATTACTGCACCTCATAACCTAGGGACATACATCAAAAGAAAGGGTGAGCAGAAGGCCCAGTAAGGGAACAAGAGAAACATTTAACATGCGAACTTGAGATATATCAACTATGTCATGAAAAAGAACTTTAAGGCATGAGAAAGAAATAATGTGGCATATCATAATAAAAATAACATTTTTCATAACTTTAAGATGTGGCTACATCATTTAACATAGACAATCATGAACATATCACCAAGGTCCATCCCCAAGGTATCATTTGAAAATTACCAAGGTTATTCACCAAGATATCGTGAAAATTGTAATCTCTAGTGGTTACATCATTACCCAATGCATTGGAGCGCTATCAGGGTGCACCATTAAATTTGCCTTTATTATCATGTGAGCCACATATATCATCATCAAACATTTTATAAATAACCCATATAGCATAAAATAAATGGGTTTCATTTCATAATCATAATGTTTTAAAAAAAAATCTTTAAAGACATGATCTTTACGTCACTTTAAACCTACGGAAGGGGAGAGCGGGTCTCATGTATGTAAATCCCAGAATTTAAAATAGAACATTTTGATATATATGTGAATACCCCTGTAGAAATAAGAGCTTTCAGTATTCAATTTATAATATAAAATAATTTTGAGAAAAGAGAGAGGCATTTTGAGACGAAAATTCTGGTGCATAACGGCTACGTTTCAGGGTTTTAGAAAACATTGAAAAGAGAGGGTACATGGGTCAAACATTCATAAATGACCCATAAAACAGTATAGGGACATAATATGAAGGATATATGAACATGGTAATGAAATTTCAAAGACATACCATATGAAATGAAGAACATTAAAGGAAGACAAAAATAATATTTCTCTTATGAACATTCGGCAGCCTAACGACATCACTTAAACTTCAAAAAATGAATTGACGAGATCAAATAGGGTCTCTCATCATATGAACATAAAAGTTCAGTATGATAGATATAGAGATCATACCCCAACATAATAAAAAGTAACTTGAAATACTTGACATGAAAGTAGAACTTTGAAAAATGAGAAGGGTGAAAGAATCCCTTAAAAATTCGGCAGCCTAATGGCGTCACTTAAACTTCAACAAAAATGAATTGACAAGATCAAATAGGGTATCTCATCATATGAACATAAAAGTTCAGTATGATAGATATAGAGATCATACCCCAACATAATAAAAAAGAACTTGCAATACTTGACATGGAATTAGAACTTTGAAAAAGGAGAAAGGTGAAAGAACCACTTAAAAATTCAACAGCCTAACGGCGCCACTTAAAACTTCAAAATACTGAATTGAAGAGATAAAATGTGGTCTCTCATCATATGATCATAAAATATCAGTATGATAGATATAGAGATCATACCCCAACATAATAAAAAGGAACTTGAAAGACTTGACATGAAATTAGAACTTTGAAAAATGAGAAGGGTGAAAGAATCCCTTAAAAATTCGGCAGCCTAATGGCGTCACTTAAACTTCAAAAAAAATGAATTGATGACATAAAATAAGGTCTCTCATCATATGAACATAAAAGTTCAGTATGATAGATATAGAGATCATACCTCAACATATTAAAAAGGAACTTTCAAGACTTGACATGGAATTAGATCTTTGAAAAAGGAGAAAGGTGAAAGAACCACTTAAAAATTTGGCAGCCTAAGGCGCCACTTAAAACTTCAAAATACTGAATTGAAGAGATCAAATGGGGTCTCTCATAATATGATCATAAAAGATCAGTATGATAGATATATATATCATACCCCAATATAATAAAAAGGAACTTGAAATACTTGACAAGAAAATAGAACTTGAAAATGAGAATGGTGAAAGAATCTCTTAAAAATTTAGCAGCCTAACGGTGCGACTTAAACATTCTTAAAATGAATCGATGAGAGAAAGAGGGGGTATCTCATAATATGAACATGAAAAGGGCAGTAAGATGAATATAGAATAACATCCTCCAACATAAGAACATGGAGCATAAAAGAAATGACATAAAAGAGATTACTTGAAAAGAAAGAGAGAGGTCAGATCCCTTACCTTAAAACGTAACTCTTAAAACTCAAAGGTTTGGACCTTGAGGGATTGGGGGAACCTTGGGAGGACTCCTTGGGAGGTAAGGAGACCAGAACTTCGTTGAGAATGATTTTGGAGTCCAAACAATGAGAGAATGGCTTGGTATTTATAGGGAAAGTGAGGGGACAAGACATTAATGGCCAAGGGACACCTCATAAGTGGGTTTCTCAAAACCATGTGCTCTCCCAAGATATTTCCCATGAAGTTAGGCCACATGGGGCCCCCAATACAAAAATTCATCACCTTTGGTCGGCCAACCCATAAAATATCTCATGACATCATCATGACACAGTTATGATGTCATTAAACATATCGAAACCCTAAAACTGTATTTTTACTATTCACTGAAAATTCAACTTTCTCAGAAAAATCCCAAAATTTCACCTTAACCAAATATCGATGCTCTGATTAAAAAAATGAACTCCAATTTATAAAAATATTTTTCTAAATATTTTTAATTTAATTTTTAAATAAATACACTATTCACCGAAAATTCATTTTTTCAGAAAAATCCCCAAAAATTACCATAACATAATATCGACGCTCTGAGTTCAAAAATGAAATCCATTTTATAAAAATAATTTTCTAAATATTTTTAATTAAATTTTTAATTAAAAACACTATTCACCCGAAAAAACTAATACTTGAATAATAATATATGAAACCGTTATTTAACCATTTTATTGAATCACATTACTTAATCAAGGTGCCTAGATTATATTAATACTTTCTTTAAGTGAGATTAATAATCCATTTGGTCACATTACTAATCCTAAGCATAAAATCACTATTCATAATTTACTATTCATCAAAAATTAAGTTGATTTTATTAGACTCTAAATTTCATACTGAACATAATTGTAGAAGACCATTTTTGAAAATCATTACACATTTTTAATTATTTAAGGTTTACATAAACATTTTTAAAATATCCTTTTTCTAAAATTCATCAAAAATATGCATACTATATTTATCCGGTCATTTGAAAATTCATAAACTTCATCATAAGAAGAAATCAAAATTTTTATTTAAAACAAAGGATTACACAAGGCAGTTACGATCTCCTTACATAGCCCCTTATCACACCAGCATAGGACCTAAGTGTAAGGTGTACTAAGGTGAGAGAATCCGAGGGAGGCTCGACCAACATCGCACGAGTAGTAATTTCTATCAGTTTGAACTTCTCGCGAAGGCGATTCTATTCTAACTTCACACGATGAAGTTCGGCTTGGGTTTGGTTCAGAGCAAAGCCCAGTGGTGCTACCTCCTTCCCAAGATCTGTTAGATGGGCTTCGATTGGTCCAAGACTACTGGGTGAGGCCATCAAATCTTCTTTCTATATTAATTAACCAAGATTATTTGTATTTAGAGACAATAATCAAAATGTTTAGTTTCCAGTGGTCATATTGACCAATGGTCATATAACAGTCAAAAACCCAACGGTCTCATTTTAATTATACTCATGTTATCAAATGAAACATTTTTGTTGAGTATAAAAAAAATAAAATAACACACAAAACTAGGAAACAAGATTTATTCAAAATTTTGGGTCGTTACAATCTTCCCCCCTTAAGGAATTGCATCCTCGCAATTTTTAAAATTGGGTTTTGAAATTTCATTGAAAGTCCCACTTTGGAAAAGGACTCAGTAAAACTATTACTTTAAAAGAAAGAAAGGGAAGTACAAAGGTCACCTGAGTTAACCCACAATAGGATTCCATGTAGGAAAACATGGACATGGAGGAGAAAACAAAGGGTCAAGTTCTGAGGGAGAGTGATATAGAACATGATTAGGAGAAAGTTAACCATAAGAAAATCCCAAACTTATGATGTGTGTAAACAGTCTTTGATTACCTAGTAGGAAATGTAATCCAACAACGTTTTTGTTTTACGTTTCTTTTCATAATTTTGAGGAATTCATTTACTACATAGAAAAAAAATATAAGGAAATATACCTACCTTCATGTAGAGTTTCATCCTTTAATAAGTTTCTACCAAAACTAATCTTTTCTCCAAACGATGAGCATTCAAAACTACTTGGTCTCATAAAAACACAAGAATAATCTTCTAGAGAATCACGTATTCCACAAAAGAAAAACATTCTATCTTTAAACATTTATCCCAAAAACAGAAAGGGTAAGATAAAACAACTCTTCAAAAAGAAAGATTCCCATAGGAAGGGAAACTACTTTTAAATCTTCAAAGTTCCACGGTACTACCCAGAGTTCATCATAGACCATTCCGTAACTGTCCTTAAAATTCCTCAAAATAACACAAACTAAGATTGAAACCCAAATACAAGAAGGACTTGATAACATAGTCTTCCAAGATAAACTTTATCGTTTATCTCCAAACAAAATCAACCACTCCTAACATCTTATAACCAAAGTAACTAACCTAAACATATTTTCCCAAGATAGGTCAATCATTTCAATAAGTAACCTATAATACCATAAGTTCACCTTAAATTTGTTGATTCTTAAAAATATAATTCATCCTTTACTCCTCAAAGAAAATACTGTAGTAATCTATTTACCTCGATCAAATAGGGTTCCCAAAATAGTGAACGTCTTCCAAAATAATAATCATCTTTTAATCCCCTAATCATCTCTGTCATATTAATACAGCAATCATCACATATTCTATCACATTGGTTGTTGGGACATGTTATTCCATTTCCCACCATTAACTAAGAATAGAAAGTATAATTAGGGGCTTAAATAATTATCCAATAATCATGAAAAGGAACTTAAATCATATAGGGATAAATTTTAGAAGAAAAGTATACCCAAACTTGTGATCCCCTAGGTTTCAAACTAGGTTATCCATGATCATATATCCTTATGTGAATCTTTATTTTATTTTATCTTTGTTCCTTTAATAATGGTTCATACTAAGCTTATGAATTTACCAAAGCATATCCCCCGGGAGTGTCGTAACCAAGAGTGCATCAAGGCCCGTTGTTGTGTACCGGTTCCTGTTCGAGTCTAGCTTAAAGCGGTGTTTTCGGGTTTTACCCCTATGTACATCTGTGCCAGAGCCACCTCTACCTGCTCGTATCCAGATAGGGATGTATTTGCTTGGCAACCCCAAACTCAATACTCACCAAAATACCAGAAATATTTCCTATATATAAAATTTTTTATAGGATTCTTACTAAAGTTTTCCTATCCTAATTTCCACAAATAACTAAACCATCCTTTGATACCAACTATAGCATCCCGCCTTTTTATAACATAAACTTTCATTACATTACACAAAACTGAGGATCTATAAGGTTTAGTGTCTTGGAAACCAGGAACATAATACATGAAAACAACATAAAAAATTCTTCTTAAACACTTGAAAGACTTATCCTTAAGTTCATCCTAGGTTCATTACTGCATCTCATAACCTGGGGAAATACATCAAAAGAAAGGGTGAGCAGAAGGCCCAGTAAGGGAACAAGATAAACATTTAACATGTGAACTTGAGATACATCAACTATGTCATGAAAAAGAACTTTAAGGCATGAGAAAGAAATAATGTGGCATATCATAATAAAAATAACATTTTTCATAACTTTAAGATGTGGCTACATCATTTAACATAGAAAATCATGAAAATATCACCAAGGTCCATCCCCAAGGTGTCATTTGAAAATTACCAAGGTTATTCACCAAGATATCGTGAAAATTGTAATCTATAGTGGTTACATCATTACCCAATGCATTGGAGCGCTATCAGGGCGCACCCTTAAATTTTCCTTTATTATAATGTGAGCCACATATATCATCATCAAACACTTCATAAATAACCCATATAGAATAAAATAAATGAGTTTCATTTCATAATCATAATGTTTAAAAAAAACTGCTTTAAAGACATGATCTTTACGTCACTTTAATCCTACGAAAGGGGAGAGCGGGTCTCATGTATGTAAATCCCAGAATTTAAAATAGAACATTTTGATATATATGTGAATAAACCTGTAGAAATAAGAGCTTTGAGTATTCAATTTATAACATAAAATAATTTTGAGAAAAGAGAGAGGCATTTTGAGACGAAAATTCTGCAGCATAACGGCTACGTTTCGGGGTTTTAGAAAACATTGAAAAGAGAGGGTACATGGGTCAAACATTCATAAATGACCCATAAAACAGTATAGGGATAGAATATTATGGATATATGAACATGGAAATGAAATTTTAAAGACATACCATATGAAATGAAGAACATTAAAGGAAGACAAAAATAAGATTTCTCTTATGAACATTCGGCAGCCTAACGACATCACTTAAACTTCAAAAAATGAATTGACGAGATAAAATAGGGTCTCTCATCATATGAACATAAAAGTTCAGTATGATAGATATAGAGATCATACCCCAACATAATAAAAAGTAACTTGAAAGACTTGACATGAAAGTAGAACTTTGAAAAATGAGAAGGGTGAAAGAATCCCTTAAAAATTCGGCAGTCTAACGACGTCACTTAAACTTCAACAAAAATGAATTGACGAGATAAAATAGGGTATCTCATCATATGAACATAAAAGTTAAGTATGATAGATATAGAGATCATACCCCAACATAATAAAAAGGAACTTTCAAGACTTGACATGGAATTAGAACTTTGAAAAAGGAGAAAGGTGAAAGAACCACTTAAAAATTCGGCAGCCTAACGGCGCCACTTAAAACTTCAAAATACTGAATTGAAGAGATCAAATGGGGTCTCTCATCATATGATAATAAAATATCAGTATGATAGATATAGAGATCATACCCCAACATAATAAAAAGGAACTTGAAAGACTTGACATGAAAGTAGAACTTTGGAAAATGAGAAGGGTGAAAGAATCCCTTAAAAATTCGGCAGCCTAATGGCGTCACTTAAACTTCAACAAAAATGAATTGATGAGATAAAATAGGGTCTCTCATCATATAAACATAAAATTTCAGTATGATAGATATAGAGATCATACCCCAACATAATAAAAAGGAACTTGCAAGACTTGACATGGAATTAGATCTTTGAAAAAGGAGAAAGGTGAAAGAACCACTTAAAAATTCAGCAGCCTAACGGCGCCACTTAAAACTTCAAAATGCTGAATTGAAGAGATCAAATGGGGTATCTCATAATATGATAATAAAATATCAGTATTATAGATATAGATATCATACCCCAACATAATAAAAAGTAACTTGAAATACTTGACAAGAAAATAGAACTTAAAAATGAGAATGGTGAAAGAATCTCTTAAAAATTTGGCAGCCTAACGGCGCCACTTAAACATTCTTAAAATGAATCGATGAGAGAAAGAGGGGGTCTCTCATCATATTAACATGAAAAGGGAAGTAATATGAATATAGGAGAACATCCTCCAACATAATAACATGGAGCATAAAATAAATGACATAAAAGAGATTACTTGAAAAGAAAGAGAGAGGTCAGATCCCTTACCTTAAAACGTAACTCTTAAAACTCAAAGGTTTGGACCTTGAGGGCTTGGGGGAACCTTGGGAGGACTCCTTGGGAGGTAAGGAGACCAGAAATTCGTTTAGAATGATTTTGGAGTCCAAAGGATGAGAGAATGGCTTGGTATTTATAGAGAAAGTGAGGGGACAAGGCATTAATGGCCAAGGGACACCTCATAAGTGGGTTTCTCAAAACCATGTGCTCTCCCAAGATATTTCCCATGAAGTTAGGCCACATGGGGCCCCCAATACAAAAATTCATCACCTTTGGTCGGCCAACCCATAAAATATATCATGACATCATCATGACACAATTATGATGTCATTAAACATATCGAAACCCTAAAACTGTATTTTTACTATTCACTGAAAATTCAACTTTCTCAGAAAAATCCAAAAATTTCACCTTAACCGAATATTGATGCTCTGATTAAAAAAATGAACTCCTATTTATAAAAATAATTTTCTAAATATTTTTAATTTATTTTTTAAATAAATACACTGTTCACCGAAAATTCATTTTTTCAGAAAAATCCCCAAAAATTACCATAACATAATATCAACGCTCTGAGTTCAAAAATGAAATCCATTTTATAAAAATAATTTTCTAAATATTTTTAATTAAATTTTTAATTAAAAAACACTATTCACCTGAAAAAACTAATACTTGAATAATAATATATGAAACCGTTATTTAACCATTTTATTGAATCACATTACTTAATCAAGGTGCCTAGATTATATTAATACTTTCTTTAAGTGAGATTACTAATCCATTTGGTCACATTACTAATCCTAAGCATAAAATCACTATTCATAATTTACTATTCATCAAAAATTAAGTCGATTTTATTAGACTCTAAATTTCATAATGAACATAATTGTAGAAGACCATTTTTTGAAAATCATTACACATTTTTAATTATTTAAGGTTTACATAAACATTTTTAAAATATCCTTTTTCTAAAATTCATCAAAAATATGCATAATATATTTATCCGGTCATTTGAAAATTCATAAACTTCATCATAAGAAGGAATCAAAAATTTTATTTAAAATAAAGGATTACACAAGGTAGTTACGATCTCCTTACATAGCCCCTTATCACACCAGCATAGGACCTAAGTTTAAGGTGTGCTAAGGTGAGAGAATCCGAGGGAGGCTCGACCAACATCGCACGAGTAGTAATTTCTATCATTTTGGACTTCTTGCAAAGGCGATTCCGTTCTAACTTCACACGATGAAGTTCAGCTTGGGTTTGGTTCAGAGTAAAGCCCAGTGGTGCTACCTCCTTCCCAGGTTCTGTTAGATGGGCTTCGATTGGTCCAAGACTATTGGGTGAGGCCATCGAGTCTTCTTTCTATATTAATTAACCAAGATTACTTGTATTTAGAGACAATAATCAAAATGTTTAGTTTCCAGCGGTCATATTGACCAATGGTCATATAACAGTCAAAAACCCAACAGTCTCATTTTATTTATACTCATGTTATCAAATGAAACATTTTTGTTGAGTATAAAAAAAATAAAATAACACACAAAATTAGGAAACAATATTTATTCAAAATTTTGGGTCGTTACATTGGAGGAGAGACATTCATGAGTAAACCTATGAGTTATTGAAGAGGAAACAAATACAAAAGATAATAATGACATGCTTAGTGAGTTTTCCCTTTTTTGGTTCAATCTCTCTTTGTGAGAAAATAATTTTTTTACTAATAATCGTAATGTAAATGAAAAATTATCAACAAAAAATTATTTTCTCATGATGATATATTTAATTGTAAAAGATAAATAATCCACTAAGAGTGTTATTATTATATCTCTCATCTACTTACTCTTCCATCACTCATAAGTTTATCCATGAATTTATCTTCTCCAATCAATCTGAATTCAGGGGTGCCAAAATTCTTTCCCTCTATGGCCACCTCCATCCCCTCTACTTCTTGGTTCCCTCAAGGGAAGCATAGAGGGGAGGGGATGAAGGAAATGGTGAAGTGAAAGAATTCCAGAGCCCCTACCTTCAGACAATTTGGAGGAGAGGCAGTCATGGGTAAACTTGTGAGTTTTCCCATGACTACCTCTCCTCCAAATGGTTTGAACATAGGGGCAGTGGAATTCTTTCACTCCATCATCACCTTCATCCCATCCACTCCATGCTTCCCTCATTCCCCATGTTCGGCCTTTTATTTCCATCAATGAAAATTAATGGTAATTAGAAAAAATTAGCACTAATATGCAGAATTAGAAAAAACTAACAGTAATTGGAAAAAATAATGGTAATTAGATAGAATTGATAATATTTACAAGTAATTTTTAATTTTTATATTTTTTAATTTTTTGTATTGTCTCTTCCTTATATTAGATTAATCATAAGAAATATTTTTATTTTCTATTTTTTAGAATAATATGGGATAAGAAAGTAGACAAAAATATTTATTAAAAGATCATGATCGGATAAATCATCACATGAATCCCAATAGTTCTGGTTTAAATCCTGTATATATTGAGGGTGTTGAAGATTTTTTATAATTTGTGTAAGATCCTGAACTTATTTTAGGTACTTTATCATTTATGTTTCAGTTTAAATCCCTTTAATTTGGTTAATGTAATTTTCACCCGGTGTGTAAGGAGTCTTGAGGGTGTTCTGGGGGTTTGAGACATGAATGAGGAGGAAAGTGGCCATCTGATGCATGTTGTATGATTAGCGCAAAGTTAGGAGTAACCGTGTGCCTTAACCATGATTTCCTAGATGTGGGGTGTACGGTTTATGAAATAGTGAAAATGGTGAAGCCAAACCATGCAAGCTTGGATAGAGCCATCCCACATGGTCACTACATGATTTTTTAAACCATGCGAGATTCCCAGAAACTGTGCAGCCTGGGCCCCTCTTGGATAGAGGGTGGTGCATGACTAGTGCATATTTTGGCCAACTGTACAGCCAAAACTTACACCTCATTAAAAGGGGAAAATTTCCATTCCCCCCATGGGTCTTAAGTGTTCTAAATAAGTTTTTCCCCTCCATTATTCCTCCAAAAACCTAGGTGATGAGCCAAGCCATCCAAAACTTCCCAAGGACCAATATCCCCCATTTCTAAGCTTTTTAGAGCGTTGTTGGGTGTAAATCGAAGCTCTAGGCGAGTCTAACATCCATCTTCCTTCCTTTTTCTGGATTAGGGATTGTGGAATCATTCTTCTTCTTTCGAAGCTCTAAAACACTCTTTTTACAACAGTTTCTAGGTTGGGGGTTTAAAGGTGGCTTGTTTCCAAATCAATGGCTGAGGTTAAGTGATAATTTATCTATAAAATTGAGGTAGGCGGTCTATAAGTTTATCCCATTGTCTTGATGCACTATTATTGCGTATATGTGGTTGTACGTTTATGTCATTGTGCTGTCTGTTTGGTTTTCCATGGTAGAAATGTGAAATCGATTGTTTAAATGATGAATTGAACCCCTCATGATTCCCATGGGATGCATTGAGGTGGAATAGACGATACTAAGGGACACCCATGGGGTGTGTCACTCCTTTGAACATGGAAATTGAGGTGTTAAATAAGAAATTGATGAGTTAATAAGGTAGATACCATAATGACCGTGTTAGAATATTGTCATGAACTATGAAATGGGATTAATGATGATTGCGTCTAGTGGTTTATATGGTATAAGGGGGAGTTTATTATAATGTGAATGTGATAAAGGTTTAAGACACGTAATAACATGTGTGTAAATGGGTTAAGAGATATAAGTGGAACAAATGTTAAATGAGTTATGGGTTGTAATGATATATACGGTAGTGGGATAAGGCATGTAAATTGCATATGTGATAAATTGGTTAAGATTTGTAAATGGAATATGTGTTAATGAGTTATGACATGCCAATGATATATGTGTTAAATAGGAAATGTTTGTGAATGGTAAATGTATTATAGTTAAAGAAGCACATGCTCATGGATTAATGGTAGTTTGAAGTATTGGACTGAGGCTCCTTCCACAGGGTTGGCCAGACTGATTCTCTAGGACCACCAATGTTTTTCATGGGTTAGGGTGCCAGACTAAGGCTCTAGTTCCCTAACAGATGCAAGTGGTATGCACTTGGACTAAGGCTCCAAGGTGAGGTAATGTACTTGGACTGATGCTCCAAGGTAAGTTAATGAAATTGGTTCTTGAAATGGTTTCCCTTATGGGTTAAGGAACTTTACCCTTTTGTTTTTTTGTTGACTGAATTAGGATAAAGTGTATTTGATGAATATGGAAAGATCTAAAACAAATGGTAAAAGTGGTAAATTTAACCATTGATTAAATTAATGGAACTGGTTTTTTTAGTTGTTTCCCTTTTTGTTATTGTACTTATTCATACACATTGTTAGACTGTATATTTGTAGACACCATTGGTGGTGGCCTACTGAGTTTTACTCACATGCTACTCGATACTTCTTTGGGTACCCAAGAAGGATTCATTATTGCAGGTTAGGACAAGGGTAAAGCCCCATGTTAGATGGTTGATTTGGGCTCGGGATTTTCACAGATGAGGGATCTAGACTTGGAATCAGGAACCGTTTTAGGGATTCTATAGTTGTCTTTATTTTGGGTTTCCTTTACACTTGGCACTATATGACATGATAGGGAATATTTTATTATTTTGTTGTGGTCTTGTACCAAGTTTTGGGAAATGGATTTGTGATGCATGTTTATGGTTTACTAGTTTCCTCTATTTCATATTTTATATGTTGTGTATTACACTGATAAAGAGTTTATAGTCTCCCCATGTGTTCTATTAGTCCCTCACTACTAGTCGATAGCCTCTGGTGTATGGGGAGGTGTGTTCAAGGTCATGTGACGACCTGGCTCGAGGAACCGATTTAGTGGCTACCAGGATGGGAATATTATAAAGTGATATCAAATGGGTTTTTATTTTCTATTATATTACTATTTATTAGTGGTAGATGGGATATTAGGATATGTCATACCTTATAAATGATCTTGTTCATAGGAGTAGCTAACCCATGTATGAGGGAAAACCCAAGTACCCTGGGTGGGATTGTTTTCATTAATGTTTTTTATTACAATTGGATGTTATTTCACCTTGGGCGATGCACTTGTTGTGTGATGTGATGGTTTCCTGAGGTTTTAATCATATCCTGACATGGAATGAGGTTTGTATATGCATAAATCATTTTAGGTACATTATGGTTTAGGTGACATGAATTATGATAGGAACACATGGGGGAAAAGTATATAGGTTATAGAAAAGTAAAATGATTTCCAAATTCTTTATGATTTTAGGAAATTATGCCTAATGAAGATGATGAAATTGGGTAAATGGAAGAAATGAATTTAATTGTTGAATTGGTGCCTAATGAAAAGTTTTAAATGGTTTAAAATTGTTTTATATTGTGTTGAGTTGAAAAGATGAAAGTGGATCAAACCCTTATTTCTAAAGGGAACCTGAAGGGGCTGCAGATGGTGGACATGTGGTTCCTATTGGGTATTCCATTGGTGTGGATTCCGATAACAGGAAGAATTGTTTCGATGGTTCTCACCAGAGAGGTGGTAGACAGGGTATCCAAGGAAGAGGGTCATCCTCTTAGGGCAGTGATCAGGTGTTCTTCTATTTGTGTGGAAGGCCGAGGCACATGTGCGACCATTATCCCCTAACACCAATTGAGTTCCAAACATGCAATAGAATGAGACATATTCAGACGTTTTCTAGGAACCCTTGATAGGTGGGAAGTGATGGAGGGTCAAACAGATGCAGAGTACGAAAAGGGGGTTTACTGCCCCATACCAGGCTGGAAGTTAGAGTTCTACTGGTCGTACCAGCCATGGTGACATATGTGGTGATCCAAGACATGAGAATCCTTACTAGTAGGGTAGTGTAGCACCTGAGACTCATACCATAGCCCAGGGTAGAGGGGCAGTTCATCTTCATTCAATTTATCTTGCACTAGTCAGTGGTGAGGCTAGGTCATCGATAGTTCAAAGTATGATTCGCATAGATTCCATGCTTGTTAGTGCTTTGTTTGATACAAGTTCCTTGCATTATTTTATATCAGATCATTTTGTGAATGTGTTGGGTCTAGTGGTGTAACATATGTGTGGGGTTATATTGATTGATACACCATTATGAGTATGGGCAGAAAATATCTTGGAGTGTAAGGAGTATGCTCTTGAGGTTGGTGGGTGAATTTTCCTATGAGACTTGTTTGTGCTTGATTTGTACGCTTTTGATCTAATTTTAGGCATATATTGGATGGTGTTGTACTAAACCCATAGTTACTATTACCTCTGTAAGGTAATGTTCACACCCTTTGAGGGTGAATCTTATGTGCACCATAGGGAATAGGATATCTAGGAAGGATGTGCATGGATAGTTTGTCAGCAGTTGGGTGAGCTCACAACCTAAGTGGCATGTCTTGTGCTTGATGATGGGGGAGTAGAGAAACATATTTTTCTTTATGTGGTGGATAAGTTTCAGGATATTTTTTTGAGGAATTCTCAGGGTTTCTGCCTGAGATAGAGTTTGAGTTCATGATTGAGATGATGCTTGGAGCAGAGCTGGTGTCCATTCTGCTACACAGGATGGAACCAATAAAACTTCAGGAACTTAAGAACCAATTGGATTAATTGGAGAATAAAGGTTTTATTCACCCAAGTAAATCACTTTAGAGATATCTAGTTTTTTTACTAATAAATCTGAAGAGACATTGTGAGATGTGTCGATTATCAGAAGCTGAATTGGATGACAGTTAAGAACCGATATCCTCTTCCATGAATCGATGATCTTTTTGACAAGCTAAGGAGAGATTATATATTCTCTAAGATTGATCAGAGGTTAGGGTATCATCATATAAGGGTGATACCTTTTGATATACCAATTAATACTTTTAAAAGTAGGTATGTCTTGTATGATTTCTTCATAATGTTGTTCGGGTTAATTAAATCACTTATAATTTTTATGACCTTGATGAAACAAATATTTCTCCCAAACCTAGACCTGTTTGTAGTTGTTTTTGTGGATGATATCTTAGTGTACTCCCATACTCATGATGATCATTCCAAACACATTGACATCATCTTGAGTGAACTAAGAGAGTATAATATATATGCTAATACATCAAAGTGTCAATTCTAGATTGACCGAGTATATTTATTAGGTTATATAATTTATGCGGAAGGCGTGTCAGTGGACCTAGAGAAAGTGTAAGCAGTTGTATCTTGGGATCATACTAAGAATATTTTTGATATCCAAAGTTTTCTAGGTTTAGCAAGATATTACCAAAGGTTCATCAAAGACTTTTACCATTTGGAAGCACTACGTTTAGTCTTGAACAAGAATGGAATCAAGTTTTAATGGTCTGAGGAATGTGAGAATAATTTCTAGGAGTTAAAGAAAAAGTTGACTATTGCATTGATTCTGATCCTACATGATCCAGTTAAGGAGTATACCTTGTTTTGTGACACATAACGTGTTGGGCTTGGGGAATTGATGATGTAGGGAGAGCGAATTATGGTGTATGGGTCATGAAATTTTATGCCTCATGAATAAATTACCTAACACATGATCTTGAATTGGAAGTGATGGTTTTATTATTTAAAGTGTTGGTGGTATTACTTATTAGGTGAAAGGTTTTTTGTTTATACTGATCATAAAATCCTTAAGTACATATTCTCCTAGTGTGATTTGAATCTTCGATAGTGAATATGGTTGAGTAAATGTAGTATTTTGATTTTGAGCTGGTTTATATGCCTGGGAAAGGAAATAGTGTTGCAGATGCTTTGAGTCAGAAGACTCATAATCAGGCGGTTTAGGAATTCAGTTCTAAGTGGAGGATGATGATTTTTTTTCTATAATACATATAGAGATTCATGAGGTCTATAGAAAGATAAACCCCACATCCTTGGAAGTTGAATCCATGCTTCTGAGTCGGATAAAGGAGAGGCAGTACATAGATCCATAGTGTTTGGCCTTGAGGGAAAGCCTTGATGGTGGGGAGTTACATTCCGATTGGTCCCTTGTTGATAATGATATCATTTATGTCTATGGCTATGTTATTATGTCTACTTGTATTTGAGAAGAGTTTATGTGTGAGTTTCATGATTCAAAGTGAGAAGTGTTTCCTATTTTGACTAAAATGTATCATGATATTTGTAGACAGTATTGGTGGCCAATGATGAAGAAAGAGGTTGCAGGTTTTGTGATGCGATGCTACACCCATCAGTAGGTGAATGCTGAGCATCAACAACCAGGTGGTTTGTTACTACCATTTCCCATTCTGTAATGGAAGTGGGATGAATTCACGATGTATTTTGTGGTAGGTATTCTGATGATTTCTTAGAAGAGTGATGTGATATGGGTAATTGTGGACTATTTGACCAAGGTGGAACTTTTCTTTACAATATGAGAGACCTTTACCATTGATCATTTTGGATATTTATATTTTAGAGATATAGTACAGTTGCATAGGGTGCCGAGGACTATAGTTTAGGATCATGATTTGTGTTTTATTACATGCTTCTGGTAGGGGTTACAGAAGGTGCTTGGTACCCAGGTGTTTTTGAGTATGGATTTTTACCTACAGTCAGACGAGCACTCAGAGCATACCATTTAGGTGCTGGAGGACATGTTGAGGGCATGTGTACTAGAATTTGGTGGATCATGGAAAAAACACTTGATGATTATTGTGTTTTCTTATAATAAAAGTTACCAGGTGACTATTTAGATGACACCATATGAGGAACTTTATGGTAGGTCCTATAGATCTCTATTATATTGGATGAAGGCTGGGGAATCAAAGTTATTGGGACCAAGTCTCGTCCAGGAGATGTTATAGTAGGTTCAATTGATTCTAAAATGAATGGATATGGTTCACAGTAGAAAAAAGACATATGCTGGTCAATGTCATCGACCCCTTGATTTTATTGTGGGTGATCATGTGTTCCTTCGGGTTTCTCCAAGGTTGGGTCACTATCATATTTAAAAATAGTGAAAGTTGGTGCTCAGATGTATGGGACCATTTTAGATTATAGAGAGTATTAGATCGATAGTGTATCGATTAGATCTTCCAAAATGAAATGGTGGCATGCATGATGTTTTTCACATGTCACAGCTTCAACAACATCCCCCAACCATTCTCATGTGATCGATGTTGATGGTTTTGAGATTGAGGTTGATGCGTCCTTCAAGGAGACTTTAGTTCATATTGTGAATCATAGTGAGAAAGTGCCATGGGTAAATGTTATTCCATTGGATTAAGTGTTATGAAAGCATGGTAACATTCAGAAGAAAACTTGGGAGAGGAAGAAATATATGTGGTCCCAATGGACTAATCTCTTTACCTTTGAAGCTTAGTGATGCTTGGGAGTACAACTTGAGGATGAGTCATTATAAGGAGTGGAGGTTATAAGATCCCAAACCTATTTGAGGTATATTCTCATTTATTTTTTTGTTTAAATCACTTTAATTTGGTAAATTGAATGTTCACCAGGTGTGTGAGGAGTCTCGTGGATGTTCTGGGGGTTTAGGACATGAAATAGAAGGAAAGTGTCCATCTAGTGCATGATACATGGTGGGTGAATAGTTAATAGTAACCGTGCACCCTAACCATGATTTCATGGAGGTGGGATGTATGGTTTATGAAACCATGAAAGAGGGGAATCCAAGCTATTTGGACTTGGAAAAATCCATCCCACATGGTCATTGCACAATTTTTCAAACCGTATAGGCTTCTTAGAAAACCATGTGGCCTAGCCCCCTCTTGGATAGAGGGTGACACACGATTGGTGCATGGTTTGGCCAACCGTGCGTCCAAACCGTGAACCTCATTAAAAATGGGAAAAATTCACTTTCCCCCCTTAGGTATTAAGTGTTCTAATTTAGTATTATCCTACATTTTTCCTCTAGCATCCTAGGTGATCCAAGCCCTCATAAACTTCCTAAGGATCAATCTCTCTCATTTCTAAGACATTTGGAGTGCCACTGGGTGTGGATCAAAGTTTCAGGTGAGTCTAACACTCTGCTTCCTTCATTTTTCTTGATTAGGGATTCTAGAATCATTCTTCTTATTCTAATGCTCCAAAACACTCTTTTTCTAGCAGTTTCTAGGTTGGTAATTTAAAGGTGGTTTGTTTCCAAATCAAAGGAAAAAGTTAAGTGAGCGTTTATCTACAAAATCGATGTAGGTGGTATACAAGTTTATCCCATAGTCTTTATGCCCTATTATTGTGTGTTTGCGGTTGTGATTTTATGTAGTTGGGGGACATCTATTGCATTTGGACTTTCAAAAAGATTGTATTTTTTAGTATCAACATGGTGAATGTAGTTCTAGATAATATACTAATAATTTGGTTCCAAACCCATCACAATTTCAAACTTTAGTACATGAGGTTACTGGTCCATATTTTCAACAAACATATGTTCATAATGATATTGATTTAACTCATGAGTTATAACCATCTTGATTTTATGAGTTTCTAAATTTTTATGAGGATGCCTCTTATCTTTGCTGCATGATAAGAAAATTTGAAGTGGTTACAAAATTCATGGATATTAAATCAGATAATGGAATGTCAAATAGATGTTTTGATCAGATATTCTCTATGGTTAAATCACTATTACCTGAAGGAAATGTGTTGCCTACAAATTTCTATGAGATCAAGAAGATATTTCATAATTTGGGTCTTGGTTATCAGAAGATTAAAGAATGTTAAAATGATATATTATATATGGTGAAAATGAGTTGTTATTTAGTTGGCCTACATATGGAAAATTGAGGTATAAAGAGGCACAAAAAGGGAAGTCTAGATTGGTTCTCGTTAAATAGTTGAGTTATTTCCCACTTACACCCACATTGTAAGAACCCGGTTCTTATTCCTGAGGTACGAGTTTCTTCCTTTCTCTATTCCTTAAGTGTTTTTGAGAAAATAAGGAAAATGGGGAAAAATTCTAAATTTTGGTGACTACATGCCATGTATTTTTCCACACGCTGTGTACTTTGGCCGTGTGGGATGAGTACACATGTTGTGTAGCCATGTCGATGAGAAAGGGTGTAAAAACTGACTACATGTAGTGTAGTTTGTATTTACACGCCATGTAGTCATTCAGAAGACAAATAGTAAGGCGGTGGCCAGCTTAGCGACAGTACACGCCATGTACTCAGGTATTACACACTGTGTACCCATGTCGACAGATGAACAGTGCAACACTGGCGAGAAGCCGCCCAAGGAATAGTTAAAAATGAAAACTACATGTCGTGTACCCAATAGTACACGCCGTGTAGTCTGTTTTTTCTCTTAAAATGGGAAATAGCCTCCCCTGTTCACAAGGAAGGCTTAGAATTGGAGGATAAGTTGGGAGAGAGGGTCGAACCTTCGAGGAGCTCTAGATTTCACTCCAGGAATTTGTTTCCGCCTCTGATGATCTCGTTGGAGTCATACGGGTAAGCCTCTCCTTCTCCTTAAGCTGTTCTTACCAATTCTTTCCTGAGGGAAAGTTCTTTACGTTTGAATGAGTTTTCTTTCACCTCATATCTTCGTCGTTCTTGGAAAATTCGAGTAGCGTAGTTCATTTATACCGATCAGGGGCGATCGAGGTAGGTGGCTTAGTGTTTAAATTCCAACTACTATGCATTTTTGTGTACCATTTTTCTATGAACCCATGTTGGGGTGTCGTGTGGCTGAGGCCTTGGCTGTTTTAAATACCTAGAATTGTATAGGTAATTAAATGTGATAATAAACTGTTGTTTGGGATCACTGCTTGGATCCAGAACCACCCCGGGGGTGCGTTCCTCTGTGTAGCCGTTTGGCTAGGATACCCGAGGGTATATCATTGTAATGATAATCATTGAATTGCCTTGAGATGAATTGTATGTGAATTGCTTATTTACATGTTGGGCATGACCCGGTTACTTGCACCTGAGGGTAGTGTTTTTTTTCAGCCTGAGGGTATTGTTTGTTTAGCTTGAGGGTAAGGTACTACTTAGCCTGAGGGCAAAGTTCTATTTCACCTGAGGGCAACTTTCTGTGCCTGAGGGCTATAGATTATGTGCCTAAGGGTGACACTTCATACGCCTGAGGGCAATACTCGATAGCCTGAGGGAAAGCTTGAGGGAGTGGTTTTACTATATTAGCATGAGGGCAAGATTCTGACTGGCCTGTGGGCTTGGTTCTAATGATCATAGAATATTATTAAATTAAATGGTTAAAATGAAAAATGGAAAAGAAACTGGTAGTGATAGTTACTTTTGAGTACTTATTGGTTTACTGCATTTACTATTGTACACTGTTGTTGCATATTTTCACACAGTTGGACATGGGGCTTTGGTGGGTGCCTATTGGGATTTATTTCTCACACCCTATTTGGGGTCATGTCTTTATCCCCAAACAAATTACATTTCTGCAGGTATGGATAAGGGCAAGGGTCCCTCTATAGGTACTTGATTGTTGCTAAGGAGTAGAGGAGCATGAGACTGAGCTTAGGATCGCGATGCTGCCAGCTGTTTTGTTTTGTTCTGTTGTACCTGTACTTTGTATCGTATTGTACTGTTGTGTAACATGTTCTAGCTTTTTTCTTAGAACTAGAGGCATGTTGCATCATTATCTATATAACTGTTGGTTATCTTTTACTGCAGTTGTTCATATTAAATGTGTATGGTTTATTTCTTCCTCTTCTGTTGTATGTTTGTATATTTTATTCCACTACACTACACTTTGACAAATGAGGACATAGTTTCCACACTATCAGACCTGGGCCCTCGCTGCTAGTTGGCAGCCTCTGGTGTTTGGGGAAATGTGCTTGAGGTCATGTGGTGAACCGGGTTCGGGGCACCCGTGGAGTGGCACCCAGATCCGGGATGTTACAAAGTGGTATCAGATGCATTATTTTCTTTGACTTACTATTTGGAGCCTTAGTCAGGGATAGGATGGAAAAGGTAGTTGGTAATAAGCTGTGCCCGGGAGTAGCTAACCTGTGTACAGGGAAAATCCAATTTACCTCGTATTGAAATTTTATTGATTTTGAAATTTACAGTTTATTTTATTTTCACCGTTGGGTGACGCACTTGCTGTGTGCTATTTATATTTTATCTATGGGTTCTATTTAGTTACAACCCGATGAGATGAGGGTATGCCGTCTCATGCACCTTTAGACACATGCTAGAAATCACATGCTATGCATAGTTCCATGCCATGTAGGTGTATTATAATTTTCATGTTGTTGTGATAGTTGTTGTACTAGAAGAGCATGATGTCGTGATTGATGCTTTGATAAATACCTGATATGTGATAGGGTAATTTATGTGTGAACCTGTTGATCATATGGATGCCAAACTTTGGTTTTTGGGGAGTATGGTCCCTCATTGATCGGAATTTGGTGGATCATTGACCGTTTATCTTGTTATAACACATATAAGATTCCAAACTTTGATTCGTGGGGAGTATGGGCCCTCACGGGTCATAATTTGGCACTTAGGTGTTGTTTTTCAGTATTTTCTGGGTTTCGGAGTAGTTTTAGAGGCTTACTATCCGGAAAACCCAGGATACACACCGTGTAGTTCCTTAGACACATGCCGTGTGTTCTTCTGTTCGGGAAGAAATGAAAACTTTTTAAGTACACGCCGTGTACCTTCAGAACATGCCGTGTAGTCTCTTCCCGTGTCATAGACCGTGTGGGTGGGGACACGGGGTAGGGAAAGGCTTGGGGAAAACCACACCGTGTACCAGATGTACACGTCGTGTAGTGTTGACCTGAATTCCACCCATGTAACTAACAACACGGACGAAAGATACCTTAAGACATACACGTCATGTCTACTGTGGAACATGCTGTGTAGTCTGACCTGGGGACCGGGCAGTGTAACTAACAAACAAAGGTCGGTGTTACCTCTACCTAATCACGCCATGTACCTATGGGACATGCCGTGTAGTCTTGACTGGTGACAGACTGTGTGGAACTAGCCGTGTGGCTGGGGAAACGGGGTGGTGTACATGCCATGTGCAGGTGTAACACGCCGTGTAGTATCAAGCCGAGTAGTCGGCCATGTCAAAAATGACATGGGTAGTTGGAAAATTAAACCACACACACCGTGTATATTATATACACACCGTGTAATTGTGTTCAAATGGGAGCCGTGTGGCTTAACCGTGTAGAAGGACCCAAGCAGGGGAAGAGAAGTCAGGTACACGCCGTGTAGTCAGTATACACGCCATGTAGTCTTATTGTGCAATCTTGAATGCCTTCTTCCTCCTATTCCCCTTTGGTCCCTTCATGTTCAGACTGTGATAATCTTGATCTAAGGTGTGTGTTTGACCTTATATAGTCATGCCTCCGAGACGACCATGCGTTGTTCACCAGAAGAGCGGCAACAATTACACTCTAGAGATGGTGGGCCATGGGCTACTAGTCGATCCTCTAACAGAGCCAGATGCGGTGCCAGCCATTATACCTGACACAAGCGCGGATGCACAGTTCCGTGAAGGCTTTATACAGTTCATGCAGACCTTTCAGGGAGCACCGCCGGCTGCCTCATCTATGGCTAAGCTGACTCGTATCTTCCAACAACAGCATTTGCCCATGTTTTCAGAGGATGGAGGACCACAGGCTGCGGAGTCTTAGATAGGGTCCATGAAGACTATTTTCAAGCATATTGAGACGCCTCTAGGGTGGAGGGTCAAACTCGCGACTTATATGCTGCGTAATTCCACCAAGAGGTGGTGGGATGTTACCACTCAGTCAGAGCATCATAGATACATGGTGTGGGAAGATTTTCAGACATCTTTCTATGACTTCTTCTTCCCAGAGATGCTGAGGATAGATAGAGCTCGAGAGTTCATGAATCTGCAGCAGGGCGCTATGTCAGTGATGGATTATTCTGCTCATTTCACCGAGATTCAACGTTTTGCACCCGTTATGGTGGGTGATGAGATGTTGAGGGCTAGACGCTTTGAGGATGGTCTTCGTTATGGAATCCAAGCACTGGTGAATGTTTTTAGGTTTCCTTCAGTACATGCTATTGTGAAACAGGCGCTGATTACAGAGAGGAACCTTTGGGAAGCTAGTGGTGCAGGCCAGGGCGGTTCGGCACCAGTTTCTAGTACTATTTCTACCAGGAAAAGGAAGCGACAAATGAGTTTCTCTCACGGTGACAGTACTAGATAGGAAATTACTTCAGGTGGCCCGGTCAGGTGCTACTAGTGTGGTAAATAGGGGCACAAGAGGCCTTAGTGTCCATGTGACCTAGTGGAATGTCAAGCTTGCGGCAAGATGGGGAATCTGCAGTGCTTTTGCAGGGCGTTTCTACCAGTGGCTAGTGAGAGGGGTTCTGTACAGACTCCGCATGCAGGATCAGGACTAGAAGCTTCTTACCAGTTGGGAAACTGGAACATGTTAGGGCATGCAGGTAGAGATGGTGGTCGTGGTCGTGGTAGCCAGACACTAGGATCTCAGAGGTAGTAGGGCGGGACAGCTTAGAGTAGCCAGGCTATGTCGCAGGGCTGCAACACTGGGTAGACATATGCAGTGTAACAGACCCAACATGAGCTGGATCCCGGACCTTCTACTGTCATAGGTACTATTCTAGTAGTTTATGTCTTATCTTCAGTACTTTTCGATATGGGTGCTACACATAGATTTGTATCTGTGCCTGTTGTGGAGAGCCTTGGGCTCTATGTTTCTTCTTATTCTAATGTTATAAAGCTAGACACTCCTTTGGGGACTAGAACGGCTGGTGTGCGTCAATGCAAGGAGTGACCCCTTGAGGTTGGTGGGTGTCACTTCCTTTGGGACCTTTATGTTTTGGAGATGAAGAGCTATGATTTAATTCTCAGGATGGATTGGTTGGTTCCCTTTCGAGCCTTTGTAGACTACTATCATCGCAGGGTGCGTTTCACGTCACTAGAGGGCGGAGAGTTTCAATACCAAGGTGAGTGGGATGTTCAGGCGAGTCGAGATGGACTAGAGCATCGTGGAAGAGGTGGGGTCACAACCCAAATTGCGAGTTTATATCTGGATGATCAAGGGACTTTTCAGAAGGATTTCCTTCTAGTGTTTGATTGTTTCAGGGATGTCATTCCTGACAACTTTTCAGATCTACCTCCGGAACGTGAGGTGTATTTCTCTATTGAGCTTGTGCCAGGAGTGGCACTATATCCATTCCTCCTTAAAGGATGGCTAAATCTGAGTTATAGGAGCTCAAGATATAGTTATAGGAGTTACATTCAAAGGTTTTTATCCGACCCAATACTTCTCCTTGGGGTTCTCCGGTCCTTTTTGCGAAGAAGGTGGACGATACCCTCAGACTCTGTGTGGATTATTGGAAGCTGAACCAGTTGACGGTCAAGAACCGATATCCCTTGTCAAGGATTGATGATATTTTTGATCAACTTAGAGGTTTACGAGAGTTATCAAATATTTACTTGAGATCAGGATATCTAAAGTTGCACGTTAGACCATCTGATATACCTATCATAGCCTTTAGGAGTAGGTATGGTCTATACGAGTACTTGGTTATGCCATTCAGACTCATGAACACACCGACAATTTTCATGGCTCTGATGAATCGTGTGTTCCATCCTTATCTAGATTCTTTTGTGGCAATATTCGTGGACGATATCTTGGTGTACTTTCACACTTGACATGACCATGCCACCCATCTTGAGATCGTATTGAGTACACTGAGATAGCATCATCTATATACTAATCTCCCAAAGTGCCACTTTTGGATGGACCAGATTCACTTCCTGGGTCATATCATCTCAGAGGAAGGAGTTGCAGTAGACCTAGAGAAGGTGAGATAAGTAGTTTTCTAGGAGCATCCTAAGAACATATTTGAGATACAGAGTTTCTTGAAGATGGCTGGTTACTACAGGCGTTTTATACATAACTTCTCCCGCTTAGCAGAACCGTTGACGAGATTGACTAAGAAGGGTGTAAAGTTTGTTTGGTCAGAATCTTGCGAGACATCCTTTCAAGAGCTGAAAGGGAAGTTGACATCAGCACCAATCCTGATACTCTCAGAGTAGGGAAAGAGCTATACAGTTTACTGTGATGCATCAGGTATTGGGATGGGAGCTGTGTTGATGTAGGGTGATTGAGTTTTTGCGTATGGGTCTTGGCAGTTGAGGCCACATGAGAGGAATTACCCGACGCATGACCTCGAGTTGGCTGCAGTTGTTCATGCATTATGCTGTTGGAGACATTATCTCTTGGGAGAGAATTTTGTGGTTTTCACCGACCACAAAAGTCTCAAGTATATATTTACTCAATGTGAATTGAATCTAAGGTAGTGAAGGTGGGTCGAATACCTTCAGTCCTTTGATTTTGAGCTTTTCTACACACCTGGTAAGGGTAATGCAGTTTCTAATGCACTAAGCAGGAAGACTGAGACACAGGCGGTTCATGAGGCCAGTGGTGAGTGGCAGCTTATGGATTTGTTCTCTGAGATGCATTTGGAGGTTCACAAAAGTCAAGGAAAAACCTATCTTTCATCTTTAGCTGTGACTTCTACCCTCCTGGATAAAGTGAGGATGACACAGCTATCTAATTTATAAGGAATAGTTCTACGGGAGTCGGTGGCAAGTGAGGACCCTCCTCCTGGATAGATGATATACGATGATGAGGTACTGTGTTTCCATGGATGAGTATGGGTTCTAGGGGATATACGTAAGGAGATGATGCGGGAGTTTCATGCTTCAGCTTGGGAAGTTCATCCCGGGGTTACCAAGATGTACAGTGACTTGAGATGTCAGTATTGGTGGCCGCGTATGAAGAGAGAGATAGCTATTTTTGTTATGAGATGTTCCACCTGTCAGCAGGTGAAGATGGAGCATCAGAGGCCAGCTGAACTATTATAGCAGTTACCCATCCCGGAGTGGAAATGGGATGATGTCGCGATGGACTTCGTGACTGGGTTACTGAGGTCACCTCGAGGCAATGATGCCGTATGAGTTGTTGTGGATAGACTCACGAAGGTAGATCAATTTTTTCCGATCAAGGAGACCTTCAGTGTTGACGAGCTCAGAAAGCTGTATATTCGAGAGGTCATACGTCTTAATGGGGTCCCTCATTATATCATTTCTGATAGGG
Source organism: Viscum album (assembly GCA_963277665.1). Classification (NCBI taxonomy): domain Eukaryota; kingdom Viridiplantae; phylum Streptophyta; class Magnoliopsida; order Santalales; family Viscaceae; genus Viscum; species Viscum album. The sequence continues at coordinate 1,719,341,408 of OY728132.1, forward strand.
ATGCCCGCTTTATGTCTCATTTATGGAAGATTTTTCAGAGGGAACTGGGTACATAGGTGCTTCTGAGCACATCTTACCACCCTTAGACCGATGGCCAGTTAGAGCGTATGATACAGGTGCTAGAGGATATGTTGCGTGCATGCATTCTAAACTTTGGGGGCACTTGGGAGAAGCATATACCCTTAGTCAAGTTTTCTTATAATAATAGTTTTCAGGAAAATTTTGAGATGGAACCTTACGAGGCTTTATACGGTAGGCCATGTTGATCACTTTTATGCTGGATAGAGGTAGGTGAGGCAGATTTACTAGGACCACATCTCGTGCAGGAGACTTCTGAGCAAGTCTAATTGATTCAGAAGTGTATGGCTACTACACAGTCTCGACAGAAATCTTATGCTGATCGCCGCAGATGACCCTTAGAGTTCGTGGTCGGGGATTAGGTTTTCTTGCATGTTTCACCAAGGTTGGGACATAGGCGGATCAAGAGACAGGGTAAACTTTCACCAGGGTATGTGGGGCCATTTGAGATTCTGGAGAGAGTCGGTCCGGTTGCCTATCGGTTGTAGTTACCATAGAGGTACCAGGTCATGCACGACGTCTTCCATGCATCTCAGTTGCGTCGCTATTGTTCAGACCCGTCTCACATCTTTCATCTAGAGGAGGTTGATCTTCATATAGATGTGTCCTTTGAGGAGCATCCGATTCATATCGTGGATAGGAGCACGAAGATTCTCCGAGGCCGGACAGTTCCTCTTGTACGGGTGCTATGGCAGCATGGCCGAGTGTAGGATGAAACCTGGGAGCGGGAGACCGATGTATGTGATCAGTGTCCTGAGTTGTTCATATCTTTATCTTCTCCACCCTTGGAAGGTCAATTCAGGGATGAATTTCTTTAAGGGGAGAAGTTTGTAAGAACCCGGTTCTTATTCCTGAGTTACGGGTTTCTTCCTTTCTCTATTCCTTAAGGGTTTTTGAGAAAATAAGGAAAATGGGGAAAAATCTTAAATTTTGGTGACTACACACTGTGTAATTTTCCACACGCCGTGTACTTTGGTCATGTGGGATGAGTACACAGGGTGTGTAGCCATGTCGATGAGGAAGGGTGTAAAAAACCGACTACACGCCGTGTAGTTTGTATTTACACACCATGTAGTCAGTCGGCAGGCAAATAGTAAGGCGGTGGCTAGCTGAGCAATAGTACACGCCGTGTACTCAGGTATTACATTCTATGTACCCATGTTGACATATGAATAGTGCCACACTGGCGAGAAGCCGCTGGAGGAATAGTTAAAAATGAAAACTACACGCTGTGTACCCAATAGTATACGCCGTGTAGTCTGTTTTTTTCACATAAAATGGGAAGTAGCCTCCCCTGTTCACAGGTAAGGCTTAGAACCAGAGGAGGAGTTGGGAGAGAGGTCCGAACCTTTGAGGAGCTTCAGATCGCACGCTGGGAATCCGTTTCCGCCTCTAACGATCTCGTTGGAATCGTACGGGTAAGGCTCTCCTTCTCCTTAAGCCATTCTTACCAATTCTTTCCCAAGGGAAAGTTATTTAAATTTGAACGGGTTTTATTTCACCTCATAACTTCGTCGTTCTTGGAAAATTCGAGGAGCGTAGTTCACATATACCGATCAGGGGCGATCGAGGTAGGTGGCTTAGTGTTTAAATTTCAACTACTGTGTGTTTTTGTGTACCATATTGCTATGAACCCATGTTGGTGTGTCATGTGGCTGAGGCCTTAGCTATTTTAAATACCTATAATTGTATAGGTAATTAAATGTGATAATAAACAGTTGTTTGGGATCGCTGGTTGGATCCAGGACCACCCGAGGGGTGCGTTCCTCTATTTAGCCTTTTGGCCAGGATACCCGAGGGTATACCATTTTAATGATAATCATTGAATTTCCTTGAGAGGAATTGTATGTGAATTGCTTATTTACATGTTGGGCATGGTCCGGTTACTTGTGCCTAAGGGCAGTGTTCTTTTTAGCCTGAGGGCATTGTTTGTTTTGCCTGAGGGCAATGTACTACTTAGCCTGAGGGCAAAATTCTATTTTTCCTGAGGGAAACTTTCTGTGCCTAAGGGATATAGATTCTGTGCCCTAGGGAAACACCTTCTACGCCTAAGGGAAATACTCGATAGCCTGAGGGAATGCTTGAGGGTGTGGTTTTACAATATTAGCCTGAGGGAAAGATTCTGACTGGCCTGTGGGCTTGGTTCTGATGAACACAGAATATTATTAAATTAAATGTTTAAAACGAAAAATGGAAAAGAAACTGGTAGTGATAGTTACTTTTGAGTACTTACTGGTTTACTGCATTTACTACTGTACACTGTTGTTGCATATTTTCACACAGTTGGACACAGGCCTTTGGTGGGTGCCTACTGGGATTTATTTCTCACACCCTGTTCAGGGTCATGTCTTTAGCCCCAAACAAATTACATTTCTACTGGTATGGATAAGGGAAAGGGTCCCTCTACAGGTACTTTATTGTTGCTAAGGAGTAGAGGAGTATGGGACTGAGCTTAGTCTCACGATGCTTCCAGTTGTTTTGTTTTGTTCTGTTGTACCTATACTTTGTATCGTATTGTACCACTATGTAACATGTTCTGGCTGTTTTCTTAGAACTAGAGGCATGTTGCATCATTATATATATAATTGTTGTCTATCTTTTACTGCAGTTGTTTATATTAAATGTGCATGGTTTATTTCTTCCACTACTGTTGTATGTTTGTATATTTTATTCCTCTGCACTACACTTTGAAAAACGAGGGAATAATTTCCCCATTATCAGACCTGGGCCCTCACTGCTAGTTGGCAGCCTCTGGCGTTTGAGGAAATGAGTTTGAGGTCATGTGATAAACCGGGTTTGGGGCACCCATGGAGTGGCACCCAAATCCGGGACGTTACACACATTCCAACATTTATTTATGTCTCAGAATACAATGTCATTAATTTCATGGAACAAATATAATATTTAAACCATTAAAAGATTAAATCATCCATGAAATGGTGATTCATGGAAACATTTTTACCAGGTACATCCGTCTTTTTCTCTAGAATCCCATAATATACAATTTATTTTTTCTACTGATGATTTTTGTCCATTTGGTTCTTTTAGTGGTCAATATTCTTATTAACCCATATTTATAACTTGAAACAAATTACATCCTTGGATGTTGATTAATGAGCCATATATATTTTTTATTTTATTAATTCTAGGGAATTCAAAAAATAATATTGATGTTTATTTGAAGCCATTGACTAATGAGTTAAATTTATTATGTAGTAATAGTGTTAGTACATATGATGTTGTTGTGAAATAGAATTTCATAATGAAATCTGAATTAATGTGGATAATTAGTGACCTCCCAGTATATTGTTTGTTATCTATCTAGAGTAAACATGGTATAAAATCATGTCCCTACTATATTAGTGATAAAAAAGTGTTTATTCTCATCAATGGGAGAAAACCTTATTTTTTTGACTGTCATCACATATTTCTTCCTATTGATCATCCTTTCTGAATGAACAAAAATCATTTCAAAAAAGGTACAATTAAAAGATATGGAACTCCATCAATGATACCAAGTATTGATTTAAAATCTATTATATCTTCATTAACTTTAATTACCTTTGTACCGACTATAAACTAACAATAAATAAATGGATTTGAGAAAGACCACAATTGGATAAAACATATTTTTTTTGGATTTTCCATATTAGTCTAATTTGTTGGTCCATAACATGTTGAATGTCATTCATATTAAGAATAATTTCTTTATAATATATTTTATACAGTTTTAGACACACATGGTAAAACCAAAGATAATGTAAGGTATGATTAGATCTTGACCAAATTTGCAGGTGACCAAAACTTGAGTTGTTTGAAAATGAAAGAATAAAAAATTTAATGAATCCAAAAGTGGATTATATAATAAGAAAACCATTTATTATTTTGTAAGTAGATTGAGGATTTGAGGCTACTATAAGGTTATGTTTCTAATTTGGATAGAAGTTTCAGAAATAATCATATTACCAGATTAAAAATTCATGATTATAATGTTATAATGGAAGGACCTATACTAATTGGATTTATAAGTTTATTGAATTATTTGATTTGGGATGTGCTAATAGAAATATAATATTTTTTATGAGACATTTTTTTGGAAACAACAGACTATGAGACACTTAGTAGAGTATAAGAAGATGTTGTTTTAATTTTATATAAACTAGATTTTTTTACACCAACTTTATTTGATTCAATGGAACATTTGATATTAAATTTTCTACATGAAGAAAAATATGGAGGGCTGATACAGTTCTGATGGATGTACCCATGTGATAGATGTATGTAGAAATTGAAGAAAATGGTATGTAACAAAGCATCATTTTAAGGGTCAATTGTAGAATATTATTTATAGGAGGAAATTTCTTTTTTTTTTCTGCACCCATTATTTCCAACCTAAATATCGTTAAAAATATAACTAAATGGGTAGTAATGAGGGTAATATTGATGATGAAATGAACATTAAATTATTATTTTTTAATTATACTGAACATGGATTTGGTGTAGTCCATTAATGATGGTTTTCATATGATAAACATTGCAGGGATCATATATACGTTTTTCTCAACTATGAATAAATGACATGATTTGTACAGTGAGTTCTAATATCACTTATTCTTTATTTTTTTTAAAGTAAATTAATATTATTTTATTTTTAGATTTTATAATGATCATATCAAGAAAATTTTTTCAAAAATTACACCAGATTCCCTTAAAGAATGTCAGAAACATAATTTTTCTTATTGGTTTCAAAGACTGGTAAAGTAAATTGTTTATGGTTTAACATATGAAATCAATTTATTATTTTTTATATTGATAATTTTTTTTTTAAAATTTTCAGGTGTCACAACATGCCAATCAAATTGATAATTGATTTTTTGTATTGAGTAACCCACCATCCAAAACAGTGAAATCTTATGATACATACGTTGTGAATAGTTTTTTTATTTCATACACATACATATAATGAACAAAAAAACAATGAATAGTGGTGTTTTCTTGAGAGGATATCATCATAGAGAAAGTGAATTTGAATTTTATAGTATGTTGTATGAAATAATTGAACTGTCTTATCTAAGATAGAATTATGTAATGATGTTTAAATACCATTGATTTGATACTAATTGAGGATTTCATGTTCATTTGCACCATAAAATCATCAAGATTATATATAAAATCCTTTTTGTAGTAAATGAACCATTTTTATTAGATCATCAAGGACATAAAATTTATTATGATTTTTTTACTGATTCAAGAGAGTTAGTTGATTGGTGTAGCATTATAAAAATGAAATCCTATGAAAAAAAGTTTATTAAAAGTTAATTTGGTTCTGATGAAGTGTAAGGAATTGAAAAATTTCAAGATACCTCTCCAAATACATCTTTATAATAAAGAGACACTAATATAAATGATGACACCCCATAATTATGGGTTGATGGTGATTATGATCTTGATGATGTAACAAATGATTTTGAAATAACAAGAGATGATAAAGCTAAAACTCCTATGAAAACTAATGATACTGAGGAGGAATATGAAGATATTGATACTGTCATATATGAATATGAGGATGAAGATGAAGAATGAAGCAATTACATGTTGGTTATAGTAATTATTAATATATATATATATATGATACTCATTTTTAATTATTTACTAAAAAAATTCCTTTTGTCTTTTAGATAGATGATGATAATTTTAATGAGATGTTACATAGCCTTAAGGAGGCTATGAGTCCTAGTGATGATCCAAATGCTTCATCATTTAACCCTCAAGTTGCAAGTAATTTATCACCAACTCGGAGGGTTTATGTTCTTGAGAGATTGATTATTCTTGACCCTATTCTTGAGCAAAATCCACATATTTATTTTATTCCAAACATGTGAAGGCATGTTCAGTTTTTTATTTTATTTAATTTTCATTAATTTATTTATGTACTATTTTTTTGATTATTTTTTCTTTTTTTCCCACATTTTTTTACATATAGCCGTTGGACAGAGGAGTGATATTTTGTGGAATTATTTTTATGGAGCATGTGTGACATGAGAACATATTATCATTGATGTTTGACACCACATGTTTGATCAATGGATTGTACATAAATAAATAATAGTTATTTTGAAATTTATTTAATTAATAACTTTATATTATTAATTATTTTAGGGTTTTATGGTATCCCATCACAGATAACATGAGGAACTCTATCTGGGAGTCTTGGGAGGCCTGTATACATGAATGTTTTCATTATTTTTTGCACAATATGAGGAAGAGATCCATGAAGAAAGCTGGAGTCATAGTTTCTGATTAGTCTTGCATCGACCATATTACAAAACAGCTTAGGTTTGGTATGGATTGTTCTCATACTATATGAAATATAGTTTTCAAAGGATATCATTATTAGGTCGGAAGAACTGGGGGAAGTAGGAGGTCACAGATAGTTCTGGTAGTCATACATTTAGTAGTCATTAACAAAATATGGTAAGTACTTTTATTTAATAGTTTATATAACCTTAAATATAAACTGTTTATTTTATATTCATATAGGTAGTTAAGCATCTTGATATTACATACTTCAATGTTTATTAGAGGATGTACACTGATCCTATCACTAGAGATATTATTGGTGGTTGAAAACATCAAATTGTGGCCAGTACAATTTTTTTTTGAATTTTAAAATTAACTGAAAATAATATTTTAACTATTTTAAATTTAAATTTAATTTGAAGGAGTCATATGAGGTTGTGACTTCTCACACACAAGATGAGTGTCATACCAAGACTGAGGGTCATACCACCAGTGCATCAGGATTTGATGACTCAACATGGATATAGGAAACTTAATATGCTTTCAAGAAAGGTTGAGTTGTTGGTATTGGTTATCGATTGATACCAGAAAATTATTATGGTACAGTTGCATGGTCATCGTCCAACTTGAGGGGAGATTGTGGGGAGTTGTTACCATCAGCTGTAGAGTATGAGGAAAAGCTTCAAGCTCAGAATGAGATTATAGAGACCCTATATAGGGATCAATAAGAACTTCATTGACAATAACTATAGTAACATGAGGAGAAACATCGATGGTAGGAGTATCAACACCTGTAGATGATGGAGTACATACGATGCCTGGTGCAGGGTATATGGATGAAGTTCCCTCCACCACCTCCTCTAGATAACCCTCCCCTCCTCAGTGATTGATGTATTTTTAACATATTTATTATGATAAATATTTTAATGAACATATTATTTGTAATATTGTTATTAATTCATATGTCTATATTTTTATATATTTCATTTTTCTATTATTTTGATGTTTTTTTTAATTTGTTTAATTTTTTTTAATTTTTAAAAATTATTTTCAACATGTGAAGAATCTCATCACAAATGATGATGCATATATAAACAGTAAAAAAAATTTGTGATGGAGGAGTTACCTGTGGTATTTTTTTTTCTATGATGGGCCATTATGAAAATAACCTTTTTTACTGGTTCTTGTCACAAATGAATATTCATGATGGAAACTCACCATGACTGACCTATCACAAATAACTTATATTCCAATAGTGTTAGTTCATTGATGATTTCATTTCAAAATTTCAAAGAAAAATAAATCAAGCATATTGTGTGATGACACAAGTATGCACCCTAATCAATGATATATTGATACAAATGGATTATATAACATAATAGTGTTTATATGAAGGTTTTTGTTGTTGAAACATTAACTTCTTTCTCTATTAGTTCTTTGACATATTACTAGATGTTGATCTTATACTTTAAGTAAGTTCACCTAATGCCTATGAGAAAGAGGCCTAAAGGGTCACACACAATGTGTATTTAGAATCTCCTTACATTCCAAGGAATTTAATATTAAGAATAAATATAATTCTCAACTTGTATAATAATAATCATTCAAGTATTATTGATTTCATAAGATCAATCAAGATATATTCAAGTATAGAATATATGCATTGAATTTTATTTCTTATTTATTTTTCACAAGGTAATAAATAAATATTTTTTTCTTTGCCGGTTTAGTGAATTAAACAAATGTAAATATTTATTTAATTACATGAATATTAAAATAAATATTTATTTAAAAAATAATATTTATTTGATTAAATATTTTATTATTCAAAGGATTAATAAATTGAGAGTTGACAGGTCGAGTTAATGGCTCAGTGTAAATAACATATTTTATTTTATACCATTTCAATATATATTAATTAATTAGTTTATTAAATGATATTTAAATAAGTGCATGTCATGAGATATAAATTACAACTCATATCATTTTAACCTATGGAGATTTGTTTTGAACAATGAGGAAACACTTAATAATTCTTAATATCTAGAGAAAAATTTCTCCACCCTTCCCTCTCAAGTAGAAAAAAGAACAAAAAACCCTTTTCTATGAACAAAGATGAATGATGTGAAGATCTAATTTCCTTCTCCCTAGAAATCAAAATATTAAGAACATTGTTCAGAGATTTGTAGAGCACATGTGGGTATAACTAGAGGAGTCCTCATTTGTATTCTCAACGACAATGACAACGACACAAGAGCATTATTTGAAATTTTTCAAATGGAATTCCCAGTTTGAGGTAATTATTATTTTCTATTAATTATAAATTAAATGGAAAAAGACCATCTCTAAGAGATTATGTGGTTGTGTTCATCAAGTTCCATGTATTTATCTATTGAAACCGATGAAAAATAAAAATCGGGCATCCACCCACCACTTTTATTGTACCATGGAACCTTTAAGTGGTATTAATGTAGTTGCATTATAATTTATAATTATTTATTATTTTACAATATATTTTTAGCATTTTTTTGTTAGTTTTTATTTTTTGAATTTTGTTCTTAACCCATAAGTTGAGATTGTTAGAGTTGGTGTCCTGAGAACCAACTGTTTGTACTTTGATTATGTGAATGTACACTTATTATATATTGTTCATTATTCTACATGACTATAATATAATAATGTCCTGGAATATTTGTTGCATTAATAAGGTCATGGAAGATCCCCACTATGATGAGAACCCTAAAATGCTATAACAATATTCTTAAATAAAGTTCTACGTTTGGATGGCATACTATGATAGGACACATAGTATACAGACCGTCATGTGCGAGTAATCGTAAGAAGACAAGACTCTCTCTCATGGAGTTCGCACTTGGTAATCTCCAAGATGGGAGATTATGAGAACAGTCCCACCAGTATCAATTACGCATGTCTTGGTGTCATCAGACATTGCTATCTACGAACATGTGTAATGGTCCTTAGACTAGAAGATTATCATTAACTCATGTCATGACTCGCACACTTAGATTTGCTGACGAAAACCATCACGAAGATAGTTGGCGGGAAGTAGGGCACGTTGGGTGCGTCACGAATGACATGTTGTTAATGGATAAGTCGAAGAAGGATTTGTCCCTTCCATATTTATGGAAGTAGATATCTTGGGTCCCTTTGATTGAAATAGAACTCTCACCCAAATTCCATGTCCATGGTGTAATGATGAGTTTATTTCTGGAAGTCAAAGAATGACAGATCAAACATATAGGTTTATGAAACTTCCATGAAACCTACTTGATGATATATTGAGACAAAGGGATTAAATTACATGGTAAGAATTCGTATGAGGTGACACGTCAATACGATATCAACTTATTTCTCTTAGGTTTCTTGACCTATTTCTAGACAGTAATCTTGGACTTTAGGCAAGCCCACCTAATGCCAATGAGAAATAGGCCTAGAGGGTCACACACTAAGTGTATCCAAGTATCTCAATTAGAATAAATATTATTCCCATATGTGGTTTAATAATTATTCAAGGAATCCTAAATCGTTTTAATGATGGAGGAAGAATAAAATGAAAACAAGATATGCACGCCATGTATTAATGATTACACGCCGTATAGTTTTCATTTTGGAAAGGAAATGAAAAACAAGTACACGTCGTGTATTAATGATTACATTCCATGTAGTTTTATGAAAAACAAGTATACACCGCATATTAATGGTTACACATCATGTAGTTTTTCCAGTCGGGATTTTGAGGAAATAATATTGTTTTATTAAATGATATTTATTATAATCAGCATGGGCACATGTCAAGGAATTAATGATTCGACATGGGGGTTTTCAATAAGAGTTAATGAAATAAATAAAATGCGTAACAAATTTATTTATTGTCATAACTCTATAACCTCAAACCTGATTATAAATATCCTCACAACTCCAACACTTTTCCTTAATCGTTGTGCACAACAATTCTGGAGAATTCTTTCAAGATCGAAAGAACTCCTTCCTCTAAGAATGCTCTCAAGACCGAGAGAGATCCTCCTCCATCAGATCAAGATGATCTAAGGCAGACAACACAAGCAAAGGATTCTCCATGCTAGCACCTATAGATTCCTTTGGCGACGTCCAGAGATACGTGGTGCAAGTGTGGATCATCTCTAGAGGAAGTCTACACTTGGCTTTTGTGACGCAACGATGAATCACATCGGAACATGATCAGAAATATCAACGAAGAAGGAACTCCATAAAATGTACTTCTTGTTAATTAATTAAATTAATTATAATCAACCTATGATGATCCTCATTTGTGGTTCTGGGACTATTCTTATTCTTTGTCTATTTCTGTGATTTGATCTGTGGAGTCTGGCATTTATCGTCGTATTGATCCCAGATTGATCATTGCTAATGAAAAAAAACCAAGTGGGCACATCCACCCATGAGATTCCGCTGCGCCCGGAACCTTCAAATGGTATCAGAGGGAGGTTACAAGGTTGATTATAGTTATTTAATTTTCATTGATAATTTATGCATTTATATTTGATTCAATTCAATATAAATCGTTTTAAAAATTGAATGAACGAGATCTGTTATTCCTCCTTCATTTATCAATTCACATCATAGAAACAACCTTTTAATTTTAATTTTGATTAAAATAAAAATGAGGAAATCATTCGGAGGAGATGATCATTCTTTCTATACAACATAATAATACACAACGTGTATTGAAAACTACACACCGTGTACGTAGGTTCAACGAACCGGCACTGGTCCGCCAAACCACACCGTGTGAATTAAGAATGCCTAAGTATTTATTACATCGTGTTGACCAGAACTGAATGGCGTGTAGAAACCAAAATACACGGCATGTATGTTGGATCAACATGCTGTGTAGTCTGATCCATCCCAGGTAAAACTGTGTACAAGGAGAAGCCTGCGTACCGCGTACATGGGATTGCCAGGCCGGTAACCGTGTAACAAACAAGTACACACCATGTTAGATTAATCTACACATCGTGTACTAAAAAATTTCCGAAGTATATAAAACACACCAAATCTCCCGACGTGTACTTTGGATAAAGGGTGAAAACAAATACATGCTGTGTAATATAGCCTACACACCGTGTACTTTCCAGAAATGGAATTTCACCAGGTTTCCTCTAAAAGTAAAAAGACACTGTACAAGGAATATGGATGAGAAGAATCTCAAGGAAATTCAGAAAGGAATTTAAGATAAAGAATTGATTAATTATAAGATAATAATTAATTGAATTCAAGTGCGACTTATCTTGAATAATAGAACGATTAAAATAATTTTAATTCTAAATATATGTAAATGTTGTTACATGCTATGGATGATCATGAGCTAGAAAAAAGACCCTTTGTGTGTGTATGGTTTCATTTAAATTTATTTAAATTCATTGGCCTGTGAGCCTTCTTCCAATAAAATGTAGGGCCTGCGTGCCCATGGTTTCTTTAATTTAAACCCCATGTAATAGAGGATCTCCCAAGTCAGAGGAGATGGTTCAAAACCCGAAGCTGAGGCAAAACCAACCCAATAAGATACAAAGGTGGACAGGTGGGAGTTGCAAAACACGAACCATTAGTTTAAGGTGTTTTTCCCTAGGTCAGGGTTAGATTATCAAAACTGCTAGATAATCTAACCAATAGAATCTCATGATCATGTCATCTTATTTTATTTCTGTATGATTTCATGGTTTACTTATTATTTATGTGTTGTCACGATCACATAATTAATGAAATAAACAAGCATGCAGAGATGGAATAAAATAAAAACCGGACTATGCGTAAACATTATCAGAACATGGTTAATCACTTAAGAAAGCATCACTTAATATTAACAAGCATGTGATAATGAAAAACTACGCATAAAGAATAAAATCCCTCAAATTCCATATTAAGTCAGAACAAGCCTTCCGTTACTTGATTAAGGGCAAGACTCAATAAAATTATGTGTTTGACCAACCCTTATTGGGATACTTACTTTTATAAAGGAATCTCTTATGAAAGTTTTGGGTTGACTTAAACATTTTACATCAAGAGGAGTAGCCCTTTCTAGACTTGTTGTAAAATGAAGCCAAGTGTTGAAGAAATCCAAGTCAGGATTTCAGGATTGGGGAGCCCACTCAACAGATCAAGGAACTGTAAGCTCACAGTTGGCAAAGAACTGCCTACCTAAATACCTTCAAATAGCTTGACCAACCATTGTTGGGGTTATGCGAAGGGGAATATGGATCCTTGCCACTAGAATGTCATGGAAACTGGACATTCTGAGTTCAATGGTGAGGGCCATTGGTACTTTATAAAATAGTGGGAGACTTAATAAAATTTATTATTTCTCATAAAATGTAATCAAGAAAGTACTGATAAATCTGGTCTTTTAATTTGTATAATCAATATGAAAAAATCTTCAACCATATTTTCTTTGTGATCAATTATGGATAAAGACAATATCCTCACCGGTAGTAACTTTTAGTAATGGTTTAGGCGCCTTCGGGTTATCCTACACCATGAAAGAAAGTTTTATGTGCTGGAGTCCTCACTTCCTGATTCACCTTCCCAAGGGGTGAGTGATGAAGATTTCCTAGTCTATGATCAATATTTGAGTGATGCACTTGAAGTTCAATGTTTGATGCTATCATCAATGTCAAGTGAGATCATGAAGTCTCATGAAGACATGGATGCCTACAACATGGTTGAGCACCTGTGTGGGCTATACTAGGAGAGAGAGAGATAGGAAAGGTTTGAGATCTCTAAGGATCTATTTCAGAGAAATCTTGGAGAGGGTGACCCAGCTTGGGCCTCATGTAGTCAAGATCATTGGCTATATTGAGTGCTTGGAGGTTTTAGGGTTTAAACTCCCCAAAGAACTGGGTACCGATCTCATTCTTGCATTACTCCCCTAGAGATTCTCTAACTTTGTTGTAAATTTCAACATGAACAACATTGAGAAGTCTTTATCTGATCTTCTTGTCCTTATTCACAAAGTGGATAATGATATGAAGCGTGAAAATCCTTCTGTCCTTATGATGAATAAATGGAAAGGGAAGGTGAAGAGATTTAATCCCAAAGCTTCTTCAAGGCCTTCCAAGAAAAGGAAGATCAAAGGGGAGGCAAGATAACATGAGGCTGTTTGTTTCGCATGTGGCAAGAAGGGCCACTGAAATAAAAATACACCCAACCAAGGAAGCAAGGGGAAGATTCAGGTGCGTTTGTTATCAAATGCAATCTATCTATTTCTACTAATTGGGTATTAGATACTGCTTTTGGTGCTCACATTTGTATCCAAATACAGGAACCAAGTACATTCAGAAAGATTGACCGAGGTGAGGTGGATCTGCGAGTAGCCAACGGAGCCAGACTCGTTGCTGTAGCTGTCAAAGACTACCACCTCACATTTCCTACTAGGATGGTCTTGGTATTAAAAGGATGTTATTATGCACCCTCTGTAACTAAAAACATTATTTCAGTATCCAGATTAGATATTGATGGATTCATCTTCAAGTTTGGAAATGAATGTTGCTACTTTTATAAAGATAACATTTGTTTTTGTAGGGCAAATTTATATAACGGCCTTTATGTGTTAGACTACACAAACCAAGTAATGGAAATCGATGACAAAATTAATTCACATGACTCATACCACACCCAACTTTGGCATCACTGGCTAGGTTATGTCAATGAGAAACATTTAACAAAATTACATCAAGATAGGTATTTATATTCTTTGAAACTAAAACCACTTGGTGTATGTCATACGTGTCTACAAGGAAAAATGACCAAAGCCCCATTTAGTGGGAAAGGTGAAAGGGATAAAGAGATTCTATAATTAGTTCACACATATGTGTGTAGTTCATTTCCAGTTGGAGTAAGGGGAGGGTTCTTGTAATTCATAACTTTTACTGATAATTTTAGTAGATATGGATATATTTACTTAATGATGTATAAGTCAAATTATTTTAATCGGTTAAAAGAATAAAAGAATGAAGTTGAGAACCAGCTTGGTAAGAAGATTAAGAAAATTCACTCAAACAGAGGAGGAGAATATCTTAATCAGGACTTCATTGATTTCTTACAGGAGTTTGGGATTCTATCTCAACTCACTCCTCCTTACACACCTCAGTGGAATGGTGTAAGTGAAAGGAGTAACCGCACCCTTTTGGACATGGTGAGATCAATGATGAGTTATGTGAGTCTTCCATTATACTTTTGAGGATATGAATTACAAACAACAACACACATACTAAACCAAGTACCAACTAAATCGATAAATGGTATTCCATACAAGTTATGGAGTGGACGTAAAGCCATGTTATCAAATTTACATATGTGGGGTAGTGAAGCATTTGTTAAGGCCTCTTCAGGTAACAAACTTGCACCCCAAGGCACAAAGTGTATCTTTATATGATATCCTAAGGAAAAAAGGGGATATTACCTATACAACCCCTCAGATAAAAAGGTTACAGTGGAAAGGCACGCCATATTCCTTGAGAGGGAGCACATCTCCAAAACATATAGTGGGACTGAGATAGACTTCTATGAAGTCGAGGCTCAAGATACACAGGAGTTGGTACAAGAACAGATTCCACAAAGCCCCGTGGAAGAAAAATCTGTTTCAGAGACACAAGAACTGTGTAGGAGCACGAGATAGGGGAGATAACTAGAATGATATGGTTTTCTTGTCACCAAGTATGGTGACTCATTATTGGTTGAAAATGATGATCCTCTTACCTACAAGGAAGCACTTGATGGCATAGACGTTGCCAAGTGGCAAGAATCCATGAATTCTAAAATGGATTCCATGTACCAAAACCAAGACTGGATTTTGGCAGATCCTCCAGTTGATGTAAAGACTATTGGTAACAAATGGGTATTCAAGAATAAACTGGACATGGAGGGACAAATCAACACCTATAAAGCATGACTGGTTGCAAAAGGTTTTAGACAACGTCAAGGAATTGACTATGATAAAAAAATTTCACCGGTTGCGATGTTGGAATCCATCAGAATCATATTGGTCATTGCCACTTACCATGACTATGAAATTTGGAAAATGGATGTCAAAACATCATTCCTTAATGGGAACCTCCAGGAAGATGTCTACATGACACAACCTGAAGGGTTTATGACTCCAAAGGATGACAACAAGGTATGCAAGTTGCAGAAATCCATTTATGGATTAAAGCAAGCATCAAGGTCATGGAACATTCATTTTGATGAAGCCGTAATGGAATTTGGATTTGTTAAGAATAAATGTGAGCCTTGTATCTACAAAAGGTTTAGTGGAAGTGCAGTCATTTTCCTAATAGTATATGTTGATGACATATTACTAATTGGAAACAAAGTACCTATCTTATAATTAGTTAAGGCATGGTTGGATAAATGCTTCTCTATGAAAGACTTGGGTGAGGCAACATATATTCTTGGGATCAAGATCCATCATGATATATCCAAGAGAATGTTGGTCCTGAGTCAAAGTACATACATTGAAAAGATACTGAAGAGATTCAGTATGGAACAGTCCAAGAGGGGATTGTTGCCAGTGTCACATGGAATTCATCTTTCTAAGAAAATGTGTCCTTAAACACATGAGGAAATAAAGAAAATGGAAAGGATCCCTTACGCATCCAGGATTGGGTCAGTCATGCATGATATGCTATGTACAAGGCTAGATTTTGCTTACGCATTAAGTGTGGTAGGCAGATATCAAGCTGATCCATGAGACCGCCATTGGATGGTAGTCAAGACTATCCTTAATTATCTAAGGTGTACTATGGATATGTTCCTGTTTTATGGAGGAGATGAGGAACTAGTCATCAGAGGAAATGTAGATGATAGTTTCCAAATTGATCAATATGACATGAAGTCACAGACAGGATACATCTTTAGTTTTAATGGAGGTGCAGTGAGCTGGAAGAGCTCAAAGCAAGGTGTGGTAGAAGATTCTACAGAAGAGTCTGAGTATATCGTAGCTTCTGAGGTAGCTAAAGAAGCAGTATGGATGCGAATTTTCCTCCATGATCTGGATGTAGTACCTGGCAGTAAATATCCTATCATACTCTATTGTGATAATACTGCAGTGATGGCACTTACAAAAGATCCAAGGTCACATCAGTGGACAAAGCACATACTTCGGAAGTATCATCTCTTGAGGGATTTTTCTCAGAGAGGTGAAGTTGCAGTGATTAGTATTTCTATGGAAGACAACATGGCGGACCCCTTGACTAAAGCCTTAACTCAGTAGAAACATGATAATCATGTGAGGTCTGGCGAACTAAAAGTCATAGGCAGTTGGCTCTAGTCCAAGCGGGAGTTTGTGAGAGTTGGTGTCCTGAGAACCAACTGTTTGTACTTTGATTACGTGAATGTACACTTATTATATATTGTTTATTGTTTTATATGACTATAATATAATAATTTCTTGGAATATTTGTTGCATTAATAAGGTCATGGAAGATCCCCGCTATGATGAGAACCTTGAAATGATCTAAAAATATTCTTAAATAAAGTTATATGGTTGGATGACATTCTATGATAGGACACATAGTATACAGACCTTCATGTGTGAGTACTTGTAAAAAGACAAGACACTCTCATGAAGTTTTCACTTGGTAATCTCCAAGATGAGAGATTATGAGAACATACCCTCTAGTAGCAATTCTGAATGTCTTGGTGTCATCGGACATTGCTATCTATGAGTGTGTGTAATGGTCCTTAGACTGAAATATTATCATTAACTCATGTCATGACTCGCGCACTTAGATTTGCTGACAAAAATCGTCACGAAGACAGTTGGCGGGAAGTAGGGTGCGTTGGGTGCATCACGAATGATATATTGTTAATGGATAAGTCGAGGAAGGATTTGTACCTTCTATATTTATTTAAGTAGATATCTCAGGGCCCTTTGATTGAAATAGAACTGTCTCTCAAATTCCATGGCCATGGTGTAACGATGAGTTTAATTATGGAAGTCAAAGAATGACAGATCAAGCATATAGGTTTATGAAACTTCCATGAAACCTGCTTGATGAGATATTGAGACAAAGGGATTAAATTACAAGATAAGCATTCGTATGAGGTGACACATCAACATGGAATCAACTTATTTATCTTGGGTGCCTTAACCCATTGCTAGACCGTAATCTTGGACTTTAGACAAGATCGCCTAATGCCAACAAGAAAGTGGCCTAGAGGGTCACACACAAAGTGTATCCAAGTATCTCAAGTAGAATAAAGATTATTCCCATATGTGGATTAATAATTATTCAAGGAAGCCTAAATCGTTTTAATTATGGAGGAAGAATAAAATGAAAACTAGATATACATGTTGTGTATTAATGATTACACACTGTGTAGTTTTCATTTTGGAAAGGAAATGAAAAACAAGTACACACTGTGTATTAATGATTACACGCCGTGTAGTTTTATGAAAAACAAGTACATGCCATGTATTAATGATTACACACAGTGTAGTTTTTCCAGTCAGGATTTTGAGGAAATAATATTGTTTTATTAAATGATATTTATTATAATCAGCGTGAGCGCATGTCAAGGAATGATTTTACATGGGGGTTTTCAATAAGAGTTAATGAAATAAATAAAACATGTAACACGTTTATTTATTATCATAACTATATAACCTCAAAACCGATTATAAATATCCTCATAACCCCAAAACTTTTCCTTAATCATTGTGCACAACAATTTTGGAGAATTCTTTCAAGACCGAAAGAACTCCTTCCTCCAAGAATGCTCTCAAGACCGAGAGAGATCCTCCTCCATCGGATCAAGACGATCTAAGGTGGACAACACAAGCAAAGTATTCTCCACGCTAGCACCCGAAGCTTTCTTTAGAAACATCAAGAGATATGTGGTGTACCTATGGATCACTTCTAGAGGAAGTATACACTTGGCTTCTGTGATGTAACGACGAATCATATCAGAACGTGATCAGAAATATCAACAATGTAACGACCTGAAGTTTCATTAATGGAAATCCCTATTGATCTAATTAAATGTCTCTTTATGTTTATATAAAATGTAAAATACTTTGGTTTTATGTTAAGAATTTTTACCATTTCTAATATAGCCGTTGAACAGTGACCACATGATTAGTATAAATACAGGGCTTTAACAAATCCAAATTTACTCAGACAAAGGAAGCGATGACCTCATCCAGTAGAATTTCTCCATACGAAGCCCATTTTTCGGAGCTCGGAAAAGAGGTGGTGCCTTTGGGCTTCGCTCTTGACCAAACCCAAGTTGAGCTTCATCATGTCAAGCTCAAACAAGACCGTCTATGGGAAAAGTGGAAGTTGATAGAAATTACCACTCGAGCGATGTTATCCGAGCCACCTCAAGAGTCTGTCACCATCACACACCTTACCCTTAGGTCTTATGCGGCTGTTTTAAGGGGATATGTAATGAATCTATAGTACTATGTTCATGTATATTATTTGTTTATATAATAATTAATATACCTCCATGTCATTTTTGATACATTGTAAATAGTTTTTAAAGTACAAATAGTGTTTTTAGTTATTATTTAATTAAGAATTCTATTTTATTAAATTAAGGGATTTTTGAATTAAATAATATTTTAATAAAATATTATTATTATTATTAAATTAATTTTTATTAAATATAAATTATCTTATAATTTTATGAATGCAATTATAATTTTTATTAAGGTTTGAAATCCATTTCTGTCAAAACCCGTGAATTTTCAATAAATGTCGTTTTTTATTTTAAAAGTGAAAATTAACATATTTAAAAAATTATTTAGATAAAATAAATGTTATTTATGGAATTAGGAAGTCGAAATTATCCAGTAGTGAATTTTTCATAATTTTCCGAGACAGTCAAATTTTTGGGTAAAAAATAAATACCGTTTAAATATATAATGTGTTTTATGACATCATAATGACCTAATAGTGATGTAATAAAATACTATAATCTTTATTTTCAACAAATATATGTTTTACCATTAAAATAATGTGATTTTGGGTTTGTTTGACTTACTTTTCAAAGCATTAATGGACCCCTCAAGACTTATTAAACACCTTGTCTTTTTAAATTGTTTTCCATGGGAGTGTGACTCACCTCCACATAAGTAACCCTATTATTTTAAGAAGATTGGACTTTGTCCTTATAAAATATTTTTTTCGTCTTCCCTTTTCCAAAAACCATGGGCAAAAAACATAGGATGGTTTGTGGTTTGGATTAATTTAATATAAGGGGTCCCAAACCTAAATAATAAATAATTCCCTCACCTTTCTTATATAAACCCACCCAAGCTTCCACTTCCCCCTCAATTAAAGACTTTTGAGTTCATCCAACCTATGCCCTACTCTCTCTAGAATCCTCCCAAGGTGCCCCAAGCTCCCAAGAATCCTCTCACAAGCCTCTCTCTAGACTTTGGAAGCATACTTCCAAGTAAGGGTCTTTTCTTCCTTTCTCATTTTTGTCCAATTTTCTTTAAGTTGTTTTGCCATTTTAATTTCAATTATGAGTGTTGGGGTATGTTTTTTCACCTCCCTCATAATTCCCTCTTTATTTTTAATGACCCGACCCAACGGGGCTCGAGCCGCGACTCCCAAAGCCCGCCTCCAATAGGCCAGGGGCTGGCCACCAGCGCCGAGTAGGCTATCACACACATGGGAGGCATTAGCCTAAGGTACCTGTACACACGCACCCACAAACACCTCCATGCAACAGTGCAGAGAAAAATAAAACTGAAAAGGAAATGCATGCATACATCTATCCCAAACCAGAGAGCAATAACAAAAGTACAAAGGGGAAAAACAGGGCCCACCAAAGGAAAACTACAAAGTGCGTCCAACCTGCTCTGAAGAAGGGGAAAACTACCACCAACACCCGCCAGAAAGCTCCCTCGGCACAGCTCCGGTAAATACCCCGGTCAACACGCACACTAAGATCCGCCTGCTCCGGGTCCACCTGAAACTCGGTCGAAAGGCCTGTGGTCTACACAAGACACAAACTTGTGCGGGCAAAGCCCATGCAGGGGTGAGTATAAACATACTTAGTAGGCACCCCAAAAACCCAAAACCCAAGGGAGAAACTGAAAGGCAACAGTCCTCTCAACCCAGCCAGAGGGAACCCAGACGAGAGAGAAACTCCATCTCGTGACCATCCTCGGCTAAACACAACAAGTCAGCTCAGCTCAGCTCAGGTGTATGCCCATACATACACCTTGAACAATCCAGATATATACAGCTCACACCACAAAGCCACAAGAGGTAACGAACTCATCACCAGCAACTGTCCACAACCAGGAGAGTACACCACAAACACTGTCATACCAAATGACACTCATCCGAGAGATACACTCCATCGGGTCCCAAACAAACATCTTAGACGCCCACCCGAGAGACCACGCTCGTCGGATAACATCACTGAGGAAACATCGCTGAAACACTATAACCACCAAACTCCTCGGATAGGGGATCGCTGCTAGGGTCCGCTAGGGGATACCAAGACCCACTCCGGTATACGTAGCTCACAGATAGGGGATCACTCCCAGGGTCCGCTGGGGGATACCACGACCCGATCTGGCATACATAGTTCTCACAGATAGGGGATCACACCCAGGATCCGCTGGGGGATACCACAACCCGATCTGGCACTCGACAGAAGCTTCACACTCAGATAGAGGATCATCGTCTATATAAAGATGGGCATGACGATACCGGAACCCTATCTGGTATAAATCACGATGTAGGGGATCAAATCGACGATGCCGCAACCCTACCGAAACCACGCGCTGAGTAGGAGATCACATAACCAACGATACCACAACCCCACCAACACCAAGCGCTGAGTAGGGGATCGTATAACCAACGATACCGCAACCCTACTATAAACATCATGATGAGTAGGGGATTGTAAACCCGACGATGCCACAATCCTACTGTGCACGACCCACAGCATAGGAGATCATATTCCCGATGATGCCAGAAACCCTACAGGGTTAACCTGCTAGATAGGGGATCGCCGCCAGTGAATAAGCGGTCACAGCGATACCAAGAACCCGATCTAGGGTAAAAATGCTAGAGGATCCACTCCGGGACCACCGGAGGGATACCACAACTCTAACAGTTTAAACATTCCATCGAGAGGATCACAAACCCATACGAAGGTTGTGATACCACATGAACCCTCGTAGGAATGAACCAAGGGAGAACCCTCAACCACTGCTGGTCCAAACGTCTCTAACCCGAGTGACCCGCCACAACGCCACACTGCGCACATCCTAAGCCAAAACCGAGGCCACCATCGCGTTCCACACGGAAAAACACGCAGGATAGGCTGTTTACTCGCCCGAAACGGAGCACTCGTGAAAAAGGAACTATTCACTGTAGCTAGCTCATGTGGGGCCCACACAATGATCCCGAAACCCATCGAGTGGATCACACCACGGTGATCCCCTCGGAAAAACAAGCGGAATCGACTACTCGCTCGTCCAAAACGGACACCCAGTGAAAAAGGTACTATTCACCGAAGGCCCTCCCAGGTGGGGCCCGTGCCTGGATTCCAAAACTCACCGAACAGATTGCACCATGGCGATCCTCTCGAAAAAACACACAGGATCGACTATTCATCCGCCAAAATCGGACTCCTGGTGCAAAAGCTGCGTTTCTCCGCAAACGCCAAAACCCGGCCTCGTGAGGCTCGCACCCCGTTCACAGTCCCAACACCTGGAAACCATACCAAAAAGTCCGTCGTACCATTAGGGTCTCAACGCCACTGACGGCACGTCAATTGGACGCTCCGGGTAGAAGTTACAACGGCCCGAAGTCGTAAAATAATAAAATAATATTATTTTATATGACGTTTCTAGCTCCTGGGCCACGATCCCGAACCTTTAAACCCTCGAACCCACACCGGAGGGTTCGCCTCGTTGTCAGGGTCGTGTCGCCACAAACTGCGCGCGATTCCGGCTCCCGGTTTGCAAGATACGGGGGGGTTTAAAGACCCCCGTATAGAAAAAGAGGTCGGACCAGCCCCGACCGGCCGGTCCGGCCGGCCTGGACCGGCTGCCGCCGCCGGCCCGCCCCGACCGGCGCCCTCCGCCGCGCGCCGCCGGCGCCGCCGGACCTTCCGCAGACCGCCGGGGGCACCCCCGGGGGTCCGTTTTGCGATCCGGAGGCATCTACACGACCCTCGGGACCCGATCTACACTGCTACGGCTTCAATTTGCAGAAAAACGCAGCAAAAACGGGATCAGGGGTTAAAACTCAAATCCGCCTTACTCACGGGCGAAACGCCGACGTTCTGCCTCAGATCCGCGCTCTAGAGCTTCTGCTGCGCGCTCCTGGAATGTCCGCCGTCGAATTCTGAGCTCATGGGCGCTTCATTTGCTCGATTCGGCGGAGTGGCGGCGAAGAACAGCGAAGAACGCCAAGAGGAACGGTAATGGGGGGTGGGGGGTTGATATTTATATCAGCGACCCGCCGACGCCAAACCCGCCTCGGACTCGACGCCCGATGCGAACAAAAGTAAGGTCACCCCTAGGGTAAACGCGCCGTTCTGAACGCAACGGCGGACTCAGATTTTCCATCCGAGACTCCGTTCAGAAGTTATTCGAGCCGACGCTCGCACACTAACTTCGCCACTATTTACGAAAACGCCCCTGGTGGCGTTTCTCACCGCAGGCCCGCGCCCGCAAAGTTTACACCCCGCCTAGGGTAAACGACACGTTCCAGACGCAACCGTGCCCTCAGATTCCTGTTCTGAGCTACTGTTTAGGAGATATCACACCCCCGCCACGTGCATAGTATAAAAATACTTAATATTTTTATAAAATTAATTCCGGGCACACCGGACCTCAGAATCGCACGTCGTCTTCGCGCCTAGCTCTGGAATTATTCTTAGAAATATTCCAAATTCTGACAGGGCCAAAAACCCAAGTCGCTACATCCTCCCCCCCTTAGAACTTTTCGTCCCCGAAAAGCTCTAAGCACAAGGAAAGCGACCGGACTCTCAACTGGGTCTCACACACCAGCGAGCTCACCAACAAACACCCACACAGGGTCTTACCAACGCCCTGAACAAAACTCAAGCAAGCAACAAAAGGAAAGAGTACCGTTAAACAGTGTCTATCAAGCTACTGCAGTAAGTAGAAAGACACAAGGCATACCTCTATCCATCCGCGGTGCCTCTGGGTCGACTGCCTCCAGAGCATGCAGTTGTCCTCGCCCTCGGCCACCAACTCCCTGAGCTTGGCATGGACCACCTGGGGGTGGGGGTGGTGGCAACTGGTACTGCCTACCACCGCCTCCCACTGCACCAGCTCTGCCGCCACGTCCGCTGCCCTGCGGACCTCCTTGCTCGAGACGCTGCCTCTGCCAAGGCGGTCCATCGACTGACTCCCTCTCAGCAGCACATCGGGTGGGACAATCTCTAGAAAGGTGTCCCCTACCATCGCAAGCATAACACTGCCTCTCCTGCGACTGACCAAACCTGGCCTGCGAGCCCTGTGAGACCTGAGGCTCAGATCCTCTATCCTGGGGTCGCCTCCTAAAATGTCGGCCACGTCCAGACCCCTGAGTCTGACATCGGCTACCAGATTCCGATCCGACCGATGAAGTCTCAGATCTCGAGTGCCCAGCACTAACAGGGGGAATCTGCTCAGCCAGAAAACTCTCCACCACCAACGCTCGCTCCAGCACCCCTGCATAGGTGGGCAGGCACAAGGAAACCACACCTGCCCAGATGTCCCTGCGTAAGCCCTGCTCGAAGGTCCGAGACCTAAAGAACGGGTCTCGAACCATATCTAGGGAGAAGCGCGACAGGTCTGTAAACCTTGCTGAGTACTTTGACACGGTCATTCCCTCCTGCCGTAGCTGCAGAAGCTCCTGAATCCGCACTGACCTCAACGTCACCGGATAGAACTCTTCCCTGAAGAGCCTCTCAAACTCTGCCCACGTGAGCGTCTCCTCATCATGGGACTGCATCACCAAACTCCACCATCACCCGGCAGAACCATGTAGAAGGCTCGCCGCTAGGACCACCACGCTTTTGCTGCGCCACTCTGATCTGCAGGTGTCCTCACTAGGCAGAAAACTCGGGTGACTGCCTCAAGCCAGTCATCAGCTGTCTGGGGGTCTGGATCGCCCCGGAACCTCAGAGGTCACTGCCTCTGGAACTCATGCAGCGCACTCAGCCTGTGTGAAACCTTTTCCTGCACCGCCGGCACAACCAGCTGCTCGACAAGTGGTGGCTCAACTAGCAGACCACCTGGAGGTGCAACCACAGAACCTGCGCCCTGCTCCACAACCACTACACGGGGCGGGTCATCAGCACAATCCTGCTGCGGAACCCTCACTGGCTATAGTCGTGGAGGCATCCTGAAATACATTCAAGATGCACCACAGTTAAAGAGTATATCTGGAGAGCTGACTCAAGAAGGACAAGGAAAAAAAAAACCAAAAACCCAGTCCTATATGATGCATGTACCATTATGTCCCCGCGACTAGTGTACGAATGTCCCGAGTCGAAAGGCAGGTTATCAGAGTCCTGGTGTATGGATACGTCGCCCGCCGCACCAACACTGGAGTCTCTGGCCTGAAATCCGAGCTCGAAACACCCTAACACTACCGCTATGCAACCCCAACCAAACTCACAGCTAGACCAGCTATGCACTGAGATCCCAAAGGTGGAACCTCCTCTGATACCACTCTGTCACGACCTGACCCAACAGGGCTCGAGCCGCGACTCCCCAAGCCCGCATCCAATAGGCCATGGGCTGGCGACCAGCGCCGAGTAGGCTATCACACACATGGGAGGCATTAGCCTAAGGTACTTGTACACACGCACCCACAAACACCTCCATGCAACAGTGCAGAGAAAAATAAAACTGAAATGGAAATGCATGCATACATCTATCCCAAACCAGAGAGCAACAAAAAAAGTACAAAGGGGCAAAACAGGGCCCACCAAAGGAAAACTACAAAGTGCGTCCAACCTGCTCTGAAGAAGGGGAACACTACCACCAACACCCGCCAGAAAGCTCCCTCGGCATAGATCCGGTAAACACCCGGGTCAACACGCACACTAAGCTCCGCTTGCTCCGGGTCCACCTAGAACTCGGTCGAAAGGCTTGTAGTCTGCACAAGACACAAACATGTGCGGGCAAAGCCCGTGCAAGGGTGAGTATAAAAATACTCAGTAGGCACCCCAAAAACCCAAAACCCAAGGGAGAAACTGAAAGGCAACCGTCCGCTCAACCCAGCCAGAGGGAACCCAGACGAGAGAGAAACTCCATCTCGTGACCATCCTTGGCTAAACACAACAAGTCAGCTCAGCTCAGCTCAGGTGTATGCCCATACATACACCTTGAAAAATCCAGATATACACAGCTCACACCACAAAGCCACAAGAGGTACCGAACTCATCACCAGCAACTGTCCACAACCAGGAGAGTACACCACGAACACTGTCAAAACAGATGACACTCATCCGAGAGATACACTCCATCGGGTCCCAAACAAACATCTCAGACGCCCACCCGAGAGACCACACTCGTCAGATAACATCACCGAGGAAACATCACTGAAACACCATAACCACCAAACTCCTCGGATAGGGGATCGCCGCTAGGGTCCGCTAGGGGATACCAAGACCCACTCCGGTATACGTAGCTCACAGATAGGGGATCACTCTCAGGGTCCGCTGGGGGATACCATGACCCGATCTGGCATACGTAGTTCTCACAGATAGGGGATCACACCTAGGATCCGCTGAGGGATACCACAACCCGATCTGGCACTCGACAGAAGATTCACACTCAGATAGAGGATCATCGTCCATATAAAGATGGGCATGACGATACCGGAACCCTATCTGGTATAACTCGCGATGTAGGGGATCGAATCGACGATGCCACAACCCTAATGAAACCGCGTGCTGAGTAGGGAATCACATAACCAACGATACCGCAACCCTACCGACACCAAGCGCTGAGTAGGGGACCGTATAACCAACGATACCACAACCCTACTATAAACATCATGCTGAGTAGGGGATCGTAAACCCGACGATGCCACAATCCTACTGTGCACGACCCACCGCGTAGGAGATCATATTCCCGATGATGCCAGAAACCCTACGGGGTTAACCTGCTAGATAGGGGATCGCCGCCCGTGAATAAGCGGTCACAGCGATACCAAGAACCCGATCTAGGGTAAAAATGCTAGAGGATCCACTCCAGGCCCACCAGAGGGATACCACAACTCTAACAGTTTAAACATTCCATCGAGAGGATCACAAACCCATACGAAGGTTGTGATACCACACGAACCCTTGTAGGAATGAACCAAGGGAGAAACCTCAACCACTGTTGGTCCAAACGTCGCTAACCCGAGAGACCCGCCACAACACCACACTACGCACCCCCTAAGCCAAAACTAAGGCCACCATCGCGTTCCATGCGAAAAAACACACTGGATAGGCTGTTTACTCGCTCGAAACGGAGCACCGGTGAAAAAGGAACTATTCACCGTAGCTAGCTCGTGCGGGTCCCACACAACGATCCCGAAACCCATCGAGCAGATCACACCACGACGATCCCCTCGGAAAAACAAGCGGAATCGACTACTCGCTCGTCCAAAACGGACACCCGGTGAAAAAGGTACTATTCACCAAAGGCCCGCCCGGGTGGGGCCCACGCCTGGATTCCGAAACTCACCGAACGGATTGCACCACGACGATCCTCTCGAAAAAACACACAGGATCGACTATTCATCTGCCAAAATCGGACTCCTGGTGCAAAAGCTGCGTTTCTCCGCAAACGCCAAAACCCGGCCTCATGGGGCTCGCACCCCGTTCACAGTCCCAACACCCAGAAACCATCTCAAAAAGTCCTTCGTACCATCAGGGTCTCAACGCCACTGACGGCACGTCAATCGGACGCTCCGGGTAGAAGTTACAACGGCCCGAAGTCGTAAAATAATACAATAATATTATTTTATACGACGTTTCTAGCTCCCGAGCCACGATCCTGAACCTTTAAACCCTTGAACCTACACTGGATGGTTCGCCTCGTCGTCAGGGTCGCGTCGCCGCAAACGGCGCGCAAATCCGGCTCCCGGTTTGCAAGATACGGGGGTTTAAATAGCCCCGTATAGAAAAAGAGGTCGGACCGGCCCCGACCGGCCGGTCCGGCCGGCCTGGACCGGCCTCCGCCGCGCGCCGCCGGCATGCCACTGCGGGCCGCCGCGCGCCGCCGCGGCTCCGCCGCGCGCCACCGCGGGCCGCCGGGCCGGTGCCGCGCTGGCGGACCTTCCGCGGACCGTCGGGGGCACCCCGGGGGTCCGTTTTGCGATCCAGAGACATCTACACGACCCTCGAGACCCGATCTACACTGCTACGACTTCAATTTGCAGAAAAACGCAGAAAAAACGGGATCGGGGGTTAAAACTCAAATCCGTCTACCTTGCGGGCGAAACACCGACGTTCTGCCTCAGATCCGCGCTCTAGAGCTTCCGCTGCGCGCTCCTGGAACGTCCGCCGTCAAATTCCGAGCTCGTGGGCGCTTCGTTTGCTCGATTCGGCGGAGTGGCGGCGAAGAACGGCGAAGAGCTCCGAGAGGAACGGTAAAGGGGGGGGGGGCATTGATATTTATATCAGCGACCCGCCGGCGCCAAACCCGCCTCGGACCCGACGCCCGATGCGAACAAAAGTAAGGTTACCCCTGGGGTAAACGCGCCGTTCTGAATGCAACGGCGGACTCAGATTTTCCATCTGAGACTCCATTCAGAAGTTATTCGAGCTGACGCTCGCACACTAACTTCGCCACTATTTACGAAAATGCCCCTGGTGGCGTTTCTCACCGCAGGCCCGCGCCCGCAAGGTTTACACCCCGCCTAGGGTAAACGACACGTTCCGGACGCAACCATGCCCTCAGATTCCCATTCTGAGCTACCTTTTAGGATATATCACACCCTAGCCATGTGCATAGTATAAAAATACTTAATATTTTTATAAAATTAATTCCGGGAAGACCGGACCTCGGAATCGCACGCCGTCTTCGCGCCTAGCTCTGGAATTATTCTTAGAAATATTCCAAAGTCTGACAGGGCTAAAAACCCGAGTCGCTACATTATTTTTGAATTATGGGAGACCCATTTCTCTCTCATTAGATGCCTCCCATGTACACCCGTTACTATGCCGAAATTCCGAAAGGAACTTCTCTCTCCTCATTTACATTCAAGCAATACTTTTGTATCATGAATCGAAATTCCATTACAATTTTTGGGACATGTATCTATATGACCTCCTTACTTTCCATTACATGTGAATATGATGAGTAACCCCTTTCTCTCTCATCAACCATTTTTATGAATTCTTATGTCACGCCGTTACGCTGCCGAAATCGCACCGATTTTCTAAGCCAATGCCATTGTGTAGTGAATACCATGCCCATTTCTCCATCAAGGGTATTCACCTTTATTCACATTTACTTATTGATTATAATGTTTCATGTATGAATTCCACATTCCTTTATCTTGGAATAAATGATTATATTTTATGAATCCATGTTTTATGATCCATGTGGCACACTTATGCATGAAATGAAATGTTTAAGAAGGGTGTGCCCTTATAGCGCTCCAATACATTGGGTAAAGTATAGTATCATGATACGTCATGTTCAATTAGTGTTGACTCATTCTAATTCAAGTGAAACGATGGTTTACTCGTGCTTCATGTGCAATGAGGATTTACTCATGCTTTATGTGCAATGAGCCTTGGCTCATGCTGATTCCATGTTAAGTGTTGTTTCCACATTTCCATGTTATGATTATCATGCTTTATCATGCCTTTATGTTAATGTTTCTCTTGTGCTCTATTGATATGCCTAATGTCTAACATGTAATGTACTCCTCATGTTATTCCATGTGTATTCCCTTACTGAGATTTATAGCTCACCCTTTTCTTATGCATGTCCTCAGGTTATCCCATGCAATGCTAAGTACGAGGGAATGTAGTGGTCATGTAAAGGAAGTTTTCAATAAAGATGTTGTATTTAATGTTTCAAGTTTTTATGTAATGATTATAAGCCCCAAAGACACTAAACCTATCGATATTATTTGTTGTATCAAGTGAAGTTTTATGTAATAATTCATGTTTAAGTTGTAATAAAAAGCAGGGTTGTCATAGTTGGTATCAGAGGATAGGTTTAGTTATTTTTGGGATTAGGATTAGAAAACCCTAGTAAAGCCTTAGTGACCAAACTAAGTATAATAAAAACATCCCTAAGTTTTGGTAAGTACTGAGTAAGTGGTTTATCAGACAAATACATCCCTGTCTGGATACGAGCAGGTAGAGGCGGCTCTGGCACATATGTATCCTAGGGGTAAAACCCAAAAACACTACTTTGAGCTAGACTCGAACGGGAACTGGTGTATGACAATGGGCCTTGCTGCACTCTTGGTTACGAAACTCCTATGAGATATGTTTTGATAATTTCACAATCTTAGTATGAACCCTTATTAAGGGAATAAAAAAAATGCCCCTAAGAATATATGTTGGAAAGTAGATCATGAAAATCCTAGATTGAAGCCTATAGAATCATGAGTTAAGGAAATAAAAGTTTATTTATAAGTAATCAACTTTTGTCTTTGGATTACCCTTTATGTGTTACCCCTAACTTTCCTTTTATTCCAGCCAATGGACGGTAATAGGAGGACTCGGGCTAACAACCGTTGTAAAGATCAGTGTGATGACTGTACTAATGAGATGCCCAATCCAATGAGAGCGGGAATCGGGAACTTTGTCACGTTTCTCTCTCAGATAACTAAAGTTTTTAGTAGAAACACGGGTCAAGAGTAATGTTCAACCCCCCCTAAGAAAGAAAAAGTCACTATCGGGAGCTTCATGAGACAAAGGGCTCCTACTTTTAGTAGATCATCCGATCCCATGATCACTTAACAATGGATCAACTCCATTGAAAATATCTTCTCCATCCTTCAATATTTTGAATAAGAGAAGGTTCTCCTAGAAGCTTATCGTATGGAGGGTGAAGCTGATCAATGGTGGACATTGATAAAAAATACGAAGCCTGAGGAGGAGATTGAGGCATTGGAATGGAAGGATTTCTGGAAGATGTTTTTCGATAAATATTTTCCACGCACCCTCTGGATTAAGATGGAAAGGGACTTCCTTTCCCTCAAGAAAAAAGATGAATAATCTGTTGGAGCGTATGAGGCAAACTTCACAAGGCTTGCACGATACGCTTCCAGCTTTGTCATTACCCCAGAATGGAAAGTTGACCGCTTCTTTGGTGGGTTGAAGCCTAGCCTACAGAAAGCATTAGCAATCCGTGACTTAGACAGCTATGAGGAAATTGTCCTATGCGCCCTCAAGGTAGAAATGGAGATCAGAGAATCACAAGGGTATCATGGGGGATAAGAAGCGTAAGGTGGACTTCAATGCTGGTGGTCCGATGGATAAATCCAACGGTGCTAAGAAGATCCAACATCCCACTTGCCAAAAGTGCAGAAAGAAGCACCCTGGAAATTGCCTTAAGGGGACGAGGAAATGCTTCAGGTATGGAAGAGAAGGGAAACTAGCTGTTAACTATCGGAAATAAATACCCGCGGCTGCGATAGAGGAGAGGAATGCTCTATTCGAACCTCAACGCATTGTTCAATGCTACAAATGCAAAGAACCGGGTCATTTTGAAAATCAGTGCCCTAATCCAAGGGTTTTCGGAGGCAACCAACAACCTCCAAGGCAGCAAGGAAGAGCTTTTGCCATCACTTCTGCCGAAGTGAACCCTGAAAACAAAGTGGTGACAGGTACTCTAGTTATTCATTCAAGAATAGCGAACATACTTTTTGATTCAGGTTCTACACATTCTTTTATATCTCGAAAGTTTAGTAGAACAATACCAACACCACCAAAAATCATGGAAGTGAAGATGTTGGTGAGTACAAAAAATGGGGAAATCATTGTATCCCATGAATATAAGTCCTCCTCTATTATAATCTGTGGATTTAATTTCCCAGCGAACCTCGTCATACTCCCTCTGGTGGAATTTGATGTAATTCTTGGTATGTATTGACTTTCCTTATATAGAGCCAACATAAATTGTTGGGAGAGGGAAATCACACTCCATATGGAGAATCGACCCCCGATTCTTTACAAGTGTAAGGAGGAAGATGAATCTCCTTTAGCTCCATCATCTCAAGCATGGATATTACTACCCTATGAGCATGCATATCTGGCTCAGATGATTGAGTCCAAGGAAGAAACCATCCTTGAAGAAATGCCTATTGTGAGGGAATTCGTGGAAGTGTTTCCCGAGGAACTGCTTGACCTTCCTCCTAGAAGAGATGTTGAATTCTCAATTGAACTTATACCCGGGGCATTACCAATATTCAAGACTCCATATAGAATGGCTATTTTAGAGCTTGAAGAGCTAAAGAAACAACTATAGGAGAATCTGGATAAAGGGTTTATACACCCAAGTGCTTCAACATGGGGTGCACCAGTCCTCTTCATCAAGAAGAAGGATGGGTCAATGCGGCTTTGCATCAATTATAGTGAGCTCAACAAAATCACGATAAAGAACAAGTATCCTCTCCCAAGAATAGATGACTTGTTTGATCAGCTACGTGGAGCACAATACTTCTCCAAGATAGATTTATGGTCAGGATATTATCAAGTAAGGGTGAAGAAGGAAGATGTCCCCAAGACTTCTTTTTGTACAAGATATGGGCACTATGAATTCATAGTAATGGCTTTTAGACTCACCAATGCTCCAACAATCTTCATGGACTTAATGAATAGAGTCTTTAGATATTACCTCGACAAATTTGTGGTAGTCTTTATAGATGATATTCTAATATACTCCAAAACCAAGGAGGATCATGAGGAGGATTTAAGAATTTTACTAGAGACTTTGCGCAAGGAGAAGCTCTATGAAAAGTATAGAAAGTGCAAGTTCTGGTTGAAGGAGGTCTCATTCTTGGGCCATATCATCACAAGCAATGGGATATCTGTGGATCCCTCCAAAACAGATGCAATTGAGGGATGGCCGAGACCAACATCGGTAATAGATATCCGTAGCTTCTTGGGGTTAGCTATATATTATCAACAATTTGTGAGGAATTTCTCATGATTTTCCAACCCTCTTACCAAGATAACTCTGAAGGGAGTAAAGTTTTCTTGGAGTGATGAATGCGAAGAAAGCTTCAAGGAGTTGAAAAGGAGGCTTATCACTGCACCTGTGCTCACTTTACCCACAAGTGGGGAACTTTTTGTGGTATTCAGTGATGCTTCAAAGAAGGTCTTAGGCTGTGTGCTGATGCAAAATGATAAAGTGATATCCTATGCCTCAAGGCAGTTGAAAATCCACAAGTGAAACTATCCAATGCATGATCTGGAGTTAGCGGTGGTGATATTTGCCTTGAAAATCTGGCGGCATTATCTCTATGGAGATAAATGTGAGATATATACTGACCACAAGAGTCTTAAATATATATTCACACAGAAAGAGCTTAATATGCACCAGAGAAGATGGATAGAGCTCATCAAGGATTATAACTATTCAATCCCTTAACACCCTGGGAAAGTGAACAAGGTGGAAGATGCCCTAAATAGAAAGGATCCAAGGATTCTATAAATGATGAGAATTGAGAAGGATCCAATCTTCTTAGACTTGATGAAGATGGACATGGGAATCATAGAGAAGGGAACATCATCAATCCTTTTACAAATGATTGATCAACCATCTCTTTTGGAAAGGTTAAAGGATGCTCAAAAGGATGATGTGAGAATTTAAGAAAAATTGGAAGCTATCGAAAAAGGGAAATCCTTGGAGTTTAACGTTAATGAAGAAGGAATTGTGTGGTTTGGGAAAAGACTATGTGTTCCATCAAGTCTGGAGCTGCAGAAGGAACTTTTGGAGGGTGCACATAGTTCAAATTTCTCTATTCACCAAGGGAGCACAAAGATGTATCAAGATCTCTGAGAAAACTTTTGGTGGGATAATACGAAGAAGGAGATCACTGAATATACATCAAAGTGCCTGATGTGCTAGCAAGTGAAGGAAGAGAGGCAGAAGTCTAAGGGGATGATGCAACCATTTCCCATACCAGAATGGAAATGGGAGAACATCAACATGGACTTTGTCACCAGACTTCTGAGGACATCCAAAGGCAACAATGCAATCTGGGTTGTTGTGGATTGTCTTACAAAGACTACGCACTTCATTTCTATTCGAGAAGATTTTTCTTTGGATCAACTGGCATGGATATATATCAGGGAAGTGGTAAGGTTTCATGGAGTACCACTATCTATTGTGTCTGTCCGAGATCCAAGATTCAACTCTAAGTTTTGGAAGAGTCTTCAACATGCTCTGAATACTGAACTGAACTTCAGTAAGTCCTATCATCCTCAAACTGATGGCCAATCCGAGCAGACTATCCAAACACTTGAGGACATGTTGAGAGCATGCTCAATGGACTTTAAAGGAGGATGGGATCAACATCTTCCTCTGGTTGAGTTCTATTATAATAACAGCTTCCACTCAAGCATCAAAGTGGCACCATATGAATCCCAGCATGGGAAAAGGTGCAGAACACTGACATGTTGGGATGAGGTCGGTGAACATAAGCTGCTTGGACTAGAAATGGTCGAAGAAATGGTGGAGAAGTTGAAAACCATTCAGCAGCATATCAAGGTAGCCCAAAGTCGACAGAAGAGTTATGCAGATAAACGTCGACGAGACCTTGAGTTTAAAGTTGGAGACACGATTTTTCTATGCATATCTCTGTGGAATAAGGTCATGAGGTTTGGAAAGAAAGGGAAGTTAAGTCCAAGGTACATCGGCCCCTTCGAGATTCTTGATCGTGTCAGGGATGTGGCCTATCGACTAGCACTTCCACCTACCATGGCCAAAGTACATGGTGTCTTTCATGTTTCCCTATTAAGGAAGTACATACCAGACCCTTCACATGTACTCTCTTCTAAGGTGGTACAATTGGAAGATGATCTTTCTTATGAGGAGAAACCAGTGAAGATCTTAGATTGTAGAGAAAAAGTTCTACGAAATAAGATAATGCCCCTAGTCAAGGTGTTGTGGAGAAACCACAAGTTTGAAGAAGCGACTTGGGAATTGGAGGAAATGATAATGATGAGTTACCCACATCTTTTTTAGTGTGGGAAAAGGAAAATTTCGAGGGATAAATTTCTTAAGGGGGGAATATTGTAATGACCTGAAGTTTTATTAATGGAAATCCTTCTTGATCTAATTAAATGTCTCTTTATGTTTATATAAAATGTAAACTCCTTTGGTTTTATGTTAAGAATTTTGATCGTTGCTAATATAGCCATTGAATAGTGATCACATGATTAGTATAAATATAGGTCTTTAACAAATCCAAATTTACTCAGACAAAGGAAGCGATGACCTCATCCAGTAGAATTGCTCCATACAAATCCCATTTGTCGGATCTCAGAAAAGAGGTGGCATCTTTGGGCTTCGCTCTTGACCAAGGCCAAGATGAGCTTCATCATGTCAAGCTCAAATGGGACCGTCTACGGGAAAAGTGTAAGTTGATAGAAATTACCACTCGAGCGATGTTATCTGAGCCAGCCCAAGAGTTTGTCACCATCACACACCTTACCCTTAGGTCTTATGCGACTGTTTTAAGGGGTAATGTAACGAATCGATAGTACTATGTTCATGTATATTATTTTTTTATATAATAATTAATATACCTCCTTGTCATTTTTGATACATTGTAAATAGTTTTTAAAGTACAAATAGTGTTTTTAGTTATTATTTAATTAAGAATTATATTTTATTAAATTAAGGTATTTTTTAATTAAATAATATTTTAATAAATTATTATTATTATTATTAAATTAATTTTTATTAAATATAAATTATCTTATAATTTTATGAATGCAATTATAATTTTTATTAAGGTTTGAAAGCCATTTCTGTCAAAAACCGTGAATTTTTGATAAATGTCGGTTTTTATTTTAAAAGTAAAAATTAGCATATTTAGAAAATTATTTAGATAAAATAAATGTTATTTATAGAATCAGGATATCGAAATTATCCAACAGTGAATTTTTCATAATTTTCCGAGACAGTCAAATTTTTGGGTAAAAATTAAATACCGTTTAAATATATAATGTGTTTTATGACATCATAATGACCCATTAGTGATGTAATAAGATACTATAATCTTTATGTTCGGAAAATATATGTTTTAACATTAAAATAATGTGATTTTGGGTTTGTTTGACTCACTTTTCAAAGCATTAATGGACCCCTCAAGATTTATTAAATACCTAGTCTTTTTAAATTGTTTTCCATGGGAGTGTGACTCAACTCCACATAAGCAACCCTGTTATTTTAATAATTTCGGAATTTGGCCTTATAAAATATTTTTTTCCTCTTCCCTTTTCCAAAAACCATGGTCAAAAACCATAGTATGGTTTTTGGTTTGGATTAATTTAATATAAGGGGTCCCAAACCTAAATAATAAAGAATTCCCTCACCTTTCCTATATAAACCCACCCAAGATTACACTTACTCCTCACTAAAAGCATTTGGATTTTATACAACCACTTCCCTAATCTCTCTAGAATCCTCCCAAGGTGCTCCAAGCTCCCAATAAGCCTCTCACAAGCCTCTCTCTAGCCTTTGGAAGCACACTTCCAAGTAAGGGATTTTTCTTCCTTTCTCATTTTTGTCCAATTTTCTTTAAGTTGTTTTGCCCTTTTAATTTCAATTATGAATGTTGGGGTATGGTTTCACACCTCCCTCATACTTCCCTATTTATTTTTGAATTATGGGAGACCCCTTTCTCTCTCATTAGATGCCTCCCATGTACACCCGTTACTATGCCGAAATTCCGAAAGGAACTTCTCTCTCCTCATTTACATTCAAGAAATACTTTTGTATCATGAATCTAAATTCCATTACAATTGTTGGGACATGTATCTATATGACCTAATTAATTTCAATTACATGTAAATATGATGAGAAACCCCTTTCTCTCTCATCAACCGTTTTTATGAATTCTTATGTCACGCCGTTACGCTGCCGAAATCGCACCGATTTTCTAAGCCAATGTCATTGTGTAGTGAATACCATGCCCATTTCTCCATCAAGGGTATTCACCTTTATGCACATTTACTTATTGATTATAATGTTTCATGTATTAATTCCACATTCCTTTATCGTGGAATAAATGATTATGTTTTATGAATCCATGTTTTATGATCCATGTGACACACTTATGCATGAAATGAAATGTTTAAGAAGGGTGCGCCCTTATAGCGCTCCAATGCATTGGGTAAAGTATAGTATCATGATACGTCATGTGCAATGAGTGTTGAATCATGCTAATTCAAGTGCAATTAGGGATTACTTGTGCTTCATGTGCAATGAGGATTTACTCATGCTTTATGTGCAATGATCCTTGGCTCATGCTAATTCCATGTTAAGTGTTGTTGCCACATTTCCATGTTATGATTATCATGCTTTATCATGCCTTTATGTTCATGTTTCTCTTGTGTTGTATTGATATTCCTAATGTCTAACATGTATTGTACTCCTCATTTTATTCTATGTGTATTCCCTTACTGAGATTTATAGCTCACCCTTTTCTTATGCATGTCCTCAGGTTATCCCATGCAATGCTAAGTACGAGGGAATGTAGTGGTCATGTAAAGGAAGTTTTCAATAAAGATGTTGTATTTCATGTTTCAAGTTTTTATGTAATGATCCTAATCCCCAAAGAAACTAAACCTCTCGATCTTCTTTGTTGTATCAAGTGAAGTTTTATGTAATAAATCATGTTTAAGTTGTAATAAAAAGCCGGGTTGTCATAATGAAAGAACGCCATAAAAGGTACTTCTTGTCAATTAATTAAATTAATTATAATCAACCTGTGACTATTATCATTTTTGGTTTTGAGAATATTATTTTTCTTTGTCTATTTCTATGATTCAATCCATGAAGTCTGGTATTTATCATCGTATTGATCTTGGATTGATCATTGCTAATGACAAAAAGCCAAGTGGGCACATCCACCCACGAGCTTTCGTTGCGCCCTCAACCTTTAGAGATAACGCATTCATCTGAATTCATATGGCTAAGAAATAGTTAAGACATGTGAAGAACACTTGGAAATTACATCTAGGGGTTCCAAGATCACTGGCTTCATGACATAGATACATGACATGTAATGGTAAATTACATGTCGTGTACCCATGGTCAACCACACAAGGAGTAGGCCGCGATAATCTCATCACGTCATGTGGATCAGTACAAAATGTCATTACACATCACATATTGACCACAAGAATGAAATAAAATCCAACAAGGATTACATAGCTTTGAAACCATGTAAACCATGATAAGATATGTGGTTAACTATATGACATCATTATACATTGTGTATTGACCGTCATCCAAGAGACACAACCATATGTTGATTCCGAAGCATGTAGGTAACTATACATATCTTAAAACATATAACCACCCATGAAGGATGCACACTGATATTTTCGACATATTGTGTGGTTCATGATGCTATTTTAAGTAAGACAAAAACCACATGGAGTGTAGCTAGTTGTACACATCATGTGGCATGTTTCCTTCCTCACAAGATACACACTGAGTGATTTTCAGCATGCCATGTGAATATAAATGCTTAATAAATATTATCCATATAAATATTACAACTACACACAATTTAGAGATTTTTGTACACAACACATACTTCACATGCATTGCAAATGGTACATGCCGCATATCTTTATGGTATTCTATGTGGTCATACACATCTCGCATACTATGTGACTTGATCCACTAAACTACATGCCATGTATATCATGACATGCATTTTAGGTATACATGCCTTGTAAGTATATAGTATAAGACAATGATCATACACAATGTGAGTCACATGAAATGTTGAGTGATAGTGTATGATGTGTATGTTTTAAATTCTAAAAATAAATTTAATTTAACATAAAATATACATGCCATGCCACCTCCAGAGTACACACTGTTTATGTATTAAATTCCAGAAATGGATTTAATATTATGTAGAAAATACATTTCATGTGGCCTCTACAATAGACTCCTTGTAATTAATTATTTTAAATTTAAAATTATTTAAAATAATACAGTATGAGAATATTATTATATATCAAAGACTATTTGGATAAAACATTAAGATAAATAAATAAATAATTTACTTATTAATTAAAATAAATTTATCTTAATTATAATGAATTGAAATGAATGATAAAAAGTCTAAATGTGTAGTCATTGAATGTTTTGATTGACCATGAGCCTGACTGACCAATTTATGTTTTGGATTTTTTTATTTAATTTAATTATTTATTGCATGGTTTTATGTGATAATTAATTATTAAATTAAATATAATGATCTATGAATCAACCATCCCTCGTTTATTATGTACATGCCTATGTTTCCAAGGTTTATTTTATGCAATCCTTAACCCCTGACACCCCTCACATGAGAGTTAGTATACATATGTAAAGGATGGATCTCCCAACAAGAGCATATAATTCAGGACCCAAGTTGAGGTGAATCCCACTAAGGATATTCACAAGAGTACGAAGAGATGCTACAACTCTATCCTAGAATAGGCTTAAAGAGTTAGTTTCCCTAGGTTCAAGGTTAGTTTATTTTCGCTCGATAAACCAATCGGTAGATAAAATATCATGATCATATCATATATTTATTTTGTTTTACCAGTGCATGTTTATTTATTTATTTATGTGATGCATGAATTATTTGGATGAACACATGCGATCAAATAAATTAAATAAATTAATGGGAATGATAATATAAAATATAATGAAATTATTATACATAAATTATTTTATTATACATGGTTAATTAATTATATATATTCCATATAATATTAACAATCACGTGAATGATAAAATAATACATATTTATGCATAAGTTTAATAGAATCTCTCAATCAAAATATTAAGTTAATAAGAGACTTCCAACACATGAGTTTGAATTTAACCGTAGATCAAATTATTAGTCTGGCCTTCATTTTGATAATTTTATTTATCAGGAGTCCTAGTGAAAGTATTGGGTTAAATTAACCAAGTTAGCATCAGGAGTAGTTTCTCCCATACGTTTTGGGGTAACTTGGAGGCATGAGTTAACTAAATCAAAGATTAGGATTTCAAGATTGGGGAGTCCACTCAATAGATCAAGGAGATGTGATTTAATGCAGTTAGAAAGAAAAACCTACCCAAATACCTTTGAATAATTTTATAATGCCTCTTTCTGGGTTATTTGAAGGTAAATATAGATCATTTCCACTAGAATATCCAAGCAAAAGGATATTCAAAATCCAACTATGAGGGATGTTGGGATTTGGTAAAATAATGGGAGAAAAATAAAATTAATTTATCATGTCATAACTAGTGGTATCTCCCAAATTTACAAAAGTTCTAAGGGTTAAGCGGTCGCTTGTAGTGTAGCTTGGGTTGTCGAATCCTCAGAAACCTAAGAAGAACCGATAGACACACAATATAAAGAGATAGTTTTTTGGCTATGAAGTGTCCAAATTGGGTTTTTTAAGATGTTTTAAATGAACACTAAGAGACTTAATTGAATTCAAGTTATGAGAATGGTTGATTTTAGGTTATTACAAGGGATGGATTTGGTGAAATTTATTTTTCAACTATTTCAATTTATTATATTTGAGATGGATTCATTTAAGAAGATAAAAAAATCACCGCATACTGGTTTAATACCTAAACACCCTTATACTAATCACCTATACACTTGGAGGATCAAAGTTTTGATCACTCCAAGGTAAATGTTTGTATTAACACTTGAAGTGTGTGTCTTTAAATTCAACAAGGATGAAGGTGTTTAAAGATCATCAAAAAAAATTCTTAATTAAAAAGAAGTTATTAGACATCAATGGAGTGTGAAATAACATCCAATACAGCCCCTTTATACTCCCTTGGATCAACCCATAAGTGGTTTAGCCCTCCATTTATGCTATGGTTTCAATAGAAGTGGGAAGTAGACTCATGAGGGAGGAATTAAAGAAGGAATAAACAAAAGTGAAATAACGATCACTCCACCATTATGTGAATAATTTCATAGGATTTGGTGTGAAAAATTTCACAAAATGAGACAATGTTATCAAAATGACATGAAAAATACAAGATAATGAGAATAAGAAGAAGTTTTATAAAGAAATTAATATGAATGAGAACAACTTACATGTGAAAGCACAAACATGACAATACAAAATGGAAACATAACATTACACTTGAAAATAAAAAAAATCATCTCAATTAATTCAACATAAATTCCTTAAATAAATTTTTTTTAAGCATTGGGTCTAACTACAAATAGTAAAAAACATCCCACTTGATTATGGTAGGCCCAAGGTGGTGGAAAGTAAGGGAGAGTGGACTTCTTCACCCTTGACC
Organism: Viscum album; assembly: GCA_963277665.1. Taxonomy (NCBI): domain Eukaryota; kingdom Viridiplantae; phylum Streptophyta; class Magnoliopsida; order Santalales; family Viscaceae; genus Viscum; species Viscum album. Next base: position 1,719,382,302 of record OY728132.1, read on the forward strand.
CGAAGTGGAAGCTAGCTTGAATATATAGAACATAAACGCATAAATGACCTTCTATATGGAAGAATTTTAGTGGGACATAGAAGAAGAAAATGGATAAAAAAATGTATCCTAACATCCTGTAAAATTTTATCCTAAATGGAATTTTGGTTTTCATGATATGATCAAAATGGTGAGATGTTTTTCTGAGCCGTCGAATCTGGCCAGAATTTCATCTTCAACTTAGTCCACCTATAAATCCATTAAAACATCCAAATTACCTCTTGTAACTATTTTATGAACTTTTCCACTTTATTTCCTATATCTTCAGTTCAATTTTTAGAATTATTTTTCTTGGATATTGGCTGATACAATAGTTTTATTGGACTGTTGTCCAGTTGACTTCGCCCAAAATGTTGTTAGTTGAAGTCCCACTTTGGTGGTCTTCTAATGTGAATCTTCAAGTACTCAATAAGTATGAATTGTTCCCAATGTAATCAGAAAAATGAAAATTAAACATGAAAATAAAATAAATAATTTTGGGTATTTTATATGGTGTTAAAAAATGTACCATGTAATAGTGCATTTTAAGAAGGACATACAATCATAATGTGAAATGATGTTCAAAGTGTAAAATGCACTAAAATGGTGTTTATGAATAGTGAATCATATTAATATTATAAATATATATATATTAAAAATTAATATTAGACTCATTATTTGACTAATCACACCCCCCAACTTGAGTTTTTCTAGTCCCGAGCAAAATATATCTCAAAAATATGAAATTCTAATTCCCTTTTTCCAAAAACATTTTAATAAAAAATGATCACAAAAAACACTTATACCAAAAAATTATAAAACCCATCAAAATCTTTTAATAAAAGATAGTTTCATAAGAATATCCCAATCCCAATCCTATTCCTTTATTCAAATTCATCGCCATATTTAATCTAATATCAATTAAGCATGATGATGTGTTGTGTATAACAATAGACATGGGGGTTCATATTTATTCAAGGGGGAAATGATGGAAGTGATAGGTGGAATCAAATTTCAATATTAAGATTATTATTCAATATATATATATATATATATTTGTTTTTTTGTTTCTTTTTTCCATTTTTCCATGGTAATTGAAATTGTACTCAATAAAGTCAACCCATGTAGTGAGACTTTGCCGATGACTCCCAGGCTTAAAGACATTAGGGAACCAATTGAAGCCCACATAATCAGGAATCACCTCAAGCTAACTCAGTCAAAAACAAATTCAAATTACCACAAATAGAGATAAAATTTCTAACTCTAGTCCAGAAAACTATGGAGTCACGATCCCCAAATGCCAAAAGCCACACATTAGGTCATTTCATTGCTCTACGCGCAAAGTTATTTTTTTTTAAATTTTGATTATTGAATACTCATATTAAAACTAAAATGATCACCAAACCTATGCTATTTATTTGGGGACCCCATGAAATAAAACTAATACCCCACTATCCAAAGGATGTGCGTTGTGAATTTTTTTTTTATTTGGAGGAAAATATAAATGATGAAATATCACATTAGAAAACCAAACTTTCCAAAATATATGCTCATGAAATTATACATGGATTAAAATTAGAATCAGGACATGATAAATTATTTGATATTTAGTTTAAAAGTATTCAATGTTTATTATCATGTTCAAAGTTAAAAGAATTTTTTCCTTCCATTTACACACATTATTTATTTCACAAGTATTTTTTTATTTCTTTTGACCCCCCAACTTAGAATAAAACTGTCACCAGTGTTTAAAGAAAAGAAAACTTAGAAGGGGGTAGAGGAGAAGAGTTCAAAGAGGACATAAAAAATTATAATCTTGGAATAAAGTCACATGGTGGTTGAAGTTGACATTTTTGATGCTCCAATTTAATCCTTTGATATCCATGTCACTTGTAGAGTTCTATAGTGGAACAAGGAAACACACACACACACACACACACACACACATATATATATAATTAAAATATAATTATATATACAAAAATTATAGAAGAAGAAAGAATTATAATCTGTAGGTCAGTGGAAAGCATGTTCGCCTGTCTCCCTTCGGTCCTGGGTTCGAGTCCCCGTGGATTCGTCGGTTGTGACGGGGTTTTCCCCACGACCTACTATGTGTCCTTTTAATTTTATTTTTTTATTTTTATTTTAAACTATAAAAAAATAAAAATAAAATTAAATAAACTGATTATACATTGTCTTATTTTTAAATTTTTGGGTAAGGTATTACTCAGGGATCACACCACGTGATACATATGAATACAGTGCTCCCCTTTTATGCCCATCCATACTCATAATAGAAGAACATGTCAACAATATAAGGTACTATCATATTCAGAGTTGATTTATTAAGTAATTTTTTTATATCAAAATTATTCATTAATCCTATTTGAAAAATAAAGATGATTCACAATGATTGGAAACATGAAAACCACGGGCTATCTCCCATGCATCGCTTTTGTTTAACATCACTAGCTTGACTTAGACCCTTAATTGTTTAAGTATTTTACTCATCTATGGTTGGTTCAAATAATTATTCATCAATTTCATTTTTTTCTTCCTTCTAATAAGTGAATTTCCCAAGTGTGGCCTTTTCGAACCCTCCACACCAGAAAACCCCCCTCCCCATGAAGGGATCACTCTGGACAGAGCCCCAACCCGGAAGGATCCATTGCCAGCCGAGATAGAAGAGCATCTTAGAGGATGAAGACCTGAGCAGTGATGGTTGACTCAACAATCCATCAGCATAGGTGGGTCTCACCCCATTTTTCCCACCCAGTCAGGAACCGGGTGACCCGAAAAGGCAAGTGGATCCCAGGGGAGAGGTTTTCCCCGAAAGCAGACTCCCATGATTTGAAACTTGTACCTCCCAAAGAATGATGTGGTTATACCCCTCCACTTCACCACTGCTCCACCACCAAAGTAGCTAAAAGTACACTGGGTTTTCAGGCCCAAGGGGTTACATGGTATAGGTGGTATGTCACCCACCACCGAGCAACTTTATGTACTCCACCAGCTGCAGGCCCAGGTGTAACGACACCCGGGATTTCTGGCCAGTTCCACATGGGGTAGAGGGTCCCACAACAGGAGATAATGGCATATAGTGCACGTTGCCTTGCGAGGAATTGAACTCAAAACCTCAGGGTCCGGACACCACCACTTCTCACCAACTCACCCATGCCCTGTAGGAAAAATTACACTGGGTTTTAAGGCCCAAGGGGTTACACAGTATAGGTGGGACGTCACCCACCATTGAGTGCCTTTATGTACTCCCCCAACCACAGGGCCAGGTGTAACAGCACCCAGACTTTCAGGCCAGTTCCACATGGGGTAGAGGGGCCCACAAGAGGAGATAATGGCATATAGTGCATGTTGCCTTGCGAGGACTTGAACCCAGAACCTCAGGGTCAGGACGCCACCACCACCCACCAACTCACCCATGCCCCGTGGAAAAAATTACACTGGGTTTTCAGGACCAAGGGGTTACATGGTATAGGTGGGATGTCACCCACCAATGAGCGCTTTTATGCACTCCCCTAGTCGTAGGCCCTGGTGTAACAACACCCAGGCTTTCAGGCCAGTTCCACATGGGGTAGAGGGGCCCACGAGAGGAGATAATGGAATATAGTGCATGTTGACTTGAGAGGACTCAAACCCATAACCTCGGGGTCAGGACGCCCCTATTGCTCACCAACTCACCCATTCCCCATGGGCACTTCATCAATTTCATGTTTTTTGAATGGTTCAATGAATGGTTTGACTCTATAACCATTAACTTTAAAGGTTTTACCATTGGTGGGATCTTTAATTTCTACAACCCCATGGGGGTACACCTTTTGCACTATGTATAGACCTGACCATATAGATCTCAAATTTCCCGGGTGTAAATGAAGTTTAGAACTATACAAAAGAATAGGTTTACCCGGTACAATGTGCTTGGATTTAAGATTTTGATATTGGTAGGCTTGTACTTTAACTTTATTGATCCTTGAATTTTCATAATCCTACATCCTAAGTTCCTCAAGTTCATTGAGATTTATTTCCTTTTTATTTCAGCCAATGAGAGGTTATAATTCATTTTCTTAATTTCCCAAAAGGCCTTATATTCAATCCCCACTGGAAAATGGCATGATTTACCCTAAACCAACCTATATAGGTAAATTCCTAAAATGGTTTTAAATGTGGTTCAATAGGACCAAAGAGCATTGAATAGTTTTCTTGACCAATCTTTCCTAGATGGATTAACAATTTTATCAACATTTTTTTTGATTTTGCGATTGGCACCATTGGTCTGTGGGTGGTAAGCAGTGGACACTTTGTGAGAAATTCCATAATTTTCCATGAGTGCTTATAATGGATGATTGCAAAAATGAGTTCCACAATCACTAATGATTATGTCCTGTAATCCTACATGAAAAATGGGGGTTCAAAACCCATTGGGTATAGGTTACTGTAGCAGTGGAGGTACTGTAAAAACAACAACACTATAGAAGTGGCAGGCATTGAAGCTGTAGCAGTGGAGACCACTCTAGCAGTAGCGGGTACTGTAGCAAGTACTATAGCAGTGGTGGTACTGTAGCAGCCAGGGTACTATAGCAGTACTATTCAAAAAATGGGCCTTGGCCCAAAATTTCAGGCCTACTGGCCATGTATTGGGCTACATGCCCACTGGGTCTTCAGGCCAAATATATATAATGTAATAAAGTAGGTGGTTGGGTGGGTTATACCTTAGGGGGGATGTGACCTGCCTTTCAGGCCCGTGTGTGTGTGGTGTGTGTGTATGTGTTTGATGTAATTGTACCTCCAAGTACCTAATATATATAAAATTATTACGTCCCCTCAAAGTAAAACATTGAGTTTTCTGTAATCTATGATCATCATAGAGAAGTATGGGTTGTGATGGTATGTTAATATTACTATGAAAAACCCTGATAGAAATGATTATAGATGATTATATATGAAGAGTAAAAGGGGAAAAAATAAAATATTAAGAATAAGATCAAAAGATATAGAGATTCACATGGTTTATAAATAATTCCTACATCTATGGAGAGGTAGAACACTTTACTAATTTTTGAGAGAAAAATTAAAAGGAAAATATAAGGGGTAAAAAAACTATAGCTTAAAAAATGTGTTCATAAAGAAACACAGTGCTAAAGTAACCTATTTTTCTATAGTTCTAATCAAAATAGTTTATCCACTATGATATAGTAACAAATGGAAGTAAGTATATAGAGCTACAATATCACTATCTCCAAAGTCTAAGATGCTATAATAACCATGTTAAAGTAGCACTACTATAAATTGTTATTAGTTTCACTAGTCAGATCTGTTATAGTTGGCCAAACCATGAGAGTTACATCCTGGTGTATATAATGGACCACTAGCGGTTGACCCAACTTCATCCAATAAATTGGGCTACATCATTCTAACAATCTACCAATTATATCCTGATCTAATAAACTAACATCCTTCCTGGATTCCAACTTTAGAAAATATACTTAATTTTGAGTTCCTCCTATTCTTTATCCACCAATGGAAACTTTCCATTCAAAGATTTAATTTCAAGTTAACGATTCATGAAATAACAGCTACTTTCCTATTCATGTTCCCATAGTGTTATTCCATATTTTTTCTCTCATCCTTAATTCACCAGTAAAGGAAAACAGAGGAACAACAATGCCACAAAATCTCTATCACCATAATCTCCATCAATATATCTTACATATTATTAGTTCCTTAGATCTTTTGTAATGTTAACAACCCATTCTATATTAATCCTCTGATAAAATGGTACTTTAACTAAATGTTATTCATTTGATCATAAAACACCAGGTTCTTCCCAAGATGTAAAGAAATATAACTATCACCATGTAATAAATTTTCCTCTCACTTCCTATAAATATCTTCTAAAAAGTTATTCATACAAACCACCTCCTTCCCAAATTCTATTAAAAAATTGTATTATACTTATATGGTATATAGATCCACCACTTTGTATAATTAAGATATCCAACTTACTATAGCTATTCTATAGGTAAATGAATAACCCATGGAACTCCTTTTTCTATCAAATTCACCCAAAAATTCATCATCCACATACCCCTACAATGAATTTCATTTCCCAAACCATAAAGATACTTCCTTGCTTCTCTTCAGATACCTCAATGTACACTTCATAGATTTCCAATTTTGTTTTCCAAGTTTAAAAATATACCTACTCATAAATCCCACTACATGAGAAATATCAAGTCAAGTATAGATCATGACATACATCAGTATTCCAAAAAATAATGCATATGAAACCTTTTCCATGTTCTTAAACTCTTTTACTGTCTTTGGTTCTTACTCCTTTGACAATTTAAAATGGATTTATAGAGGAATAGAAACTGAATTTTCTTCTAGCATAATAAATCTTATAAAAAACTTTATAATGTAGTTGTCTTGGGATAAAATCAAGGTTCTAGCCACACAACATCTCTTGATCTTTATCCCTAAAATCTTACTAGCTTATCCAACTAAAACTCCCTAGCCAACTACTCTTTCATCTCATCAATCCTTGGTATGAATGATCTTGTAATGATCAAAACATTCATATATAGAATCAATATAATGTATCAATCACTAAAAGACTTGAATTAGTAGTATTTATCCATTACACACCATTTTTGTGCATTTTTTTTCATAATTCATAAAACTTATTGTTCCACTACCTAGGTGCCTAATTTAACCCATATAAGCTCTTCTAGAGTTTGCACACTAGTCATTCCTTTATTGATGGTTAATTTATAAAAATTTACTCTTATAGTTATCTATAAAGGAAATCAATCTTCACATCAATCTACTTAAGAAGTAAATCCTCTAATGAAAAAAATACTAAGAACCACCTGGATAATGGTAAGCTTCACTATAGGTGAGAAAATTTCAATGAAATATAAACCTTCCTTCTGTTAGAATCATTTCACCACTAGCCTTTCCTTATACCTCCTCTTTCTATCATATTTTCTTTGACCTGGTATACCCATTTATTTTTAAATTCTTTATTTACTTATGTAAAAGGTTTTATCTCTAAAGTATTTTTATCATGAAATGAAGAAATATCATTTTTCATAGTCAATTACCACTTGATTGAATCCTATAACTACATTTCCTCTTTAAATAATTCTAGATCTCCACCAAGAATCAATAAAAAATAGTGTAAGTATAATGAATAACTTTTCATAGGCCTTACCACCCTTTTTAATATCTTAAAATACACTTGACTAATAGAATCTACTACTTTTGGTTTCACTTTCTCAGATCCACTTTCAACCTCTAATTGCTCCTCAAATTTTGATTATTTATTCACACTATTATTTTCAAAAGTATGATAGTTATTGTATACAAAACCTTAATTAAATATCACATTCTGGATTCTAATGATAATCTTATTCTTATCATCCTAGAACTAATAACCAAACTCCTCAACACCATATCCAATAAATAAATATGGACTTGACTTAGAATTAATCATGTCCCATGCATCAACATCTAAATTTACATATGCCAAAAAACTAAATAATCATAAATGAGAGAGTGTTACCTTTTTTCTTGATTATATATCCTTATATAAACATTCTATCATTGGTACAAATCAACTCTTATTTATGAGATATACTACCATATCCACCACTTCTTCCTGCAAGTTCTTGGGAACATTCATTCAATATCCTAGTCATCCTTTCTGCCACACCATTCTATTGTAGTGTACCAAGAATATTCTTATCCCACTAAATTATATTGTTATCATAAAATTACTTGAACACTTTACCATCATACTCTCCTTAATTTTCCAACCTCAATCATTTAAGCTTTGATCCTACCCCATTCACCACTAAAGTCTTTTACTTTTAAAAAATTGTAAATACATCAGATTTTATTTTTTAGAAATTAAACCCATAAATTCCTTATTTGTCATTGATAAATGTGACATAACATATGACCCTCCAAGTTAATATACTACTAGAGGTCCCCAAACATTAGTGTGTTCCATGTCCATATTTCCAACCTTCTGTGTTTTGGATTATTTTGTAAAGGACACCTTCTTATACTTTCAAAAATATATAATCTTCAAACAATCCAACTTAAATTAACTTTATCTCTAGCAGTAGTATTTTTTTATCACTTTCATCCCCTTCTTACTCATGTTTCCTAATATGTAATTCCACCATTTTTATCCCTTGATAAAATTTATTATTTCAATAATATCCATGTAATTTTTATCCATATTGTATAGGGTTATATTTTTTACTCCATGAGTTATGAACATAGATCCCTTAATAATTTTACATGCACCACCAATGAACATAGTTCTAAATCCTGTATCATAAAGTTTCCAAATAGATATAAGTTTCCTTATAAATCTAGGAATATATCACACATTCTCAAGAACAAGAAAACTCCCACTATTAGTTTTGATATAGGCATCACCCATTCCCATAATTTGAAAGGGTGCATTATCAACAATATGTCCCTTGAAAAAATTACCTTAAACATAATTATTAAACAATAAATTATTTAATATGGAATGAAAATATTACCCTAAGTATAAAATCCAAGAATCCATAGAGATATCCACACTCAATAATAAGACATAACCTGGTTCTTCAACCGTTGTGTCTACTGCATTGGTTTTAAGTGCCTTTAATTTTTATCTACACTCCTTATTGATGTTTCCTTTCTCCTTGAAAGTCTAGTAGGTAGTACTAGACCCCTTTTTATTATCTTGGATCTTTCCTCCTAATTTCTCTCCTCCTATAATATTATCTCACTACATATATCTACATATTCCTTTCATGTTAAGAATAGAACCATAGAATATTTTTGACCCTCTTCTTTGAATATCCTCACTAAGGATCAAGTATTTCACATATTTTAGAATAAAATTTGTATTTCCCAAAGAACTTCTCACATATGTTACGGTTTCTTCCCAATTATTAAGTAATGGAGAAAATAGAACTAGTGCACAAACCTCATTATCTTAGTTAATTTCCACCAATGACAATTGAATTGTGATGGTGTTTAATATATTTACGTAATCAATAAAAATCTTGCCTTAAATAATATTCAGATTGAATAGTCATTACATCAAGTACACTTTGTTTGATGTAGAATTCTTCATATAAATATTTATGAGATATTTCATCAACCCATCCAATGTCTTCTCCTCTATGATGTTGAATGCCACATTTTTATCCAACATAAGGCATGGAATTCCTAGAACCAGTTGATCGAGTATATCCCACTTAGTATTCTCCATATCCATTGTTTTTTCACCCAGAAGGGAAAATTACATATTTTTATAATAAAGATAATTTTTAATCTACATACACTAATAACTAAAGTCAGTTCCATCAAAATGATCTATCTTCACCTTTCGTTATTCAGTAATCACTATTAAATTCAAGAAATTAGGCCTCAATCTTCTAAAATCAAGATTTTATACCAGTTTTTGTGAAAAAAACTGAGAGTAACAATTATAGATGATTCCATATGAAGAGTAAAAGTAAAAAAAACAAAGAACAAGAAAAATATCACAAGATACAAAGATTTACAATGTTTAGGAATAATTCCTACATCCACATAAAGGTATAACATTTCACTAATTTATGGGAGAAAAATTATGGGGAAAATATTAGGGGTATAAAAAACCTAGATCTAAAAATGGGCTCATAAAGTAACATAGTTCTATAGTAACTCGAGTTGATACTATTCTAATTAGTACAGTTGGTCCACCATGCTATAGTGACTGGTTCTAGGATTTATGCAGAGTTAAAATACCACCATCTATAAATTAAAATATTTTATAGTAACCATATCAATGTATGTAGTGCTACATTACCACTTTTAGTGTTTCTGGCCAACGCTTCTGCAATTGGTCAGAGTTACAACATGGTGTACAGAATGGATAGCTAGCAGTTGGCCCAACTTCATTCAACAGATCATCCTACCCCATTCCAAAAAATATTAACGTGAGTATAATATTTTACTCATTATAAAGGGTTTTATATTAGATACAAAATATATATTCATAAGGTAATAAGTATAGAATTATTACTTGGACCAAACCACTAAATTATATCCCATAAAATTTCATATAGTCATTTATATACTTAGGAGTGTATGATTAGGGGTGTATGCTTATTATAAATTCCCATTACCTGAATTTGGCATGAAAATTAGCATGAGAACCATCACACTTTGATACATTTCCATCACAAGTGAAAAGAGACTTAGCTAATTAGGGGTGAATGGGTATGTTTTTTTATCATCTTTTCAGTTGGAGAATAACCAAGATATGATTTTTACACTTATATAGAAAGCAAAGACATCTGTCCCTTGATTGAATTATATTGAAGAAATATATGGCCATTCTTAGTTTAGTCGCATGAGATGTGTCTGGCTATTTGGACAAGGGTCATGTGATGTTCTCATCTAAAATATGAATGACATGTGATATATTCATTAACCTAGTTTATCTATTTTATAGAATCAAGAAAAGATGAGTTGGCCTATACTATATTGACATGTTCCATGTCTAGTGGATACTCAGTTCATGGAGAAAAAGATTATATAGGTATAAATATGATGTATATGATACATATTATGGGGGATACGTTTATATATATATATATATATATGAGTATGTTAGGTGTAGATCACACCAGACCCCTTAGTAGCTTAATTAGAACTGATGCTTTTCTAGAGGCTGTTCTTTAATTACATCTATGAAATATAGATTTCATATTTTGTTTCAAATCTATAAAGGCATGTAGGATCACACAATTAGAAATTTGTATAAGGATTAACTTTTATATAATTTTTTGATCCAAAATGAAAATGTATAAAAAAGGAGTTTTGGATGGATTCACAAAGAGTTGTAAAGTTTTGTATAAATTTCTTATGAGATTTTAGTGTAAGTGGGAGACTTCTGGATGTACACTAAAATATATGCATGGATTTAGGTTCATGAAACCTCCCATAAAATTTCATCGGTTATAATCTATTATGAAGATTTTAAATAGAATATTTTATGAATGGATTACATTCATTGATGGAATTTAATGCATAATTCAAATGTGAATAAATGCATATTGATATATTGAATATAGAAATTAGGTTTCATTAAATGAAATGCATAGAGTATGGATATATAAAGGTATGAGATCACTCATAATAGATATGACTAATTATATCTAAGACTTACAATACCCTCTTTCCCCCCAAGACACAATTTATCACTAGGTGAAGGTGGTAGCAACACTTTTGCATTTAGAGATCCTCAGGAAATGTTATGGGATCCTTTGGTCGGTGTAATCCCCTTGTAGGTAGGAGGATTTCATTTTCTGATCCAATAATCAACATCAAGCACAATCTATAAAATATTGAATATTTAGTTTTTTGTTATCTAATTATTCAAATTTATGTTCTTCATTTATATTACATGTTGATTCTATCAAAGATAAATTGGGCACATTTATGGGTTTAATTTCTATGCCTTTGTTCATATTATAAACCCATAAAAACCATCATATTAATCATTGCATGCAATATTTATGTTAAAATTATAATGTAATAAATATAATATGCAACTCACATATTTATATCCAAATACATGAACTAAGGAGGTTTATAAATACTATAATAAGTAAAGTGAACTTTCGAAGTAATTGAAGGAGGGTGATTCCAAAGTCAGCTAAGATAAGTTCAAAATTTTTTATTAACAAGTGGATTGATTCTCATGAAACCATAATTTTGTATTGAGTTTTACTGAAAAAATTATCTTAATTTTCAGTTCTAGAAATTATTTCATATTTGAAATAAATAATGTTATGGTATATTATAATTGATTAGTAGCTTAATAATACCTGAATCATAGATGTCTGATATTGATAATTTATGATGAATATAAATTATAATATTCAAATAATACCCATTTTTTAAAGATAATTCTTTTTCAAGTAAAACTAAAAGTAATTTTCAAGGATACACCTAGAATGGTTTTTATAATCTTTGGACCTAAAAAGCTTAGGTATTTTGATGAAATTTATTTTTAAGTTTCAAAATAAGGATATATTTATATATTAAAGGTTATAAATATAAAAATATTCTAGAATTTATTTAGAAAGATACATGTGAACTTTTATAAGGATGATTTAGAGGTAAATTCATATACTTCATGGGAATCCTTGAAGAAATTTTAAAAATGCAGAGTGGAGTAATGAATATACTTGGTAAAAGACATAATATTTTTTGGGTGGGTCATTCATAGAATATATTAACCAAGAATTCATATATTATTTAAATTTAGGGTGGATCTATTCTTAAACTCACATTACCTTATACAAATCATAGTCATGATGGTAGTAAAAGAAGGATTGATGATAAGTCTTAGAAGTGTTACAATTCTTCAATAATTCTTTTTAGGTCATTTTTTTGAAAATAATAGTGTAATACTTAACCATATGACAACTATATTGGATAATGGATATCATATAAGTGATAATATAAAATAAATACATTATTTCATAGATTTATGTGTTTTGATTCGAATCCTTAGTTAAAGATAATTTTAGTAAAAACTTACATAAAAAATACTAATTAAATATCTGGTAATTATCCTAAAACATAATTAGGATATAACTGTACTTAATATAAAAAGGTATTATTAAAGTTATTGACTATATTTTTATAATATTAAAGAACTTATCTTTTTAGATAGTAGGATCAGGATAATCTTTAATGAAGTTAAGGTTCTAGATTCATAAGAGTTGGTATAAAAAAATTAAATTCACAAGACTAAGTAGGAAGAATTATTCTATAGAAAAATATTAAATAGGAAAGATAAAAAAGTGGTGGTTTTATATTCACCATGTTTGAAGATATATTATTCTATGAGAATAATTCTTGCTACAAGGAAATAATAAATAGAAAAAAGATAATATTTGAAAGTTCGTATGAGTTCATAAATGGATTCCATGAACCAAAATATAGTTCTATATTTTGGTGGTTTCTCTATTTAATGTAAATATGTTGGTGGGTTAAATACATGGCCGATTGTCACCTATCGACCGGTCAAAGTTCCGGTGCTCTGCTAATGTGTATAACAGCACTCGGGTCGAATCCTCGGCGATGATACTTTGTAATAGTCGTTTGTTTTTAGTTAATTATATTCTGATTGGGGGGTTTGTTTGCAGAAATTATTAAATAATTTATTGATGATGTTTGATTTAACAAATTGATAAATATTGGGGTGAGTTCATCATTAGGTAGTTAAGCTTGTGATATCCTTGAGCTTTGCTTTATATTGCATTAAATTATCACCCATGTCACAAGATGATTTTGATCGGAATTCCTAAGTGTTAAAGCTTTAATCCAAGACATAAATTAACTTAGGTTTCTAATCATTACCATCAATTGTTTATGGTAGTGTATTTTTGGTTCCAATAATCCATGTAATCCACATATTAAACAAAACATGTCATTAATCCATGACATATAAAGTTCAACATACACAATATTAATTTAAAGAGCATTCGTCGAGCAAAAGCTCTCAATCACTTAACATACCTAAATTATAACTCACCCCAATTAAATATTTACCCAGACATTAAAATGATTACTAATCTGTTTATAATAATTATGATGATAAATTAATAATAGAAGAAAAAGAAATGGATTAGAAAAGAGTGGTACGTCGAACACACACACACGAACAATGATGATAATTAAAAACAGATTTTTGATTGAATGAGGAAGCAAAATAAGGGAAGGGGATTCAACTGAATTTAAACTATTTTAAGAACATAAATATTAAACTACATAAGGTGGATGTGAATAATATATATTGAAGAAGTAACTTGCATTAAAACAGAATTACAAAGAAAGAGACTTACAAAATTACAAAAATGAAGAACACGAAATTAAGTGAAAACAAAGAGAGGAGGAAAGGTCTCTCAAGTGAAAACTTGAGTATGGAAGGTCCTACAAAGCCTTTTTAAAGGCTTTGGTCATGCCAATATAATCTCCTCTCTTATTAAATGCCAAACCTTTTGAAAGGAGAGGAGGGGATGTATTTATAGCCCAAGGTGGTGGACTGTTTACATTCTAGAAATAACCCTCCACTTGGATCGCAGATATGGACATCAATACAGCCGAATATCAAGAAATATACTTCTTAAAAGTTGTAGATAATAAATTTTTCCGACTACTCTAAAAATTTGGAGGAATTTGGACTTAAGGATCAAAAGTTATGGCTGGTTGATTAAACAAAGTAAAACTGTCTATTTCAATCCAGTCTTTTTGAAGTCCATAATGTGAAAGCGTTTTTAAATATGAATATGCCTTAAAATCCGAATGGTTTCTTCAAACAAGTCGGCCTCCTATATCTCCTCTTTCACACTGAAAAATATCAGCTCTATTTGATGCTTAAATCATGAGATATGTCATGAATACTATACTGATTTTAATTCTCGTCTAGAATGGTGGGCTGTATTTCAAAGCATCATTTGGGCCCCTTGTACTTAGATTTGGGCCTTTAAATTTTTATCCAAGATGACATGCAGTGTCCCTCGAATTATGGAGTAGAGTTAATGTTTTTGTACTTCTGGATTTATCCCAGTAAATCAATCTTCAAGGCTGGTCCATTTTGTTCACAGATTCTTTGGTCTTGTTTGTGAGGACCATATGACCATTCAAATAGAATAATTGGATCATGGTACCTTCTAATGAAATGTTTTATATTGAAATTAGAGTCCTACAAAACAATAACCACACAATTTGGATCATTATATTTATAGTTATTATTAAAACATTAAACTGACTCAATTGGACTACTTCTAAAAATGCTCAAAAATTATACTTAATATTAAAACATTAATATTTCACACAAATTATGCACATTTTATATAAAATAAGTAAAGAGAGTATATAATAAGTCATGAAAATATTAATAAAATCAACTCCCCCACACTTAGTTTTGTGCATGTCCCCATGTGCAACAAATATAAAAACATGACAAAATCATTTTTACTCACCAACAGATATTAAAATTTTGTTTTCTCCAATCAGGGGAGGTTTAGACTATTTCACTCATCCATTTTGAAATCCACCACAATTTTTTACAAAAACAATGTTCCAAAACTAATTCATTTTTTCATGATCAAATTTAGAAATAGAAAATGTGGACACTCAAAACTCACACCTCTCAATATGATAAAATTTATTTGTGGAGGTTCACTCTTTCACCAACCAAAAGTGAAGATCTTAGAGTTTGAAAAGATCTCTCAACATAAAATCCCTATCCAAAGTGAACAAGAATCAAAAGGTATTTTTAATGGGTTTTTCTGTGGCTATGTGATGGTAGGAATATAATGTCCAAGAGAGAGAATAAGAGGGTTAAAATACCAACATAGAAAAAGCAATGCACATTTTTTTTGAAATAAAACATGGAAGGAAATGAAAACACATATTTACAAGGGAATGATTGTGTGAAGAAAGACACAATAGAGGAAGAAAATATGAAGTTAATGAGAAGATGAAATATTTACAAAACACAGAACTTCTCTCAATAAGAATATAATGCAAGTGTTCTTTTTTTTTTCTTCTCCTTTTTTTTCTTTGTTTTTTCAAAAGTTGAACTTGGAAAAGATCTCACACTCATAACCCAACCCATGATTGATCTCTTAACGACACTAATTGTAATAGTTATAACAAGATCAAAGGTTGAGGAAGAGTGATTTTTGACCTACCCAAGACACAACCCATTTTTTCATTTTTTTTCATTTTTTTTGATTTTTTTCATCATTTTTTTAACACTTATCAATAACATTTACAAAATTACATAAATGGAAGTTCATTACATTACCCAAAACACACTTAATGACAAACTCTCCCCCACACTGAAATGGATTCTTGTCCTCAAGAAGGTGATAACTTGTTTAAAATCAATAATAGGGTACCCAAACAATGAAATCCATTCCCCCTCACACTTAAATTTCAAAAAAAAATATGCAATGAAAATCCATGTTGATATTGGGTGGGAAAAGGTATTGGTCTTGTAATGTGGCTATCAAAGAAAATGTTTTCATAGGCTCGAAGGGGCTTTCAAAAGGAGGATTAATGTAAGGGAAATGGGAGGCTATTTGGCTATTGTGATTCTCATGTGGTTCAGAAAATGCCTCTATCATATTAATACAAACTAAGCTAGTAAATTCATCTCGAAGGTCCACAAACTCAAGACTCACAAATGGGGGTGAAAACACACATTTTGAAAAGATGGCCATAGGTGGCCTTGGCATGAAAGAAAATGTTGTTCCTCACGGTTCAAGAATATCATTTTCCAAATAAAAAATTGAGCATTCAAAATTTGTTAATTTTGACAGAAAAGTCTTTATCCAAAGTCATGATGAAAATACAAAATTTTTGAGATGAAAACATGTCTGTTAGCTCCCCAAAATGGTTGGACAAAATTTCAAAACTCGATGGTGAGTAAGCATGAATCTTTAATTTTTTTTAAGTGATTGTTTTCTTGGTTTTTTTAGTTTTTTAGTTTTTTATATATTTTTTTGTTTTTTTATAAAGATACAGCCACAAAAAAGGGAAAGTGAAAAAGAAAGGTTTTGAAAAAGAAAGTGGTAAAAAAAATTAAAGAGAGAGGAAAAAGAAGAAAGAGGTAGAGAGAGGAAGAGATAGAGAGAGTTAAAGGGAAAGAGGTGCCCCCTGGTTTGGATTTGGCGGGTCGCCTTCTCCATCTAGTGGTAGGTCAGCTAGAGAAGTTGGGGAGATAGTGGAAGTCGATGTTGATCTAGGATTGTGCATCCTCTCATGGTGATGCTTTAACCGATGTCCATTAACCGTGATTGTTTTTTTGGAAGAGGGGTCTTGGACTTGCACTGCACCAAATGGGTAAACATTAGTAATAACAAAAGGACCTTCCCAACGAGAATTAAGCTTACCTGGGTGAAGCCGAAATTGAGAATTGAAGAGCATTACCTTTTCACCTTCATGAAGTAACTTTCTCAGGATGTGTTTATCATGGAGTGACTTGGATTTTTCTTTGTAGAGATTATAATTATCATAAGAATCAAGTTGAAGGTCCTCCAGTTCAGCCAATTGCAATAGTATTTCTTCACCAAATTTTTCACAATCAAAATTACAGGTTTTCACAGCCCAAAAAGACTTATGTTGGATTTCAACGGGTAAGTGACATGCTTTACCAAAAACTATCCTAAAAGGAGACATCCCAATGGGTGTTTTATAGGTAGTTTGATAATCCCAAAGTGCTTCACCAAGTCTTTCAGGCCAGTCTTTTCTGGTGGGTTTTACAATTCTCTCACGCACTCTTTTCACTTCTTTATTAGAAAGTTCAGCCATTCCATTTGTTTGGGGATGATATGAAGTTGAAGTTTTATATATAACCCCATTATTTTTTAAAATAGATTCCATGGTTCTATTATAGAAATGGGATCCTAAGTCACTGATCAAGGGACAAGGAGAGCCAAATATGTGGAATATGTGTGTCTTTAGAGACTCACTAATAGTATGTGAATCATCCTTTCTAGTGGGTTTGGCCTTGACCCACCTAGAAACATAATCAACCTCAAGAAGGATGTATGAGAATCCATTGGAAGGGGGAAATGGTCCCATGAAATCGATGCCCCAAACATCGAAGATCTCACAGAAAATTAAAGGCTTTTGGGGCATTTCATTTATCTTGGAAATTGTGACAAACTTTTGGAAAGTGGGACATGATTGACAGAACTCATGTGAGTCCTTGAAGAGTGAAGGCCAGAAGAATCCAGAGTCTAGGACCTTTCGGGAGGTCCTTTGTGGTCCAGAGTGGCCACCTCCTGAAAGTGAGTGAAAAAATTCTAATATGGAAGAATGTTCATTTTCATCGACACATCTCCTTATTACCATGTCAGCCCCAGTTTTCCAAAGTTTATTTTCTTTCCAAAAATAGTATTTTGAATCACTTTTCAACTTCATTTTTTGTTCTTTTGAAAACTTTTCAGAAAAACACCAAAAACCAAATAATTTACAATTGGGGCATACCATGGTAACTTTGGAGTGAGAGATGAAAGGTTCTCAATGGGGAATTTAGAATCAATGATTTCTAAATGATAAGAATTAGAAATTATACTCAAGTGATCAGCCACAGGGTTTTCTTTTCCAGGTCTATCTTTGATTTCAAGGTCAAACTCTTGGAGCATTAGGATCCATCTTATTAGCCTCGGTTTGGAATCACTTTTCTTGAGTAAGAACTTAATAGCAGAATGGTATGTGAAGATGATGATTTTGGAACCTAAGAGATAGGACCAGAATTTATCTAAGGCAAAAACCACTTCTAGAAGTTCCTTTTTAGTCACAGTGTAGTGAGATTTAGTTTCATCCAATGTTTTTGAGGCATACTAGATGACATGAGGAATTTTTTCTCTTCTTTGACCAAGAACAGCCCCAACGGATCTATCAGAAGCATCACACATTAACTCAAAGGGTAAGAACCAATCTGGGGGTTGGATTATCTGGGTAGATGTAAGAGCAGTTTTGAGTTCAATGAAGGCTCTCTTGCAAACCTCATCAAAATGGAAAGTGACATCATTTTGGAGCAATCGAGTGAGTGTGAGGGAAATTTTACTAAAGTTATGGATGAATCTCTGATAGAAACCAGCATGACCGAGAAATGAACGGATGTATCGAACATAAGTGGGTTCAGTTAGTGATTGGATCACTTCAATTTTGGTAGGATCGACTTCAATACCATCTTTTGAAACTATGTGCCCTAGAACAATCCCATTTGAAACCATGAAGTGAAATTTTTCAAAATTTAACACAAGGTTGCACTTGACACACTTTTGGAGGACAAGAGAGAGTGAATTCAAACAAGATTAAAATGACTCACCATAAATGGTGAATTCATCCATGAAGACTTTCATGTAGTGTTCAATGAATTCAGAAAAGATACTCATCATACACCTCTGGAATGTTGCAGGAGCATTGAAAAGTCCAAAAGGCATTCTTCTATATGCATATGTTCTAAAGGGGCATGTGAAAGTAGTCTTTTATTAGTCCTGAGGTGAGATTGGGATTTGAAAATAGCCGGTGTATCCATCAAGGAAGCAATAGTGTGACTTTTTGGCTAATATTTCTAGAATTTGATCAAGGAATGGAAGAGGGTAGTGATCTTTTCGTGTTTCAGCATTCAATTTTCGATAATCGATGCATACACGTCATTTTTTCTTCACTCGAGTTGTGACTACCTCCCCATGTTCATTTGTGACAACAGTTATCCCACCCTTCTTAGGTACAACTTGAATTGGACTAACCCATTAACTATCAGAAATTGGGTAGATAATACCATCTTGAAGAATATTGGTGATCTCTTCCCTAACTACCTCAAGTATGAGTGGATTTAGTCTTCTTTGTGGTTGTATAATTGGTTTGGATGACTCCTCCAGATGGATTTGATGCATGCAAAGGGTAGGTTTGATTCCTGGTATGTCATCTAGGGTCTAACCTAAGGCCTTTTTGTTTTCCTCTAACACTTGAACAAGTTTGGACTCCTCGGTTTTAGTAAGTGTGGAAGAGATAATGACAGGATATGAGTGATCATGGAAGATGAATGCATATTTCAGGTGTGCAGGAAGAGGTTTCAGATCAGTCTCATCTTTCACTTTTGGGCTCGACAACTTAGGAATGGGAGAAGGTACTTCAGTTGCTTCAGGTTCATTTTCCTTAATACTATCCAAGGTGGAGTAGTAGAGATCAGAATTGATGTGGAATTCAAGAGAGTTTTCAAGTTCCTCCAGATTGATGGAGTCTATGAATGAGAGGTCCACATAAACATCACCATTTATGACTTGGTTAATCATAGTGCATATTTCACAAGATCCTTTGTCATTAGAACACAAAGAACATGGTGGATTGGGGTTCTATTGACTCTTAGAAGTGTCCTCAGAAGTATGAATTGAGAATGCAGAGTGGTCCTCAGATGGGTATCACATGGCTTGGAAAATGTAAAACTTGACCAGTTGGTCACCGAATTCCATGGATAAGATGCCTGAATGGACATCAATTTTGGTTCTCGTAGTCATGAGGAATGGTCTTCCTAGAATTAGGGGAGATCGAGAAGAGGTTGTCTCACCTTCTATGTCAAGGACATAGAAATCAGCAGGGAAGATAAGATCATTAACTTGGACAAGGACATCCTCAATTATTCCCTCAGGACTGGCTGTGCTTCGATTGGCTAACTGAATGACAACACCCGTTGGATGTAAGGGACCTAGACCAAGGTTAGAGAAGATGGATTTGGGCATGTCATTAATTGATGCTCCTAGGTATATGAGTACATCATCAAAGTTGGAACTTCTAATTTGGCATGGGACCGTAAAGGTCCCTGGATCCTTGCACTTTATGGGAATATACTACTGGGTGGAAACATTTTCAAAGGTCCTAAGTTTCCTCTTGTGGGTTCACAATTCCTTAAGAAACTTGTCATACTTATGAATTTGTTTTATGGCATCTAAGAGGGGAATGTTGACCTCAACACGTCTAAACATGTCGAGCATTTCAGGATCGGGTTCAAAGGACTTCCTTGGTTTAGAAACAGCTTGAAGAAAAGGAATTGGATTCCTAAGTGGAATGGAAGGAGGTGAGGGAATGGATTCAGATTCCTTTTCAAGTTTCTTTTTATTTTCGTTTTCTAGGTCAACATTCAAAGGAGGGTTTGAGGATTTATCTTGAGGCATAACAAGTTGCTTTTCTGATCTAAGTGCAATTTCACTTACATTACCCTTGGGGTTGGGTAATGGTTGAGCTAGGAGTTGGAAATAATTTGATTGTTGTTGCTGGCTCAGGTGGGATGCAAGTTGAACTATTTGAGTTTCAATGTTTTTAAGGCTAGAACGGGTGAAGGAGGCAAGATCTTCCACTGCACTTTCCCATGGTTGCTTGGAAGAAGAGGCTTGTCCCGGATTGGGATTGACTTGATTTTGGTTCTTGGGAAATCGA
Source organism: Viscum album (assembly GCA_963277665.1). NCBI lineage: Eukaryota > Viridiplantae > Streptophyta > Magnoliopsida > Santalales > Viscaceae > Viscum > Viscum album. The sequence continues at coordinate 1,719,403,365 of OY728132.1, forward strand.
TTGTATTGGTTTTGGAATTGGGAAGGCTCACTAGGATAATGGAATCCAGGAGGAGGAAGAGGAGGATTGATCCTTTGAGTTTGAGGGACAAAAGGATAAGGTTGTTGGAAGTTACCAACACCATGACCATATTGAAACTGGTTTGGGTTTTGAGGCGGGAATTGAGGGGGATGAGAGATTAAATTACCATACCTCATGCCTTGGTTATAGAAAGAAGATAAGGGCTCAGAGTGAGGTTGGTTGAAGTTTCTAACAAACTGACCTGATAGTTGAGTATTGGTGTTCCGCTGAGCATATGCTGCATTGAGCTCCATTGGTCCAGATGAATTGGATTGATCCTCTTGATGTTATGGACATGTGTCAGTTGGATGAGATGAAGAGTTGTAGATTCCATAGTTTTTGACAGGTCCAGGAAACATTGATTGTGGAGAATATGAGGTTGAGGATTTGGTGGCCACAGCTAGCTGTCGCACAAGACCTGTATGTTCACTCATCCACTCGGTCATCTTGTTCGGCTCAATTGATTGATTATCTTGGGATTGTTTGACTTGATCATGTTCTCGAGTATGGAATTGTTGTGTGTTTGTATCCATGTCACTTATGAGATCTCTTGTAGCTGTAGGAGTTTTATCAAAAAGAGCACCACCACTTGCGACATCTATGAGAGTTCTCTCCATAGCCAATAACCCCTCATAGAAGTATTGGATCAAGAGTTGGTCAGGGATTTAATGATGTGGGTAGGTTTCAACAAGATTTTTGAACCTCTTCCAGTACTCATGGAGTGATTCACTTGGGAACTGACGAATACCACTTATTTCCATTCGGATAGAAGCAGTACAAGAAGCAGGAAAGAATTTTTCTAAGAAAAGCTGCTTCATGTCTTTCCATGTGGTTATGGAACCAGGAGGTAGGTAGTAGAGCCATGAATTAGCAGTGTCAGCTAGGGAAAAAGGGATTGCTTGGAGTTTTATTTGTTCTTCAGAAACCCCATAAGGCTTCATGGTAGAGCATACTACTTGGAACTCTTTAAGGTGAAGATGTGGATCCTCACCGGCTAGCCCGTGAAAATGAGGGAGAAGATGAATCAAACCCGATTTGAGTTCAAAGTCAGCTTCTATGTTTGGATATTGAATACCAAGAGGTTGGTAATTAATATCAGGGGCAGCGATTTCTTTTAGGGTTTGTTCCCTAGGATTGGCCATTTCAATTTCAACTGGTTGGATGAGGGCTGGTTCTTTAATTATTTGAGTATCTCTTATGTTCCTCCTAAGTTGGCAAAGTGTTCACTCAATTTCAGGGTCAAACAAATCCGATCGATTTTTTGGGAGGATACGGGGCATTCAGAGAGATTTTGGAAGAAAGAGGAATATGGGTTTTTATTTGTATTTTTTTTTTCAGTTTATGATTTTTAAGAGGAAGACTGGTTTTTCTTTGTGTTTTTTTTCAATTTTTTTTTTAAATTTTGTTTTTTTGGGTTTTTTTACAATAACCAGAAACTAATGACTACATAAAGCACAAGCCCCAGAAATGGTTCCATTTTAAACACACGGATGATTATTGCCTATCAACCGGTCAAAGTTCCAGTGCTCTGCTAATGTGTATAGCAGCACTCGGGTCGAATCCTCAGCGATGATACTTTGTAATAGTCGTTTGTTTTTATCTAATTGTATTCTGATTGGGGGGTTTGTTTGCAGAGCTTATTAAATAATTTATGGATGATGTTTGATTTAACAAATTGATAAATATTGGGGTGATTTCATCATTAGGTAGTTAATCTTGTGATATCCTTGAGCTTTGTTTTATATTGCATTAAATTAACACCCATGTCACAAGATGATTTTGATTGGAATTCCCAAGTGTTAAAGCTTTAATCCAAGCCATAAATTAACTTAGGTTTCTAATCATTACCATTAATTATTTATGGTAATGTATTTGTGGTTCCAATAATCCATGGAATCCACATATTAAACAAAACATGTCATTAATCCATGACATATAAAGTTCAACATACATAATATTAATTTAAAGAACATTCGTCGAGCAAAATCTCTCAATCACTTAACATACCTAAATTATAACTCACCCCAATTAAAGATTTACCCAGCCATTAAAATTATTACTAATCTGGTTATAATAATTATGATGATAAATTAAGAATAGAAGAAAAATAAAGGGATTAGAAAAAGTGGTACGCCGAACACACACACACGAACAATGATGATAATTAAAAACAGATTTTTGATTGAATGACGAAGCAAAATAAGGGAAGGGGATTCAACTGAATTTAAACTATTTTAAGAACATAAATATTAAACTACAGAAGGTGGATGAGAATAAGAGATATTGAATAAGTAACTTTCATTAAAACAAAATTACAAAGAAAGAGACTTACAAAATTACAAAAACGAAGAACACGAAATTAGGTGAAAACAAAGAGAGGAGGAAAGGTATCTCAAGTGAAAAATTGAGTATGTAAGGTCCTACCAAGACTTTTTCAAGTCTTTGGTCGTGCCAATATAATATCCTCTCTTCTGAAATTCCAACACTTTTGAAAGGAGAGAAGGGGATGTATTTATAGCCCAAGGTGGTGTACTGTTTACATTCCAGAAATACCCCTCCACTTGGATCGCAGATATGGACATAAAGACAACCGAATATAGAGAAATAGCCTTCTTAAAAGTTGTATATAATAAAGTTTCTCTACTACTATCAAAATTTGGAGTCATTTGGACTTAAGTATCAAAAGTTATGGTCGGTTGATTAAAAAAAGTAAAACTGTCCATTTCAATCCAGTCTTTTTGAAGTCCAGAATGCGAAAAGGTTTTTGAATATGAAGATGCCTTCAAATACGAATAGGTTATTCAAAAAATTCGGACACCTATATCTCCTATTTCACAATACAAAATATCAGATATATTTTATTCTTACATCATGAGATATGTCATGCATACTATACTGATTTTAATTCTCAGCCAGAATGGTGGGATGGATTTCAAAGCTTTATTTGGGCCCCTTGTACTTAGATTTGGGCCTTTAAATTTTTATCCAAGATGACATGTAGTGTCCCCAAAATTACTGTGGAGAGTTAATGTTTTTGGACCTCTGGATTGAGCCCAGTAAATCAATATTTAAGTCTGGTCCAGTTTGTTCACAGATTCTTTGGTCTTGTTTGTGAGGACCATATGACCCTTCAAATGGCAGAATTGGCTCATGGTACCTTCTAATGAAATGTTGTATATTGAAAGGAGAATCCTAAAAAACAATAACCAGACAATTTTTATCATTATAGTGATAGTTATTATTAAAACATTAAACTTACTCAATTGTACTACTTCTAAAAATGCTCAAAAATTATACTTAATATTAAAACATTAATATTTCACACAAATTATGCACATTTCATATAAAATTAGTAAAGGGATTATATAATAAGTCATGAAAATATTAATAACATCAGTGGGTAATAAATAAAAAACTATCCATGGATGGAAAATTGGGTTCCTATAAGGCGGATTGGTTACTAAAGGTTTCAATTGATTTATAGTCATAATCTAAAAATAAACCTTTTCCACCAGTCACCATGATAAAATTCACTATAATTACACTTGTCATATAAACCCTCTATGATCATGTGATTTTTAAAATGGAGTTTAATACCACATTTATTAATGGAAACCTTGTGGAATATTTCTATATTATTCAACCAAAAGGGTTGGTAACACCAAATAATTCCAATAAGGCATGAAAGTTACAAAAGTCCATTTATAGATTGAAGCAAGCTTCATGATCATGAAATAATAATTTTAATGAATCCATATGATAATTTTGTTTGATTAAGAATGAATTTTATCCATGTGTTTATAAAATTTTAGTGGGAGCACCATATTTTTCCAAGTAAAATATGTTGATAACATATGGTAAGCAGATGTTTATTCTTACAGTTAATTAAGACTAAGAAAGATTATTTCTTTAAAAATGGATTAAAGTTTCAAACCAAGTTCTAGGGAATATGGTAAAATAATATATATCTATGGGGATAATTATATCAATTCATAGTACTTAAATTTATGATGTACTAAAAAAATACAAGATTAAACAATTCAAAGGAAAGTAATTGCCTATGTCACATAGTGTAAAATCTCTCCTAGATGATGTGTTAAGGCACATGAGGATATTATTATGATGAATATAATTCTATATGATTAAATTTTTTAATCTATAACACATTCCATAACATGTACTTAGATATTATATTTTTTATTCATAAAGAATAGTGGGAAAATATCAAACAAAACTAGGAGAATTGTATAAGATAGTAGATAGAATTTTCCAAAATTCTAGTTTGAAAGAATTTAGTTTCATTATGATACTTCCACCTTTATTTTAATGAAAAAAGAGGTGGATATTTATTTTAAAAGGATAAATCATGTGATTTGTTTTCCCTACATTTTTCTATGTTCAAAACTTACTTTAAAATATTATTTGAAACTAGAAATTATGAAAATTTTAATATTAAAAATTTCATAGACACTTTAGAGAAATCCTATTGGGAAATTTATTTCCATACCCTTCATATAAAATAACGTGTAGGAGTGTATAAATATTTTATTTTTTCTATCATGTTTCTAGGTATTAATTTCATTCAAAAATGTTTTTTTTGGTATTTTATGTATGCGTTTCATTATGATAGTGATTTTGGGTCATGAGAAGTTGGTTTTGTAGTCGTTCATGTATATAGTGTATTACTGGGAATATTATGTATCATCCTTATCGACCTAGACCTTACCTTTGATTTTACTTATATATGGGATGTTGATTATAATTTTATATCTAGTTTATGTAATGGTGTAGTTTATGAGTTAATTGATTACTTATATTACATTATACTATATTTGGTTATTTCATTATTAAAAAAACTATTTATTTATATATACAGGCATCCGATATACAGTTGGGTCATGTTTGATTTTTGGGTGGAGTCCATGATGTGGTAACTATTTATATGATGTTGAAATTTTACCCCAGTGTGTATTAATGATACCTAGGCACTAGTTTCTATCCCATAGGGATTGAGAATGACCATCGAGCTTAGTGGTGGGCCAAGTTGGGTGGTGCGTTGGGTCAGCTAGAGCCAGTTCATTATTGATTAGGTGGATGATGAGTACTGTGTGCTTGGTAGTTACCCAATGGGAAGTTAGTGGTATCAAAGTAGTTTTTTTAAAGTGGGGGTATAATTAAAAATTTAAGGGATTTTATTATAACCCCTTTATGGGGGTCATATTCCATGGATAACAATATTATGAGAGGTCAAACCCCAATTTCCATCCTTCTCCTCTCTTCCCCCTTCTATTAAAAGAATTTTAGACATGTTTTTCACATTTAAGTGAGATAATATCCTCTCCTAATATCCTCATCCATTTTAACCTCTGAATTAGGGTAAACCCATTTATGGATTTAATTTCATATTTCACTGAAGCTTGGGGAAATATATCCTGAGTGATGAGGATTGTTTCTTCCATGGTGAGAGGATGGGGAAGAGGATAAACACAAGTCCATGGATGTTGTTTCAATAGATGTAAGTATCATTATTGATTATTATTTCAAATTAATTAATTTATAGTGAAATTTTCTGATAAATAAAAATAGTAAATTGAGTCTTTTACCCATGGTGGGACAAATAGTCATTTTTGAGCCCTCCACTTTTCACTGCACATGATTTTAGCGAACATATACTAATATATGAGTTTTATTAGAATATGACTTAATGGATTAAATATGGAATTGATTAGAAAATTTATTATTAATTTTTTATAATATATTTAATTGTATTTTTGTGAGAGTTTATCTCATGGGGTATGAGAATAATAAATTTTATTTTATATGGGGATAGAGAAGGTATTGTTAAAGGGGATAACTCTAGGAAGATATAGGTGGTCCCTAATTTTAAAAATTTTATATTTATTATATTATATTATGTGGGGTATAAGTGGGAGTAATTAGGTGTGAAATAATATAGTGAGAGATGGATGGGATTATATGGAAGTCGGAGAATAGGTGTAACCTATTAGGGTTTTGGTGGTGATCCTACACATGTTCCTATTGTGTGGTATCCCATGATCAGTAAGAACACTCACCATAACTTGAAATGATTTTTTATGGAACTTTAAAACTTGAATGACACACGACTCAGTAACTAAAAAAAATAACTAGGTTCAAATCCTATTCACAAAATCACCCCAATTACAGAAAATATATTCGAAAAAAATGAACTATAAGAAACAAATCCAACACAAAATCGAATGACAACACAATAATTAACACGGATTGGAAAATACCCTATGTAATTGGATAAACACCAAAACATTGAATAAAAATAAAAATAAAAAGTATAAATTCTACCATGTAAAAAACTCTTCACATGTGATACTGTTTTTATAACAAAAAATTATAAAAAGAAAAGTTCACCTCCTCTTTACTTAAGAGACCTCACCCATCTATCTATAGATGATATCTACAGTATATAGCTAGTTATATTATATCAAACAAAATATGATCATTGCAGTTATTTACTACTTGATTAAGTACACTACTAACAATATTCTAAACACATAGAACTCAAGACTCATTTTTGTGAAAAATACACATGCTTGGAACTTGTCTTTTTCAGACCTCCAAACTTCTCCACCTAGAATGAAGTTTCTGCTGCCTCTACATGCATTTCACAACCATGGTTATATTTTTTACACCACCATTTGGTTCTATATTTTTTTTGGATCCATTCCTTTTAGAAATCAAACACTTATCTATAAAACACATTTCACATCCAATCTTAGCAATATCCCACTTGAAAGCAATTTTCATGGATCCACCATGTCCACTCGATCACATCTATATTTATTTCTTCCACTACAATTTTATGGTCCTTCAATATGAATCCAACCATCCAAGTCTCAATAAGAAACAAAACCACCCTATAATTTCCCAAAACACAGCCTTCATCAATATATCCATCAGAATCCATCTTTCATCTACCTACCATAGCTATAAAAATATTTCTTATAACAACATATAAGTGATACTTCAACTAAATATTCTTTTACTTGGAGTGAATCATTAGATCATTCATAATATTAATTTCTCTCTAACTATCACAAAACACCATTCCATTATCCCACCTTATTTGATATCCTCTTGTTAGATAAACTCTTTCATAGCTTCCTTGATTTCTATATACCCTGCTTCCATTATTAACAATGAAACTACTAGTTGAAGTTTAGACATATAACTCACAACCATTAATTCAAAATCAAACACAATTATAGTGGTATTTCTCAAAGTATCCACATATAATCCAATGTATACATCTAAAAACCATTTTAATGGACTATTTTTTCAAAAAATATTGCTTGGACTTATGAACCATTGAGATATCAGTGTATCTACTTCACCAATTCCTAGTGCTCCTTTCAGGTATTTTCCATGAACCTGATGACAACTCCTACTTCATAAGTAATGTATAACCTTATAAAAACCATGGAATATATCAAGATTCCCACCAATGATGCATATCTAACCCTCTCTATGTACTCAAAATATTATTCCATTCTCAATGATTTATCTTTGGATAACATAAAATGTATGACCAGGGGAGTTGACATTAGATTAGACTCATTCATTTCAAATATTTTCTGGCCTTCTAGATAAACATAAAGAAACTTGAGTATTTTTAAAGTGTGAAAACATGAATTTTAAAATTTTATGGGTCCAAATTCATGATGAAGCATCAAATTGAATACACCAATTCCCAAATTCTACCATTGATCACGTGAAATTAAATTTAAGTATGAAGAATAAAAATTGAATGAAACCATAAATGATACCTTGTTCATTCATAAACATCAATATGATCCACTCGTTGTCAGTGTATCGTAGATAGAAGGTTACAAATGATACATCATATAGATCACATAACACAGACAAACACACACACACACTATAGCTCATGGATCACCATTCTTTGATTCTTGGGCACTACCATAAGAGCTTTAAGTGATTTATGATGTCCCTTTAATCACATGAAGAATGAAGAATCAGTCCAAGGAAGTGGGATAAAACCAGTCTAGTTATTATCTCGACATATCTCTCTAGAACTTGATATAGGAGAGGATATGAGAAAACATCTCTCAAATTCGTGTAAGGTGTTGGACCCTCATTTATGGTTTAAAATATATATTATACTAGGGTTTAAGTTACCATAAATCGTGATTTGGTACTCATAGAAACTTAACCTTAAAAAACACCCAAAAAACACACTAAAAAATTAGTTAACTAATCCTAACCATTATAAATATTTTTATCACTATCTTATGACGTTATTAAGATGTCACATGATAAAATATGAACCATTTACTCAGCTCATAAGACCCCCTAATTATTTAATGAACCTTGAACATGTTATATCCGTTCAAAAAATATTTTTTCTTATTCAATATTATAATTAAAAAACTTTTGAATTCCTTGAGAAATGAGTTAAATCATAATTATTATAAACTCAAATATTATAATTTAATTATGGTACTTGTGATCATTCACACTTGAAATATTACCAATCCCTGTATATGGGGCCCACTTCATCCTAAACTCATATTCTTCCAAATAGGTGGAACCAGTGGATGCATTTTGTGTGAGGCCCTTTAAGAACATATCTCAATAGAAGTTATTCAGATCAAGAGTAATATATAGAAACACATCATGTCCCCTAAGAAGACAAGGTTAAGTTATATCTATGTCAACCTCCTACAGAAACACTCTATGTAATATAATATCTCTATCTCATGATATCTCATAAAGTGGGATGCACACTTTTTTTTCATCATCCTTAAATTATTTATTTATTCATTTAATTACTATACTATATGAACTTAACTCCTTCTACCATGTACATAGATTTAGTAAAGGTGCTACCATCCTAGTTAACTAGGTCTAATATATCTCTTCCTCTATGGATGTGATATATTATATCTTGATCATTCAATCAATATCATACCACCAATTCCACAAAAACATAATATACCTCACCACAACATAAATTTCATGGTTTTTATCTTTTATCATGTGTATGATAAAATGATACATAGTAATAGTGATCTTAATTTGAGTGACCAATACATGTTCTCATATATAGGAACAACTAATAACACCCAAAACATGTGGCGTTTCTATAGATGAATCAGTTCTCATGATCTCTTATACTCAAGATCACTAAGTGTGAAATTTATGAGAATAAGTATCGATGATTATGATCCCCCCAACTAATATTCAGACATCATTTGTGTCCCATCAATATAATGTATCTTGACCAAATGACATATGTTTTATGATTATTATCATAGTATCTCAAGTTTCTCATTATAGATGAGAATGATTATAAAATTTTGATATGATAAATAACATAAAGAAATTACCATATAAATAGTGGGAATAGAAGTATCAAACCAATTATGGTAAGAATATATCATGTATAACTCTCTATATAAATAGTATGTTAATAAAAAATTACTGCTCAAGTTGGGTATAAAGCACCCCCTTTTTGAACACTACCACTTGCACTAGATCCAACTTACTAACTATCAACTTGTTAGTCTCTCATATAGTAAATTCATACTTATAATAATATATTTATTTAGTCATCAATCCTTCTATGTTTTTTTACATGGATACTATTCCATATGTGACTTTACCTCCTTGAGTAAAATTATCCCTCAAGAGATGATATCCCTGAGTGTATCCCTTTTTTCCACTTTCATAACCATGAAACCTTGGATAATACCATTATAGAAATATTATCATAATTTATATTATGATAACAATTTAATTTCTAGGAATGATTCAAATAACTGGAATAAATCATTATTTATTTTATACTACTTCTTTAGCCATTTCAAAAATAGTTACATACATGGTTTTTTTAGTTATAACTACTACTGAATTTAATAAGACAAGTATGATAATTACCTTATCCTAACTATGATATTTGATTAAATTATTCTATAGGAATATTGGTTTTATTTACCCTTAATAACTAGTGATCCTTATTCCCTATATAATAGGTACATATCCCATATACTTTCTCAAGTACTATTTGATATTTCTGACTACATCCATGTAGTTCCCTTATATTTTTATGATATTTTCCTACCATAATGTATGTATTAAAAATTTCATATCTATTATATATCATGGAACATGTGATAAATACATCACTAAGGTTTATGGAGTTTTAATAACCATATTAAACTCCTATATTGATACATGTTTTCTTAGAGAGATTTATTCAATGTGAAAGTGGAAACATTTCTCTTTGGAACTATTCGAACTTATATTTCACAATACCTTGTTATTTTATTTACCTTGACTTGGTTAAGAAACCCATAGATCTATCTTAATATATCTTATTACCTAGATTTTGGGTTATTAATTTAATTAAATCTTTGGATAATTGATTAATATATAGTCCTAACTAACTTTAAGGATAGTAACTATCTTTCATATGTTAGAAACACATTTTACTTGGAAAACTATAACGCTCTCACTAACCTCTTATAAATACTTGGAAATAATTAATTTTAAATGAATACTCTATGATCATTATTCTTGTTTTGAAACATTAATGGATCATTGAAACTTTCATCCCAAATTTAATTTCTTTGATGTCACCATCCCTTTATGGCCGTGTCATATAGACATCTTCCATAAGGTTTCCTCGAAGGGAGGTGTCCTTGACATCCAATGTCCAATATAATTATCATACAAAATTATTATGAAAAATATAATTCTGATGAATTTTAGCATGAAGACTGGGTATAATCAATTGAGCCTTATTAGTACCATTCTTGCACCACACATGTATAGTTTTCTTGAATACCCACCAATGGATTTACATCAATTGGAGAAACTAGAAAAATATACACTTTATTTTTTGTACATTGCATACATTTTCCTAAATTAATATTTACTTATTGATTTAGATTATTTCCATTTACTACTTTCTTATATTTTAATAATTTATTATTCTCAATGAATAATATATCACATTGAATTGGTGATCATAAAACCATATCTATTGGTTTTATACTTTTGCACACAATATATATCTCTACAATATACCTTTCCATTAGATCTTGTGGAATATGTTCATATAAAAATAGCTAGTTCATGTCATGCATTGACTTAATCCAAGTCAATCTTGCTCCCACCATCTCAAATAGATATGTGACCCCTTTATAGTAATATAGTTTTCACTTGACTATAACTTTTCTAACATAGGGATTTATGTAATATCCTAAGAAACCTTTAGAATAATTACATAGATGCACTTTTTATTTTTCTTGATGCATGTAACATACCATGTTTGAGTTATTTTAATATTTTATTATGTATTTTAAATTTAAATAATGTTTGGGTTGAGTTTTGAAATATTATGGGGGGGGGGGGAGTTGGGATGATTTGGAAAGGTTTTAGGAGGAACATGTTTTAAACATTGTTAGGGGAAACAATGAAGTTATCTCTAGGTAACCATGTGAGTATTAGAGGGGTATTTTATAAAGGATCATGATTGGTGCACAGTTTGACCAAACCATTCATAAACAATGAGACTTGGTAAGTTTTATTATATAAGTGATTTGTATGGTTGGTGTATGGTTTTCCAAATCATGCAACTAAACCATGTGATGATAATAATTAAATCTAAAAATAGACTTAAGACCTTAAACTCCCCCAAAACCCTCATTGTTACTACTATAACCTAGGATCTTGAATTACATCACTATCCTAAAAGATTTTATGATTTTATACCTTTTGGTGGTTGATTTTAACGGATTTAAGGAAATTAGTTCTAGGAAATTAAAGGTAAGAGCCTAATTTATATTATCTCTCCTTGATACTTTTATTTTACATAAATTAAAACTTCAGATTGATATTTCCTTGACCATATATATTTTTTATATCTTGTTTTGATAAATCCTTCTTTGGGATTATTTTGAGAAATGGATTGGGAATCTAAAATCTTCAAGATCATAATATAATTCTTCATGTAGAATGCATCCGAGGTAGGTGGATTCTCTTCATTTTCCACTTTCTCCTAGATCATAAAGATTCATTATTTTATAAATAAATTTATCATGGTTTTATTTGGAAAAACCTTGTGAAATATCCTTTGGAACTTCCCTTTTTTTGTTCGTCTTTAAACTTAGAATTGTAGGTGGTGCCCAAAAGGTGTTTGGTTAAATGATTAAATGAAATTGGTTTTCAAAATAAAGGTTTTGAATGTCATAAATTGGGATGAATTTGGTGGGTGTGTGTTCATATTAATATGGAAAGGTCCATATGGGTTAGAAATGGTTGTGATTTCAATCTTATGGCATGTTGGATTATGCGACTAAGTGATGGCTTGGGACTAGAGGGATGAATACAACCCATGATTTGAACTGTTCATGAGTGGCCTTAGGTTAGTGGTTGTATTGGTTAGTATTTTTCATGTTTGTGGGTTCATTTCATGGGTGTGTTTTGGTGTGTTTAGTTTAAATTCCTTATGGATATATATTTATTATTCACAGATTTTCATGCCCTCTCATGTGCTTTATTTTTACATAAATTATGAGCTAACATGTTTCTTGTTTTAGTGGAATTTGGGGGAAGTCTTGGAGTTTCCTACTAGGTTGTATACTAACCATTTTTATATGAAAATTGGTGAATATGTATATTATATTTATCATGATATAGGTAAGATAAAGGTTTCATATTTTACCTGAAAATCTTTATGATGATGTGGTCATGGATGTCTGGAGTTAGATCCTAGGGTGGATGTTAAGTCTTGGAGTCTGGAGTGGTGCCACCTTGGTGCCTTGTATATTTTTACCTTGAATATCATGTGTAATTAGTTTTATTATATTTTTATTGTAGAATTATATATATTTTTTTTCATTCCATAGTTACTTTGATTATTGTTTGGTTATGCTTTTGGAGGTTATTCTAATTTTGTATCATGCATCTTATTGTGTCTTTTATTATGGTCTTCTTGGAGGTTGTTTTTTTATGTGAAAATAATCCCAAATTATTTGGTAAATCCCATGAAATTTATTGTCAGATTTGGGTGACTTTGTAATTTCACCTAATGTAAGTGGAATTTGGTCCTTGTCAAGCCAATGGGTTGGGTTGAGATGTTACAAATGACATCAGTTTATTATCGTCTATATGCAAGGATGGTATAAAGAAGATATGATGTCTCAGGGCTTGAAATGTATACCATAAAAAGACATAGATAACCTATTTATTCTAAACATCAAGTTAATAGGGGTTTTAGGTACAAAAGTGTTGATAAACATGTATATACATGTTATCAAATCATTATCATGGGTTTAACAAATGAGCATATAATATCATGCATTAATAAAGAGACTTTCTAGTAGGATTACATCATTCATATATTATTTAAAATACTTGATTTTGAAATTATTATTTAATGAACTTTCTTATTGTTATATAATATACTCTATAGACACGAATTAAATAAACTTTTGATAACTAACTGGAGAATGTTATTATTATTCTAGAATAATGGAACCTATTAGAGGACCTAGAAACCAGCAAGAGGGAGCAGTAGAGAACGTGGTTCCACTTGAATCGAAGGTGAACCGGGAAATTGTTTTGAAAATTATGAAATAATTTAAATCCATAAATAAAGAGAATAAAACTATGAACCAATCCATACCGATCATACTTTGTGATTTTAGAAATAGAATCCACTTATTTTTCAAATGGTTTTAATTTCCACAGAATGATAACCAATGTAAAATTGAAGCTTTAAATATACATGATGAAGGATACCACATAAAAATAGTGGTAATTATATATAAAATCTATACTTTACCAAGGCATGAATTGGGAGATATTCATATAATTGTTTAATAAAAAATTTCATCTGCATACCTTCAAAGTAAAAAAATGATTTTTTTGAAGATCTGTTGGATGAGATAATGTAAGTATTGTCTTTGTTGGACATTGAATATCCATTAGATGATTATAATGAAATTATTTTATTTGTTTTCAATATTTTTTTATAAATCCAATAAGTTAGTTGAAGGAAAAGGTTCTTATGGGTGTTCTGGAAGAAGTCTGCAAGAGGAACATATTCATAAAGGAGGAACTATTAGAAATTGGAACTCTATAGTTATAAGATCTACTTCCAGAATATATACAGAGGTAATGAAAGTTAGTTAGGGAGAGTGTTTCTAATATAAAAATGGGAAGTCCATTGAAATAATCATATATAGAAGTATCCATCAAATTCATCTGATTCTATTTTGATATTTAATGTTTATAACATCATGATTACTAATAGGACATCATGATTTAAGAGAATGTTTATGGATAAAAAGATTGTACATAGTTCAAATTATAAATTTGAAGTTACATGATTTATAATGTTTTGAGTAGGAAGTAATGGATTTTATACTAAATGAAGGTTATTGAACTAAATCCATCATAAATAGTTTGATCAGACCAAGAATGATAAAAAAAGGTGAGCTGATGAATTCCACCAAATAGACATGTATAAATTTTACCAAATTGAGAGAGCTGTTAAAGTTAAAATATAAAGATACAAAGTTTTATCATATGAAGATATATAAATTCTACCATTCAAAGAGAAGTTGTGATAATGTCACTAGAATGAGTATAAAAATCATGTTGATTGAACAAAGAATATATGATGGATAGAGCTAGTGATCAATGAAGTTCCAACAAATAGACCAACACCAGCCAAACTTTCATGAATCTATCAATATGAGAAGTATAGGATATTAAGAAAAATAAATCCAAGTATGATTAGATATAGAATAAGACACAAGATAGAGTTTAGTATACCTAGCTCTATATGAAGTTTGGATGAATGTTTGATGATTGGATAATGATGTGAAAATTTATCAGATAGATCATGTCAGATAAACTTTTGTGAGTCCATTAGAAAGAGGATGCATATGAAGAGAACCAAAAACTTATATGAGTCTATTGGAAATAATATACATGTAAATAACATCAGGTGAAGTAATTATTGCGAATATACTAGTCAAAAATTCATGTATCCATCAGACAGAAAATCCCAATTCCACTGGATAGAGAAATTTAAATTAATTGAATGAAGAACTATGAAGTCATTAAATAAAGAAATTAGAAGATATTGGATAGAAAAGTATTCATGTATGTTATCTCCAAGACTGATTTATTAGATATAAAAGAATTGGAAAAATATTTTTTTTATGATGAATCATATGGATTAGTTCTTATGATATATGAAACAAAGCTGACTTAAAGTTTGTGCATCAGCCTGAGTTTTGAAGATCTTAGAAAACCCTTGTAAAATCATTAACTATGATGATGATGATCTGTTATTTAAACACACATAAATCTATCTGATATTTAAATAAGATTTAATATATTATCAAAAATTATATTTTGAGAAACTTTGATAATGAAAGTTCACTTCAATGTTCTATAGGGTTTAATGGAGGTCTAATGAAATTGAGTTTAGCAGAAAAATTTAAATTTCATATTTTGGTGTCTCATGGTTTCCACTTGATTTTTAGAGGAAATCTGCCTATATAAAGGGAGTGAAGGTGCATTGATTTGTATCTATTGATATTGCTAAAAGGATTGGAAATTTTTATGCTTTTGAGAGAGTAGTGAGAGTCTCCAAACAATAAACTACTTGGTTGAAGGAGAAGAGCCAGAAGAAAGTGTTCTAAATGAAGAAGCTTCAGAGAGAGAGGTACTAGATAGACATGAACTGGACAAATGTGCATTATATAGAGTTTCATCAAACAGAGTGTATACCAGATTGAATCATACCAGACATAAAATACTGTATATAGGATCATTGGATAGAGGGTATACTGGATAGATGTGAAATGGATTGAGGGGTACCAGAAAAAACTAACTGATTGTAAAAAAACTAGATGGTTTGGTCCCAGTTAGTAATGGATATGGAATAATATTCTACTAAATATAGGATAGGTTAGTGTTTATGTACAGTACTATAGAATATATTTAGGAAGTTTTAGTTCCATCCATAAGGGACTTCATGAATAACTTGTGAAGAGTAGTGTAACTAGTATAAAGAATTTCAATATTACTATTGGGAGATTAGTGGAGATTTTTGGGAGATAGATCAACTATGGGATGCAATATAAAGATTCTTCTCTTCTATAAGACAATCAAGTAATTGGTTTAAGGGTTAATCCTACCCAAACCATTATGTAATTATTGAAGATATTATTTGTTGAAGAATCCATGAATCAATGGGAGTTGTCACAATAAAGAGTGGGTTATCACAATAAGGTCAAACCTTATAAAAACCCATGCATGTTGTTTACTCTACATTATCTTCATATTATAAGGTAAAATGGTGAGGTAAAGTTTTTAAAATCCATACATCCTAAACTATAATAGAGGTTCAATCAAATTAAAGTAAGAAATAGTTTAATTGGATTAGAATTAGTAAAATTTGTCAACCCCTAATTCAATCCCCTCTCAGGGTAACCACACAATCCACATGGGAATATAAATTGGTATTAGACGAAAGGATACCTTTATTTAGATATCTTGGTCATGATTTACTCAGCTTCCGACATAGAGTGATAGGGAATCCTTGGGTGGTCCTTACATAAGGTACCTTAGGTAAGGAGGTTTTTTGAATGGTGGTCCTCTTTCGAAAGGTGTGAGGATTTTTCTCCCTAAAATGAAGATTTTAGAATTTTTTTATGGCTTTAGGTGTGACTTGAAAGGATATGGTCATCCTATGTATGCCATAATAAAGTATGGGTTGAACACCCCAAATGTTGTTTCAACTTATGCTCAAGTTTTTGGTTGCTGTAAATAAGGGGAATTACCAGGATTGAGTTATTAGTAAGCATTTGACTAATGCTTCTGATTCTATTATTTAAGAGTCTATGCATGATAGTGATGTTTCAGTCAAATTTATGGCATAATAAGGATCAAAACAAGCCACCTCCGCTTCAAAGGAAGGCTGGGTAAATGAAGAAAGTAGGATGAGTCCCAGAAGGATAAGTGCAACTCTTAATCTGAATAATAGATTTGAAGTTTTGGATTTTAATGTTTCAGAATAGGATGATAAGAA
This sequence comes from Viscum album, assembly GCA_963277665.1. Lineage (NCBI taxonomy): Eukaryota > Viridiplantae > Streptophyta > Magnoliopsida > Santalales > Viscaceae > Viscum > Viscum album. The sequence continues at coordinate 1,719,420,556 of OY728132.1, forward strand.
GGAGTCTATTGATCCTGAAGGGTGGTAGTATATCATTCCAATATGTAAGAGGAAGATAGCTAGGTCTAGTAAACAATGGTATCTTTAATAGAGAAACAAATATTTATATTCCCAATTATCTTTGGAGTATGATAAATACTAGAATACAATAATGGTTATTGTGTATAGCTTGATAAATGAAAAGAAAAGAAATATGTTTTTTGGAAATTTTCTAGTAAACCAAAATAAAAAAATCTAAACAATGCAAATATTAATCCAACCTTCCAAATTCCATGGTCACTATATTAGTTGCAAACTAATGAATACCAAGGTAGAGGCAAGGCTATATCCCATTGTGGTTTATGAATATGGAACTCTAGGGATGAAAAAAAGAAATCCTAGTGATGAGGTTGAGGATTCTAGTGATAAGGACAAGGATATTAAAGGGTTCTTGGAACCAGAGACATTTTATAGAGTCTATAAGGAGGAAGGTAAGAATGATACCAACCTTAATCTCCTTCTTTATTTTAAATAAGTGATGATGGATGAAGATTAAATATTGATGTTTTAAAGGTAGATGATGATAAAATGTATGAAAGATCAATTTGAGTTGATCTAAATGATCAGAAAATTGATTATATTAATAAAAAAGATTATATATTGTCTTGTGGAATCAATAGGTGAGAATAAATCTAGAGGAATATATCTAAACCTAGTAAAATTTAGCCTACCACTTCGAGGATCTCATCAAAGACGACCCAAACATGAAGGTATCCTCTATATCATGGAGTTTACATAGGGTTATTAATTCCAACCTTTTAAATATTTTATGAAATAAGTTGATAATTTCCTATAAGGTTTGAAAATTGGCACTACATGTAAACTTTTTGGGTTCTCACTTTCCATAAAAATTGTTATGGAAATAATTTTTTAAATTATTAGGTTAGAAGAATAAAGAGCTTGAAATATCACCATAGAAATAGAGTAAAATTCATGAATAAAAACTTTGAAAGAAACACATGTGTGATACGTTCACCAAATTTAATTATATTAAGGATAAATCAATAGTATTCTATGAATAAAAATTAACTTTTATAGAAGAATATTTATAGAGGAATTTGTGTGAATAATACGTGTTAATTTTTTTTAAATAAAATATTTATACACTAAATGATACTCATAAAGAAACTACTGATGTTAATAATAATCAACTAGAGATGAAGTAAAAATGACTAAAGGAACTAGATCATTCCTTATAACTGGTTATTAAGTTTTATGAAGAAAAGCTAAAAAATTTATAAGTTGAATTTGAAGATAAAGTGAGGTTTCTAGAAAATCAGAAGAATAATTTAAATTTAAATTTCCTTGAAAAATTTGTGAGTTTGAGAAACATGGAAGATACTCAAGTTGAATATTCACATGAATCTAAGATAAAAATCTATGAAAAAGTTTCTAAGGAAAGTCTTACTTTAATAAATACTAAATCTAATGATTAGAATAATGTGAAAGCATCAAAAGCATTATCTTTTGATAAGATGATTAAAAAGGTAACCCTACACTCCAATGAGTTTGTATGTACTAATTATCATACTTTGAAAAAGTTCAGATTTTAGTTTTGAAAAAATATAGGTAAAGAAAATTGATAAACCACCCACTTAATTAAATGAAAAAGTTATAAAAAAAGAAGAAAGAAGTTCCTACGAAAATTTATATAAGAACAAAGTAAATATCTCTAAGAATCAAGTTTTGGAATAATTATCCACCAACAAAATATGAAACAATGGAAGAATCCAATGGTTATTTTCTATTTTTGGTGTTGTGAAAAGTTTGTACACATGACTATACATTTTTTTCATAATATGAAAAATCATGAATAACAGAGAAGGAAAATATTAAGGGGGAGAAAAATTAAAGGCATGAGAAACTCTGGTAAGTATAACAAACCTTCACAAAAGAATTAAAATTTGTTATAAAAGTTTTATGGAAATTATGTGAAAGGTGGTCAGGGTGAGTATTTGTTTAATTATACCCAGAAAAACTCAAAAAATAGAATGAGGCTATAAAAATATAAGGAAAATATAAGGAAGATATAATGTAAGTATAAATTGTGTTATAAATAAATAGAATCAACGAACAAGGTTGTGACCAAGAAGAATGTTTTGTAAGATGTCATGACCAAGAAAAGATAATACTTATATGGAATAAAATTCAACTTCATGGATAGTTGAAAACTCACTATTAATGATCAAGTTAATGAAAGGAATCTCAAGAAATAAATAAAATAAATATGATAAAGACATAATAATATTAGAATGGTGGAATACACCTCTAATGATGAAGTTGAATATAACCAAAAGTTACATCTAAAGAGTAACTAACTGGAAGATAACAAGCTATGTAAAATGTATAAGTTGGATAGACAGACTCCTAAAAAAAGTATGAAAATGTTAATAGGATAAGAGGTATTAGTAAATAAAAAAATTAATATTTTGGAAGAAAAAAAATGTTGTAAAGAAATCTTAGCACAAGAAGAAAATTGAACACACTCCGAATGTTTTCACGGTTGTATGGAATAATAGTCGGTGGAATAAAAGAAGTTAAAGGAAGAAGAAAATAAGAAAAATATATTTTCCTTACTAGATAATTTTAATAAGAATAAACGACACAATATTAGGAGTAAAATTAAGGATAAATAACCCATGTGGCCCATGAAGTTCAATGTTTGAAAAAACAAGGGAAAAAGCATGAAGAATGTTAAAGCAAAGTGAGTTTATAGGTTGAGAATACTTTCTCAGCTATATTAATCTATATTATGAAGCTAAGAATGATCCATATTATTCTTTCATATATTTCAAAGAACTTACTTTGAAAGGGGGGCTGATGGTGATGATGTTCAAGGGATCCCTGAAGTTATGATAAAGTTGGTTATTCCAAAATATTCACAATTTTAATTAGAAATAAATTTTGGTCAACCAAAGTGTTACAACATCAGATTATGAAAATCCAATATATTTAAGAATTAGGTTCCTAGAAACACAATCTCCATATGATGAAGAAAATTTAAGTTGTTGTTATTCTTAAGGTATGTTGTCTATACTCTCCCAATCCTCATATGAAAATTTAATTTTAAATGAATAAATGGGGAAAATTGATTTATTGATGACAAAGTAAGTATTAAAAAGGGGTGGAAACCTACTCATTTAAAACTTGTTTTTTATCTGTTTGTTGAGATGATTTTAGAAAAGAAATTTGAATATAAATCTGATTATTTTTTACCTAATTTTTTTTACAAAAGTTGGTATCAGTTGGTGAATTTTTATAGACATTTCTAATGTATGAGTTAACCAATATTGTTTTCTACCCCAACCAATGATCATGTAGACTTAGAGTTGGTTTATTTGTGGCATATTTATTTAACAAAATTGGTCTCATCCTTCTTTAAATAAACTCAATACAATAGATGGAAAGGGTAGAGGAATAGAAATTATGAAGAAAGTTCTCTCCCCACAGAATGATGTCAATAAAGGGAATTCAAATTAAAATCATTAAGGGGTAGATAAAAAATTATGTCACTTATAGGAGAATATTTGAATTTATTATCAATAAGGGGGGATAAAACTCATTGAATTTAAGAATAATTTGTTATTATCAAAAAACCAAAGGGGGAGATTAAATATCCATTATATGATGATGATGAAAGTGTTGTATTTGTCAGAGATTGATGATATATCATATGATGATAATTAAAGTATGGTATTTATTATCAATATTTTTTTTGTAAATTCAATGAGTTAGTTAAAGGAAAAGGTTCTTATGGGTTTTCTAGAAGATTTCCACCAGAGGAAATTATTTCAAAAGGAGTAACTAATGGAAAAAGGAACTCTATAGATGTAAGATCTACTTACAAAAGATATATATAGGTAATAAAAGATAGTTGATGATAGTGATACTAATATACAAAAGGGAAGTCCATTGTAATGTTTATATCCAAAAGTATCCATCAAAGTTAGACGATGGTATGATGATATTCAATGCTTTTAACATCATGATTACTAAAATGATATCATGATAATGTTGAAGTTTCTAGACAGACTACTTGTACAATGTTGAAGTCACAAAGTGGAAGTTACAAGCTGTATAATGTTTAATGTAGGAATCCATAGAGTTCCTATTGAATGAAGGTTACTAGAATGATTCTGTCGGTCATAGTTTGATCAGACCAAGAATTATATTGGTGAGTGAACTAATGAATTCCACCTAAAAAACATGTATGAATTCTACTAAATATAGAGAGATGATGAATAGATATAAAGTTTACCAGTCAGAGTGAATTTTTGAGAAATTTTCCTAACTTAGTATATAAAACAATCTAGTTGAACGAAGATGACTAGATGAAGATAGATGGTGATCAATGAAGTTCCAAGATAGAAACCAACACTAGAAAAAAATTCATGAATCCATAAATATAAAAAGATTAAGATCTCCAGAAAAAGAAATCCATGTATGATTAAATAGATAATAAGTCACCAGAAAAAGTCTAGTTAACCTATCTCTGTGTAAAGTTTGAAGAGAAGCTGGATGATCGGATAAAGATGTGAAAATTCATCAAAAAAATTATACCAAACAAACTTATATGAGTCCATTAGATAGATGATACATATGAAGATAATTGAAAACCTCTGTGAGTCCACCAAAAATATGAGACATGAAAAGAGAATCTGATAGAGGAAGTCCTATGAATATTCATGTATCCATCTGATGAAAAAATACAGAGTCTATAGGATAGAAAAATAAAAAGTCATCAGATGAAGAACTATGAATTCATCAAAAAAAGAAATAGGAAGTCATTATATGGAGCATTATTCATATATGTTATCTCTAAGAATGATTTTACTAGACATAGTATCACCACATGGAGAATATCTTATAAAGAACTAAAGAAATAAGTTCTTATGATATATCAGATAGAGTTTCTTTAAATTTTTTATACCAGATTGAGTTTTGAAGAGATTTAAAAAACCTCATAAATTCATTATCTATGATTATGATGAGTATTTATTTCAATGCACATAAATCTAGATAATATTTTATTAAGATTTAGGAGATTTTTGAAACTGAGATTTTAGGAAACATTGATAATGAAATTCCACTCTAAATTTCTAGAAGATTCCAAGGCAGTTTAACAAAATTGAGTTGAGTGAAAAAATAAAAAATTTGAATTTTGGGATCCTGTAATTTACTCTTATTTTTTGGAGAAAATATTACTATATAAAGGGTGTGAAGGATTATTGAGTTATATCTATTTTTATTCATAAAAGGAGTAGAAACACTAAAGTTTTTGAGAGGGAAGTGAGAGTTTCCAACCAAGAAAATACTTAGTTGAAGGAGGATCCAGTCAGAAGAGTTCCAAAAAAAGAACTTCTAGACAGATAGGTACCTGACATACATGCAATAGATAGAGGTATATCATCCATAGGCACAACAGACATAGGGTATATAGAATTTAATAATACCGAACATAGAGTATCAGACATAGGTGCATTAGATATAGGTGCAATGAACCGAGGGGAACTAGATGCAGCCTACCAAACAATGAAATAATGGATGGTCTGATCTCAATTTGTGAGATATTTAGAGGAACATTCTACCAGATAGATGATAATCCTATATGTATGTGGATTACTATAGAATATCTTGAGACAGTCGAAGTTCCATCAATGAGGGAGTTCATGAATAACTTGTGAAGATTGGTGGTACTAGTATAAAGTATAGGGACCTATTTTTGTTACATAACTATTACATAATTTTAAAGATAAACAATATAATAATAGTACAAAACTAGGATGCATAGGTTTAGTATCTTGGAAAAATTAGTACCATACATCAATTATGCATATTGAAACATAGAATTTTATTTAAAATATGCTTCTTTATCCTTCTAAAGCTCATGATATCCTTAGTACATGTATTCAATTGATGATATACATTAAATAAAGGGGTGAGATAAAAGGCCAGTAAGAGGATAGATAATAAAGTGAATTAAGATAACAAGGGTGAGCATAATCTGATCATAATCATAATCATGTGAGGAAGAATTAGATAAAGTCATGGAATGTGGAAATTCATAAAAATGAAACATCATGTCTTAGTTGTCAAATACCACACATAGTTATGAACAAAGATAGAATCATGTTCACACATAACATATGTGCATAATAATATCATAATCATTGTAAAAAAATATAGAATCATGTTCATGAATATTTCAAATTATCTCATGAGATACATCACATTACCCAATGCATTGGAGCACTATATAATCTTGGGCACACCTGTCACTTCATAACATTTACATAATCATGCATGCAAAATAGAATGTATATCAATCTAATACATAAAATAAACCTTGGAAATGAATGTGTTTCATTTAATAAATATTACATTCATGAATAAAAATTGTGGTTTCCAAATGGAAAAGTGAAAAAATTGGTATAAGAATCATCACACTTTAGTGAAGAAGAAACAATCTCAGGTTCAGTCAAGAAATGAATTTAAAAGAAGAGTTCTTTTGGAAATTTTATATGTTTTATATAAAATAATATTTAAAACATGTATATCCCAGAAAATAAAAGGGAAGGATAGTGAAATTATATTTGAAGGAAATTGATAGAATATCCATACTGAAATGTTTCATGAAAGAGAAATAACCCAAAGAAAAGAAGTTGGGTTTAAGAATCCCCTTAACTTGTGCCTGAATGATTTCTTCACTTTAATATCATGGATAATAAAATTATATTAATTAGTTACTAAATAAATAACCATGTATTTGATTTATTATAATTTTATTAAGTTCATTTATGACCATTTTTGTGATTTATATAGTTCAATTCAATCATTCCAGGAGTGTTTGTTTTCTTGGTTTTCATGATCGGTTCACCTATATACAAGTATGGATGTTCATGTAAAATAGAAATAATTATAAATAATTGAAATTTTATGTTATTAATAAACTTAAAGAATTTTAATTGGTCTTATATATCATTTTTTATATATTATTAGGATGATTCATTACATAAAACATTAATGAAAATTATTTAATTTATTTTGGTGTTTTTACGTCCATCATGAACTTATATCATTTTATTTAATATCATGTTTATATATTGGTTAAAAAACATTATATAAATTTTAATATGTATTATAAAATCTGATTCAAGCATAATAATTGTTTTATGATCATCCTTGATGAGGTAATGGAAAATGAAAATGCATCGTCCATAATAGTGGTAAATCGACACATCATGGGCGATGTTTTCTTTTTTAGAATAAAAGGGAGATGAGAAGGGGTTTGATGATGGATATTCCATTAATATAATAAATTTCTAGTATATATAATATAATATAGTTATCATGCATGTTTTGATATAATAGGTAGGTATAGGATAAGAAAATAAAAATAAAATTAAAAAGAAATTAAAAGAAAATGAAAGAGAATTTTACCTCTTGAATTTATTCTCCTCGAGAACCACCTTAGGGAAATTGGGTTTGGTCTTTTGTTGAGACCATAAGCTCTTGTATGTTAAGGATAGACTTGGTAAGATTATTTTTCAGAATTTGGAAAATATTTAAGTCTCAAAAGATGTGAGGAGAAGATGTGGTGAGGGGTGGTATTTATAGAGGATAAGAGGGGTGTTTTTTGATTATTTTATTCATTATTTTATTATTTTTACTCAATAATATAAATAATTTTTATTCCCATGGATAAATAAAGTAAATAGAGAATTAGGGTTCAATATAATGGTTCTTACATCATCCATACACCAACAATGACTAAAAAATTCATGTATTTAGCTTATATTGTAAATTATAGCATTTCATTATTCACTAAAAATTCAACTTTTTTAGAAAAATCCTAAAAATTCATCCTAACAATTTTATACATGTAGAATTCAAAAATTGACTCCATTTTATGAAATTAATTCTATAAAAATGATAAATTTAATTTTTAATTAAAATCATCATTTATTCAAAAAATACCGATTTTAATATTATAATCGATTTTACAACACTTTGAGAAATTAATTAAGGTATAATAAAATTATATTATAATCATAAGAAAAAAATATTAATTTATGAATCTATTTTGTAAACATATATATTTTTAAATCATTATATTAATTATAAAATTGTAAATAAACATTTATGTTTTACAAAAATACCAACACTTAATTTATTATTTTTAAAACATTTATTTACTTATAATATGATATAATTATATCATATTTTCATTTAAAATATGTCTAAATTTTATTTATACTTTCATAAGTGAGGTTACTATTCTATTGGATGGATTATTATTCTTAATGGTCATGTAACTATTCCAAGGGTCAAGTTACTATTCCATCGGTATAGGTTCTTTAATTTTTATGAATATCACTCATTCCATTATTAATTTATGAGAATGATGTTTTTATTGGGATCTATATGTTATGTATTTGTTTTATAACATTTAACATAATTATAAGAATGGAAAAATTCCATTGATAAAATTTTGGGTTGTTACATAATAAATGCCAACATTCCAATCAGGAGACAGGTGGAGCTTTTTAGGAGATAACTCAATAGTGGTATATAGTATAAGGATCATTAACTTGTGTAAGAAAATTAATTAATTATGTTAAAGGTGATTTCTTCCCACACAACTTTGTAATTTTTGAAAGAATTATTAGTAGATGAATTTGTGACTCAATAGGAGTCAATAAGGAAAAGAGTAGGTTCCCCCAATGAGGCTGAAAATTTTAAAAATACCTATGAACTATTTAATAAAACAGGTTTAGGATCTAGGAAAATCCCATCCCTATCAAATTAATAAAAAAATATAAAAAGTGGTATATTAAGGGGGTTTACAAAGGTGATAGTGAAATACACAACACGCATTCATATCAACAAGACGAGAGTAAAAGTCTGAAGTAACAAAGGACCATCTCAAGGAAACCTCCATGATTGCTTTATTGGATTAAGAATCAATAACCTGGTTTGCATCCCAATAAGCATGAGTGAAATCCAACTGAAGATGATCAAGAAAGTTAGAGACATGTAATCCATGATGGAACATTTTCCATGGGACATTCCTAGACCTTGTCTTCAAAATGTGCACCGCTATGGTAGAGTTATATTCCACCTAGATATGTATCCATCCATATTGGACAACATAGTTGATATCTTTAATCATCAACCATAGTTCATCTTCAATTATAGATCCAATTCTAATATAGTGATATAAACATATTTTAACAAGACCCTGATGGGTGTAGAAGATACCACCACATCCCAAAGGTCCTAGTGCACCTGAGGCCGCCCAATCCACATTCACTTTCATCCATGAGAAGATGGGTGGGATCCAACTAATTGATTTCAGTATCATAGGCTTATTGACCCTACCAAGAACACAAAGAGTTTTCAGAATAATCAGATAAAATAGATTGTTATTCATGGAACCTATTTCAATTTTTGAGGCTTCCAAAACCTCCATGTACACAGAATTTAGACCAGCCTTCAGGGATGGCCTGTGATTCACAATGTAAATTTTGTTTATTTTCTTAAAAATGAAGGAAAAGGAAAAAACCGCAACTGTGATATGAAGTGAAAGAATATGATCACTATGTCCAGTAGTAGTAATGGACGTAATGAAGCCATGTAGGCTGTCCAGTGACATAATAATACCAAACATAGACTTCAGGTGATGATGGATTATACATGAGAGCTTATAGAAGAAGAAAATATATTGGATGGTTTCATCATCCTGTATACATAGGTAGAAGATAAAATCAAGTTGGATCTTGGTTTTCTATAAGAGATTTTTTATAGGAAGTTGAAACTTCCAGGCCCTCCACAGGAGCAGGTAATGCGATGGAGAAATGAAGGGCTTGTTTAAATCTTGCAGCCACAAAGAAGTGGGGTTGGAACCATCACACATGTACTTGTAGTAATCCCTAGAGGTGAATTTTATATTGGAGTTAGGGGTCCAGTCCAGGATTTCATAGTCAGTGAAGATGTAACTCTGCACCTCCAGCCTAATTTGAGTGGATAGATAGCCCTGTAGGTCAGGATTCTGATTGATATCAGTAATAAAGATGTTTTCCACAAGGGTAGGCACCTACATTCTTTCATTTAAGGGAATTTATAGCCATATTATGGTCCATAGATTGAGATTATAACTCTTTTAGACCATCCATGTTGAGAATTTCATGATTCCATGATAGGAATGTTTAATGGCAGGCCAGATGGAGGAAGGAACATACATATAATGCCTAGTGTGTATCTTTGATAAAAATCTATGGGACATAAACTCCAAAGAAACACCATTGGATGTCATCAAGGTCCATGTGAATTTTGTTATAAGGTCATCATTGAATATTTTCAGATCCTTATGTCCCATACCCCCCAAATCAGTGGGTTTGATTCATTCTTTCCAATCTATAGTGATGTGTTTCTTTTCATATATGGATCTAGTCCAAATAAAGTTCCTGATAAACACTTGAATCTCCTTAATGAGAGTTCGAGGCCATATATAATTAAAAATGGAATATAAAAACATTTAGGTGATAATATAATTCACAAAAAAATTATTCTATCTTGAGAAATACTTTTCCCTTTCCAGTTATCCATTTGGGAAATAATTCTGAAGTAAATGCTTTCAAGGTAACCTCTATTAATCCATCCCCAAAACAGAGGCACCCCAAGATACATAAAGGGAAGGATATGTTTATTTTACTCCAAGTTTCCTATAAATAATATTCTACCTAGAAACAATCATACCATTCCCAAAAAAAATAAAGTAATTATTCCATCTTATCACCCATCCAGAGATTTACTCATAATGAGTAAAGATTTTTTGGATGCATGAAATTGTACCTTTATCATCACACCCAAAGAGAAAAATGTTGTCAATATAAAGAAGGTTGGAGGGGGTGAAAATATCCCTTACAAACTTAATGTTCCCATATAATCAAGCTTACACAATATTGTTCAGACAAACATGTAGTCTTTATCCAAGGTAAAGAGAAGTGTAGAAAGGGGGCCTCCTTGTCTGACCCCTTGGAGTAATGAAAATATCCTCTAGGTGACCCATTAATAATGATTGATAACATGAAACTATTCAGGATGGTATTGACCAGATGGATAAAAGACTTAGAGAAGCCATGTTTTCTAATAACCACAAAGATAAAACTCCAATTTATAGTGTAAAAGGACTTAGATATGTTCAATTTAAGAGAAAATATTCCATTCTTAACTTTCCCTTTCTGAATGTTGACACATTTTGATAATGTGAGGAGAAAATTCTGAATATTTATTTTCAGGTCAAAGATAAATTGATTGGGGGTTATCAGATCACTAAAAATGTTTCCAAGCCCTGGGGAAATAATATTACTAATGATTTTAGGGATTTAATTTCCAATTACAGCTGGCTTGAATTCCTTGATATCCAATGAATTTTCCTTTTTTGGAAGAAAGGAAATAAAGTAGGAATTGAAACCATAGGGCATGAATGCATGATTGAATAACTCTCTCACATAATATATGACCTCATGATGCACAATGACCCAATAGAACATGAAGAATTTATTGGTAAACCCATCTGGGCCAGCCACACTATCAATGTTCAAAGAGAAAAGTTCAGTCTTGATTTCTTTTTCCATTTGAGCTTTAACAAGAATATTATTATGTTGAGTTCCAATGGTGGGCTCAATATTATCAAGAAGATTCAGAATGCCATGATTCCCTTTCTCTAAGTAAATATTAGCAATGTAATTTACAAAAAAATTGGATATTTCAATATATAAGCTATATAAAGACCCATTAATTTCAATTTAAAGTTATAAATAGTTTAAGTTGAATATAATCAGTAAAAGTCAACCACCCTTGATTCACCCTCCCTCTCAGGGTGACTACATGATCTACCTCAAAATTTAATATTTATTTAGTGTCAAGAAAGGAAATATATCTATGATAGATTACACAACTAATTTTATGAACTTAGTTTGATTTTATATAAAGGTAGAAACTAACACACACTTGAAGGCGCATATCTTTGAGGCTGATCTGTGACTAGATATTCATTAAAAAGTGGTCATGTTATTAATTAATGATTATACAAACATTTTCAATAGGGAAATGATGGTATAAAGAGACATAATTCGGAATGTAAGTGGTGTAAACAATTTTTTATTTACAGAAACAGGTGGAAAATCTATTATTGGAAATACTAAGAAGAGGGAAACCTACTCTGAGGAAAGTAGAGCACCAAAAATCTAGAACACCAATCGAGTCTCTTTTCCAGCACATCATATTATAGAACCTGGTTGCTTTCAATATGGTTCATGTATGCATAAGAAAAGGGATTTTACAAAACCAGATCAATACTATCTTAACTATGGACACAAAGGAAACCTCAAGTATTATTTTACAAGACCCAAAAAGCCAACAAGTATAAATGGATCAAATAAATCCTATATCTCTCATTCTCAACCAAGGTGGTTTTATCAAAATATTTATCTCCACTAGAGTTGATCAAATAAAGATGATTATAAGAACACCTCTGTTATCCAACTTACACCACCACAATAAGAAAATAAATAATACTCAATGGGAGTTGACTGATAACTATATAGATATGGGAAAGAAATCATATCCGAGTAACCAGGTCCCTCAATGGAATAATTTACCCTTCTTCTCAAATCTACTCTAATGAAACTATTGTTTGATACTAGTGAATCCTACTCTTTTCTTTATTCACATGTGGTAAATAAATTTATATTTTACATGGAAATGAAGCCTCATGTACTGAGCATAAAAAAACCTCTTGGGTAGCTATAATATAGAGGATTCAAATGTCCATCCTGTCCCATTTCCATAGATGATGTCATTTTTTTTGTGAGAGTTTATAGTATTGAAAATATATATCATCAATTTAATCAATGGAATATATTTTCTAGTGGAATTCAAATATTATATCGAATGTTACAACTAGTAAGTAACTTCCACATCCTTGATTGGTTCTATTCATTTATTCAAATGGGATTAGGATATTAGTGCTAGAAGAGTAGGGAATTTAGTGATAATATATAGAACAATATATTTTCACCTAAAAACTATGAATTTGGGTATTATCAAATAAAATGGGACTAATAGTATTCCTACTATAGTAAAATGATACCCTGATGTCTTTTCAAATGAATTATCTAGGTTACTACTTGAATAGAAAATCAACTTTTCTATCAATATACTCCTAGGACTGAGTCCTATTTCCCTTCCATAATATCATATGGAACCCACTAAATTTTGAGAATAAAGGTCTAATTGGAAGAATTGGAAAGAAATGGATTCATTAGACCAATCACATCACCTTGGGCCACTCTAGTCCTCTTTATAAAGATGTCAGATGATTTGCTTCACTTTTGTGTTAACTATCGTAAACTAAATCAAGATATGATCAAGAATCAATACCCTCTACTTAGAACCTATTCCGTTTATGATCAATTTAAGGGAGATTAATGGTTCTCTTATATTTATCTATGGTCTAGCCATCAATAACTCTGAGTTAGGTTCAAGGATATTTTAAATATAGATTTATAAAGACGTTACAGTCACTATGAATACATAGTCAAAACATTCCCACTTATAAATGAACCTATAGTTTTAATAGACTTAAGGAATCATATATTTGACAACTAACTTGTCTCATTTATCATGGAATTTATTTATGATAATTTACTCCTATATTATAAATGACCATGGGAAGCACCTAGAGATTCTATTAGTTACATAACCTGAGCACGAAATTTATACTAAATTTTATAAGTGTAACTTCTAGATACAATACTTTCATTTACTTGTACATGTAATCTCTAAAAGAGGCATATCATTTGATCTTGAAAAAATTAAAGTAGTGATTTCTTGGAAAACACCTAAGAACATCTTTGAGATAAAAATATTTCTGGGATTATCAAGCTATTATCATCTCTTTTCCTAGAACATATCAATACTTGCTTCTCCTATGAATGATTTAACAAGAAAAGGCATTCCATTCAAATATAATGGGGACTTATAGATTTCCTTTCAAGAGATTAAGGATCAGATAAATTCAACACCTATCCTTATCATTCCAAAACTAGTACAAGGTTATGTGGTATATTTCAATATGTATGGATCTATAATGGGATGTGTTCTCATATAGAGAGACCAAGTCATACCTTATATCTCAATATAGTTGAAAATACATGAAAAGAATTATCCAACACATGACCTGGAATTAGTTGCAGTTGTCCACTCACTAAAAAAATAGCACCCCTACCTATTTGATGAGAAGTTCACCATGTTTATAAATAATAAAAGCATGAAACACATATTTTCACAAATAAATTTGAACTTAAGGTAATTTATGTGGATGAAATATCTCCCAATGTTCAAATTTAAATTGGTTTACACACCAGAAAAATTAAATTCAGTGGTTGATGCTTTGAGTTGAAAATTTTATAAGGAGTTGGTTAGAGAAGCTCATGACTAGTGGAAACTTATGATAGTAATTTTTGACCTACATTTGGATTTTAGTAAACATAATCAGAATGTATTTTTCTATTATAGGGTTCTGGCATGCTTCTTCATTGGTGAGGTACTCTCTCCAGGCCTCCTGCTCCCTCTTTCTATGACTCTTCTCTTGGGGTCACCCATTTCTCCCCCTTCATTATTTGAGGTAATGTATTTTATTTTTTGGGTTTTGAATGTATTCATGACTTCTATACTGATCGGATCCACCATGTCAAACCCTATTTTTTGTGTTATTAAGCATCCTTGTCAGTGGTTTGGGATGTGCTGGTGGTTGTGGTCAATTTGTTTTTCTTGTTTTGGGATTAGTGAATGTTAGGGTTCTTCTATTATCTTTGTGGTCTTGGGTCACTATCGAGCCCCTTGAATGGATCAACCTCTACCCTTACTTCCAGATATATTTCTTTAGGATTTATTTTGGCCTTCTATAATGGATTTCTTGGGGGTTTTGGGATTTGTTGGCTGGATGTTCAATGATGTTCCTGGATCCACACCCCTCATTGTTTCTTCTTGTTCCTTAGGGGTTTCCTTATCATTGTTTCTTAGAGTTTTGTTTTGGTGGTTTATTTCTTTAATCCTAGTCAAAAATGATTATGAATTGTTTGTTTTCGGTGTTTCTACTTTTTGATTATGAAATTTTGGTTTTGTGGTTCTATTCGTGATGGATGAAATTTTGGATCTGATGCATTTTATATTAATGATGGTGGTCTATATTTTCTTTATGGTGGACCTATTTAAGGAAGGAGGTTCCTACATAGGTGAAACTCACTATTGAAACATTTTCTTACTCAACTCTGCACTGAAATCAAGATCCATTTCCCCCTTCCAAGTCAGTTTGGTGTGATGGATGAAAAGGAGGTTTTTAGAGGTGTTGTTCAAGCAGATGATGACTTTACAAGAGGAAAAACTGGCATTGTATTCTTATTCTTGGGATATGTTTCTGGTGGTAGGTGTTTTTCTATTGTTGATATCATTTGGTTGGTTATAGAAGGTGTTTTTTCTTGTGATGGTTTGTTTTGGTTTGATGGAGAAGATGATGATCGTTCTGGTTTCTAGTTACTGGTGAGTAGGTTTATCGACAGTGGTGGGTTGAGAATGTCGGCATACTGATGACAGTGAAGAGAGGATGATGAAATTGACTTATTTATGGGGATTATGTATTGGTGGAAGATTTTTACTTGATGTTACTTACCTCAATGCAGGAGGTGGATCACAACTCAGAATCTCATGGCCCATGGTACTTTTTCAAATTTCAATTTCATGGATTTGGGTGTTGTCTATTTTGAATTTTGAATTAGGTTGCTTTGTGGTTGTTTTTAATTTTTTAATATGTGGTGCTACTATATTTTATTTTATTTTATGTGCGGTTCCCACTAAACCTTAAAGTTATTTTTATAAAATATAAAATAAAGGATTGGAGAGAGGGAGACCATTGAGGTTTGGATAGTGGATGCAAACTCTGTATTGTTATTTTAGAATCAAATCATAGTTCCTTCACTATTCCAAGACTAGGTTCTTTCTACCTTCAGCATTAAAAATGGGTAATTCACCTAGGAATTCAAAATATATATAGGGAAACAAAGACCCATTATCAGTGGTCAAGTATGAAATGGGAATTGGTTGACTATGTTATGAAATTTCACACATGTTAATAGTTAAAGGAAAAAAATCATTGATCAGTAGTAATGTTGCAATCAGTTCCTATACTTGTTTCAAAATGGGAACATATTGTCATGGAATTTATCTCTATTCATCCATGTATACTTATAAAACATGATTCTATTTGGGTGATTGTGAACCGACTCACCATGTCCACACATTTCATTCCAATTCAAGAATCTAATATGGTATAGGATTTGTAAAATATATATATAAATAAGTGGTGAAATTAAATAGAGTATTGATATTAATTTTCTCTAATTGAGACCCTTGATTCACTTCATGGATTTATAAATCCTTAGAACAAGTCCTTGATACTCAGTTGACCATGAGCATGACATATCATACACAAACATATGGCCAGTCAAAATGTACAATCTATGAGGTACCCCATACCTACAATAATAGGTCCAGTGAAAAAACACAAACTTTTACAAATTAAATTTGATACCAAGTGAGATTATCCAAGATAAAATTTGAAAAAAATCACATTATTTTTATAACTCATAATAACCCCACACAACTCGAAGAACCTTTTGGTTTAGTGTCTTTGAGGACTATATATATAAGCAATTTATTTTACAATACATGTGAACATTTCTCCAAAATAAAACTACACTAGAATACTTTATACACTTCCCATGAGTTATACTTATATTCATAAATTAGGGAAATGAAAACATAATAAAGGGGATAATATTAATCACTAAGTAAGAGAAAAATTATCAACATATCATTAAGGATTAGATCATAAGAATATGAGAAAACATGGTCATGGGGGAAACTTATTATTAAAAATAAAATTAAACAATAAGTATTTTCTATAAATCACGATAGAAGGAAATCTAATCTCAAATGAAAAATATATAACATGGAAAAAGTATGCGGAATCATGATACATTAAACATGATTCAAGGAAAATAATCATAGGCATAATATTATTCCATATGATTGTTACATAAACATAAGAATAGAAATCATATGTCAAGGATACCCACCAAGACATTCATCACATAATAGTATTGGTATAAAAGACCATATACCTTATTAGGTTTGGTATAATCCTCTTATGTACCCTTGGGATTGGGGTAAAACCTCCCGTGCACCTCTATGGCTTGGGATAAATACTCCCATCTAACCTTTGTCTTATGATAAATTATCACGTGTACCCTTTTGATCACATGAGACATAAACTTAAATAAATAAATTATAAGGTGATATAAGACCCACCAATCATCATCCATACATATGCGTTCCACTTAAAATCATATATTAAAATACACTTGAAAAAGGAAATGGTTTATTAAAATTTTCAAAAAAATCACATAACATGAACTTAAGAAATCATAAGATGTTAGAAATATCATTTTCAAAAAATTACTCATATAATAATAAAATATATAAGTTGTTCAAAACATCACTTCATGAGAGATAAACTTTAGAGAAAAAATATAAGTAAAAATACAAAAGTTTTCACAAAACCTTTTAAAAATTGTTATAAAGACGAAGTGAAAATTAATTTCAATTTTTTTGAGAAGTGAAAGAGAATAATTTTGAAAACCTTATTATAAATAGTTAAAAATAAGGAATCCTTGAAAAGAAACAAAGCCAAGCTAATAAATATAGAGTGGTAAATAATGAAAAGAAATACCCTTAATAAGATATTATGTGTTAAAAAAACCAAATAGAAGAAAGGTTGAATGAATTTAATTTCATAAAATATATAATCAAAATATAAATAATATAAAAGATAAATAATACTTGGATTTCAATAAATAAAACAATTTATATAGAAAGAAATGTGGACATGGAAGATAAGATTCATTGGTAAGAATGAGAGTTATTCTTACCAATATTATACTTTATTTTGGAAGAAGTTTTATAAAATAAGTGGTTATTGATGATGAGAAGTAATTACCCTATATAAAAAGAGGAAATAGAACATAAAATAGGATAATGGAAAGATCAAATAAAAGACTATGACTCAATGAATCAGAAATTGAGTCGATGAAACCCTTAGTGTATTGGAAATGTAAGAATCAAAGGAGATTGAGAGGAAGATCCTGAAATCGACATTAAAATCTCATAAAATGAAATATATTTTCATATGTTATAGTAATAGGGTAGTGAATCCACAATATTAAATAAAAAATGGTGTACAATATCAAACATGTCTCATGGAGTTCAAAATGAGACAACGAAACCCTTATCTTAATTCTTGAATTCCACTAAAGTGATCGAGTGTCCTGCATAATATTTTTTTAATATAATATTTTTGATCTTTTTATATATATATAAACATTTTTAATCTTTATTTATAATTATTCTCTACATATATATTAGTTAGTTGTTATCTATTATCAATATCAAGTGTGAGTAATCTTAATCGTTTGGAACTAGTTTCATAATAGCGGTGTTGTTCTTCATTCTTATACAAAATTTCATCATTTCTAGGTCATAAAATGTACTTTAATTGATGTTTTATAATTATTTATAATTTTATAATTTTATAATTTCATTTCATAAATATTTTAGTTAAAATTCATTATGATGAAGTATAAAACGATCTTATTTTGGTAATTTATAATGAACAAACAATGTTGTATAAATTAATGAGTTAAGTTTTTATATTACCATTATAAAACTAAAAAATAATTATTTACATATTAATTTCCAATATGAATTTTCTAAATCCATCATTGATAGAAATTTATAGCAATTTTCATGTAGCTGGTTAAACAGACCCAACAAGGACATGTTATAATCTATGTGTGAGTATGGTAATAGAAGAGATTATTATTTTTATAATATAATTATAAAAAAAGTTTAATTAAATAAATTATGTTATTAATGTGATGAATTATATTTTTTATGTGTTATAAGAAGTTAATTAAAAGATAAATTTTCCCTTATAAATAAATCATTTTTCCTCTTAGCATGTTTATTTTAGGAAGTTAGTTTTATAATAATATCTTATTGATAATATTACTTATACAATGACTAATTTATATTTAAAAAATATAAATTATGACATAAATAACACATCTATTAATGAAACCCATTTATAGAACCATCCTTGAAAGGTGGTGATGAAAAATGAAATGCGTCTTTTGTGGAGGCGATAATCCGCACACATGCATGAGAAATATTTTACTTTTTTGATTGAATGGGAGGGGAATAGATAACGGTTATACCATCAATATAATAATAATTTAATTATATATATATGGTTGGAATTTTTTTATGAGGGTGGATGATTAGGATAAATAGAGAAATTTAAAGTGCAAGTAATACTTACGTAGAGAATTCAGATCTTCTCTTGAAGTATCCTTTGGAAATAAAGGAATTGAAGAACTTTTTTGAGGATAAAGGCCACCCAAAATGTATAGTGGATCTAAAAGATATAAAATTTGGAGATTTTATTCATAATATTTAACTATAATTGTGTATTTAATAGGGTGGAAGTGTTATCTTTTTATTGGTGAAAAAGGGATAAATCTTTGGACAAGAATGTTTGGTAAGGGGGTATGAAGGGTATTGTCTGAGAGTTAGGTCATTTAGGTGAGATAATATTGGTGAGACATGTTGGTATGAATTTAAAACCTCATAAAGGAATTCTATAATTTCTAAGTATCAAATTGATTTAGTAAAATTTGAGTTATATTAAATTACCCATTTTAACACTTATTAATCTTGATTAAAATTTAACCATGGAAATTATTTTATTAATATAAATATTATATGAACCTTAATTAAAAAATTTCTATGGTATGAATCTGAATTTGGTTTACATTTAATCTAATTTAAATTATAAATATAATAAAATTAACTTTTAAATAAAAATATATAAATTGTTGAAAAACTATTTTTATATAAAAATGTAGTTTTAATCATTAAATGTTCTTAATATTATTTAACATTTATTATCTATAAAATTACTGATAATTTATTTTTATATATTTATTAAAAACATATCATAGTATTAATTTAAAATATATCCACTTAATTAAAAAAATACACAATATTTAGAAAAGTAACATTTTTTGAAAAGAAACTATTTTATTGTGGTAACTAATATTTATCTTGGTAACTTAATATTATCACTAAAAATTAAACTTACCCAATTAACTAATTTTAAAATTCTGATTAAAAATATTCAAATCATTTTATATGATTCAATTTTTAAATATGAGAAAAATAAATTTTAATATAAGCACACATAATGCATGAAAACAATTTTAAGAAACTAATATCTTATAAACATAAAACTAATTTATTACTTTCCTTATAATAAATATTGGATGGATATTAACTTATTTTATTATATATATTATCAATAATTATCATTTAAATAATTTTTTCACTATAATATAATAAACTTCATAGAACATGAAATAGGCATTTTTTTATAAAAATATATTTTTACACATAAAATGATTTTTTTATTCAGCTATAGTATTAAAAAAGAAATTTATTTTTATTTCTATAAATATTTCATAATTTGGTTACCTCAATATTTATACCCATAAACTTAGCTGATATATTATAATGATTATATAATGTTCCATGGGTTTTTTGGT
Source organism: Viscum album (assembly GCA_963277665.1). Classification (NCBI taxonomy): domain Eukaryota; kingdom Viridiplantae; phylum Streptophyta; class Magnoliopsida; order Santalales; family Viscaceae; genus Viscum; species Viscum album. The sequence goes on from OY728132.1 coordinate 1,719,441,378, forward strand.
TAGATGTGTGGAGAAATCTATTGAACACATCAGGTTTTAAAGTGAATTTTAATTTAAAATCTCAAGATATTACAATCTAGATGTTGGAATATATTCTTTGAGCATGTGTTATGGATTTTGGTGATTCATGGGAAGATAATTTGGCTTTGGTGGAGATTTCATATAACAATATTTATCAAACCATGATAAAAATGGCTTCGTTTGAGGTATTGTATGGCCATCCTTGTCAATGTTTGCTTTGTTGGGTAGAGACTAGGGAGAATTCATTGATCATACCATGTATAATTTATGAGACTACCACAAAAATCTAGATGATCAGGAAATTAATATAAATAGACCAAACCCATAAAAATCATATAAAGATCATCACTAAATACCCTTATCTCTCAAGGTAAGTGGGCATATATTCATGAAAGTATCCCTGGGGCTGGGTCGCCGCCTGGTGGGAAAGAAAATAAAATTATATTCTATGTATGCCAAAATATTTGAGATTTTATAATGTATTAGATATGTTTCATAACTATTATCCTTTACATTTATATTCAGTGTTGTTCATAATTTTTTCCATGCATCCCAGTTAAAGAATAATCAAACTGACTCTAGCCATGTGATATACTAGGACCATGTTACCCTTGAACCTAATATGATATTTAATCATTCTTCAATTAATATTTTTTATGGACAAGAAAATTATTTATGAGGAAGATTAATCTCTTTGGTATAAATATTACGGCATCATGGTCTGATTCGTGAGGAAACATGGGAGTGGGAGAATTTTATGGTAGACCAATGGCCAAAACTATTTCGGGGAAACACTGACCTACAACTTCCCAAGGATGGAAATAATCATAGTGGGAAGAGTATAACACCCATGGTTTTAGTTATTTCCCTATTTTATTATATATTTGGTCTGGATTAGAAGGAAACATGGCATTGGTAGAAGTCTACAATAGGCCAATGGCCGAAACTCTTCCAGGGAAATGCTGACTTCCAGCTTCCTAAGGATGGAAATCCCCATAGTGGGGAGAGTATAACACCTTTTTTAGGTATTTCACTATTTTATTATTTATTTTCATGTTAAATAATTTCTAGGTTTATTTATTAAAGATTATGGGGGTTTTGGGTGTTTTGTAAAGGTTTTAGGAGGCACATGATTTCAGCATGGTTAGGAAAAAATATGCGGGTTTCTCTTGGTAACCATGAAATTATTGGATGGGACTTATTGGTAGGATCATGATTGGTTCATGATTTAGATAAAATGTGTGTAAACCATGTGAATTATTATGTTTTAAGACATTTATTATCCATATAATTAGTGAATTGTTTTCTAAACCATGAAACCTAACCATTCAACGAGAATAATTAAATCTAAAATCGGTTTTAAGACCCAAAAATCCCCTAAAAACCCTCATTATTTATCCTCTAAACTATAATATAGAATTATATCTCTCCTATATGATATTTTAGTGTTATTCTTCCCTTTTTGTTATATTTCAACTGTTTAGAGGGTATTTGGTCTTGGGAATTTAATGTAGGAGACTCATTTTTCTTCATTATCCTTGTTCCTTTCATTTTCTATAAAGAGGAACTTTAGAACAAGCCTAAATTTCTTGGGTCTATTGGTTAGATCTTGTTTTTATAAATATTTATTTATTTTTAGTTGAATTAATGGATTAGGAAGCTTTTATATTCAAGATCATGGGAGAATTGTTCATGTTGAACACATCATAAGTAGGTGGCTTTTCTTCTTTTTTCACTTTCTCATAGAAAGTGAAGTCTAATTGTTTGATAAATAAATTTATTATGATTTTATTTATACTTTTTTTTAAATATCTATTGTAAACACCATTTTCTTTATTGGTATTCAAATTTAGAATTGTGGGTGAAATCCACAAGGTATTTGGCTGAATGATTAAATGAAATTGGTTTTCAAAATAAAGGTTTGGATTATGAGAACATGGAATGAATTTGGGGGTTGTGTGTTCATATGAATACGGAAAGGTACATATGGTTTAGACATGGTTGTGGGGCCAATCTTATGACACATTGAATTACGGTGCTGGGTGACAACTTGGGACTAGAGGGACAAATACCGACCGTGATTTGAAATATTCTAGAGTGAACTTTTGGTAGTGGGTTCATTTGTTGGTATTTTTAATGTGTTTGTGTGGGTTCATGCCATGGATGCATTTTTGTGTTCTTAGTTTGACTACATTATGGATATATATTTATTGTTCATGGATCTTTATGCTCTGGCCTGTCCTTTTTTTAAATAAATCTTGACCTAACATGTTTCTTGTTTTAGTGGCATTTGGGGGAAATCTAGTGGTTTGAATATTAAGTTGTATACGCATGCCATGTATATCTGACATAGTGCATATAAAGATGTTTTTTTATCATTATGTAAGTAAGGGGAAAGTTTCATATTTTACCAACAGTTCTTCTTAATACTGTGTTTATTGATGTATAGAATCAAATATAGGGACAATTGTCAAGTCGTGGAGTCTAGAGTGGTACCACCTTAGTGACTATGTATTTTTACCTTGAGTCTTATGTTTCTTGAGTTTTATTATTTTGATATTATGAAATTATATTTTATTTTGTTCCTTAAACTATTACTCTAATTATTGTTTGGTTATACTTTTGGAGTTTATTCTAGTTTTATATCATTAATAATATTGCTTATTTTATTATATATTTCTTATAAGTTGTTTATTTATGGAAAAATAATCTCCCATGAAATTAATTTTCAGTATCTACTACCTTGGGTATGTCACCCAAGTTTAGTGGAATTTTAGTCCTTTAAAAGCCAACGGGTTTATTGGGGATATTGAAATGAAGGTTTTTTTTCTTGAATTTTACTTAAAAATATATTTATAAATAAATACATATTTTGTGAAATAATGGATTTATTTAATATTATAACTCATATGATATCCATTTGTTATTATAACTAGAATATGATTATGGGTTAATGTTTCTATTTGTGAAGCATGTCTCGAAAGGATAATCGAAGACTTTGAAAAACTTATAACAGTCATAATTGATCCTACTTTCACTAAAATCATATCTCTAATGTGTATAAATAATTTTGAGTTTAGAAATAAATCCAATATACATTTTAATGATTAATAAATGCATATATGACTCATTATCAATCCTATTTTACTAACATTTTAAGTCTGATGCGTACATGGGAATATGGGTTTTATAATAAATATATTTTTGATTTTTTATGATTGATAAATTCTTGGTTAAGTTATTATTTGGATCACTAGACTAATGTATCTCTTATATTATTACCAATCATATTACTCACTTCAATTTTACATTCCTTAAATTTTATAAAAGAATCTCATTAAGTATATTAATTTACCTCTAGATTCTATATGAAATAGCCCAAACATATCCTGTTAGACTAGATATAGAATCTGTGTGGATTAACTTTATCTACAAAGGTCTTTTCACCTAAATAAATAATTATATTTCCATCAATAGGTATGATTATTATTTTATATTCATCATTTATTATTGATGATTCATGTTTTACTAGACTATTGGTTGAGTATGAGACACTTCAAATGAAATCCATTCCAAAATAAAGTAATGTATTTATATGACCAATAAAAAAAGAGATAAATGTTTTGGTTATAAAAAATAAAAATAAATTGTTCAACTAGAACCAATCAACTTGGTAAAATGAATATTTTATTTTATTCACTAATGGAATAGGAATCATCCTTCCCCAGTTACTTAGAAAATTCACCTTACTTATTATCATGATTCTAAACTTACTTGGTTACTATATTTGGATAAAAATGTATGGAACAAATATATTATCTAATACCCATGAATTAAGATTTAAATATCACATACAATGATGAATATATATGAAGTTAATGTCTCTAAATTATCATACTTCAATTCATTTTAGTTTTTCTTTTGGCGACTTATCTTTCCACATGTGAAACAAATAAAAGCTTGTTCGATGTGATACATCTTTACCTTTGGTTTCTTAGAATGATTTTTTAAATTAACTATTGATATAGAAATATTCATGGGGTTTTCAACCTTGTCTTTTAATTCATTCACCATAAGAACTAAATATTTAACTTTATTTAAGATCTTATCAGCTTGGAAGACCATAAACCGAAAGATATTAAAGAAATTTCTCAATAATGTTCTTTTTATAATCCTAAATTAAATTAGAGTAGATGGTTGATAATGATGAAAAAATGGGATGTTCTAAAAGATCATGATTTATATTTCAATTTACATATATTCAGTGTAATTATAACCACATTCATTTCTTACTTCACTTTCTCCTCACAGACTTTTTGAAGATGAGACAACATAGTAAAACAATCCATGTCCTGATGTTTCTTTCATAACTAATTGAACATTGATGATATCATTATTATTTAAATATAAAATGTGTTATCCATGAGTCTGATGTAATATTCCTTTTCACCCTTGCTTCCTGAGTGTATTAATAGGTAGTGGGGACTCCAACACATACAATTTCCTTTTTCCTATCATAACACTATGAGAAAATTCTTATACCACTCTTGGAAATTATTTCCAGTTATGAAATGTTCTATATCAAAAATTTATTGGATTATTTATTTCAATTTTTATATAATAAAAATTTAGAAAATAAATACTTTTGTCTTGATTACAGATAATATTATCAACATTGATTTATTATTCTTAAATTATTTTCATTATTTTATTTAAATACTAGTATCCCTAAACCAATAGATTATGAATACCTAGTCTCTTGAGTTTTTTAGTGGAAATAATTCTTTAAAACCTCTTCTTATAGTCTATGATATGGACATTCCACTATTTTTAGAGCTTCTAGGTAGGATTTTTATTTACCAACCACATTGACACGTGAATCCTTGATATGTTGAGTGACGTTACAACATCTATAAAGAGTAACCTTTTTATAACTAAATGCTTGCTCTAAAATTACACCAATCTTTCTATAACTATTTCATTGATTCCAATATTAGTTTAGTCTACCCACCACTCCTTTTATAACTATATAATATGATGAGGCACCCTAAAATATGTATTTAGAACATGTCATACTAAAGTTTTGTTTAAACTCATGTGATGGAATACATTGCTGTATTAATATTTACTTTTAGTTGTTTTAAGTTTTTATTTTCTTTATGATTGAAATATTTTTTCATTTATCATGTTTTTTTGCTGTGTGATTTCACCCACAAATATAACCATGCATAAATTAAAACTAGTCATCACACATGTTCATTTATTTTATCTATGCATGCTTGTTAATTATATTATATGATCATGAATCATCCACAAATTCAAAAATAATTAATCAGGTAATATAAAATAAACAAATGATGGCATGATCATGAGATGTTTCTATTAGTTTATCCATTGATCAGATGATGGATCAACGGAGAACCTAACAGAAAACCATGATACATGCAATAGGTTAAGTTGAAACACCCATCAAACCCCCATACTTTGATCATGTTTGGTTCCATGCTGGATCTCGACTCAAATTGTGACATTATGAACTTATCCATTTTACAACGTATAATCACATATAGATGAAAGGGTACTTGAGATGTGGGAATGAATTTCTATCACTCAAAATGTGGATAGATAAGAAAATATTTATTAAAATAAATAGGGAAAATATATAAATTGTTTAAAAATGATATTTAATAATTAATTATTACAAAGAAACACTATTGAAATAATTAAAATTAAATAACTAAATAAACCAAACATGCACTAGTTAGTATCAGATCATGATTTGTAAAAATAGAGAAATATTTTATAATAAAATTAAACAAGATAAAATTCAACTCAAGGGGTTATAAAGCATTAAAATTTCATTCAAGTAATTTTAATTAGTAATTGAAACATTCTGTGGTACCTAATTTTTTTTATTTAAATTCCATATAATTATATTTAATTTTTATATTTTTTTAGTTTTTTTTAGTTTGTTTAGAACTAAAATGGATCCGAGGAAGGTAAATAGGGTATGGTGTAGGTCTGTTGGCATAGAAAATTTGTATTTGACTCAATTCAGCAATTCTCAGGTTGGGTCAACTCAGTTTTTTCCTGGGTTGCGCAATATTGGGATGTCCCATGTAGGGCACCTGTATACCACTCATGTAACTAGTATAAGATGGTGAAAAAATTATATATAAAAGATATTAATTTTTCATATGACACCACTTGTGCCTATGAGTCATAGTAAACCCTCAGTTAGCTCCCCCATTAAATTTGGGGGGGGGGGTAATAACCCTAATGATTGTGGGTAGTGGGATATTGTTTTTGGTTTCCTCTCTACTAGACCCTGAAAAAACACAACCCCATTACTATTTTTTATTTGGTGTTTTATTTTTCATGGTTGGACTTTTAACAACCTGTGTTTTAGAACAAGTCGAAAAGTCCTTGAGTTTTTAACTTTTAATTTGGTGGATGGGCCAAATCTTGTTTTGAATCTTGGAATATAAATATGAAAATTGTATCACTTAAAAGTGATGATTTTAGATGTGGTTTAATTCTTGAGGGGTGTATTGGGAAGTTGAATGAGTTTTGGGGGTGTCTCCCCCCTAAGAAATCAAGTTCAGAAAGAGTTGGTAAGGGCGTACAGTTTTTTTGAAACCATGTGTCCCTTTAGGAGAAACCATGTGGCCTGGTCCATAGGAGTAGAAGGTGTCACATGGTTTGATTTAACCATGAAAGTTGAGGTGTATGGTCATGCAAGGTGTCTATAGTCTATTGAAAAGGTAACATGTAGGCTACGCATGACTTTCCCAAACCTTTATCCTATCTCGCACCCTTAGTGCCACTTTTCTAGTAGCTACACAAAGTTTAGGCGCATAATTTTCCAAACCGTGTAATCTAACCATACAGGGTATGGATTTAAGAAGTGAAGCCACACAGTTGGTGAACGGTTATCCAAACCATGAATCTTAACCATTCTTCTCATTAAGGAGGGATGAAATGACCTTTTCCCCTACCTTGTTCTTTCTTTATTCATGAATTGTAGGGGAACCACATGGGAGATCCTCCTCCTATCCTTCCTAGGATTTAAAGCCTCTTCCTCATATATATTCTTATCACTTCACCATCGAGTGAATTGGATGATAAATAGTAAGATCTCTATTCCTCTTCCTTCCTTTCATAGTTTATCTTTCTATCTACTCTTCTATTTTGGTATGAGATCATTTTCCCTATTTATAGGGTGTTTAACAATTCTACCATTTTATTCTAATTCAGGTCAAATAAAAGACCAATATTGGATGAGTGGATTATCCTAAGTAGAGGTAGGTATTCTAGTTTCTTTTCATTTAAAGTTCCATTGTTTATATAGTATAACCATTGTTCCATGTGATAGAACCTTTCGGGCACTGATCCTAAATTATGAAATGCCTTTAATTAAATGGTTAGACCTCACCCTTGAATAAATTAGACACCATCACATGGTTATAGGTGATAAACTCAACCTGAATCACCTTATTAAGGTTATTTCAAAAAGTTTACTTTAATTTTAATTTTTTAACTTGTATGGTAGCCACCCCTTGGGGTATTCCTTTTAATTAAATATGACTTTTAATGCCTTGCACACTCTAAATAATTTTATGAGGTGGGTTTCATGATGTATTATGGATTAATTTAATCAATTAATTTTAATGAAATTTTATGGATATTAAATCATGTTTTCTAATAAAACCACATTTTTAGGTGCACTATATTATAAAGAAAAAAGTGAATTTATTGATTATGTTATTTTTGATTTGTATGTTATGGAATGGAATTTTACTATGGCCTTCTTAATTATGGTTAAATGTAATGGAACTCTTTTGACATATAAATAAAATGTTCTAGTAAATAAATTTAATTTATTATGGAATGGATGTTCGTAGGACCAGTATTTTAAAATGGTAAAGTAGATTATATTAAAAATGATCAACTGCACCTTGAGAGATGATGGTTTACTATTTATGGAACATCAGGATAAGGTCTAATTGGGAAAGTGGGATTACCTTACTTTTTATTATAACTTGAGGGAAGTTGGTTAGGGTCATTGAGAATGACATATCACACCCCCTAGTTTGAGGATGATGGGAATGGAATCTAATTTTTTTTGGGTTTTTGGGCATGGAATCTCACGCCCCCTTAATTTAGATATTGAGCATGATAGTCACATCCATGTGCAAGATAACATACATGATTTCTGTATCCTGTTTCAGACTATTGGTCTTATGACCCATTTAGTATAAGAACCAATTTTATCATTACTAATTTTCCATTGAGACTATTGGATGGGTTATCCTTATTCATTCATTGAGCTATTACGGACAGGTATCCCTTATAGAGTATGTCACTTTGATGATTATATAGGGATTCCTAAGTTACGTCTCAAGTACTGACTAGTATAATGTTTTTATATATATGGATATATATGGTTTTATGTATAGAGTATATATATATATAAATAGACAATTCTATATATATATACACATAGGGTGACAAGTTCATAGATATCCCAGATTAGTCTGAAACAGGTATAGTTTGAAGCATGTATAGTCTGCTAGGTGTCTTTGAGGAACCTAATACCAACTTGTTTAAATTTATTATTACTACACTAATTTAATTTTGATATAGCTAAACACTAATTTGTTTTATATGCATGGACTAGATTATGCATTAGAAACTATTAGTGGTGGGCTATAGATTATATCTCACACCCTATTCAGGCCACCATTGCATTGGGGTAGCCAAACAGATCTCTTGTTTGTAGGATTGGGTTTATGGATTATACTTGATTGTTGTTACCCTTCTTGTCTAGGAAGGAGTACAGGGGATGAGAACTAATCAGATGCTTTTGATTCTATTGGTGATAGCTACTACATATTTTATTTATTTATTTTACTTTTTTCAGCCTTGCTATGTGCTGTGTATATTCTATCAGAACATGTTCATGCATGATCATTTATTTATTCTTTATTTATTTCTAGTTATTATTATATTCCATTACCCTTATTTTTATTGTTTATACTCTATTTATAACTAATCCAGAGGGTATAGTCTCATAAATGTACCACCTTTACACCCTTTCTGCTAGTTGGAAGCCTCTGGAATATGGGGAGGCATTCTTGAGGCCTAGTGGCCAACTAGATCGGGACACTATTTGAGTGAAACCTAGGTTGGGACACTATAAATTGTATCATAGGTTTAATTTTTCATTTATTTTTTATTTTTTTGTGATGGTGAACATGAGACTAGGAATATGTTGGCACTTGGTAAATAGCTTATTTCTGGGTCCGACCAACCCACTCATGAGGGAAAGTTCAATTTTATAGGGATGTAATTTTTGTTTCTACTATTATAATTGTTTATTGATATTTCACCTTGAGTGATTGGTGTATTTTAACTAGTTATTGATTTATGGATCATGATTTTTACCTCTTAGTCCAACATGGAAAGATAATTGAGGTGAATTCACGCATTATTTTAGGTACATAGGGATTCACATTTCATTCCATTTCATGTTGATTACTTTATAGTTTGCCTTATTCATGATGATTTTTTACCCTACTTGATGATTCTTAAGAATTCTTATTTGTATACCATGTTAGGTAGTTTATTTGCATGTTTAGTTATATATTACTTTATTGGGTGTTTCCTTCTTATGTTGTAACTTTCTATGTTTTTATTCTATGATTTTGTATATTTATTGCTTTCTGATAGCATGCCTAGTGATAATTGTGATATAAGTTTGAATAAATAAAGTGTCTACATCAAAATAAACAATGTTTTCTTGCATAGCTTGATGATGAAATTATATTTAATCAACTGATTGTTTTATGTTTGATCCATGAACCATTGGTTGCATGGGATAAAAAATTAATGGTCTCAATTAAATGGGTACCAAATTTAAACTTTTAACGTGTATGGGCACTTTATAAATTGGGAAGTGGTGACCCATATAATCGAACCATATCATATAGACTTGTTATTTTGAAATAAAACATAGTAATATGGATGAAATTAACTGGGAACCAAAGGTCAAATTTATAAAGTGTATAGGAATTTAAAAATTGTATAATGGTAACACATATAATTAAACAATTATATATGGACTCATTTATTTTGAAAACAATGGTGGAAATTGGGTTATGGCTACATTAATGTCATTTGTAACTTATAAAGGAAAGTAACTTTATAATTTTGGAATTATAGTTCATTTAAATTGACCATGATGATTATATATATATATTATAATATGGAACTATTTTAGAAAATAACTACCTTATATAGGCTTCTACATCAATATTTTGGGCATGAATACCCATGTGACTAATTCTTGAAATGCATAATTGGACCCAAGTAGGTCACTTGGAGAATGTTGTTTATGAGATGACTAGAATCGACCCGCTTAGGTTAGTCATGATATGATATGATTATGTTCTAAACCCATTAAGGGTGTTTGTCTAACGAGCCCATACCCAAGTGTTAAGGGATCCTTCTTGGCATCCAAGAGACCTAGGTTCAAAACCGGGTGGAGCCGAATTTACGAGGTACTGTAGAAGGTACTGTAACAGGTACTATTCGGTACATTAGTAGCCAGAACTATTCACTCGGTTTGGGCCTTCAAGACATTGGTTTGGGACTAAATGTCTCAAGGGCCTTCGGGTCATCAAAGGCCTTCGGGCCACAGAAGACCATGAAGTTGCCCAGTTCACACAGAGCAAGCCCCATAAGAGGATCAGATCAACAATAGCAGTCACCAGAAGCAGAGCTAACCATATTGGAAGAATGGGAGGGTATGACAACCACCATTGGGACCAAGCACCATGAAACTTTGTGTGGGGAAATGCTAGCCGATCAGTAACGCAAGGTGGGGAGATAAAAGGCGATCAATGATACAAAAGTTGGGGAGGGTCAGTTCTATTGGGATGGGCCTACGGGTCATGTAATGGGAATGGTATGCCTTTGGGCCTTCAGGTCATGTATTGCAGGTCATGTCAGGCCTTCTGCCTTGGGCCTATGGATCATATACGGGTTCCCCTTCAACCCTTAAAAGGAGAATTATCTATAATAAAAATAAAAAAGGAAGGCCTTCGGGCCATTTGGGCATTAAGGGTGTTTGAAATATGAGAAAACAATTGTTAAAAGGTTTCTTTAAATAAACCTAAATTGGTTTGATGGGACCCTCATAGGTCACCTTAATATTTATATTATTTGATACTTGACCTCATGGGGGTAAGTATACATTAATGGGATGGTTATTTAAAGTTTTCACAACCACCTACAGGTTATGTAATGGGCATGGTATGCCTCTTGGCCTTTGGGTTATGTATTGCAGGTCATGTCAGGCCTTGTTCCTTGGGACTACGGGTCATGTATGGGTTCCCCTTCAACCCTTAAAAGGGGTATTATCTATAATAAAAATAAAAAAAGAAGGACTTTGGTCTATTTGGGCATTAAGGGTGTTTGAAATACGTGAAAAAAATGGTTAAAAGGTTTCTTTAAATAAACCTAAATTGGTTTGATAGGACCCTCATAGGTCACCTTAATATTTATATGATTTGATACTTGACCTCATGTGGGTAAGTATATGTTAATGGGATGGTTATTTAAAGTTTTCGCAACCAATTATATGGTATTACATATAAAATTATGGTGGAATCTTACTTTTCCAGTTTCCTTTAATTAATAAAATACTTGTTAATTACCTGTGAGTTGTATTATTATTATAAGGAATAAATTAATTAAAGTTCCAATTTAAAACTAAAGTGTGTTTTTCTATCTAGATTAAAAATTGACATTTTATTTAACTAAGATAGTTTTAGAAACTCTTAAATCAAATAAATGGTTAAAAAGGAAATTATAAGATAATATTCATGAAATGCTATGTGATATAAGCTAAATGAAGTGCTTAGTATAGTTTTTTAAGAACAAGTACTTGAAATCTCTCATATGATAACTATTAAAATATTTAATAAATGAGCATCATTTAAATGCCTTAAACGTAAAAAATAGTATAGGTGTTTATAGAGGTAACCCTTGTGTAAGGGTTAGTTTTTATTTATCCTTATATAAGGAATGTAGATGCTTCCTATAGACCCCAGTTGACTCCTTCCTAGGTTGCATTGGACCTAGAGGTTAGGAGGTAAGGCCTAGTGATCTTTAAACATGACCTTATTTTTAGATCGATGCATTATTATTAGTAAGGGTCTATCCCTGAAGAGGTATCACTCTCAGAACCCATAATAATTTCTAAATTCTTGGGATAATTTCTCTGATGATAGGTGTTGTTCGGGTGCCATTTGTCCCGAGTAGGACCCCTAGTGATAAAGCAACACCTAAAGTAAATGGATGACCAATCGACAGGTTAAGCCTTGTTAAAGATGTGATCATTATGTAATGCTCTATCTCATTAGGTTAGAGATTCCTTGGGCATGGTCGACTGGTTCTTAGGTCATGTGACCTTCTTTATTTTCAATGGGATATCATTTTCCCAGAATGCGTAGTGCTGGATGTACTATTTTTATGTCAAAGTGGCATGCATTGGTACATGCAGTGCCCATTGAGTTAAAGTGATATGTCTAATCACATGTTGTTCAATAGATAAGGTTGCTTATTACCTTAAATAGTATGGTTACCCTACCACTTGGATGAAGGGTCGTGTGTTCTTGAAGGCTACATCACGAGTCATCTCTAGAGTAGAGTGACCTGGGCGTTGTGATATTATTATGAGCATTGTACCTTCGAGCTGAAGATTAAAAGCTGAGTTGTACCTATGATTCGAGATGATGCTATCTAAAGGATCGTGTTTTGTGTCATAACCTATCCAGATTAGTTTTAGATTCTACACATGATTCTCATGATTCAAATGGACTTGACTAGATGGGATTATCATGTGTATGTATAAAGGTGAATCCTTATGAGTGGATGGTTTTCCTCCCTTCTTGTGTTACGCTTTCGAAAATATTTGGTCACGTCTAGAAACTAGGTTCAATGGTGATAGGAAATGTTCCATCAAATGTTTTTTTCAATTCTCTGTAACATAATGACTAGGATAATTCTAAGGTGGGGAGTGTTATATAGTTCATGGGAAATGTGTCCTTCCAGGTAGAAGGGACATGATAGTAAGAGACAATTTGAAAATGGTCAGAGTGGGATTAACTTATTAATATCTTGTGGGTGACTGTCTTCAATGTGAGTTCAATGGGATCTCCTTTCTTAATAATACTGACAATCGATGTATAAAAATCATCTTGGATTCAATGGTGGAAGACACAATGGAGTGTGAGCCAGGTTTGAAATTGGGTGGTATGCGAGTGTAAACCCACTGTGTAAGGAAATTTTGGTATACACCAATTGTGTGGGGTACCATTCAGATAAACAAACAGTGAGTGGATATGTATGAGTTAAGGACTGATGGTTTCAATTTTGATGATTTCAGGCATGGTGACCCAGAGATTGTGTAATGGATGGTAGTACCAGTGATGAGGGGTATCCTAGTATCAAATTGGGCACTATGAGATGGCTAAACCATTCATAAACCTGGATACTCATGGCATGTATATGTGGTGTCATGCATTGGTTAAAGCCATTATATCATGTTTTAAGTGTGATTGTGGCTAAGAACGAGAAATAAACACCTTCGGTGACATATTGGTGTACTATTGGTATAGTGAAGAGCATGAACCCTATCTTGAATTCATCCTGAGTATGTTAATAGAGAATTAGTTATATGCTGACCTAAAACAAATCTAATGTACTCCTATATTAATGGAAGGAATCTTTGGATGTGCACTCAAGGGGAGGATTAAAGAAGCATCAGGGTGTGGATTCCACCTTGGGAAGTGGGTGATGACCCACATACAAGAGGGTTTGTGACAATGCAGGACCAGTCGTTGGATGGTCATTTTGGAACTCATATGCCATTTGATAAAAAGAAAATGGGGATGGTTCATTTAGGAGACTGCACTAGAAGTTGGTTATAGGTTTTTGTAAACTTTCTTGGTGTGATCTCGAGATTCCTATGCTTAATGGATTTGGGTTACATTATTTGAAATGCACCGACAATATAAGATGATTTTTTTTAGAATGGTTGGCCAAAGGTGGTTCGACTAGATATCTTTTGAATGGAGTTATATAGTCATTTTGGAACCATTTTTTGCACATCATGTGTTTAGACGGGTGCTGTGGGAAGGGGTCTTCTGGGCTTCTCAACCGAAGCCAAGGCGATTAGTTTGAGCTTGTTCAATTAGATCTTGATCATCTTGACTAAATAAGGACCGAGGGTAGTGACTTCACATTTAATTTGATAAATGTTTTGGGAGCATCTTTCGAATTCTATGGATGTTATTTGGAAGGAAATTATGATGGTTTAGATGGAGTGACTCATAATTTTCCATTCAACAGTTAAGACATAAGGTGGGGAGAGCCTTAAGTATCTTGACAAAAGAGACAATGATGAGATCATGTATTTGGTTAGATGAGCTCAGGTAAGTTTTGTCTAGATGTTTCGACTTTATTTTTAGGTAGTTTCCTGAGTCTTGGATGTCTGAGCACCATATGCTTAAAAGAAATCTTGAAGGTGTGCTGGGAATTTTGAAATGAAAGGTAGCCATTCGAACAAAAATTCAAAACCCTTGTAGGACTGGTGATGTTTACATAGTTCCCTAAGGATTATTGAGAATAAGAAGTTCTTAGGCGGGGAGATAGTAACATCAAGTGTTTTGGACCCGATTGAAAATTCCTTTAGTTTTGTAATTTTCATTTGGTGGATGGGAAAAATCTTATTTTGAGCCTCAGAATGTAAATTTGAGCATTATATCACTAAAAAGTGATATTTTTAGATTTGGTTTACGGTCTGAGGGATGTCTCAGAAATTCAAATGAGTTTTAATGGAAATTGTCCCTAAGAACTTAAGTTTAAGAAGGGTTGGTAAGGGTGCACAGTTTGTCTAAAACTGTGAGAACCTTCAGGAGAAACCATGCGGCTTAGTCCAAAGGAGCAGGAGATGTCATACGGTTTGATTTAACTGTGTGATTTTAGGTGCATGTCCATGTGGGGTGTCTATAGTTTATTAGAGAGGTAGCTCATGGGCTATGCACAGTTTTTCCAAACCATGCTCCTATCCCATACCCTTAATGCCACTCAACTAGTAGCTATGCACAGTTTAGGTGCATGGTTTTCCAAACCATGCAAGATAACCATGCAGGGTATGTTTTTGGGTAGTGAAGCCACATAGTTGGCACATGGTTAACCAAACCATGAGGCCTAACTGTGCGGCTCAATAGAGATGTCTAAAATGACCTTTTTCCCCCAATCTCTATTTCTTACCTCCTCTCGCTTCTTTCTTTATTTTTTGCATAGTAGGGGGACGATGTGAGAGATACTCCTCCTCTCCTTCATATGCTTTGAAGCCTCTTCCTCATTCAGATTATGATCGCTTCACCATTGGGTGCGTTGGATGAGCAATGGTAAGCTTTCCATTCCTCTACCTTTCTTCTATAGTTTCTCTTTCCATATGCTATGCTATTTTGGTGTGAGCTCATTTTCCCAATTTTTAGGGAATTTTAAGATTCTTCCATTTTCTTCTGCTTCAGCTCAAATCAAAGGCTGATTTTGGACGAGTGGATTGTCCTAAGAATGTGGTAGGTGGTCCAGTTGCTTTTCCCTTAAAGTTATATTATTTATATAGTATAGTCGTTGTGCCCCATGCTGAACCTTTCTGGGTGCTGCTCTTAAAATTTGAAATTCCTTCAATTAAATGGTTAGACCACTCCCTTGACTATCTTAGACACCATCACATGGTTGTACGTGATAACCTCAACCTAAATCACCCCATTAGGGTGATTTCAACAAGTTCCTTTAATGTTAATCATTGACCTTGTATGATAGCCACCCCTTGGGGTGTGCCTTGTAATTATATATGGTTATGAATTCCTTGCACACTATAAATCATTTTATGATGTGGGTTATATGATGTATTATGGATTAATTTAATCAATTAAGTGGAATGGAATGTTATGGCGATAAAATAAGGTTTTATAATAAAATCATATTTTTAGGTGCACTGTTTTATAAATCAAAACGTGAATTGATTTATGATCTTCTTTGTGATTTGTATCTTATGGAATGGAATTTTCCCATGGCCTTTAGAAATATCATTACGGGAAAAATGGGCATTTGCGACTAGTTAGGGACCCGTCGCAAATAACCCGTCGAAAGAGGTTATTTGCGACAAGATAATTAGCCTGTCACAAATAACTATTATTTGCAACAGGGGGGGTAAGGACCCGTCGCAAAAGGTTTGACATGAAATGCGCGCCAAACCGCAGACAAGGGTATTTGCGACGAGTTCCTATTCCCGTCGCAAATACCCAACAATAGTTTTTAGTATCTGCGACGGGACAAGTATCCCTTCGTAAATACTCTATCGGCAGGTATCCATTTGCGACAGGCCCCGTCGCAAATGCCACTATTTTCGACGGTTAGCCCGTCACAAATAATCTAACCTATATATACCCCCATCTGTTTTCCTCTTATTTTACTCCTTTATCAACTTCTCTTTCTATCTCTCCTGGAAAATTTTCTTCTAAATTTTTTCATAGTTTAAACTTTTAAATCGAAACATAATCTACGACTTTGATACTCCGAAAGCTTCAGTTTCAAGGTATTTATCTATTTTTTATTGTTTAGTTAATTTATTTTATTTTGAATTATTTATATTTTTTTGTTAATTAGATGTAATTTAATTAAATTAGAATTAGATATTTATTTTTCAGCATTTATTTTTATGAATAGTTATATCTAAGTGTTAATTAGTAATAAATTGAAACAATTAGTAATAATTAGTAATAAATTGTAATAATTAGTAATAAATTGTAACAATTAGTAATAAATTGTAATAAATTGTAATAAATTGTAATAAATAGTAATAATAATAAATAATTTGTAATAATTAGAAATAATTAAGAATACTTAGGAATAATTAGTAATAATTAGGAATAATTAGTAATAATTAGGATTAATTAATAACAATTAGTAGTAATTAGTAATAATTAGTAGTAATTAGTAATAATTAGTTGTAACTAGTATTAATTAGTAATAATTAGTATTAATTCGTATTAACTACAAACAATTGGTAATAATTAGTAATAATTAGTATTAATTAGTAATAATTAGTAATAATTAGTAACAATTAGTAATAATTAGTAATAATTAGCAATAAATTGTAATAATTAGTAATAATTAGTAATAATTAGAAATAATTAGTAATAATTAGAAAAATTTAGAAAAATTAGTAATAATTAGAAATAATTAGTAATAATTATAAAAAATTAGAAAAAATTAGAAAAAATTAGTAATAATTATCAATAATTAGTAATAGTTATCAATAATTAACAATAATTAGTAATAAATTGTAATAATTGGTAATAATTAGTAATAATTAATAATAATAATGATTAATTAGTAATAATTAAGATTAATTTGTAATAGTTAGGATTAATTAATAATAATAAGTAATAATTTGTAATTAATAGGATTAATTATCAACAATTAGTAATAATTGGTAATAATTAGGATTAATTATCAATAATTAGTAATAATTAGTAATAATTAGGATTAATTATCAATAATTAGTAATAATTAGAAATAAATTGAAATAATTAGAAATAATTAGTAATAATTAGTAATAACTAGGAATAATTAGAAATAATTAGGATTAATTAGTAATAATTAGTAATAATTGGAAAAAATCGTAATAATTAGAAATAATTAGTAATAATTAGTAATAATTATCAATAATTAGTAATAATTATTAATAATTACCAATAATTAGTAATAAATTGTAATAATTAGTAATAATTAGTAAAAAACTGCAATAATTAGTAATAATTAATAATAATTAGGATTAATTAGCAAACATTTGGATTAATTAGTAATAATTAGTAGCAATTATGACTAATTATCAAGAATTAGTAATAATTAGCAATAATTAGTAATAATTAGTAATAATTAGGATTAATTATCAATAATTAGTAATAATTAGTAATAATTAGTAATAATTAGGATCAATTATCAATAATTAGCAATAATTAGAAATAAATTGTAATAATAAGAAATAATTAGTTATAATTAGTAATAATTAGTAATAATTAGGATTAATTAGTAATAATTAGGATTAATTAGTAATAATTAGGATTAATTAGTAATAATTAGGATAAATTAGTAATAATTAGGATTAATTAGTAATAATTAGGATTAATTAGTAATAATTAAGATTAATTAGAAATAATTTTTTTAATAATTAGTAACAATTAGGATTAATTAGCAATAATTTGTAATAATTAGTATTAATTAGTAATAATATGTAATAATTATTAGTAATTTGTAATAATTTGTAATAATTAGAAATAATTTGTAATAATTTGTAATAATTAGTAATAATTAGGATTAATTAGTAATAATTAGGATTAATTAGTAGTAATTAAGATTAAATAGTAATAATTAGGATTAATTAGTAATAATTAGGATTAATTAGTAATAATTAGTAAAAATTAGGATTAATTAGAAATAATTAGTAATAATTAGGATTAATTAGAAATAATTTTAAATAATTAGGATTAATTAGGATTAATTAGGATTAATTAGTAATAATTAGGATTAATTAGTAATTGTTTAATTCTGGTTTTCAGCCATGAAACACCCAACGACTCCATATCCAATGATTGATGGACCTGCTTTCCAAAGGTAGGCATTCACCGAATGGTCTGACCAGCGACTCTTAAGAACTCACATTGGTCAAGAGGATGGGAAGTCAGGCTCATCACATCCTTTTTTGGGGGGAATTATTTCTTGTCCCAGGACTCTCTTATAGATTTAAGAAGTATTCATATGTTCGTGAATCTTTGGTTTATACCCAAACATAGTATCCATGGATTTAACCTTAATAGGAAATGTTCAACTAGTCGCAGGGGTTCGAAATCATTTATGCCTGAGGTTTACCATCCCTCGCTGGATTAATGACCCCGAAGGGTTGGAACTCGCTTGAGGCGGCACTAGGAGTGGCGTGGTGAACCGATGTGGGGATGATCGGATCGAATGGTTGTTGGGCTTGAACCTCAGGGAGGATTCTTACGTACCCTTTCTAGGAGGCAGAGATCAAAGTCCATGTAGTTCGCATAGGATTTGGGCTTACACTCTGAGGATGCCTAGAATGATGGATTGGGGATTACACTCTGAGGATTCCCAGAATGATGGATTGGGGCTTACACTCTGAGGATTCCCATAGGAGGATGTCACGGTCGATGCTTACTCTAAGCCCATGTGAGTCATGCTCGGTATGGGAAACAAGAGGCAGGAGGGACCAAAGGATCACATCGCGAAAGGTGCGTCTGTGAGAAGCGGAGTGGGGCTTACGCATGAGGGAGTCCCAGGGTGATGAATTGGGGATACACTCTGAGGAGGCCCAGAAGGTCAGGGCTTACTCTGAGATGGACGGCCGGGGAAACAAAGCCCTACGGGAGAGGGAAAGTATGACAACCCTGCTTTTATTACAAACTTACACATGATTTATTACATAAAACTTCACTTGATACAACAAGAAGATCGAGAGGTTTAGTTTCTTTGGGGCTTAGGATCATTACATAAAAACGTGAAACATGAAATACGACATCTTTATTGAGAACTTCCTTTACATGACCACTACATTCCCTCGTACTTATCATTGCACTGGATAATCTGAGGACATGCATAAAAAAAGGGTGAGCTATAAAGCCCAGTAGGGAGTACACATGGAATAAAATGAGGAGTAAAATACATGTTGGACAATAGGAATATCAATAGAGAATAAAAGAAACATGAACATAAAGTCATGATAAAGCATGATAATCATAACATGGAAATGTGGCAACAACACTTAACATGGAATTAGCATGAGCCAAGGCTAATTACACATAGAGAATTAGTAAATCCTCATTGCACATAAAGCACGAGTAAACCCTCGTTGAAATTGAATTAGCATGAGTCAACACTCATTTCACATGACGTACCATGATACTATACTTTACCCAATGCATTGGAGCGCTATAAGGGCGCACCCTTCTTAAACATTTCATTTCATGCATAAGTGTGCCACATGGATCATAAAACATGGATTCATAAAACATAATAATTTATTCCACGATAAAGGAATCTGGAATTAATACATGAAACTTTTTAATCAATAAGTAAAGGTTCATAAATGTGGATACCCTTGATGGAGAAATGGGCATGGTATCCACTACACAATGGCATCGGCTTAGAAAATCGGTGCGATTCCGGCAGCATAACGGCGTGACATAAGAATTCATAAAAATGGTTGATGAGAGAGAAAGGGGTTACTAATAATATTTACATGTAATGGACATTAATTAGGTCATATAGATACATTTACCAACAATTTTAATGTAATTTAGACTCATGATACAAAATTATTGCTTGAATGTAAAAGAAGAGAGAGAAGTTCCTTTCAGAATTTCAGCATAGTAATAGGTGTACATGGGAGGAATTTAATGAGAGAGAAAGGGGTATACCATAATTAAAACATTAATAGGGCAGTATGGGGGAGGTGAGAAACCATACCCCAACATTCATAATTGAAATTAAAAAGTAAAAACAACTTAAAGAAAATTGGACAAAAAAAAGAGAAAGGAAGAAAAAAACCTTACTTGGAAGTGTGCTTCCAAAGGCTAGAGAGAGGCTTGTGAGAGGCTTCTTGGGAGCTTGGGGCACCTTGGGAGGATTATAGAGAGAGTAGGGAAGAGTTTGGACAAACTAAAAGGACTTTGAGTGAAGAGTAAGTGGGATCTTGGGTGGGTTTATATAGGAAAGGTGAGGGAATTCTTTATTATTTAGGTTTGGGACCCCTTATTAAATTAATCCAAACCACAAACCATCCCATGGTTTTTGCCCATGTTTTTTGGAAAAGGTAAGAGGAAAATATTATTTTATAATTCCAAATTCCGAACTTCTTAAAATAATATGGTTGCTTATGTAGAGGTGAGTCACACTCCCATGGAAATTAATTTAAAAAGGAAAGGTGTTGAATATGTCTTGAGGGGTCCATTAATGCTTTGAAAAGTAAGTCAAACAAACCCAAAATCACATTATTTTAATGGTAAAACACATATTGTCCGAAAATAAAGATTATAGTATTTTATTACATCACTATTGGGTCATTATGATGTCATAAAACACATTATATATTTAAACGGTATTTAATTTTTACCCAAAAATTTGACTGTCTCAGAAAATTATGAAAAATTTACCGTTGGATAATTTCAATGTCCTGATTCCAGAAATAACATTTATTTTATCAAAATAATTTTCTAAATATGTTATTTTCACTTTTAAAATAAAAACGGACATTTATAAAAAATTCACGGGTTTTGACAGAAATGGCTTTCAAACCTTAATAAAAATTTTAATTGCATTCATAAAATTATAGGTTCATTTATATTTAATAAAAAATAATTTAATAATAATAAAATTATTTTATTAAAATATTATTTAATTCAAAAATCCCTTAATTTAATAAAATATATTTCTTAATTAAATAATACCTAAAAACACAATTTGTACTTTAAAAACTATTTACAATGTATCAAAAATGACTAGAAATTATATTCATTATTATATACAAAAATAATGTACATGAAAATAGTACTACTTATTTGTTACATAACCCCTTAAAACAGCCGCATAAGGGTAAGGTGTGCGATGGTGAAAGACTCTTGGGGTGGCTCGGATAACATCGCTCGAGTGGTAATTTCAATCAACTTCCACTTTTCTCGTAGACGGTCACGTTCGAGCTTGACATGATGAAGCTCAGCTTGGGCTTGGTCAAGGGTGAAGCCCAAAGACGCCACCTCTTTTTAGAGCTCTGACAAATGGGCTTCGTATGAGGAAATTCTACTAGATGAGGCCATCGCTTCCTTTGTCTGAGTAAATTGGATTTGTTAAAGTCCTATATTTATACTAATCATGTGATCACTGTTCAACATCTATATTAGCAATGGTCAAAATTCATAACATAAAACCAAAGAAGTTGACATTTTATATAAACATAAAGAGACATTTAATTAGATCAAGAGGGATTTCTATTAATGAAACTTTGGGTCGTTAGAATATTCCCCCCTTAAGAAATTTCGCCCTCGAAATTTTCCTTTTCCCACACTAAAACAAATGTGGGTAACTCAGCTTCATCATATCCTCTGATTCCCAAGTCGCTTCTTCAAACTTGTGGTTTCTCCACAACACCTTGATGAGGGGCATTGTGTTATTTCATAGTACTTTTTCTCTATGATCTAAGATCTTCACTGGTTGCTCCTCATAAGAAAGATCCTCTTCCAATTGTACCACCCTAGAAGAGAGTACATGTGAAGGGTCCAGTATGTACTTCCTTAAGAAGGATACATGAAAGACATCATGTACTTTGGCCATGGCAGGTGGAAGTGCTAGTCGATAGGTCACAGCCCCGACACGATCAAGAATCTCGAAGGGGCCGATGTACCTTGGACTTAACTTCCCTTTCCTTCCAAACCTCTTGACCTTATTCCATGGAGATATGCATAGAAACACCATGTCTCCAACTTTAAACTCAAGGTCTCATCAACAATTATTTGCATAACTCTTCTATCGACTCTAGACTTCCTTGATATGCTGATGAATGGTTTTCACCTTCTCCACCATTTCTTTGACCATTTCTGGTCCAAGTAGCTTACGTTCACCGACCTCATCCCAACATTCCGGTGTTCTGCACCTTTTCCCATACAGGGCTTCATATGGTGCCATTTGGATGCTTGAGTGGAAACTATTATTATAAGAGAACTCAACCAGAGGAAGATGTTGATCCCATCCTTCTTTAAAGTCCATTGAGCATGCTCTCAACATATCCTCAAGTGTTTGGATAGTCCGCTCGGATTGGCCATCAGTTTGAGGATGAAAGGCCGTACTGAAGTTCAGTTCAGTATTCAGAGCATGTTGAAGACTCTTCCAAAACTTAGAGGTGAATCTTGGATCTCAGTCGGACACAATAGATTGTAGTACTCCATGCAACCTTACCACTTCCCTGATATATATCCGTTCCAGTTGATCCAAAGAGAAATCCTCCCAAATAGCAATGAAGTGTGCAGTCTTTCTAAGGCGATCTACAACAACCCAGATTGCATTGTTGTCTTTGGGTGTCCTTGGAAGTCTAGTGACAAAGTCCATGGTGATGTTCTCCCATTTCCATTCTGGTATGGGCAATGGTTGCATCACCCCATTAGACTTCTGCCTCTCTGCCTTCACTTTCTGACACACCAGGAACTTTGATGTATATTAAGCAATCTCCTTCTTCATCTTATCCCACCAAAAGTTTTCTCAGAGATCTCGATACATCTTTGTGCTCCTTGGGTGAATAGAGAAATTTGAACTATGTGCATCATCCAAAAGTTCATTCTTCAGCTCCAGACTTGATGGAACACATAGTCTTTTCCCAAATCACACAATTACTTCTTCATTAACATTAAACTCTGAGGATTTCCCTTTTTTGATAGCTTCCACTTTTTCCTGAATTCCAACATCATCCTTTTTAACATCTTTTAACCTTTACAAAAGAGATGGTTGAGCAATAATTTGTGAAAGGATTGATGATGTTCCCTTCTTTATGACTCCCACATCCATATTCATCAAGTCTAAGAAGTTTGGATCCTTCTCAAATCTCATCATTGATAGAATTGCTGGGTCCTTTCTACTTAGGGCATCTGCCACCTTGTTCGCTTTTCCAGGGTGGTAATGTATTGAACAGTCATAATCCTTGATGAGATTTATCCATCTTCTCTGGTGTATATTAAGCTCTTTCTGTGTGAATATATATTTAAGACTCTTGTGGTCAGTATATATCTCACATTTCTATCCATAGAGATAATGCCGCCAGATTTTCAAGGCAAAGATCACCGCCGCCAACTCCAGATCATGCGTTTGATAGTTTCGCTCATGTATTTTCAACTGCCTTGAGGCATAGGGTATAACTTTATCATTCTGCATCAGCACACAACCTAACCCCTTCTTTGAAGCATCACTAAAAACAACAAAAAGTTCCCCACTTGTGGGTAAAGTGAGCACAGGCGCAGTGATCCGCCTCCTTTTAAACTCCTTGAAGCTTTCTTTTCATTCATCACTCCAAGAAAACTTTACTCCCTTTTGAGTTATCTTGGTAAGAGGGTTAGAAAATTGTGAGAAATATTTCACAAATCGTCGATAATATCCAGCTAACCCCAAGAAGCTACGGATATCCGTTATCGATGTTGGCCTCAGCCATCCCTCAATTGCATCTGTTTGGGAGGGGTCCACATATATCCCATTTCTTGTGATGAAATGGCCCAAGAATGAGACCTCCTTAAACCAGAACTCACACTTGCTGTACTTTTCATAGAGCTTCTCATTGCGCAAAGTCTCTAGTACAGTTTTTAAATGCTCCTCATGATCCTCCTTGGTTTTGGAGTATATTAGAATATCATCTATAAAGACTACCAAAAATTTGTCAAGGTAATATCTAAAGACTCTATTCATCAAGTCCATGAATATTTCTGGAGCATTGGTGAGTCCAAAAGGCATTACTATGAATTCATAGTGCCCATACCTTGTACGAAAAGTAGTCTTGGGGACATCTTCCTTCTTCACCCTTACTTGATAATATCCCGACCGCAAATCCACCTTGGAGAAGTATTGTGATCCACGCAGCTGATCAAACAAGTCATCGATTCTTGGGAGAGGATACTTGTTCTTTATCGTGATTTTGTTAAGTTCACGATAATCGATGCAAAGCCGCATTGACCCATCCTTCTTCTTGACAAAGAGGACTAGTGCACCCAATGGTGAAGCACTTGGGTGTATAAAACCTTTATCCAGATTCTCCTGTAGTTGTTTCTTCAGCTCTTCAAGATCTACAACAACCATTCTATATGGAGTCTTGGATATTGGTAGCACCCCAGGTATAAGTTCAATTGAGAACTCAACATCTCTTCTTGGAGTAAAACCAGGCAGTTCCTCAGGAAACACTTCAGCGAATTCCCTCATAATAGGCATTTCTTCAAGGATGGTTTCTTCCTTGGACTCAATCATCTGAGCCAGATATGCGTGCTCATAAGGCAGTCATATCCATTCTTGAGATGATGGAGCTAAAGGAGATTCATCTTCCTCCTGAAACTTGTAAAGAATCAGGGTTCGATTATCCATATGAAGTGTAATTTCCCTCTCCCGACAATTTATGTTGGCTCTATATAAGGAAAGCCAATACATGCCAAGAATTGCACCAAATTCTACCAGAGGGAGTATGATGAGGTTCTCCAGGAAATTCAATCCACAGACTATAACAGGGGAGGACTTATATTCATGGGATGCAATGATTTCCCCATTTTCCGTACTCACCGACATCTTTACTTCCATGATTTGTGGTGGTGCTGGGATTGTTCTACTAAACTTTTGAGATATAAAAGAATACGTAGAACCTAAATCAAGAAGTACGTTCACTATTCTTGAATGAATAACTAGCGTACCTGTCACCACTTTGTTGTCAGGGTTCACTTTGGCAGAAGTGATGGAAAAAGCTCTTCCTTGCTGCCTTGGAGGTTGTTGGTTGTCTTCGAAAACCCTTGGATTAGAACACTGATTTGCAAAATGACCCGGTTCTTTGAATTTGTAGAATTAAACAATGCGTTGAGGTTCGAACGAAGCGTTCCTCTCCTCTGTTGCAGGCGTGGGTCTTTCTTGCCGACAATTAACAGCTAGGTTCCCTTCTCTTCCACACCTGAATCATTTTCTCATCCCCTTAAGGCAATTTCTAGGGTGCTTCTTTCTGCACTTTTCGAAAGTGGGGTGCTGGATCTTCTTAGCACCGTTGGATTTATCCATCGGACCACCAGAATTAAAGTCCACCTTATGCTTCTTGTCCCCATGATACCCTTTTGATTCCCCGATCTTCATTTCGACCTTGAGGGCACATCAGACAATTTCCTCATAGCTGTCGAAGTCACAGATCGCTAATGCTTTCCGCAAGCTAGGCTTCAGACCACCAAAGAAGTGGTCAACCTTGCATTCGGGGGTAACAACAAAGCCGTAAGCGTATCGTGCAAGCCTTGTGAAGTTTTCCTCGTACGCTCCAACAAATTATTCATCTTTTTGCTTGAGGGAAAGGAAGTCCCTTTCCATCTTAAGCTGGAGGGAGCACAGAAAATATTTATCAAAAAACATCTTCTGGAAATCCTTCCATTCCAATGCCTCGATATCCTCCTCAGGCTTCGTATTTTTGATTAACGTCCACCATTGATCAGCTTCACCCTCCATAAGATAAATCGCCAGGAGAACCTTCTCTTGTTCAGAACATTGGAGGATGGAGAATATCTTTTCAAATTAGTTGATCCATTGTTCAGTGATCGTGGGATCAGATGATCCACTAAAAGCAGGAGGCCTCTATCTCATGAAGCTCTCGATAGCGACTTGTTCTTTCTTAGGGGGGGTTTAACATTCCTCTTGACCCATGTTTCTATTCAAAACTTGAGTTATCTGAGAGAGAATCATGACAAAGTTTGTGATTCCTTCTCCCATTGGATTGGGTATCTCATTAGTACAGTCATCACACTGATCTTCACAACGGCTGTTAGCCCGAGTCCTCCTATTACCGGCCATTGGCTGGAATAAAAGGAAAGTTAGGGATAAAACCTAAAGGGTAATCCAAATACAAAAGTTGATGACTTATAAATAAACTTTTATTTCCTTACTCAAGAGTCTATAGGATTCAATCTAGGTTTTTCATGATCTACTTTCTAACAAATATTCGTAGGGGTATTTTTTTAATTACCTTAATAAGGGTTCATACTAAGCTTTTGAATTTATCAAAAAATATCCCCCAGGGGTGTCTTAACCAAGAGTGCATCAAGGCCCATTGTCATGCACTAGTTCCCGTTCGAGTCTTGCTCAAAGCGGTGTTTTCGGGTTTTACCCCTAGATACATCTGTGCCAGAGCCGCCTCTACCTGCTCGTATCCAGACATGGATGTATTTGTTTGATAAACCACTTACTCAGTACTTACCAAAACTTAGTGATGTTTTTATTATATGTAGTATTGTATATAAGGCTTTTCTAGGGTTTCCTAATCCCGAAAATAACTAAACCTATCATCTGATACCAACTATGACAACCCTGATTTTATTACAAACTTAAACATGATTTATTACCTAAAACTTCACTTGATACAACAAGAAGATTGAGAGGTTTAGTGTCTTTGGGGCTTAGGATCATTACATAAAAACTTGAAATATGAAATACAACATCTTTATTGAAAACTTCCTTTACATGACCACTATATTCCCTCGTACTTAGCATTACATGGGATAACCTGAGGACATGCATAAAAAAAGGGTGAGCTATAAAGCCCAGTAAGGGAGTACACATGGAATAAAATGAGGAGTAAAATACATGTTGGACAATAGGAATATCAATAGAGAATAAAAGAAACATGAACATAAAGTCATGATAAAGCATGATAATCATAACATGGAAATGTGGCAACAACACTTAACATGGAATTAGCATGAGCCAAGGCTAATTACACATAGAGAATTAGTAAATCCTCATTGCACATAAAGCACGAGTAAGCCCTCGTTGAAATTGAATTAGCATGAGTCAACACTCATTTCACATGACGTACCATGATACTATACTTTACCCAATGCATTGGAGCGCTATAAGGGCGCACCCTTTTTAAACATTTCATTTTATGCATAAGTGTGCCACATGGATCATAAAACATGGATTCATAAAACATAATAATTTATTCCACGATAAAGGAATCTGGAATTAATACATGAAACTTTTTAATCAATAAGTAAAGGTTCATAAATGTGGATACCCTTGATGGAGAAATGGGCATGGTATCCACTACACAATGGCATTGGCTTAGAAAATCGGTGCGATTCCGGCAGCATAACGGCGTGACATAAGAATTCATAAAAATGGTTGATGAGAGAGAAAGGGGTTACTAATCATATTTACATGTAATGGACATTAATTAGGTCATATAGATACATTTACCAACAATTTTAATGTAATTTAGACTCATGATACAAAATTATTGCTTGAATGTAAAAGAAGAGAGAGAAGTTCCTTTCAGAATTTCGGCATAGTAATAGGTGTACATGGGAGGAATTTAATGAGAGAGAAAGGGGTATCCCATAATTCAAACATTAATAGGGCAGTATGGGGGAGGTGAGAAACCATACCCCAACATTCATAATTGAAATTAAAAAGTAAAAACAACTTAAAGAAAATTGGACAAAAAAAAGAGAAAGGAAGAAAAAAACCTTACTTGGAAGTGTGCTTCCAAAGGCTAGAGAGAGGCTTGTGAGAGGCTTCTTGGGAGCTTGGGGCACCTTGGGAGGATTATAGAGAGAGTAGGGAAGAGTTTGGACGAACTAAAAGGACTTTGAGTGAAGAGTAAGTGGGATCTTGGGTGGGTTTATATAGGAAAGGTGAGGGAATTCTTTATTATTTAGGTTTGGGACCCCTTATTAAATTAATCCAAACCACAAACCATCCCATGGTTTTTTCCCATGTTTTTTGGAAAAGGTAAGAGGAAAAAATTATTTTATAATTCCAAATTCCGAACTTCTTAAAATAATATGGTTGCTTATGTAGAGGTGAGTCACACTCCCATGGAAATTAATTTAAAAAGGAAAAGTGTTGAATATGTCTTGAGGGGTCCATTAATACTTTGAAAAGTAAGTCAAACAAACCCAAAATCACATTATTTTAATGGTAAAACACATATTGTCCGAAAATAAAGATTATAGTATTTTATTACATCACTATTGGGTCATTATGATGTCATAAAACACATTATATATTTAAACGGTATTTAATTTTTACCCAAACATTTGACTGTCTCAGAAAATTATGAAAAATTTACCGTTGGATAATTTCAATGTCCTGATTCCAGAAATAACATTTATTTTATCTAAATAATTTTCTAAATATGTTATTTTCACTTTTAAAATAAAAACGGACATTTATAAAAAATTCACGGGTTTTGACAGAAATGGCTTTCAAACCTTAATAAAAATTTTAATTGCATTCATAAAATTATAGGTTCATTTATATTTAATAAAAAATAATTTAATAATAATAAAATTATTTTATTAAAATATTATTTAATTCAAAAATCCCTTAATTTAATAAAATATATTTCTTAATTAAATAATACCTAAAAACACAATTTGTACTTTAAAAACTATTTACAATGTATCAAAAATGACTAGAAATTATATTCATTATTATATACAAAAATAATGTACATGAACATAGTACTACTTATTTGTTACATAACCCCTTAAAACAGCCGCATAAGGGTAAGGTGTGCGATGGTGAAAGACTCTTGGGGTGGCTCGGATAACATCGCTCGAGTGGTAATTTCAATCAACTTCCACTTTTCCCATAGACGGTCACGTTCGAGCTTGACATGATGAAGCTCAGCTTGGGCTTGGTCAAGGGTGAAGCCCAAAGACGCCACCTCTTTTTAGAGCTCTGACAAATGGGCTTCGTATGAGGAAATTCTACTAGATGAGGCCATCGCTTCCTTTGTCTGAGTAAATTGGATTTGTTAAAGTCCTATATTTATACTAATCATGTGATCACTGTTCAACAGCTATATCAGCAATGGTCAAAATTCATAACATAAAACCAAAGAAGTTGACATTTTATATAAACATAAAGAGACATTTAATTAGATCAAGAGGGATTTCTATTAATGAAACTTTGGGTCGTTAGAATATTCCCCCCTTAAGAAATTTCGCCCTCGAAATTTTCCTTTTCCCACACTAAAACAAATGTGGGTAACTCAGCTTCATCATATCCTCTGATTCCCAAGTCGCTTCTTCAAACTTGTGGTTTCTCCACAACACCTTGATGAGGGGCATTGTGTTATTTCATAGTACTTTTTCTCTATGATCTAAGATCTTCACTGGTTGCTCCTCATAAGAAAGATCCTCTTCCAATTGTACCACCCTAGAAGAGAGTACATGTGAAGGGTCCAGTATGTACTTCCTTAAGAAGGAAACATGAAAGACATCATGTACTTTGGCCATGGCAGGTGGAAGTGCTAGTTGATAGGTCACAGCCCCGACACGATCAAGAATCTCGAAGGGGTCGATGTACCTTGGACTTAACTTCCCTTTCCTTCCAAACCTCTTGACCTTATTCCATGGAGATATGCATAGAAACACCATGTCTCCAACTTTAAACTCAAGGTCTCATCAACAATTATTTGCATAACTCTTCTATCGACTCTAGACTGCCTTGATATGCTGATGAATGGTTTTCACCTTCTCCACCATTTCTTTGACCATTTCTGGTCCAAGTAGCTTACGTTCACCGACCTCATCCCAACATGCCGGTGTTCTGCACCTTTTCCCATACAGGGCTTCATATGGTGCCATTTGGATGCTTGAGTGGAAACTATTATTATAAGAGAACTCAACCAGAGGAAGATGTTGATCCCATCCTCCTTTAAAGTCCATTGAGCATGCTATCAACATATCCTCAAGTGTTTGGATAGTCCGCTCGGATTGGCCATCAGTTTGAGGATGAAAGGCCGTACTGAAGTTCAGTTCAGTATTCAGAGCATGTTGAAGACTCTTCCAAAACTTAGAGGTGAATCTTGGATCTCAGTCGGACACAATAGATTGTAGTACTCCATGCAACCTTACCACTTCCCTGATATATATCCGTTCCAGTTGATCCAAAGAGAAATCCTCCCGAATAGCAATGAAGTGTGCAGTCTTTGTAAGGAGATCTACAACAACCCAGATTTCATTGTTGTCTTTGGGTGTCCTTGGAAGTCTGGTGACAAAGTCCATGATGATGTTCTCCCATTTCCATTCTGGTATGGGCAATGGTTGCATCACCCCATTAGACTTCTGCCTCTCTGCCTTCACTTTCTAACACACCAGGAACTTTGATGTATATTAAGCAATCTCCTTCTTCATCTTATCCCACCAAAAGTTTTCTCAGAGATCTCGATACATCTTTGTGCTCCCTGGGTGAATAGAGAAATTTGAACTATGTGCGTCATCCAAAAGTTCCTTCTTCAGCTCCAGACTTGATGGAACACATAGTCTTTTCCCAAATCACACAATTCCTTCTTCATTAACATTAAACTCTGAGGATTTCCCTTTTTTGATAGCTTCCACTTTTTCCTGAATTCCAACATCATCCTTTTTAGCATCTTTTAACCTTTACAAAAGAGATGGTTGAGCAATAATTTGTGAAAGGATTGATGATGTTCCCTTCTTTATGACTCCCACATCCATATTCATCAAGTCTAAGAAGTTTGGATCCTTCTCAAATCTCATCATTGATAGAATTGCTGGGTCCTTTCTACTTAAGGCATCTGCCACCTTGTTCGCTTTCCCAGGGTGGTAATGTATTGAACAGTCATAATCCTTGATGAGCTTTATCCATATTCTCTGGTGTATATTAAGCTCTTTCTGTGTGAATATATATTTAAGACTCTTGTGGTCAATTTATATCTCACATTTCTATCCATAGAGATAATGCCGCCAGATTTTCAAGGCAAAGATCACCGCCGCCAACTCCAGATCATGCGTTTGATAGTTTCGCTCATGGATTTTCAACTGCCTTGAGGCATAGGGTATAACTTTATCATTCTGCATCAGCACACAACCTAACCCCTTCTTTGAAGCATCACTAAAAACAACAAAAAGTTCCCCACTTGTGGGTAAAGTGAGCACAGGCGCAGTGATCCGCCTCCTTTTAAACTCCTTGAAGCTTTCTTTGCATTCATCACTCCAAGAAAACTTTACTCCCTTTCGAGTTATCTTGGTAAGAGGGTTGGAAAATCGTGAGAAATATTTCACAAATCGTCGATAATATCCAGCTAACCCCAAGAAGCTACGGATATCCGTTATCGATGTTGGCCTCAGCCATCCCTCAATTGCATCTGTTTGGGAGGGGTCCACATATATCCCATTTCTTGTGATGAAATGGCCCAAGAATGAGACCTCCTTAAACCAGAACTCACACTTGCTGTACTTTTCATAGAGCTTCTCATTGCGCAAAGTCTCTAGTACAGTTTTTAAATGCTCCTCATGATCCTCCTTGGTTTTGGAGTATATTAGAATATCATCTATAAAGACTACCAAAAATTTGTCAAGGTAATATCTAAAGACTCTATTCATCAAGTCCATGAATATTTCTAGAGCATTGGTGAGTCCAAAAGGCATTACTATGAATTCATAGTGCCCATACCTTGTACGAAAAGTGGTCTTGGGGACATCTTCCTTCTTCACCCTTACTTGATAATATCCCGACCGCAAATCCACCTTGGAGAAGTATTGTGATCCACGCAGCTGATCAAACAAGTCATCGATTCTTGGGAGAGGATACTTGTTCTTTATCGTGATTTTGTTAAGTTCACGATAATCGATGCAAAGCCGCATTGACCCATCCTTCTTCTTGACAAAGAGGACTAGTGCACCCAATGGTGAAGCACTTGGGTGTATAAAACCTTTATCCAGATTCTCCTGTAGTTGTTTCTTCAGCTCTTCAAGATCTACAACAACCATTCTATATGGAGTCTTGGATATTGGTAGCACCCCAGGTATAAGTTCAATTGAGAACTCAACATCTCTTCTTGGAGTAAAACCAGACAGTTCCTCAGGAAACACTTCAGCGAATTCCCTCATAATAGGCATTTCTTCAAGGATGGTTTCTTCCTTGGACTCAATCATCTGAGCCAGATATGCGTGCTCATAAGGCAGTCATATCCATTCTTGAGATGATGGAGCTAAAGTAGATTCATCTTCCTCCTGAAACTTGTAAAGAATCAGGGTTCGATTATCCATATGAAGTGTAATTTCCCTCTCCCGACAATTTATGTTGGCTCTATATAAGGAAAGCCAATACATGACAAGAATTGCACCAAATTCTACCAGAGGGAGTATGATGAGGTTCTCCAGGAAATTCAATCCACAGACTATAACAGGGGAGGACTTATATTCATGGGATGCAATGATTTCCCCATTTTCCGTACTCACCGACATCTTTACTTCCATGATTTGTGGTGGTGCTGGGATTGTTCTACTAAACTTTTGAGATATAAAAGAATACGTAGAACCTAAATCAAGAAGTACGTTCACTATTCTTGAATGAATAACTAGCGTACCTGTCACCACTTCGTTGTCAGGGTTCACTTTGGCAGAAGTGATGGAAAAAGCTCTTCCTTGCTGCCTTGGAGGTTGTTGGTTGTCTTCGAAAACCCTTGGATTAGAACACTGATTTGAAAAATGACCCGGTTCTTTGAATTTGTAGAATTAAACAATGCGTTGAGGTTCGAACGAAGCGTTCCTCTCCTCTGTTGCAGGCGTGGGTCTTTCTTGCCGACAATTAACAGCTAGGTTCCCTTCTCTTCCACACCTGAATCATTTTCTCATCCCCTTAAGGCAATTTCTAGGGTGCTTCTTTCTGCACTTTTCGAAAGTGGGGTGCTGGATCTTCTTAGCACCGTTGGATTTATCCATCGGACCACCAGCATTAAAGTCCACCTTATGCTTCTTGTCCCCATGATACCCTTTTGATTCCCCGATCTTCATTTCGACCTTGAGGGCACATCGGACAATTTCCTCATAGCTGTCGAAGTCACAGATCGCTAATGCTTTCCGCAAGCTAGGCTTCAGACCACCAAAGAAGTGGTCAACCTTGCATTCGGGGGTAACAACAAAGCCGTAAGCGTATCGTGCAAGCCTTGTGAAGTTTTCCTCGTACGCTCCAACAAATTATTCATCTTTTTTCTTGAGGGAAAGGAAGTCCCTTTCCATCTTAAGCTGGAGGGAGCACAGAAAATATTTATCAAAAAACATCTTCTGGAAATCCTTCCATTCCAATGCCTCGATATCCTCCTCAGGCTTCGTATTTTTGATTAACGTCCACCATTGATCAGCTTCACCCTCCATAAGATAAATCGCCAGGAGAACCTTCTCTTGTTCAGAACATTGGAGGATGGAGAATATCTTTTCAAATTAGTTGATCCATTGTTCAGTGATCGTGGGATCAGATGATCCACTAAAAGCAGGAGGCCTCTATCTCATGAAGCTCTCGATAGCGACTTGTTCTTTCTTAGGGGGGGTTTAACATTCCTCTTGACCCATGTTTCTATTCAAAACTTGAGGTATCTGAGAGAGAAGCGTGACAAAGTTTGTGATTCCTTCTCCCATTGGATTGGGTATCTCATTAGTACAGTCATCACACTGATCTTCACAACGGCTGTTAGCCCGAGTCCTCCTATTACTGGCCATTGGATGGAATAAAAGGAAAGTTAGGGATAAAACCTAAAGGGTAATCCAAATACAAAAGTTGATGACTTATAAATAAACTTTTATTTCCTTACTCAAGAGTCTATAGGATTCAATCTAGGTTTTTCATGATCTACTTTCTAACAAATATTCGTAGGGGTATTTTTTTAATTACCTTAATAAGGGTTCATACTAAGCTTTTGAATTTATCAAAACATATCCCCCAGGGGTGTCTTAACCAAGAGTGCATCAAGGCCCGTTGTCATGCACTAGTTCCCGTTCGAGTCTAGCTCAAAGCGGTGTTTTCGGGTTTTACCCCTAGATACATCTGTGCCAGAGCCGCCTCTACCTGCTCGTATCCAGACAGGGATGTATTTGTTTGATAAACCACTTACTCAGTACTTACCAAAACTTAGTGATGTTTTTATTATATGTAGTATTGTATCTAAGGCTTTTCTAGGGTTTCCTAATCCCGAAAATAACTAAACCTATCCTCTGATACCAACTATGACAACCCTGATTTTATTACAAACTTAAACATGATTTATTACCTAAAACTTCACTTGATACAACAAGAATATTGAGAGGTTTAGTGTCTTTGGGGCTTAGTATCATTACATAAAAACTTGAAATATGAAATACAACATCTTTATTGAAAACTTCCTTTACATGACCACTATATTCCCTCGTACTTAGCATTACATGGGATAACCTGAGGACATGCATAAAAAAAGGGTGAGCTATAAAGCCTAGTAAGGGAGTACACATGGAATAAAATGAGGAGTAAAATACATGTTGGACAATAGGAATATCAATAGAGAATAAAAGAAACATGAACATAAATTCATGATAAAGCATGATAATCATAACATGGAAATGTGGCAACAACACTTAACATGGAATTAGCATGAGCCAAGGATAATTACACATAGAGAATTAGTAAATCCTCATTGCACATAAAGCACGAGTAAACCCTCGTTTAAATTGAATTAGCATGAGTCAACACTCATTTCACATGACGTACCATGATACTATACTTTACCCAATGCATTGGAGCGCTATAAGGGCGCACCCTTCTTAAACATTTCATTTCATGCATAAGTGTGCCACATGGATCATAAAACATGGATTCATAAAACATAATAATTTATTCCACGATAAAGGAATCTGGAATTAATACATGAAACTTTTTAATCAATAAGTAAAGTTTCATAAATGTGGATACCCTTGATGGAGAAATGGGCATGGTATCCACTACACAATGGCATTGGCTTAGAAAATCGGTGCGATTCCGGCAGCATAACGGCGTGACATAAGAATTCATAAAAATGGTTGATGAGAGAGAAAGGGGTTCCTCATCATATTTAAATGTAATGCATAGTAAGTAGGTCATATAGAGACATGTCTCAACAATTGTAATGTAATTTAGACTCATGATACAAAATTATTGCTTGAATGTAAAAGAAGAGAGAGAAGTTCCTTTCGGAATTTTGGCATAGTAACAGGTGTACATGGGAGGCATTTAATGAGATATAAAGGGGTATAAAATAATTAAAACAATTATAGGGAAGTATGGGGGAGGTCTGAAACCATACCCCATCATTCATAATTGAAATTAAAAAGGAAAAACAACTTAAAAAAAATTGGACAAAAAAAAGAGAAAGGAAGAAAAAACCCTTACTTGGAAGTGTGCTTCCAAAGGCTAGAGAGAGGCTTGTGAGAGGCTTCTTGGGAGATTGGGGAACCTTGGGAGGATTCTAGAGAGAGTATGGAAGAGGTTGGACGAACTCCAAGGGCTTTGAGTGAGGAGTAAGTGGGAGCTTGGGTGGGTTTATATAAGAAAGGCGAGGGAATTCTTTATTATTTAGGTTTGGGACCCCTTATATTAAATTAATCCAAACCACAAACCATCCCATGGTTTTTGCCGATGGTTTTTGTAAAAGATAATAGGATAACAGTATTTTATAAGTCCAAAGTCTGAACTTCTTAAAATAATAAGGTTGCTTATGTGGAGGTGAGTCACACTCCCATGGAAATTAATTTAAAAAGACAAAGTGTTGAATATGTCTTGAGGGGTCCATTAATGCTTTGAAAAGTAAGTCAAACAAACCCAAAATCACATTAACTTACTGGTAAAACACATATTGTCCGAACATAAAGATTATAATATTTTATACATCAATATTGGGTCATTATGATGTCATAAAACATATTATATATTTAAATGGTCTTTAATTTCTACCCAAAAATTTGACTGTCTCAGAAAATTATGAAAAATTCACCGTTGGATAATTTCGACATCCTGATTCCCGAAATAACATTTATTTTATGTAAATAATTTTCTAAATATGTTAATTTTCACTTTTAAAATAAAAACTGACATTTATAAAAAATTCACGGGTTTTGACAGAAATGGATTTCAAACATTAATAAAAATTTTAATTGCATTCATAAAATTATAAGATCATTTATATTTAATAAAAAATAATTTAATAATAATAATATTATTTTATTAAAATATTATTTAATTCAAAAATCCCATAATTTAATAAAATAGATTTCTTAATTAAATAATAACTAAAAAACACTATTTGTACTTTAAAAACTATTTACAATGTATCAAAAATGACTAGAAATTATATTCATTATTATATACAAAAATAATGTACATGAACATAGTACTAATTATTTGTTACATAACCCCTTAAAGCAGCCATATAAGGCTTAAAGGTAAGGTGTGCAATGGTGACAGACTCTTGGGGTGGCTCAGATAACATCGCTCGAGTGATAATTTCAATCAACTTCCACTTTTCCCGTAGACGGTCACGTTTGAGATTGACATGATGAAGCTCAGCTTGGGCTTGGTCAAGGGAGAAGCCCAAAGACGCCACCTATTTTTCGAGCTCCGAAAAATGGGCTTCGTATGGGGCAATTCTACTGGATGAGGCCATCGCTTCCTTTGTCTGAGTAAATTGGATTTGTTAAAGTCCTATATTTATACTAATCATGTGATCACTGTTCAACGACTATATTAGCAACAATCAAAATTCATAACATAAAACCAAAGAAGTTTACATTTTATATAAACATAAAGAGACTTTTAATTAGATCAAGAGAGATTTCCATTAATGAAACTTTGGGTCGTTACAGAAAGGGTTTGCTCCTGTGCCCATCTCATCTCTTGTAGTGCATGAGGGTTTCCTTTTTATGGGTATTTTACCATCTTCGAGGAACCCTCAACAAGTGGAGGGGCAGAAAATGGATTCCCGAGCTCAGACTCCACATTACCGTGGGAATGTGAACCCATGAATGCTTCGAGAATCTCCTCAAGGGTCGGGGAAACCCCTTTTTCCCTGTTTACCATGGGTATGTGAACTCAAAATGGCACGCTTATGTGCCTGAAAGTCATACCACACAGATTCGGTGGCTCTGGCAGAGGCCTCGGATCTGGGCTGATGAATAGGCCAATGAGGGAGTTGTGGAAGACTTGGCTGGATCAGAAGGATTTTACCTGGCTCTGGAAATGAGAACACCGAAGTATTTGGCGAGCCACTGAAAGGTATAGGTGGTGGCGCCCTTCGTGTGGGAAAGTGACATGTGGATGGAGAAGCCGTCCACGAACCAGGGTGGTCGGCGGACTGATTGGCATCCCACGAACCAGGACTGTTCGCGACTTCAGGTTCAATTCACGAACCAGGGTGGTTCGCAGCTTCGGGTTCAATCCGTGAACCAGGGTGGTTCGAGGTTTCAGGTTCAATCCGCGAACCAGGGTGGTTCGCGGAGGGTTCTAGGTGGGCAGCGGTGGCCAAGGGCGGCGCCGGTCGGAGGCTCGTCAGTCGGGGCTTCGCCCGCATAGGAGGGTGCTACGCAGTGCGAAGGATAAGAAAAGAAGCATAAACTCCCTGGTCCACGGGGAAGTCATCCGCAGAGGGGGTATGGTTCACTGTTCTCCTTTTTTGTTATTTTAGGTTCGTGATTCACCAATTTATTATGAATTTTCCGATTCCTTCTTAATTCATATACCTACTATGGTTCGCGGATGGGAATTTCGCTATTTACGAAATCCGAAGCCTTCCTTCAACCAATCTCCTATCCCTTCAGATCCGATTCTAGTTCTCCGATCCCCTTTTATTTCCCCCTAGGTCTCCTTTTATATAGTGGGGAAAGGAATGTATCTGTGGCCACGCGACACCTTTTTCGGAGGCCCATAACCCGATTCACAACTGACTTGGTCAATCTGCGATTTGCGGTGGGTATTGAATGCTCCCCCCCTCTGTGAGGCGAAATCAGGGAGTACTCCGCGGCTGCGGAGGGTTCCACCTCTATTCCACGAATGATAGTGGATGCGGCTTGGACCAGTCGACATGGTCTGTGGTTAGGGCGGTTCATGATGGTGAACCAGACTGGCACCCATCCTGCCTCGCGACCGCAGAGGCTCTCCACCTCCATTTCGCAAATGACAATGGTTCATGGAGGGGGTGCCTCATGGTGCCTGGCCACGTTGCGCCTCCATGGACCGGTTCGCAGACCTATCCCTTTTTTTATGTCTCTTATTTTATTATTTTCCCCTATTATTTTAGGGGATTTGGGTAAAAATTCCTTTGCGGATTTTTCAGGACCCTACAAATGCCCCCCATCGGAATGGGGTCTGATTGAAACGAAGAGGAGGCTATTCCAATGAAAAGTGGTCCTAAAACTTAGATGGTTTGCGGTAGAAAGGTGGACCCGGTAGGGGACCATGACTATAAATATGGGGAGCCCTCACACTTTTCCTTTACCGAATTTTTCACGAAACCAAAGCTCCTTCGCCTCCGCGTGTTTTCTCCTTCGTGAAGTGCCTCGTCCGCGAACTGGCAGCAACCTCTGTGAACCATTTCTTCTTCGTGGTCGCCTTCATTCGTGAACCAACTTCCTGACCACAAACCATTACTCTTAATTAATTAAAAAGTAAGTGATGGCGGGCTGCAGAGGAACTTGCTTCGCAGTTTTGATGCTCCGCGGACTAAAATCTCTTTTACAAAGTATTTGAGTCTTTCGAATAAACTCAGGATTGAAATTCCATGGAGAAACTTTGTTCGTGTTTTTCTGGCCAACGCTCCGTGGGCCAGAGCTTCATAGACTGATTTCGCGAAGGTCTGGTTCGTGAGATGATGTCATCGTGAACCATCATTCAAGATCTCCTTGTGGATTTGATTATGAAGGCTCCTTAACCATTCATTTTGTCCAGATTTTTATTCCGGAGTGATTTCTCTCATTGTGCAGGGAGAAAATATGGTTCCTCCTCATTCTACGCCGAGGCCTGCTGTAGAGCCCCTCTCAATCACTGATCAACGCCTGAAGGACATGGCTGGATCTGTTCATGATGGAGTCCACCACTCCCTACCGTCTTCCTTCCTTGCTGACCGTCTCTCCAAATCATACCAGGAATGTAATTTCTCTAACAGCCTTCCCGCCCATGGGTTCGGTTTATTGTCCGATACCCCGATTCAGGAACCCTCCCGTGACAACAATCCTGAAGCATGGATATTTACCACCACTATTCCCTAGTTTGTGATACCTACCGGCAGGCGGCCTGCCTCGAGGGGTATAGCTATCGGATCTGTGTTGAATCATCTTCCAGTATCTCTGACAGGAGAACCATGTCAACAGGAAGGAACAATCCACCGCTATCGGAGTATTTCCCGTAGTACCATGGTAAGGGACCAGCATGGCTGGCCGGCGAATCGGGATCTCTGACCGGGAGGAGCATTTAAGTCATTGGATTGGGGGTGGCCCTTCTTGGTTCGCCAAAGCTGTGCAGAATTTGGGGCAGAGTTGCGAGCCGTAGGCTTTTATGAAGCTACCTGAGTGTCCCAAACTTATACCCACTGGCCTCAAGCCCTCACCATGCTACTTATGAGTCACTGGAGCCCAGACACCAACAAATTCCATCTGGTCCATGGGGAAGTGGGAATTAGTCTGTGGGACGTCTTTCAGATTTCGGGGGTCCCCATCATTGGGAGTATGTATGACGAGTTCCTGCCTCCTTCCTCTGTGTGGGAGATCAAAGAGAGGACTACCCCCTAGTGAAGCAGCTCATTAACTAGGCTCGGAAGCACTCAGAGGATACGTCTCCAAAACATCTCATCCCATACCGTGAATGGGTCAAGGATTTTTTGAGAAAGAACAAATCTGACGAATCCACGACTCTCCCACACAGGACCACGACTTTCCCTACGATGGAGTCCCGTAAATAGGGGGCAGCTATTGGATGACTTTGGAGCAAGGCGATTTTCACGGCTGGGGCTGGGAGCTTATTCTGGATGTCGATCGATTGCTCCGCCTAGCAAATTTTCTGGCCATGTTCTTAAGTGGCTGGTTATTACCCGTGCACGAGGTTTGTGTCATGCGGGTCACTAATTTTGTCACGGCGGTACATTTGGCTACCAATAACATTATCAACCTAGCCGTCTCAATATTGGCCAGGATTTACTGGTTGCTCGGTAACATTACTGACTGGAATCAGCCAAACCGAGTGGCCGACCCTCTCCAAATTCTCTAGGGATGGTTAAGCATAGACATCAAGAACTGCTACACCTTCATCCACCCTCTTCAAGTTCCGGGCACCACATTCTGTCTGTAATTGCAACTGACCAGTGGGGTTATGCCCAAAGAGTGGGAGACCCAAGAGAAGTATAGTCAACAGATAGTTTCGAACATGCGTCTGCTATCAAGTCGAATTTCAAATTATGACTTTTTCAATTTTCATCCGTTTTCTTCCCCGGCTGGCGCAATTACGAACACCATAATAGAAGAGTTTAGAAATCAAGGATACCTCCTATCCATCCGAGAGGGTATTCTGGTGGCTCTTATTGGTGGAGAACTGATCTGTGAGGGGTACGTGCCTTGACGATTTGGGCATCAATTTGGCTGTGTTCAAGCACAGTGTCCTCCCACACTTAATGGTGCCCGTGAGAACCGTCATTTGATGGCGGCCAGACAAATGTGGTTATTGTTTACCCGGGAGGATACCGGCTATGAGGTTATGACCCCCACGCTTGCAGACTCCATGCCTTTCTTATCCAAGAATTATGCTGACTCCTAGGTACAATCATACCGGAATGGCCAGTTAGGGACATTGGTGCCCACCATCTCAAGTCCCAAACCATCAAAGGGCAAAAGGAAGAGAAAGAAGGATGGTGCTCCAACTAGGCCGGGAAAAATCCTTCGTCACCCGACTGGTCCCGTGCTTTCGGGGAAGATTTTAATAGACATGGGTGTATCCTCTAACGCCCTCAAGGATACTTGAAGGGGGTTGAATATCCCTGTCGATACTGCCTTCCCAACAGCCTGGGGCCAATGGAATGAATTTAAGGGTCGGTCAGCCTTTCGTAGCCAGTACCTCCATTTTCTGTGGAAGTACCTTCAGGAATCAGAAGTGGCTTTTGACAAGCTGGGCTATATATCCTCCCCTATTAAAATTCTTTATGATGTGGACCCAGAGCAGGTCAATCGATATTTCCAGGATCTTGAATCCTATATTTACGCGCGCGAGGGTCATGCGGTATTAACCCACCGAGTCCAGGCTATGCTGCATCCGGTGACTGATGAGGAGGGGGAAGGAAGTTACCATTCTTCAGGGGGCGATGATTTTGATGATTTACCTATCATGGCTAAAGCCAGGGAATTCCCATCCTTATCTGTGAGGTTGCACCCACTGATATCCCCAGAGAGTTCTAGAGCGGTGGCGGGATGAAAAATGTGAATATGGCCATTGGTGCCCTTACCAGCTTCTACCGCCGCCCGAACTTCTCAGGTTGATCCTCCCCAGTCGGCGATTCATTCCATGGACACATTCCCGGAGGCTTGGAGGATTTGGGATGACATTAGGGTTTGTAGTTCGGACGAAGAAGTTTGGGCGTTTCTTCAAACAGCCCCTCTTAAACTTCCGGGTATTGGGACGATCTTCGCTCCACCCCACTTGCAGTTAGAAGAGGATTTAGAAAAAATAGTCGCCTCATTAAAGGAGATGGATGCGTACATTCATTCACTCCAAAATCATATCTATGGGAGCATTCTGGTGTCTATAATGATTAGACTTCACGAATTGTACGACCCTGAGGAAGAGGTTACTCTGCTCGCCCATTCTGACTTTTCCCTCCTTTATTGTGGAGGTTCTAAGGTCTCTTCCTTTTATGAAGGGTTTCGAAGAATCTCAGGGGGTGATTCCTTCTCTGGAGTATACCCCTCGTGGTACTACGACGGGGGAGCATGTGCTTTCTCCCACAGGGGTCATCGAGGAGGGATCCCCTAGAGTAGATGGGCTCATGGAGGCGACCATCGCAGACTCAGCTAGGG
This sequence comes from Viscum album, assembly GCA_963277665.1. Lineage (NCBI taxonomy): Eukaryota > Viridiplantae > Streptophyta > Magnoliopsida > Santalales > Viscaceae > Viscum > Viscum album. Next base: position 1,719,484,130 of record OY728132.1, read on the forward strand.
TCTTTCCTCCTCCCATTCCTTCCAGAATTCTGGGCGAACTATCCCCTAGGTAGATCCAGAGACGGAAACAGTCATTCCGTTTATCGGAACGGCTCAAACAGGTAACGTCGGGTAATCTTGACTTCTCGTTTTCTCATTCGCCAACTTGCATTCTTAGATTTCATCAGTCGTTAACTGTTTGACGTATGGTGCAGGACCACTCGGGGATCTGGCTGTGGCTACCCAAGTGATTCTACCTTCCTCTTTCTTGCCGTCTGTGGAATCACCCATAACCACACTTGGGCATGACGAGATGGTGAGCCCTGCCAGAGGGGCCGGCGATATGGATGCTTTACTTCTGCCTTTACCAGTCAGAGATATGCCAGAGGAAGAACCACTGGTATCCGAGACCCCTGCTGATCCGATAACCCTTTCGATTGAGGAGGACGACGGGGAACCCATGATTGCTGAGGGGGTTCCAGATCTGATGGAGCCAACCACCCCATGTCCAACGGATCCCGTGATGATGGAGGAAGATCCTGCCATTAATCCAGTTGCTGGGAACCCGGATCGGGCCATTAACTTGTTCACCGGGGGAGTGACTTCTTCGAGATTTGTTTTCGTAGGATACCACTTGGGGATGACCTTGGAAACTGCGGGCCTTAAGCATGGCCTCAGGCCCTGGACCCCTCTGGGGGATCCCCGAATTCCCTTTCCTATCGAAGATGTGGCATCCTCTTCGAGTGGCTATCGTGATAGTGCAAAGCTTGCAGAAGCCGATGCCTCGTCGACTAGGAGTAAGTTCCCTGGTCTCCTACCACTTGCTCCTCTTTCTTCCATTTTTTAATTAGGGGTACTCATCTGTCTTATTGACTCTCAGGCTTTAGGACCAAAACCTATGGCACTGACAATTGTGTCACCAGTCGGGGGCGAAGCTACCGCAGTTCCAGGGTTTGCGGGTGAGGCCGCTTGGGTCCCTCCTTGGTGACGTTCATCCCCAAATATGTGTCCTCATCTAGGAGTGATTCGGAGCCCGATCAACAGGTCCTCTCTAGCCATCGACCCGCTCGCCAAAGGGCTTGGGAGAAAATATAGAGACTGATCTCTCAAACACCCCTGGTCGAGATGCCGACCAAATTTCCAAGGCTACGCAATTTTTTTATGTTGCAGGGATTTGAGGGCTTCGACTATCACAGTTTTTACAAAATAGTCAAGAAGGTAGTAGCTGATCGGGAGAGGCGAGGTGATTTTGAATCTCGCCTTTCCGCTTCTCAATCCGAAGCCTTCCTTTCCGCGACTCGACAGCTCTTCCTAATAGAGGATCATGACCATGCCGAGGTCGTTGCAGGGCTTCAGAGAGAAGTTATTGAGCAGCGTTCTCACCTGGAGGCGTTGAGAAACGAGATACAACAGCTGAAACAGGAAGAGACCAAAATCTCTGCCATGATTGGAGAAGGAGAGCGGCGGATGGAGGAGGAAATAAGGGAAAGCACAAAGGTGGATCAAGAGGCATAAGAATTGCGGGCGGGTGCAGAGGCTGAGACGGCCTTACTGCAGCATCTGTCTCAGACAATCGAGGATTCTCACCAACACCTGATAAAACTTTGTGAATCCACCGAAAAACTCCTGTAATCACCTTTCTCACTAGAGGAGGCTCTGGATTATGGATTCTTTTCTTACCCACTTTGTTATGGAACAAAGAAACATTTCTTTTTAGTGCCCTTTTCGCCTTTTCCTGTGATAGAAACTATTTGGTACAATTTCCGCATATGTTAATTCTCTGAACATAGAATAATCCGAGTCCAGAACTAAAAATAAATCAAGCTCTAACTTTTGCCTGGACCATGGGATCCAGCGAGCGTAGTCTGACTATTGCTAGGGTTTTATAGAAAAACCCTATAAATTTTTTTTTGCCTTTTTCTTCTTCTTTTAATGCCTTGATTTTACCTCGGCCCATTTGGTATGGACCCAGCGGGTATAACCCAGCTTTTTCTTAGGTCGCCCTTTTTGGGTTTTCGGCCTAACAGGCTTTGTGCCTCTTTCATCCATGAGCGGTTTAAAGTACCACCAACAAGACTATCACTACTAATGTTTTAGGTCGAACATATTTGACCAAATATGGTGGGGTGAGGGCCCCAATGGGGTTCAACTGATTAAAAGATGTCTTAATACCCTTCAGATGCATGTGGGGGGAAACATGTTTAAATTTGAACGGCATGCAGGGCATGTCTCAAGGTATAGGAGATGTGTCGGCGTAAAGAGGTAGGAAGAGCATTTCCTAAGTAAAAATTGCCTTTGGTAGACGGGCCATGGGCGATCAATATGCATAGCCGCTAAGGGTATGGTATGCATAATCATACAAAGGTGTCCTTAAGCCAAAGTCTTATCCATTTTTGATGGCCAGGGGACCTCATGGAAGTCCGGCTTATGGAAACCACAATGGGTGGATTGGAAAATTATGAAAACCACCAGGGGTGGCTCAGAAGGGGAATGTGACATCTGAAAGGGTTTTGAGAACATCCGTATCAATCAGAAGTGTGGAAGTAAGGTTTCCGTACTACACATTTATATAGCATAAAGGACGGTTGGGGCTTGGTGCAGTTTAAAGTCATGCAGCTGGGACATCATCTGAAATGGAATGACTTCTCCAGGTTCTCGGTAAATTTTTCAAAGAATTTCCTATGAATTCAGGTAGGATTGTGGAAGAGGTTGGTAAACTATAGATCATAGGGTTTCTGAATCCCAGGATAGAAATGGGGGCTCATAGGCCAAGAGGCATACGAAGAGAAGCATCGCCTAAGGAAATCTTGCCTTTGGTAGATGGGCCAGGGATGATCAATATGCAGAGCTGCTGAGGGCATGGTATGCATAGTCATACAAAGGTTTCCTTAAGTCAAAGACTATCCACTTCCGATAGCTGAGCAACTTTAGGGAAATTGAGGTTTGGAACCACCAGGGGTGGATTATGAGAGTTCATCTTTTTTCTGAGTACAGAGTATGGTTTATGATGAGAGGATGCCTGAATATGGGGAAAAAATCTAGACTAAACTTCATGAGAATGAGTGAATTAATTCTTTCTCACACTGGTGTAAGGCGGTGGTTCGTACAGGTCTGACCCATGTACTGAAAGATGAAGAAAGGCCTCTGTTTCTCATTGAACCCCTAACGAGTATGACTGTGTAGTTTACCGCCATGTGGTTGGGACATAATCCATGCAGTTTAGTGTCATGTGGAAAGGACGAGAGGCATTTTTAAAGGTTGATATGTAGTTTAATATCATGCAGCGAGGAGGGCTTCCGTGTAGTTTATCGTCATGCTATAAAGACAGGGATATCTTTAAAGGTTTCCATGTAGTTTAACGTCATGCGGCGAGGACGAGGGGCATTTTTGTGAAGGCTGCTCTTCATCAGAATATAACTGGTCTTGAATACCTCATATGCCCTAGACATGGAAGGGGGGGTTGATGGTGTAAATCATGGTTCTAGGGCCTCTTGGATTAGGAGAGGTGATATGGGGGCTCTGAGGCTGGTAAGCGTACGGAGCTAGGAAGAGTGTCGCCCAAGGAAATATTGCCTTTGATAGACGGGCCAGGGGCGATCAATATGTAGAGCCGCTGAGGGCATGGTATTAATAGTCATACAAAGGTTTCCACTGGTCGATCAATTTCCACCTCTGATGGCCATGAATGGTTATGAAGGGCCGCAATTATCTGGGCCACGAAGTCTGTTATTTGGCAAGGGAATGTCTGGACATGACAGGGATATCCATCCCTGGTTGCTTGTTGAGTTTCAAAGATCCCCCTGCGCTGATCTTTTCTCTTTTTTTTTCACGGGTAGGTTCCGTCATTCCATGCAGTTTAATGTCATGCGGTAAGGATGAGGTACTCCTAGTTTATCGGTCATAGAGCTCGAACCATTGGGTGACTATTGCTGTAATAACTCAAAGGATAACTGAGTCAATATGTTCTGATATACTTAGGACAAGGCGGGGGATGAAGGTTGTAAACTTCAACTTTGATCTTTCCCGGATCAGGAGGTATGGTGTGGGTGTTCTGAGTCCGATAGGCGTACAGAGCTAGGAGAAGTACCACCCGAGGAAATCTTTCCTTTGATGGATGAGCTAGCGGATATCATTATGCAGAGCCGCTGAGGGAATGGTATGCATAGTCGTACAAAGGTGTCCCCGGTTTGATAACTTTCCACTTACGATGGCCATGAATGATTATGAAAATCCACGATTGCTCACAGTGCATAGTTCGACACGTGGGGATAATGGTGTCCGGGTATACAAGAAACATCTTCACCACAATTGTACGTTGAGTCAAAGTAACCTAGTCTTGGCTTGATGTTTGTTGATGCAGGTTGCCATGTGAACCACTAGCGGACACACAGGCTAGCCAGATAGGGAAAACCTGGTAACACCTGAATGTGAACAGGGGAACGAACTTGTAAACCACTTCGCCGTAAACTTCTAGATCAAGAGGTATGGTATGGGGGCTCTGAGGCTGGTAAGCGTATAGAGCTAGGAAGAGTGCAGCCTGTGGAAATCTTGCCTTTGGTAGACGGGCCAGGGGCTATCAATATGCAGAGCCACTGAGGGCATGGTATTCATAGTCGTACAAAGGTGTCCACGGGTCGATGAATTTCCACCTCCGATGGCCATGAGTGGTTATGAAGATCCATAATTATCCGGACCATGGAGTCTGATGTATGGAAAGGATGTATCCAAATGTGCAAGGAGTATCTCCACCTTGTATTTCCATGTGTCCTGAGTGGGTCGCGATGAAGTCCGTGCAGTTTAACATCATGCAGTGAGGACAAACTCCATGCAGTTTAACGTCATGCGGTAAGGGCGACGGTGCCCCGACGTGAAAGAAAAAAAGGGGGTCCGCGTAGTTTAACATCAAGCAGTGGGGACAAATTCCGTGTAGTTTAACGTCATGTGGTAAGGATGAAGATATACACCCCGTGCAGGTCTGGTTCATACATGGTGAAAGGGGCATTTTTAACATCATTGTCCGTGCAGTTTAACATCATGCGGTAAGGATGATAAGTACACCCCGTGTCGGTCTGGATCACACACGCGGGGAAAGGGCATCTCCTTTTTTTTGAGGGGCTAGGCCAGGACTGGGGATCTTGGTGTCGCTACGTATCCTGCGAGGGTAGGAATAAAGCCATACGTAGTTCTCTGGAATGAGTACACCCTGTGCAGGTCTGGTCCATACACGGGGGGAAAGAAGGATTTTTTTTTATTTTTTATTCAGGGGGCTGGGCCAAGACTAGGGATCCTGGCGTCGCTACGTATCCTGCGAGGGAAGGAATCAAGCCGTACGTAGTTCTCTAGAATCCGTGAAGTTTAGAGTCATGCGGTGATGATGGAGTCCATACAGTTTAACATCATGTGGTTAGGACGATGGGCACACCTCGTGCAGGTCTGGTCCATACACGGGGGGATGGGAATTTTTGTTTTTGTTTTGTTTTCTTTTTCTTTCTTTTAGGTGGTTGGGCCAGGGCGTGGAATTATGGAATCACTACGTATCCTACAAGGTCATGAATCAAGTCTCACATAGTTCTCTGAAATACGATACACCCCGTGCAGGTCTGGTCCGTACACAGGGGAAGGGGGTGTTTTTAAATAACCTTGTCCGTGCAGTTTAACGTCGTGCAGTAAGGACGATCCCCATGCAGTTTAATGTCATGCGGTGAGGATGTGGGCCATACAGTTTAACGTCATGTGGTCAGAACGATCTCCATACAGTTTCTATGATAAATACTTCTTTAAGAATCTCACATTTGTAGGAGCGGTTGTAAATTGTCTGTCCATGGAGATCAGGGTATATGCTCCATTGGAGTAGACCTTGTGTACAACATATGGTCCTTCCCACTTGGGCACCAGCTTTGGAGGCTTCTTGCCGGGTATCATCAGGGTCTGGAGGACCAACACTAATTCTCCTTCTAAGAAAGACTGGAGGCAGACCTTTTTGTTGAAGGCTCGTGCGATCCGGTTCTGGTACACTTCCAGGTGGTGCAGAGAGTGCAACCGCTTCTCATCTAGCTGTTCCAATTCACCTAGCTGCTTTTCTGACTGCTCATCATCATATAATCGATCACAGATGGCAATGTTGAGTGAGGGAATTTGGAGTTCAATGGGCAGTACCACCTCCGTGCTGTACACCAATGAGTACGGGGTAGACCGTGTAGCGGTGCAGATTGTGGTTCGATAAGCCCACAATGCATGGAGGAGTTTATCCAGCCATGACTTCCTATCTTTGTCCACCATTTTCTGGAGGATGTTTGACAGGGTCTTGTTAAAAGCTTCTATCTGTCCGTTGGCCAATGCATGGTAGTGAGATGAGTGGCTAGCCTTGATACCATACTCGTGGTATAGATTTTCCAACTCAGGAGAGTAGAAATTGGTGCCATTGTCCATCAGTATAGTATGAGGGACACCAAATCTGGTGATGATATTGGCCTTCACAAAGCTGAAAATATTTATTGCCCCGACTTCCTTGAGGTGTACAGATTCTGCCCATTTGGAAAAGAAGTTAGTTGCCATGAGGGCATACTTCATCTGTTTGGCCATGGTGGGAGGATATGGTCCCATGACGTCTATCCCCCAGATGAAAAATGACCAGAAGTACTTAGCTTGATGAAGCAACTCTGGGGGCTGGTGTATGAAGTTGGCATGAATCTGGCATGAGTGTCATTTTGCAGTAAAATGCTCTCACTCTCATGCCACTGTAGGCCAGTAATACCCAAGCCTTTGAACCTAATGGGAAAGCTGGTCCCCGGTTGATGTGCTCCACACGCTCCTGCAGGTACTTCAGTCATGACGGTAGTGGTTTCTTCTCTGTCAATGCATCTGAGGACCACTCCATCGAGGCGTTGTTTTTAGAGGACCTCTTGCTGACCCACACCACCATATAGGACAAAATTGATTGCCCTTCTCCGTATTTGTTCTCGTTCATCCCTTTATGATGGAAGCTCTCCTCATTGAAGGTAGTTCGTGATGGGGGTCATCCAGCCGGTAGCGGGAGAATATGGCTTGGGGACAGGACTGACTTTGTGGATCTCTTCCATCTTAGGTTGAACAAATGGCAGTACCATTCGACGGTGAGAAATAATGATAACCATTTCATCCTGGTCTGGGTCGGCTAGGGCTGTGGTCACGTTGGCTAATGCATCAACCTGAGCATTCTGGGATTAGGGAATATAAGTCAATGTTGGTTCTATGGAGAACTTGGCCATTAACCATCAGACATGGTCAAACAAGGGGATCAACTCTTCCTTTTTAATAGCATAGTCACCATTGACTTTCTTGATGATGATCTCCAAGTCACCTTTTACCTCAAGGTGTTGTACTCATGCTTGGAGTGTGAGTTCTAGGCCTGCAACGAGGGCTTGATATTTCGCTTCATTGTTCATACAACCCTCTGATAGGAGGAAGGAATACGGAAAAAATTCCTTTTTTGGGGACACAATTATTACCCCCAGACCCACTTTGTTGAATCAGGGATCCTCCATCCTCTTCCTGGTGGGCCCTTCGGGACACGCCATCAATGTACATTTCCCATGCTGGGAACTCCCCTTGAACCGAGAAGATATCATTATCTGGTAGTTCAACGTCTTGTGTAGTGGTCCCTGTTGAAGGGTTCTCTACCTGAAAGTATGCTAATGCCTGGCCCTTGATGGATTTTTGAGGCATGAACTAGATGTCAAATTGTTGCTGGATGACCGCCCATCGTGATAGGCGTCTGGTTAGCATCTGGTGACTGAGGATGTACTTGAGAAGGTTACTCCACAAGTTCAAATGGACCTCATGATGCTGCAGATAATGTCGCAGCTTTTGAACCGCAAAGACCAAGGCCAGAAAGCTCTTATCGATATTTGAGTATCGAGTCTCAGCATCAATCATGGTTTGACTGAGGTAATAGAGACTGTTTTCACGGCCGACGTCATTCTTCTGTGTGAGGAAGGCTCCCAATGACCATTCTAGGGACGTCACATATAGAATGAGAGGCCTTTCTTCAACTAGGGTAATGAGCACTGGTGGGATTAAGAGGTACTTTTTCAAGTTGTCGAACGCCTCATGGAAGTCATTCATCCATTGGTACGTGACCCCCTTCTTCATCAACCTGGTGAAGGGAAAACATTTGCATGCCAGGTTGGCTATGAACCGCCTAATATAGGCTAGGTGTCCTTGGAATCCCCTCAGCTTAGTGAGATTTTGAGGGGGCGGCAGGCTCATGATAGCCTTTTTCTTCTCAGGGTCGACTTCGATGCCGTGATGGCTTACAAAGAAGCCAAGAAATTTCCTTGAGGTAACCCCAAAGGCGCATTTCAGGGGGTTCATCTTCAAGCTATGCTGTCGGATCTTGTTGAAGACGGTCTCAAGGTCCGACAGGTGTTCTGAGCATTGTCTGGACTTGAACACTAGGTCATCCACATAACATTCAATGAATTTCCCCAGGAACGGATTAAAGATCCGATGCATGGGATGCTGATACGTGGCGCCAGCATTCTTGAGACCAAAGGGCATGACCCTGTAACAGAATACCCCTTGAGGGGCCCTGAAGGCAATGGATTCTTCGTCTTCTTGGGTCATCCTGATTTGATTATATCCAGAATATCCTTCCATGAAGGATAGAGCCTCATACCCGGCCGTCGCATCAATTAACAACTCAGTGATTGGAACCGGGAAGTCATCATTCAGACAATGCCGATTAAGGTCTCTGAAGTCAATACAGATGCGGATTTTCCCGTTATTTTTCTTGACAGGTATGATGTTGGCCAACCAAATGGGGTACTTGACTTCCCTGATGAAGCCTGCTTTAATGATCTTATTGAATTTAGCCTCTATCTTGGCAGCATGTGAGGGGTGTGTCCTTCTAACAGCCTGTTTGTAGCCCCAATGGTCTTCTAGAAGACCCAGGTGATGCGTTGCTTCCTCGGGATCAAGCCATGGCATTTTCATGTAATTCCATGCAAAGACATCCCGATGTTGCCTTAGGAAGGAGGTATATACCTCGTGTTACTTGGGAGACATGGACGCGCTAATGAGAGTGGGCCTCGAGTCTTCTTCGGTACCCAGGTTTATTTCCATGAGCTCATCCACAGTGGTGGAGATACCCTCCTCAAATGCGGGAGGTGCATCTCTGAGATCTTCACCATCTCCTTATCCCAAGTCCTCATCCTCTTGATCTGACGAGGATGGAGTTTCCGGTTTGAGCCTTCGAGAGTTTGAGGGAGAGGCATCGTGGGCATCCCTGCTTGAGTATTCGTCCCCAAATCGAGGGTTGGTAGATGTTTCTACATTGTCGTGCTTATACATCATGGCTGAAGTCATTAGGAAATCCGAATGCATGTCCAGACTCGAACTCCTACTCTCAACATGGTTTATGGGCAGGACATAATCTCTACCAAGCTGCCTGAGGGGGTCATCAAGGACCATTTCCAGGCCATTTGGAGAAGGGATCCAGTCGACGTCGTCGATCAAAGGCTTCTTGTTCTTTTGCTCATAGAACCCAGTGTCGATTTAATGTGACTCCGAGAGATCGAAAGGGGCCTTGTCAGTGTGTAACATCCCGCTTTGTCCATTGACGCAGTACTTGATACACCGGTGGTAGGATGAAAGAACAACCATGTGTTTATGGAGCCATGGCCTTCCCAGTAGGGCATTGAATGCTGTGCTCTGCCGGACCACTAGGAATTCTATGTAGGCTACCAGGTCACCAAAATGGGTCTTTAGCTTCATCTATTCCATTGGTTTCTGTTCACTCTTGTCTTAACCTAACAAAGTTGTGGCTGAGGGAATTAGATCATCCTCACTGTAGCCCAACTTACGGAGTGTCCGTAGGGGAAGGAGGTTAACTCCAGAGATATTATCTATAAAGGGTTTTCGTATCTCAATACGATTCAGCGTGCTAGACACATATAGCGGTCTGATGTGTCCTTGCATGATGAAATCTTCATCCTGATCGGTGAAGGAAATCACCGCATTGCATTCAGCCGGGCCAGTCTCCGCCTGATAAATCTCAGTGGAAACTACCTCGGCTTGGAATTCCTAGGGGCTGATCAAAGCATCAATACGAGCCTCCCTAAGGTTGGATGAAAAACCCATGGCATCCAGGATTGAAAACTTGGCTGGTACAGACACCAGCTACTTAAGGATTTCATATTTTTGCTCCAACGGTCGATGCTTCTCCGTTGGCGGGAGAGTCTTAGCTGGTGCTTTGGGAGTTGGAGCATTCGATGAGGAGGGACCAGCCATGGGGACAGATGTCGATGGTGTTCCTGCTTTTTGAGGATTTTGTCTGGCCGGTCTGTTTGTACACACTAGGCGGCCAGGCACTTGCTCCTCCTCTAGTGGGTATCGTAGAATAACAGGGCCAGAGTGGCTGCTTGTGGAGGTGGGGGGCATTCTCTCTCTTGCTGAGTCCGCTGAAGGGCTCTCCCACGGGTTTCCACAATATTGAAGGTCTGGGCCAGGGTCTAACCATAGGGTTGGTTTCGGCCGCGGCTGCACCTCCCCTAGTATCCTCTACCTCTGCGATTCCTCCTCCCGGCTCCTCGTGCAGGGAACTCGGGTTCGTAGTGATACCCTTCGTCAGGGAATGATTCCATGAGATGGATGACATTGATAGAAACACATATTGACTCCTCATCCTCTGACAGGTCAACCTGGTCGATTGTCTCTGATGGTGCCATTTAGTGGGTCGGTGCCCGTGGTTCCAAATTTGAGGGCATGAAATCTGCCAGGGTCTGGACTAACCTTGGCCCCACCGCGGACTGCTCCTCTTGTGATTGTTTCCTCCTTCGACTCTTCTTGGATGACTAGCTCGTAGAGGATTGTGAGGCCGATGCTGTCGGCTCTGCAGCTTCAGGGGCTATTAGTGGCAACATCGGCTACTGTAGTTGAGCTTGGAGTATGCCCTGGGCTCGGTTGATAGTCTTCCGAGTCATCCATTTATCAAATTTCTACCCCTGTTTGCTGGTGGCTTTCTGCCACCCCTCCTCTTTTCCGGAGTCGGTGGTAAAGATACATGCCACATGTGCTGGGGGTGGTCCCAGCTCGACTCTTCCGGAATCTACCATCCTCTATAGGAGGTCTTTGAAGAAGAAGACTTCTCGGATACTATGCCCCAACATCCGATGGTAGGGGCAGTAATCTGGCATGTCATCATGGTCGAATTCTTCAGGTTTCCTTGGCTCTGGGAGGTGGAGAAAATTACAGTTCATGGAGGCAATGAAGTAGCCATGAACTTGATCATCTTGGAATGAGTATACTTTTTGTCTTCTCTCCTCAAACTGGTTCTGCTTCGATCCTATTTTATTGTCCCGTTTAGACAGGGGTGGCCGCTGATATGCAGGGGTCCCTTGACGATTTGGCAGAGGCCTGAGTGGCGGAGCGGGCACAGGGGCCGGCTTGAGTGTGACAGCGGACGCTTCAGCTCTAGGAGATCTCTTAGCAGGAGCCTGCGAGGCTATTCAGGACTTTGAATTAGTCCGCTGTAGGGAGTCCTCAATTATCTGGGCAATAGCCGAGAGATGGTAGAAGCTAGTGGTGCACTCCACCGGTATGAGTGGTGTTCGCAGCTCATCTCTAAGATTATCGATGCATATGGATAGCATATCATCTTGAGGCATTTCCCTATTCAGAGAATAGGTCATACCTTTCCATCTGGTAATGAAATCTGAGACCCTCTCGTTCTCCCTCTGCTTGCAGTTCATGAGATCGCTGACTGTTGTTTTAGGCAGCGTTGAGCTGAAGTGGAACAGGAACTGCTGCTGAAGGTCCTCCCAGCTCTTTATCGACTGGGTCGGCAGACTCGTATACCATAAGAAGGCGGATATTTTCAAGGTATGTACGAAGCATCTGAGTTTAACTGCTTCTTGTTGTTCTGGAGTCCCCATCATAGGGTCTCCATAGGATGCGTAGTGCATCAAATGATGCTCTGGATCGCCTGATCCATTGAATATGGGGAATACAGGGCTCCCAAAATTGGGTGGAGGTGGTGTGTTAGTCACCCAATATGGGTAAGGTTTTTGCTCCGGCTGTATCGGAGCACGTTGACCTTCCATCGCTTCCAGTCGAGCTGTTAATGCCTCGATGGTATTGGTGAGTCTCTAGTTTACATCCTGTTGGGCCCGGTCCTGGGCAGGCATAGCCCGAGGCATTTCCTGAGGATCCGGATTGGCCGGCACCAAGGGAGCATATTCTGTTCGGGATACCCTTAGAGGGTTTGGGTGTACTTGCTCTGGTTTCCTCCTAAGTGGAGGGAAATCCTGGTATTCGTCTGGATCCACATCTAGGTAGCTGGACGGTCCAGGTGCCTCATTGGGCAAGAGCCCTGATCGTGCTTCGTTTTTCGGGGCAAGCCTTAGCCTTTGAGGTGCACTTTCTAGGAGTTCATGATGTGGTTCTTCTTGGGACACACTTTCAATAAGGTGGTTCCTCTGGAGAAGCTCATCATTAAGCTGCCTCAATTCTTTCATCTCTTCTTCTAGTCGAGCAAACCTCTCTTCAAGTGTGAGTGGCTCGTTTTTATCAAGAGAGGGGGTTGGGTTAAGGTTAACCATCCCTTTTTTATTGTCCTTGTTGGAAGCTCGCAGGGTAGGAGAAGGGATGTTAGCTAAAGGGGCGGCCATATTTAAAGTGGCCCTCTGGTTCTGGGTGTGTGCACCTGGGGGTTCATTGTGAGTCACAGCCTGACCGAAACCGTCGTCTCCCGACCTATCTGGATTTGCATTTTCTCCAGTGTTACCCACAGGGTTAGCTTCTATGGCGTTGATGAATGCATATTGCAGAGTGGAGGGGACGTCATCTTCCAAATAGGAAGAGGATCTCCAGCGTCTTCTACTGTCCTTCCCTCTCATGACCTGGGATTGCCCTCAGACTTATTGGCGAAGAGTGACGTGGAGAGTTCTTTGATGTGACCTTATGGTGTGCCTTCCTCTTAGAGGGGATGATGATTCATATGATGGGATAGGACGAGAACCTCCTCTCCTGACTTTCCTCCCTAGATGAGAGAATACCGACTCTCATGGGGGAGGTTTTTGTTGAGGGGGGTAATAATGCCCCCATCCCTGAGGGATGTGGTTGGCTCCATTCCCTGGACGTTGAGTCTCTTCTCAGTTTTATTGGTCTTATGGGGGAATTTGTTGTTAAAAATTCCCCCAGCCCTGCAGGCTGGGTTTGACCCTGGATTGCGGCAGTGGCTGCGGCTATCACGACCTGCCTGATCTCACGTGCCCCCATCCGGGGGTGAACCGGATCTGGTGCTGAATTCACCTGTGGATCAGTCCCTTCTGGGGAGGCAGGAAGAGATCATTGATTGGACTCTCTTAGGCGAGAGGCCTACTGTATGCTCTCGGTGACATGATTTAGGAGTTTTTGAATGTCTCGTTTCCTCCAGGCTTGATGCTTATGGGACTTACTCGAGGCCCAACTCTGTTGAGTGTGTTGTCTTTCCTGAACAGGGGGTCCACCCGATTGCTGTCTTGATGTGACGACGTTGCAAGACACCATGCCAAATGGGTTCTTATGGGCAGGGAGCGGAGTGAAATGTAGAGCTCCGTGTTCCCCCCAGCCCCTGATATGGACTCCCAATGGAGCGTCACTGATGAGGCGGCGCAGCTGGTGCAGTGCGCGGAGGCAAGCTGCCTCCATATTCTCTTTGCGCCTCCCGGGGCATTGTTGTCATATCGAGGGAAGGGCCTCCAGGTCGATGTGAAGCAGGAGTTCCCCTATCGTCTTGACATGGTCTACATACCCTTCATAGGGAAGAAAGCTCGATTTTAGCTGGAGGAGGGTTGTCCATATATTATAGCGGATGTCGCACATGCATTCTTCCGACAACTCTCTGGGTATGTCGTACTGAGAGGTGGCCGTGGGCCAAAACATAACTGGTATATCATTCCTGGCCAGTCGTTTCCTCCAGTGCAGTATATCGGTATATTCCTCCGCTAGTGATTCCTCTACCTGGTCAGCCCAACGAAGGCTCTCACTGTAGTCGGAGGCAGTGGGACCTGTAGGTATCGAATTTCCTTGTGGGTGATTCCGAGGTGGTTCAGAAGATGAACACGGCCTTGGAACGGATCCCGATTGAAGTATGGCGTCATTAGCGACAAGCTGGGAATCTGACATGCTCGATCCTGTCCTTCTGAGTGCCTCGGCATACAAGGGCCTTTCAGTGCTTGATTCGGCAGGAGGAGGACCTTCTTATCGATATAATATGTCATCGTGGGGAGGAACTTCGCAATGACGACCGTAATGGTGAGGACTACCATTACTGCTTGATGCTTCACTGCATAGAGGACTTTTACAATGTACACCCTGGGGAGGACCTCCAAGGCATGTTGCAGCAAGGGGAGGACCTTCTGGCTACATAGCATTGTTACGAGGAAGACCTTTGCAACAACTTCCATTATGGTGAGGATGACCATCATGGCTTGGTGTTCGACGTGCATCTTGGGGAGGACCTTCAGGACACGCCGCAACAAGGGGAGGACCTTCTTGTTGCTTGGGGCCATTGCGGGGAGGACCTTTGCAATGGTGGCCATGGTGGCGAGGACTACCATCACAGCTGCAGCAATGGAGAGGACTACCATTACTGATGCTGTAGGGAGAATATCTGTAGGATATATCATGGGGAGGGCCTCCAGAATGTACCGCAACGAGGGGAGGGCCTTCTCATTGCTCGACGTCTCTATGGGGAGGACCTCTATTATCAGGGTGGCGAGGACTACAACTGTGACCTGATTCCTAGCTACGTGGAGTTCTGTTGCAGCGTAACCCCTGGGGAGGACCTTCAGGGCAGGCCACGACAAGGGGAGGGCCTTCTTGTCGTGATGAGACGTCACTAGGGGAGGACCTCTATAGTTTTGACTATGATAGCGAGGACTACCATCATAATCTGTGGTCCCACTGCATGGAGAGTGATTGGAGTGTATACCCCGGGGAGGACCTTCAGGGTGGACCACAGCAAGTGGAGGACTTTCTTGCTGCTCAATCTTCTGGTCATGTAGAGGGTTTCCGTGACTCAAATCAAGAGATAATCTCTCATGACCGATCGTTATATGCCTGTGGGGGAGGCCCCCATTGGTGCTCTGGGGAGGACCTTCAGAGCTGCTGGTAGCACCATTGTGGGGAGGACCTTCGCAATTGCTACTGCCACTAACATAATATGGTAATGGGTGGGCAGGGTTTTGAGCCTTTGATGCGTGATTAGCGGTGTCGAAAACCCCATCTTTGAGCAGAGCAGAGTCATGAACCCGCTCTTTATTTTCCAGCTACCTTTGATGCGTTCGGGGCGCTCTTTTGCGGGCAGCAGGGACCATCTACTGTCGACAACGGCCTTCACCTCCTTTGGGTCCCTATCTAATTGGGTCCCGTGACATTTCCGGGATGTGTTGATGAACATATTGACTTTTAGTAGGAATATATTCCTGCTCTGGAGCATCCACCGTGATGGACGGGTGTCCCCCAGTTGGAACGAGTGAAGCTGCTTGATCCAGTTTCCCTTTCATCGTGAAATATAGCCGACGACCCTACTAGGCTAAAGAAGGGATGCAGATCTGCTCTGAGGCGGCTATCTCATCTCTTAGATGAGTCGCCTCAATTGGAAAGATGGGAACATGGGCCCGAGTCCTTGCTGTCGCCGTCGATGCAATTACATGCTGGAAAGTCTGCAAGATATGATCTGGGATCGATACCTGCTCCTCCATCATTGCCAGGATATGTAGAGAGACATCTTTGGCTGGAATGGGTATGAAGGCCCATTCCGGTATCGGAGTAGGAATATCCTGCTCCGGTCCTCCAGTGGTCAGTCGGTACTGATAATTCTCCTGTGTCGGGGCAGGTGAACGAATCTGCCCTTATAATAGGATACGCTAGTTTCTCTCTCCGTTTGCCACCACATTGGGGTGGCGGAATTTACTTGCAACCATAGGGAACTGGCCCTTCATATATTGGTTTCCCACCGTATCGATTTGGTGGCCTCTGTTGGTGGGGATACGTGCCCGCCTATGATTTTTCGCCACATCTGGGTGGCGGGCTTTGTTGATCGCCACCATATCAGGATAGCGGGTGTCTGAAGCAACTGCTGGGAGCTGGTCCTGCAGGTGCCGGGTCACCACCATGTTAGTTTGGTGGGATTCACGACCCTGGGCAGGGAGAGGTGACTGCCTAGTAAGTGTCGTCCTTCGTGAGCGATGGGCTAGATGGAGCTCGGCGGGGATGCGTGCCAGCTTGTATGATTCCGCCATATCTGGATGGCATGCTTGGGAGGAGCAAACAGGTGTAGGTGCCTGCTCGTGGTACGTCTCCGTGACTGGGTAGCGGAGATCCTCCTCAGGGACCAGGGTGATAACCGGCCCCCGATTGTATGTCCGTCGCCCTCGTCGGGCGGTATGAGGGGATGGAGCTCAGGGAGTGTGGGTCTGAATCCTTGGGGAGAGATCCTCCTAGGCACGAGGATGTCGGGTCGCAGCGTGACCGTGATGATGTCTTCCGGCGGGGGCCTTGGAGCGAAACCCCCGTTTAGTGGGGATGAAGTCCTCAACGTCGAACTCATCCACCTCCTTAAGATAAGGGAGGTATGCATTGTCCCATTCCAGGGATAGACTCTCGAAATGGTTGGAGACAACGACAGGGGATGTCTGGATCCGCCTTTGCGGTCGCTGCTGGGCAGGAGACCGACGAATATTGACGGATTGGTGGTCGTGCATGGACGCCTCCACCATTGAGAGAGTACCATTCACGTGGTACTCTCAGATTAGTGCGTCCGAAACCCAGCGTTGAAGATGTTGGGTGGGTGATGGGGTCCTCCGTTGTTGAGGAAGTCTCATCCTTGCGTCGTTGGAAGCACGCACTTGTGAGTTCCTTTGTGATTCCATTGGATCGAAGGGAGTTCTAAAAGCAGTGGTTGTGAAACATTTTATAAAATACAAGCAGCAAACCCGTCAAAGTAGCATCTCATAATCCCATGCGTAATTGATGACCTCGCTTGGCCCTCCTTTGGAGCATAAGGGGGCACTGGGTGAGATTAAGTTGAATCTGTCATGTTTGGTTAAAGATTCACGTCAGGTTCACCATTTTTTGTTTTGCTCTGGGTTTCGGCCACAAAACACCCAACGGCTCCGTATCCAATGATTGATGGACCTACTTTCCAAAGGCAGGCATTCGCCGGATGGTCTGACCAACGACTCTTAAGAACTCACATTGGTTGAGAGGATGGGAAGTTAGGCTCATCACACCCTTTTTTGGGGGGGGGGGAATTATTTCCTATTCCGGGACTCTCTTATAGATTTAAGACGTATTCATATGTTCACGAATCTTTGGTTTATACCCAAACATAGTATCCATAGATTTAACCTTGATGGGAAATAGTCAACTGGACACAGGGGTTCAGAATCATTTATACCTGAGGTTTACCATCCCTCACTGGATTAATGACCCCGAAGGGTTGGAACTCGCTTGAGGAGACACTAGGAGTGGCGCGGTGAACCGATGTGGGGATGATCAGATTGACCGGTTGTTGGGCTTGAACCTCAGGGAGGCTTCCTACATACCCTATCTAGGAGGCAGGGATCAAAGTCCACGTAGTTCGCATAGGATTGGGGCTTACACTCTGAGGATGCCCAGAATGATGGATTGGGGCTTACACTCTGAGGATTCCCAGAATGATGGATTGGGGATTACACTCTGAGGATGCCCAGAATGATGGATTGGAGCTTACACTCTGAGGATGCCCAGAATGATGGATTGGGGCTTACACTCTGAGGATTACCATAGGAGGATTTCATGGTCGATGATTACTCTAAGCCCACATGAGTCATGCTCATTATGGGAAACAAGAGGGAGCAGGGACCAGAGGATCATGTCGCGAAAGGTGCGTCCGTGAGAAGCAGAGTGAGGCTTACGCATGAGGGCGGCCTAGGCTGATGAATTAGGGCTTACACTCTGAGGAGGCCCAGAAGGTCGGGGCTTACTCCGAGATGGATGCCCGGAGTGACAAAGCCCAGTGGGAGAGGGAAAGGGGGTGCTCCTGTTCCCATATCCTCTCCTGCAGTGCACGAGGGCTTCCTTTTGATGGGTATTTTACCATCTTCGAGGAACCTTCAACAAGTGGAGGGGTAGAAAAGGGATTCCCGAGCTCAGACTCCACATTACCTTGGGAATGTGAACCCAGGAATGCTTCGGGAATATCCTCAAGGGTCGGGGCAATCCCTTTTCCCCTATTTACTATGGGTATGTGAACTCAAAATGGCGCACTGATGCGCCTGAAAGTCATACCATGCGGATCTGGTGGCTCTGGCGGAGGCCTCGGCTCGGGGCTGGCGAATAGGCCAATGAGGGAGTTGTGGAGGACCTGGTTGGATTAGAAGGATTTTACCTGGCTCTGGAAATGAGAACACCAAAGTATTTGGTGAGCCACCAAGAGGTATAGGTGGTGGCTCCCTTCTCATGGGAAAGTGCCACGCGGCTGGAGAAGCCGTCCGTGAACCAGGGTGGTCCGCAGACTGATTGGCGTCCCGCGAACCAGGATGGTTCACGGATTCAGGTTCAATCTGTGAACCAGGGTGGTTCGCGGCTTCAGGTTCAATCAGCGAACCAGGGTGGTTCACGGAGGGTTCTTGGCGGGCAGCGAAGACCAAGGGCGATGCCGGTCGGAGGCTCGTCGGTCAGGGCTTCACCCGCATAAGAGGGTGCTACGTGGTGCGAAGGATGGGAAAAGAGGAATAAACTCTGTGGTCCATGGGGAAGTCATCCGCGAAGGGGGTATGGTTCGCGGTTCTTCTTTTTTGTTATTTTAGGTTTCCGGTTCACAGATTTATTATGCGTTTTACGATTCCTTCTTAATTAATATACCTACTGTGGCTCGCGGATGGGAATTTCAATGTTTGCAAAATCCAAAGCCTTCCTTCAACCGATCTCCTATCCCTTTGGATCCGATTCCAGTTCTCTGATACCATTTTCTTTCCCCCTCGGTATCCTTTTATAGAGCGGGGAAAGAAATGTATCTGTGTCCATGCAACACCTTTTGCGGAGACCCATAACCTGATTCACAACTGACTTAGTCAATCCGCGATTTGCGGTGGGTATTGAATGCTCCCCCCCTCCACGAGGTGAACTCAGGGAGTACTCTACGGCTGCGGAGGGTTCCCCCTCTATTCCGCTAATGACCGCGGGTGCGGCTTGGACCAGTCGACGTGGTCCGCGGTTAGGGCGGTTCATGACGGTGAACTGGACTGGTTCCCATCCTGCCTCGTGACCACAAAGGATCTTTGCCTCCATTTCGCGAACGATAATGGTTCACGGAGGGGGTGCCTCACGGTGGCTGGCCACGTTGCACCTCCATGGACTGGTTCACGAACCAATCCCTTTTTGTTATGTATCTTCTTTGATTATTTGCCCCAATTCTTTTGGGGGATTTGGGTAAAAATTCCTTTGTGGATTGTTTAGGACCCTACAGTAATAATTATGATTAATTTGAAATAATTTGTAATAATTTGTAATAATTAGGATTAATTAGAAATAAATAGTAATAATTAGGATTAATTAGAAATAATTTGTAGTAATTAATAAAAATTGTTAATAATTAGTAAAAAATAATAACAATTAGTAAAAATTACTAAAAATTAGTAAAAATTAGTATTAATTTGTAACAATTAGGATTAATTAGTAATAAATCATAATAATTTTGAGTACATTGATAAACTGGAACAATTTCCTATGGATTAGTGGCATTCCTTGTGATCGACACCTCATATACTTATAGCTTTCTCCCATTGAAATTATTATGAAAAATCTTCTCAAACATAAATAAAAGTAGAGTTTTCATAGTGATTTAAGTTGTAGAAAGTTACAAGGGGGTGAGACATCGGAAAAAAGAGTCTCTTTTACCCGATGACTCATCTCCTTGCAAATTTCAGTGGCTAAAATTACTATGAAAAGTCTAATATGACGTATGGATATTCATTTTTGTATGCATGAGCATGGAGAGCAGTACGGCGAGGCCTCCCTTTTCTCTATCCTCGTGCATACAAAAATGGAAATTATTACGTCAGATTATAATTTTCATAGTGATTTTAGTCGCAGAAAGTTGCAAGGGGATGAGTCTTCAGGCAAAAAATCTTCCACCAATCTTTTGGAAATTGTGCCACCAGTAATTAACAATAATTAGTATAAAATACCTGAAATTAATAATAATTAGTGGTAATTAGTATAAATTTTTATAAATGAGTGTAGATTAGTATTGAAGCTTAAAAAATAGTATAAATAACTATATAATAATTTAAATTATTATAAATTTCTAGAAAAGAGAATTTAATTGTCTTTTATTTTTTGGATCATGTTTATCTTATATCTAATTATAAAAAATAAATAATTATTTCATATATTTTAGAAAAATATGGAATGAGGTAGTCAACACCAGTCATTATTAGATAACCATGCTTGAATAAATCAGATTAGAAATCCAAATGATTCTGGTTTAAATTCTGTATATATTGTGCGTGTTCAAGATTTCTTATCATTTGCATCATCGAAATCAAAATTTGTTTCAGAAGGGAAAATTAAGTGTGCTTGTAAAAAATGTTCTTCGAGGATGTATGACACATTTGACAATGTTAGAGGTCATTTATTACGTTTTTGTTTTCAACTATATTATGTTTTTTGGTATCAATATGGTGAATGCAATTCCAAAGAAGATACTAATTATTTGGTTTTGGATCCAGCATGGTTTTAAAATTTAGTACATGATGTGGTAGGTCCATCTGTTCAACAAACTACAACTCATGATTATATTTATTTAAATCTTGAGTTGGAACCATCTCATTTATATGAGTTTTTGAGGTTTTTTGAGGATGCCTTATATCCTGGTTGCAAGATAAGAAAGTTTGAAGTAGTTTCTAAATTTATGACTATTAAATCAGATAATGGAATTTCAAATATTTGTTTTAATAAGATATTATCTTTGTTAAAAACACTGCTACCTAAAGGAAATGTGTTGCCTATAAATTTTTATGAGAGCAAGGGGCTGGTTCGTAATCTGGGTCTTGGTTATTAGAAGATTCATGCATGTTCAAATGACTGCATCTTATATTATGGTGAAAATGATTCATTGGATATTTGTCCTAAATTTGGATAATCAAGGTATAAAGAAGCTTAACCAGGGAATTGTTGATTTTTTCATATAGATAAATTGATATATTGCCCTCTCACACCTAGATTAGAATGTTTATTTATGTCTCAAAACACAGTATCATTGATGTCATGGCACAGAATGAAAATTTCAACTAGTAAAAGCTTAAACCATCCCAATGATTGTGATTCATGGAAACATTTTGACCAAGTGCATCTTTATTTTTCTTTAGAATCCTAAAATGTGTGATTATTTATTTCTACTGATATTTTTTTCCATTTGGTTTTTACAGTAGTCAGTATTCATGTTGGACTGTCTTTATAACTCCATACAATGTACTTCCATGGATGTTGCTAAATGAGTCATATATCTTTTTAAACTTATTAATTCCAGGTCATCTGAAAAAGAATATTCGTATTTATTTGAAACCATTGATTGATGAGTTAAATTCACTGTGGAGTAATAGTGCCAGTATATATGATGTTGCTTCGAAACAAAACTTCCTATTAAAAGCAGCATTGATGCGGACAATTAGTGACTTCCCAACATATGGTATTTTATCTAGATAGATTAAACATGGTCTAAAATCATGTATGTACTATATTAAAGACAATAAAGCGTTTATGCTCATCAATGGAAAAAAACATTTTTTTGAACTCTCATCAAAGATTTCTTCCAACCGATCATCCTTTTAGAAGAAAAAAAAATATCATTTCAGAAAAAAAAAACAGTTGAAAAAGATGGGCCTACAACAATAATATTAGGTACAAAGTTATAATCAATTGTATCTTTATTACCACCCATCATATTTGGATCAACAATAAACCAAAAAAAATTGATGGGTTTGGAAAAGAGCATAATTGGATAAGATAGATCATTTCTTGGGATTTTCCATATTGGTCTGATTTGTTGGTCCGTTACATGTTGGTTGTGATGCATATTGAGAAGAACTATTTTGATAATTTATTTCATACAGTTCTGGATACACCAGGTAAGACCAATGATAGTGTAAAGGCTTGATTAGATCTTGTCCAAATTTTTAACTGACTGAAACTTGAACTGTTTGAAAATGTCAGATCACAGAAGTTAATGAAGCCAAAAGCAACTTATACACTGTCCAAAGAGAGTCACTTATTATTTTTTCAGTGGATTGAAGAGTTGAGACTTCAAGATAGTTATGATTCTAATTTGAGAAGATGCTTCAAAAAATGGTTATATTACCAGATTGAAAAGTCGTGACCATCATGTTTTAATGGAAAGAATTCTTCTGATTGGATTAAGAGGTTTGTTAAATCCTATTATTTGGGATGCACTAACATACATGACATATTTTTTTCGAGACATTTATGCATTGAAAATAGACTATGATGCAGTAATAAAACTATAAAAATATGTCATTTTAATTTTATGTAAACTGGAAAAAATCTTCCCACCACATCTGTTTGACTCAATGGAACATTTTATATTACATTTTCCACATGAAACAAAATGTGGAGGTCTGATACAGTTTCAATAGATGTACCCATTTGAGAGATACATGCAGAAATTGAAAAAAAGTACATAACAAAGCATATGATGAAGGTTCAATTGCAAAAGCTTATTTGCAAGAGGAAATTTCTTTTTTTATGCTCTCATTACTTTCAATATGAATATCCCTCAAAACACAACTACATGAGTTTTAATGAGGGAAATGTTGATGATGACATGAGCAGACAATTATTAGTTTTCAATAAGACAGAACTTGGCTTCGGTGGAGTTCATGAGCAATGTATTTCAGATGATGAACATCATAAAGCTAATACATATATTCTACTCAACATTGAAGAAATGACACTATTTTTACTGTGAGTTATCCTATCACTTATTCTATAATTTTTGAAATGGTACATTAATATTATTTTATTTTTAGGTTATATGATAACCATATCAAGAAACAGTTTCTACAATTTATAATAGCTATTCTTGAAGAACGTTTTCAAAAAAAATTCCCTACTAGTTTCAAAAACTGGTGACATAAATTATTTTTTATTTCACATAAAAAATCAATTTAATACTTTTTATAGTGATAATTGTTTTACAAATTTTCAGGTATCTCAACATGCTGATAAAATTGATAATCAATTTTGTGTATTGAGTAATCCAACATCCAAATGGTTAAATCTTATAATGAAAATATGGTGAATGGTTTTTGATTTCATACACATGCATATACAGAATCAAAAATAATAATAATAAATTTTGGTATTTTCTTGAGAGGATCTCATCATGGAGAAACTGAAGTTGAATTTTACAGCATGCTGGAAGAAATCATTGAACTATGTTATATGGGACAACATTACATAATGATGTTTAAATGTCAGTGGTTGGATACTAAGAGAGCCTTACATGTTCATCTGATCCTTGGAATCATTGATATTAAATATAAAAGTCTTCTTGTAGTAAATGAACTATTTTTATTGTCTCATTAAAGACATCAGATTTATTATATAAATTAAAATGCTACTTTAAGGGAGTTGGGTGATTGGTGGAGCATAATAAAAATTAAATATTAAGTGAATCAGTTTACTAAAAGTGAATGTGGTTTTGCTGAAGTGCAGGGAATTAAAATTTTTCAAGAGACTGCTCCGAATACATTTTTTTCATGAAGAGACACAAATATCATTAATGACACACCAACATTAAGGGCCGATGGTTATGATGATGTTAATGATATTACAAATGAATTTGAAATGATGAGAGATGATGGAACTAAAACTAATATGGAAATTAATAATGCTGAGGAGGAAGATGAAGACATTGAGATCGACAACTATGAAGACAAGGACAAAGACGAACATTGACATAGTTAAATACTGGTTATAATCATATATAATGTATATCTATATATAATACTTGTTTTCAACTATTTTATAACAACAATAATTTCTTGTTTCAGATGGATGAGGATCTGTATCGTCTATTGTAGGAGGCCGATCTACCTTTAGTAATAATTAGGATTAGTTAGTAATAATTAGGATTAGTTAGTAATAATTAGTATTAATTAGTAATAATTAGGATTAATTAGCAATAATTAGGATCAATTAGAAATAATTTGTATTAATTAGTAATAATTAGGATTAATTAGCAATAATTTGTAATAATTAGGATTAATTAGGATTAATTAGTAATAATTTTTAATAATTAGTATTAACTAGTAATAATTTGTAATTATTAGAAATAATTTGTAATAATTAGTAATAATTCATAATAATTAGTAATAATTAGTAATAATTAGGATTAATTAGTAATAATTATGATTAATTAGTAATAATTAGGATTAATTAGTAATAATTAGTAATAATAAGTAATAATTAGTAATAATTAGGATTAATTAGAAATAATTAGTAATAATTAGGATTACTTAGAAATAATTTGTAATTATTAGGATTAATTAGTAACAATTAAGATTAATTCGTAATAATTAGGATTAATTAGTAATAATTTGGATTAATTATAAATAATTTGTAAAATTAGTTTTAATTAGGATTAATTTGAAATAATTCATAATAATTTGGATTAATTTGAAATAATTTGTAATAATTACTAAAAATTAGAAATATTTAGTAATAATTAGTATTAATTAGTAATAAATCATAATAAATTTGAGTACATTGATAAATTAGCACAATTTCCAGTGGATTGGTGATATTACTTTTGATTGACGCCTCATCTCCTTACAAATTTCTCCCTGAAAAATCTTCTTAGACATACATTAGAGCAGATTTTTCATTGTGATTTAAGTTAGAGAAAGTTTCAAGGGGGTGAGACGTCAAAAAAAAGAGGCTCTTTTTCCTAATGAATCATCCTTTTACAACTTTCTGTGATTGAAATCACTATGAAAATTCTTCTCCGACGTACATATATTCATTTTTGTATGCACGAGAATGGAGAGAAGCGCGATGAAGCCTCCCTACTCTCCATCCTTGTGCATACAAAAATGGATATTCATATGTTGGAGTAGACTTTTCATAGTGATTTTAGTCACATAAAGTTTCAAGGGGATGAGTCATTGGAAAAAAATCTACCGTTATTCTATTGGAAATTATGTCACCGGTAATTAACAATAATTAGTACAAAATACTTGAAATTAATAATAATTAGTGGTAATTAGCATAAATTTTTATAAATGAGTATAGATGAATATAAAAGGTTAAAAAATAGTATAAATAACTATAAAATAATTGAAATTATTATAAATTTCTAGAAAAGATAATTTAATTGTATTTTGTTTTTTGGATAGTGTTTATATTATATCTAATTATACAAAATAAATAATTATTTCATATTTTTTAGAAAAAATATGGAATGAGGAAGTCGAAAAAAGTTATTATTAGATGATTGTTCTTGGATAAATTAGCTTTGGAATCCAAACTGTTCTGGTTTAAATTCTGTATATATTGAGGGTTTTCAATATTTCTTATCATTTGCATCATCGAAACCAAAATTTGTTTCAGAAGGGAAAATTAAGTGTCCTTGTAAAAAAATGTGCTCTGAGGACGTATGAAACATTTGACAACGTTGGAGGTCATTTATTGCATTTTGGTTTTCAACCAGATTATGGTATTTGTTATCAATATAGGGAATGCGGTTCCAGAGAAGATACTAATAATTTGGTTCTGGATCCAGCATAGTTTCAAAATTTAGCACATGATGTGGTAGGTCTGTCTGTTCAATAAATTGAAACTTAGGATGATATTGATTTAACTCATGAGTTGGAACCATATCATTTATATGAGTTATTGAGGTCTGATGAGGATGAATTATATCCTAATTGCAAGATAAGAAAGTTTATAGAAGTTGCTAAATTTATGGCTATTAAATCAGATAATAGAATTTCAAATAGTTGTTTTGATCAGATATTCTCTTTGTTAAAAACACTGATACCTGAAATAAATGTGTTGCCTAAAAATTTATATGAGAGTAAGAGACTGGTTCGTAATCTGGGTCTTGGTTATCAGAAGATTCATGCATGTTCAAATGACTACATCTTATATTATACTGAAAATGAGTCATTGGATAGTTGTCCTACATGTGGTGAATCAAGGTATAAGGAAGCTCATCTAGGGAAGTATGAATTTATTCCAGTAAAAAAATTGAGATATTTCCCACTCACATTCATATTAAAATGTTTATTTATCTCTCAGAACACAACATCATTGATGTCATGGCACAAAACCAACATTTCAACACGTAAAATATTAAATCATCCCTATGATGGTGATTTATGGAAACATTTTGACCAAGTGTATTCTTCTTTTTCTTTATAAGACTAAAAAATGCGATTAGGTCTTTCTACTGATAGTTTTTGTCCATTTTGTTATTATGGTAGTCAGTATTCATGTTGACCTATCTTTATAACTCCATACAATTTACCTCCATGGATGTTGATGAAAGAGACATATATCTTTTTGACCTTATTAATTCCAGGTCATCTGAAAAAGAATATTTATGTTTGTTTGAAACCAATGATTGATGAGTTAAATTCACCATGGAGTAATGATGTCAGTACATATGATGTTGCTACGAAGCAAAACTTTCTACTAAAATATGCATTGATGTAGACAATTAGTGACTTCCCAACATATGTCATGTTATCTAGATGGAGTACACATGGTCCAAAATCATATCTGTACTATATTAGATACAACAAATCATTTATGCTCGTCAATTGAAAAAAACCTTGTTTTTTGACTCTCATCATAGATTTCTTCCAACTAATCATCCTTTTGAAAAAACAAATATCATTTAAGAAAAGGAACAATTGAAAAAGATGGGACTCCAAAAATAATATCTGGTATAGAGTTAAAATTAATTGTCTCTTCATTACTTCCTATCACATTTTAACCAACAATCAACCAACAAAAAATTGATGGGTTTGGAAAAGAGTACAATTGGATAAAACGGAACATGTTTTGGGATTTTCCATATTGGTATGATTTTTTGGTCCATCACATGTTAGATGTGATTCATATTAAGAAGAAATATTTTTATAATTTATTTTATACAGTTCTGGATACACTAGGTAAGACCAAAGATAATGTAAAGGCACGATTATATATTTACCAAATTTGCAAGTGACCAGAACTTGAACTATTTGAAAATTTTAGATCACAGAAGTTAATGAATCCAAAATCAACTTATAAACTATACAAATAGATTCTATTATTATTTTGTCAGTGTATTGTAAATTTGAGACTTCCAGACGGTTATACTTCCAATTTGGGCAGATATGTTAGAAATGGTCATATTACCGGATTGAAAAGTCATGACCGTCATGTTTTAATGGAAAGACTTATGTAGATTGGATTAATAGATTTGTTAAATCCTATGATTTTGGATGTACTAACATACATGTCATATTTTTTTGAGAAATTTGTGCATCGACAATAGACTACAATGTAGAAATAAAAACTGCAAGAAGATGTCGTTTTAATTTTGTGTAAACTAGAAAAAATATTCCCGCTAGGTTTGTTTGACTCAATGGAACATTTAATATTACATTTTATGCATGAAACAAAATGTAAAGGTCTGATACAGTTCCAATGGATGTACCCATTTGAGAGATGCATGTAGAAATTGAAAAACAATACGTAACAAAGCATCAGTTGAAGGCTCAATTACAGAAGCTTATTTTCAAGAGGAAATATCTTTTTTCCTCTCTCATTAATTTCAATATGAATATCCCTAGAAACATAACTGCATGAGACATAATGAGGGAAATGTTTCCGATGACATGAGAAATACATTATCAGTTTTCAATCAACCTGAACTTGGTTTCGGTGGAATTCATGAATGATGGATTTCAGATGATGAACATCACAAAGCTCATACATACATTTTTCTCAACATTGAAGAAATGACAATATTTGTACTATGAGTGATACTACCACTTATTATATAAAATTTTTAATAGTATATTAATATTATTTTATTTTTAGGTTATAAGATAATCATATCAATAAACAGTTTCTACAAATCACAGTAGCTGCTCTTGAAGAATGTTTTCAAATTTTATTTCCTACTAGTTTTAAAAACTGGTAACATTATTTATTTTTTATTTCAAATAAAAAATAAATTTAATACTTATTATAGTGATAATTTTTAACAAATTTTTAGGTATCTCAAAATGATGATAGATTGATAATCAATTATGTGTATTAATTAACCCACCATCCAAAATGGTTAAATATTATAATGAATATGTGGTGAATGTTTTTCGATTTCATACACGTATATATGAAGAATCAAGAAAAAAACAACGAATAATGGTGTTTTCTTAAGAGGATCTTATCATAGAGAAACTAAAGTTGACTTTTATGACATGCTGGAAGAAATCATTGAACTGTGTTATCTAGGAAATCATTACATAATGATGTTTAAATGTCAGTGGTTGGATACTGAGAGAGGCTTACATGTTCATATGATCCATGGAATCATTGATATTAAATATAAAATTCTTCTTATAGTAAATGAATCATTTTTATTGGATCATCAGACACATCAGATTTATTATGAAAATTACTATGTTAATTCAAGGGAGTTGGGTGATTGGTGAAGCATAATAAAAATTAAATCTCAAGAGAATCAATTTACTGAAAGTGAATTTGGTTACACAGAACTTCAAGGAATTAAATTTTTTCAAGAGACTGCTCTGAATTAATTTTTTTTATGAGGAGACATGAATATAATTGATGACACCCTAGGGTTAAGGGATGATGCTGATAATGATGTTACAACTAAATTTGAAATGACGAGAGATTATGAAACTGAAACTAATATGGAAATTGATGATATTGAGGAGGAAGGTGAATACATTGACATCGACAGCTTTGACACAGTTAAATGCTAGTTATAATCATATATAATATATATCCATATGTGATAGTTGTTTTCAAATGTTTGCTAACAATAATCATTTCGTGTTTCATATGGGAGAGGATTTGTATCATCTATTGAAGGAGGCCGATATACCTTTGGATGAGAAGGATGTTGGATCATCGGACCCTCAGACTACTGTCGGTTCAGGGGGCACTCGGAGAG
Organism: Viscum album; assembly: GCA_963277665.1. Taxonomy (NCBI): domain Eukaryota; kingdom Viridiplantae; phylum Streptophyta; class Magnoliopsida; order Santalales; family Viscaceae; genus Viscum; species Viscum album. Next base: position 1,719,513,333 of record OY728132.1, read on the forward strand.
GGTGTGGTCTTTCCCGACTGATGATTCTAGACCCTATCCCTGAGCAACATTCACATCTTAGGTTCGATCCACACACACAGAGGTATGTTTACCCGTGTATTTTAGTTAGGTTTAATTAATTTATTTATATTATAATTATTTTATTAATTGTTATTTTTTTCACATCCTTATGTATATAGATGTTGTATAGAGGAGTGATATATTGCACAATTATTTCTTTGATGCATGGGTGTCATGAGATCAGTTTCCCCTTGATGTAAAAAACTGCATGTTCGAGCATTGGATGATACATAAATAAATAATATTTATCTTGAACTTAATTTAATTAATAACTATAAATAATTAATTATTTATAGGGTTTATGGTATACCATTCATGAGAGCATGCATGAGGCTATCTGGAAGGCATGGCAGGGAGTTATGAATCCGCATTCCACTCAGTTTTTGCACAATTTGAAAAGGAAAGCAATGGGGAAAGCAGGAGTCACAGAGTTTGATGAGACATGTAACGTCCTCCAACCTGATTATATTTCATCTCAGTTTTGATATGAATTATGTACACACTAGTTTATTAGGCAGTTTTAGAGTAGATCATCAGTAGGTCGGAAAAATTGGGGGAGATGGGAGGTGACACATCGAGCGGGTAGCCGTACATTCAGTATGCATAAAGAGCATATGGTAAGTACATTTTTTTAAATATTGTATATAAATTTAAATGTAAATGGTTTATTTTATATTCATATAGGCAGTTATGCATCCCGATATTATAGAGTACGATGTTTATAGAAGGATGTACAGTGATCTAGATACTAGAGAGATTAGAGGTGCACGCTAGTGTTAGATTGTGGTCAGTATAACCGCTTTTTGAGTTTTAAATTTAACTACAAAAATATTTTTACTATTTAAAATTGAAATTGAAATTGAAGGAGTCATATGAGGCCACAACATCTCAGAGACATAGTGAGAGTCAGGCCGAGACCAATGTTCAGTCCAGTACCCCCGATTTGATGAGGCAGTATGGATGTAGACGATCCAATATGCCTTTAAGAAAGGATGATTTATTGGTATCAACTCTTGATTGACTCCTGAGGGTTTTTATGGAACCACTATGATTTCGAGGTCTATCTCTAAAGGAGCTCGTATAGGGTCATCATTATCTCATACACAGTATGAGGAGTAGCTATGAGCTAAGAGTGAGCTTATAGAGACTATGTGTAGAGATCAGGAGGAGATGCGTCAATAGCAACAACAACAACAACATGAAGAGTTCCTACGATAGTTGCAGTAGCAGCAACAAGATATTTAGGATGAGATACATCGATGGCAACATTAGAAGGAGAAGGAATAGATGGAGTACATGTGATGTTTAACTTGCAGTTTAGGGATGAAGTTCCCTTCACCATCTCCTCCAGCTCATCTAGACGACCCTCCCCCTTAGTGATTTATTTTTATTTTATAATGAAACATTTGAATGCAATTTTTTTACAATATTAACTATTTAATGTTTTAAATAGTGCATTTTTTATAATTTCTCAAATATTATAGTTTTTCTTATTTATTTAATTCTTTATTATATTTATTATTTTCCTAATTAATATATTTTTATATTTTTATGAATACCGAGGTTTTTATTATATTACTAATATTAATATTATTATTTCATTAATATTAATAATAATATTAATATATTATTTCACTATTTTATAATTAATTTTATTTTACAAATATTAATATTATTATTTCATTTATATTAATATTATATTATTATTATTATTATTAATATTATTTTATAAATAATTTTATTGTACTAATATTAATATTATATTTCATTTATATTAATATTATATTATTATTAATATTATTTTATTTATTATTATTATTTTTAACTATTTGCGATGGGCCCGTCATAAATACTAATTGCGACGGTCCATTGCAAAATGGTTTATTTTTTGAATTTTTTAGAGTATTTTTGACAGTCTATCACAAATACTAATTACGACGGTCCATTGTAAAAATGTTTTTAAAAAAATCTAAGAAAACTATTTGCGACGGGTGGACGACGTGTCGCAAATAGTTTTTTAAAAAATTGTTGGACTTATTTGCGATCGAGTCACTGACCGTAGAAAATAATAACTTTTTTTGCGATGGTCCATTGAAAAAGGTAATATTTGTGACACCCTTTTCTACAATGATCCATTTGCGATGGGGCCCCATCGCAAAAGGGCATTTGCGACGGGATCCTGTCACAAATGGACCATCGGAAAAATCCCTTTTTCCAGTAGTGTATGGTTAATTGTAATAGCACCATTATGAATTATAAATAAAATGGAATATTAAATAAATAGAATTAATTATGGAATGAATGGTCATAAGACCTTCATTTTAAAATGTTAAAGTGGATTATACTAAAAAGGATCCACTACACCTTGGATGATTCCAGTTTCCAATTTTCAGAAGATTAGGCTAAGGGATCATATGGAAGGTGGGATTACCATAATTTTTATTATAACCAGAGGAAACTCGGTTAGGGTTGTTTATCATGACATCTCACACCCCGAGGTAGAGGATTATGGGCATGATGTCTCACATCGCTTGGGTTGTTGGGCATGGCGTCTCATGACACCTCAATTAGGATGTTGAGTATGACTGTTACATCCATGAGATGGATGAAAGACTTTATTTCTGTATCCCATTTCATATTGTTGGTATTATGAACCATTTGGTATAAGAAACTATTTTATCATTAATAATTTCCCCTTGATATTATTGGATGCAGTTTCCTTTTTCATTCACTGAGCTATTATGGGCATGATGTCCCTTATAGAGTGTGATACTCTTATGATTATATAAGGGCACTTGAGTTACGCCTCGGGTCCGAAATAATATGATGTATATATATATATATCTATATACAGTTGTATGTATAGAGTATATATATATAAATATATACTTATATATATATAGGGTGACATGTTCAGAGATATCCCGGCTTGGGCAGAAGTAGGTATAGTTGGCCAGGTGTCCTTGAGGAACCTAAGACTGACCCATTTATATTTATTATTACTACACTACTTTACTTTTTATATACCTTCACACTAATTTATTTTATATGAAAAAACTGAATTATTCATTAAAAACTATTGGTGGTGGCCTACTGGGTATATCTCACACCCTGTTCGGATTGCCATTGCAGTGGGGTACTTGGAAAAATCTCTTATTTGCAGGATCAGGTTCCTGGATTATACTTACTTGCTATTATCCTTCTTAGATAGGAAGGATTACGGGAGAAAATAACTGATCTTGTTCTTATGATTCTATTGGAGATAACTACTTCATATTTTATTTATTCATTTTCCTTTGTCAGTCTTGGTACGTACTATGCATATTCTGTCAGAGCATGTTCATTCATGATGATTTAATCATTATTTATTTATTCCCAATTTTTTTTATATTTATCTTCCCTTACGTTTATTTTTTACCCTATATTTATATATAATCTATAGGGTATATTCTCCCCATTGTACCACATTTACACTCTTTCTTCTAGCCGATAGCCTCAGGAGTGCGAGGAGGCATGCTTGAGACTTAGTGGCCAACTAGCTTGGGGCACTGCTTGAGTAGCATCCTGGTTAGGATGCTACAAGCCCACGATTTACCAATCACCTATTGAATATAATTCCTTAAAGGTTTAATATTTGTCTGTAGTTACTATTCTCCCATGAATGAGTTGTTTTTTTAATTTTTGGTTTTAATTAATTTAAATTAAAACCATATAGATTTAAAAACATAACCAATCTTCAAATGACCATTCCTTTTCTGTTAAAACTTTGATCAATGAATATTCATTAGTGATGGGATTATATAGAAATAATCTATTCTAATTATAGAAAGTTAATTGAAATTTGGACTTGAATAATTGTATAACCACTCATATATAACTTAAAGGAACCAGAGGCTGGAAAAATCCTGAAAAATAAGTATTTTAATTTTTCTAGTTTTGGATTCTTACTAAATAATAAAATCTAGTATAACCATTCTCAAATTCTCCCGTGGATAATGTGAAATTCAATTTAATCACAAAGAAGAAAACTCAAATGAAACTATAAATGGTACCTTGCTATTTCATCAACACCGATATAATCTATTCATTATTATCATGTCGTTGATCAAAGGTGCGATAAAAGGAATCCTATAGATTGTAAAAAAACACACCATAGATCTTGTATAATTATTTTATATTCCTAGGTTTTATAATGGTAAATCTATGTGATTTATGATTCCCCCTTGATCACATGGAGAATGCATACCCGATTTGAGGAAACAGGATCAAACTGACCTAATTATTCTCTCTACTTCTCTCTCTATAACTCAAGGGAGGAGAGGACATGAGAGAACCTCTCTCATATTCATGAAATGGGATGAAGCCTCATTTTTTTGGATAAAATATATATTTATACTAGGGCTCAAGTTTCCAAAAAATTGCACTTTGGTCCCTATGAAAACATAAGTTTGAAAAACACAAAAAAACACACTTATGACTTAGTTAAATTTTTATACGCATCATAAATATTTTATCACTATATTATGATATAATTAACATGTCATGTGATAAAATTAAAACCATTTAATTATCTCTCAATCTCCCTTAATTATTTAATAAACCTTGAAGGTGTTTTTTCTTATTAGAAAAATATTCTCTCTTGCTAACTTTTATAACCAAATAACTCATGAATACATTGAGAATTTAATTCAATTATTATTATTATAAAATAAAATATTATAATTTAATTATTTTACTTGTGATCATTCAAACCTGTACGTTCACCAATCTACACATTTGGAGCCCACTTTATATTAAAATCATATCATTCTGAATAGGTATAACTTGTGTATACATTTTATGTGGGACCATCTAAGCCCTTATCTTGATAACAGTGAGTCATACTCAAAGACTAAGAGTGGTATCTATAAATAAATCCAGACCTTTAAGGATACAAGTATAAGTCTTAGCTATGAAAAAAATCCTATGAACACACTCTGTGTAATATAATTTCTTTGTCTCATGATATCTCATAATGAAGGGTCCAATCATTGTGTTATACTCCTTATATACTTTATTTATACTTTTAATGATCATATTTAATGGAATTAATTCCTTTATTTATTTCCATGGATTTATTAAATGTACTACCACCCTAGTAGATTTTCCCTGAGATATCTATTCTACTATGGAAGAGAAAAATTATATCTTGGCCATTAAAATTAATGTCATACCACCAGTGATGCACCAAAAAAAGGTTACCTCACCACAAAATAAATTTCAAAATTTTCATATAGCATTAAAGTTTTTTATTAAATTATAAAAACCAATAATGATCTCAAGTTTAGAGACTAATACACTTACTCATAGAAAGGAATAACCAATAATACCAAAAACATGGGGTGTTCTTATTAGTGGTCCAGTCCTCATGATATCCTCCACTTGAGATCACCAAGTGTGAACTTCACAAGAAAAATATTCAATGATTATGGGCCCTCGAGACCCGATAGTTAGACACTAAATGTTTCCTATTAGTATGATGTATCTAGAACATATGACATATGTTTTAATATTACTATTATAATATCTCAAGGTTCTCATTATAGCTGGGAACTACTATAACCTTTTGATAGAAACAATAATCTAAGTCCATTACCATGTAAATAGTGTACACATAGGTATCATCACTATTATATTAAGAATACACCATGAATAACTCTATGTATACATTATATGGTATTTTAAAAGTACTACTCCATTTGGTTATAGGGCACCCACTTTTAGTACAATACTCTAAATGATATAGAAAGAATTTTCTATCCATTAATTCCCTTTTAATATGCATCCCACCATACAATTTTCATCACTAAGATACTTTATATTAAATTTTTAGTATAAAAATACTTTCAAATCATTAATCTAATCTCTCCTTATAATTTCCAAGTGTATATCATCAACATATATGAGAGATACAATGAAACTTTCATCATTAAATACCTTTATAAATAAGAAATGATCCACATCACTCTAAAAGAATATATTTTTCACTATGAGGGAATAAAAATTCTCATTCTAATGCCTGAGTACCTTTTTTAGCATATATAAACTCCATTTATGCCGATACACTAGAACTTATATTTAATTTTCTATGAAACCTTCTAGTTTAACTATGAATATTTTATCCTATAAATCACTAGGAAGTAATATCATCTTCACATATAACTAATAAAAATGTAGGCCTCCATTTACATCTATTATAAGAACTTTCTAAATTGTTCAATACTTAATAACTGGATGAAAACTTTCACTGAGATCAATAACTATTATTTTTTTGAAATCCTTTTAGAAAATTATTTTTTATACCATTTCCTACTATCCACTTATTATTTCAACCAATACAATCATTTATTCTATAAAACTATTTTCATTGTAGGAAGTTCTATTATCTCCCTTGCTTTGAAAACACATAAGGATTACATCTCCTATTTAATTACTATAACTCCCAAAATCTTGAGTCACTAGACTTTACAAATGTTTCAGGATCATGGGTTATCTAACATATTTAAGAATTAATAGTGCATGTAGCTTCTGAACCATTACACTGAGTCTTTATCCCTAATAGACCACCGCAATTCAACTTGAGGTTCTGATCTTTCTAGAACCACTGATTTTGGAATTTTACCTTTATGAGATCAACCCTAAGCTTCCATAGTCCTCGATTATTTTAGTAAATATATCCATGGAGATACCAATAAAATTTTACGTCTATCTAAAATATCCTTCAGGTAGTATAGTATATTTATATCTAATATACACCCTAAACTAATTATAATTTCTATAATTTTATCTAGATAGAATTTTTCATGTGTTGATTCTTCTTTTTCAACTATATCATCTACAAGGGTTGGATCCCTCTATAGGACCCCCTCATAAAAGTGGGAATTATGGATTCAAACAAACTTTTTATAATTCATTATCCTAGAGTCATAAATCAATGTTTTCATCACCTTAATTAATAAAGAATTTATGTGGACATATGAAATAATTTTTTAAACATTTAGGTGTGAAATATCTACCATATTTTTTGTTCTAGAGTTTTTCAAAAGATCCCACCCCAATTAAATAAAAGAAATATAATTCATAAGATAGGTTACACAAATGAGTTCCTTCACCCAAAACTCATTAGGAAAACCAATATGAAACCTAAAACTTCTAGACATATGAATCAATATTTGATTCATCTATTATTTATAGAGTTATAAATGGAATGATCCTATTAGTTTTAGGTTGGAAAAAAGTGACTCATTTATTAATCGAGCCTGATCAGACTGACCTTAACTCGAAAAATTTATTAATATTACATTGAATAAAAAGAAAATTTATTAATCAATCCTTAATATATTATGAAATTAAATAAATTTTACATATAATAATATTTAATTTTAAAAATTAAATACATAATATAGTATTTTAAAAAACCATATTTAATATATAGATTAATTAGGCTGGGTGGGTCACACATCAAGTCTCTTATTAAATTAGAATCTTGACCCTATTATTAATTGAGCTTTAACATTTGGATCATTTAATAATCAAACCTAAAAAATTATTCCCTATTTTTCCTTTTTATCAAGTCAAAATTATTGAGATATGTAGGTCCCCTAACCCATGTACTAATCTAGTTTTACGACACTATTCCATTTTTGTGCTCTTGATAAAGTCTTCTCAAGACACATTCCTTTACTCTAAAAAAAACTCTAATTTTTTTTACTTCCATACTCACCAAATTTTTTAGAACTCAAGAATTTTAGCTTGATTCCAATCTCCTTTATCACTATAGATTTCCATTCGATAAAAATTCCAAAAACCTCATAATTTTTCTTGATAAATAACACCCACACCTTCCATGTTGTGTTTTTGATGATGGTAAACTAGTAAAATGACCCACTATGAAAATGAACCATTTCTATTCCCCATACATCCGTATGAACTAGCTCAAACTTCTTATTCTTTAGTGTTTTCCTTCCATATTGAAGTAAAACTCCCCCTACTTCCTATAGATACAATCATCCCATGTTCTATACTCCACACATCCAAGTTTTAGTATAACTTTCACTACCAATAATTCCATCCCCTTCTCACTCATGTGACCATGAATCTCATGTGATAACTTCATAGATCTAGAAGTCTTAGTTTCAGTATGCATTTCTCATTTTGAATTACCATTAAGATATAATATCCCATACTTTAAACCTTTGGACACAACTCTGGAACCCCATGAAAATTTATACATTCAATTCATAAATTTTGTAGATAAATACACATCTTATATCTTTCCTACGAAGATTAGACTCTTTAATAACCATGGTATGTGACACAATCCTTAAAACTCTAGTTAGTATCCATTTAAAGTTATAATATAAACACAAAACTTTCTCATAATTTGAATAAATTTATCTTCTACAAGTTGAACCTTTAAAAATCTTCTAGTTACATAATTAACCATGTATACTCTCTCATATGTAAAGTTAAATAAATCCTTAGAGCTAATAATCCATGAAATAAGTAGACTAGTGAAACTTATTAATAAATTTATCTTATATTTTGAAATTGGGTTTTCAAATGAACATCCCAAAGAATACTTTTTGGATTTAACCTTTTAGTACCTATAGTCATTTTTCACATGCTCTCTCTTAACACAATGACAAAATATGTTTCCAAGCCAAGCTAAATCACCATGAATCTTTTATAATGTCTCTTTGACCTTTATCTAAATTTTTCATTGGGGGGATTATTCTCTAACTTCTACCTTAATTTTTTTCATTAGTTCCTTTGATTTACTTATAATGAATCTCTTTATTTAGAATAAAATCACAAAAATACTTAAACAATAATTCTTATTTAACACTAGAATTTCTCACCAAGTTAAACATCACATACAATGGTTACAAAAGCAATGATAGAAACATAAATATCCACATAGGCCCTATGAACTCTACATTCATAACCTCCAACTAACTCTGAATCATATTGAAGCTTTTGACATGATACAACTATAATTCCCCTCCCCTAGTAGCCCAAATTCGGCGGTTACTTTATTTCAATTTCACCAGATAAAAGTGATGACATCATAAGGGATTGAATATTTTAGTAGTCTTGAAAAAATAGATACATTCTTAAATATCACATTTATTTAAAAACATAGAATAAAAAAAATTATTTTATTTGAGAATATTATTATTCCCTCTAGAATATTCTTGTATATAAATCATAACACACTTACAGAAATCCTAGGGAAGGGAAAAAATTAAAGGGTGAGATCAAATTCCCAGTAAGGGAATTCATACAGTGAAAGTTATCATATAATAAACAAGGCATGGATGATATGGTCAGAATTAATGATGATAAAATAAATCTATATAAATAATCACATAATATTGAAACATATTCATGGATATTATAACTATTCAAAAAATCACATGGACATCAATAACTAATTTCATAATGATGGAATGTATAATTCTATACATCTTAAACTTATAGTAGAGGCTTCATTCCAAGGCATAATACATAAATGGGTAAGGAATATACCAAATACTCAACCTATTTTCTATCATGATACCTACCGATGTATCTAGGATCTACAAAATTATATGCCCCACCAATAAGTCCAATTCATTAATCATATGAATAAACAATACAACTTAATCAATATGCCTTAATAATAAATAAATATTCATTTTAGAAGAACTAGAATTGAGAATGTCAATAATTTTCCATTAAAAATGATCATAATACATCCAGAGAAATATGGTGGATGGTATTTATAGAGTATTTTCTCACTATAGAATAATATTTATCAAATAATTTTGACATAGATAAATAAACTTTTAAAAGACCACCAAATGTTTCTTGAGGAAAATTACCTTTTTATTTTAAAATCACATAATTAAAATCAAAAAATTTCCAAAATATGAGGGAAATAATTTTATTTATAAATAACCATGGAAATATATAATGGAATCGTCAAAACAAAGAGTGTTCATAATGGCAGGAATATTCATTCGTACAATGTATGTTAAAACAAATATTCTATTTACACCTTTGGTAAAAAGATCCGTGTTCGGGAAATGACAAGAAGATTCATTTTAAATTTCATGATAGAATATAAAAAATGGGTAAAAATAAATTTAACAAATCATTGTATATTATAAAAAACATTCTTGAAAATATTTTAAAGAAAATGTAGACATGAAATAAAAATATTCCCGATCGAATAGAAAAAAATGGTTTTCCTTAAAAACATTCTTTTATAATTTTGAGTACTGAGATAGATGAAAATGAAAGTAAAACTTGTAATTTCCATAAAAATACATAGTAGAATAAAATTATTGGGATGTAAGATAGAAATATCATATAATACATCCAATTAAAACTTAAACATAAACAATCCTAGATAAGGATGAGATTGTGAAATAAACCCTTACCTCAAGTTCGAATTTCTTTGTAAGTGCTTTTAAAATCCTATGTAATAAATTTAAATTTATAATAATTCTATAATAGAACCATATTAATACTTATAATATCATATATGACCCCATTATATCATTTTAACACCTTTTTATTAGTAATTCCTTATTAGAATAATCATTTCCAAGTGTTAACTATTTCATTTTTCATGTAGGTTTCTATTCGGTAGTTTTCATTCCTTTCATCTTGATCATGGTTCCATAATCTCAAAAATATATATCATGATACAAATATCATATATATTCATTATATACATGTTTATAATTATTATTAAATTATGGATGTAACATCTCCCAATCTGACACTCTCTCATGTGGCCAGGAAGGGTTGGTTACAGGACCTTAAGCACGCCTCGCCATATGTCAGAGGCTATAAACTAGTAGTGGGGGTGTGGATAGTATAGTGGGGAGACTATATCACCTTAGTATTAAGTGTCATAGAATTAGAAAAAGTCATAATAAATTTGAAATAATAATCATAGTAAAGACATAATGGAAGATAATAATAATGACCAACTGAATAATCCAATAAGTAATAAGGAAAATGCATTGAAATTCTAGAATGTAACTAAATGTCAGTATAGAACAATAAGAAAAATAATAAAAGACTTAAATAAAAGTCTCAATGTCCCGGGTCCCAAGACCCATTCCAGTCTCATCTCCAAACTCCATCCCAACAACAAACGAGAAATCAATAACAAGGTTCTTTGCCCTTGTACAAACCTACATCCACGGAGTCTACTTGGGTAGAAAATTTCACCCCTTATAGGGTATGAGTAAAATTTAGTAGGTGTTCACTACCATGTCTATAAAAAATAGTCTGATAACAAGTTTATGAAATAAAGTGATAAACATGTATATTAATTAATTCAAAAATTAAATAAATACAAAAAACTGCTTTAGCTCTGTGTAGAAATATCTCCAAGAATGTCTTACGACCATACCAACCATAACCATATAACCAAGGTAAATATCCTTCTTCGGTGCCATGAAATAATATTTCTAAGAATGTCTTACAACCATGCCAACCATAACCATATAACCATAGTATAATGGCAAAAAAAAAGGGTCAAATCCTTATACTACAAATCATTTTTTTTTTCATTTTCTAAAATCCGGTTCAAGGGTTGTCAGTACCCAAAACATGACATCAACACTTCCAAATCCACACTTCAAAACATCCAGATCAAATTAAAATTTCAAATTTCAAAAAAAGGTTAACCAGACAACTGCCCTCAAGACGCACACCCCACCAGCTCCTCAAATCAAGCACCCTACCCTCAAGCACCTCCACCGAGGTATATCGCCGGAGTGATTAGACCGGAACATCAACGCATCGCCACTCAAACAAACCATTCATAATAATTCCAAAGAAAAAACAACCAGAAACATCATGCATCACTTTAGGCTCACATAAGTTCATCAGGCCGGAAACCACACGAAAAAACAATAACCGAAAACCAAAGCGAAAACCAGCAGGCATATCAACTTCAAACCAGAACATAAATCATAAAAATCAATCTTCAATTAGAGATGAGACCACAAAACGAAACCATATCCTAGAAACCCTTGAGCAGATCCATGAAAGAAAACATGAAACAAGCGAATTCAAACCACGAGGGATAAGCCAAACCCTAACCTTTAAAATCCTTGGGTAGCCTTCGATTAAGAAGAAATTGAGTACCATGACCAAAAACCAAAGCATTCTCAAACTCAAACAACATACCGTCACCACCGACCACAAGATCCATGAAGCAACGCTCAACCTCCAAAGCCTAGGGTGAATGAGGGGTAGTTCTTGAACCATTGAGGCAGAGCTCAAGCATAGATTCAACACCGTGCCTCCTTGAAGAGACAACCACCAATGCGTGCAAGGTGAGCCAAAATGAAGCCACCATAGCAAAGAAGACGCCGCCTCAAACCACCGAGCAAGGGAGACCAGCGCCGATCCGGGGTGAGGGAAGGTGGCGTGAGAGAGAACCCTAGAAGAGCTATGCCCCTTACGAGCCTATGCCACCCCAAATCCCTATAAGGCTTACAAAATGGGACTGGGAATAACCCACTCTATATAAGTATTACAACATGGATTGGGATGAAACCTCTCACTATCAACATTATAGTATATACCTGTGCAAGTGCATGGGAATAACCCATTATATAAGCATCTAAACATAGAACATAATTCCTATCATACACCATGGATATCATAATATCACATCATATATCTCAATGGTTAATTATGTGGATTACCATTATTATTCCATATGCCACTTTGAAATTCAATTCATAATTGATTAAAAATTATATCAATAATAATTAATTTGCAATTTAGGGATCCTATAACAAGATATCACCCTAGGTCACATGTCATGCTAAAACGTACTTTAATCCATTATCCAAATCAGCTGTATTTAGAGGGTTTCCCACCTAATGGGTAGTAATAAGGTAGGTTAAATTGAAATTTGTATCAAGTGAATTCAAAGAATAATCCCATTCATTATTCATTAAAATTGGTAATACACTTTATTGTCCTGATCATTATATTTCATAAACTTGACAATAATCAAACCATAGGGTTGAGATTTAGACTCCTACCTTTAACCGATGATCCAACAACATTTGAAATGGTCAATTCCCCGGAGGAAGAAGGTACAGATGATTGAAAAGAGGTTTATAGATAAAAAATGATCAAGATCAAAACCAAAAAGGAAATTTTCTAAAGGCTTTTACCACAACTATTGGAGAAGGAAGAAAAAGAGGAAGAAATCTAACCAAAACCACTTAATGGGATTGAAGACACCAACAAAACATCCAAAAGGGAGGTTAACACCCCAAAATCACATGGAGAATTCCCTAGCGTCAAGAGGAGAGGAGATAAAACTAAGAAATAATGAATTTCATACACATAACATGTTTAGAATAACAGTTCAAACATTTACATGGTGTGTAACTTGGTTTCATGTCATGTAAATGATTTTAATGGTATTAAAAAAACTCATCACCTTAGATTTATTTTATTAAAACCCTCTAATAATTACATGACATGTAATCTATTTACATTATGTGTAAATATTTTACAGTTGATTTTTCAACCCATTTTCCTTTTAAAAGTCCCAAACCCCCTTTAAGGCCTATCAACTTACCAATAAACCATATTTACACTTAGTCCCATTTATAACCGGAATACATTAATTCAAACATGTATACATCCCTAAAATTTAGGTCATTTTCTCCAAAAAAGGCTCTTTGTCTCTGAATAAGACTTGGGCACTAAGGTTCAATGAAAAACTCAGAGAGAAATGTAACTGAAAAAGGACATGATCTTACAACCTCCCCACCTTATATTAGCTTGTCCCCAAGCTGCTCCTAGAATCACTACGAGGTCTCAATGAACAAGTTTGACAACTATATTTTCATATCACACTCTCTCTACTAGGTATACTACTAAACTTTCCCATAATGGAACTACACTCGAACCAATGGTATAGTCCAACCCCAAAGATATTTCTCACTGTGATCTACAAATATTATAAGATTCTCCTCAAAGAATAAATTGGAGAAAATCGATGTATGCTACGTCCATAACATTGGAAGGGTCTTTATGATATCTTAATTGACGTGACATGTGTAACACATCATACAAGGCACTATAATGATACAGAAGGGTTAAACAATACACCATTAGACCGAACCTTGACACTTTTTCAAACAACTCAAAAAACCTAGTTGCTAGTTTTCCTTGTTTCCTGATATAGCGCTACCCTAACCTAGGTGGCACCTGATGGATTTTTTTAAACCAACCTCAAATTCCATAGTTTGTATCCGATGGTTAATATATGATTTCTTCTTACTCTACTCGGTCACTAACCACTTTCTGATGAAATGAACCTGTTCAAATGTCTCTTGCATGAGACTAGGCCCAACAAGTTCTTACACACATGTCTCTAGACAAAAAATAGGTGAATAAAACAAAATACCATACAAGTCCTCAAAAGGTTCCATTTGGATCGATTCCTAGAAGCTATTATTATATGTAATCTCTACAAGTTCTATATGATTATCCTATGAACCACCAAAATCCAAAACATAGGCTCGAAGCATATCCTTTAAAACTTTAATAGTTCACTTAGGTTAACATTTAGTCTATGGATTATAGGATGTTCTTAAAATAACATGCTATCCTAAGGATTTTTGAATACCCTTTTAGAAATGAGATGTGAAACAAGGATCTCTATCTGAAATGATACTCCTCGGAACACCGTGCCACCAAACCACCTCATGCACATAAATATTTCTCATGTATTCAACTATAAAAGTTTCCCTAATAGTAAATAATTGAGCTACCTTATTCATTTGATCCAAAAAAACCAATACAACATCATTCTTATCGGTCTTCCTGGAAATCCGATCACAAAATCCATCATGACATCATCCCATTTACACTCGAGGATGGGTAAAGGCTATAAAATCCCAACTGGCCTATGATGCTTAGATTTAACCTACTGACAAGTGAATCATATATCCATGAAGTGTGCCACCTCCATCTTCATTATTGACCACCAATACTTTATATAGAGATCATGATACATATTTTTTAAACTAGGATTCACTGTCGATTTAGAATAATGAAACTCCCTCATCATCTCCTCATGTAAGTCCGTAGGAATCCATAATCGACCACATAAGAGAAGATATTTTCCATTGATGAGAGACCATAATGATAGTGTATCCCCACCATATAATTATTCTCTAAAAATTCATCCTTCTAGACCAAAAAACATCTCGATCTTAATCCAATCCAAAATCTTGGGTATAACAGAAGTCGAGGTCAAAGATACTCACCCCTAGGATTCCTAAACATCTATATGAATAACTTCAAAAGGGCCATTATCAACCACTCATCACAAGAATATTGTATTGTCTCTATTTTTGTCTTTTATATCAAATAATATGAAATAAAATTTCCCTTGCTTGGTATATAATTCAATTCAATATAGAAATACTGTAGATAGTCAAACTTCCTCCTCTTCCAAAGGTTTAGGTATCACTGAGAAAAGATGTACCTTATGATTTTGTGATCCGTGTATAAGAAAACCTATCACTGATAAGATAGTGTCTCTAACATATTAGGGAATATACCACTGATACTAAATCCATATCATGAGTAGAGTAATTCCTCTCATGCAATATCAGCTTCCTGGAGCCATAAGAAACCACATGATCCTCCTACACTAGAACTGCTCTGAGTCTAACTCTGGATGCGTCACAGTACATGATATATACTTTAACAAGCACAAGTAAAGTGAGGAATGGTGAATAGGTCATCCTATATTTCAGCTCTTGTAAATCTATTTTTCAATCATTATACCAAACAAACTTCACCCCTTTCTAGGTCAGCCTGAACATTGGTGCTTCCAATCAGGATAAATATTGGATAAAATGCCAGTAATAACTTATTAAACCCATAAAGATTCAAATTCAAAATATGTTCTTGTATTTTTCACAAGATATCATGGCTGAGAATTTCTTGGGGTCCACTTACACTCTTTCTCATCAGATGACATGGCCCAAGAAGTGCACTTTATTTATGCAGTAACTGTTTGTAGTTAGAATGGCATAAAGTTGATTCTATCTCAATGTACTTTGGATGATGTCAAGATGTTTGGCATGATCACCTATTGAATGGGAGTATACGAAGATATCATCTACAAAAACCAACATAAACTTATCAATAAATGGATGAAATATTCTATTCATTAAAGGCATTAGTATTGTAGGAGCATTAAACAACCCAAACAAAATCACTACAAATTCATACAAGCCATACCTTATCCTAAAATTAGTCCATTTTATTTCTGATAATATCACCCTTAACTAGTGATATACACATCTCAAGTCAATTTTGGATAAGATCTTGGACCTATCAACTGATAAAAAATATCGTCAATGCATGGAAGAGGATACTGGTTATTGACCATCATCTGGTTCAACCTAGATAGTCCACACATAAATGAAAATACCCATCAACCTTTTTGGACAAGAGAATTGGAGAACCCCAAGGAGATGTACTAAGATTTATGAATCCTTTTTATTCTAGATCTTAAAACTAAACTTTCAACTCCTAAAACTCTACTGGTGATATTCGGTAAGGTGGGATAGAAATTGGTTCTACTCCCAGCACCAACTCGATCATGAACATGACCTCTCACTCAAGCGGTAAGCCATATAACCCATCATGGAAAAAATATATAAAATATTATACCACTAGAGGAAAATAATCCTACTAAATTCCATAATTATCTAGAGAAAGAACCACTATCTTTTCCATGAGAAAATCCAATCTATATTGTATTTGTCCCACATGACCAACCTGAAGATCCTACTCACCCTAGTAAGAATAACTGCTTCCTTTTGGAGATAGGAAGGTAAATGTCCTCCTGTAATAGTAGATATGATCCTAGTATATAACTAACCAATCCATAAAAATTATCAAGTTGAAGCCTATCATTTCCAGTATGAACGGTTCCCAAAAGAAACGATAACCACCAATCATTAGAGAACATGCTTTACAACATTTGATATTTCTAGACCGCACTCACAACTGTGTGTCAATGGTTAAAAAACCATCCAAGATTTCTATATACAAGCCCAAAAAATTTTCAAAAAGATAATATAGAAAATAATGAGATGCTCATGTATAAAAAATAATAAAATCTAAGGTAGATGATGCAAGAATAGTACCTCTAATGGTATACGGTCGTGCATCCACATTAGCCGGAATAGTCTACATGATGTGGAACTAACTTGTCCCTCTACCCTAGTCTCTAGTATGACTACCCTAATCTATTTCCCTTTCTTGGTATGGTTTATTATACACTGGGGTACCATGTCCCCTTACTTGGCCTAAACGGCTTGTGTAACTCCAACTACCATACTACTAAGGTGTAGTTGAGCCCCTTATTGATTTCAATGATTTTATGGATCCCCAGTCATTGGTATTCTATAGAAAGTTTGAAAAAAACCTCTGAAGAAGACCCAATCTACCGCAGATACGACACTCGACTGTGGGGTAAGGATACTGTAGGTGCTTGTGACCAAACTTTCCACACTGATAGCACTATAATGAAACACAATCTTGAGATGGTTGTCCACTTCCCCGACTGCTCTTCCCACTACTGATTTGGAATAAATTTTCATAATAGTGTTTTTAACCACTCAAAGAAGAACTCCAATATTCCCCTGATGAAATAGTTTGTCCACCGCTCGGATCCTCTCTTAGATTACATTTCATGATGAGATCTTGATTCATTACACATTCAAATCTACTTAAATGGAATATGTTAACCTGCAACCTGATCTTATAGTGAATACCATCTTGGAAATGTCTCACCCTGTAGATATCATCAACTAACAAAGATGGCGCAAAGCACTATATGTTGATGAAACGTCTAGTATAGTCCAACACTAAAAAACCCTCCCACGTCAGATGCATGAACTTTTGAGATTTTTCATCCATAAAGATTTCTGGATAGAAATATATTAGAAACTTGATCTCAAATTCCTTCCAAGATAGACCATCCTACTACCTATATTCTTCCAGAATATCCCACCAATGCTTGGCAGTTCCATGAAGAATGTACAAAACAAGCTTCGACCTCATATTCATGATTGTTTATATATTATTGAATACTGTATGTATTGAATCGATCTAGAAATTATCCAACTGGGGTGATCCTTCACCAGTAAACATAGGTGGATGCTATAGCTGAAACTCTCTTATCAGCTCAGACATAGAAGGAACGGTATGAACAATATCCCTTTTCATGGATTTCATGACCCTTAAGAAGCTATCGCGAAGGTGAAAATCCATATACTCATCAGGAACTATAGGTAGTTCTATATTAGATGTGTTAGGAGTGTGATAATTTCCTCTCTCCTGATGCTCAAGTTGAAGATGACGATGATTCATTTTCTCTATAAGGCAAACACACATCTTAGAGAATTGGCTAGCAACAAGGTCAACCATAACAAGTGACTAAAACAGAGAACCACTAAATCTTGGTCTCTTTAGATATGGATTACAAGTATTTTAGCATGGAACGACAACACACTTTATTTACTGAGTAAAATATATATCTCATATTATAGTTAAACATGAAATTATATATCACATACAAAAAATAGATATGCCCCTATTATGAAAAATTAATGTTAATATATCCCTATGTGCCTATTATGATGCATGTATTCTTTTCTCACACCATACTAGACCATGAGTAAAAAACTCAAGAATCAATAACATCAAAGAAAAATGGCCTCACATAACATGTGAATCACCCAAGGTGAAATAACATCAACTATAAAAGCACACAACACTAACAACAATCCTATCCTTAGGTACATAGATTTTCACCTGTACATGGGTTAGCTAACCCCATGCACAAACTCATTAGAGAGTCCAAAAACATACTAGTATCCTTTACACCTTTACTAAATAGTAAAATAAAAGAAAAGAGAACCTCCTGTTGATACCACTTTGCAATGTCCCCAATATGAAACTCTCTCACGTGGCTAGAAAGGGTTGGTTACAGGACATCAAACATGCCTCCCCGTACATCAGAGGCTGCTGACTAGCAGCAGGGGTGTGGATAGTATAGTGAAGATACTATACCCCCTTGGTATGAAGTGTCATAAAAGTAGAAAAAATTATAATAAATCATAGATAATAATCAAAGTAAATACATAGTGGAAGATAATAATAAATAACAACTGAACAATACAATAATTAATAAGGAAAATGTCATGACATCCTAGAATGTAACTAAATGTCATGCTATAATAATATAAGAAAATGACTATAAGAATCAAATAAAAGAATAAAAGTCCTCGGTCCTGATTCCTTTTCCAGTAACATATTTAAACTCTATCCCAATAGAAAACAATTAATCGACAACAAGGTCCTTTTCCCTTGTCCAAACCTGTATCTACAAAGTTTGCTCGGGTGAAAAACGAAGGCCCAAATAGGGTGTTTGTAAAAATTAGTAGGCCAACAACACCATGTCTAAACATAAATTGTATGATAAAAAGTTAATGAAATAAGGAGATAAATAGGTATATTATTTAATTCAATAGTTAAATAAATATAATAACCTACTTCAGCTCCATGTCAGAATATATTTGATCAAGTCTTATGACCATTCTAACAACAACCATATGACCAAGGTAAATAACCTCCTTCAAATCCATGAAATAGTATCTCTGATCATGTATTACAACCATGCTAACCATAACCATATAACCATGGTATAATCACAATAAAAAATCCGGGTCAAATCCCTGTAAGCATTATAACATGGGGCTAGGCATAACCTTCTCTCTATAATCATTACAACATGGACTAGGCTGATCCTGATAACTATCAACATTACAACATATACATGTACAAGTGCCTGGGCCTATCCTGTTATATAAGAATCTCAACATTGACCACAATTCCTGTCATACATCATGGATATCACAATATCACATCATATATATCAATGGTTAATTATGATAATTAATATTATTCTTCCATATTACACTTTTAAATTCAATTCAAAATTGATTAAAAATTATATAAAAAATAATTCATCCACAATTTAGGGATCCTATAATAATAAATCACCCTAAGTCACATGTCGTACTAAAACATACTTTAAGCCATTAGATAAATCGATTGTTTTCAGAAGTTTTCCCACCCAATGGGTAGGAATAATCTAGGTCAAATTCCAATTATGATAAAATGAATTATAAAATAACCCAATTTTTGATTTATTCAATTTGGGCACACACGTCATTGGTGTGATAATGATATTGCATAAACCTGACAATAATCAAACCATAGGGTTGAGATTTAGACCCATACCTTTAACCAACGATCCAACAATGCTTCCCAAAGTCAAAATCAATAAGGAAGAAGGTGAATATGATTGAAAATAGGTTCCTAGATTGAAACCAATCAAGATAAAAACCAATAATTCAATTTTCCAAAGGATTTCACTGAAACTATTGTAGAAAGAAGAAAAAGAGTAAGAAACTTAACCAAAACTAGTTACCAGGGATTAAAGACATAAACAAAACGTCTAGAAGGGAGGTTGGCACCCAAAAATCGCACGGTAAGTTCCATAGGGTTGATAGGATAGGATATGCATCCAAAACACAATGAATTTCATCCACCCTGCATGTTTAAAATAGAAGTTCAGGCGTTTACACAATGTGTAACTTGGTTTCACATCATGTGAATGTTTTTAATGGTATTATCTAAAAAACCCATCACCTTGGATTTATTTTATTAAAAACCTAAAACAATTACTTGACGTGTAATCCCATTACACGATGTGAAAATGTTCTATAGTTTATTTTAATCCCATTTTGCTTTTAAATAACCTAAACCCCCTTTAAATCATCTCAACTTACCAAGAACCCATATTAAGACTTAGTCCCATTTATACCCGTACTCCATTAATTCAAACAAGTATAAATCCTGAAACTTTATGTAATTTTATCCAAAAAAGGTTCTTCATCTCTTAAAAAGACTCAAAAACTATGGCTTAATGAAAAAATCATAGAGAAATGTACTTGAAAAAATATGGGATCTTACAATGGAAATGAAAAATGAATCATGTCTCTTAATAGAGGTGGTAATCCCCACATACACATGAGCAAAATTATCATTTTTTGACGAGTGAAAGGGTAAGAAGGTAAATGATATATTATATTTATAGAATAATTTTTTTTATAAATAACAAATATAAATATTATATCCATAAAAATAACCTTCCATTAGTGGTGGTGATGAAAAATTAAATACATCTCTTTGAGAGTCGGTAGTTCGCATGTATGCACATATAATGCTTTTGTTTCCCATTTTATAGAGAAGGATATGAATAAAGGTTGAAAAATTGACATAATTATATAGAATTATATGGTAGATAATTATTTTATTATATCATCATGCTTATAAAATAATTGAACTAGGTATAAGAAGAAATAAAATGAAAACACTCGGGTAAGAGCTATACCTCTTCTTCTGAAAACATTAATTGTTTTGTAGCTTAAGCTATCTAAGGTTGGTATTTTTATTATAAAAGGGCCTCTAGATCACATGGAGGGATGTTAGGAAGATATTTTAGTATGCACTGGATGATATAGAAGTCCCTCAAAGCATGGATAATAGGGGATATGTGGTGTCCTTTTACAAGTGAGGGTGAGGACACACATGATTTCTTTCAAAAGATTAAAATATATTAATGTATCTCTCAAGAAAAATACCTAAAAAGTGAATTATATTCAAATATTAGATGATATAGTTTTGAAATATGACCATAAAATTGGATTAATATAAATTTTTAGGTCAATTGAACCCTTATCATTTTAGATTAAACCTTTAAACCAGTTTTAACTCTTACCATGGAAAGTATGTTTTTTTTACCAAAGTTACTATTCATAATGATAAAAAATGATAGTGGTATCATTAAAAAATTTGGAAATGATGATTATAAAATTGGATTCCATTTCCTCAAATGTAATTTTTATAAGGGGTGAAAATTAATTTAAAATAAATCTGTAAAATGCAATGAAAAATAGTTTTCAGAAAAATGTTTGTTTTAAGCATAAAAATAATTTTATAGAAAAATAAAGTATAATGTAAATTAAAATGGAATTAATTAGATTATTTTAAATAAAATGAGACTTATTTTTATTTAAAACCAAAACAATACCCAAAGTAACCTTGTATATAGTTGATTAAGAGAAAAGAACTAAAAATAGTTTTTATTTGAACAAAAAAATTATTTAGATTTCCAAAATGTTAAGCATATAATTTTAAGTTCAACATTATATTTTTATATCAATTTTATAACTTATTTAATATTATTTTTTTTCCAAAAAAATGTTTTAATATATTTTGAAGTTATTATTATATTATTATAACATCATTAAAGTGGTAGTCTGTGTAAAATATGAATTTTTCACTATTCACCCAAAAATCAACTATTTCTGAAAAATATCAAACATTTACCCTAACAGAATATTGATATGATTATTTCAAAAATTATATTCATTTATTAAAATAAAATTCCAGAAACTAGTAGAAATTACTTATAATTTATACACACAAAATGAAATAAAAACCATTTTTAAAGAAAACATATTTTTGAAATATGAAATGGATTTATTGAAAATTGAGTAATTGTTTATTATGAATTAATAAATAAAATTTTATTATACATAAAATTTATACATATTTTTAATAATGTCATTCCTCTGATTCATACCACTAATTTAATTTATATTCTATAATGCCCACATTTATAGTATATCGTGGTTCACTTAGTGCTCAATATTCCGTGTCAAAAAGTTATCGAGTTTATTATTATTTGAAACTAAATTTTTATGGTGTTACACCTCCACTAACCTTATATACAAAATCATCATGCTAAATATCCTCTACATTATAATTACTTTGTTCATAGTGGTTGGATTTTCATATATATTGGAAATCTTAAACATAAAATCAATAGTTCTCCCCACATCTAAGATGTTAAAGGCCATGTTTCAAGACAACACCATCCAAACATTTACTTATGACTTTTTATTAATATTTTAACGATCTTAGTTTTTATTGATTTTGATTTTAATCCCTTCAATGAAATCTATAGATCTATCTAGAATAGATAATCTTGAATCTGAATCCTCTAAAATATAAAATCTTACCTATCAAACTCATTAACCCATATATTTCCTTCTACCAATTTTATACTTTCAAAATAGAACTCCAAATGAATGTAAAAAAAATAAAAGGATCAAGATATTTCTTTATTTAAGTATATTAAAAGTCCAATATTAGAAATACACTCAACTATGAGCTCCAAATACTTGTATAGGGTCGAAATGTGTTAAAATATTTTACTAATATCTAACAACACTTTTAGTTATATATACTATGATCCAAAAGAACTCTAAAGAAATTAAAATTTGGAATTTTTTTTGGAAATTTTAAAACTGAATGAAATGCAACTCAATAACTAGAGAAATAAAAAAATTCCAAAGTCTCTATACCGATTCACCATATTTCCAGAAATGATATTCCAAAAAATATAACTAGAAGGAAAAAACCTAATACAAAATGAAATAAAAACATAAGAATTAATATGGTTCAATGAATAATATATTCTATATAATTAACACTACAACCTTGAATAAAAATAATTAGAATAAGTAAAAACACTATGATGAAAAAAACCTTCAACACTTGATTCTATTTTTATAGCTAAAAAAGTAAAAAGAGTATTTCACCTTCTTTTCATATAAGTGACCCAACCTATATATTTATATATAATCTCCATAACAACTAGCTAGTTCCATTGGTTCCACCATCATTTTATCTTTTTAGTAATCTTTCACTCAATCAAGGAAACCATTGGATTTCTGTTAAAAACAGTGACTTCCTCAATCCTTTTAATGATCAATACATGTATTCAAAACTTGTTGTTTCACACATTTATACATTTAAACACAAAATGAAATTTCTAATTTTTTATATCTATTTCTAGAGCTTTCTTACACCACATTTTCTAGATTATGGTTATATTTTTCTAATCCAAATTCACTCCTTTGGGAATACCGAACACTTAGCTAAGAAATTGTTTTCATATACAATCTGAAAATTTCCTCAAAAAATTAATTTACTTTACATATCAAGTTATATTGTGATATTGGAATTAAAATAGAAAGGGCCCCCATTTAAGATTCTTATCCTTGGTAAATGAATTTATCGAACCATCAAGGTCATTTATGATAGTGTGAAATGATCTATGGAGAGTATTGAGCTATCTGTGGGTTGATAAAAAGGTTCAATCAATTCCCTAAATAAAAAATGGGTTCATCAAGATTAGTCACCAATTAATGGGAATAAAAATCATCATAATAGGCCTTGATAGGCATAATATTACCATGATAGAAATTATACCAATTGTATAATTCTAAGTAAACTACCTAATGATTGATTCACTTTGTTATTTTGTGTATGTAATAAGTAATTTTAGACTGAAGTAGTCATAAAAAGGGTCGTTTAGTGTGATTATAATGGATAAAGATCCATGGGTGAGTGATTGTTTTATTTTATAGGGATAATTAAATGATATAACATTGAGGATTATAGGGGATTAATTATGATTTATGGTCTTAAATCTATATAGGGTTAGTTAACTTGACTTGTAGGATGAGCCTAGTAAAATTACTATGGGATCATGTAGTCACCCTAAGAAGGGGGAGGGGAGGGTGTGAATTAGGTGTGACCAATTTTTTATCGATTAATTTCAACTTAAATACTTTATTGCTTTAATTTGATCAAGCCTGTATTATCAGTGAGGATGTTTGGATCTTAAGAAACTTGACCCCACCAATTTCCCCTTTGTTATATTGATAATGTAAAGACATAAGTATGCATGTTTTTTTATAAGGTTTATCCTCAATGTGATAATATAATCCTTATTCTATTTATAATCTCAAGTGGCATAGATTTTCCACTATAATATCTTTCCCAGATTAAAAATGGCATGGGAAGGAATCACCCTTGACCCTCAACATGCACCACATACAATTCAAAAACTATAATATTACATAAGTGGTTGAGATAACTCCCTAAATCTCATTCTAAATCCATGATAGGAATGATGTATTTGTTTATACTAAAACCAATGGTCTTAGATTAATCTTATCTAACTTCCTCATGGATGGAACTTTGAATACCATATGAACATCCTTGGTCTTGAACATGAACGTCAACCCTATCCTTCTACGTTTAGGACACTCAATTTATAAATATTCAATGTATGGAACTTATAGAGGTTTAGTGCTTAATATTAGTCTGGATCTATTCATTTTGGTCTTCAATATCTAATAAACTCAATCTGTACTTTGGTACTTCAAAATTTGGCCTTCTCAAATTTGGCCCTTCTTTTATTCTAATGGAAGTGCTTGGTCAACTATTTTCTCTATTTTGTAATAAAAAAATCTCTCAATAATTAACTTTATTCATAATAAAATAAAGTTATATTTTCCATTTATATATAAAACTTTCCTTTTATAGATGAAAGGAACACACAAGCTTCAATCTTAAATTCCTATTATCTCAAGAATTAACTTCCTTTATTATCATCCAAAGATATCAAGATTTTGAATTCATCAGAGCTCTTGATGAACTTACCATAAACTATCTTCAACTCATCCTCAAATATTATATTTAATAACAAAATTTAATTCCATGAATATTAATATTTGAACATCTATATCAACATCATAAGAATATATGAATTTAAATAATGTAAAAATATTATGGAATCTTCAGGAACATGTTCTTCTGATTAATAATTATGATCATTTTGTCTCTTAATTTTACTCAAATAAAAATTATACATAATTTAATGTTTCAAACATTATTTTTCATGACACATGTTCTTATTTTGGTCTCTATATTATAAAATTTCATTTAGTTCAAAATTTTTATTGTAGCTTCTCTTCCAATCAAATCATCACTTCCTAAATTTGATTGAATCAGACTCTATCTTTCAATGTTATGACTTTACAATTATCTAAACTTACCTTATGGATTTATATTATTCTTATAATTATCTCAACTATCAATCATAATTCCAATTGATTCCATATTAATCATTTTATTAATCCTTCCAGATATATTTATTTCAGATATTCTTCATTGTTTCTTTACTCGGGATCAAACTTTTTGAATATCCCAAGCTTAGATATCTACTTAGGAACCTATTTATTCTTTCGATGATTTATTTTTCAATTTCTCCAACTTTTTTTATATTAAAAATTTCATGATTATTTACATGTACCCACATATTTTGGTAAGTGTAAATTTATAAAATAAACTTATCTTATATCATTACTAGTCTTCCACCAAAGTTATATTTTTCCGATGAAAAAATAGTTTATCATCATATAGCTTATTATTCTAATACCATAAATTGATTGGATTTATTAGGATTATAGAAACATTCAATATTATGCTACACCTACTGTAGAATGTATCTTTAATGATATTTATAAAAAAATCCTTATGGAATCTTTTTATAGACATTTAAAGAATTATTAGTTTGGTTTTTTTCAATTTACTCTACAACAAAATCTTCCATAGATAATTTAGTATATAATTTTTAGCATATCTTTTGGTGGCATTTTAGTTCATGAATTTTTTATAGTTATGGATAAAAATATCTTTTAATTATTCAATAATGATTCCCAGGTAATTTCTAAGCATCCTAGTTTTTTATACTTCACAAATTTCATTCCAAAGGTTTTACCTTTGGGATTAAATTATTTAGATGATATTCAATATCCTTCTTAATTTTATTTATGGTCTTTAATATTCCCTTATTATGGTGCTTAATTCTTCAAATCCAAATTATGTAGAGTGATTCATCATCATTCAACATTAATTATAAATTTATTTAAGAACAATTATTCAATCGTCTAATGTTTAAAAGTTTCTTCTGGATATAAAAATTTGAATGAATTTTTCATTTATCCATCAATACCACCCTCTCTACTCATATTTACTAATTTTGAATATCTTCCAAAAGCATATCATGCATCTATGTAATTTCTTCTTTAGTTTGTTCCTCTTTTCAGAATAAGATCTTCTAGTGGGATTCTTATGGAACAACCATAGGAAGAGTTTTCTTCCATCTCTTATTCCATCTATATATGTTCCTACCTCTAATGATTTATACATATAGAGTATGTACTTGTGAATATTATTCTTCTAGAATAGCCATATACAACTTCGTTTACTTTATCTTACTCATTGAATTTACTATAAACTATTGAAAAAATACAATATATCATCATTATCATCATTCAATGGGTACTTCAACCTCCACTTTTGGATTTGTTATCAATACCCATTTTAAATACTAAAATAAATTATATTTACCCCCTTATTGAAAATAAATTCAAGGTTTCTTGCATATTCTTCTTCCATGAACTTTAGGTGAGATACCTTCATCAGTTTTTCATATTATCCCCTATATCTTGTTTGATTTAATAATAAACTTAAACTTATTGAGATATATATAACATCACCTTTATTAAACAAATAATCCCCAAATCAACCAACTATAATTATATATGAGCAATGATTAGTATAGAAAACAAGAGTAATTAAGCTAGATATTAAAGATATTTATACAAACACTAAGGGATGCCAACTATTGTAAAATATTCATTAAGAGGTAAGTTAAATATATTTTTATTAAAATTAATTTCATACATTCATATCAATAAACAAATCAAATAAATTGAAGCAAAAGAATCATGTTTCTCTACCTTTGTTTGTTAATTTAAACTTTGTCACCAAAAAATAAATTTATCCCTTTGAATTTAAACTTCAATTACTATATGAGGATGAGAGAGTATAGAAAATTTATCTTAGATACAAAATTATATTTGATTATATAGATTTTAAGTATCCAGGGATACATATTCATCATCTAGATTATGCACCTCTAGGTAATTCAATCTTCAATCCACCAAATTTTTTAGCATCCAGTGTTGGAACACATTTGTTTTTTGGAATATGATTTTTTATATCAATTTATATGTATTATAGAGTAACCATATTAATCTTCATTTTATGGATCCTATTTAATAACATCACCTTCAATGCCCCCTTTTTAATAAAAAAATCAGATCAATTTGGAATAATGTGGATCTTCTTTTGTCTTCAATTAGAGAAATATGGATGAGAAGGTATTCTCAACCTATTAACTCCCTCCAATTTAACTCCCTTTTCTTCATGTTTTTCTCTTGGTTCTCCAAACATTAATATTCTTGGGTATCATGGATTTATTTTTTTTATTTTTATTTTTTAATTCATGTGGGGTTTTTTATTAACACACTAGTGGAAAAACATATTTCCAAATTAGTTTTTTTTTACTATGTAACAGGAGTTTTTAACTGATTTTTATGAAATAAACATTATAAATAAAAGTTTATACATTGTATTTTATAAATAAACATTGAAAATATATTTTCACATTAGTTTTACTATAAAACTGATCAGAAAATATCATATGAAAATTTTCACATCAGTTTTTGGTAAAACCAATATTGAAAGTTAACATGGAAAAATTATCTTAAAACTTTCAACATCAGTTTTCATAAAAAAATTAATTTTAAATACATTTTATTGGTTGGTTGTTTTGTAAAAAATGATGTTTAAAGTCCAATTATTTTTATGCCACATTGGTTTATAGAAAAAATGACGTGGAATGTATATTTTTTTTATAAAAAATATAATAAATTACATTCCAAAAAACATGAAAACCTATAAGACATCATATATAATAGAGAAAACATATATAGAGAAGAGAAAAAACCTATGAAAAAAACATAATTTAACAACTTAAATTAGAAAAATTCTATCTAAATAATAATTTTTTAAACTATAATAAAAAGAAACATACCTGATAATCTATAATTTAATCATACATAGATGTACTTGAATCATTTCTTATAGATAATTTGGTTGATACAAATTTATAATGAATAAGGTTGGGGGTCCCAAATCATCAAGCGAATTTTCCAGATATTTATGGGACATACCTGCAAGTTGTTTAGCCAAGTTAATGATAAAAATAAAACTTCACTTTCAAAATTATTAATGGATGGTTTTTAAATATATTTTGATATGTCTAGTAAATGGAGTTTTAGTCAGTATTTACCTAAAATGTAAATATATTCTATTGGAATTTAAAAAAATAAAATAGATATTGAAAAAAAGTTAATTTGTTAAAAAATGATTATTCCTCTTACATTTCATGTATTGATCCAAATATCTAATGAGTAAACTTCCACCATCCTCAAATTTCAATGATTTAACTTCCTACACATTTATAAAGTATTGATATTATGATTTAGAACAATTTAAACCCAAAAAATGTAAAATGAACACCACATGATATTTAAAGAAAATAACACCGTATTTTTAAAAATAGATAATTATATCAATTTTTAAGGGACGAAATTAGTAAATAAGTTTTGATTAATATGTGTCAAATTACTATAAATATTTATTTTGATTAAAAATTTAAGAGCACACTTAATTTCTTATAACCGCTATACTTCATTTAGGTTTATTCCCATAAATATATCCATAGTTTAATTTCATAATGCCATTGTTAATATAAAAAAATGATTAAAAATTATATGGTAGACCCATGTGAAGGTAGATAATATTACCGTTAATCCATGTACCAAGTTAAGAAATAGTGTCAGAATAATGAAATGACTATGAAACATAAATTATAAGTATGAAACCTTACATTTAAATTCAATTTCTAATGAGGAAAATAGGCTGATAATAGTGTGAGGTGTCTAGAGGAAATGTGATTATTATATGAGAGTCAATGGATGATGATGGTCCATGAATGTGATAAATTAAAACTTAGGCAATAGTGTAATATCCTGTAGTCAACTCTGATATAAATTATAAAATAGTTAATAATTTATACCTAATGGAAAAATCAATTCAATACCTCCAATATTGTAACACCCCATTTCATTTTTCAAGTACTTTCTTGTTTATGCTTTGTTTATCACCCTTGTTTGGGTGTATTTGTGGGATTCTCAGGGATGGAGATAATTTACTAGGGAAAATGACATAAATTTCATGTATTTATGTTTTTTTAAATTAATGGAGTATTATTATAAATGTTTCAAAGACTTATAAGGGTTCTCCCCATGTTCGGAGAATGCTCAGAGTGGGGTCTTTAGGTTTTTATGCCTAAACCTGTAGTTTCTCTAATCTATTGGGAAATTACACGCCATATAAAGGTATTAAACACCATGTAATTTTTTTTCCAAGAATATTTCATAAAATTGGTTTTAGGTGTGAAGGGTTTACATTCCCTCTAATAGGTTCACATTGTGTACTATCAAAAATCAAAGTTTTAATAAAAAGATGATAGGTTTTTCAATGTACTTGAGATTCATGGATTACACAACATATAATGGGATTACACACCATGTGATCATCAAGAGTTGGTATTTTAAGGTGTTTCACGGTTGATTTACCATTAATTAGTCTACAACCCTTCTCCCTATCAACCTAGAAACTCCTAGGGGAGATTTTTGAGACCTTCAACCCTTCCAGATCGTTTCATTTAGTGATTGATCATTATTGCAGTTATGTTGATTTTCTTTAGGCAAGTGTTTCTTCTGGTTCTTCCTTATCTTTTTTTGGATGTATTTGTGTTCCAATTTGTGTTTGGATAGTGTCTTATTCCAATACATTTTAGTTTCTTGGTGTTCTATGTCATTCAAAGTCTGTTCCCATGGATTACAATCACCATTGTCGAAGGTATCTTGGTTTATACTAGTTTGAAGTAGTTTTTTTATAAAATGGGTTAATATAATGAATAGCTTGTTTTTATTTGTAAATTCATTTTGTTTTTTATTGATTTTAAGGGATATGTGTTTTGAAAGGAATGATTAGAAATTAATTTTTTCAAAAAATGTTTTTCTTTGAAAATTGATTTTCTTGATTTGGAAATGGGTTTTCAAACACCAAATTGGATTGTCTTGGATTTGAAAATGTTTTATTAAATTGTAACCATAGTTTTGAAAATTTATTTTTACAATCGGAACATTGGTAATCTTGGGTTCATTGAGAAAGAGACACATGTACCCTTAGTGTGTGTGGAACCATTAGAAGGTAACCATTTGGATATCGATGGACTGTGGTAGGGCTCGATATTGGTTGGATCCAATTTTATTCCTCTTCAGGATAATGATTGTATAGTATGTATTATCCCATATGATAGTGTCCAATATGAGGTGAATTTTCATTTATGGTTATTTATTGCATGGTTTTTTTAAATCATGGATTGTTTAAAATAGGTTTTATATGAGGTTATATCATATAACTTCACATGATAGGTTATTTCAAGGAAATGTGATTATTTTATTACCTATTGATGCATGGATATGCCTTATATTTATATCACTTCAAATTTTCATATTTTTGGTTTTAGAATATGAAAGGATTTCAGATAAACCAAATAGAAAATGATTTAAAAATGTAATGGATTTATAAAAATTCTTTGTAAAATTGTTTTTGTTTTAAAATCTTGAACTACTGAATTCTTGTTATTATACATTGTATAGACTCTGTGGTGGTATTATTTTGGTCTTTGTGCTCAAACCATACCTTTTCCATTAGGTAGTTTTATATGTTTTATTACAGGATAAAGGTAAAGGAAAGACAATCTTGTAGCATGTCAGATTATCCTTTGGTCTTTGACTTCATAGTGGGGTGGTTTGGAGGTGGCTATGGGTCATATAGAGAATTGTTGGTCTTGATTTATTCATAATTTCTTATTTATCCACTTTGGATAGAATTTTATGGATTTTTTTTATCTTTTTCTTTCACATAGTACTCCGGTTGTATATCTTGTTTCATTCTATTCAAGTTTTTTTGGTTTTCTTCCTTCACCACACTATCTAACTACCATCTTGGGTGTATGGTTTGGATGACCTAGATTGGTATATTATAAATTAATATTAAAGGTAAGGCTCATCCTAAAGTATTTTAACACTTTCTTAGTTTGGTTCTATATATTGTGTATGTAGGAGTTATGATTTCCACAATTCAGATAGCAGGTGCAGAAAAGGGGCTTCGCCAGCTCAATTATGTGATAGAACTTTAGTTACCATGGGTGGACAAAGACTTTTTCCAGGTTTGAGACTTGTGTATTGGGGTCATTTGAATGAATTGTATGGGAATTTTTTTTAAACATACCTATTAATTTTTTTAATGTCTTTTATTGGTATACTTCTTAAATTTCTTTAAATTCTTTTTGTTTCAAAGCATTTATTTGAATTCTAAAAGTGGTCCTAATATTTTTGGAATGTGACCATAATATAATTGGTCATTTTATTGTATTTTTTAGACAATTCCTATTAGAAGTTCCCTTCTAAATTTGAGAGAGTAATATACAAGATAGGTTCTATATAATAATCCTCCAGTGGACCCTTCCTTGGTAAAATATGTTATCTTCACCATTAAAAATCTGGGTTAAGTGGGTGCCGATAACCTAAGATGTGTGGTTAATCATGGAACTTAATTTTATAAGTTGTATCCACCTATCTTACATGGATACAAAGAACCACAATAATGTGAGGAGTGGCTTGAGTGGATTGGTAGGATATTTAATTTCTTGAAAACTCTTGAAGACTGAAAGGTGGTTTTTCCACGTATGTTCTCAAAGGACTGTGAATGAGATGGTGGGATTCTATTGTGCAAGAGAAGTTGTATGAGTACCTTACCTAGGCTTATTTTATGAAAAAATTTAATCATAATTTTTCCTCTAAGAATTTATATGTAGAAAAGATACAAGAGTTTATGACCTCAGAGCAGGGAGAGTGTACCATTCTAGAGTATTATACCAGTTTTTTTTGAGTTGGTTCACACGACATCAGAGCTTGTCACTAATGAGTAACTTAAGGATCATAGGTTTGAGTTTTCACCAAGGCCTAATATTATGTTGATTTTGATTATCATGTCACTTCCAACTTTTGTAAAGGTAGTTGAAACGGAAAATTTGTCTAAGGAGACATATATAGGAAGGTAGGTATGGGTGGTGACTCAATTGGTTCAGTTAGTAGGTAGGATGTATCTTCTGGCAAAAAGAGGAAGCTTAATGGTGGTCATGTTTCTTTAGGACTAGTTCCTGGGACGTTAACAGGATCAATGGGTTGTTTTCTATCACTGTGGGAGATTTGGTCATACAAAGCCTAAATATATGAAGGCTACTAGGGCTTGTTATCATTGTGGATTATTAGGTAATATAAAGTGTTTTTGTGAAAGGATGTACCAAGGAAGTAAGGTAGGATACACTCTCACCAAGGGTTTGTAGGTTCATACCGATGCTTCCAAGGGTGGTGGGTCAAACCCTCAGGATTAATGGGATATTCATAGGGATAAGACTGGATGTATTTATGTGAAAGATTTTGTTCAAGAGGAATATAAATTAGGGCCATCTATTTTTATAGGTACAATGTTTATTTCATCTTCTATGGTGGTAAATTTTCTTGATACATGCACTACTCATTATTTTATATCGCCAAATTTAGTGATGTTTTGGGATTTTATTCATAAATTATGACATAATTTTTAGATATTTTATAAAGCCCAGACCCTAGAAGCCCAGAGCCGGTGCATTTCTTTATTACATTGGCATGATTACAAGGAATAAAATCCTAAAGGACCGATCAATTTAGTATTCTTAGAGAAACTAGATACATACATGGAACCCATTTTACATTCGGAGAAGAAAACAAGATATAATGGAAAACAAAATCTAATAAACCACGTACTTGAAAACTCAATAAATGATCTCTTCTTCATAACCTGGGGAAGGAAAACAAATGAGAGGGGTGAGATCAAATGATCATTAAGGGTTATATATAGTGGATTCATGAAACAATAATAATTCAATCATAATAAATTATACATAATCAATATGGAATGGTTAATAATTGAAAAATACACACTATTAATAAACTAATAATGAAAGTGAATCCATAGATTTTTTCACAGTGAAAATATCATGGATAGTAATAACCGAATAACAAATAAAGATAATTCTTATTACTTGGATATCATGTATCTAGAACATGAACCATCATACCGTCGAGATGGTTTAAGTCTATGGGTAGAAACCTATCAGATTATGTTTTGGAAACAAACTCGAAGTTTTTTTCGCAAACTAGTTTGTCTAATGAGACCTATCAATGCATAAAGGGGATATAGTGGGACCTAACCATTACTTCAAGTACAAATTATTCTTATACAAAGGTTTAATTCCATAAAAATATGCCTTATCAATTTTTTTATTATGTAGAGGATACATATTCATCAATATTTCCATAGTTAAAATAAAATTAAAAATAAACACCCTATGAAAAGGGTATACGGTTAAGACCATAATCAAATCCATGAACCAAGAATATGGATATATAATAGAATTATAACTTTAAATTAAAAATTATCCCAAATGTTCATTAGTTACATCACATAATAATGATTAGGTTCACAAAACTAAGTAAGTCTCAAAGAAATTGAATTTGTGAAAAAGTCCCTTACCACATTGTAATCAATAGAATCACATGAAAAAAATTTAATAATCATCACAAAAATCCTTGAATACCATGAATATAAAGATAATAATGATATTATATATCAAATGTCATCATGCATACACCACATACAAGTAATAAGTGGTGGACAATGGAAATATCACAGAAAAAAAGTGAGATGAGAAACCACTTACCTAAAGTCCCACTTAATTACCTCACTTTTGCACCTCGTAAATAATAAAATTATTTTTATTTAAAAAATTATAAAAAGTTAATTATAGTAATTTTATAAAATCATTTATCAATTATAATCATTGGATTATATTTCTTAATTTCCGTCAATGAAATTGAAGCGTTTTGATATAATATTTTACTTAGAAATTCCCCTCTATGTACCAATTTCACTATTTTATTAAATGTAATTTATAAATTAGTTTAACTAATTATTGAAGCATAAAATAAAGTTAATTATATATTTATATATTATATATAACCCATATTTTCTATCCTTGAATGTGGTTATAAGAACTATTTTTGGGAATGTCTTTGTAGGCAGTTGACCTACCATTAACTAGATGTTGTCGTAAGAGTGGGTGTGAAAAAAATTATGTATTTCATATATATAATACATATAGTAGGTTAAAATAATTAATATATCTATAAATTACTCCATAAATAATTTTTAGAGTAAATTGTTTTGAAAGGAAATGGAAAAGAAGAAGGAGAAGAAGAAAAGAGGTAGGAGTCAATGGAGACTTACACTTTCCTCAGTGTGACTTCTCTTGCAAAAAACTATAACTCCCTTGGTGATTGGAGTTATATGACTCCAGAATGTACCTAGGTATTATAAGAGGCTTAATATGGAGCATTTTTAAAGTGAATTTTCTTTGGAAAGGGTGGAATGAGTGGTTTTCCAAAGGAAGGGTGTGGGTTATTTATATTTGAGGAGAAAGGTAACTTAGGAATTACTCAAATTATTAAAATATAATAAATATAATATAGGGTTTAAGACTTTAAAATGGTATAAAAAATATGATATCACACAGTCAACCAAATATTTCAATTTTTGGCTTTGTTCAATAATTTTGTTATTTTTAAATATTTTAATTAAATATTATATTGATGAAAAATGATTTTGTCAAATTAAACACTATTCATAACTTTTGACATTAAGAACATAATTTTTTTTAAATCAAATCCAAGTTTTATTATATCTTATAATTATCCTACAAATCTTGGGAATTCCTAAATTATCCTAGACATATCATATCATATTTATTTTATTATTTTTAATATAATTAATTTGATTTATTCATTAATTAAATTAATATTGCATCATCTTTTTGAAATACATTATGGTATTTATTTGTTGTCTAAAAATTAAAAATAAAATTCAATAAGAAATATAATTTTATTATATTTCAAAAAACTATTTATTTCCAAAAACCACTTCTGAAAAACCATAAATAAAATTTTTATACAAACTATTTTTTTATAGTGTGAACACCTTGAATTAATTTTAAATCAAATATTCTAAAGGTCTTAAATTTATTCTTGTGGGTCCAAAGTATCAAAAATTAAATAAAAAATATAAAATGGTCAAAACTTACTTATAAATTTTTTTTATATAAAATACGGGTCATTTAATAAGTCTAATAATTTTATTTAATTTTTTTTTATTTTTCTTATTCCTGCACAGCGTTGCATCAACATTTTATAAGCATTAATGTTAATTATTGAAAATATAAAAATTAAAAGAAAATTATTATAAAAAATTTAATTAGGTTCAATATAAAATTCTAAATTCATTCACTATGTTTATTCACTCTTATACATAACAAGACATCTTCTTAGATTTTTTATTTTTTCTTTTCCTGCCCTGCACAAGCATTGCCCATACATTTGGATAATACTCATGTAATATAACAATAAAATTAGAAATTAAAAACCAAAGACATCAATAATACATAATATTTAATAATAAGTAATCAAAATAATTTTTAGCACTCAATTATTATAGAAGTTACCAATTTTGACTTTATCAGTGCTGTGTAGGGTCTACGTCGACAATGACAATGATTTTTATACTTATCATGAAAAAATATAATTTTCGTGTGAAATATTCCAATTATAGTATAATTATTTAGTTATTACATGTTTTAAATAAATTTTCATACCATAATAATTTCATGGAAATGTCAAGAAAATTACCTTATTTTATAAAAAACTGTATTTTTTACTATTCACCAAAAATGAAACTATTTCATAAAAACCCCAAAAATTCCTACAAACCGTTACTAAACATGTATAATGAAATAAAATTTATGGAAACAATTTTCTAAATATGATAAATTTAATTTTTAATTAAAATCATCTTTTACTTGAAAAATATAGTTTTTTAAAATTAAAACTGATTTTGTAACACTCTAAAAAATTAACTAAGGTCTTCTTAAATTATCCTTAAATAATAGGAAAAAAAAATATTGATTTATGAATACATAAATTTATTAATTATAAAATTATAATTAAATATTTTTTCTCCCAAAAATACCAACACTTAATTATTAATTTTTAAAATATTCACTTTCATTAATAATGTGCCTAAATTTTATTTATACTTTCATGGGTGAGGTTACTCTTCATAAGGGTCATATTAATATTCTTAAGGGTAAATTACTATTCATAATGGCAACATTACTATTCATAAGGGTAAGTTACTATTCACTAAAAAATAATTTGATCTTATAAGACTATAAATAACTTTATGAATGCAACCGTGTATGTCCATTTTTCGAAATTCAAATCAAAGAAGTGGAAAAATTGTGCTTAACAATTAGGTTATAAATATATCATATAACAAAGTTTTGTTTCAAAGAGACTTAGTGTGTCATGCATAATAAGCTATCTAAAAAATTATTTAATAAGAAACATACCACAAAATCTTGGGGTGTTATATTCTTCCCTCAGGAAATTTTTTCCTTGAAATTTTTTCATGTATATAGACATTAATTCCTCTATTTTATAGTTTCTAAAAAGAAACTTTACCAATCAAGTTATCCAATTTATTAATACTTTCTATCTTGTATTGAAAATCTCGATAAGCTATTCACAGTATTAAAAATCATGTTCAAGTTCTATTTCTTCATTGGTGAGTACATGCATTGGGTCTGGCATGTGCTTCAATAACAAAGAGACGTGGAACACATTGTGTAACTTAGAATGTCTAGGTGGAAATTTAAAATGATATTCCATAACTCTAATTCTCTCTAGAATTTCAAAAGAACCAATGTACCTGGAAATCATTTTCCCTTTCTTCTAAAATCTTATAACAACCTTCATTGATAATACCAATATCCATACTTTCTAGATCCATGTACGTGGGGTCCTTGGAAATCATAATTTTTTTTAGAACTCCATGATCCAACCCGATCAATGCATCTGCTACCTTATTTTCCTTTAATCAACATGAAACGGCTCTAAATTTTCTCATTTTAAACATGTGAATAACTTCATCATGTGTCCTCTTGAAATATGGTAATAACTCGAATTACTATAACACCTTATTAATCCTTCATTCATCCTTACACATGCTATTGGATATATTTCTTGTACCCAAAAAGTGTTGTAAAATCCATCAGTGATAGCATATACAACTTTTCGATAAGTCATTAATCAGTTCCAAGGTCGTCAACACTTATCCAAATCAATCATTTCTTTATCATTATCTCAACATCTAGAATATATTTAGGGTTTTATTTCCTATAATCATGCATTTTACAA
The DNA here is from genome assembly GCA_963277665.1 of Viscum album. Lineage (NCBI taxonomy): Eukaryota > Viridiplantae > Streptophyta > Magnoliopsida > Santalales > Viscaceae > Viscum > Viscum album. The sequence continues at coordinate 1,719,551,885 of OY728132.1, forward strand.
AAAGTTTATCTTTACACTAAATATATTTTCTTGGTACCATTCAACTTATGGTCTTAAATCCTTAATTAAAAATTACTATAGTAATATCCTCATTTATTCCATAATTCTTATAACTAGTACATTATTGATAAAATATTCAAATTACATGATTCTTGACTAGGAATATTAATCATTCTAATTCATCTGTGGAAGAATCATAACATGATAATTATCCAGTAACATCATTTGGGGTATATTCCTTTTAGGCTTGGGACATTAATTCGTATATTGTCCCGTCGCGTTATAGTTGAGGAATTGTACATTGGAAACCTTTTTCTTACCCTTAAAGTCACGAACTTTGTGTCTTTTTACCCACAATTATAACAAACTCCAATTCCATTCAAGAATTTACCTAGGTGATTCTTTCCACAATTATCACATGTAGGAAAACCCTTCTTTCCATTCTTCCCTTTATCTATATTTTTCTCAGCCATCCTCTTCTTCTCTTTCTTCCCTTAAAATCCATAGGACTCAGAGAATTATTTTCACATCTTGTTAACACATGATACTATTTCTCATATACTGAGGATACTTGGGAGACTATCTCCCTTCGAAATGACGGCTTTAGACCATGATATATATTATCCTTCTTACTATTTTCATCATGTGCATTAGTGAAGTTCTCATTACTTCTTGTAGGATCCATTTATAATCAGTTAAATATACTTTATTATCTCATAAAATTATGAAATTTCTATAATTCTAAACATGGTAAATAAAATAACATAAATTTAGGAATCATAAATCCCAGAACCATATAATTTGGTTACTTTGGGGGAATAAATCCTTCATAATGCTGGGTAATTTATATGTGATTGTTTCTAAGAATATCCCCCAATAGTGTCAAACTAGGTGTGTAGTATGACCCATTATCATGTACCAGGTTACCCCAAGTCAAGTATGGGATGGATTGTCAGAGTTGTTACTCCTAGGTACATCTGTTTCAAAACTACGTCCACTTATAGTATCTAGAAAGATATGTATTTATAGGAATACCCACATAATCTCTACCTTACCAAAATTATAGGATGTTATTATATACTTATCCTCAATGTACATCTTAGGGATGTTCTCCCTAATCCAAGGTTTCTAATTCTATTTCCCAAGGTCTCTACTAAATTTACTATGATACCAACTATAATTCCCCAACCCTAGAAGCCCGAATCTAGTGCATTAATTTTTGAAAATAGCATGATTACAAGGAATAAAATCCAAAAGGATAAATAATTTTTTAGTCTTGAATAAATCAGATACATACATGGAATCCATTTAACATTGGGTGAAGAAAACAATATATAATACAAAACAAAAGCTAATAAACTACATCCTTGAAAACTGAGTAATTGATCTCTTGTTCATAACCTAGGGAATGAAAACAATTGAGAGGGTTGAGATCAAATTATCAGTAAGGGTTACATATAGTGGAATCATTAAAAAATAACAATTGAATCATAATCAATTAGGCATAATCAATATGACACGGTGAATAATTGAAAACATACACCATCAATAATCTAAGAATGAAAGTGCATCCATAGATTTTTTCATAGTGAAAACTCATGGATAGTAATAACTGAATAATGAATAAATATATTGTTTATTATTTGGATGTCACGTATCTAGCACATGGACCATCATACCATCAAGATAGTTTAAATATGTGAGTAGAAACCTATTTGATTATGTTTTGGAAACAAAATCGATGGGTTTGTCTCTAACTATTTTGTCTTATTAGACTTGTCGATGCATCGAGGAGCTATAGAGAGACCTGGACGTCACTACTAGTCCAAATAATTCTTATATAAAGGTTTAATTCTAGAAAAATATACCTTATCCATTCCTGTATTGATTAGAGGATAGAGATTCATCAATATTTCCACAATTAAAACAAAATTCAAAATAAACACCGTATGTAAAAGGGTATACAACTAAGATAATAATAATATCCATGAAACAAGAATATGGATATTTAAAATAATTATAAATTTAAATGAAAAATGATCCCAATGGGTTATTAATTACACCACATAATAATTATTAGGTGCACAATACTAAGTAAGTCTCAAAGGAATTGAATTTATGACAAAGTCCCTTACCACATTGTAATCAATCAAATCACATGGAAAAAAATTAATAATCATCAAATGAATCATTGAATACCATGAATATAAAGAGAATAATGATATTATATATCAAATGTAAGCATACATAAAACATCTAAAAGAAATAAGTGGTGAACAATATATATCTCACGAAAATAAAAGTGAGAGGAGAAACCCCTTACCTAAAGTCTCGCTTAATTATGTCGCTTTTGCACCTCCTGAATAATAAACTTATGTTTATTAAAAAAATTATCCCGAAGTTAATTATAGTATTTTTAGAAAAAATGTATCAATTATAATCATTAGATTATATTTCTTAATTTTTATTGATGAAATTGAATCATTTTGATATAATATTTTACTTAAAAATTCCCCACCTTACACCAATTTCACTATTTTATTAAATTTAATTTATAAATTAGTTTAAATAATTCCAGAAACATAAAATAAATGTAATAAAATATTTATATATTATATATAAACTATATTTTCCATCCTTGAAGGTGGTTATAGGAACTTTTTTTTTGTAAATGTCTCTCTCGGTGGTTAATTGACCATTAATGGGACGTTGTCATAAGAGCGTGTGTGAAAAAAATTATATATGTCAGATATATAATACATGTATCAGGTTAACCTAATTAATATAATGTTAAATTAATACATAAATAATTTTTATAGTATATGTGTTTGAAAGGAAAGGGAAAATAATAAGGAGAAGAATAAAAGAGGTAGGAGTTAATGGAGACTTACTCTTTCCTCAACGTGACTTCTCTTGCACGACACTATAACTCCATTGGTGATTGGAGTTAGATGACTCTAGAATGTACCTAGGTATTATAACAGGTTTAAGAGGGATAATTTTTAAATAAATTTGGATTTTTAAAGGGTGGAATGAGTGGGTTCCCAATGTAAAGAAGAGAGGTTATTAATATTTAGGAGAAGGGTAACTAAGAAATTACTCAAATTATTAAAATATAATAAATATAATATAGGGTTTAAGACTTTAAAATTGTCAAAAAGCATATGATATCTCATAGTCGACAAAATTATTTTATTTTTGGATTTTTTCAATAATTTTCTCATTTTTAAATATTTTAATTAAATATTAAATTCATGAAAAATGATCTTGTCAAATTAAACACTATTAAAAAAATTTGACTTTAAAAGCATAAAAACAAAGTTTCAAATTCGAATAAATTTTTCATTATATCTTATAATTATCTTATAAATCTAGATAATTATTTAATTATCTTAAAAATATCAAATTATATTTATTGTATTATTTTTAATATCATTATTTTGATTTATTCATTAATTAAATTAATGCTGCATCATCTTTGTAAAATCCATTATGGTATTTATTTTTTGTATAAAAATTTAAAATAAAATTATAAGATAAAGAAAATTTTATTATATTTACAAAAACTATTTATTTTTAAAAATCACTTTTGGAAAACCATTAATAAAAATGTTGTACAAACTATTGTTTATAGTGTGAACACCTTGACTTACTTTTAAATAACATATTCTAAAGGTCTTAAATTTATTTTTATGGGTCCAAAGTGTCCCAAAATCGTAAAAAATATAAAATGATCAAACCTTACTTATATAAAATGTTTTAGATAGAATATGGGTCATTTAATAATTCTAATAATTTTAATTTAAAACATTTTATTTATTTTTCTTATTCCATCAAAAGCGTTGCATCAGCATTTCATAAGAATTAATGTTAATTATTTAAAATATAAAAATTAAAAGTAAATTACTATCATAAAAATTAATTATTTATGTTCAAAATAAAATTATAAATTCATTCATTATGTATATTCACTCTTATACATAATGATACATCTTCTTAGATTTGTTATTTTTTCTTTTCTTACCCTGTGCAATCATTGCATAGACATTTTGATAATACTTATATTATGTGACAATAAAATTCTAAATTAACAACCAAAGAAATCAATAATACATGATAATTAATAAATAATTCATGGAAATAATTTTTAGCCCTCAATTATTATATACTTTACCAATTTTTACTTTGTCAGCACTGCATAGGGTCTGCGTTGGCATTAACAATGATTATTATAATTTTCATGAAAAATATAATTTTCATGTAAAATATTCCACTTGTAGTATAATTATTTTTTTATTAAATATTTTAAATAAATGTTTATATCATAATAATATCATGATGATGTCATAAAAAATACTATATTTTATAAAAAAACTATATCTTTTACTATTCACCAAAAATCAAACTATTTTATAAAAATCCAAAAAATTCATCAAAACCGTTATTTGAAATGTAGAATGAACTAAATTTTATGAAAATAATTTTATAAATATGAAAAATTTAGTTTTTAATTAAAATCCCCATTTAGTTGAAAAATATAGTTTTAAAAAAATTAAAACCAATTTTATAACACCCTGAAAAATTAACTAAGGTCTTATTAAATTATCCTAAAATCATAGAAAAAAATATTGATTTAGTAATACATAAATTTATTAAATATAAAATTGAAATTAAATATTTACTACTCAAGAAAATATCAAGACTTAATTATTAATTTTTAAAATATTCACTTTCTTTTATAGGGTGCCTAAATTTTATTTATACTTTCATGGGTGAGGTTACTATTCATAATGGTTATATTACTTTTCATATGGGTACATTACTATTAATAAGGGTAACATTACTATTCATAAAGGTACGCTTCTATTCACCAAAAAATAATTTGATCGTATTAGACTCTAAATAATTTACTGAACACAACTGTGTATATCCGTTTTTTGAAATTCAAATCACAGAAGAGGAAAAATTATGCATAATGGTTAGGTTATAAATATCTCCTATAACAAAGTTTTGTTTCACAGAGACTCAATGTTTCATGCATAATAAGCTATCTGAAAAATTATTTATGAATAAAAGTACTATAAAATCTTGGGGTGTTATATCTTTCCATTCCTTTGGGAAAGAAGTCCGAAAAAGGTTTCAAGTGTCCCATATGTCGGGTGATGATAAATGACTTTTAGGTAGAATTAGACATCTTGGTATTTGATCTTGACATCTTCAACTTGATTATTAGCATGAATTGGATGACCAGTGTTAAGGCCTAGATTGACTGTTATCACCATCAGGTATATTTATTATCTTTTGATGTGGCCACTCATGTATTTCAAGGTGAGTGGGACTCTAGATCGAGGAGGGAAAGTCCTATTGTTCCTTATGCCAGGGTAACCTTATGTCAGTTGTCAGAGATGTTTCTTGATACAACATACCCTTTTTTGGGTGGTCTACTTCCTAAAATGTTGAGTACGTACCCTGGGGTCTTTATGGATGATTTTTCTAGATTATCACATCAAAGAGAGGTCAAGTTTACTATTGAACTCCTCCCTAGTACGATGCCCATTTCTATGCCATCTTATCAAATAAAACCTTATGAGTTGGTGGAACTTATGTTTCAGCTTGAGGACTGAGATACTAAATGATTTATTTGTCCAAGAATTTCACCATGGGATTCACCTATAATATTTTCTAAGGTCGATGAAAGTGTCATACTTTGTATTGACTATCAGAATTTAAATCGTGTGGTTGTTAAAAAATATCCTTTTTTAGGATTGATGAACTATTTGACCTACTTATAGGGGAATGTTAGTTTTCAAAGATTTACCTGTTGTCAAGGTTCTATTAGTTGATGGTATGAGAAGAGTATATATCTAAGACAAAATTCAGGATCCAGTATGGGCACATTGAGTTTCGGGTTATTCTATTTAGTTTGGATAATGCTCTTGTGATTTTTATGGCTTTAATGAACTATATTTTTCATCAATTGTTAGACTATTTTATTTATATGTTAGTTGATGATATATTAGTGTACTCCAAGCCAAATGAGGATTATAGATACCTTTTTTATATCATTATTCGAACCTTGAAATAACATCATCTATATAGTAATATTTCTAAATGTTAATTCTGGATCTAGGAAGTGAATTTTTTGGGGCATGTGATATCTGAGAGGGGCCTCTGTGACAACCAGGTCCTGGTGACAACACAAACACCCCGCCTGAACATGGTCGTCAGGTCTTGGCCTACCAGGTACCACCAGTTTCCCCCTTTATCATTTGGGGATGTTACAATCACCCCCTTTATCCTTTTTTTAGGATTGATGAACTATGTTACCTACTTATAGGGGAATGTTAGTTTTAAAATATTGACCTATAGTCAAGGTTCCATTAGTTGATGGTATGAGAAGAGTATATATCTAAGAAAAAATTCAGGATCCGGTATGGGAACATTGAGTTTCTTGTTATGCCATTCAGTTTGGATAACGCTCTTGTGGTTTTTATGGGTTTAATGAACTATATTTTTCATTGATTTTTAGACTATTTTGTGTCTATGTCTGTTGATGATATATTAGTGTACTCCAAGCCAAATGAGGATTATAGAGACCTTTTTTATCATTATTTGAACCTTGAACTATATTTTTCATTGATTGTTAGACTATTTTGTGTCTATGTCAGTTGATGATATATTAGTGTGCTCCAAGCCAAATGAGGATTATAGAGTCCTTTTTTATATCATTATTCGAACCTTGAAATAACATCATCTATATAGTAATCTTTCCAAATGTTAATTATGGATCTAGGAAGTGAAATTTTTGGGGCATGTGATATCTGAGAGGGGCCTCTGTGACAACCGGGTCCCAATGATAGCACATAAACCCCGCCTGAACAAGGTCATTACCAGGTACCACCAGTTGACCCATTTATCATTTGGGGATGTTACAATCACCCCCCCTTTATCCTTTTTTTAGGATTGATGAACTATTTGACCTGCTTATAGGGGAATGTTAGTTTTCAAAGATTGAACTGTAGTCATGGTACCATTAGTTGATGGTATGAGAAGAGTATATATCTAAGACAGAATTCAGGATCTGGTATGGGCACATTGAGTTTTTGGTTATCCCATTCAGTTTGGATAATGATCTTGTGGTTTTTATGGATTTAATGAACTATATTTTCATCGATTGTTAGACTATTTTTTGTCTATGTCAGTTGATGATATATTAGTATACTCCAAGACAAATGAGGATTATAGAGATCTTTTTTATATCATTATTCGAACCATGAAATAAAATCATCCATATAGTAATCTTTCCAAATGTTAATTATGGATCTAGGAAGTGAAATTTTTGGGGCATGTGATATCTGAGAGGGGCCTTTTTGACAACTGGGTCCTGGTGACAACATAAACACCGCGCCTTAACATGGTTGTCAGGTCCTGGCCTACCAGGTACCACCAGTTGCCCCCTTTATCATTTGGGGATGTTAAAATAACCCCCCTTTAGATCAAAATGTCTAGTGTGCTTTGTACTCACTCACACACACCCTGAGAAACTTCCAAGAAGGTCACCCATCTGGATCACTACTCCAGGCCAAGCACGCTTAACTGTGGAGTTCTAATCAGACATGATTTCTAAAATGAAGGTTCACCTTGTTGACATGAGTCATATCATTTAGTCATTTAACCCTTTATCATTTGGGGATGTTACAATCACCCCCCTTTAGATCACAATGTCCTTGTTGTGGTCCCTACATCTCAACCTAGGCTGTGCACCACACTTAAGGCTGAGTTCCTCCTCTGATACCAAATGTGACAACCGGGTCCCGGTGACAGCACATACACCCCACCTTAACATGGTCGTCGGGTCCTGGCCTACCAGGTACCACCAGTTGCCCCGCAGACATGTGGGGCCCACCCCAGGGTCCACCCACATGACCGAACCGGTTATCTGACTAATGATTGTCCCCACAAGCCAACACATGTCTTTTCCAGTGCGATTTGTCCTCACTCACACACACCCTGAGAAAATTCCCAGAGGGTCACCCATCCAGATCACTACTCCAGGACAAGCATGCTTAACTGTGGAGTTCTAATGAGACATGCTTCCAAAAAGGAAGGTGGACCTTGTTGACATGAGTCATATCATTTAGTCATTTAACCCTCTGATACCAACTGTGAGTGACCCGACCCTCGAGTTCCCGGAGCCGGTGCCCATGGGACATGATATACCATAATTATTAAATTACATTCATTTACAAAAAATCACATCATGTCCCATGTTATAGAGGATCGTGAGGTTCAGGTTTTGGGAAACCAGATGCATTATGAAACATCATTGAAGACATGATTGATACCTGAATTTTTTTCATTTAAAACATAGGGTGAGCAAAGGAATGCCCAGTAAGGGGTTTTTAAAACATTTGAAAATAACGAAATAAAACTTCCATTACTTGAAAATAACTATTGAAAGTAAATCAAAAACTTTTCCTAAAAAAACCAATTAATCTTGAAAGAAAACTTTTAACTAAAATTGAAAAACATGATCAGAGTACACAATTATAAAAAGGGAAATAAAGTTCCTGTGTAAAGCATGAAGGGTTATGCAAATTACTAAAAAGAAAAGATCCGAGTGCACAGTACATAATAAAAATGTTGTAACATAAACTGGTGCACATATCATGATAAACTTATCCATAATTTCTCACACGACGAGACATAAAATTTGCTGATAAAAGGACCATGTCTAAAAAATTTAATTCTAAAACATAACATGTCAATGCATTAATTTATCTATGCATACAATAGGATATGAACCAAGGATATCCTACTAGTTGGAAAAAATCCCGTAGTTGGTCACTTACTAAAATATTCAGTGGAGGGTATAATTCCAGACTGTGTCAAGGCCTCGTGCTAAGACCATAATCATCTATGTCCGGGAATTTCACCCGAACCGTAACTGTTGCCAGGCCTCGTGCCATGACTGTGATTTGTCTCATGAGACCTACCAATGCATTGAGGGGCTATAACATCCCCACCCATCACATAATACGTCCAATACAATCCTCTTAAGACTTAGGGGGCTATGCATCCAAAGTGTCCCACACCACCTTGGATACCTGATTAAGGTGTTGTTATTTGGGGTGTCCCAAACCACTCCAAATAACGGGTTATTAGATTCATTAATTATTATTTGGTGATCGTCATTTCATGAAAAACACACAAAACATGATATGGAAACTACTAGAGAAACACATTCTTGATGACAAATTGGTACATGCATAGTACCATGTGCTAAATATCAGTGATGCACACATAATTACTTCATAAGGAAAATCTTCCAAGGAGTCACATGCTTCATCTACTAAACATGCTGATAAATGGTTCACAGATGAGAGTGTATATAAATACGAGTAATTGGACCTATGTAGATATCTACTAATACATGGTATCATTATTTTACAAAGAACATAAGGCCTTGGTTTGAAGTTCAAGAAGACACAAAAAAACTCACTACTTTAACATTTTTCTCTAAAGTTATTACAAAGGAAAAATTTACAAAACTCCTTGAAATTGTGGAATTGAGATTTGAAAATGAAATTATGGAGTTATTGGTGAATATGTGTATACATATAGAAGGTTTAGATAATAATTTCTATCCATATACTTAGTTTCAAAATTATACTTATAAAACATATACATGTATATATATATATATATATTTATAGTAACGGCTTGTAAAATTTGTAAAACTAAAATTCACACAACCACAAATTTAAACTCTTCCCAATCATGGAACTCAGTATATTCTACATTGGATTTAGGCCTTGAAAACCTTAATTTCATAGTAAATTTTTTTATGTTTACTTATACATCCATATATATTTTATATCCCAACCATAAAGGAAATAAATTTTGATAGAATAATCAAAATAACTTCTCTTAAAACATATGGATCTTGAAAACCCGAGGGTATGATATAGAGTTAGAGGTTCAAATTTTTTTAATTGAAACACCATCAACATGTATTTACAATTATACAATACATACAATATATGTAAAACTTAATCTTCATGAAATCTAAGGGGAAAATTACTTTCACAGTTATAGGATCTTTAAAACATGATTAACCTTGGAAAAATGGAAGGTTGTTAACTGACTTAACATATATATATACATGGTATGCACTTATATTTATATATATATATACTGTATTTATATATATGAAAATATAAACTTGTTTTGCATGAAAATAGAATCATAAAACATTCAAAACCAATTAACTTTAAAACATAAGGTAAGGGAGAAGATGAGTGTTTTAAAGTAGAGGGTTGGATTCATATGTATGTATATATACAAACTGTACTTATATATGCATTTAATAAAAACTTGGTTTCATGAAAACTAAAGAAAGGAAACCAAAAATTAAACTTATAAGCCTCAAAATAGAATGAAAGAAAGAAATTTAGGGTTTATAAAATGGTTCAAGGTGTGAATATACATGTGTATAAAAAACTATGTATGTATACATTTATATAAAATTCGGTTTGTATGTGGATTAAAACAAAATATCTGTTACAGGACTTATTAACCTCTAAATAAGAGGCAAAAGAATAAGGTTAGAGCTTTAATATAGTTGGATACATCCATATATATATGTATATATATAAAATAAACGTATACACACACATATATATAAAACCTTGTTTGCATGAAAAAAAGAGAAAAGACCCCTTAAATTGGTGTTAGGAGGGCTGGAGGAGGAAGAGGAGTCAAGGTCCACTGGAATCTTGGGTGTAAGGAGCTGAGAGGTCCTTTGAATTCCTCAGATGATTTTCTATAACTAAACCTATATATTATATATATTTTTTATATTCAACTTGCATGGGATCCGAGGTAAACATGCAATAAAAAAAATTAGAGGGAGAGGTATCTGTGGAAACTGGGTGAAGGAGGGCCAGACGACTGCAAAGGTGAAGAAAAAAAGGTTCCAAAACTGGAGGTAGGGCATTGGTGTAAGGCATGCCATGGGGAAGAAGACAATGCCTCAGGTAGAAAACCAAAAAAAATGATGGTCCAGATTGGGTCCGACCGCGATTGAAGGGCTGGGATGTGACCGTGGTTTTGAAGAAAAGTGGACGGCTCGGATTGACCCTAGGTGAGATCGGTGGCTTAATAACCCACTAGAGAACTATGGTTGCAAAAAGTCGAAGGTGGGAACAAGATTAGCGGCTCAGATCATGCATGACGTGATACGATGACCAAGATCTCATTTTGACCAAAATTTTTCTTCCCACATTGAATCAGGGAGCTATTTTTGTCTCCCATATAACCCTGAGCTTACCATCCTCAGATCAGAAAAAACACAACACCTACTAAGGGGGCCTTATACACGGAATCCTGCTCCCCCGCAGGCCTTGGCCTACCCGCTTCTCACACGGCCTTGTGCCCGCGCTACACGCACACATGCACTCCGAATCTTGCTCCTATGCGCTCCTTGTGAGACCTATTCTCTAGCTCGGGCTAGCATCGGCTAGGGATGAAGTCTAGGCTTAACCACTTTGAGTGATCTGCCTCCCTTGGCCCGACCAATAAGGGCTAGCCCTAGTGGGCCCAATTTGTTTTAACATGAGAATTATAAATTGAGATTTACCAACCTATATGATAACTATAGAAAACATGGTCTAATCTAAAAAATAGTCTGATTAGAACATATAAAACGTAATTTGTAACACTGTTTAAGAAATTAAACTCTTTACATTAAAAAAATGAAATATTTGTAAAACAGTTTTTGAATTACTTATTATTTTTCACAAAACATAAATGAAACTCAAAGCATCATATCTTATTTGTGGTTTTTATCTTATAATTTTCAAATCATATTGTGTAGTTGTACTTAATTGTTCTTTAGTTAAAACATCATAAGAATAACAACTATAATTATAGCCATTGGGTTCCCAATGGTTACTCGAGGTAACGATCAGATTGGTGCCATATAAAACCTTGTCTTAGGGTGTCCTAAGCTTAAGGTGATTGAAGAATAAGAAGATGGTGCTTGTCTTACCATTGATGCTCAGCGTAGCTGCAGTGGTTTTAGCCATTATAATGTTTATTATGATGGATACTAAGGACACTTATTATCTTATCAGGTTTCTTGTTGTTTTGGGAGGTCTCTCTGTGATCTTAATAGGGTTTTTAATAGGTATATTTGGTTAGTTTGATTTCCCTCTTAACCTCATTTTATTGTAACCACTATGGTGTTCTTATTTGAATAAAAATCCATGCGACCATTTCGTGTGTTTTATTCCATTTTATTGAGATTATATTATTACCTTTTCATAAGAGACAAGTTTTTTTGGGTAAAAGATAACAATAAAACATAGAAATTACCATTATATGAAACACAAGTTCTTGGGGTGTTACAATCTCTCAGTGGATCCAAAAAGTTTACATGAAGTGATTTCATAGGAGTATCCTAGAAATATGTTTGAGGTCCAAATATTCTTGGGTTTGGATGGTTAATATAGATAGTGTGATAATGATTTATAAAATCTCACATCTTTGATGAATACATTAAATCATAAGGGTGTAAAGTTTTAATGGAATGATAGCTATTATAGATCTTTTTAGAAGTTGAATATTAGGTAGTATTCAGTTCTAGTTTTCTTTATTTTGAAACTAGGTATGGGTTATTTCATTTTATGAAATGCTTATGGTATAGGTTTAGGATGTGTCTTGATGTTTGGGAAATAGGTGGTGGCCTATGGATCATGCTATTATTCCATCATGAGAAGAACTACCCTACCCATGATATTGAGTTGGAAGAATTTATGCATTCCCTCTAAATGTGGTGTCAATATATCTTTGGGGAGTGGTTTATAGTGTATTTAGATCATAAGATTCAAGAATATATTTTTACTCAAATGGATATGAACTTGTGATAGAGATTCTGGGTAGAGTATCTTCAAATTTTGATTTTGATATTTCAAATGCCCCTAGGAATGGAAATGTGGTTTTCGATGCTTTGAGAATAAAATTATCGATGAAAGTGATGAAGGAATCACTTGAATAGTGGTCTCTGATGAGTTTGTTTGTTGAGATGAGCTTATAGGTGGAAGAGGATGGTGGATAGGTTTTCTTGTCTTTAATAAAAGATGGATCATATTTTTACAAGAGAGTTCAACTTGATTAGGTGACAAACATAGAGTTATAACACTTTAATGAAAGATTTTATGGTGGGGAGACCTTGGGTGAGTGGTCTTGGTCTCCTAGTGATTCTTTTTTTTCTTTTGTGGTAGGTTAGTTGTTCTATTTTACCTAAAGAATGAGTTGTTAGATAGTGAAAACTAGTATTGTTGGTCTATGCATTACAGGGATACCAAGATGTATCACAAATTGAGATGTCGGTATTGGTGGTAGGGGATAAGGTATTCAGTTGTGTATTTTGTATCTCAGTGTCATAATTGTTTGTGTATTAAGGAATAAAACTAGATACCTATAGTTTTTTGTAGCCTTTAACCATTCGAATATAAAATTAGGATGATATTTTCATGGATTTCATCATTAGTTTTCCATATAATCCTAGTGGGAAGGATTCAATTTGTGCGATAATTGATCAACTAAAAAAATAAGTGCATTTACTCTCTATTAAGGAGACAATGAAGGCATGAAATATTGGGGACTTGTATATCCAAGATATTGTTAGACTTCATAGGGTTCCCTCTACGGTTGTATTTTACAGGGACCTGGGGTTCACATCCAGGTTCTGGAATGGTTTACAAGAGATGATGAGTTCCCAGATTAGATTGAGCATGGATTATCATCTGCAGATGGATGAAAAAACAAAGAGTGCTGTCTGGGTTCTTAAGGATATACTTTGGTATTATGAGATTGATTTTGGTGGATCTTGGGAAATTTGTTTTCCTTTGGTCAAGTTTTTATATAAAAATATTTATCAGACCCTAATTAGGATGGAACCCTTTTATTATTTTTATGGGTGGCCATGTAGATCTCTTTTGTGCTGGGTAGAGTTGGGGGAATGGTCCATGGTTGGGCCAAGTCTTGTTCTAGAGATGACTGAGACAACGTAGTGGATCTGGAGGAGATTAATAATAGAATAGAGTCATCTAAAATTTTATGTGGACCGTCATCATTGGTAGATGGAGTTTAGGGTTGGTGAGTAGGTTTTTATTATAGTTTCACCTCACTTGGGACATCATAGATTGGGAAAATAGGGTAATTTTTTACCAAGGTTTGTGTGATCCTTTTAGATTGTTGGATGACTGAGGAAGGTGGCATATTAGTTGGAAAAATTATCTGTTTTAAATTCTATCCATGAAAGGTTTCATGTTTCCAAGACAAGGAGGTATATATCAGACCCTTACTATGAAATTAAATGGGAGGGTGTTGATCTTGAGACAAAAACCACTTTGGTTAAGAAACCAATTCATATTATAGATCACCAGGAGAAGGTACTACATGGTAAAATGATTTCTTTTTCCTGGGTACAATGGAAGTGTAGATGAGATAGACATGAGATGTGGGAGAGGGGATTATTTATGAGTTATCAATGTCCTTTACTTTTTTTAGTCCAATAATATAAGGGGTTTCCTGGGGAATTAATCATTTATGTTGAGGAGATTGTAAGACCCAATTACACTTTTTAGGTACTCCCTTGTTTATGATTTGTTTAACATCCTTATTTGGGTAAATTTATGAGATTCTCGGGGATAAAAATCCTTTTTTGGGGAAATAGAACTAAAGTTTAGGGATGTATGTTTTTTTTGAATTAATGGAGTCTAGGTATAAATGTGTCGAAGACTTAGCGGGGTTCTTCAAAATTTTGGAGAATGCTCGGAGTGAGGTCTTTGGGTTTTATTCCTAAAATTATTTTTTATGCAGTTTCCTAGGAAATTACACATTGTGTAAAGGTATTAAAAATGTTTAATGTTCTCTACGAATATTTCATGAAACAAGTTTTGGGCGTGAATGGTTTACACCCCGTGTAATAGGTTCACATTGTGTAATTTCAAAAATCTAGTTTTTAATAAATAGTAAATGAGTTTTTTTATGTACTCGAGATTCTTGAATCATAAGACATGTAATAGGATTACACTCTATATAATTATCATGATTTTTTATTTTAGGGTGTTGCAAAACTGATTTCTCATTCATTTATTTTCAACCCTTATTCCTCTTAAACAAGAAACTCTAAGGGGAGATTTTGGAGACCTCTGACCCATCAAGATCATTTCATTCAATGATTGATCATTACTACAGTTAGATTTCTTTTCTCCTAGTAAGTGTTCCTTGTGGTTATTCCTTGGCTTTGGTTGTGGTTGTGTTTTTGTTCATATTTGTGATTGAATAGTTTTTTCTATCAATTCATTTAAATTTCTTTGCATGGCTTGTCTTTCGAAGGCCCTTCATATGGATTCCAATCACCATATTCAAAGGCAACTAGATTTATAATGATTTGAGGTAGTGTTTTATATATGATGGGTTAATAAAATTAATTGATTGTTGTTCTCATTAAATTCCCTTGCGTTCTTCATTTATTTGAAGTGATATGTGTTTTTAAGGGATTGATTGGAAAGGAAAATGTTTTCAAAAAGTGTTTTTCCTTAAAAATAGATTTTCTTGAATTGGAAATGGGTTTTCAAACACCAAATAGGATTGTATTGGATTTGGAAATGTTTAATAAAATTTTGATAATGGTTTTGATATTTTTTTGGAAAACTAGAACATTGGGAACCTTGGGTGTGTTATGAAAGATACACGGGTAGCCTTAGTGTGTGTGGAAACACTAGGAGGTAACCTTTTGGATATCGATGGACTGTGGTAGGAATCGATATTAGTTGGATACAACATTTTGACTATTTAGGATCTTGAGTGTCTAGTATGTATTGTCCCATAGTCTAGGGAAGAATATGAGGCGCATTTTCATTTATGGTTATTTAACACATGGTTGTTTTTAAATCATGGATTGTTGATCACATGAATTATATAAGGATATAGATTCACATGATAAGTTATTTCATGGATATATGTTTTCTTTATTACCTCTTGATTCATGGATATACCTCCTGTTTATATCACTTATAATTTTCATATTTCTATTTTTATAATATGAAAGGATTTTATGGAAACAAAATGCAAAAGGATTTATAAATGAATTGGATTTATGAAAATTCATTATAAAACTATTTTTGTTTTAAAATATAGAACTATTGTATTCTTGTTATTAAACCTTGTATAGTCTTTGTGGTGGTTTACTATTGGTCTTTTTGATCAAACCCTATATTTTCCCTTGGGGATTTTGTAGATGTTGTATTGGAGGGTACATGTATAAGAAAGGGAATATTGTAGCATGTCAACTTATCATTTGGTATTTTACTTTTTAGAAGGGTGGTTTGGAGGTGACTATGAGTCAAAAAGAGAATTGTTGGTCTTTATTTATTAATACATTCAAGTTTATCCATTTTTTCTAGGATTTAATGGATCTGGTTATATATTTTTCTTCAATATAGTACTCTAGTTGTATGTCTTGTTTGGTTATATTAAAAACTTGTTCCCTTTTCTTTCTTCACCTCACTATGTGATGGTCAGCTCAGGTGTATGTTTTGGAAGACCCAAGTTGGTGTGTTAAAAATATTGTCTAATAAAACAACCTATAGTCATCTGAAATCTAAATTAGAGAAAATAACACTTGATTTTATATAGCCAAGGTTTAATGACCCGCCATTAATTGGATCAAGTATCAAAACTTTTATAGAGTCAGAAATCTATTTATAAAAAGTATTAATGGAAATACTACAAAATTATAATTTCATGAAACTTTAAGATGAGGTTCATATATGCTTCATGACACATCAGGAAACCAACTATATACCATTAGGACCCTAATACAATAAATAAAATCAATATTAAACAAATTAATACAAACTATAGATGGATAAATTAAATAAATAGGAAAAAATGAGTCCATACAAATTATAGAACATTTGGTTTTCAATTTTGAGACTCCTATCAGAACATATTAGGACATGCCTTGATTGATGTCAAAATAAATTTGTTTTATTACTTACTATGTTTAAACTTACAATTTCCACATCTTCAATCCCTTCAGTTATGTAATCAAAATAAAATATCTAGCAACTGTAACTCATAGTTTTTAGATCACGACACTTGATAGCCCCTAAAATCACAATAGTGAAATCAGCCAGAAGCCACATAAAAAACATAATTTATAAGATGAAAATGTTCATCACTCTTCTAAAACAATATGAGAATAATATAACAATAAATATAAATTATTTTATCAAGGGAAAAATGTTAAAATAAAGAATCCTTCTCTCATTTAAATAGAAGATATTTTCTATATATAAAGAGTCAAAAATGACATCATCTATACCTTATTTATCAAATTAATCAAACTAATTAATACCAATGAAAAGTGAAAGTTTATTACTATAAGGGAAGTAAAAATTGAAAAAACTATATATCAAAATATAATATAATAAATTTCAAATTATGGGAAAAAATAAAAGGGATCATGAAGGATCTAATCTACTTTTTTTTGACATGGGATGAGTGATACCATTTAATACCTAAACAATCATCTATATATGGGTAAAAGATTCATGAATCTTATATCCATATAGATTAAATGGGAAAAAAGAAACAAAATTGAGGATTGAAACAAAAATAAAATTGAATATGAGAGAAAAACAGATAAACTTACTACTACTTCACATTAGGATTCTTCATAACATAGAAAAAAATTTATGTTGTAAATGAAAGGAATTAAATTTAACATAACATTATAAAGAAAAATATTAGAAGAATTGGTGAATTATGATAGAAGGATAAGGAACACTAAGGTTATAATTCATACTAAGATGAATCAGAAGACAATATTTAAACCCCAAGATGATGCATTTGAATATTAAAACTACAAACTAATAGGTTGAAGTAATAATAATAACCTGAACTAAAATAAACATTAAAAATACATGAAGAAATGAGAATATTAAAAGTTTCAGGTATACAGTTTTAATTAATTGTGGTGGTTCTGGTTGAAAAAATATAAAATCATGAATATTGGTAAGTTCTTCATTTGTATAAGACACTGCACAATTGAAAATCTATAATAAAAATGAATGTTATAAGATTAAAATAAAATATATTTTGATACAAAACCTAAAATAATTCATATAAGAAACCTTATTAAATCCAATCATCATCCCAATTGTGATTATTTCAACCAGGAATCTTAAAACAAAATAACTGCATTCAACCCTTCCGTTTTGATAATGACACTATGGTTACGAAACATTAACTTGAAAATAAAAACTAACACACATAAACACAAACAAACACACACACACAGAGATATATATATAAGACAAACCATATATTAACTAATATAAAATATATTTACCAATAATTTCATATAGTTGATTTTATTTTGATTTTTTACTCACAATTGATCATAGTTAAAACTTTTCCATGGCTTGTATTTTCATATATCAATTATAAAAACATATATAAAAAATAATAATTAAGAATAAATAACTTATAAAAAAGAATAAAAATTACTTGTTTAATAAATTTCTAAAATATTTACATACTATGAATGACACACTAATTTATAGAGAAAAAAAATGAAAATATAAAATCAAACATAATATACCAACTAAAAGAATAAAATAATTGGTATAAGTATTAATTTATTTAACTTTAATTAAAATATACATACCTAAAATATCTAAAACCAATAAAAAAATAAAATATATAAATTTAAGAAAAGAATGGTTTTATAATGACTCATTTTTAAACTTAAATTAAAATAAATATACATGATAATTTAAAATTTAATCAAGCTTAAAAAATTGTTTGAAAAAATAAACCTATAAAAACATATTGAATATAAAAACTTTAAGAAAAAACTATTTAATTACTAATTTTTTTGAACTTTAAATAAAAGAGACATACCATATAATTTAAATGTTAACCATAATTAAATAATAGTTTGTAAATAAACTTTAATGATGGGTAAGTTATTCATTTGTATATGAATAGAAATCATTGAAAATATACAATAACAATTATTAGAACCCTTGCTTTAATGATTACAAAATCATGTTTATTTTTTTTAATGAGTTTTATGTTTTATGGAAGGATTTAATCATATAATGTAGATTAGAGAAAATATAACTAATTATTGGAAAGGCCCATCATCATACTCTAATCATTGTCAGATATGACTCATCGTTGAGGATGATTTTAGAATAAATAATTGACTAATTATGGAAAGAACCACCACAAGCAATGAGTCTCCATCAGAAGGTGACTAGATGAGCCCGTAAGGGGCACCGTTCCACGAGGTCTCCCCCTGTCGCTGCCAGTATTCTTTTCCTCTGGTTGGATCGACTTATCCCCTTTGTGATCCTCCTTGGCAATCTGGCGGTGTGTGATTTCTGGTCCAAAGGCGGCATTGATGAACTCGTGGGCTTGACCATCTCGGATAAGCTCATCATTTGTTGGCCTTTCCTCACCATTCCTCCTTCTTGGTTAGGATTTCATTAGGAGGCGTGGTGCAGATCCAGCGGTCAAGACCCAGCCTCGGTGGTTGGAGGGTTACTGCCTCATTTTCAGTCATATAGGAGTGTGGGATGTGGTTTGCTTTGGTCTTCACGAGAGGTTCTGATGGCAGCGATGAGATCTGCAGATCCGACTTGCGCTGGATTTGTTAAGGGGTTCTTTTCACCTGTTTTTTTTGGATTCTTGTTTGTTACTGGAGATGTGGTTCTTCTTGTGTTGCATCAGACCGATGAAGGTGCGGGCGTTGGCTCTTGGTGGAAGCACGTTTTCTATGAGGTGGTCTATATCTTCAAAGTCAGATCTGGTTCGGAATACTAGATCTAGTCTGATTCGGTCTTGGTGTGATGGCGCTGGAGATGGTTCAGTCCAGCAGCAAGACCCATCCAGTATTCGATGGTGTCTTCCTTTGCGGCTTCTCGGTGGTTCTCCCCCCTCAGCTTCTTCGGCAGATCCTCGTTCTCAAATGTTCACGCTTGGACAGATTTGTCGGTCGATTGATGCTGCGGAACATTGGGGAGACCAGTGCGAGGCGGTCTGCGGGTGGGTGGTGACCATCGAGGCTGTCCGGCGAGGGAAGGCTGACGTTGACGCTGGTGGTCTGTCTTTGGGTTTTTGTTGGGCTCCTGTGTGGGCTTTGGATCACTTTTCTAGTCTTCAGGCGTGTAATGGGGTCTTTCCATGAGCCTTCGGGCTGCTGTATTAGGCTTTGTTGTAGGTTGATCCCTCCGACTCTACAGTGTGTAATGGGTTTCCCATACCCAGTTGTGTTGTGTTTTTCTTTTCTTAATAAAGGGGCTTGACCCCAATCCTTTTGATAAAAAAAATGAGTCACCATAAGAATAATCTTTTTGGATAAGTCTGGGAAAGACCCACTATTATACATGACTCGCCATTGAATCAAGAAACTTGGAGAAGTGTTGTAACGCCCTGACCCCAGTTGCCCAGAGTTGGTGTATTATTACATAACATTGACATGATCACAAGGAAATCATGTCCCGAAATACCGACCAGTTTAGTATTATTAGAAATAATATTCATACATAAGTTCAACTTTACAACTTGGAAATAAATACGACACTAATTTATTCTATTAGAAACATCCAAGCCTCCTAGATTATGCCTACAAGTCACTCATAACTAACTTCTTCGTATCTTGGGAAAATGAAACATAAGAAAGGGGTGAGTTTAAACGCTCAGTAAGGGTAAGTAATGATGTGGAAGATAACATAAATATTAGGCATGGTGAATAATTGAAAACACATGCCTTTACAAATAACAAATATAAACACTTTATGGCAGGAATATGTGCTAAGTAAATAATTCCATAATAAAACATAGTCATGAGTATTCTACTAGTCTAATAACCACATGAACCATCAATATTATTTTCATAATTAGGGAATGTATAATGCCGAACATTCTGAAACATCTTGTCAAGGCCTCAGCCAAGATGTCTAAAAATGATTAAGAACTTGGCCAAAACCATATATCAAATTGGGAAAGGCCTTGGCCAATTCCATGTCTAATTGTCTCATGAGACCAACCGATGCACCGAGGAGCTATAGCGGGCTCCACCCGTCACATACTAAGTCCAATACATTCCTCATATGAAAAGGTTAAAACATTACATAAACATTCATATTAAAACTATCATATAAAATGTCAATTCTTTAACCATAAACCATGAATGGTATAAAAATAACACATCCACTGTAAAAAATATCACAAAACCTTCAACACATTATGGAATATTTGTATCATAATAAATCAACCTCAATCAAGAATAATATCCCGTAAAGGATGTTGACATAGTTGAAAATGATCAGTAAAAATCTTTGAGAGAAAAAACCCATTTTTCATGAAATCATTTAAAAGTTGCATAATTTATAAAATAATTCATTTAAAAGATATTTTTGAAACAAAGTGTCCTATACCACTTTGAAACTTTTGAAAAATAATTATCATTTCAAAACATTCATGTCCATATAAATAAATCCTTAAAATCATTTTGAAAACATTGACATTAATTAAAAAGATTTTGAAAGATAAATCTTTAAAACATTTAAAACGATGATCTAGTTAAATATATCCTCCCATAAAAAATTAAAATATTCTTTTTGAAAGCATTTTAATGAAATATGGGTATCGATGAAAAATATGTCCCAGTAAATACTTACACATAAACAATCTTGGATAATAATGATATTAATGAAATAACCCTTACCTTGTTATTTTCCTTGGTCGAGGGTAGGTTAACATCCTGTATAATGGTGTAATAATTGATATTAAATTATAAAAGAACCATATACATTAATATGATATCATATATGATCTTCTAATATTGATTTGATAATGATATTTCAGTAGTATCGTTGTTTCGGGTGTTAACTGATTCATTTTCCTTTACATGTTTTGATACATAAGTTGTATTTTTTTATGGATAGGATGTATTTATTTCATATCCAAAATGATATTATGTTCTTAATTATTATTTTTAATAACCAAATGAAAATTATTCTTGAATGGTTATGATGGGGAAATGAATCTCATTGCGTTCATGGAGACGGTAATCCGTACATACGCACGAGCAACAATATCATTATTTTGATTTAAAAACGTATGTAAATAGATGGTATATCAAATATAAAAAATCATTAAAATGTTAAATTTATTATTTACATCAATTATAAATCATTATTATACCCATCCAAATAATAGTGTATTTGAATAACAACTACATCACGACGTGGAGACGGTAAGCCGTACGTACACACGTATGGTGACATGTCATTAATAGGATGGATAGAATAATGAATACGGTTTTTTATATTTATAATAACATCATAGTATATATAAGATACTGGAGTTATTATTTTAGAATGTAAACAAAAAAGATAGAGGAAGTGGAAGAAGAAAAGAACTTGAAAGAGGGTGGTGAAATTATTATCTCTTCTTCAGGTTCTTCCTTTTTATTTGATCAAAATGGTTACTTAGGTTAGCTTTCTGACTAAAGTAAGGACTCTATAATGAAGGGAGGGATGTTGGGAGGATATTAGGGTAGGGTTTGTACGGGACAAAGGCTTGAGAAGTGTGAGAAATGGGTGGAAGTGAGGGATTTTTTATAAGGTAGAGGAGGGGATCTTTAAGAAAGTTTGAAACAATTATTTTATTAAAACCTCATATTCGGTTTGCAAAGGCCAAATATTCGTTAATAAAAAAGTTAAGATGACTGATGGTAGAAATAAAATAATACAATAAGTATTGGACAGGTTTTGGATATTTTTTTAATATTTATAATCTTATTTAATTAAATCATTTATTAATGAGGTAAATATTGCATCATTATTGTGTCATAAATAATTTAATTTATTTTATGTTCAAAAATTATAAAAAAACTACCATTATTTAGGAAATATTTTTAAGTTTTAAAATAATATTTATAGTCCAAAAGATAACTTATATAACCCCATGTAAAAATTTATTTACTAAAAGATATTTGTTTATGTCATTTTTGTCTTTACTTTAAATTAATTAATATAAAATGTCATTATTACTCCCATTTGGCTCCATGGGGTCCCAAATTCAACCCAAGGATGACCATGGTTGGATATGTATTAACCAATAGGATTATGACACATTCTAGGGTTATTTAATATTATTATAATATTATATTTTACCCTTATTTATTATATTTACTCTTTAATCATGTTAAATAAAATATTTACTGAAGTAAATATTTTAAATGTCTAAAAATAAAAGTTACCTATTTACACAATTTGGACCCACAGATTCCAAATAAGGAATCTATTTTTCCAAATTCAAAACACAGAAGTGGCAGAAATTAATTTAAAATTAATTCCCGCTGTCAATACAAAAAGCGTGTTTTTAAGAAATAATAACCATCAAAAGATTGACACTTATTTATATAAAGTTTAAATTTTAAATTACATCAAATGAACAAAATTAGATTAAATGGTAAAAATATAATCTAATTATACTTTAAAACCACTCAAAATTTTAATTCAACATTACAAATTATTTTGATTAAAAAATTTGTTTTTAATTAAAATTTAGTATTTTTCATTATTCATAAAAATATGAAAGTTATCAAAAAAATTCCAAAAAATTATCCAAAATAAATTTTTATATCCTGATTATAAAGAAGAATTTAATTTCATTAAATTGAAAATATAAAAGTTTCAAATATTGGTTTTAAAAAGGGTTCTCCATTTAAAGGCAGTAAAATTGCATTTTTTGAAAAATACTTCTTTTATCTAAAAAAATGAATTTGTTCTTATATTATGTTTAAAAAACACAGAATATGGATTCTAAAATTTTATAGATTATATAAAATTCAAAATTCAGTTAATACTATTCATAATATCTTTTTGAATGGCTAGTTTAGTAAGTCGTGTTACACTCGAACTAGGTGTTGCGTGTAGTGCAAGTTATTGAATTACATTGAAGAGATAATGTACTACGAAATATTGGGGTGTTACATTCTACCCACCTTTAATAAATTAAGTCCTCACAATTTTAAATTGTTCTTCAGAAATAAAAGGTTAAAAATAGAAAATACCTTTGTGGAAGACCCACATCAGAAATTGGGTTAATAAAATTTAGTCATAATAAAAGGGAAAGGGAAATAAAAAGTTCACCACCAAATTATGATCTCGAATAAAAGAACATTAGTGGAAATTACAAAAATATAATTATAGAAAAAACATAAATATTTATAGGGTGTGATTGAGGTCATCAATCAAAATTAAGTGTACACTTGAGGGCCTCAAAGACATCGATCTATGATGATTTAAAATATCATCAGTTCAATAAAACATACGGTATTAGGATAACACATTTTTGGTTTTAATATCCCTTCCCTAAAGTTTAAGAATTAATTTATTCATAGAATAACATATATATATATATATATATATACTTTACAAGTAGAGTTTCATCCTTCAACTAATTTCTACTACAAACTCATATTTCACTCCAAAAGATTATAGAACTCAAAAATATTATATTTATCCTATTCGTATAAGGTTCCAAATATTAACACATACCATTTAAATGAAGAAAAATATTTTTTAATAATTAGGGACTTCCTGTAGGCTAGTGGTAGGTAATAATGGCCTATCGCACTATGGTTGTGGGTTTGATTTTTGCAGCTTTGTTCGACATGATGGGTTATCACCCGACCTGCATGTTGTCCTTTTCCTAAAACTATAGTATTATAATATATTCAAAAAATAATCATAATAAATGTTTTAACCATAAAAAATACTATCCAAAGTTCAACTTAATCCATTACAACCTTTATATTTATCCAAAATACCTCTGTCCAGACTCTCTGTAAAAGGTATCTAAATTCCAAAATCAATAGTAACATCAGATTCCCCAAACAAAGTAAAGTTTCTATTATGGTGACATACTGAAAATATGATTACCTTAGTCATTTTATAACCTTAATAAAAACAACAAGTACTGCAGTAGAATCCTTATATGTATCACATTATTCTTATAACCAGAATATAATCTTTGAGTCCAAAAACACAAATACATTAGTTATTCCACTTCAACTGTAGTAACAACATAAGCTTGGCCTTGATCCCTAGGCCTTTTTTGAGGTAGGTTTCTCGGACTCTTTGGACATTCATTTGAATAATGCACCATTTCTCTAAAATTATAGCATTCAACATTGAAAGCCTATTTCTTTCCCTTGCAATCACGGGCTTGGAGACATTTTTCTCCACATTTGTAACAAACTCTCATTCATTTTAGGCAAGTACCGGGGTGTTTATTCCCACAATTATCACATAATAAAAAATCCTTCTTTCTCTTCTTCCCTTTTTCTATCTCTTGCTCCACCTTTCTCTTATTTACTTTCTTTATTTCTTGTTATAATATTTAGAGAATTCCTTTTATGTCTTGATAGCACATGAGAATATATCTTCATACGTCTAGAAGGATAGTAAGACTAATGTTAGATGGATAAATCGTTTTAACCCATCAAGGAAATGATCAATCTTACTCCTTGGGTTACGTATATAATCTTTTGCATGACTTGATAACCTTGTAAAGTTAGACTTATACTTTTCAACATTCTCATCCTATTTTTTCCTCAGACTCATAAATTGTCTTTCCATATCCACTTGATGATCACGAGGAAAGTATTTTTCTAAGAAAATCTCTTTAAACTACCTCCATTCCATATTTGATACTTCATCATCTTAATTTGTGTTTTGAATCAATGACCACCATTGATCAACATCTCTAGTGAGGTGGTAAACTGTCATAATAAATTTTTCCCTTTCACTACTCCCCAAGGCGTGGAATATTATCTCTAAGGAATTTATCCATTGCATAGCTAATAATGGATTTGTACTACCATTCAATGTTGGTGGTTGTTTCCTCATGAAGAGATCTAACATTTATCCTCCATGTTGTGGATCAGGGATCTCCATATGGGTAAGGTTATTATTCATAACCTGAGTGAGTTTTCCCAGTATAGTTATAAGCTAATCAGCACCAGTTGCTTCACCAGCTCCACAATAAATATCTTGAGTAGGAGGGAAATCCCTACATGGATTACATGCATTGATACGGTTTACATTCCTTCCAAAAGGTTCCATTTCTAAACAATGGCATAAACTAAAATAGTTTACGAATCAAAATACACAATTCTATACTGGTAAAACACTTAACAAGAATTGAACATTTTATGGATATAATCCATAATCATAAAAAATGTTTTCTTTGAGGAAGTATATACTGATAAACCCTTCATAATGGTTTATAAAGAAATTGATAATTATCTTAAGCATATCCTTTGGGAGTGTCGTAAACAAGAGTGTAGTAAGGCCCGTTGTTGTGCACCAGTTCCCATTCGAGTCTAGCTCAAAGTGGTGTTTTCAGGTTTTACCCCTAGGTACATCTGTGCCAAAGCCGCCTCTACCTGATCGTATCCAGACAGAGATGTAATGCTTAGAAAACTCACAAAATCTCTACAATACCAAAATTATAGGAAGTTCTTCTATACTAATCCTCAAAGTCTATCTTAGGGTATTTGTTCTCTAATCAGAGTTTATCTAAATATAGTTTCCAAGGTTTGTACTAAACTTCCTCTGATACCAATTGTAATGCCCCGACCCCAGTTTCCAAGAGTCGGTGCATTATTACATAAAATTGGCATGATCACAAGGAAATCATGTCCCAAAAGACCGATCAGTTTAGTATTATTGGAAACAAGATTCATACCTAAGTTCAAATTTATAACTTTAAAAGAAATACAACACTAATTTACTCCATTAGAAACATCCAAGCCTTCTAGATTATGCCCGCAAGTCACTCATAACTAACTTATTCATATCTTGGGAAAATGAAACATAAGAAAGGGGTGAGCTCAAATGCTCAGTAAGGGTAAGCAATACAACGAAAGATAACATAAATATTAGGTATGGTGAATAATTGAAAAAACATGCCTTTACAAATAATAAACATGAACACTTTTATAGCAGGAATATGAGATGAGTAAATAATTCCATAATAAAACATAGTCATGGGTATTATACTAGTCTAATAACCACATGAACCATAAATATTATTTTCATAATGATGGAATATATAACGCTGAACATTCTGAAATATCTTGTCAAGGCCTCAACCAAGATGTCTAAAAATGATTAAGGCCTCAGCCAAAACCATATATCATATTGGGAAAGGCCTTGTTCAATTCCACATCTAATTGTCTCATGAGACCTACCGATGCACCAAAGAGCTATAGCGGGCTCCCCCCGTCACTTACTAAGTCCAATACATTCCTCATATGAAAATGTTGAAACATAACATAAACATTCATATTAAAAATAGCATACGAAATGTCAATACTTTAACCATAAACAATGAATGGTATAAAAACAACACATCCAAAGTCCAATATATCACAAAATATTCAACACAATATGGAATATTTGTATTATAATAAATCAACCTCGATCAAGAATAATATCCTGTAAAGGATGTTGACATAGTTGAAAATGATCAGTAAAAATCTTTGAGAGAAATATCCCTTTTTTCATGAAATCATTTAAAAGTCACATAATTTATAAAGGAAGTTATTTAAAAGATATTTTTGAATCACAGTGTCATTTACCACTTTGAAACTTTTGAAAATAATTATCATTTCAAAACATTCATGTCCATATAGATAAATCCTTAAAATCATTTTGAAAACATGGACATTAAATTAAATTATTTAGAAAGATAAATCTTTAAAACATTTAAAATTATGATCTAGTTAAATATAACCTCCCATAAAACATTAAAATATTCCTTTTGAAAACATTTTAATGAAATATGGGTATCAATGATAAATTTGTCCCAGTAAATAATTACACATAAACAATCTTGGATAATAATGAGATTGAGGAAATAACCCTTACCTTGTTCTTTTCCTTGGTCGAGAGTAGGTTAAACTCCTGTATAGTGGTGAAATAATTGTTATTAAATTATAAAAGAACTATATACATTAATATTATATCATATATGATATTCTAATATTTCTTTGATAATGATATTTCATTAGTATCGTCATTTCAGGTGTTAACTGATTCATTTTCCATTATATGTTTTGATACTTAAGTCATATTTTTTTATGGATAGGATGTATTTGATTCATATCCAGAATAATATTATGTTTTTAATCATTATTTTTAATAACCAAATGAAAATTATTTTTGAATGGTAACAATGGGGAAATGAATCTCATCGCGTTCGTGGAGACAGTAATCCGTACGTACGCACGAGCGACAATATCATTATTTTAATTTTAAAACATATGAAAATAGATGATATAACATATATAAAGAATAATTAACATGTTAAATTTATTATTTACATCAATTATACATCATTATTATACCCATACAAATAATAGTGTATTTGAATAACAACTACACCACGACGTGGAGACGATAAGCCGTACACACGCACGTATGGTGACATGTCATTCATAGGATAGATAAAATAATGAATATGGTTATACCATATTTATAATAATATCATAGTATATAGAATATACTGGATTTATTATTTTAGAATGTAAACAACAAAGATATAGGAAGTGGAAGAATAAAAGAACTTGGAAGAGGGTGGTGAAATTATTACCTCTTCTTCGGGTTCTTCCTTTTGATTTGATCAAAAGGGATCTATAGGTTAGCTTTATGACTAAAGTAAGGACTCTAGAATGAAGTGATGGATGTTGGGAGGATATTTGGGCAGGGTTTGTACGATCCAAAGGATTGATAATTATGAAAAATGGGTAGGAAGTGACGGATTTTAATAAGGGAGAGGAGGGGCTCTTTAGGAATGTTTGAAATAATTATTTTATTATAACCTCATCTTAAGTTTCCAAAGGTCAAATATTCGTTAATAACAAAGTTAAGATGACTCATGGTCTTAATAAAATAATCCAATAATAATTGGGTAGGTTTTGGATATTGTTTTAATATTTATAATCTTATTTATCTAAATCATTTATTAATGAGGTAAATATTTCATCATTATTGTGTCATAAATAATTTAATTTATTTGATGTCCAAAATTTATAAAAAATTACCATGATGTAGAAAATATTTTTAGCTTTCAAAATAATTTTCATATTAGAAAATATATATTATATAACTCTATGTAAAAATTTATTTACTAAAAGATATTTGTTTAAGTCATTTTTTTCTTTACTTTAAAATAATTAATATAAAATGTCATTATTACTCCCTTGTGGATCCATGGGGTCCGAAATTGAACCCAAGGATGACCATGGTTGGATATGTATCATCCAATAGGATTAGGACACATGTTAGGATAATGTAATAATATTATAATATTATATTTTACCTTTATTTATTATAATTACTTTTTAATCATGGTAAATAAAATATTTACTGAAGTAAATATTTAAAATGTATAAAAATAAAAGTTTCCTATTTACAAAATTTGGAACTACTGATTCCAAATATGGAATCTATTTTTCCAAATTCAAAACACATAAGTGGCAAGAATTATTTTAAAATTAATTCCCGCTGTCAAAACAAAAAGCGTGTTTTTAAGAAATAATAACTATCCAAAGATTGATACTGGTTTATGTACAGTTTAAATGTGAAATTACATAAAACGACAAAAATTAGATTAAATGGTAAAAATATAATCTAATTATACTTTAAAACCACTCAAAATAATAATTTAACACTATAAATTATTTTGATAAAAAAAAAGTTGTTTTTAATTAAAATTTATATTTTTCACTATTTATAAAAATATGAAAGTTATCAGAAGAATTCCAAAAATTTATCCAAACTAAAATTTTTATGTCTTGATTATAAATAATAATTTAATTTCATTAAATTGAATAAATAAAATTGTCAAATATTGGTTTTAAAAAGGGTTCTCCATTAAAAGGCGGTAAAATTGATTTTTTTTTGAAAAATACTTCTTTTATCTAAAAAAATGAATTTGTTCTTATATTATGTCTAAGAAACACAGAATATGGATTCTAAAATTTTATAGATTATATAAAATTTAAAATTCAGTTAATACTATTCATAACTGCTTTTTGAACGGTTAGTTTAGTAAGTCGTGTTACGCTTGAACTCGGTGTTGCGTGTAGCCCAAGTTATTGAATTACTTTGAAGAGATAATGTACTATGAAATATTGGGGTGTTACAAGTTTTGGAAATACATACCATAATAAATGAGTCACCAATAGGATGAAAATTTGGATAGGTGTGAAAAATACCTACAACTATACCTGAGTCACCATTGAAGATGTCCTACCATTAGACTTTATATACCACCAGGAATTTTGGCCAAGTGCTGAGATGACTCACTATTGAGGCAAGTCACCACTGATATGAGTCACCATTGGAATGAATCACCACTAGCCTAATTCGATTCTAGATATGTCTCACTATTCAAAAGAGTCACTGCCACTATTTATATTTATTTTTGAATTCACTATTTCTAAATGCTACATTATCAAATTTAATTCCAAGAGTTATTTTAATGATTTTCTTAAACTATTATAGGGATGAATTAAAGTTTGTTTCAGTCATCCAGTACGAGAAGCATAAGATCTATATGATTCTTCTTATATACTGCTGTTAAATGTAGTAGAAGACTACCTCATGCACACAGACACACACATAGAGATCCTATCATAAAGAGCACAAATAGGAGAGATGAAAATATATTGCAAGAACCAGAAGAGTGCCAATTGTTGAGATCTTTCATGATACATCATTCCTACACACAACTATGAGAAATTGGAGCATAATGAATATATAGGGCCTTTACTATAGTTATAAAAAAAGAGTTCACAACAATCTATTTTACTTATATTTTTATAAACATGACTTGAGATCCTGTTATAGCTAAATCCAAGGAGTCACATGATTCAGAGCACATCCGACTGAGCAGTAATATATTCTTTACATATTTTATTTACTCTATATTATTCTTCTTGATAGTAAGTGATTTTAAAGTGGAGTGGATTAGGTCTCAGCTTTAGATAGAACCTATTTTATTTATTCCACTATGTGTTTTATTTTGTTTTATTTCTATGCTTAAACTAAATCTATTTTAAACCATAAAAAACACTAATTTTATATTTAGTCTTAATTAGTGTTTATATAAGGTTTTTATTAAGTAAACTTATATCAAAAGTTAAAGTAGTTTAGAAAATTGTTTTAATTGGTACTTAATCAATCTTTAAGAAATATTTTAAAAGATAAGAACTTATATCAATCTAATATTTTGATTAACTGAGATGTTTAAATTATTTGGGAGATTTTATTTAAAACAGTTTTGAACATAAATTTTTATTGGGTACTCAATTCACCCCCTCCTGAGGTACTCACTCTGACTAAAATTTAGCATCAGAGGTTTTCAAAATCTTTTCAACAGTGATTTTAGTTATTTTACAGATCTTAAATTTCTATAAATACTAAATTTATTTCTTTAAATAGATAATAGAAAACAAGGTTTTGATACTAATAGATCTCCTTTCTTTAATGGGAATAATAATACTCAATGGTGAATACAAATTAAATTGCATATTGAAAGCATGGGTTTTGAAATTTGGTCTGCTATAGAGGATAAATATTAGTTACCTAAGTCTTCTAGGAATACCTAGGATGATGTTACCAGACTTGATTATAATAAAAATTTCAATTCTAGGAATTCTATTTACTGTGATTTTAGAGATGAAGAATTTAATAAGATATTGTCTAGTAAAACTACTTTTGAAATTTGGGATACATTAGCTATTTCTCATAAAGGAACTATTAATGCGAAAGAAATGAGATTGAATACTTATACAATTAAATATGATACATTTAAAATGAAACATGATGAGATGATTTATGATATGTATCTCATGTTCAATGAGATAGTGAACACAATGAGTTCCTTGGAGAATCCAATATCATATAAAGATCAAATCATGTGACTACTAAGATGTCGACCAAAGAGATGGAGAGGGACATATGTTTCAATAAGAGAATCAAGTGGCACAATTAAACTACGTTTAAAATAATTGATTGGTAATTTGACGATGTATGAAGAGGAAATTAAATAAATCTATGAAGAGTATGATGAACCTAATAGTAAATTAGTAGCTTTTAAGAATAATGCACCAAAATAGAAAGAAAAGGAGAAAGTACAAGCTGAAATATCCAGTGATAAAGAATTACTAGTTGAAAATGATGAAGAAATGAACCTTTTTACCAAAAACTTTTAACAAATTATACAAGAATAAGAAATTATTCCAAAAACCAAGCTAAAAGGGAAATTATGATAGTAGAGGGAATTAGAATAAGGGATATAAAAGAGATAACAACTCAAGTTATATTACATGTTATGAGTTTAAGAAAAAGGAAATGTTAAGGCTGACTATCCTAAGTTGAACTACAAAAGACATTATGAGGATAAGGAAAGAAAGTATAAGAAATCCATGATAGAATCATGGAGTGCCGCTAAGTATATCTCTTGTGACTCAAAATAAACTCATGAAGATAATCCTAATAGATAAAATATATTCTTCATGAAAAATGTATCTAAGGTACCTACTATATCTTATGTTCATATTTATGATCATTATTAAAATGAAAAAAATGATGATGATATATAAAAATAGGAAATGTTTGAATAATATAATATTATAAAAATTTATTTTAATGATCTTAAAGACAAATAAAAAATTATGAAGAAGCAACATGTTTTATCTGATAGTGTTAAAACTGATCTTACTATAGAAAAAGAGAAAAATGCATTAAAAGAAAATATTGAACTAAATTTTTTAAATGATAAATTAAATAAAGACTTAGAGATATTTACAAATGGAAGGGAAACTCTCACTAAAAATTTAGGAAAACAGATTGTTCCAAAATATATTACTGGTTTAGTTTTCTATCCTAGGAAAAGAAGAGTTGTTATGATAAATTTTGTTCTCAAGTATAATTATTATAATCCTACTACTAGTTTTTATTCAAGTGGACCTAATAAAGTTTTTATTTCAAAAATTTTATTATTTTATTATAGGAAACCCATAAAGAAAATATGGGTTCCTAAATCTCTAATCACAAACATATCTAGACCCAAGAAAATCTGGGTACCAAAATCATTGTTGGTATAAACTTTGTTTTGTAGGAAATCTTCTTGAAGAGATCTTATATAAATCTATGGTACTTGGACAATGGATGTTCCAATAATATGTCATGAGACTACTTGAGCATCAATAACTTGATAAATATTAATGGTGGACATGTCACCTTAGGTGACAATGCTAAAGGAAATATCATTGGACTTGGCCAAATTGGTAACATAAACATAGTTTTAGTTTATAAAGTACTTTTTGTTGATGTTTTAAAAATAAATCTTCTTAGTATCTCATAGTTATGTGATGATGGTTTTCATATAATTTTTAAAAACAATTCTTGTAATTATTTTAATTCCAAAGATGATTTAGTAATTACTGCTTTGAGAAATGAGAATGTGTATGCCATTAATATTGATTATTTAATTTCACAAAATTTTTATTACTTAAGTGACTTTTATAGAGAATCAAGATTTTTAATAGGATTCCTAGCCAATGTAACATTCAATCACTTAAAAATATTACTAGGAAAGGGTTATTCAATGATCTACCCAAACTTGAATTCCCAAAAGTCAAATTTTATAATCCCTATGAAAAAGGGAAACAACACAAGATATATTTTAAATTAAATAAATAAGTTTCAACTTCTCAACCTCTTGAGTTAGTTCACATGGATTAGTTTGTACCATTAAAAGTTTCTAGTTTAAATGGGAATCACTATGTATATGTACTTATAGATGACCTTTCTAGGTATACTTGGGTATTTTTTAGCTCCAAAAAGTTAATCTTGTTATTATTTTACCAAGTATAATAAATATATATAAAACCTAAGTGGAATTAAAATGAATACCTTAAGAAGTAACCATATACTCTAGTTTGAAAATCATGAATTTGAATCCTTTTACTCAAAAAATGGATATAGTCATAACTTTTCTGTTCTTAGGACCCCTTAGCAGAATGGAATTGTATAAAGAATAAATATAACACTTTAAGATATGTCTTGGAAAATCATTAATGAATATGACTTACCTATCTACTTTTGGGAAGAGGTTGTGAACACAACCTACTATATAATTAATATATTTTTAATTAGACCTATCTTGAAGAAAACCCCTTATGAACTTTGGAACAGTGGAAATCATAAGGTTAATTACTTTAGATTTTTTGGTTGCAATGTCTATATTCTTAACACTAAGTATAATCTTGAAATGTTTTCCTCCAAAAGTGATTAAGAAATTTTCCTCAACAATTCAATTTCTAGTAAATCTTATAGAATTTTTAACAAAATAACCAAGACCATGGAAGAGTTCATCCATGTAAAGTTTTAAAAGGCAGATCCACATGAGCCTAAAACCTCTTAAAAAAACCTTGAGGTTGATTTATCCAATTTGAACATAAATTCCAAACACTCTTATTCTATTGTAAAATACGCATAAAAATCATCTAGTTCTGAGGAACTTTCAAAAACTAAATCTGAATCTATAGAAGACCCTAAGGTGACTAACCAATCTTTCTCTAGAGACATTAAGACTCTTAAATACCATACTTTAGATGATGTTGTAGGAGCATTAGATATAGGTACACAAACTAGAGTTTCTATAAGAAACCAGGTTGAACATCAAGTATTTTTTGTCACAACATTAACCTAAGAACATCACTGATGCAATTAATGATTAATTATGGGTAATGGCTATTCAATAAGAACTTAATAAATTTTAAAGAAATAAAGTTTGGGAACTTGTTGATATACCAAAATACACCTTGAATATAGGCACTAAATGGGAGTATAGAAACAAGGTTGGTGAATCTATCACAACAATGAGGAATAATGCAAGATTAGTTGCATAAGGGTATAGTTAAGAAGAGGGTATAGACTATAAAGAAAACTTTACAACTGTTTCCAAACATGAATCCATTAGAATACTGCTAGCCTATGCATCACTTATATATTTCAAACTATATCAAATGGATGTCAAAAATTTCATTATTGAATGTGTATATAGTTGAGGATGTTTTTGTTTAAAAACCCCTGGGTTTCTAAATCATCATGTTCAAAATATTGTTATCAAGTTAACAAAAACTTTATATGATTTAAAACAATATCATAGAACTTGGTATGATAGGATAATGTCTTTTTTTATTTCAAAATTATTTTCAAAAGGTATAGCTGATCCTACCCAATTTATAAAATGAATTTAAAAAGATGTTTTAGTTGTTCAAATTTATGTAGATGATATTATTTTTGGATCTTCTAAAAATTATTTATGTACTAAATTTTCAAAAATAATGCAAAAATTAATTTGAAATGAGTTTAATGGGTGAAATGAAATTATTTCTTGGTTTCCAAATTTTTCTAAATAAATAATAAATTATTTGAAATCAAAGTAAATATACTAAAAACCTTTTAAGATGTTTTGGTTTGGATAACACTATGAGTAGTGACACTCCTATGAGTACCACTTGTAAAATTGGATATTGATGAAGATGGGAAATTGGTGGATCAAACTAGTTATAGAGGTATGATTGGAAGTCTTCTCTACTTAACTTATAGCTGACCTAAAATTATGTTTAGTGTGTGTATGTGTGCTCATTTTCAATAAAACCCAAAAGGATCAGATTTAGTTTTTTCATAAAGGATTTTTAAATACCTCAAGTATACAAATAATTTATGATTATTCTATCCTACTGGACAAGTATTTTAAATAGTTCGTTTTTTATATGCCGATTTTGATGGTTGCAAGTTATATAGAAAAATCACCTATGGAACATGTCACCTTTTGGGAAAGTCTCTAGTTTCTTAGTATAGTAAGAGAAAAATTCTATTGCATTGTATACTACTAAATATGAAGACATAACTATAAGTAGATGATGTGCACAAATTCTATGGATGAAACATACTTTACTAGACTACAAATATTAGTTCTGACATGTCCCTATAAATTGTGACAATACAAGTGATATAAATATTTCTAAGAACCCTGTATCTCACTCTAGAACAAAAAACATTGATGTAAATCATCACTTTATGAGAGATAATTTTCAAAAAGGTGACATAACTCTTGAATACATTGGAGATAATCATTATCCTACTGATATTTTCACTAAGACTTTGAGTGAAATACATTAAACATGAATTAAGCATGATTAATTTTGGTTAAGATTAATTATTGGGGATCCAACATTGTATTATTACCCACCATTGAGTTTTTCCAACCATTGAGTTCTACCCACCGGTGTGTTTTATCCACCATTGAGTTTTACCCACCATTGGAAACAATCTGCCTCTATCAAATTATCACTCTTAGTTTTTAAGCTAAAATTTCTAATTTATTTATATGGTTTATTTATTTAATTTATATTTTTGTTTAAATGTTATTTTCATTTTAAATTTACAAATTCCTAAATCCCTAAATAATATTAATTAGACACTTGTCTAATTTCACTGCTCTCACTCCCTCGTGCCTTAATCTTGAGCCCTATCATGAACCTTTCTCTCCCAACTGTTATCCTTACCTCACCTTCATATGATCCTTCCAAGTCAATCACCATGGTTAGAGTAAATAGAGATACTAAATCTTATCTATATGAGTTAGGTCCTTCAATGAAGCCATAAGGAGAGCCAATCCATTTAGTTGCTGCTAAGTCATTGAATTTGAAGCTTACAAAGAGAGTTGTGGTTTCTGAGAAGGAAGTTTATTCAAAATGGTTGATTTTGGAAATGTATTTGGTTTTTAGAGTTATTCTAGACCAGGTATGGGTGAAATGGTTTTCTTCTAATGATAAACCCTTTTATCTTAGTTTAGTGCACTAGTTTTATCAATATATCAAGTTTAGTTTTGAAGAAGATGAAGACTGGGTAAGAAGCAGAATAAATGGATAAAAATTAATTTTCTATTCAATATAATAGAAAAGATGCGTGAAAGTAACTCATAAAGGTGTTTCAAATTACTATAAAGGAACCATTCCTAGTGATAGTAAAAATTTTGTTTATGACAATGCTTTGGAAGAGTTGACTAGAGATGGGATAGTAAGAAGACTAGTTGCTACTAATATTAATGGTGAATGATGTTTTATTTTCATGTTCATCCAACATATTCTATTATTGAGGAAAAGTGATTTCTCCACTATGATGTATCAATATGTTTATATTCTTTTCCTTATGAAGAGAGGTGAAAAGTTAAATCTATGTAGATACTTAATGGCTCACGTGAAGGAAATGTGCAGGCCATCTTCGAGGACAGATTATAAAATTTACCTAATGTTTTTTTCAGCCATGTTGGAGGCCAAATGGTTGGTTAAGGAAGAAGAATAAATAGTGGTTAAATGTGGAGGTTTTTGTATTATGAGGGTTATTTGAAAAACAATGAAAATAAGATATAGTTCATGGAAGAAGCAATTGGTTGATGATACTGAAAGTATCTATGAGGAATTAAATCTAGTTGATTAACCTTCTAGATTTAGGAATATTATGGATCTTTTCTTAGTTACAGATGAGGTGGTTGAATAATCAGATAAAGAAGAAGTGGTTACTGCCTATGGTGAAAAGGAAGAGGAGTTTTTAGTTGATGAAGATAGTGACCCAGACCTACCTCAGAGTTCTTTAACCATTACTTATGGTACTCCTAGACCTCCTAGATATATTCTTGTCTGAGAGACTCTCCTGAAAGAAGGAAGTGAGGAATAAGAAACCAAAGTTTCCAGTGAAGATAAATTCATTAACACTTCAAATTCCTCTTAAAAAAATCGTAGTAGTGAGAATGGTGATGAAGATGAATAAGAAGAATAATGAGGAGAAAATAAATAAAATATAGATAGAGAAGAAGATGAAGATGATAATAATGGAGGTTTTAACCATGATGGTCTTAGTGGATGCATTGGTGCTGAGAATGTTGAAATACATCATGCGCTTATCTCTTATCCAGGATTGTCAGTTGTCTCTAGTTTTGAAGATAGACCCAGCTTAGTTTAAGGTATAGATATAGCTGCTACAGATGATAAAGAATCATCTATTGATGGGGAGGGATCCCCACTTATGTAAACTCACCTAGTTGATCCTGTTGATGGAGAACTTTCATGGCTAAAAATTATGTGCATATGGTTTCTAAGAAAAAAATTAATGAAATGTTTGTTAACGAGCTGATAAATGTTGATCTTACTTCTGCAACTAAGAAGACAATTGTTGTGCAGAGATCTGATGAAAAGTTAGGTGTTATTAGGACTTATATTAAGTCTCCTGTCAGTTTAGAATACCAAGTTCTTGAGGATTGTGATAAGTTTCTAGGATATGTCAAACTAGGATTAGAATACTTATATTTAGATGATGATATATCTTCTAGTCAAGAAGTAATAGATTCTAAGGGATCATTGGTAGAACTTATTTATACAGTAGGATATTTGCAGAGTTTTGATTCTGATGAGCCTACCAGATCTGAGCTTGGAAAGGATCATTCCATTATGAGAGTTGGTGCACCTTGCATTACATCAATACCAGTATACGTTGTTAATAGATCTGATTTAGAATCCTTTTTAGAGAGGTTTCTCTCTGATTTTGGGTTTTTATTGAAAAATTAGGCACCTCAAGTCACTAAGTTGAGAGAGAGAGACTCAAGGTATCTATTTGAGATTGTGATACATCACATCCATACAAATATGATGAATCACATTCAAGAAGTGGAAATAGAGTACAAGAGTTTAGCTAATGATTCACAAACCTTGTGATCCACCATGGATAAGATGAGATCTTCCTTTGTAGATTTTATGACTACTTTGATAGAGAGGGTGGATAGTCTTTCTTCTATGGATTCTACTTTAAATTATTCACCTCCTAACTTTGATGTTGAGTTGATCTGTTCAATGATTATAAAATAGCTTCATTCTATATCATGTGATGTACCTAAGTTACCTCAAGAAATTTTGGGGCAAATTTGGCATTATAGTGATCATGTGAATATGATGGTTAGAGAGTATATGAAGGATATAAAAATTGATATATAGACAATTAAAAAAGATATAAAGTATTACCTTTCAAGGATTTATACTGAACATGATCTCAACTATCATTTCAAGGTTTTTACCAATAATTTAAGGATGCATATAGTGACTCAAGCTTTTAATGTGCAAGTGAATCAGTTGAAGGTGATGACTCTAGTGCTCAAGCAGTTTATGGAAGAGAAAAAAGATTTATTTAGTTCTATGGAATGGGGTGTAAACATAATTATGGACTTAATAAATTTTATTAAACCCTTTCTCCATATTTCTGGAACTATAATGGTGGATCTGGATTCCATTCCAGTTATAGCTCATCTCACCCATCCATCTTTTTCTCTAGAGTTCTTCAGGATAGGTATAACCATATATCTAAATGTACCCTTATATACTCATTTACAAAACATCAGTTTGGCTTCGAGAGATGCAATGAAATATCTCAAGCCTATCATTATCAGAGAGACTATTTCTCTACCTACTATTCCTATAACCATCCCTACAATTACCTCAGGTTCTAATGTTGAACTATCTACTTTTAACAAGGGGAAGGGAAAATATCTACTTGATCCTTCCACCTATCCCAAGTGGTATTGACATTAGAATTTTATTCTTGGATGGGGATATTTTTGTATGGATTTTTGTTCTAACTTTTTGTCACTACTTCAATTTATTTTCAAAGGAAATTATATTATTATTCATATTCTATTTCTGTGCATTTTTGATTTTATTCTCACTTTTTGATAATCCCAAAAGGGGAAAATTGACTCTATGGAATTTATTTATTCCTTTTATAGTGTTATTACTTTTGTAGCATCTTTTCTTTGACACTATATTTTTAATTACCACTGATACAAATTTCTATTTAACTAGCTTCTTCATATCTTTGATACCATTATGATCAAAATCTTACTATAACTTTTTAAAGTGCTAAGCTAATCTATTTTAAAACCTCTGTTTATTCTATATATGGTTTATACAATTCCATTATTTTTGATCATCCAAAAGTGGGATATTTTTAGAACCCTTGTTTTAATGATAAAAAAATCATGTTTATTAAGTTATTAATTAGTTTGATCATCCATATGACCTGCCATTAGAAAAATACACATGAGTGAAAATCAAAGTCTATATGAATAGAATGAAACTAAAAATTTATATTGGAAAATATAATATAAGTTATTTTTGACACTTTAAAAATCCAAACCATTTATCAATAAAACAATCACCCACAAGCACACTTACCAATAGTACAAGATCCAAAACTATAAATAACAACCACTAGTTAACACATCATATTCAATAAACAACTCAATCATAATGGTAAAACAAAAAATAGTAATCCCATACCACTGGTAACTAGTAATTCCCACTAAAAAGGTATTCATGATGCACCGGTATGAGGTTCAACACACGATCCAATACATTATATGATATCTACTGAAATAATAAGAGTTAAAAAATACCTGATACCACTTTGTGAAGCCCTGAACCATAATGACCATCAGATCTGTAGTGAAACATGGCCTCAAGCATGCCTCACTATATGCAAGAGAATTCTGAATATCTAAAAGGTAGTAATATATATATTGGAGCGGCTATGATTTTGAATCAGAGTCATACAAAATTGTAAATAACCAAAACATCCATCATATAATTAGAGTATTCATAATCAATAAAAAACAGTACTATATCAAAAATGTAATGCTATTATGCATACCTGTAGTCATAAAAACATGCACTGGTTTCTGACTGGTAAAAATACATATATAAAATAAGAAAAAGACAACAAGTATACACATCAACCATATTTCCATCCCTATGATGCAACAACCATATCTCCATATACCCATCAAGTTTCCCCAACCCAATATACTATACATAATATGCTCAAATTGAAAGCAATCATAATGTATTTTTGGGAAGCGGGGTTTCCATGAAAGGTGTGAGAAATATATATCAATTGAAACTAAAAAATTTTCCCTTTTATTCACCATCATATATGTGTATGAACATGAAAAATAAAATTATCACATAAGAACATATCATGTGCTAACCAGGCCACCATGAATCCATGCGCATTAAGTCATCTTGTAATAACTAGTAAATAATAATAACTAATCATACCTTATTAAACATGGTACTGTAATACTATCATCTTGTTATCTCATCCCATAATACCTGAAACCCACCCCATACCTAGAGAATTAGGGTTAACATCATCTAAACCTTGACCCACTACTCAAAAGAACATGGCATAATCATAAGTTTTTTTCTCAACCCACTATGTAATCACTCAAGGTAAGGTACATTATCTATGATCATATTTACTCATAAACCAACCTCTCGTGAGAGGTCTATTTCAATAACCCAATACTCTCAGGGTAAGGTCTAACACCATGACCCAATCCTCTCAGGGAAAGGTACAAGACCATGACCTAAGCTAACTTGAGGCTAGTTCCTTGGCCCAAGCCGACTCCAGACAAGGTCAAGAATAAATATTATTTCCCACAACACATTCTATTTCCAATCATAATCTCATGCAATATAATAGGGATGAAATCCTATTTCATATCTCATCGACTGGTCCTAGCATTTTAGACACTCAAGACCCAACCCCTCATTTCAAACACATCTCAACCCACCCGCTGAGTGTCCTCTGGTACTCCAAACACATTATGGTCTCTTATAACTAATTATGTCTCTCAATTTTAACCCATCAATGACAAAACATCCCATAGTATCATCTCTATCTTGACCTCATGGCCTTATTCAATATCACTTAGACCCTCGACACTCCTAGTCCCACTACCTGGGTATTTTCCCAAGCTGTCCCACTCTAAGCCCCTTGGTATCCTGATGCCAAGTCCTAAAAAAACATAACCCACACCTAGGTATTATCTCACATATCTATTGGATATCTCTTAATCATATAATTGAAGAAAAACTTTTTCCATCACATTATATCTCATCCTGAATGAGTCATACTAATTACAAGGATCATTAATCCCCAAACCACCCTCAGGAGGGCTTCACACACCAAGCATGAGATGTTGTGTTGTCCAACTTTCCATTAATAGGCTTAAGCCTCACATACCTTCCCAAATATCCCTAGGAAACCCATCATAGCCTAAACACACCACCAATCACACCCCGAGTCCCACCCAAGGCCTCACATTAGCCCAACCGATATCATTTCCCCTTGGTGACATAGTCACCAAGCGATCACAAAACACACAAAGTGATAAATAATAATTTTTCCCAAGCATTAGAATCTAAAAGCCATCATATATCTCATTACCATGGCCCCAATAGAGACTATATGTAAACTTGATCTTATGTACCATGAATTCAATTGGAAATCATGTATAAAAAGTATACAAATTTGAATTAAAGGGATCAACCACCCCTAAAATAGAGTTACCACCCAAGACACACTACACAAAATCTTGTCTAAGACCGTTCATGCCTTTTATAAGATCATACCACTTCCCAAGATCCTATCTCATTCCCAACACCATAAATAATCAATTATAAAAAATAATAATTATTTATTGATTTTAAACTAAATATCCATAATTGATGGAAAACCCATTAGGAACCATCATGATGCTGAATTCAAAACTAAATACACTCGGAAGGTTTGTCGCACATCCATGACACCGACATGATAACAATTCCTACCCACCAATACTTGATAAATCAAAAATTTTATCTAATTTTATCAAAAAACATAAATAAATTATGGCTGTTACTTACCTTAGATGAAATAATGAAATATAACATGTCATAATATCCTTGATACCTCATTTAGCCACTGAACATGAAATCTCAAGAAAAAATATATTATTTCA
The DNA here is from genome assembly GCA_963277665.1 of Viscum album. NCBI lineage: Eukaryota > Viridiplantae > Streptophyta > Magnoliopsida > Santalales > Viscaceae > Viscum > Viscum album. The sequence continues at coordinate 1,719,594,965 of OY728132.1, forward strand.
TAATCTTATGGTGAAATCATTATAAAAAACCCTAAAATCACATGAGCTCAGTTGGATATGAAGGGAAACACAAGAAATTCCAAAACAAAAGACCTTACCTTAAGTCAAAGGTAAAACACTCTAAAAGACATCCCCTCTAAAGGGGGATAAAAAGAGGGATGAGAGAGGATAGGATTGACCATGAAATGGCCTCTTATGAGCTCCACAACCCCTAAATTGAGAGTCAAACTGATGCAAATAGATGGGATTTCCCCCGACTAAAAGGAACAGACTTAGGAACCATTCTTGGTATTAAAGGGGGTTTACATCATGAATTAACACAATTTGAGAATTTTAGGGACTGAACCTTGGCTCACGACATGAAATTATTAAGGTAAAGGGACCCCTTCTTGACCAGACCCCATCCATAGTTTGAACCAAGGTTTATAACATGAATGGTTCTATGTAAGGGTCTTCGCCTCTAGCTGACCCCTTTACAGTGTGACCCCTATGCGTCATGGTGTGAACTACTTCAAAAGCTAAAATTTTACTCACTATCGACCACATACCTTCTCCACCTTCATCCTAAGAACCTGAACAACCAATTGGGCCCTGTTCCAAATATAAAAAAATAATATTAATATGATCCAATGATTGGATTACTAATTAAATTCCCAATTCTCAGAACAACCCCCGATTTAGATAAAAAATTCAGACTCCCCTGGAATGTAACAACCACGGAATTTAAAGACATTACACCTTAATCTTGTGGTTGACCAAGGTTGACTTATTTTTTTCTCCTCTTTAATTTACTTTTCCTTAGATTACTCTAGGTTTATCTGTAATCATGAACACATGTAAATCAATATAATCAAACAAGAATATCTTAATTTATAATTAAAACCCAAGGAATATTAATATAATACAATGAAGATATAGATATAAAATAGAGACATTAGATATAGTTATCATAAAAAACACTCCACATTTGAAGTGACATTCATCTTTTAGTTTTTTTAATTCTCTTATAAATACATATGTAATCTAATTCTTAATGATATAGATAATTTATTATAATCTACATGATCATAGTATTATCAAACTCCTTTTACTTATTTGGATAATTTAAACCGTAACTTCCTTCATTATACTCTGTATTATTTAAAATATATAATATATAATTAATATAATTACATTGTCAATAATCCTTACTTCAAAACTAGATATAATAGGGAATAATTTTTCAATTGGTTCTCTATTCTCTATAAAATCTAGATATTGAAATATTTTATTCTCACCAGAACATCCATAATGGTATTTATAAAGACTTTAAAGTATATAACTCATTGACAAACATTAGGATCAATTATCCTTTCTATAACACTCCTATATAATGTTACGTGTCCAACAAGTTTTAGTATTTTCAAATTCATCCAATTAAGTCAAACCATCATTCCTAATTTTAGGCTATATCTCATAATTTTTATATTTTAATCCAATATTCAAAATACAATTTATTTTACCAGATCATGATGTCATGATACTCCTAGTTACATGGAATGATTCAACTTCGAATAGATTGTGACATGAATCTCCTAGTTATAGAGTGATTTTTTTTTCATCCATAAAACCAAAAAATATAGATAATATCTCAATTTAAACTCCTTTAAATAAATAAATGATCCTATAATTTTCATAGATTATTCTCTTATTGAAGCATTCCATACTATGTTATGTAATGATATTGTTTTTTAAACCCCAAATAGTGTAGAACCAATATTTTAAAGTTATCTAATTTTTACATGACCCATTATTCATTATATTCAAATCTAATAGAATTAAGACATGGCATAATTATTATGGTGTGATTTAATTTTACATATACTTTTTTAATTTCAATACAAAATTTTTTGGGAAGAAGGTTCCGCTACATGAAGAAACCCATCATGTAGATTTATATAGACCTAAACAAAATAACCATGGGGACTTCCTCATGGCAAAACCTTATTTTCATGTAATAATATCTTATGATATGACATAGTTTATTCTTATTTTACCAATATTATTCCAACAATCACTAAATTCCTCTACTAAAGGTCATAATTCATCCAATACTATTTTAATATAAAATAGTCTATATTTACTTTATCACATAATCCATTAAGACATATCTATCATTAATCCGGAATCTCATTCTATAACCTTTTCATATAGAGTAATCAAGGAATTTATGCACATTACTATATAATTGAATCCATTTAGGAATTGTAGTGACTTTAATATTTTCTATCCAAACATTATAAAGTTATTTTATTCTATCTACATTCATCAAATCCATATGTTTCAATTTAAATCCTCGTTCACCAAGCATGGTTTTTCAAGCGTGGTAACCATCTTTATCTTCAATCATGCATCACTGTTTCTCCATGTGTAATATTCTAAAATTTCCATGATCTTCAAAACATGTAACCACTAGGTTGATATTGCGCCCCCTTTACATTTTTTCCTTTATTTATAATCATCTTCAAATTAAATCTCATAAAAAATACACCATTAATTGATTAAAAATCTAAATTTTAACATTTTCTTGAAATATTACCCCATTTGATTTTTTTTGTAAATTCTACAATAAATTCACAACCATAATTAATCTCTACATATCATTATTCTGACTTCTACCACAAATCCATTTCAATAATAAGAATATACATATTTTAATTAAATGTGTAGAATTATGGTGTATTTTTTTTCACTCTTTAACAATAAAATTCAATGGTTACTTTCACTATTTTTCTTCTTCTATGGTTTCCCCCTTTATCAATAAAACTCTTACACTAGAAATTTAAATATTTCCTTATTTGTATTATAACTTTTTAGAAAAATATAAATTAATATTTATCACTTTAAATACTTATACAAAAAATTATATTTATTGATTTAGAACACTCCATTTTTCATATAACTCCTTCAAAACCATTGGCTCTTTGAACCACTTTCTTTTCTCATCAAATTTTTTGGCTCTATCTACTATATATTATTTTCTATAAAACTTTAGGATCTTTTAACCATTTTTGAACCCTTTAAATTTATTATTTCAACTTATTAATTATTTATCCCGTTTAGTCCTCATCTTATCTCCATGCTTAATACCATGAGCTGTGTTACCAAGTGATCTAACATAACTTATTTGGAACCGTTCGAGATTATCTAGAATGATCAGAAAAATCTTCTAATTAGAGTAAATATATATATATTTTCAATTATTCAATTTTTTTTTTAAATATTTATCAAAAAACCCTCTAATCCTAATGAGTTGGAACTCAAGGCAGGAAATAAGAGTCTAAGTTAACATCATCAATGTTGTCAACTTCACTCGCTTACATTCATAAACACATGCAAAATAATAATTAACTTACTCTAAAAATATACCAATGAAATAAGTCACACATACACTAGTTACTCAGTGAATAATAAATAAATTAAAAATCATGTGAGTCATACTACATAATGAACCAATTTATACCACTTGTTATAGTAAAATAATTATGCCACATGATGAAATAATTTCTCATCTTCTTCACCAGAATTCTAATTTTTAAAAATAAGGAGAATTATCATTTGAATCATTATTATAAATTACCTTTAAATTTATTCATATATTTTTTAATTTTCACTGGTTGGTATGCATCTTGGAATTTTCCTTTTAATATTTTTTTTATAATCAGATTATATAACTTTGTTAGATTAAAAAAAATAAAACATCAAATCATTCATGAATGTATCTCCCCCTAATATATATTCATTGTTCCAAACCACTTGATATATCCTAGAACCATTTCTTGACCACCTTATTTGGTGTGATACAACCAAAAAATTCTAGATTTGGCTTTGATAGATCTTTAATAATAGATCAAGATCTACACCACTTGAATGTCTTTAACACCACTTTGAATCAAATATTTATAAAAAAACCACTTCAATTTTATAGATTATAGATTAATAAAAATCAAAATTGATTTGATACAAATTTTAAACATAGATCATTCCTTGATTAAAATTGTGGTTTCTTTGATACCATTTCTTGTATTCACATTCCTCTTTGCAATTTACTTACTTGAGAGATTATATCTCCACATTAAACTAGAAATTATCTAATAATGGTCATAGAAATTAAATTAATTGGGAGATGGGTACTTTTTGAGGAACCAAAATCAGGGTATTATAGTTGTTCATTTTTAACTAGACATTTGCTTTTAAATTTCTTAAAGACATTCACAGTGGTTATCCTCTGGATGGTAAAACTTGAACAAACTTCTTTCGGAATATTTTATTTTACACCCACCATCTTATTTGTCTTGACATAAAAATCTATTATGAGATAAATACCACTTTTATATGTTTCCTCCTTTGATTAATTACCTCTTAATAATTCACAATGATTACTTCTCTATAATAGGGATATTTCACTTGTCTTATCCCATTTCCTTGTTGTATATTTTTGGAATCTAATTAATCATTATTTGTGTATATCATTTTTAATAACATTAAAACTGCCCTGTAAATATTTATGCTTGGTGAATCTTTACTAATGATTTTAACCAGTATTTTTTTAATAGGTTTATATTACTTCTTTTTACTCTATAGTTTATTATTTTATTTCCATGATTTTTTCTAGATACCTTTCCAATTGTGTATGTTGAAAATTCAATTAATTTTCACCATTTCAATTTTGGAATAATATAAATCAATTTTTAATGTAAAATATTTTTTTTCCTTTTGTTCATTCCTCCCCCTTGAGATGTGAATAAAAGTTTTCTTCATGGGATCTCCATTAGTTATCTTACACAACACCATGCCATATAGACATGGTTAGTACATGTAAAACATATTCTGAAAAATCATACCTCATGTATTCACATTTCAATTGAGATGGTAAAGAAAATTTATTTCTACCATTGATTACCTTGGATTATAAAAACATATCTATGATGTGTCCCACCACTCTATAATAGTAACACTTCAATGTAACTTTTAATAAAGGATTTTTAGTTCAAAATTCAAGCTAGAACCTTCCATTTTCCCAAAAATTCCATATTTTATCTTTTAGTATCTCTACTTATTGTTTATTCCATTAGATGGATTTTCTAGTTACTATTTGAGGATTTAATATTGTTTCAATCTTCTTAATCATTACATACTTATAATTCAATTGGGAATCCATGTTATTCATCCCTAAACATGAATTTATTGGATCTGATCCTCTCTTGAAGTTGTGATTTAAGAGGAATCGAATTGGATTTAATTTCCTTCTATCTAGTAATATTATCCTATAAACCATGTGATAGTTCCCTGAATAAGCCACTTTTCTATTTCATATTTTTACACAGTCTTATAATTTAATCATTAAAGAAAAAAACTTATTTATTAAAATATTTATTATTCATTACTAATTCTTTCATAAATTCATAATCTTCTCGATGAATAATATATAATTGATCCCAATTATTACAAAATGATTGGATATAATTTTAATAATTATAAGGACATTATATAGATGGATGAATATATTTCATTTCCAATTCTTTACCAGAATCACCAGTTATGTGATGACCCAAACATAACGATCCCATAATCAAATGATTAAAGGAAAAAATTATGACACTTACATACCAAAGAACTTTTTTATATAAAGTTTCAGAGAACTAGAAATAAAATCACTTAAAAAAACCTATAAAATTATATAAAATAGAAATTTTATCCATTAAATCAAGTACTTTTCAAGGGTTTTTAAAAATTACAACACTTACATACCCAGCACCTTACTCTTGTGATTGACCAAGGTTGAATTATTTTTTTATCCTCTTTAATTTATTTTTCCTTAGATTACTCTAGATTTATCTATAATCATGAACACATGTAAATAAATTTAATCAAATAAGAATATCTTAATTTATAATTAAAACCCAAGTAATATTAATATAATACAATGAAAATATAGATATAAAATAGAGATATTAGATACAGTTTTCATAAAAAACACTCCATATTTGAAGTGATATTGATCTTTTAGTTTTTTTAATTCTCTTATAAATACATATGTAATAAAATTATTAATTATAGAGATAATTTATTATACTCTACATGATAATAGTATTACCAAACACCTTTTACTTATTTGGATAATTTACACCGTAACTTCATTCATTATACTCTGTATTATTTAAAATATATAATATATAATTAATATAATTACATTATCAATAAGACTTACTTAAAAACTAGATATAATAGGGAATACTTTTTCAATTGGGTCTCCATTATCTATAAAAGATACATATGGAAATATTTTATTCTCACCTGAACATCCATAATGGTTTTTATAATTACTTAAATGTATATAACTCATTGACAAGCATCATGATCAATTCTCCTTTCTCTAACACTCCAAGATAATGTTACGTGTCTAACAAGTGTTAGTATTTTCAAATTTATCCAATTTATTCGAGCCATCATTCCTAATTTTAGGCTATATCTCATATTTTTTTAATTTTAATCCAATATTCAAAAAAACATTTATTTTACCAGATCATGATGTCATGATATGCCTAGTGACATGGAATGATTCAACTTCAAATATATTGTGACATGAATCTCCTAGTTACAGAGTGATTTTTTTTCAACCACAAAACCAAAAAATATAGATAATATCTCAATTTAAACTCCTTTAAATTCAATAAACAATCTTCTAATTTTTCATTGATTCTTATCTTATTAAAGCATTCCATAATATGTTATGGAATGATCTTCTTTTGAAAACACTAAATAGTATAGAACCAATATTTGAAAGTTATCTAATTTTTACATGATCCATTATTCATTGTATTTAGATCTCATAGAATTAAAACAAGGCACAATTATTATGGTGTGATTTAATTTTACATAGACATTTTTAATTTCAATACAAAACTTTTTGGGAAGAAGGATCCTATATATGAAGAAACCCTTCATGTAGATATATATAGACCTACACAAAATAAACATGGGCAATTACCTATGGTGAAACCTTATTTTCATGGAATAATCTCTTATTATACGATATATTTTATTCTTATTTTACCAATATTATTCCAACAATCAGTAAAATCCTCTATTGAAGGTCATAATTCATCCAATACTATATTAATCTAAAATATTCTACATTTACTTTATCACATAATCCATTAATACATATCCATCATTATTATAGAATCTCATTCTATAACCTTTTCATATAGAGTAATAAAGGAATTTATGCACATTACTACACAATTGAATCCATGTAGGAATTGTAGTGACTTTAATATTTTCAATCCTAACATTATAAAGTTATTTTTTCTATCTCCATTCATCAAATCCATATGTTTCAATTTAAATCATCATTCACCAAGCATGATTTTTTAGGACCGGTAACCATCTTTATCTTCAATCATGCATCACTGTTTCTCCATGTGTAATATTCTACAATTTCCATGATCTTCAAAACATGTAACCATTGGGTCAATATTATGGCCCCTTTACATTTTTCTCTTTATTTATAATCATCTTAAAATTACATCTCATAAAAAATCCACCATTAATTGATTAAAAATCTAAATTTCGACATTCTATTGCAATATTACCCCATTTGAATTTTGTTGTAAATTCTACCATAAATTCACAACCATAATTAATCTCTACATCTCATTATTCTGACTTCTACCATAAATCCATATCAATAATAAAACTCAATACATTTTAATGAAATTTGTAGAATTATGGTGTATTTTTTCTCATTATTTAACAATAAAATTCAAAGGTTACTTTCACTATTTTTTTCTTCTATGGTTTCCCCCTTTATCAATAAAACTATTGTAATAGAAATTTAAAGCTTTCATTATTTGTACTATAACTTTTTATGACAATATAAATTAAGATTTATCACTTTAAATACTTATCCAAAAATTATATTTATTAATTTAGAAATATCCATTTTTCATATAACTCCTTCACAACCTTTGGATCTTTAAACCACTTTATTTTCTCTTCAAACTTTTTTGGCTGTATTTACTATATACTCTTTTCTCTAAACCTTTAGGATCTTTTAACCATTTTTAAACCGTTTCCATTTATTATTTCCACTTATTAATTATTTATCCCCTTTACTCCTTGTCTTCTCTCCATGATTAATACCATAAGATGTATTACTAAGGGCTCTAAAATAACATATTTGGAATTATTCGAGATTATCTAGAATGATCAAAAAACTATTCTAATTAGATTAAATATATATATATATATTTTTCAATTATTAAAATTAATAATTTAAAAATATTTAAAAAAAAATCCTCTAATCCTAATGAGTTGGAACTCAGGGTAGGAAATAAGAGTCTAAGTTAACATCATCAATGTTGTCCACTACACTAAATTACAATCATAAACACATGTAACATAATATTTAAGTTACTCTAAAAATATACCTATGATGTAAGTCACACATACCCTAGTTCCTATGTGAATAATAAATAAAGTAAAAATCATGTGAGTAATACTACATAATGAACCAATTTATACCACTTATTATAGTAAAATCATCATTCCACATGATGAAATAATTTGTCATCTTATTCATTGGGATTCCAATTTTTAAAAATAAGGACAATGATCATTTGAATCATTATTATAAATGCCTTTTAAATTTATTTAGATATTTTTTAATTTCTACTTATTGGTATGCATCTTAGAATTTTCCTTTTAATATTTTTTTATAATCAGATTATACAACTTTGTTAGATTAAAAAAAATAAAACATCAACTCATTCATTAATTTATCTCCCTCTAATATCTATTCATGGTTCAAAACCACTTGATATATCCTAGATACATTTCTTGACCACCTTTTTTGGTGTGATACAACCAAAAAATTTGATATTTGGATTTGATGGATCTTTAATAATAGATCAACATATACACCAGTTGAATTTATTTAACACCACTTCTAATTATATATTTATAGAAAAACCACATCAATTTTATAGATTATAGATTAATATAAATGAAAATTGATTTGAAAACAATTTTAAACATAGATAATTTCTTGATTAAAATTGTGCTTTATTTGACAACATTTATTGTATTCACATTCCTCTTTGCAATATACTTACTTGAGGGATTATATATTCCCTTTAAAATAGAAATGATCTAATAATGGTTATAGAAATTAAATGAATTGGGAGATGGGTACTTATTCAGGAACCACAAGTAGGGTATTGTGGTTGTTCAATTTTAACTAAACCTTTTCTTTTAAATTTCTTACAAAAATTCACCGTGGTTATCCTTTGGATGGTAAAACTTGAAAAAAATTCTTTTGGAACATTTTATTTTACACCCACCATCTTATTTGTCTTGAAATAAAAATCTATTATGATATAAATCCCACTTTTATAAGTTTCCTCCTTTGATTAATTACCTATCAATCCTTCACAATGATTACTTCTCTATAAGAGGGATCTTCCACTGGTCTTTTCCTATTTCCTTGTTGTATATTTCTTGAATATAATTAATCATTATTTATGTATATCATTTTCAATAGACATTAAAACTACCCTGTAATTATTTATTATTGGTGAATCTTTACTAATGATTTTAACCATTATTTTTTAATAGGTTTATATTAATTATTTTTACTCTATAGTTTCTTCTTTTCTTTCCATGATTTTTTCTAGATACCTTTCCAATTATGTATGTTGAAAATTATATTAATTTTTACCATTTCAATTTTGGAATAATATAAATCTATTTTTTAATATAAAATATTTTTTTCCTTTTGTTCATTCCTCCCCCTTGACATGTGAATAAAGGTTTTCTTCGTGGGATCTCTATTACTTATCTTACTACTACACCATTCCATATAGACATGGTTAGTACATATAAAACATATTCTGAATAATCATACCTCATGTATTCACATTTCAATTGAGATGGTGAAGATTTTTTTTCTACCATTGATTACCTTGGATTATAAAAACATATCTATGATGTGTCCCACAACTCTATAATAGTAACACTTCAATATAACTTTTCTTAAATATTTTTTAATTCGAAATTCTAGCTCGAACCATCCATTTTCCCAGAAATTCCATATTTTATCCTTTAGTATCTCTACTTATAGTTTCTTCTATGAACTAGATCTCCTAGTTTCCATTTGAGGATTTAATATTTGTTTCAATCTACTTAATCATTACATACTTATAATTTAACTGGGAATCCATGTTCTTCATCCATGAACATGAATTTTTTGGATTTGGTCTTCTCTTAAATTTTTGTTTTGAGAGGAATGAAATTGGATTTAATTTAATCCTCTCTAATAGTATTATCCTTCAACCCATGTGATAGTTATATAAATAAGCCACTTTTCCATTTCATATTTTCACAAATTCTTATAATGGAATCATTAGAGAACAAAACTTATTTATTATTCATTACTAATTCTTTCATAAATGCATAATATTCTTAATGAATAATATATAATTGATACCACTTATTACAAAATGATTGGATATCATTTTAATCATTATACAAAAATTATATGGATGGATGAATATATTACATTTCCCATTCCTTACAGGAATCACCAGTCTTGTGATGACCCAAACATAACCATTCCATAATCAAATGATTAAAGTAAAACTTTACAACACTTACATACCCAAGACCTTTTATGTATTGAGTTTTAGAGAACTAGAAATAACCTCACATAAAAAACCTATAAAATTCCATCAAATAGAAATTTTATCCATTAAATCAAGTACTTTAAATGATAAACATTCTTTATTCAAGTTAAAATCCACTTAACTAGAACTTAGACTTGATAATAGTTCTCACTCATCTCTAAGCTCTGTAAAAACTATTTGAAAACACTAAATGATACCATAAATCTCTATGAGTGGTATAAAATAAATATAAAAACATTTAGGATTTTGAAATATTTAAAAACCCTTGAAAAATTATTTCCTTTAAATAAAGTACTTAGATAACACATAAAACTTACTTTTAGTTAATAATTAAAATTATTTTCTCAAAAGGATAATTAAAAAGAATATCATAATAAATTATAAAAGAAATAGAAAAATCATGAAGGTTTTGTAAATAAAATGAGAATTTATGAAAAGGGTTTTTTTTAAATTAATTTTTTTAACCCTTTAATGATAATAATATTTCCATTAAACAAAAAATATTTAACCTTGAAAAGATCATAAACTCTAATTCATTTTTGAAATGAACCATTTCTTTCATAAAATTAAAATTTTCCATTAAAACTAATTTTATGTTTAGAAAAAACATGAATAAATATTTGGAAATCATATTCACCACCCTTTTAAATCACATTTTCAATGAAATAACATTACTAGTTAATTCTTATAACCTATAATGGAATAACTTCACTAGTTATTTTTGACATCATTTCTCCAGTGAATAAATCAATACCCAATTCATTTGGGGTCTATATCATGGGGCCACCCATGTTAATATATAATTTACATGAGTTAAAACTTGAAAAAAACACATAGAAGATTTTATTTCTCCATTTTGTGATTAGAATTGATAAAAACATACTTTTCAACCCATACACACAGACAAATAAGTTAACTTATAAAAGAAAATGATTAAAAAATAATTGGATAACCAATTAACTATTATGAGGAAAATAAAATAAAAACATATAATATTTATAAAAATTAATTATAATTTGACAAATAAAATTCATAAAAAATATTAGGGAGATATTTGAGATAAATATTTCAAAATAAAAAATGTAAAGGTTAAAAATAAAACCCCGTACCTTGAGTACTAAACCACCTTATACATCCTATATTCTCATTAATAGTAAATTTATATTAATTATTTAGTTTATTAAGAAAATTATTCATGTTCATCAAATTATTATTATTCCTTTTTAATTCATTTATTATCATGTTTCATTAATTTACTAAATTCGTATTGTTCATGTTTGTCATTTTGAAGTCTTTCAGATCATAATATCTAAAATTGATGTAGTATGATTGTAATGGTCAAAGGTAATTTGATAATGGTTACATAATATCAATAAGTATCAATATATTATTTTCATATAGTTATAGAAAAAAATTAGTTCAATTCTTCAGGAAATAGTTACCATTTAGCGAATCTTCGGTGATAATTTTGTTTTTGATTGTTAAATATAACTTTGATTATTTACTTTTAATTTCATTATTATGATAGATATTTTACCATTAAATAATAATAATAATGAAATTAATTTAATATTAATGTAATATTATATAATTAATTGAAATTTTAAGAATATAAAGGAAAGTTATAAGTTTATGAAAACATCATTGTTCACTAAGGTGGTGTAAAATACCTATAATGAGCGATGTTTTTCAAAGGATTTTAAAAGGAAGGAAAATAAAATAAATATAAAAATTTTATAAAACATTATATATAATTTAAACTATTGATTTATTGTTACTTTTAAATATTACTAATGTTATTTAAAATAGTAGGAGGATTATTCAAATTAAAGGACACAATTGTGTAAAAACCCATATTTTGACGTAATAAAAACTTATAAAAAAGTGTTCAATGAGAGATAGTGGGTTTAATCTCATCATTGATTGATATAAATGATGAAAATACCATGATTATTTAATCATGTTTTAATAATAAGGGAATTTATAAAATAGTTTTAGGGAGTAATAACATTAAATAACAGAGGAAAGATTGATTTTGGAAGCCTCAACTTGATATTTGAATAACCTCCTTTGGATTGAGCCTTAAGCCACCAGAGAAGAAACTTTTAGACATAAAAAAGACTTATTAACATTTAAATATATTTTTATAGAGGTATTTGGTAAGAATATGTAGGAAAAAAACTTTACATGTGTAAAGGAAAGGTTATAATGAGTCCCATTTAATAGGAAAAATTCCATGGAATTTTTACAAATGTTTAGTCTTTATAGATCAATAATGTAATTTAAAAATGGAATGTAGATGATAAATTTTAAATATATGATATGAAAAACCATTAATAATCCTAAATTTATTCATGATGATGTTTTATGATTTTTTATTAGTATATAAATCATTTTTAACATTAAATACCATTTAAAGTTATTTCCAAGGTTATTTTTTTAATTTGACATTAAAAATATCTAGATAACTACGGAATTCAACTTTAGGTTTTTAAATATTTAAATAAATATCATTTTAATCCCAAATATCATTCAATATTATAAAAAATGTAAATATTATCACTTTAAATATCTTAAAACTACCAGTTTTACTTTATTATTTCTTACATAAGTAATGTATGACATTACATAAGCATTTGGGATAATTATTACATTATATAATATTAAAAATAAATTAATAACATAAATATAATTTAATATATATCAATATTATAATATTAAATCATTAATAATATTATTTATTCCCTTCAATATCATGATAACATTTTAAATATATGAATTTTAAGTCTTCTTATCTTGTGCAATTCTGGGTAAGCATTTAGATAATTAACATGTTATATAATTTTAAAATTCATAAATATATATAATAATAATTTATTATTAATAAAATTTATCATTTTATTTTACTATATCATTATAAATTCTTAAATATTATCTTAAAAACCCCACTAAATTTGTACTCATAAGAGAAAGTAAAATTCTACTTAATTTGTACTCATATTTTAAAAGGAATTTAAAATCAAATGTATTACCCAACCTATAAACATATTAAATTTGATTATTAAATTTTGAAATAATTCCATTAAAACCTTAAAAATAATAAATTTAAATATAAATATCATTTATAAGATTTCAAAATAGTTTTTAATAAATTTTTTTGATTACACATCACATTTACTATTTACTTTAATATGTTGTCTTTAATAAATTTTTTACCAGATACCTACCACCTAATTTTTACATGAAGACTAAAAATATGTTATTTATTTTATTTGAACCAATTTAACATTATTAAATAATAAAATTTAAAATAAAACATCATTAAATATTAAAATAATATTTTTTGAGCAAAACATATTTCTTTTCCAAATAAAAAAACATATTATTATTTCAGAACATGATAAAATTATTTCTAAGTATCTAATAATATTAAATATAAATATAAATAAATATTATTTTTTATAAATATATATTTATAAAATATCTAATAATTAAATATTTATTTAAATAGATAATATTAGGAAATCATTTTATGAAAATATATTTAACCTTTAAATAATTTTTTTTCACGTATATAAACATAATAATTATAATTTTATAATGGGTATATAAGTTCATTATATTATTTTTTATGACATGATATAAATATATATACATTTTAAAATAAATATTTCTCGAATAAATATTAATTTATTTCATGAATATTAATTAATAATTAAACTTGTATATTATTTAAAAATACATGGATTGTCACATTATCCTTCCTTAAAGAATCTGAGACCATGATTTTTTTCACTATTTAGAAAAATAAATAGAAATATGTTCATACATACAATTGAAAATGAAGATCCCTAGGAACTCTAATTCCATTGTCTCCTTTTGATGCTCAAGGGTGCATTTTTCGAGTCTATGAGTTAACACAATGCATCAAATGTTTTTTAAATTCTATTAATTCCTGTTCCCATTGATAAAATATACAATTTGGAAAGAATTATTCTAAAAAATTATAGTTAATTATAAGTAATTTTGGAATTTGAACATATAATTTTAAAATACAATCTAAGAAATATTTTCTATAAAATATACAAACACTATCAGAGTGGAGTGCTTTAAATCACGGTTAGTTCCAAGAGTCTAAAAAATACTATAATTTGTAAAATAGGATTGATATATTCTACAGTAATATCACCCTCCTCAAAAAATTTATAAATAACTACAAGAAATTTTATTTTTTGCGACATTATGAAAAATTGATAAAGTCCCTTATTGTAATTCCCAAATTGAGTAACATGGGAAAGTCATGTCTTTAAAATATGACTAAAATATTAGAATGGTCAATCATAATATTTATGAATATGATGATATTTTGATATTTTTTATGGTAGATTTAAAGTCATTTCAATGTTATAATGTATGATAGGATCACCTGAACTAGATTTTTAAATATTTATTATAGTTAAATCTTCAGAGTGAGATAAGAAAGTTATCTAATATTTTCCTTATTATATCTTTATAATTGATTTTTAATCTATTAAACCAATATAGCATGAATGAAATGAATAATTACCATAGAAATTTAATAAATAAAATAATTTATAAACTTTTTGTTACTAAGTTTTCTTGGTTCTCCATTTTTCTAACCATCAATCAAAACCAATTTATTTTAGTAATGCTAATTTCCTAAAAAGTCATGAGAATTCATCCTGTGAAAAAGTAAAACTTTAAAATTTAACATATTAACACCATAGTTTCTATATTTTATTTACAAATTATTCTTCACCCAATATCCAAGAATAATTAAACTCAAAAATCAGAAAAAACATGATTATATATTCCCCAAAATAAATTAAATATTTATCTTAAAAATTATTAAATCACAAAAATCATTAAAATATTCCTTATTATAATTACATAATCTCCCAAAAATATTTACCAATTAATTTAAAATTTCAATAATCATCTTGATATAAAATAACATACCAAAAAATAATTTCTTATACACACATTAACTATTCATGTTACAAAAAATATATTAAACTTTTTAAAAAGTAACTTCAATCATTTTATAACCAAATGACTTAAAAATCCCTAAAGGTTATCTGTATTTCCAAACCTACTTCGAAAAATCAAATACTCATTTTTCCTAAATAACCATAATTACCTACACATAAAATCATATATGAAATCTATGGGTTATTTATATCTCATCCATGTATTTTTTGTAAAACATAAAAAAAATCTTTCAAAATATAATGAATCACCTTAAAATCCAATCATGTAAGTCCAAAAATGGGTATGCATTCCTTTGAATTTATGATAATACCTAAAATTATCAACCCATATGGTAAATATTACTCTTAAACTACTATGAAGTGATAACATCTTAACCTATAAAGTTATCTAGTATCTTATTTCATACCAACTATGATTGATCAAACATAACCATATCATAATTACATTATTTATAGAAAACATTGTATCAATTAAATTCCCAATACCATTTAAGTTAATAGTTTTAGATAATTTGGAAATTAATTACATAAAAAAATGTATAATATTCCACAAAGGGATAATTTTTACACTAAACTAAACAATTTAAATGACACAACGACTTCATTCAAGGATACATCCACTTGACTGGAAGATAAACTTTATAATTGTAATGATAAAAATAATTATAAAACAATGTATGAGTGCATAAATATTAGTAAGGGGTATAAAGGAAATAAATGACATTTTTTGTCATTTATCTGCTGAAAAATACTTGATAAATTATATCATTTAAATAAAGTATCTATCTCTCATAAAAAAATTACTTTTATACATGAAGTAAACTTATTTCCTTAAGAATTTCCTTTAAAAAATATTATTAGAAAGCATAAAAGCAATATAAAAATCCTGATGTTTCCTTGTAAAAAATAATAATTATTGAAAAGTTTATTTTTTTAAATTTATACTTTTAACCCATTAAGGACCATAAAACTTTTCCATTCAAAATCAGTTACCTTGAAAAGATCACAACCTTCCTTTATTAATGAAATTAACCTTTTATTTCTTAAAAATCAATGTTTTAGCATAAAATTAATTTAAATCATAGAAAAAATATGATGGAATCTTATGAAATCAAATCTATCACTATATTAATTAACCCTTTCAATGAGATAACTTCATTAATTAAATCAAATAACTCATAATGTAATAACTTCACTAGTTAATTCCAACATTATTTCTCAAGATAATAATTAATTATCCAATGCATTAGGGTGGTTGTATCCGAGGTCCAACATTATTTATTTATATGTTACAAGATATGTAACATTAAAAAAACACATAGGTGCATGTATTTTTGAATTTTATGAATAAAACTCATAAAAAATATTTTTTCAAATTATAAATAGAAGAATATTCGTTAACCCATAATAGAAAAACAATTTAGAAAGAATAGGATAAAAAATTCATAGTTATGGGTAAAATAAAAGAAAAATATAGAATATTAACAAAAATTAATAATATTATTAGAAAGAAAATTATTATAAAACATTAGATATATAATTGAAGGAAATAGTTCAAAATATTTAATGTAAAGTTTATAATGAGTTCCCCTTTAATTGAGTCTCAAATCACCTCATACATCATATAAAATCTCAAATAAAAATATTATTCTAATTATTTACTTGATTTAGAACCCTTTTAATTCTCATTTCCTTGGTATGTTGAAATGAAGGGATATATCTTTCGAAAATACATATTTTGACATGATAACAACTTATGAAAAGAATCTTGATAAGAGATAATGGGGGTTATCTTCTCATTGATGGATCAAAATGATACTAATACCATGTGAATTAAATCATGATAGAAAATTAAGATAATATTTAAAATAGTCTTAGAAAGGAATAATTTCATATAAGAAAATATTGAGTTCAGAACCATCACCTTGATATTTGAACCACCACATATTGATTGAATATCAAGACTTTAGAGAAGTAACTTTTGGATAGAAACATTACATATAAAAATGGAATGGTATTCTTGGATAAGGATTTAGATATAATATAAAGGAATAAATAAACAATATACATGTCTTATTAAGGTTAATTTTAGTTCTCTTTTATAGAAAATATTTGATGGACTTATGATAAATAGTTATAATTTAAGGGTCAAGAATGTAATTTTAAAATGGAATGTGGATATTAAATATATAATAGATGATATTATTGACCATTACTCACCCCCTATGACTCAATAAAATTTTATAATATTTTTTTATTAAATTATAAATAATTTTATCATTAAATACTAATTAAAGTCATTTTTAGGGTTATTATTGTAATTTTAATTTAAAAACATCTAGAAAACTATATATATAACAACCCATAACCTTCACTCCCAGATCTGGTTTGAAAATAATAAACTTTACATTTCTTACTTTGATATTGATATTTTTCAAAATTTTTTTCCCATCCAAAACTTACAAAATCAAAAGGAAAAATTGGATCTCTTAAATTCTCAAAGACCTTTTTGGTTTGGAGTTTTAGAGAACTAGGAAAATCTCCTACAAAAATAATACCCATGACATTAAATGAAAATTTCTCCCACTTAAACCTAATTTTATTATTTCAAATTAATTTATCATCATCATCCATATGAAGTCCCTTCTATACATAATTCATTCAACATCATTTCTTGATAACCTAAGGAGAAAGGAAACAAAAGAAGTGTGAGATAAAATTATTAGTAAGGGTGAATTTGTAAATTAATAATTGAATTTCATCAGTGATAATAAAGAGATTATAATGTCATTATGACATAACAAAATTGGAATAGCATAACATAAGAATCATTATACCCATAAATATCTAGATCATCAAATATAAAAACATGGAATAAGGGTTTAACAAAGGAAAGTGTCATCAGAATCAGTCCTCATGAGCTGTGTGACATCATTCTTGATCATAAGAAACATTATAAACTCATGGAAAGAATATATAAAATGTGTTGGAATCACAGAACATCCTCATCATAGAACACTTACTTAAACCGTACAAATGGTATAATCATACGGTCGAATTCCAATATAATTCTTCAGAGAAAATAATAATTACGCAATGCATTGGAGTGCTATCTGGGAACACCCATAGTTTAATATATAATTGGATCACTGAATGATATCTGGGATCCCATTTAAATAATATATAATGATCTCACCAACAATATTTGGGCCGACCCATTGTATACGATATAATGGGGTAACTTGGTACTATCTGGGTGGAACCATTATATAAGTAATTTCCAAGAACAACAACATGAATAAAGTATAAATTTATTGCATTTTATCATAAAAATTATATAAAAAACATTATTACTTTTATAACTTGATTTAACCATGGGAAATAAATGGGTATCAATTCAATATCTTTGAAAACATTATTAACCCGTGGGAAAGAAATGGGTTCCATAAAAATCTCTTTGAAACATGATTAAACTGTGGAAAATAAATGGGTTCCATAACAATCTATTTGAAACAATATTAATACATACAGATAAAGAATGAGAATGGTATCATTATAAAATATCCCCATTGGAGCATAAGTAAAACCATGGATTGTTGAATTTGATGAATGAAAATACAATTAAAAGATCATTAAAAAAATTATCTAGGAATATAACCTTTTCACATTTAAAATCACTTTTTTGAAACTAAAAATATAAAAGATTTTATGAAAATCCTTCTATTGGAAAAAAACCTTAGAAACATATAAAGTAAGTTTTTAAAAATCATTTAAAATATTTCTTGAGGAAAATATCTTTTCTATTTTGAAAATACTTCTTAAAAAATAAATAAGTTTAAAAATAATTTTCTTTGAAAATTAAAATGAAAACTTATGTAGTAATATTCAAAGAAAATAATGGTCATGATAGTGAGAAATCCTATTCATGGAATACATGTTAAAAAAATATTCCTTTCACATTTTTGGTAAAATATAAACTGAAATTTTTTAGAAAAAATATGCACATTCCTCTAAATTTTTTTAAAAGGGTAAAACGTGGATAAAAATTTATTTAGTAAATCATTTGAATAATTCTGTTTTTTTAAAATAGTTTTAGAAAACATGCTTTTATAATAAAAATGGATTTTGACTGAAGATATAAATAAGTATTTTTTCAAAAAACAATTTATCAATTATTTTAAGTACCAAATATTGTAAAAAATGGTACCATTACTTGAAAATATCATTAATAACCAGAGGATAAGAAAAGTTAGAAGAATTATTGGGAGGCACATCATAATATTTCATCATTGAAGACTTAATCATAAACAATAATAATAAAAAATGAGTTTTCAACATAAAAGTATTACCACTTTGTTTACATTGAATCATAATACATATTAATGGATAATATTAAATAAAAGATAAAATATCACGGGAATAAAATGAGAGACTAGAAATCCCTTACCTCTCACTTATTTTTGGTTGAACATGCTTTAAACTCTCATATAGTTGTTTTATATATGTTATTAAGTTATTATAGAACCATATTAATATTTATAATATCATATATTATCCTTTTATAACATCTCATAACCATTTCATTAATATTTTTTCATCATTTCATTATTTTGGGTGTTAATTTCCCTATTTTATCATTATTTATTTGTTTTGAAAGTTCCAGTTATTGTAAATATTATATAATTTAATAACCTCAAAAATAAGAATATTTATGAAATTATCTCATTTTTATAGCAATTTTACTTTGATAAAAAATCATTAATATTGGTTATGAAAAATGAAGTATGCTACGATCATGGAGATGGTAGGTCGTACATATGCATGAGTAACATTTCCATTTTCCAATAATCATTATGGAAATAATGAAAGTAATATATTATAATTATATAATTATAATTTAATCATATATACTATATTATTTCTTTAAATATACTTATATATATCGTTCATGTAACATCCCAGGTAATTAAAGAATAAATAATTTTCATATTTATTAATATTAGAGAATTAAATATGAATTTTAATTAAAAGGGGTTGCTATGTTCGATAGCGTACCCGATACGCAACGATGAGTTTCTTTGAAACTTACGTAGCACACTAGTAATATAATAATATTATGTTAGTTAACAAGTAGCCGTTGTACTGGCGGGAATGAATAGAAATAACTAAAATATGAATAGATATGTTTTTAGATGTTTTTACATTTACCCAATAAAAGATAAAGGCTTAAAATACGGAAAGAGTTCAATTTTAGGCTTTTATACTCTAATTTTCACTAAAGGTTCACTTATCACCTTTTAATGGTGAACCGTCATTAAATATAGTTTTGATCACTCTTATAATTTATTTTGGATCAAATATAACTCTTCCTTAGAATCGGGACATCAAAATTTACTTTGTGTAATTTTTTGGAACCTTTCTGATAAAGTTCATTTTTTTATGAATAGTGTAAAATGTTGCATTTTAATTCAAAACCTCTTTTTAATCTAATTTATTTATATGATTAGATTATGTTTTGAATTGGTTTTAAAGTGAAATTATAAAATATTTTTACCAGTTAATCCAATGGTGGTCATTGGAATCAATTTCGATTTGAAATCGGACTTAAACTAGTGTCAATCTTTTGATACTTATTGTTTTGTAAAAACACGCTATTTGTCATGACAGCGGGAATTAATTATTAAATTAATTAATTCGACTTATATGTTTTGAATTTTGTAAAATGGACTTCATTTTTGAATTCGGAATATCAAATATAGCTTAGGGTGAATTTTTGGTAATTTTCTGAAAAACTTCAATTTTTGATGAATAGTGAAACCACTAAGTGGTAATCAAGCAAACTGATTTTTCAGTTAAATGAAAGTTTACCACTAATGTGTACTGAATTTTAAAAATCCGACATACATGGTTGTCATTAAGAAGTAAAATGTGGTTCAATGAGATTAAAATAATTTTTTGGTGAATAGTAACTTATTAAGTTCTTAATCGCGATTAGTGGTAATTAGGGTAGTTTAATGTATAAATAATGCTTTAATAATATAAAATGACCTAGACACATGTCCCAACCTCATTGGTTGTGTCATGGCCGACCAAGACAAGTCATGGCCTAACTTGGGGACCCCATGTATCCACTTTTGTTGGGAAATAACATAAATTACTTTTTATTAAATGTTAAAGTGAAAATGACACAAACATAATATGTTTTGCGAAAACAATTTTTAAGTGGGGTTATACAAGTCCAAATTTTGATTATAAATATTCAATGGAAATCTAAAAAGATTTCCTACATCATAGTAATTTGTTTATAATTTTTAGACATTAAATAAATTTAATTATTTATGACATAATAATGATGCAGCGATGACATCATTATTTGACGATTTAAATAAAATGGAAAGATAAAATAAAATCTATGAACTACACATGTCCAAAACCAATTGGATGAATGGATTTCGATGCCTTATCACCTTATCCACGAATTCCATCAATGTGGGACCTTTTAAAACCGAAACACATTTTCAAATAATGTAATGTTTCTTTACTTTCCAAAAGTGCTCCTCCTCTCCCCTTATAAAAGGCCCCCACCTCTACCTCATTTCACACACTCTTCAAGCCATTGGCTCGGCCAACCCCTGCCCATTTGCTCTCTCCACATCCCTCTCCTCATCCTAGAGGATTCCCTTTGGGCAGAATCCTTTCAAAGGAAGCCTTTAGGCTCAAACCAAAAGAAGTTACACTTTTTAAGGTATTTCATTCTCTCATGATCATTTGTTTTATTTTGCTTCTCCGACCCCCTAAACTCTTTTTATTTACTTATTTTGTAACAACACCAGTATCTTCAATATACTAGGATGTTGTTATAAGATTTATTTGATCTACACTCTCACACAACTACATCAAATGGTTAAAGAACATACGGTTTCTGTGGATGGCGAAATTCTGCCTCCCGAAACGATGATTGTTCAATACTCATTTAACACCTTCAAAGGTGGCCATTATGATGTCACTATTTTTATATATGATATGTAATATGTTTATGTTTTACTTATGCTTCTGTATTTTTCATTTGTGTCTTACCTTTATGGCTTCCATTATGGGTATACGCGATATCTTCATTTAAGGAAGTGCGGACTACCGCCCCCTCAAAGTGATGTGATTCGTTAATGCCATATGTGGGACGTGTAAAGGATGGATTTAAAGTTATTATATATGATGTTATACTGGAATTATAATATACCTATATATATCATTATCATTTATTTCCATTAAAGTATGAGATAGAAATGAAAGTAGCGTTCATGCGTACGTACGGACTACCGTCTCTATGAACGGTGCATTTCATTTCTTATCCCCAAATGTAATGTATTATTAAAAGTACATGTATATAACGGATATATATAATTAATGATATATATAAATGATGAATATAATTCTGGAATTAAAATATACATACCTCTCATTTAGTTTTAATTCCATTAATATGACAAAGAAATGAAAGTAGCGTTCATGCGTACGTACGGCTTACCGTCTCCATGAACGGTGCATTTCATTTCTTACCTCTAAATGATTATGTAATATTTTAAATACATGTATGTACTGGATATATATGACATATATGATATCTACATCATGAATACCATTCTGGATATAATGAAACATTGACCAAATTAACAACATGTAAGTGTAAGAAGTCTATTTTTGACTTAAGAACCAAATACCGACAAAATGATCATTATTAACTTAAATAATTACATGATGTTCATAACATGGTATAAAAGGAATAATGAACATGAAAAAGGTTCTTAAGCAAGTAGAGATTAACTAAAGTTTATTATTCAGGAGTTTAAAGAACGGTCGGGTAAAGTCAGATACGAGGTATGGGAACTTCTTAACCCAATTTCCATTCTTTGGGTTAATCTCCTACTTTCAAATTATGTCATTATATTATTATGTCGTATCTTGTATTTGTACTTTATTTATGTGTACTTATAGTGAATACACATAATGTATCTATTTTATTTTAAAAATTATCTTTGTATGGGACTTCGTCTCAATCTCCTTTCGTTGAGGCATATTTTATTTTATACACAACTTTCTTTTATACGGTGTATAAACCCCTTTGACTTTTACGTTTACTCAAAAGGAATCTTTTTATACGAAGCGTTTACTAAACGACAAAAGGGAATGTTTTTGTCGTACGTATGCGGCGACAACGACTTCTCCGCCGTCGTAACCGTTATTTGAGTTTTGGCTTCCTCTACAAGCCATACCTTTTTTTTAAAAGAAAAATAAATACCATGTTTTACTTTGGTATTGAAAATGGTTTTCATAATGTTTTTATTATATCAATGTGTTGTATTGATATCTCGTGATTGAAATGTGGAAATGTTATGTTTCCTTTATGCATGTTTTATGTGATATGATTATGTTATGGTTCTTGGGCATTATTATGAAGACGGGTGGTTCCGTGATAAACTAAGGGCGGGTGAGCCCGTTATAGCTCTCCAATGCATTGGGTAACGCGAAGGAGTGAAACGTTAAGGTTTCTCCGAAGAGATTTTAGGGAATATACTGTGATGGGTATTCCAAACGTAACCAAGAGGGTTACTCCCTATGTAAGAATGTTATGAATGCCTCAAGTTACCTTTACGTATTATGATTTCTATGATTTATTCATGATTTTATGAGGCCTATGTTTTATGGGTAAAGTATGATTTCATTCTTATGTATATATGAACTCATGTTTCCTTTCCATGTTTTTTTATAACCCATACTGAGTTTTTATGCTCATCCCAAGTTTTTGAAATGTTTTTCACAGGTCAAGGGAAAGGTACATGATAAGATGATAGAGTCAAGGATGTGTCCATAAATAATCCATGTTTAATTTTAAATGTGTTTCCATTGATGGGAATGAAGAATACTATCTTTATGTAACCACTTTGTTTATATGTGGAATGTAATGCATGTTTTATGATCTAATTCTATAAAACTCTAAACCTGAAAAGATCCTCAATGTGTAATCTTGTAATAACTCAAGATTAAGTAAGGTTTAAGGCTGGGGCCTTATAGTTGGTATCAAAGGTCGGTTTAGACAACTTTAGGAGTTAGAAAAGTGTTAAATTATAATATGATTGAAATGATATAGCATTTACGGATTACCATGTTCCTTCGCCTAAGATATTTCCATGTTCAGAATGGTTTTCCGTAGGGGAAACAAAGCAGCTATGTTGGGATGACATCAGGAGGAAGACTGCCTTCCAAATCAGCAACCTGAGATGGTCGGAATCGGAACTGAACAGTTTGTTGCAGTGATGGCACAGTTGACTCAGGCTATAAATGGTGGTGGTATCCATGCACAAGATCAGCCAGATCAGCCGTAGAGGAACATGTCAGTGGTGGAACATTTCATGAGGCAAAATCCCCCATCATTCAGAGGATCATCTGACCCTGTGCTAGCTGAAGGGTGGATTAAAGCACTGGAGAAGATTTTTGATGTCATGGGGTGTTCATACAATCAAAAGGTTAGTCTTGCTATTTACCGTTTGGAGGGTGAAGCAGATCAGTGGTGGTCTATGGTTAAAAATATAAGGGACGCCGATGAGATTGATGCTCTTGACTGGGATGAATTCAAAGGTATGTTTCTTGAGAAGTATTTTCCTAAGGCTGTTCGACTTAGGATGGAAAATCAATTCTTGGAATTGAGGCAAGAGGAAGACTCAGTGGCTGCCTATGAAGAATGGTTCACTCGATTGGCAAGGTATGCTCCAAATTTTATCCGGGACCTTGATAGTAAAATCAATCGTTTTTACTCAGGATTAAAGCCAAAATATCGAAGGGCATTAGCTTCTCGTGAGTTTAAAAGTTATGAAAAGCTTGTTCAATGTGCTGAGAAGGTGGAAATGGAGTTTGCCGATGACCAAGTTTTCTATAACAACCAGCAGAATAAGAGACCGAGGTGGCAGGAGAAAGGTAAGAATTCTTCAAAAAAAGTCTGATGGTAAGAAAACTAAGTTTCCAGTTTGTGATAAATGTGGAAAAAGTCATGCTGGGGAATGTCTTATGAATTCTGGGAAGTGCTACCGATGTGGTAAGATGGGACATAAGGCTCGTGATTGCACTGAAAAGGATCAAGGTGAAGGTAAGAATAAATTTGATTTACAGTTAGTGAAATGTTATAAGTGCAATGAGATGGGTCACTATGCAAACGAGTGTCCGACAAGGAGCTTGAGTGATGGGCAGCAGTTAGACTACAAGCAGAAAGGGGTGGTGAAATCCTTTGCAACTACTTCAGCAGATGTTGGGCCATCGAATGAAGTGGTGTCAGCTCCAGGGAGCTCAGTATTTTTCGAAGATTGACTTGAGGTCGGGGTACCATCAGTTGAAAGTAAAAGAATCAGATGTTCCGAAGATTGTGTTCCGTACTAGATATGTCCATTATGAATTTGTAGTTATGCCTTTTGGGTTAACCAATGCACCTTCTGTATTCATGGACCTTATGAATAAAATTTTTCCATGAGTTCTTGGATAAGTTTGTGTTTGTGTTTTGAGGTTTGGGAAGAGGTTGTGTGTGCCTTGTGATTCACAGTTGAAGAGAGAGTTGTTATGTGAAGCTCATAGTTCTCTGTTTTCAGTTCATCCGGGTAGTACTAAGATGTATAGAGATCTGCGGGAGTATTACTGGTGGGATGGAATGAAAAGAGATATTGCTGATTTTACTGTGAAGTGTTTGACTTGTCAACAGGTTAAAGCAGAGCGGCAGTTACCGAAAGGGATGCTTCAGCCTTTACCAGTGCCAGAGTGGAAATGAGAGAATATATCCATGGACTTTGTTGTTGGATTACCGAATACATCTCGAGGTAATAATGCAATCTGGGTTATTGTTGATCGCTTGACCAAATCTGCTCATTTCCTTTCTATACGAGATACTTTCTCTCTTGATCAACTTTTCCCGTTTGTATCTTAAAGAGATAGTCAGGTTACATGGAGTTCCTCTCTCCATTGTATCGGATTGTGATCCCAGGTTTACTTCTAACTTTTGGAAGGGCCTTCAGAAGTCGTTGGGTACTGAATTAAATTTTAGTACAGCTTTTCATCCTCAATCAGATGGGCAGTCAGAACGAACAATTCAGACATTGGAGGATATGCTACGAGCTTGTTCTATGGATTATCAGGGAAGTTGGGACCAGCATCTTTCTTTGGTTGAGTTTTCATATAATAACAGTTTTCATTCCAGTATACAGATGGCACCATTTCAGGCATTATATGGGAAGCGGTGTCGAACTCCAGCTTTCTGGGATGAAGTGGGTGAAAGAAAGTTGATGGGACCAGAATTGGTAGAAGAGATGGCAGAAAAAGTTCAGCTGATTCAGAAACACATGAGAACAGCTCAGAGCAGGCAGAAGAGTTATGCGGATAACCGGAGGAAGGATCTATCTTTCGAGGTAGGTGATCATGTTTTTCTCAAGGTTTCTCCTTGGAAAAGTGTGATGAGATTTGGTAAGAAAGGAAAGTTGAGTCCAAGGTTCATTGGACCATACGAAGTTCTAGAGAGAGTTGGATCAGTTGCATACCGAGTGGCTTTACCTCCGAGTTTATCTCAGGTACACAATGTTTTTCACGTTTCGATGTTGATAAAGTATATTCCAGATCCATCTCATGTTTTGAGTCCAGAGGTAGTTCAGCTGGAAGAAAACCTATCTTATGAGGAACAACCGGTCCAGATTCTTGACCACAGGGAGCAAGTGTTACGGAATAAGGTGATTAAGCAGGTAAAGGTTTTGTGGAAAAACCACATGATTGAAGAGGCAACGTGGGAATCTGAAAATGCTATGAGGGTTAAATACCCCCACTTATTTTGATAAGTGAATAAAATTGCGAGGACGCAATTCCCAAAAGGGGGGAAGGATGTAACATCCCAGGTAATTAAAGAATAAATAATTTTCATATTTATTAATATTAGAGAATTAAATATGAATTTTAATTAAAAGGGGGTTGCTATGTTCGATAGCGTACCCGATACGCAACGATGAGTTTCTTTGAAACTTACGTAGCACACTAGTAATATAATAATATTATGTTAGTTAACAAGTAGCCGTTGTACTGGCGGGAATGAATAGAAATAACTAAAATATGAATAGATATGTTTTTAGATGTTTTTACATTTACCCAATAAAAGATAAAGGCTTAAAATACGGAAAGAGTTCAATTTTAGGCTTTTATACTCTAATTTTCACTAAAGGTTCACTTATCACCTTTTAATGGTGAACCGTCATTAAATATAGTTTTGATCACTCTTATAATTTATTTTGGATCAAATATAACTCTTCCTTAGAATCGGGACATCAAAATTTACTTTGTGTAATTTTTTGGAACCTTTCTGATAAAGTTCATTTTTTTTATGAATAGTGTAAAATGTTGCATTTTAATTCAAAACCTCTTTTTAATCTAATTTATTTATATGATTAGATTATGTTTTGAATTGGTTTTAAAGTGAAATTATAAAATATTTTTACCAGTTAATCCAATGGTGGTCATTGGAATCAATTTCGATTTGAAATCGGACTTAAACTAGTGTCAATCTTTTGATACTTATTGTTTTGTAAAAACACGCTATTTGTCATGACAGCGGGAATTAATTATTAAATTAATTAATTCGACTTATATGTTTTGAATTTTGTAAAATGGACTTCATTTTTGAATTCTGAATATCAAATATAGCTTAGGGTGAATTTTTGGTAATTTTCTGAAAAACTTCAATTTTTGATGAATAGTGAAACCACTAAGTGGTAATCAAGCAAACTGATTTTTCAGTTAAATGAAAGTTTACCACTAATGTGTACTGAATTTTAAAAATCCGACATACATGGTTGTCATTAAGAAGTAAAATGTGGTTCAATGAGATTAAAATAATTTTTTGGTGAATAGTAACTTATTAAGTTCTTAATCGCGATTAGTGGTAATTAGGGTAGTTTAATGTATAAATAATGCTTTAATAATATAAAATGACCTAGACACATGTCCCAACCTCATTGGTTGTGTCATGGCCGACCAAGACAAGTCATGGCCTAACTTGGGGACCCCATGTATCCACTTTTGTTGGGAAATAACATAAATTACTTTTTATTAAATGTTAAAGTGAAAATGACACAAACATAATATGTTTTGCGAAAACAATTTTTAAGTGGGGTTATACAAGTCCAAATTTTGATTATAAATATTCAATGGAAAGCTAAAAAGATTTCCTACATCATAGTAATTTGTTTATAATTTTTAGACATTAAATAAATTTAATTATTTATGACATAATAATGATGCAGCGATGACATCATTATTTGACGATTTAAATAAAATGGAAAGATAAAATAAAATCTATGAACTACACATGTCCAAAACCAATTGGATGAATGGATTTCGATGCCTTATCACCTTATCCACGAATTCCATCAATGTGGGACCTTTTAAAACCGAAACACATTTTCAAATAATGTAATGTTTCTTTACTTTCCAAAAGTGCTCCTCCTCTCCCCTTATAAAAGGCCCCCACCTCTACCTCATTTCACACACTCTTCAAGCCATTGGATCGGCCAACCCCTGCCCATTTGCTCTCTCCACATCCCTCTCCTCATCCTAGAGGATTCCCTTTGGGCAGAATCCTTTCAAAGGAAGCCTTTAGGCTCAAACCAAAAGAAGTTACACTTTTTAAGGTATTTCATTCTCTCATGATCATTTGTTTTATTTTGCTTCTCCGACCCCCTAAACTCTTTTTATTTACTTATTTTGTAACAACACCAGTATCTTCAATATACTAGGATGTTGTTATAAGATTTATTTGATCTACACTCTCACACAACTACATCAAATGGTTAAAGAACATACGGTTTCTGTGGATGGCGAAATTCTGCCTCCCGAAACGATGATTGTTCAATACTCATTTAACACCTTCAAAGGTGGCCATTATGATGTCACTATTTTTATATATGATATGTAATATGTTTATGTTTTACTTATGCTTCTGTATTTTTCATTTGTGTCTTACCTTTATGGCTTCCATTATGGGTATACGCGATATCTTCATTTAAGGAAGTGCGGACTACCGCCCCCTCAAAGTGATGTGATTCGTTAATGCCATATGTGGGACGTGTAAAGGATGGATTTAAAGTTATTATATATGATGTTATACTGGAATTATAATATACCTATATATATCATTATCATTTATTTCCATTAAAGTATGAGATAGAAATGAAAGTAGCGTTCATGCGTACGTACGGACTACCGTCTCCATGAACGGTGCATTTCATTTCTTATCCCCAAATGTAATGTATTATTAAAAGTACATGTATATAACGGATATATATAATTAATGATATATATAAATGATGAATATAATTCTGGAATTAAAATATACATACCTCTCATTTAGTTTTAATTCCATTAATATGACAAAGAAATGAAAGTAGCGTTCATGCGTACGTACGGCTTACCGTCTCCATGAACGGTGCATTTCATTTCTTACCTCTAAATGATTATGTAATATTTTAAATACATGTATGTACTGGATATATATGACATATATGATATCTACATCATGAATACCATTCTGGATATAATGAAACATTGACCAAATTAACAACATGTAAGTGTAAGAAGTCTATTTTTGACTTAAGAACCAAATACCGACAAAATGATCATTATTAACTTAAATAATTACATGATGTTCATAACATGGTATAAAAGGAATAATGAACATGAAAAAGGTTCTTAAGCAAGTAGAGATTAACTAAAGTTTATTATTCAGGAGTTTAAAGAACGGTCGGGTAAAGTCAGATACGAGGTATGGGAACTTCTTAACCCAATTTCCATTCTTTGGGTTAATCTCCTACTTTCAAATTATGTCATTATATTATTATGTCGTATCTTGTATTTGTACTTTATTTATGTGTACTTATAGTGAATACACATAATGTATCTATTTTATTTTAAAAATTATCTTTGTATGGGACTTCGTCTCAATCTCCTTTCGTTGAGGCATATTTTATTTTATACACAACTTTCTTTTATACGGTGTATAAACCCCTTTGACTTTTACGTTTACTCAAAAGGAATCTTTTTATACGAAGCGTTTACTAAACGACAAAAGGGAATGTTTTTGTCGTACGTATGCGGCGACAACGACTTCTCCACCGTCGTAATCGTTATTTGAGTTTTGGCTTCCTCTACAAGCCATACCTTTTTTTTAAAAGAAAAATAAATACCATGTTTTACTTTGGTATTGAAAATGGTTTTCATAATGTTTTTATTATATCAATGTGTTGTATTGATATCTCGTGATTGAAATGTGGAAATGTTATGTTTCCTTTATGCATGTTTTATGTGATATGATTATGTTATGGTTCTTGGGCATTATTATGAAGACGGGTGGTTCCGTGATAAACTAAGGGCGGGTGAGCCCGTTATAGCTCTCCAATGCATTGGGTAACGCGAAGGAGTGAAACGTTAAGGTTTCTCCGAAGAGATTTTAGGGAATATACTGTGATGGGTATTCCAAACGTAACCAAGAGGGTTACTCCCTATGTAAGAATGTTATGAATGCCTCAAGTTACCTTTACGTATTATGATTTCTATGATTTATTCATGATTTTATGAGGCCTATGTTTTATGGGTAAAGTATGATTTCATTCTTATGTATATATGAACTCATGTTTCCTTTCCATGTTTTTTTATAACCCATACTGAGTTTTTATGCTCATCCCAAGTTTTTGAAATGTTTTTCACAGGTCAAGGGAAAGGTACATGATAAGATGATAGAGTCAAGGATGTGTCCATAAATAATCCATGTTTAATTTTAAATGTGTTTCCATTGATGGGAATGAAGAATACTATCTTTATGTAACCACTTTGTTTATATGTGGAATGTAATGCATGTTTTATGATCTAATTCTATAAAACTCTAAACCTGAAAAGATCCTCAATGTGTAATCTTGTAATAACTCAAGATTAAGTAAGGTTTAAGGCTGGGGCCTTATAGTTCATGTGGTGTGTTGATGAAATGAGAGTCACATCGCTTCCTGAAGGTGGCAGTCCACACGTACACGAATGATGTTATCATCTTTAAGTGCGTGAAAAGGTAAGAAATAATATTATCTTTTCATAATGATAAAAAAATGAATATAATAATTATCTATTCTATATCACATATATTTATTAACTTTAACTTTATTACATTCCATGTAAAGTGTTGTAAAAGAGGAATCACATCTCTTCACGAGGTGGTAGTCCACCGAACACACATCCAATGTTATCATATCCTCTACAGAATGGAAGTTAAATATATATATATATGATTTAATTAACACATAGGTATAAATATTTTATAAATATCATATATATACTTTATATCCATCATCATACCCAACTGTTAATGGTGGTAATGGAATAACTAATGACATCAGTTTCCGATGCGATTGTCTTCCGTACACACAAATAATGATTTCAAAACCCATTTGATGGAATTAGAGATGGTTTTAGATAATTAAGTTATTATAAAAAGTCATAGTACATATAAAACAATGATTTCATTATATCACCATGGTTTAATAATAATTGAATGAGGTTGAGAAAGAAATAAAATAAAATTCCTATTGAAGAAAACACCTCTTCTTTGGGCATCCTCCTTTGGTTTGCACTAAAGCCTTACTAGGTTGGATTTATGCGTAAAATAAGGCTTATATAATTATAGGAGGGAATTTGGTCAGTTACTTGGTTAGGTATTATCTGAAAAAAATATGATTCATGGTGTGAATAATAGAGGATAGTGTGTGTCCTTTTATAACTGAGGTGAGTGGAACACTTGTATTTTTTTTGAAAAGATTCAATCATACACACTTTTGTATCATAAAAAAAGATTAAAAAAATGGAACATTATAGAACCTATAATATATAAGGTGTAAATATTTCCATAAAATTTATGTTTTACAAGTTTAGTTCATTTTTAACAATTATCTTCATAGTTTAACCCCCGATAAATCCATTTTTACCTTAACCGCGGTAATTAATTTTTAATATTTTCACAATTCATATTGGTAAAAAATTAAGTTTAAGTTATTATAAATTATACATTATAAAAATTAAAAATATGTAATACATATTTTAAAATTCAATTCACATAATTGAAAAAATCAATTTAAAACTAATCTTGTAGACATGTCGAGAAAGAAAGTTTCTAAAGATAAATATTCAAAGGTTTACAATGTTTTTATATAAAAAATAAATATGAAAAATATTTTAATGAAATAAATTAGATTAATTTATATAAAATTTAAATAATATTACTTTAAAACCATCTTAAAATATAATCTAGCATTATAAATAATTTAAATGGAAAGGTATTTTTAAATTAAAATTTAATATTTTTCACTATTGATCAAAAAATAAAACTTTTCAAAAAAATATCAAAATTTCACCCAATGTAATTTTTAAAATGTTGATTTAAAAAATGAATTTTATTTTACCAAATATATTTTATAATTATTATAAAAATTAATTATAATATTTTTCCATGAATAGGAATAAAAAATTATTTTTAAAGAAAACATATTTTTGAAGAATAAAATTATTGTACTAAAAAATATATTGATTATATACAAAAAATTATCAATAATTTATATTGTGTATGACATGTATATATACATATATTTAATAATTTAGTTAATACTATTTAAACCCACCTATTTAATGACTAGTTTATAATGGTTATATATATTGTGGTTCGTTTAAGGTGGGTGTTGCATTTTGAATATTCCACCAGATATAAAAATCTCAAGGTTACGTATACAAAAAGATATTGAGGAGATTAAATTTATTTAAAAATAAATATATCATAAATTATAATGGAGTAAAATTATATTCTATGTTCAATGTTGAGTGTAATTTATTTTATTATACATAATTTTATTCTTTTAAAATCTCAAGATGTTACACCCCCTCTTTAATAGATTGTGTCCTCAAAATTTGATCGTTTTCTCTATAATAGAAGGATGGACATTTGAAAATATTTTATTTATAAAACCATATCATAAAAAGGGTAAATAAAACATCCTCTTATTAAGAGAGAAAGTAAAGTGAAAATTTCTTATGGAACAACACACAACCTAGTTTCCAAATAGGGGAACATAGGTGGGAATGGAAGAAAAGAATAAATAATTATAGAGAGAGTTTTAGAACATTGATAAAAAGTGATTGATTAATGAAAAGTTAAGGGCCTTTAAACCATAAATCTATGATTATTTAAAAGACCATCTGATTCATTGGATAATATTGTAATAAGATATTTGTTTTTGTTTCAAGATACATTTCATAGAGTTGAGAAATTATTCTTCATCTAGACTAAGAGCATAAGGAATTATATTTACTTGATGATTATAATTCAATCCTTTTGATAATTTCCAAAAAATCCCATATTTTTCTCCAAATAATGACTATTAAAGATGAATTCTTCATTCATGATGTACTAAAATAAACTTTTAAAGACTACATAACAATAAAAGGGATAAAAAGTTATTTCTACTATATTTAAACATTTAAAAAAACCAAAATGGTTAGAACATGGTATGATAAGTCAAAAAATGAGTAAACCCTCATATGATACATTAATATTTAAAATTTAAACATAATATACAAAGTTGAAACTAAATTATTGTATAAACATATATTCAAAAAACCTCAATTACCTAAAAATTAAAAAACAATTTAACCACAAAGGTTATTTAACACCTTTCAAATTTCAAGCCCAAAAATATGATGATCTTATTTTAAAGTAACATTAATCACTTAGTCACCAAATCACTTTCCAATCTCGTGATAATGTATATGATAAAACTTGTGTTTTCAATATACAAGATCAAATAAACCCTACAGGTTATCAACAAATTAAATATTATTTCCACAAAATTTAAATGCATACTTCATATTAAACCATAGATTTAAAAATATATCAACCTACAAAATTTTTTCCTAAAATGTCATAAATTACTTTAAGATATCATCGCATAAAACCTCAAAGGGGGTGTCTAAGAATTAGAACTTATGACCAACCTTAATCTTATATACCTAAGATGGTATCCATAACACTTAATATAGACTCACATTAAGAAATCCTAATCTCCATAGTTATCATAACCTTTCCTCCAATACCAACTATAACACCCCCGAGGCCGCACTCTCAGATTGGGTGCTAAAATCACAAAATTTACATTTACAGATTTGATACATATAATTGTGACCTAATTTTTTTCCATCCAAACATTATAAAATTGAAAGGAGAAATTGGATCATTCATATTATCAAGGACCTTTAAGGTTTAGAGTTTTAGATAACTAGGACAAAATCCTATATAAAAAACACCAATTTGATTAAATGATCATTTCCACCACTTAACCTATATTTTCTTATTTCACATTAAGTCATTTTCATCATTTATACGAGATTCCTTCTTGAAAAAATTCGTTCAAAATAATCTCTTGATAACATGGTGGAAATTAAACATAAAAAGGGTGATTTAAAATGCTTAGTATGGGTAAACATACTCATTAATAATTTGATGTCATCAGTGAGAATAAGGAGATAATAAACGTTTTATTACATAATCGAATTGAATGATCATAAAATAATTATACTTATACCCATTAATACATATATAATCAAATATGAAAACATGTAATGAGGATTTAACAATGGATTGTGTCATCAGAACCAATAATCATGAGCTATGTGATATGAATATTGATCACATGAAATATTATAAACTTATAGAAATCATAGATAAAATTTGTTGTAATATTAGAAAATAATCTTCATAGAACAATTATAGAACCAATAAAAATGGAATAACTATATGGTAGACTTCCAATATAATTCTATAAAGAACATAATCATTACGCACTACATTGTAGCGCTATCTAGTCACACCCATCATTTAAGCTATAACAGGCTCACCCAACACTATATGGGACTCCCCATCATAAATATGTAACTAGATCACCTGATGCTATCTAGGTTACCCCATAATATAAGCTTTAAGGGGGATCAACTGATTCTATAAGGGCTTAACCATCATATAAGTTGTAACAGCCTCACCCGATGATATATAGGATGCCCCATTATATAAGTAATTTTCAAGAACCAAAACATTAATAAAGTAAAAATATTTTTCATTTCATCATAAAACTCATAAAAAACCAATATCCCTTTCATAAATTGATTATCCCATGGAAACAAAATGGGTTTCATGTCAGTATCTTTGAAAACATGATTAAAACATGGAAAAAATGGGTTCTAGAACAATATATTTGAAACAAGGATAACCCATGGATAAGAAATAGGTTCTATAACAATCTCTTTGAAAAAATCTGAATCCATCCAAAGAAATAATGAGGATGGTATTATTAAAAAATATCCCTATTTAAGCAAAATTAGTAAAATGGTTTGTTGATGTTGAGGAATGAGAATACCATTAAAATACCATTAAAAACATTATTGGGGAAAATAACCTTTTCACATTGAAAATATTTTTTTAAAACTAAAAATTAATAAGATATTTTTAAAATTTTTCTCTTTGAAAACAACCATGGAAACATATAAAGGTAGTTTTTAATAGTTATTTAAAACAATACTTGAATAAAATATCCATTCTATTTTAGAAAAAAATAAAAAACATATTTTTTTTGAAAAACGTTTTCTTTGAAAATAATTTTTAAAAATTATGAATTAATATTCAAATAAAACAATGTTTAAGAATGTGGGAAATTAAAATAATTCCATACATGTTAAAACAAAGATTATTTTTCATATTTTCAGTAAAATCCAAATGAGAATTTCTTATAAAACGACATAAATATTCCTTTCATTTTTTATAAAAAGGTAAAATATGGGTAAATATTTATTTAATAAACCATTTTAATAATGATTTTTTTGAAAACATTTTTTGAAAAAATGGTTTTAGATGAAAAATGATTTTTAATTAAAGAGATAAATAAAGATGAGTTTTATTAAAAAATATTTATCAATTATTTTAAGTTCCAAAGTGTGAAAAAATGGAACTTTTACTTTAAAATATCATGAATAACTATATGATAAGAAAATTCATGATAATTATTGAGAGGTAGATCATAATATTTCAACATTAGATATTTAATCATTAATAATCCTATTTAATAATTAGATTGTGGCATAAAACTATTACCAATTTGGTAACGTTGAATCATAATCCCCATGAAAGTATAAAATTAAATGATTATTAAAATATCATTAGAAGTAATAAATTCATGATATTAAATGTAAATGTTTCAGCATATACATCTCATAAAATAAGATAGGTTTATAACATGATATAAGTCTCCAAGAAGGAAAATTGAGACAAAAATCCATTACCACATTAGTAATCTTTTGAATCATAATCACCAATAAAAAATAATGTCAAATAAAACATTAAATATCATGAAAATAATTGTATTCACTATATAACATGTAAAATGGGTAGTACAGAAGCTATATAAAATAAAAAAGTGGTGAATTTTTATATGTCTCCCAAAAATAGAACAGAGAGTAGAAATCCATTACCTCACACTTACTTTTGGTTGAATGTAATTTAACCTCTAGAATAGTTATTATAAACTTTTTATTTAATTATTAAATAAACATAATAATATTTATAATATCATATATTACCATTTTATATTATCTTATCACATTTTTGTTAATAATACTTCTTTAATTTCATTATTTGAGGTGATAATTTCCATGTTTTCGCATTCATGATATGTTATGTAAGTTTTTAATTTTGTAAATATTATATATTTTCATAAACTATAGAATAATAATAATGGAATAATTATAACATTTTTACAACAATTTTAATTTTAAAACCAATCATGAAATTTTGTTTTGAAAAATGAAGTACATTACGATCTTGAAGACAGTAGCTTGTACATATGCATGAGTAACGTTTCGATTTTCCAATGATCAATATATGAAGAATGTTAGTAATATATCATATTTATATAAATATAATAATATCATATATGTCATATTAATTCTTTTAATATACTTATATATATCATTCATATGGTGTGGTGATGAAAAGAGAGTCACATCGCTTTGTGAAGGCGCTAATCCACATGTACACGAAGGATGCTATCATATTTAAGTGAGTGAAATGGTAAGAAAGAATATTATATTTTAATAATATAAAATAATTCAGGAATATAATAATTATTTCATGTACAAAACAAATATTTATTAACTTTATACTAATGACATTCTGTGCAAATTGTTAGTGAAAGGCGAATCACATCGCTTCGCGTGGTGGTAGTCCATCGTACACACGAGCGATGTTATTATATACTCTATGAAATGGAAAGTAAAAAACATATATTATGTAATGAATTAATAAGTATAAATATGTTATAAATATCACATATATACTTTATGTCCTTCATCATACCCTGCTGTGAAAGGCCATAATGGATGAACGAATGACATTGGTTCACGAGTTAATAATGTTTAATAATAATTTAAGGAGGCCATTAAGAAATAAAATAAAGACAATCCTTGAAGAACATTACATCTTTTTATGGTATCCTTCTAAGGTTTACATCAAATCCTTAGTTGGTTGGATTTATGCCCCAAAAAAGTCTTATTTTATGATATAAGGTATGTTTTTATGTGATTTTGGTAGGTATTTTCTGAACTAAATAGTTTTTAATGTGTGAAGAAGAGTGGAGAGGGGGTGGCCTTTTATAAGTGAGGTGAGTGACACACTTGTAATTGTTTTGAAAAGATTCAACCATACCCATATTTTTATATTGAAAAAAGCTTCCAAAGTGGTACATTATTGAACCTAGAAGATATTAGGTGGAAATAAAGCCATAAAATGGGTGTTAAAAAAGTTTTTAGGTTATTTTTAACCCTTATCTATTTAGTTTAACCCCCAATAAATCCATTTTTATCTTAACTATGATAATTAATTTTTTCTATTTTCACAATTAATTTTGGTCAAAAATTAATTTTACCTTATTATAAATTTATAATTATGATAATTAAAAACATGGAATACATTTTTAAAAATTCAATTCACATAAGTTGTAATATTTAATTTAAAATTTATCTCACAAACATGTTGAGAAATAGGGTTTCTAAAGAGAATATATCTAAAAGTTTACAATGTTTTTATATCAAAATTCAATATAAAAAAGATTAAAATTACCTAGATTTTATTAATTACTATATAATTGAACTAATTTTACTTAAAAAACAATTTAAAATATAATTTAAATTTATAAATAATTTAAATGAAAAGGTATTTTTCAATTAAAACTCAGTATTTATCACTATTCATCAAAAAAACTAATCATTTCAAAAAAATATCAAAATTACACCAAAAGTATATTTTGATATTCCAATTTAAAAAATTAATTTTATTTTATAAAATATTTTTTTTAAAATTAAAAAAATTAGATATAGTATTTTTTCATGAAAAGAAATAAAAAATCATTTTTAAATAAAACCTATATTTTGAGAACAAAATTACTTTACTAAAAAAATGGATTTATTTTTTACTAAACATTTATCAATAATTTATAATGAGTATTAAACACAAAAAAAAAACACACACAAACAGACATATAAATATATATAGATATACATTTCATAAAGTATTTCTTACAATTCATACCCGATGATTTAACGGTTCAGTTATAATGTTTATATATACCATGGTCCTTTTACGTTCAATGTTACAAGTTGAATACTCTATCTAACATAAAAATATTGCGGTATCATGTACCAAAATCTATTTAAATGATTGAATTTATTTAAAAATAAATATATCGTAAGGTCTTGAGGTGTAACATTCTTTTCTAAGTTCAATGTTTCATGTCGTTTACACTGTAAAACATAATTTTATTCTTATAAAATCTTGGGTTGTTACAATGTAATAAAACATGAAATATTTAAATCACTAAATAGATACCACTTTAATCCCATAACACTGTAAAATACTCTAATTCCACAAAATATTTTCACTTTAAATATTTCTAAACTATCCTCTTTAACCTATCTGCTAATTTCATAAGAGTTTCATTTTGGATAATTATTCCATTATTTAATATTAGATATAAATTATTAACGTAAATAAATTTTATTAATAAAAAAAATTATAATATAAAACCATTAAAAATATTATCTATTAACATTAATATTATAATAACATTTTGAGATAAGAATCTTGTATTTTCTTACCTTAGGTAAGTTCTTGGTTGAAATCTGGATAATTAACTTATTGTATAATTTTAAAATAAAAAAAATAAAAAAATAATAATTAATTAGTCAGCATAGTTATCATCCAAGTCAATCATAGCCTTATCCCTTATTAAATAGTTTCTCAAAGACACCATTTTTTTACTTTTGTAATGCTGCTCAATTGTAACATCAATACTAATAAATGTTTTCATGTTTATCTTGAAATACAAATAAATTTATATTCATTAGATATAATTGATATTATATTTTCAGTATTTTAACGTCTAATAAACATTACATTGGTTTCTATAATGTTATAAATAAATTAAAATAAAAATATAATAATCAAATGTAAAATTCCAATTGAATTTAAAATATTATTTTAAAAAGAATTTAAATTCAAATGTATCACTTGACCTATAAAAATTATAAATTTTAATATTGAATCTAAAAATAAATCCTTTAAAACCTTAAAAAAATAAATTGAAATAAAATATCATTTATAAGCTTTTATATTAGTTTTTAATCTAGAGTTTTGATTATACATCAAATTTACTATTTACTATCATATCTTGTTTTTTATAAATTTTTTAAAAAATACCTTCCATATAATTTTAAAATTAAGATTAAATTTATCTTTACTATTTTATTTGACAATGTTTAACATTATTAATACAAAAATTTAAAATAAAACTCACTATATATTAAAAATAATATATATTTTTTCTAACAAGTGATATTTCCTTTTCAAATAAAAAATATTCTTGTTTCATAACTTGATAAAATTATTTATAAGATTATCAAGATAATAAAAATAAAAATAAATTCATATAATTAACATAATACACATTTATAAATTATCTAAATTTTTTAATTATTCTATAAATAGTTTGAAATATGAAACCATTTTAATAAAATATATTTAACCTTTAAATAAAAAATCCTTTTCACCTTAAAGTAACCATAATAATTTAAAATTTATAATGAGAATATAATTTTACTGCATAATAACTCTTATAATGTGATATAAATAAATAAATATATATATATATATATAAGTTTTCAAA
Source organism: Viscum album (assembly GCA_963277665.1). Taxonomy (NCBI): domain Eukaryota; kingdom Viridiplantae; phylum Streptophyta; class Magnoliopsida; order Santalales; family Viscaceae; genus Viscum; species Viscum album. Next base: position 1,719,636,065 of record OY728132.1, read on the forward strand.
TAAACATTTATTGAATAAATATAAATTCATAACTTGAATATTAATTTAACATAAAATTGGAATATTATATAAAAATATCTGGGTTGTCACAACTCTATTCCTAATCCACGGTGGAATCTATATCCTCATATTTTTTATAACATTTAACAGAAAAATAGTTTGTATTTATCTGAAAAATAATTTATACTATCATTAGTAGGTGTGTTGAGGTGAACTGAGTATCCATTACATAAATATTACATCAATTTAGATGAATATTCAATACATCTCTCAATAATACAGACTCATGAACAGTAAATGATAAATAATAAACTTATTTGATGAAATATCTTCAACACATACCACAAATTTATTCTCACATAATACCCTTATTCTACATATCATACTTAAAAAATTTCTCCATAACCTGGGGAAGTGAAAAAAATGAGCTCAAATACTTAGTATGGAAAAATATGAGAGATATAAATTGATGACCATAAGTGATAATAAGATAAAAATAAACATATGGGAACATGATAATAAGTTATGAAATCATTCCTAACACGTCATATACCATAAGTCACAAGTTATGGGATAACACTTTTTCATAGAAAAAGAAACAAGTCATAAGAGTGTGGAATCATCAAAATTCAATCATGAGACAAGAGATCATATCATAAACATAAGACATAAGTTTTTTAATATAAATAATCTTGGAAAATTATTTCCTTAGTCTAGGATCACTTACAATACTATCATTACATGCATAATCACATAATGGATTGAGTTCACTCTCCACTCCCAGAAACATAAGTGAAAAAGTTCCTTAGTATATTGGGATCACCCCCATTCATTTTAATAATATCTCATGAGATATAAAGATTTACCCAATGAATTATATATCTATATAATTCTAGTCCCACCCATCACATAATGAAATCCAAATATATGTGTACCATAAGATCTTTAAAAAATTTATCATTTCATCATAGCTATATTAATATTGGAAAAAACATGTTTAATGAAAAAATTATTAAAAAATATTCATCATAATCCATGTTGAGAAATAAATTGGGTTCTTTCATCACAGAATATCCCCAGTAAATTATAACAATCCTTAAAGGATGTTTACATAGATGAAAATACTTTTATAAAAGCACTATAATAATGCTTTAAGAAAAGAATAAATACCCTTTTCTATTATAAATTTTTAAAGTTAAAAAATCCCAAAAAATGGGAATATTATTTAATTGTTAAAAACATGGAATCTTGTAAATTAATATTCATTATTAATAGTGTAAATGATATTAGTAAAATATATTCATTCCCTAAATTAAAAAAAACGTTTTTACACTTTCTTAACGAATTTTAGAATGACCTATTTAGAAAATGATAAGAAGATTCCAATAATTTTTTTTAAATAATTTAAAATATATCATAAAATAGGTTTAATAATAATTTAAAATTATATAATAAATTTTATAAAACAATTTTAAATAACATGATGATGGAGGACAAATATTGTCAACCAAGAAAGAAGAAATTAGTTTGATTTTTCTTTAAAAAACTCATTCAGTATTTTTAAGTTTCAAAGAGGTTAAATGGAAATAATTCTTTTAAAAAATATAAATAACCATAGTATTATAATATATATGGGGTTTAGAACATAAATTACATATAATTTCATCTAATTTAAATTAATACAAAAACAATCCCGATAAAAAATGTGATGGTAACATTAACCCTTAACTCAAGTCCATACTTTCTTTATATATAATTTAACCTCCTATATAATAAATTAATCCACATTATTAATATATAATAAAACCATATTAATATTATATTCCAATATATTATTCCCTTATAACTTATAATTACATATTTATTAGAAACTCTTCATTAAAATAAAAAATTCTATGGTCAATTGTTCTGTTTTCGGTATTTATTTTGGTTAAGTGATTATGGTACTTGTACCCTAGTCATAGTTTCACAATCTTCATAATATTAGTTATTTTAGAAATATAATATCTATTAATTATTAAATTTTTTATAACCAACCATGTAAGGTATTTATGAAAAATGAATTACATCACTTTGTGGAGGTAGTAGTTCGCAAGTATGCACTGGTGATGCTTTTATTTTTCAACGGATGGAAATAAAGGAATGTAAATAATAATTTATCTTTCTAGAATCATAATTACATGATAATATCATATATATTAATTAAATACATTTATATAAACATCTATTAGAGATAATGATGAAAAATTAAATACATCACTACCTGGAGGGGGTAGTCCGCACGTACGCATGAGCAATGCTTTAATTTTCCATTAGATGTATATAAAGTAGATAAAAATTAAAAAATCAACATAATAATATTTTAGTATATTTATGATACCTATGTAATCATGTTATGAATGATATAATAGATTCATAGGTGATGAAATAAGAAATAAACTTGAAAGAACTAAGTTAACACAACTACCTATTTTTGAGGTATCCTTCTTTGGATTAAACCTTAAGACTAATAGGTTGGTATTTTGTTGAGGAAAAAACACTTATATGGGTTTAGGAGTGTTTATAAGAAATTTGGGTAGATATTGTTCAGTTATGGTGCTGAATATGACTGAGGAAGTTAGGAGATGATGTCCCCTTTTATAAGTGATATGAGTGGGACTCATGTATACAGTAAGATCATTAAAATATAACATATGTATTTATTATGTAAAGTGAATCCAATTTAGTATAATTTATAATTTAGGATATTATAAGGTTGAAATCCCTCAAAAAATAAAATTTAGAAAAGTTTTTGTAGATATTTAAACCCTTATTTCGTATTTAACCTCCCTTTTAACCATTTTAACCTTTACCATGATGAAACACTTTTACCTTGGTAACTTTTCATTTAAAATAAAAATTAATTGTAATCATTAAAAAATAGAAGAATTTTAATCACAAATAAAGTATCAATTTTTTAATATACAATTTTTAGAGGCTATAAAATCAATTTTAAAACAAGTATATGGTATGCAATGAAAAACAATTTTTAGAAAACTTCCCATTTTAAGTATAAAAATGATTTTATACCAAAATCCAGCATACTGTTGATTACCATGTAATTAATAGGATTATTTTTAATCAAATTAGAATTATTTTACTTTAAAACTAAACCAAAACTAAATATAACCATATGAATTCTTAATTAAAAGATAACAACCAAAGATAATTTTTATTTGAATAAAAACATTACATTGATTTATAAAATGTAAAGCATAGATTTCTATGTTCAAAATTATATTTATAAATTCAAAATATTAATATATATATATATATATATATATATTTTAAAAATATTTAATAAAATTTCATGTTATTCATATATCATTATATTTTCATAAAAGCAAAAATATTGGTAAAATTTATATTTTTCACTATTCTCCCAAAAATTAATCTATTTTATAAAAAATAACCTTATGATAATTTTGAAATGTTGAATTAAAAAATTATTTCCATTTTCTTAAAATTAAATTTTTGAAAATTTGAAATTTTATTTTTAAATAAATCATATATTATATAGAATATGAGCAACATTTTAAAACCCAACATTTCTATTTATCTCTCAATAATTAATGTAGTAATTCTTATAATTACATAATTGATTTTACTAATTATGTTTCATAAAATTATCTAATAATGTATTTCAATTTTTTTATAATAAATAATTATTTTCTTCATTTTGGTTTTGTGTGTATTACAAGTTATCAAATACATCAAATTTTTTAAAGAGAAGTATATTCTAAAACTTTACGTTGTTGCATTTTACCGCTTATAAGAATTACATCATCAGAATTTAGTTATTTTAATGGAAATATATGTGGATACTTTTTCATTATTACATTCTCAGGCTCCAATGTAGATTCATAAAATTAATGGTTTCATCAAAAAATTTGACCAGGTGAGTGGTCGTATTCTGAAACTCTTTATCTCCTCAATCTATAATTTTTATTTGTTTTTACTCATAAGAAAGATAATGATCTAGATATACAACCTATTATTTTAGTTCAGGTTTAGGATCTTGTAAGTAATTAATAAGAAGTGATACATGGACCACTAACTTTATAAAGGTTTTTTGGAAGCACCAAGTGATTATCTAGTACAATGATATAATAAAGAATATTGTAGGGACTAATATATATCGGGATCGAATTCCAATTATTTACAAATATCATAACTTTATTCCAAGGAGACATTTATAGGAATATATTGTACCCAAATTTTAACTCTAGATCTCTCAATCAACTACTAGTATAAATTTCTTGAAAAATCTGAGATGCTATGATGTTCTGAGGAATAAATCAAACTTTCTCCTCCATTTCATTATCTAGCTCAGGTCCCAATAACTATAGTTCTCCAACATCATCCCATAATATTATATATTTTCACTAATTTTCATATAGATCTTTATAAGGATGCATATGAATGATCAAGTGAAAGCTATTGTTGTATGAAAATTTTACTAGAGGAAGATTTTGATCATAAACACCTTTGAAATCCATATATAAAAGTCTCATTATATATTATTAGGTTTGAATAGTATAATAAGATGAACAATATGTCTGAGGATGATATGAAGTGATAAAGCTCAAATCCAGGTTTAATGATTTCTAAATAATTCAATAGTACTTTGTGGTAAAACATAGAACTCGATTAGATAAAATTGAGAGTGGTACTCTATGAAACCTTACCTCTTCATTAATGTATATCCTGAAAAGTTGATCAAGAAAGAAATATTATATAATAATAATGAAGTATATTGACTTCAAAAGGAATTCAACCAAAAACCATATGGAATTATGGGATTTAGATGTATTTGGGAATCCTATGACAAAATTCATGGTGATTTATTCCCATTTATATAAAGGTATGGGTAATGGTTTCATCACCCCCTTAGACTTATTATGTTTACCCATAACTTATTTATGACCAAGCATTGTGATACATACTATGTAATATCATTTTTTATGTTTCCCCACCAGAAATGCTCCTTCTAATCTCTATACATCTTTGTACTTACATGATTGATAGATAATGATGAGCTATGTGATTGATCAAATAACTCCTTCAATTCTTGTATTAAAGGGATGAATATCTAGTTCCTGAATATTATCATCCCATCAGAGTCTTGATTGAACTCTAGAACATTACATAGCTTGTTTTCCCATTCCAAATCCTCTTTCCATGCCTCTTTAATCTTCACATGGATGGATGGTTGAATTGTCACTTGAACAATATAGTATTTCCCCCTTCCCTAAATATTTCAAGATCATCACACTCAAATACATAAGTATTTTATCTCTTTTAATCCTCATTATGGAAAAACTATTATGGCCCATTCTATTCAGATCATAAACCAATTTATTTTCTTTCCTAGGGTGGTAATTTATTGATTATTCATAATCATTAATCAACTCCATCTATATCCTTTGTTACATATTCAATTACTTCTTTGTAAATACATACTTTAATATTTTATTATAGGTTTATATATCAAACCTTTAACAATAAAGATAATTCATCCATATTTTCAATGAGAAAATTGATCCTATAATATCAAAATCACGAGTTAGGTAATTTTTCTCATGGACCTTTAATTTTCATGAGGTACATGACATTACTGTAATATACCACCGCCCCGAACCACTAACTGGTGCTATACCGATAGTCGCTAAATGAACTCAGCCATGAATCCCTATACAATAGAGGAAACTGACTAATTGAAAGGGTTTATAAGTATTTATGATGAGACTATAACCTCTATTTAGAGTATCAATAATATCCAAAATAATAGAAACATATATCCTAATCCAAATAACCATCATAGTTAAATTATTAAATCTCTGATAAAATAAACCACACATCCTAATTCTATAAAAAATTCATATTCTATTAATGTCACAATGGATACCCTAGTGATGTATCATATATATAGGATGTCAAAAGAAAAAAAATAAAATAGAACTAAATCTCATCCCAAAGTTGTCCCAAGTCTATACCAGTTCCATCATCACCCATAATCCACTCTATCATACCCAAAAAAAAACTCATACAATGGGAAATTTCTCTAAACATATCTCTATGACAAATAAAAGTTTCTTCTTAAGTACCCATGTTCCATGGAGGCCTGATTAGTGTGAGAGTACAACAAAATAGGCTACCACCAATGATTCCCTTAAAATAATTAGTTAGATATACATGTTTATAAATTAGTTCTCAATTAAATAAATTTCAAGTAAAACCTTTAAAATATTTAAATTTAAATTTATAAAACAAATGTTGAACCTGATATCTGTAATGGAACTTGAGAATGGTTCATACCTACTTTAGCTAGTGTTAGGGTGTCTCGGAGCACATCATGATGACCATGCCAATCCATCTCTTGGTAGGAGTAATATAACCATCTTCAATGAAACAAAAACCACTAGGGATAAGTATTTAACCTATTTCCATCGATTATAACCAAAACATATCTAGGGTATGAGTTCACCCTGGGTTTAACTAGTATAACTAGAACCCATATGGGGTCCATTGTCACCTAGGTTTAACTAGAACAACCAAAATCCACCTAGTTGATGGGTTGACCCCAAGTACATCAAGAAAAATGGAGAACAATTTCATTTTCATTAAAATAATAACTTGCACACAGATTCATTTCCATAACACAAAATAAATAATCACAATGTAAAAACGGTTCATTTAAATTTCTAATTTTAAAAACAATTCAAACCCCAAGGTTTTCTTTTGATTCCATTAAAAAATTTCAAAATACAAACATCACTCTTACCAAAATAAGTTACATGAATTTTATTCCAAAACACAACCTGTATTACATTTAACAACCCATTTCCAACCACTTTACTTTCTAACAAAACAATTTCTAGAAATTCACAACCATTTTATAAGATGGACATTACTAAAACACATAACCAAAACCCCTTGAAAATACATCATTCCATTCCTTAATTTTTTTACAATCCAAACCATTTCATTTAAGAAACCATTAAAATTTAAAAAAAACACAATTTAAATAGTTTCACAAATAATTTATCATTTAAGAAAACAAGGTTTCATTTTCATATATGAAAATCCAAATGAAAACCAATGTTTTACAAATCACTTTAATATTTCAAAAAAGGATGATCAAGAATAAAATCCATTCCATTTAAACTGATGATTGAGAAATTCCATTTCACAATGATTGGTTCCAAAACATAATCCCCATTTTGGAACAACTATTATTGGCTTAAGTATTTAGAAAATTCTAGGTAAACAAGGAAAATTATATAGAATAGAGGGATACTTACCAAGGAAAAACCCAATTTAAAGCCCCTAATTAAAACTAAGATCATCATATAAAAACCAAAAAGACCAAAAAACGTATACACTAAAATTAAATGCATCACTATGGGTTAAAGTGAGGATCCACATACCTTAATCTTAGTATTTACCACATGAAAAGTATCAGCTACCGATTCATGATGAATCAAGATGAAAATGATGAAGTAGAAACATTCCTTGTAAATAGGGAATATTGGGACATACTTGTGAAAAATTACTTAAAAATAAAATAGAAAAATGCTAGAAGGAGGAGGATGTGTAGCCTTATATATAGCTCCAAATAAAAACCAGTTTTTCTCTAAATGGGAAAGAGAAAGGTAGATCCAAATTTGACAATCAGAGTGATAGGATTCATGTATGGGGGTATTCCTAGACCCTTAAGGGTTTCAAATCCTAAATTAAAAGTTAAGGGGGAAGAACCAAGTAAAAAAATAGAGATCAACCACACTTAAAATCACATAGTAGGTAACCAGCTGGATGGTGGATCTAGGAAGAAAATAGGGGACGTTTTTTGGCCACTAACTAGCCAGTGTTGCTGTAACATCACATCATGACACGCTCTAACAAAGTCATTATTCCTCTAAGTTTTGAATGTTTATAACTTTATTTTACTCCAACTTATACTAACTATTAAATCATAGAATAGTGGTAAGATTGGGGTTGATCCCATTAGGAAGCTAGAATCCTAATGAAATTCTTATAACTAATTTTTAGGTATCCTTAAATTTTTCCCTTAATTAATATTTAAATTAAATAAACAATATTAAATTAACTAAATAAAACAAAACAGCCAAATGATCTAAAACTCAATTAGAAAGTATTAAGAGAGGGTAACCGAATCCAAGAGATGGTTTTTATTAATTTAGAATCATTCAACTTCATATATGATTTAATCTAATTAATAGCTATGGGACCACTTGATTTAATAATTCATTCCTCTCAGTAAATACTAGACTATCTAGGATAGCTAACCCATCTTCCAAGGTTATCTAGATAACCTATGTGTTGTAGGTTTGATCTCTAGGTGAACGGTGAAGTTAGGTTGACTCTCTCTTTCCACTTCCATTAATTACATTGGGTGTCATCCACTAATCATCATTGATTTTATAAGACGATTAGGGGATAAGATAAAATTATATGCAATGTAATAAAATTTAATTTAAAAGAATTAATAAATTTTTAATAATGAAAATAATGCATACACATTACCATTAACCAAAATCAACCTCTTCTATGAGATTAATAGTTCATTATTGATGGTTTGTAAGCCATGGATGAACTAAATATAATAGAAGAGGGAAAATAAATTTCCAAACTAATAAAGGTATTGAGTAAAAATAGAAAACTTACCTGAATTAAAATAAAAAAATTATCCATAAATATTGATAATTACACAAAAAAAACCCTAAAAAGAAAAAGAAATTTAATTTGGGGGTAGTGTATCGGTGTCAAATCCACTCTCGGTTCTCCTTCTACAAAAGTGATGATCTCAAATGTGAGTCTTTCCTACTTTTATTATTATCCCTCTCTCATTAGAGGATATTCTGGCCATGCCCCCTTTTTTATCCTCAACCAAACTCACTAATAATCAAATTCTTATAAAATAGGACTTTTGGATTTTAAAACATAGATTACCTAAACTATGTCATGGAAATGGCCACTACACCATATCCTTTTACCATTTTATAAATCTAAAAAATACTCCGTTTTGAAAACCCTTGAGACTCATGACCTTAACTTATCCTTGTGGATCTTAGGGATCAATGGACTCCTTTCAATTGTGATTAAACCAATGATACCATTTGGGAAAGATTATATGATGCAACCTCATAGGGAAACCTCAGTTCAATAATACCAAGACACTACCTATTTTGGATTCACCACATTGCAGGTGAACCCCTACATCATAGGATCCAGCCTTTTCAAACTCTATGGTGAATGTTTTGGGTAGTGGGGAAAACTACATCAGCTTACCTGAGCCCCCTTTGTCTATTGGAAAGTGTATGGGCTACAACACATCCTAATTTTATTTATAGAACTTCTTCTTACTATTAAGAAACATGGAATCTCCATAGTGCAACAACATCTGCACTATTCAACAGTGGATCTGTGACATAGATGAGCGACCACAATATATATTTCTTATCATAGTAGATATTATTTATTTTATTACTCACCAGAATTCATGTCTCTTACCCAACTTCATAGAGTCTTGTCGATGGTCATTAGGGTAATATAGGGGTAGTTATTGTGAGAATCATTTTTATGGTGTGGTGGATCTAACCATATGGTGACAACCAAGGTGGGTTCTGTTAAACTAAAGTGGGGGTCAAGTGTTATCACGATGAGTGGTGGAATAAAATTTCTAACAAAGGAGATGTGGGTATAACAACCAAACAAATAAGTTTTTTTTAAAAAAAGAGTAGTTCCCTATGAATGCGTCTCCCACACCAAATCTTTGGAGGTTATGGCTCCTCTATTAGAGTAAAACCGCAACACTTTGTCAAAAATGAGATGGTGGGTGTTAGAGGACACCTGATACTACCTTGTTCCAAGACACACTAGTGATCCAATCCTCCCACCACTACAGTAATATTCACCCTACACTAGTGATGGTTCTCTTATGAATTCTATGTATGATTTCTTCTATACCAACCCATGAATAGGACTTATTGCACCTATGTGGACTTCTAAAGGGGTGTCTTGGCTGGATTCCCTTCAAGGATGGATAAGTGGATTGACTCCCATGGTTGAGTGCTTTTAGAAGTTGGCCCAATTTTTGGGTCTTTTCAAAAAATTCCACAATTGCCCAAAATTCTCAAATCACCTACAAAAAAATACCAAATCATTAAAAAACAATTTAACCTTTTTATTCCATAATTCATTAAAATAATACCAAATTGGAATAAAAAAAATTAAATCACAATATTTTGATGAGGAAATTATATATATATATATATATATATATGAGTTAACAAACACCCCCACACCTAAACCTTATATCATTCTCAAGAAAAAATCAACCTCAAACAAAAAGGGTCTATAATCCAGAAGGGTAATTTTCAAAATATCATGATCATAAAATCAATTATATAATTAATGTTTTTCAAATAACAAAACTTAACAAAAAATAAGTTCCAAAATCATGATTCCATTAAAATTTCAAATTCACAACATTTATTTCTATTTCACTCACATTGTTCAATATTTTATTAAATATTAATGGAAAAAATTATTTACCACATTGGAATGAATTTCACTGATCACTCTAGAACATTTTAAATGAAATTATACTCAATATCCATCATGTGTTCACTATCCATAAGCTTTTAAGTCATCTTAATATCCACTTAAAAATCGAAATACAATAATAAATAGGACTTCTCATTTAGGTTCTAATGTCTTTACTTCTCAAGGTCGATAGGTTATGTTGTAAAAATTAAGAAGCAGAGGCTAAAAAGGTGGGATGAAATATTTAAGTAAAATTAATGAAATTAAAATAAATCTAAATTATATATACTTATTCATTTAACAAACTTCAAAAGAAAACATCCCCCAATCCCTTATCATCTTCCAAAAGAAAGGTTCACTTCTTAATATAAAAAATAGTGAAAAATCATCCTATTTTTCTATTAGTATATATTTTTATATATTTTTACTAATGGTTTTTGAAAACTTAGTTAGGAAAAGTATCACATCCATTAACCAACCCAAAATAATAATAAAAATTGGTCAAGTGATGGTGATTTTTGACCCTCTATAACTCATCCCATATTTTTTTATTCTATTTTAATTTTTTAAAAGGATACATTTAAATAACAATAATAATTAATAAATATTTTCCCCATATCCCAAGAAAAAAACTCCACTTTTCATTCCTACACTTGAATCTCTATGAAAATACCCATATCCATTTTAAGATAAAATTAATGATCATGCATTAATACTCAAATGAATAAGGTAGGAAGGATAAATTGTCTTATAATTTAGCTTCCTTTCAAATAATTTCATGGGTTCTAAAGGTTTCTACAAAGTTAAATGTAAGGTAGGTCCCGGGGTTAATGGAGATCAAATAAAATCAATTAATTCCTCAATCATGTTTAAGCTTCTCAAAGTCATCTTGTTTTGAAAATAACAATAAGAAAGTTCTTACAGGGGCACACATCATGAGTTCTATTAAGAAAGGGATTATAAGAAATAATTTGTAAAAAATATCTTATAATCCTTTTAGTAATGCGATTTAAAAATTTTGGACAATCAATTATTGGAATAAAAAATAATAATTGGTATAATAAATTAAAAATTATAATAAATAAGATCAAGGATAAAAAAAATTAGTAATCATTTTAAAACCACTCATAAATGGAGTAGGTATATGGCTTTCATAAATTTCAACCTATACATTTTCTATTTATAGGGATGAAAAATCAAAAAATTCCTAACATGCATAAAAGTATCCCCTGAGTGAGGATGTATCTTAAGTTAGGATGTATCATCACCGATGTTCAACCAAGGTTAAGGGGGTTCAAAAAATTGTTTTTAAATTTAAGTTCATCATAAGGAATTACTAAAAAAGATATGAAATGATAGAAAATATAAAATTATTCCCTATTTAACTATATTATTTTCCTTGATTCTTTGGTTGAACCAATTTTTCATTGAAATTATAGTGTATTCTGGTACCCATATTTTACTACCTATTCCATTGTTCTCCATATAATTTTTCATACTAGGACATAAAAAACCAAATTAAGAAAGTGAAAGAACAAAAATCCATTCCATTTATGTTAACAAATAATTGAGAGTGAAATTAAACCACCAAGAGAGTTCCTAAATCTATAATTAAATTTTAAATTGAAACAAAAATTAAAATTAAATCCTAGATACTAGTAAAAACCTGGGTTGCCTCTTAGAATCACATTATTTTATGTATTTAATATAGAAATTTTACCTTTAGTTTCATGTAATTATAGTGTGAAATTTTTTACTCATTCCGGATTAGGAAATGACTTGAAATTATGATAACATTAATTGATTATGCTTTTCCTCCATTTCATCTTCTTGACACCGGTACATGGTGGAATCCAAATGTTGGACAAAATTTTAGAAGGAAAAAAGACGTCAAAATTTATATATATTTTATTGAATTGTTCATCTATAATTTCAACACTCTAGTTTAGTGGAGTGTTACAAATAATATTTGAATTTTAGTAACCTATTCCTCCTTCCCATGTGTGGGAAGTTATTCCTTTTTCATGAAACAATCATGCGTAAAATAGTCCTCTATATCTGGAATATATTATTCTTCCAAATTAATGAAATCATCCCCCTTTAACATCTCTTATTGCATATATTTAAGTAGTATAATGTGTTATTCAAAGGATGTTGGGTGTTATTCTGCATCCTTGGGAGCTGAAGTCACTTCTATTAAAGTTTCCACATCCTCTATAAATTTTTTCTAGTGCACACCATATTTCTATTGTGGATCCACATATTTAATTTCATCATATACCCAATGGTCTTACTCCATTGTATAAGATTAATTTTCCTCAACCTTGAAGTTGGTTTCAAACATGGTAATTACAATATCCATGTCATATTTTTTATGTTTTATAGGTTCTTATTCAATGAAAATTTTAGTAGGCTCAGTATGCCTAGTTTCTTCCATCACACCTTTCATTTCTTCTTCATGTTCTATGTTGGAGTTGGGAATTTCAGAAATTGTGGACTACTTTACATGTGTTGGAAGTTATTATTTGTTCTTGAAAACAATGTGTGTGTAGAAGTTGTCATGTTCATTAGGTATTGGGGGTTATTTTCACAAAAAGTATAGAAATTACCGTGTTCTCTTATATCTTTCCAACATTCATTTATTCCTATTCAACTCTTGTGATGAGTTTGGGAATTTTAGAAAACTCTACCCATTTGTGCACCTCTTTAAAGTTAGTATTATCCTAAAATTTCATATTTCTTATAGACACCATCTCTTTAATAAGATTCAATATGATATTCTCATATGTTTATTTTAAATAGATGAATGGGTCCTATTCTTATTCATTTTAAATAACTTTAGCTAAGTACAAGAATATTAGGTCATCATCCCCCTTTATTATAATTTAACCATTTACACTTTTTATTTATGTGTCTTTTCATGTTCTAAGAGGTGTTTTCCAATGGTTGTTGTTTGGTATTCTCCATACTTGAAAATTTTAGCATGTCCCAAACATGTTTCTTTTTCATTTCAATGACTACTCTCAGCCTATGAATTCTCTTTAATAAAAGCCTTCATTTTTTGAACAAGTTCAGTCCCAGAATATTCTTATTCTTGAATACCAGGGAGTGGTAATTGGTTATCTTCCTCATAGTCCTTTACCAAATCCATTGTTGATTTTGGAGGTTCTTTTTCACTGCTTATCTATTTTTTATAATGCTTCCAGCCGTCTCAATAAGTATTTATTCCTCCATTCTATCTAAAACCATATTTTCTTCCTCATAATTCCCATTTTCTTTAGAGACTTTATTACTTTCATCAATACATGACAAGACATTTTTTCAATGAAACTCAATGCGCTCCAATTATGTTGTGTTTGTCTCCATTATATCATCATTCACCCCTAATTTCACATCATTAATTCAAATGGACTTCAAGAGGGTGTCTGCCAACTATTTATGTGTAATTTTCGTTTTTATCTCATGAAGTTAATAATTTTTATCATATCTATATTATCTTTGGGTGTTATAAAATTTAGTAGCTCTATCACATAGTGAGAATTAGTCAGTGGTTTTCCACATCTGGTGCTAAAACTCTTTATATGGGGTTGAGTATTAATTGTTCTATCCCATTTTTGTTGGGATGACTAAACTGAATTTTGTACCACCCACGGTCTTAAATATTTTGACATACAATGTAATCCAATAGTGGTGTGACATCATAATATCATTATTTGAATCTCATCCTACACACCACTATGAACAAAAACTACATAAAAAAGAATAATAAAATAAATAAAAATGATAAAATAAAATATGAATACATAAATGATGTAAGAATATACTTGACCTAATAATTTGGTTCTTAAATCATCACTAGTCTCCATTGCTTCCCCAGAAACATAAAAAAAACATGACATGCTCTAACAAAGTCATTATTACAATGGGCTATAAATGTTTAGATATTTATTTTTTCTTGACCTATAATAACTACTAAAGCATATAATAGTTGAAAGATCAAGATCTATCAGATGAGGAATTTAGAATCCCAATGATTTTCTTACATCTAATTGTTAGGTGTCCTTAATTTTTAACTTAATTAAGAATTTTAATTAATTAAACTAAATTAAATTAAAAAAATAAAAAACTGAATAATGTTAAACTAAATTAGAATAGATGATGTGAGGGAAAATGATGTCAGGGGTTGGATTTTTATCAATTTATAAATATTCAACATCAAATATGATTTAATACAATTATTATTTATGAGACTCATTGAATTGACAAATACTATCTCTTTCAAATTACTATAATACCTAGGATAGATAATCCCTCTCTCAATGTGATCTAACTAACATAAGTTCTCTGGGTTTGGTCTTTAGGTAAAAGTTAAAGTTATTACATCTCTGTAATTCCACTTTCATTAATTGGATTGGGTGTTGTCACATAATCCTCATTGATTCCTCAAGATGATTAAGGGATAATATAAAATTATATGAAATACAATACAATTTAATTTAAAAGATTTCATAATTATTGGAAAATGAAAATAAAGATTACAAATTAAAAGTAATCAAAACCACCCTCTTCTATGAGATTATTCATTCATAGTCGATGGTTCATCAACTATAGAAAAACTAAGTATCATAGATGGGGTAAAATAAATAAATTAAATAATAAATTTATTGTGTAAAAAATAGAAAACCAATCTCAATTTAAATAAACAAATGATGCATGAATTTTGATAATTACATAGTGAAAACTAGACAAATAAAAGGAAATATAAATAGGTGGTGGAATCTTGGTATCCTATCCACTCTCACTTCTCCTTCTCCAAAAGTGATGATCTCAAAGGAGAGTCTTTCTTCCTTTTATTTTTCTCCTCCTATCCTTAGGGTAAATTCTAACAATTCCCTCCTTTTCCAAACCCACTTATAATTAAACTCTTAAAAAATAGGAATTATAAATTTTAAAACTCACATTGCCTTGAATATATCATGGATAAGGTCACTGCACCATATCCTTCATCTACCTTATAGATCCAAAAAGTACTCTATTTTGGAAAACCTTGAGAGCTGTGGCCTTAATTTATCCCCATGGATCTAAGAGATTAGTGGAATCCTTCCAACTAGGCTTAAAACCGTGTTATTTCATGGGAAATAGGCTATAGTGTAGCCTCCTAGTGAAACATCAATTTGAAAATAATGAACTAGTTCCTATTTTAGGTGAACCACAACATAGATGAACCCCTATGATGCTGTATATTCCCTTGATAAAACTCTCCATGGCGCAATGTTTGGGCTTTGTTGGAAATAGTGTCGACTCAACTGAGCTACCTTCATCATACAACTCCATGAATGAGCTATGATACAACCTTATTTTCTTCTTATAACTTCTTCTTCCTATGATGTAGCATGACATCACCATGGAACATCAACATATCTATGGTAAAACACTAAATCTATGTCATAGAAGGGTGGAAATGATGCATCTTTCTTTTCCTCATAGATATCCTTTATTCTCTTCCTCGTAAGTATGCATAATGCCTCCCCATATTCATAATGGCATATCGATGGTCATTAAGGTTCCCTAGGGGTATCCATGGTGATAATGGGTGGTCTTGTGCAATGGATCCAACCATGAAACATTAAACATGGTGGGTTATGGTGAATTGGTATGGTGGTTGGGCATCAGAATAAAAATTAGTCTTGTGGATAGTTGCAGAGAAAAATGTCCGATGAAAGAGACATGGGTGCGATAGTCAAATGATGATATTTTGGAAAAAATGAGTAGTTCCCCTTGAATTCATGCCCCACAAAAGATATTTAGATGTTTTGCCTCCACTATTTAAGTAAACAAAAAACTGTTTCCCAAAAATAATCTACTGGGTGTTAGAGTATGCTTGTTTCCATTGTGTTATGACCTGTACTATAACACCCTAAGATATTATGGTATTTCACTTTTAAAAATAAGACCTTTGATAGTTTATGCTTTATACAAAACTAAGTTTAAAACTATAATAAACTATTAAATTTTATAGTTGGAATATTAATATGATCAGTATAATAACTTTACTTATGAATGTATAAATAAAATTTAGGTATCTTATAATGAAAATATGGTATATTTATATCCTGGAATAAATAAATAAAAGTTTAAAAAACAAAAAATTAAGTGTTGATATTTTTACGAAACATAAATGATTATTTACTATTTTATAATTCAAATAATTATTTAAAATAATAATTTTTTTCACAAAATATATTCATAAATTGATATTTTGTTTTCTTATGTGACCTTAATTAATTGTTCAAAAATGTCATAAAAACAGTTATAATATTAAAATCAATATTTTTCTAGTAAATGATGATTTTATTTTAAAACATAATGTTCTCATATTTATAAAACTATTTTCATAAAATGGAGTCAATTTTTTAATTATACACATCAAAATATAGTTAGGATAAATATTTGGTATTTTTCTAAAATATTTTTAATTTTTTATGAATAGTGAAATATGGTAATTTATGGAATTTAACATTTTAAGCCAAATGCAAGAATTAAACCATCATGAATGATGTAAGAAGCTATTAGTTAAAACTCACTTTCACTACTTACTTACTTTAGTCATAAGAATAAAAAATATTCATTGTCTTGAGCCAAAATAATAAACAAATGAATAAAATATTAAAAAAAACACTCATCTCTTCCAGTATAAATACCACCCCACCACCTCTTATCCTCACAACTCTTAAGCCTTGAATATTTTCCAATTTCCACCAAGTACTCTTCCCAAACCTCTTCCCCACGTCTAGGAGGTTCTTTTCTCAAGAAAAGACCAAAACCTAGTTCCCTAAGAAGATTCTCAATGAGAAGAATTCAAGAGGTAAAATCCTATTTCATTCTCTTTTAATTTAATTAATTTTATTTTTTTATTCTCTCCTCAACTACTCTTATAAAAGTGACATTATAACTCCCATATATTTTATATAATTTAATTGTATTATTTTAATTGAAAAATCCATCATCATTTCTTATCCCCTCTCCTTTTGAACTAAATATGAAAGCATCTACTGTGATGTGTTTATTTATTGCATTCAAGGATGATGAGTTTTGAATTTATATTACCACATTCAAGGATGGTCATAAAACCATATTTATGTTTAAACCATAATAAAATATATAAATTATATCCTATTTAATTTTCTATAACCATTATTTATACATTATATTAATTAATGAAACAATGCTTGTTTGTGATGATCAAAAACCACTAAAATAATCAAAATAATTATCACTAACGCCTTGTCTAATGATTCACCATCACCCCAAATAACCAGATGAATTATATAACCGTTTAATCTTATTTATGTTCATTAATAACATATAAATTCAATTTTGTATATCTATTCCCATTTAATGTGATCTTTCACACATGTATACAAGTGAACCAATCATGAAATCCAAGGAAACGAACACTTACGAACAATTGAATTTAATCTTATAACTCATAAAAAAGGTCATAAATGAACTTAATAAAATTAAATCAAATACATTTTGAGTAGGTTAAAAATTAAATTATTAATTAATCCAATTTCATTATCCAAAACCTTATTTACAGGTGCTGAGCACTTTTGGACATAAAGTAAAGGATTCTACTCGAATCTCCATTTTTTTTTCGGGTTATGATTTCTATCTCTTTAAAAAAATGTAATTATTATTTATTTTTATATACTTACTATAAATTCTATGTATATTTATCAATGTCATGTATCTATATCATATCTTATTTATTTGATGGAAAATACATGTTTTATAAGGTTTCCCTTTTCAATTCATCATGATAATAAAGCCTGATTAAAGGGAACTTCCCAATTTTTTTTACCTTTTTTCAAGTGCACTCCATAATCTTTTATAAGGCACCAATATTTTTATAAAATGACTATTTTATACTGAATAAATATTTTAGTACCTTTATGGTTTTATCCAAACAAATAATCCTTGTCCACTTTAAAGACTCTTACATTTTCTCTTAAACCACACTAAAGTGGCTCATTTCTAAAAACTCTTTTTACAAGTTTTTACTTCAGTTGGAAATAATTTATTCCTAAAATATAATTTCATTATCCTGAACATTTATTTTTTGAGATATATATGTTTAAAAAATTATTTTATGATAAATATAATTGAATTTTACAAAAGAACTCAAAAGGGTATTTCTCTCAAGCAATCCTTGATGATTCTATTAGAGTATTTTGATGTATTTCAAATTTTT
Organism: Viscum album; assembly: GCA_963277665.1. Lineage (NCBI taxonomy): Eukaryota > Viridiplantae > Streptophyta > Magnoliopsida > Santalales > Viscaceae > Viscum > Viscum album. The sequence continues at coordinate 1,719,654,927 of OY728132.1, forward strand.
TTTGAATCTTATTATTAATTGATTTTGATATTTTATAATATCATCTACCATATTTTATTAAATGTTTTATTATTAGTTTGACTGTGGATGTGCAATTTTGATATCATTCACTATATTACTCAAAACGGTTAATGACTATGCTTACTGATTGGGGAATGTTATTTACATTATATATATATATATGTTGTTTATATTTCAACCCATTCATATGAGGAATTAATTGGACATAGAAAATTATGTTAGGGGCCCACTATAGCCCCTTTATTCATCAGTAGGTCTCATGACACAAAATAAATATGGATTTGGTTGAGGCCATAACTATTTATATTTAGTTTTCTTGGATGAGGCCTTGACGATATATTTCATGTGTCCAGTTTTATACATTACCTCATTATTATATAATAAATTCCTAAATCATGTAATTATTAGACTATTATAATATCTATTATTAAGTTTCTTGTGATTATTTATATGGCATTATTTACTCAGCTTTTATTCCTTCCATATTATGCTCAAGATTATGTGTTATGGGAATGTATTTTTGTTACTCACTTTACATTATTGTTTATGTTTATTATATATTTCATTGTATTGTTTACCCTTAATAAGAATATGACCTGACCTATTTGATATGTTTTATTTTTCCCTAGGATGTGAACATGTGTATTATGAATGGATTTTAGTGATAATATAGAAGTTTATGGATGTTTCCAATAGAGTTTATATGCTGTTTTCCCTTTAAAGTTGTAATGAAAAAAATGTTATGTTAGTATTTGGGTTTCCAAATCTTCTAAACTTTTTGGTCCTTTGTGAGGTTAACACTTGATCATAGTACCAATGTAATAATGTAAGACACTAACTTTGGGATAATGGGTTTGGGGTCATTAAAGTTGGTATGAGAAGAAGTTTAGTAGAAACATTGGAAACTAGATTTAGAAAACATAGATTAGGGAACATAAACCTAATATGAACATTGAGGATAAGTAAGGTAGAGATTATGTGGGTATCCCTATCAATATATACATATTTAGAGACTACAAGTGGATGTTGTTCTGGCACAATTATACCAAGGGGTAACAACTCTGACAAGGTATATCGAGCTTGACTCAATGTTATCTAGTCGACAACAACAAGCCTTACTAAGAACCTGGTTTGACACTCCCATGGGATATTCATAGGTTAATTAACATTTTATTTAAAAAAATTATTATGTATTTAAAAGAAAAATGTGTCCCCAAAGAAACCATGTTTATGATTATGATATTTTCTATGCATAATTTTTTAAATTTATTTTAAGAGTTTTTCTAGTTTAAAATTATGCATTATAATTAATAACCTAATTTAGTGTATGAAAATTTTTGTAAATGGAACATACTTTAAGTAATGGAAACTGTATCAATGCACATATCCCATGTAGGGATTTCCCTCCTATGAAAGATGATGATGTTGGAGCAGGAGCTACAACTAAAGTTGAGAAACTTATAACTATACTGGGAAAAAATGAATCATGTAATGAATAATAACCTTACCTATATAGAGCATTCCAATCCACAACATGAATGAAAAATTTTAGACTGCTTCACGAGACAACAACCTCAATCATTCAATGGGAATAAAAACCCATTTTTAGTTGAGCAGTGGATAAGTTCCTTAGAGAAGATATTTCTCATTTTGGGAAGAAATGAAAGGGAGAAATTTTTCAGGGTTGTTTATAATCTCTCAAGAGATTCTCATCATTAGTGGTCATTGAGTTAAAACACAATGGAGTAGGAAGAAATTGAAAATATGGAATAGAAGGATTTTATGAAAATTTTCTTATTGAAATATTTCCCTCACGAACAACAAGTTGATATGGAAAGGAAATTCTTGAGTTTAAGAAAAAAAGAGAATGAAAACATTTCCATGTATGAATCCAACTTTACAAGGTTATTATGGAATGCTAAAAACTATATACGTAATACATGTATAAATATTTATTTATTCTTTTATAGTTTAAAACCATTCCTTCAAAGGGAACTTGTCTCCCAAAAGTTTTCATCATAAGAATATATAGTCTCATATAATATCAAGACTGAGAATAAATTATCTAATTATTATGAATTTAATGGAAAGTAATATAAGGAGAGGGTGGTGGAGAGAAGAATGAATAAAGGGAAAAATAAAAAAGCGAATAATAAAAAAGGGAATTTTCCAACATAAGATACTTGTGGAAGGAAACACCCAGGTGCCTACTTAAAAATAAAGAGTTTGTTACAAGTGTGGAGAAAGAGTCTACCAAGCCCGTGATTACAAGGGAAAGAAAGAAGATACCAAAGTTCAATGCTACAATTGTAAAGATATGGGATATTATTAAAATATTGTCCTAAGCATCAAGGAAACTTACTCCAAAAAAGTCTAAGGGAATAAGGCTACGATTATGTGATCACAACTGTTGCGGTTGAAGTTCCTAATGATGTGGTTGTAGGAAATTTAATAATATCCTGAAATTGAGATAAATCTTTATTGGATTATAGGTCATCAAATTCCTTTATATATTCCTAGATTTATTTAAAAATTATATATTTACAATTCACCTTAACAAGGGAGTTTTCAATAATGAATCTTAGTGGAAACCTTATTACAAAAAAATGTGTCGAGCAGTTCCTATTATGAAAAAAATGCTATAATTTCTGATTTTATCCACATACCTATGGTTTATTTTGATATAATAGTTGGTATAGACTATATTTTGAAATATAAATCAATAATTTATTTTAAATAGAAGTAAATTATGATTCATGATGAAGGTATGGAATTTATCATCTTTAGAGGGGAGACTTCAACATCTGAGTCATATTGGGATCAACCTCCAGTAGCTCTTCTAAATGAAATCCATAGGAAATATGAGAAAAAATTATTTATAGACGAGGAAAGAAATATTCAAATTGAATATGTACTTATTATTCAAGAATGCGTTGATGTATTTCCAGATGATTTACCAAGACATCCTCTAGAGTGGGAAGTTGAGTTCTCTATTGATTCAAATTCTGATGTTAGACCTATATTAAAAGACTCCTTACAGAATAGCCACTATGGAATAAGTGGAGATGAAGAAACAACTAAAGGAATTTAGTGATAAGGTATTTATTCACCCTAGTGTTTCTCTATAGGGATCCCCTATTCGTTTTTCTATGAAAAAGATGGATCCATGAAGCTGTGCATCGACTATAGAGAAATCAATACTATTATAATAAATAAAAAGTATCATCATCCTCATATTGATGATTTATTACATCAAATTCATAGAGATCGATATTTTTTGATGATTAAAATTTGATCTAGATATCATTAATTGTCTATATGGAAGGAAGATATTCAAATACAACATTCCAAACTAGGTATGGACATTATGAGTTTACAGTAATGCTATTTGGACCAACTAATGAACCTTCTATTTATATAGACCTAATGAATAGAGTGTTCAAGGAATATCTTGATGATTTTTTGTGGTTTTTATAGGTGATATCTTGATATATTCTAAAATTTATGAACACATTGAGAACCACCTGTGTGTTGTTTTAGAGACTCTTAGAATAAAATAGTTATATGGGAAGATTAATATGTGTGAATTCTATCTTCAAATAGTTTTTGTTCTTAGCAATATTGTCTCTATGGATGGAATCTTAGTTTATCCTGAAAAGACAAAGTCATTCCAAGAATGGACTACACCAATGAACATAACTGAGGTATGTAGTTTCATTGGTTTATTAGGTTACTATAAGTATTTCATTTATAATTTTTTCCAATTATCTAACCTGTTAACCAAGCTTATTCATTAAGGGGTTAATTTTATTTGGAAAAAGGATTGTGAGGTAGTTTTTTAAGAATTAAAGAAAATATTAGTGAGTTCTATGATATTGAATCTACCATTGTAAAATGATGTATATGTGATTTATAGTGATGTATCAAATAAAGGACTTGTTTTTTTCCTTATACATAATGCTAGAGTTATTTCCTATGAATCAAGGAAGTTAAAAACTCATGAATAAAACTATCCAACTCATGCATAAAACAATCAAACTCCTGATCTTGAGTTAGAAACTATAATCTATACTCTAATGATATGTAGAAACTATCTCTATAGTGAAACATGTGAGATATGTACATATCAAAAGAGTTTGAAATGTATATTCTGATAGAAAAAACTCAACATGATGAAAATGTGATGGATAGAGCTACTCAAGGATTATTACTATTCAATACACTATGAACTAGGGAAGGAAAATAAGGTAGTAAATGTATAGAGAAAGAAGGATCATGGAGTTCTAAACAAAACGATGATTGAAATGGATCATTTGTTCATGGATCTAGTAATGTTGGATATAATAATTATCATGAAAGGTGAAATATCACTATATTTTTAAATAGTTTCCAAACCATCTTTATTGTAAAGGATTAAAAGTTCACAGTCTGAATATAAGATTTTTCAAAGAAAAATTAAAGTTGTGAATGATGGGAAGTTGGAAGACTTTGTGTATTAGGATGGAATTTTGAAATTTGGGAAGAGGATTTGTGTTCCCTCTATACCCGAGCTAGAAAAAGAATTATTGGATAATTCCCATAGGTCAAATTTTCTATACACCCTAGTAGCACTAAGATGTATAGAGATTTAAAGGAACATTTTTGGTGTGATAATATGAAGTGAGACCTTTATAATTATTTATCAATATGTTTAGTCTTTCAATAAGTTATGGATGAAAGACAACATCCTATAAGATTCATGAAACCTCTTGCTATTCCTAAATGGAAATGGGATGACATTATTATGGATTTTGTCACTGGATTACCAAAAACTCAAAGAAAGAATGATGAAATATGGGTAATTGTTGATCGAATTACCAAATCAATACATTTAATTTCTACAAGGGAGGATTTTATTCTAGATCATATTTCAAAACTCTATATTAATGAAATTTTAAGTTTTTATGGTGCACCTATTTCCATTGTGTCTAATCATGATCCATGATTTTCATTGATGGTCTAGAAAAGTCTACAGAAAGCTCTTAATACCAAGCTTCATTTGAGAACTTCTTATCAGCATCAAATTACTGGGTAGTCAAAAAGGAAAATTTAAACTTTAGAAGACATGTTGAAGTTCTTATCACTTGAATTTCAAGGTATGTGGGATTAGTATTTACATTTGGTGGAGTTTTCCTACAATAATAGTTTCCATTCAAGTATTCAATTGGCACCATATGAAGCATTATATGGCAAGAGATGTCATACTCGAACTTGTTGTGATGAAGTGGGTGAGAGGAATATCATAGGCCTAAAACATGTAGAGGAAACAATATCAATGGTAAATACTATTAAAACCAATATCAAAGGAGATCAGAGTAGAGAATAATTCTATGCTAATAATAGAAGAAAGGATTTGGAGTTTCAAGTGTGTGATCATGTTTTTTTGAAGGTATCTCTATGGAAGAGTGTCAAAAGATTTGGTAACAAAAGGAAATTGAGCCCCAAGTACATCGGGCCATTTTAAATTTTGGAGAAAATTAGAGCACTAGCTTATTGTTTGGTGATGCAACCTAGCCTTTTTAAAGTACACAGTGTGTTACACATCTCTTTGTTAAGTAAGTACATGTCAAACCCAAAAAATGTATTTACTTTTGAAAGAATATAATTGTAACATGATTTATCTTATTGTGAAGATACTATCTAGATTTTGGACACTAGAGAATAGGTGTTGAGGAATCGGATGACTCGGCTGGTAAAGGTACTTTGGAAAAATAATAATAAAGAAGAGGCAATATTGGAACTAGAGGAATTTATGATGAAGAACTACCCAAATCTTTTTATGAGGTGGAATTATAAAAATTTCAAGGAATAATTTTTTTAGGAGGGAATAATTTAACACCCTAAGATCTTATGTAATTTCTCTTTTAATATTTAGTATATTCGATAGTTTATGCTTCACACAACACCAAGTTTAAAACCGTAATATGCAATTAAATATGAAAGTTGGAAAAGTAATGTGTCCATTAGGAATAGTAATTTTACCAATAGAATTATAACTTTACCAATGAAAGTTTAAAGAAAATTTAGGTATCTTATAAGTGAAAATGTTTTATATTTATATAATGGAATAAGAAAATAAATGTTTTAAAATTAAAAAATTAAGTGTTGAATTTTTTGTGAAAAATAAATGATTATTTAAAATTTTATAATTAAAATATTCATTTAAAAGAATACTTAATTTCATAAAATAGATTCATAAATTAATATTTTGTTATCTTATGAGACCTTAATTAATATTTCAATATGTCATAAGACATTATAATATTAAAATCATTATTTTTTCGAGTAAATGATGATTTTATTTAAAAATTAAATTTCTCATATTTATAAAATTATTTTCATAAAATGGATTTCATTTTTGTATTCTACACATCAAAAAATGGTTCGGGTGAATTTTTGGGATTTTTCTAAAATAGTTGATTTTTTGGGATTTTTCTAAAATAATTGAATTTCTAATGAATAGTGAAATAATATAATTTATGGTATTTAACATTTTAAGCTAAATATATGATTTAAAAAATCATGAATGATGTAATAAACCATTATTTTGAACTCACATTCACTCTTTAATCTATGTTTTTATAAAAATCATATCTATTCATAGTCTTGAGCTAAAATAATAAACAAATGAATAAAGTATTAAAAAAAACTCGTCTCCTCCACTATAAATACCACCCCTCACCACATATTGTCCTAACACATCTTAAGCCATTAATCTCATAAAATATATACCCAATACATATCCCAGGCCTTATCTCTATGTCTATAAGGTTCTGGTATTAACAAAATACCATGACTAATTTTCATAAGGATATTCTCAATGAAAAGACTTCCAGAGGTAAAATCCTCTTCCATTATTTTTTTAATTTCTTTTTTTTCTTATTCTCTCATCACCTCCCATTATCTATGTGACATGATAAATCTAGTATATTTTATAAAATTAAATGTTATTATGTTAATATAACAACCCATATTAATTTCTCTTACCCTCTCCTTTTGTACTAAAGATGAAAACATCATCCAAGATGTGTTGATTTATCACATTCAAGGATGAAAAGTTTTCACTTTCTATTAACACCATCAATACTGGTCATAAAACAATTTTATGGTTAAAAAATATTATAATATATTTATTAATTCTTAATTAATGTTCTATAACAATTATATATACACGATATTAATTAATGAAACAAAACTAGTTTGTGATGATCAAAAACCACAAAAATAATCTAAATGATTATCACTAACGTCTTGTCTAGTGATTCATCCACACCCAAAATAATAAAATGAATCATGTAACCATTTAATTAATATTATTTTAATTAAAAACATATAAATTAAATTATGGATATCTATTCCCATTTCACATGATCTTTCGTACATTTATAAAAGTGAACCAATCATGAAAACTATGGAAATGAACACTTTCGAATGCCAAAATTGAAGCTTTTAACTCATTAAAATGAATATAAATAAACTTAATAAAAGTATAATAAATAAAATAAATGTTAAATTGTTTTTGAATTAAATTATTAATTAATCTAATTTCATCATACATGACCTTAAGTACAAGTACAAAACTCTTTCAGACATAAGGTAGGGAATCTACCAAAATCTTCATTTTTTCCATTCAGATTACACTTTATCTCTCTTTAACCACAATATAATTCCTATTTATATTTATATACTTAATATAAATTATATTTATATGTTCCAATCTTAGGTATAAATTCCAGATCATATTTATTTTATGGGAAATACATGTTTTATAAGGCTTCCCTTTTCAATTCATCCGATAAGCAAGCCTGATTACAGAAAACTTACCAATTTATTACCCATTTTCAATTACACTGCATTATTTGTTTTAAGGCACCAATTTTTTATTATAAAATCACTATTTTGTCTTGAACGAATATTTTAGTCTCTTTTTGGTTTTATTAAATCAAAATAAACCTTATCTACTTTAAAGACTCTTTTATATTTTCTCTTAAACTGCACTATAGTGGCTCATTTCGAAATACTATTTTTACATGTTTTTACTTTAGTTGGAAATCAATTATGAATAAAATATAATGTTATTATCCTTAAATTTTATTTTATGGGATATACTTGTTTAAAATATGATTTTATGATGAATAAAAATGTTTTTTTTTCAAAATAACACTTCTTTACAAAGTAAAAAATAGGTATTTCCCTCAAGAAATATTCAATGATTCTATTAGAATATTTTCATATATTTTAAAACCTTTTATCTAATTTTATGATTAATTGGTATTGATATTTTATGATATTTTCTACCATATTTTATTAATTTTTTTATGATAAGTTTGACTATGGATGTTCTATTTTGATACCATTCACCATATTACTCAAAACGATTAGTGATTATGTTCACTGATTGGGGGAATTTTTTTAAATTTTGTATATATATATGTTGTTTATGTTTCTCTTCATTCATAATAGGAATTAATTAAAATTAGTAAGTGATAGGATGGGCTTGCTGTAGCTATTCGATGCATCGGTAGGTGTCATGAGATAAAAAATATATGGATTTGGCTGGGCCTTAACCATTTATTTTCAATTGACTTAGCTGAGGCCTCAATGGTATTTTTTAGATGTCTAAAATTAGGAATTACCTCATTATTATAATATTAATTGATAAATCATGTGATTATTTGACTTCTATAATATAAATGGTTAAGTTTTATGTTATTATTTATATGTTATTATTTATTCAGCTTTTATTCCTACCATATTATGCTCAAGACTATGTTTTATTGGCACGTGTTTTAGTTATTCACCTTGCCTTATTGTTTATTTTTATGATAGATTCATATATATTTTTTTACCCTTATTGATAATCTGAGATCACCCCTTTCCTATATATTATTTTTTCCTAGGATGAGAAGATGTATAATATGAATGACTTGTAGGGATAATATAGGAGTTTATGGATGTTCCCATCAGAGATTCTATATTGTTTTTCCCTTTCAAGTTGTAATGTAAAACTTATGTTGGTATTTGGGTTTCCTAAGATAGTAAACTATTTGGTCAGTTGGGATGAGAACACTTATTCTTAGTACCAATTTCATAAATTAAGGTATTGGATCTAGGATACTGGGGTTGGGGTCTTTAGACACACCAATGAGCCTCTCCTCCCACCTCCGCATAGAGATCCCCCCCTGTGCCGGTTCTGGTTCCCTCATGTGTTCCATTTGTACCTTCCCCTATTCCAACCCATGAAGGGGTCTTTTCACACCTACAAGATCTTCCCAAGGGGTGTATATGATGAATTCCATTATGGTATAGCTAAGGGGCTTGACCCCCATGGTTGAGGGATGCCAGGTTTTGGGCATTTTTTGGGTCCCTTACAAAATATTCCATAATTGGAATAAAATTCTCAAAATAACTACATAAAACATAAAAAATCAAAAGAATACAACTTAACTTATTTTTATTCCATAATTAATTTTAAAAAATACCAAATAGGCATAAATGGAAATTAAACCATAATTATTTTATGAGGAAATAATATATATATATATCTATGATTCATCATGCTACAAGCCTAGATCTAGTTCCCAAGACCCCGGTTCACTCCCATAATTCCTCAGTCCACCTTTTAATATTCATTACATGTATAAAACCATATATTTGAGGTGTCTAACCTCTCATTATTTTATATTGAATCGTAGTTCAAAAACCGACCCCCAACAGTTCAAAATCCATGATCTTTATTAAGTATTAAAATGACCATTCAGATAAGATAATTAAAAAATACCCACTATAACACATCGCATACCCAAGAAGCACTGATGGTTATCCTACTACATCACTTTACCTATATTTAGTGCCTATTTGATTCCAAATACCCATGTTCCATTCCTGAATGCCCAAAATGTTTAAAAAAAATAGTTCCCAAAAACTATGTACTCTGTTTATTAAGACATGATCCACTACCATAATTTAAATTCAAAACACTAATACGATACTTATCATGAATTTACACAATGATGTATTATGGTTCTATCTTTCAATTGATCATCTAGCCTACATGGATCCCCCCCTATATGACTTAGCTCACAAAATACAAAACCCAATCCATTGCTCATCCCATCAACTAAATCTATTACCCAATACCATTACTATCCTTTAAAAATTAACCTATGGTATTATAATTCTATTGAAATACTAGTTCTAATCTTCAATTACAGTCATTGAACAAAATATATATTCCACCACCATCCAAGCACCACACAAGCACATCAGATTTTCCTTAATAGACCCCAACCAAACCCCGAACGCACCCTTCATCTCCAAAATGATGTGTTAGATAAAGTTACTAACCAAAAAATCAAATTTTATAAAAGAGATATGGTTGTAACTCTAATGAACAACCCATTTGAAAAATTCTAGGATTCCACCATCGACAAACTTCTAAATTACTAATCAACTATTCATTGATAACTATAGGCATCCCATGCTCATCTCGATACACAATGAGGTCTAACCCCAATAACTTGTGAGATCCCATGGTAAAATAACAAACCAACCACACTATTCACCATTACCTCACTCTAGCTCTAGCATGACACCAAAAAAACATTCTTGGATGACAAAACTTCATCTTGTTTTTGAAACGATCGACCAATGTCAAGCTATCCCCATAGATACATTAATCTCCGTAATTCTTAAAGGAATCTAGATTACATTGAAATAACAATTCTCTATAACCTGGTGCTATCATAATCATCTAAATACCCATAACATGATATATTTATTGAATCAATTTCCATTTTAACCATAAGGGATGAATGCCATGACTGATATGTCACTACTCACCAAATGGTGTCCTTATTGTTGCTCCACTAGATCAAGATTTGACCTCGATGGTCCATGATATATCTATAACTAAATGAAATGGATATACATGGACATCCTTATCACACATGATTGCTAAGACTAAACACCAAAATTCACCCGTTCCTAGAGTACATGAACATTATCACAAACATTCACTGAAAACTGATTCCCAGTGAGCGTCATTATCTCACTTTCCAATAGCACTGTACCCACCATATCGGTTCACCCATACTGCTCCTAGATAATTTATTTAATAGGTTTCACCACTAATAAATGATACCACTCCCTCTGAGCACCAACCATCCATTAAAACACTAACACCTTCAATATGTTCAAGCTTAGATTGATCATGGTCAACATCCCAATCCATCCACAAACATCCTCCATTACCATTGGGACCTTACAATTTTCAAAAGAAGCCCTGGTTTATCAACCCACTAGTATCCATGAATTTTTGGTTTCCCCACTCCATGAGGAACTACCAACCGAAACCCTCTATAGCCCCATGAATCTCTACCATGTAGTTGTGAACTGAAATCTCACCATGGTACTACCACCATTATATTATTCGATCATTTAAAAAACTCCGAACGATTTTCAATGGAACCAAAAATGACCTATCACACCAATCCAAGTGAAATAGGTCTCTCATACACCAGATATATCCCATATTAAACCAATGGGTGATCAATCTCACACTATTTGATATTATCAAACTAGGGGTCGAACACTCCATAGTTTCCAATTTGTTGAACCTGACTCATTATCCCATGAGTTAATAATCCCCATTCATAGGATCATGTTCCTAATCAAGAAAGAAAACACACTTCTAGCATTTCATATTAACTATTTATAGGTACCATATACACTTTATTATATCAATACTGACACCTTATACATGTCAAGGATAAGCGCACTACCACCAATCATATCACGTGTTGTTTCAAGAACCCAAAGCATTCACCTACACTTCCACCACATAACAAAATCACAATTATAACTGATAGGGTTATTCATCTAAATTATTTTTACCTTTTAAACCATGCTAGACACATGGTTCTATCACTCATGATTCTTAACTTTAACTGATCATATTAGGAATCTGAATAATCTTTTCCCTAGTCCACTCCACCAATAGTCTCTCAGTGATCTTGGTTATTTTCACTAAATAGTTTTTCTTGTCATAATACCTCCAAAACTAAGTGAAATATGTTGAAACCTTATAATAAGATATGTTATTTTACAGAAAACCTCTTAATACACATCTTAGTGAGAAAGGATGACACTCCACTATGACAGAGCAGGAGAATCCTAAACTCTAATAAATCAATATTGATTAATTTTATGAGAAAATGATTTAGCTCATAGTTGTAGCAACAAATTGTAGATAATAGATATTCTTATTTATAGATAATATTACTCAAGAAATAACAACTGTTAAGAGATAATAATTGAAAATTATCTTCAAAGAATACCACAATAGAACAATGGTAACAACAATAATAGAATAATACCCAAAAAACACAAGATCAAAACAAGTATGTCTTCAAAGTGTAGGTCTTCATAATAGTAGAGATGTTTTTTCATCTTCAAAATTCACTACACATATGAATGAAATAACTCTTGGTATTTAATAAGAGAAACTCTATTTTATTTTTATTTAAATAGACCCAAAAATATCACCTAAAAAATTGAGAGTATTTAAATTTAAACCTTTCAAAGAAAGTCATAACATTCCTTATAAATAGGAATGAATTAATATGTTGAAAATTATCCTTTTAATCGGTCTTTAAGAATCTTTATAAGAGATTAAATAATTTAATCAAGACTATTATAGAAATCTCATAAAATATTTTTAATTTAAACTCTATAGTTGGCCAAGTCAAATGTAGGGTTAACTTCAAAATTACAGTTTACAATATATGATTAACTTGAAAACATTGGGTTCTTATACCATATATTATTTTCTCAAACACATGGTTTTTATAAAAACTATGTTTCCTGATCTATTTTTTCACACTAAATTAATGTTTTTAAAACTATATGTTCGACTTTTAATCATAGGATATAAAAAGTTTTTTTAGACTACTTATAAACATATCTAGAATATATTAGACAAAAACTTTAACCCATAAATAACTTTATAAAAATATAAATATATCAAGAAATATAATCCTAAAAACACTTAAGTAATTTCATTAGTAAAACAATCAAGGGTATTTTTGATCATCAAAATCAATAAGATTCATAGAGTTTTATCAAGATAATACATTTCCAATAGTTCTAGCCACCACATATTTAATGACATTGATCAGAGATTTTGGTTCACAAGTGTATCACCACTAGAGGGAGTCTACACTTTAATCTCGTAGTACAATTATGGTGCAATGAAATATATTCTATCAGACCATGAACAAAAGTGTAATTACAAGGTGATATAATTCCTTATCTTATTATAAATTAATTATAAATTATATGTGAAGATCCTATCCATTTGGTTCTTGAATATTAATATAGTTCATTAATCTAATGTTTTAATTGGACATGATCTCATGATCATATAAAGTGACAATTACATGTGATTTAAAACTGAAAAATTAGGTTGGTTTCACCATTAAAGGAAACTTCTATTGTTCTCAAAAACTAAAAGTTGTATCATAGTGTTCACATGATTAATTTATATTTTTTTGTTATTCATTGATTGATTGCATGGATTTTCATTTTATTTTACTTAAAACTATTCATTTTCATAATCCAAAATATTCTTCCCCTATTTTCTTAATTATTCATATCATAATTAGTAATCAGTTAATTATTAAAAAAATAATCATCTATATGGAACACATGATTTCCTAAGTGTGTCATGTATTAGATACACATCACAAGAACTGACATACTGTAGACACATGTGTAATACAAGTACACTCCTTGTAAAATACTATATGTTGTGTATTATATTATTAAAATGGATCTTTAATTTTATTGTATAAAATAATTCAATGTATAATTAAACCTATTTATTATTCATTTCATGTTTTTTTTAATTTGAAATAAAACACAATGTCATAGGATTTACAATTATATATTAAATTAATATCCATGTTAAAATTTTAAAGAACACATGAGGTTGACTCTAAGTAAACTTGTGTACTACATTAATTTTAAATGAAGTTAATCATGTTTAAAATTATATATGATGGTTAGTTAAGGATGGTTGAATAAAATAAAGTTAAATTAAATTAATTGGATTAATTCATGGTGAATTATCTTTATTAAATAATGAATAAAAAGTAATTGATAACTATACTAAAAATGTATGATTATTTATTGATGTGTGTATGATAATGAGATTTGAATAGAACTTGTATGCAATTGGTTTCTTTTAATTTATTATGGTAAAAGTTTTATTTATTTCCTACATATCATCACCCCTTCTTATTATTTAATGTACTTCTTGACCATGATTTTTTTTTCTGAAATCCCATTTTATCTAATCTATTACACCCTAATCTGGGAATTTCCATTAAATTATTATTTTCTTGGATTTGGTTCTTTTTTATGGGGTTCATGTTGAGATCCTGATTTAAATTTTTTTATTTTTTGATATTTTTGGGCTTGATATTAGGTGGTGCATAGTTGGCACACAGTTACGGGAAACCATTCACCCTTGTGTAGGAAACCATGTAGAAAATATTTATTTTGGACAGTGGCGACTGCATAGTTGATGAATGATTTGGAAAAACATGTGTTGCAACTATGAGGCATGTTCCTCTTGAATATTGGGGGACTCACGGCTTCCAAATGGTTTGAAAAACCAAGTGGGGAAACCATGTGACCTGTCTTGGTCATTAAAAGTTTAAAATTCCAATATTTCCCCTCCACTTTTTAACCCCAATCCAGGATTTCCTCCCCCCATTAAATCTATGTATACCAGGGAGCTCTCTAATATCCTAATCCCTTTCTATCCTTCCACCATTGGAGCTCCCCAAATGTTCCTTGGTGAGTTTTCTTCATATTCTTTGTCGATTTCCTCTTATCCTCTTCCCTCTCTCTTGGTCCTGTGTTATTCTTGGTGGGGTTTCTATTTTGGACAAACCATAAGAGTTAGTGTTGATTTGTGGTTCAATTTATTTTATGTTAGGGTGTTCATATTGTCTCTTGGTGTGTATTATTACTCCTCTATAAGTTTCATTGCATTAAAAAATCTTTGAGGTAGGTGTTTCCATCCATTTCTTTTCTGGAACATTATATTTGATCCTTGATCTTTCCTAAATGTTTTCTAAATTTGTTTCCATTTATTGGGATGTGTTAGTGTAAATAGATTTTATATTTTGATAATGGAGGATTTGTGAAAATTGGTTTTCAAAGGGGTTCTTTAATTATGACATTATGTAAATGCACACAAGGTGTTTGACAAAATTACTATTGATCTTTTAAATTGAAATTGGGTGATTTGGGTGATGATTTACCTTATTTATGTTTTGTAAATGTAGTTGGGGGCTGTATTTGGTATTGGGTGACTTTTATGGTGTGATTCTTATGTGTGGCTAGTTGTTCTAGTTTAAAATAAAGTGACGTTCCTTTATAAAGGTGTTTTAAAGTGATTTGAAGTGAAGATATGTTTGAAGATGGTTTTATAAAAGAAAGTGTTTGTGTTTTAATAATTTATCCTTGTTATGATTTACAAATGTGTTCAATGGTTTGTTTAAAAGGTATAAAAAGTGTTTTCAAAGGAGTTTGAGGTGTGAATGTGTTCAAATACGTTTTTTTCAAAATAAATGGACCTTTTTGCATATGGGATTCTTTGTTGTGCACCATGAATGGGGTTTGTGGATTATGCATGTGATGTGAAGAGTGTTTTTAAAATGTATTTAGTGTGCATATGAATTTGAAAGAGGTTTTTCACATAGTAATTGTTTGATTTCATGTGTCCTATTCTTATTATGTTTCCTAGTGGGGTTTATAAATGAAAACAATATTCATGCGTACGTACGACCTATCGTCTCCATGAATGGTATATTAAATTTCATATAACTATCTATTATATATATTTATATTAAGAATATATATGATTTATAAATCATGTTTTACATTCTGGAAGTAATTAAATCATGAAAAAAGTAATACGATCAAGAATAACATGTCAAAACATGTATGATAAACAAATAAATTATTACTTAAAATGTTTCTTTAACTTAGAAATGTTACTAAATGGGTAATATTAAGAAATATATGAATAATATATAAAATAATAAATTTTATTATGATCATGTTAGAAGTTAATAATATGTTTAAAACCATTGTATAGGAGTTTCAGACACATACATAGAGTATCAGACCTAAGGTATGGGTTAATTTTGCAATCTCATTATTATCTTAGATTGTTTATGCATTAGTATTTACTAGGAAATATTTATCATTAATTTTAATGTTTCTTAAAAATGTTTTAAAAAGATTTATTTTTCAGGATTTATGTTAGGAATTATTTAACTAAAACATTGTTTTAAATTTTTTAAATATATATTCTTCTAAATCTTTCCCATTAATGTTCATGTTTTTTTAAATGGTTTTAATGATTTATTTATATGGACGTGAATGTTTTAAAATGTTAATTACCTTCAAAAGATTCAAATTTTTATGGGAAACTTTGATTAAAAAAATTAGATTTTAAATTTCTTCTCTTATATGTGCGTGAATTTGGAATAATTATTTTAAAGAAAAAGGGGTATTTTTCTCTGATATTTTTAATGATTTTATTAGATTATTTTAATCTATGTCAACATCGTTTATTGGACTTTATGATTAATTGAGGTTTATTTATTTTGATATAATCTTTTTTATTGTACTGAAGGGTTTATGATATGTTTGATTGTGGATGTTCTATTTTGACACCATTCGCGGTTTATGGTTAAATTATTAACATTTTGTATGCTAGTTTTAATATAAATGTTTATGTTATGTTTTACCACTTTCATAAGAGGAATACATTGGACTTAGTAAGTGATGAGTGGGTCCCTCTATAGTCCCTCAATACATTCATAGTTCCCATGAGAAAAAATAGTGTCTTGGCATAAGGCCTTGACAATATTGTTATGTATGGTCTTGGTACGAGGCCTTTATGCTATGGTTTTGTAAGGTCATGGAACATGTCATTGAAGGTATGGTTACGTTGTCTAGAATTATGCATCCCCTCATTATGAGATTAGTTAGTGATATTAGATGTGAATATTTTACTAGTAGAATATCCATGTGAATATTTAAATGTAATTATTTGATTTATTCTTTCTAAATTATGTTGAAGATTATGTTTAAAAGGCTTGTGTTTTAGTTTTATATATTACCATTAATGTTTATGCTTATTTATGAAAGATTCTCCTTTATTGTTTACCCTTATTGAGCAGCTGAGCTCACCACTTTATTATGTTTTATTTTATCATGATTCTAAGATGTATATTATGATTAATATGTAGGGTTAATCGAGGATAATTATGGAATTCTTGAAGGATTATCAATGTAATATTTTCTATTTTTAATTGTAATGTAAAGTTCACGTATGTAATCTACTTCACAAGATTGCTAAAATAATCAATATTTTAGGATTTAATTCCTTGTAATAATGAAAATGTATTAAAATAATGCACCGACTCCAGACTTCTAGGGTCAGGGCATTATAGTTGGTTTCAAAATAAGTTTATCAACAACCTTATAAATTATATTTAGAAAACATAGATTAGAAAACATAACCCAATGAATGAATTTGAAGATAAGTGTATGTATAAGATATCATCCTTTAGATTTGGTAATGGATAACCTAGGTTAATCCAGTGGAATTATAGATCGAGAAGAATATGAAATCATTTAGAGATTCTATAAGTTATTCTTTGTGACTGTATCACTATGGTTAATGTTTCTCACTTTGTGCTTTGAGTTTTGGTCAATGGTCAGAATCAGTATGGTTATACATGAAATGGTTATAATAATGATGATGAAGTGATTAAAAAATGAAAATTAAATGAATAGGTATTAAGGAATATGATGTTGAAGCATAGTTAATGGTTTAAGAGTGAAGTTGAATAATTAAGGTTATTTTTTATTTGGATTAAAGAATTATTTAATCATTTGTGCTTAGGATATGTGAATCATTTGATATATAAGGATTGTGTTGTAGTACTTCTTATTTAAGGATTTGAAAGCATAACAATTTTCATTATTTATTTAAAGGTGATCAAATATTTGGTATGTGATAATAAGAGCTACATTACATTGTTTAGGGAATCTGATGTTAAGATTGATTTTGGAAATTTAGAGACCTTTTTGGACAATGAATTTGGATGGTTTTATTTTGGTCGAGTTTTAAAGTAGTAATGGGATAAGTTGAACATTGGATATTATGGTTTGATGTTTAAGTATGATTCAATGTATAATATGTGCTAAGATTTTTTTGGTTTTAGTAAACATTTATTGGATTAATGAAATACTAATGGACTATAAGATTCATTAAAAGTGACTCATTCATAAAGAACCATCTTGAATATTGATTTCCTAGTGAACACAATGAAGTGATAATAGATCTAATCACAACCAAAGGATTACATTAATACATGAATGAAATAAAGTAATTTTTATTGAGTTCTTATTTGGAAAGTAAAATAATCTCTTAACTCTATAAAAAAAGTATCTAAAAAAATGTTTTATCCTAATACCTTAATTTTTTTTGAATCGATGGTATTTTAAATCATCATAGATTTAGAGCTTTAAGGCCCTCAATTTTCTATTGATTTTCCACTTGTCTATGATTGATGACCTCAATAAATCCCTATAAATATTTACATTTTTCCTCCAATTACATATCTCTACTTTCCACTAATGTGTTCATATTCTAAATCCTAATTTTGCGACACCCTTCACATTTAACTTTCCCTCTTATTAAGAGTATATTTTAGTAACCCTGTCTCCTTTGTGAGTTTTACATAAAAGTATTTTTTTAGTATCACCCTTTTTTTGAAGTGAAATTTTATATTATGAGGAAACAATTTATTGAATAAGGGTATAATGTAACACCCAAAGATTTCATGGTATGTTATCTTTTTAAATAAATTTGATAGATTGC
Source organism: Viscum album (assembly GCA_963277665.1). NCBI lineage: Eukaryota > Viridiplantae > Streptophyta > Magnoliopsida > Santalales > Viscaceae > Viscum > Viscum album. The sequence continues at coordinate 1,719,673,960 of OY728132.1, forward strand.
GTTGCTTTCAACACTGAGTCTGAGCGAATCATGATCTATCAAACTAGACATTTAAAAAGAAATTATGAATATAATTATCCACATTATGAAATTTATATATTTTTTTTTCAAAATAGGCATAATTTTTTAATTAAGAAGATCAAAATTATATTATTGTGACTTTTGTTTGTATTTTTTCTAATTTTTTTTATTTTTTGATTCATAGTAAAAAACACTACATTGTTGTTAAAAACTGACTTATTAATTTAAATAATTATTTTACATTAAATTGGTTTTAAAGTAAAAAATAGATAAATAATACATATATTAATCCAATGTAGGTCATTAGAATCATTTTTATAATATAATTATATATAAAAAATTTTAACTTTTGAACATCACTTTTACCTGCCTTCTAGTCACATTTGCGTTGTTAGTATTAAATGTAATTTTACAACTTCTATGAATTTAATTTTGAAAAACAGACATATATGGTTTTAATAAGTATAAAAAATATTGTCCAATACTATCAAAATATTTTTTTGAATGAAAAATTTAGTAATTTTATTTTTCCACGATTAAAGGTAAATAGGAAATTAAAGGTAAAAATAACATAATATTTTTACAAATTTACCCTAACACTTGTACTTATTTAATTTAATGAATGTATTTCGACCAAAAGTATCCTTGGGTTGATTTTGTGACCACTTGGAGACACATGGATGACATTAATATATTTATAATATTATATTTAAAGAAAATCCAATTTTGTTATACTTTTGTTTTTAACAAGTAAAATATTTTTAATATGTGATTATATAAGTGATATGGTCAACTATAAATAGTAATTAAAAATATAAAATTATTACCTACATTATGGTAATTTATTTATAATTTTATTAAATAAATAATTAATATAAATTGTGACACAATGATGATGTATTAATTTATTTATTAATAGAAGAATCAAATAAATGATATTCATAATATTAATACAAATATACTTTCTGTGTGTTAATATAATCTATTATTTTTATTTATAAAGTGTAAATATTAGTAATGTTTTAGAATTATTGGTTGAAATATATTTTGTTGATTTGATTTAAGAAAAAATACTAAATAGTGTCAAAATTAACATTTAAAATATGTTTTTTAAAAAATAATATATTATTAAATGATATAAAATTTTAAAAAAACTATATTAAGGTCAATTGACTAGGATAAATTTAATTATATCACAATGATTAATTTTTAATCATTTAATGGACACTTGTCCCTGAAAATGACAGAGATATTATTAAAATTAAAGAATGTGACAAAGTGTCACACTCTCATTTCTTATAAGTTAAATTATTTTAATATTGAATAAACTGGAGATAAATTCGATCATTAATAGTCTATGGAAAGATAAAATAATTATATAAATAATAATAATTTATTTATAATTTTTAGAGACTAAATAATTACTATAAATAATGACACAATAGTGAAGAAGTAATTATTTTATTATTAGAAATATCAAATAAATGATTTCAAAAATATTAAAATAAATATAATCAAACATAATTGAGGTGATACAAAAATTTTCTAGGAGACTATAAAATTTTAGGAGTGTATTTAATTGTTTTTTTGAAGTTATTTTTCTGTTTGGATTTTATTTAATGTCAAACTAATGAATAATGTCAGAATCGACACTATTGATATTTTATAAATATCAAAATTTAATAAATTAAATAAAAATAATAAAAATATTTTAAAATTAAAAAGTGATAATTATAAGGTATAAAATATCATAGTGTCAATTTATGGTCAATTTAAACCATATAAGTAAATATTTATAACCATTTAATACTTAAAATATTATTACCACAATTAAAATTAAATAGATTAAATAAGGATAAATAAAATTGATAAGGATTAAAGTAAAATCAAAAAATTTATAAATATTATTTATTGAGAGGATTTCAACCCGTCCTCATATAATCTTTAAAATAATTTACTTTGGATCCATTTTTAATAGAAAATTAATTTATATTAATTTAATATTTTGAGAGTTTCTTAAAGTTCTCCTCACTTCTCTTATAAAAGGGAACCTATCCTTCTCTTTTATTCACACCTCTAAACCTTTTTAGTTCATCCAAAACCTACCAATTTGTCCCCAAAACTTCACTCAGTTCATCCCATCAGCCATTATTTGGGTAGAAATCCAACCTAAGGAGTCCTTTTGTATAAATCAAAAGGAGACACTTGAAGAAGAGGTAATTGTTTTACGAAATCTTTTAAATTCATTATCTTCTTATACTTATACTAACTTGTTTACATACTAAATTAATAAATCCATCATTTAATATATTTTGAGATTTTATTATGATTATTGGAAAACCATATTCCTCCTTTTACCTATCTTACAAAAAAAATATCACTATGTGTGCGTACGTACGACTTATCATCTCCACAACGTGGTGTAAACTGTTTTTCCTCACTAATTGATTTAAATGGGTATAATGATGAATATAGTGGATGTAAATAACAAATATGACCTGATATTGATTCTTTATAATTAACCTACCATCCATTTACTTACATGTTTTCCATTAAAGAAATGATACCATCACTCGTGTGTAGGTACGACTTACCGTCTCAATAACGTGATGGGATTCATCTTCCATGTTAACAATTCAAGAATGATTTTAAAAACATATATAATGAATAATTATGAATTATATAACCTAATATTTTTATTTGAATAATATATATATACATATGTTTTATTCACTTCCATTCAATACAATAAGAAAACGAAAACAACGTTCATGCATACGTACGACCTACCATCTCCATGAACGATGTATTCCATTTCACGTATCTATATATTGTATATGTTTATATCATGAATATATATTATATATAAGTCCTGTTTTATGTACTAGAAGTAATTAAATCATGATTTGAGTAATATGAACAAGAAAAAAAGTCAAGACACGTACGGTAAACAAAGCAATTGTTACCCAAAATGTTTCTTTAAATTACAATTGTTAATAAATGGGTAATATAAAGTACTAAATTAATCCTATATTATATCATAAATATTATTATGATTATGGTAGAAGTTAATAATATGTTTAAAACCATTATATTGGAGTTTCAGACACGTATAGAGAGTATCAGACCTAAGGTAAGGGTTAATTCCACAATCCCATTATTATCCGAGATTATTTACGCGTAAGTATTTAATGGGTCATATTTATCATCCATGTCCATGTTTCTTAAAAAAAATTTCAAAATGATTATTTTTATGATTTTATGTATAGGAATTTTTAACTAAAACATCATTTTAAATGTTTTAAATATATATTATTCTAAATCATCATCATTAATGTCCATGTTTTCAAAATGGTTTTAAAGATTTATTTATATGGACATGAATGTTTTAAAATGTTAATTCCTTTCAAAATATTTAAAGTTTTATGGGACACTTTGATTCAAAAATATATTTTTAAAATTCTTCTTTTATAAGTGCGTGGATTTTGAATAAATGATTTCAAAGAAAAATGGTATTTATCTCAAGATATTTTAAATGATATCATTATATTATTTTCATGTATGTCAACATCATTTGTTGGAATTTATGATTAATTGAGGTTGATTTATTATGATACAATCTTCTATATTGTATTAAAATGTTTATGATATGTTTGACTGTGGATGTGATATTTTGATATCATTCATGGTTTACGGTTAAATTATCAACATTTTGTATGATAGTTTTAATAAAAATGTTTATTTTATGCATTACCCATTTCATAACAGGAATGCATTGGACTTAGTAAGTGACAGGTGGGGCCCTCTATAGCCCCTCGATGCACCGATAGGTCTCATGAGACAAACTAGTGTCTTGGCACGAGGCATTGAAGGTATGGTTATGTATATTCTTGGCATGATACCTTGACAATATGGTTATTTATGGTCTTAGAACGAGGCCTTGATGATATGGTTATGATATATGTCATTATGAATTCCATCATTATGAGATTAGTTATTAATATTACATGTTAATATTCAACTAGAAGAATATCCTTGTGAATATTTAAATGTAATTATTTGATTTAATCTTTCCATATTATACTGAATATTGTGATTAAAAGGCTTGTATTTTAGTTTTATACATTGCATTAAATATTATGCTTATTTATGCAAGCTTATGCTATATTGTTTACTCTTACAGAGTATCTGAACTCACCCCTTTATAATGTTTTATTTTTCCAGTACGCCAAAATGTATATTTTGATTAATATACAGGGTTATTCTAGGAGAATAATGACTTTCTTGAAGGATTATATATTTTTTATTTTATGATTTTAATTGTAATGTAATTTTATGTATATAATTTATTTTCCAAGAATTATAAACTGATCAGTCCTTCAGGATTTAATTCCTTGTAATCATTCCAATGTAATAATATAATACATCGACTCTGGGCTTCTGGGGTCGGGGTGTTACACTTTTGATAGAAACCTAAGGGTTAGGGTTGACATGTGGTTCGATTTCTTCAATTTTAGGGTGTGTGGATTGTCTATTGGGGTATATTCATCCTACTCCCAATTTTTTTCACATCCTCACATCGTTGAAGTAGGGGTTTCCATATATTTTCTTTTCGACACATTACATTTGATTCATGACCTTTCCTAAATGGATTTTAAATGAATTTTTATTTCATGTGATATGTTAGTGTTAATTGATTTGGGGTTTTCATGATGGAAAATTGGTGGGAAATGGATATCATAGAGGTTCTTTAATTATTGATTTATGTAAATGCACAGTAGGTGTTTTAAAAAATGCCAATCGATCTTATAAAGTGAAATTGGGTGATTTGTGTGATGTTTTCCCTTGGGTATGTTTTGGAAATGTGGTTGGGTTTTGAGTTAGGTATTGTATGTGGAATTGGGTGAATTTATGGTGTGATGCTTATGTGTGGCATGTTTTGTTGTTTTAAAAGTAATTTATGTTCCTTTTAAAAGGTTTTTTTCAAGGTTATTTGAAGTGAACATGTGTTGGAAGATGATTTTCTAAAAGAAAGTGTTTGTGTTTCAAGTATGTTTCCATATTTTGATTTATAAATGTGTTCAATGGTTTGTGGGTAAGGTTTGAAATTTGTTTTTAAATGACTTTGAGGTGTGGATGTGTATAAATTTTACTTTTTCAAAAGAAATGGACCTATTTGTATGTGGGATTATTTGTTGTGCACCATTAATGGAGTTTGCAGATTATACATGCGATATGATAGTGTTTTAAAAATGGATTTAGTGTGAGTATAAATTTTAGAGGGAATTTTCACATGGGAATAGTTGGATTTCATGTGTTCTCTTCTTTTTATGTTTCCAAGTGGGTTTTATAAATCGTGCATTTGGTGGAGAAATGTGTTTCCAAAGGGATTGGGTGTGAATATGAATTTAAAAGAACATTTGACTATAGAAAATTGTGGTTTCCATGTGAGATTTCATTGATAGATGAAAGTGTTTGTGAAAGAAATGAATTTTTCATGTGTGCGTATTATATTTGACATCTCTATATATCATATGAGTTTCATCTTAGTTTTATAAATGACTTGGAAATGAATTTTTAAATGTTCTTGTGTTGAAAATGTTAAAGGCCCAGTTGGCATTTTTTATTGTCTTTTGAAATATTGGTTTTGATGTGACGTGATGTGAAGACCTGATTGGAACCTTGTGATGTTTTATAAACTGGTTTTAAAACTCATGTTATGTGTGGGCATGTTGGGTATTTTGGCATGTTTTTTAAAATGGGTTTAAAAATTGGGTAGCATGAGGCCCGATTTGTATTTATAAATGATAAGAAAAGTTATTTTTAAAAATCAAATGATGTGACAACCTAGTGGGCACTTTTTTATGGTTTTTTGTGAGATGGGAACCTTTAAGGAGAATTATCTATAGTGAGGTACATCAAATAGGTGGTTTCAGTTTTTGTGGTAGGAAATTGTAGTGGCGGTGGGTTTTATTGAGCTATGCATGTGAGGGACTCCCCATTTTATTATGTACTATTATAATAGGATTATTGGGAATTATATATAGGGTCTAGTAACTATTTCTTGTTGACCCCGATTAGACGGGATGGATCCCCCTAGATTTTCTGAGAGGCTAGGTGGTAAGTGCCACTAGTGAGGCTAGTTTAGAGTAGCCAGTTGATTATAGACCATGGATATGCACATATTCTAGTTGGTGAATCGTAAATGAGTACATATAGGGATTGCCTCATGATATTTTCAGAAAATACTCATGATTACTTTATGTATGTTCTGTTTATTTTTCCTATATTCTTAGATATTATATTTTCTTGTTTTGTATTCTTTATATTCAGCATGTATACTGTTTTCTTTATTTTCAACATGATGTTTTATTACTTAGTTTGGACTCTACTTTGGGTATTGGGGTTAAAAAATAGGTTTGGTAATGTGAAACCATTTTTGAAAAAAAAGGTTGTGTGTGATATTTTAAAAAGGTAATTTTTGGAAAGTTATGTTTGGTTATTTAAAATGATTAAAAACCTGTTTTATGATTATTTTTCAAACTAGTGTTTGTGTAATGTTTTAGGAAAGTAAATGCAAAGACTATATGGTGGTCACCTATTTAAATGATTAAGCTCACACCCTAATTATTCCACTCAGTGATGGTAGGATTAATATATTTTTTAGGTTAAGGTGTCCAGTTCAATTTTCACTAGAGAAGGATGGTCTTATGGTTGGTGGTGACCAAGAGGTCAGGTGGAGATCATGTTGCATGTTTTGGTTTTGGGTTTTTTTCATTTCTGTGTTTTCAGCTACTATATCTAGATCAATTGTGTATCTACTTATATTTATTTATTTTTTGTTTATTTATATAATCTCTATTTGGTTTATTTCATCCTACTTTTATTTGGGATAATTAATTCCCATTATATTATTTGATGCCTGACACTAGTTGAAAACCCATGGGGATCGGGAATGCCCTTTATACCAAATATCGGACCCGATTGAGTGTCAGGTTGGATGGAATCCCAACTTGGTACATGACACAATTAATTGGATCCCTTCACCCACATGCGAGTAAAATCTTATGTGAGGATGTATCTTCTAGGTGATTAGAGGTGGTCTGATTCTAGGAGATGAGGAAAAACCAATCAAGGCGATACATGAGAGAAAATGAAGAAATCCGTATCATGAAAAAAATTATGGTTCAATGTGTGTTTTCCCCTAGGGTTAAGGGTTAGTTTATCATCCTCTAGATAAAATCAGGGGCCAAGGAATACCTAAGAGTAAGTAATGAGGTGTTACAACCTCCCCACCATAAAAAATTTCCCCCTAGAAATCCTATCATGGAGTTTCCATATTGAAGACATGAGGTCACTACTCTCTCATCAGTGCCTCACACACCCAAATATCATGAGAATTGAAACCATTTTTCTATAACACACTGACTAAAGTTTTCATTCTCTCAAGAAGTACATTTTTCTAAGAATCAACAATCCTGAATGGATGATCAGTCATGGATAAATCAAACTCAAAATCGATGCCATTTGAAATTTCATAATCAAATCATTTGAAATCGAGGTTTTATAAATCAAATTAAAGATATTTAAAAACAATTAACCAATTCAAGGTTTCAATTTCATATAAAAATATCAAATAGAACCACTTACGTTTAATCATGGAATCAAACGACCAACACCCACAATGAAAAATCCAATGAAAATCAAAGGCAAAGAAGATATATGGATCAAATATAGTATCAAGATTTAACAAGACAAGGATTGAATCCATTGAAATAGATTTTGGTAATGTCCCGACCTATCTCAACACTAATACGGTGGCTGGAATGGTTGCCGCATGACCTCAAGCGCATCTCACCATACGCTAGAGGCTACCAATGAGAAAAGAGGGTCTCTGGAGGTGATAGTGGGGAGACTATACCCTCTTATTAAATTTTTATAGTATTACAACAGAGTAAATTATAATAAACAATGGAAGTAGTAAATATCAATGATTAAACAATGGAAGATAGATTCTTATATTCAATTTCATAAAAGTGGCCAACACCAGTTTACAAAATAGATGAATACATTACATACTAATAATACATATATGAAAGTAGTAAGTAGTAAAAAATATTTCCCAATACAATACAAAAAACAAGGTAAAGGATGAAAAACCCCATGGGCGATCTCCTTGAGATCCAACTAGGTCCTTTGATCCAAACTCCAGGTATAACCAACACAATAAACAAACTACATCCTACAAATATAAGGTCTACTCAGGTACCAAGGGTACCTTAGAAGGGATTGAGATATAAATCATAGGAGGTAGAAAACCACCTATGTCTATCCCAATCATGACAGTGTAATATAAATTAAATAGTGTGCAGGTATAGAGTATTATAACAGAAAAAATAAATTTACATCACCCATCTTGGTTCCTATGAGACACCTAATGACTAAACCTACTTTAGTCCTTAGATGGTGTCTAAACATGTAACCAGTTCATTAACTGGTTATGACTAGTTTATAAATAAGTCACATGTTAATAGTAGAGAACATTCCAAGATGTAATATGGCAACCTGTAATGATATCTACTAGTGAATTCCCAAGGTAACAACCAAGGTAGAGTAGACCTCAAGGGTCGCCAACTCAGTAATAACGGTAGCATGGCTAAGGGTAAGATTGTAATAAAAGGACCGTAGTTCAACTCATTTCACAATAACATTCCTACCGAATCCAAGGTGAAAATCAAAGGTAAAATGGGGCTAAGCCATGAATGGGACCTATGGTATTTAACCATGAAATATACTTTTCAATGATGGATCCAAGGAGTGTATTGAAGGAATCTTTTAATATGATGTGAGGGATCCTACAGTATCATACTAATCATCCTAGAATAGACAAGGATCATGATCTAGGTTGGTCTCAACCTAAAAAACTTGTATCCTTGAATCAGAATGGGTTTCTCCGGTGCTCAAGGCATTCCCTGATGAGAATTCAAGGTGAGGTCGATTCAGGACATTCCTTTATGATAATGAGGACACTTAATATTTTATTTGGTTCAATAATTTCCATTAATTAGTGAGATAAGGCCAAGTATCATGTAACCATTTAATCAATTCATAATTTATTAATAAGTCCATTTGTTTCAAGCCTTTCCTTTCATTTGTAGGATAAGGCCAAGTAGCTTGCAACCTATATTAAATCAATTTAAGGCATATTTAATAATTAAGGTTCACTACGCTACCATCCATTAATATGGTAAGGGGTGCTATGAAAATTAATTCTATTATTCATTTTTAACTTGAGTCCATACATGTAATTCCTACATGGGAATCCATGTACCACCCAAGGTATAAGTATGATAAACCATTGATTCTATTCATGACATTACTAATTGGGAATCCATGTGTCACCCAAGGTGTTAATAGAATTCAATACATTCAAAATAATTTAATAATCTCATTTTAAGGTTAATCACCATGAATTAACCATTTCAATTAATTCAAATCATTCAATTTACCAGTGCATGTCAATTGTATTTATATGGATCCATTAGCCACTTAGGAGGTGTCAAAGGAAAAAGACAATCACCTACACAAGTAATTCCAATAAAAAACTAGAAAATCACTTAGAAGTTACCTTGGTTCTTTAATCATTTAAATAGAGAAACTCAGTGTTTCTAATGCGCTTAGGTCCATGTCCTTAAATTTCCATATTTCAAATGTAACATCAAGACAATAATGAAATATCAATACAACAATCCAAAAAATCATAAAAGTCTATTTACTACTTTTATCTTGAAGACAACACACCTTCGTTGGAGGGGTTTCATAATAAAATCATGATATTTATTATCACACAAATAATTTATTACATTTATCATTTTAAATCATGAAACAAGCTAAATTCACATTTAAGAGGCAGTTAATCTAAATACTTCACTGCATGAATTAAATTAGTATAGAAGATAAAAAATAAGTTTATTAATGCATTTATAAAATTTTAGGACATGGAAATGGAACCTACATCTAGGTGTAATTTATTTAATATCTTTCACTTGACAAAAAAGGTAGAAAACACTTTTAATCAGCCCGTACTCTCATGCACATACCTATATATGTACATATATATCCATAATATAATGCCCGTATTCCCTATGACATGAGGGAATACATACATGGAGGACACACACACACAGAGATATATATATATATATATATTATATACATACCTTAATTATATGCCTAAACACCCTCAAACATTGATTAAAACTCACTACAACATATCCTAGAATCCAAAAAACGTAGCAGCAAGGTTCGACACACCACAAATAAAAGACCTGGGACCCATAAACACTATAAGATGCTAAATTGGAGGGTGTGACAATTTTTTTTGATACAAACCCTTACCTCAAAACATTGGTGGCGAACCAAAACACCCAAACCACCCCACCTTCAGTGGCGATTGTCAAAAAACACACAAGTGAGTCCCAATGGACCTTCCGCACCATCCTAAAACAGAAGAAACACAAAAAACCAGATCATCCTTCAAACCCTAGATTCAGTCAAACTCTATAGGGAAATGGAGAGGCCAAAAAACAGCCAAAAACTAGATGGATAAGGGAGGAGGAGACTCACCATGAAGGATCAACCAAGAAAATTTGAGAAAATAGATAGAAATCAAAGATTAAAGGAGGTGTAGAGGATGGACAACGTGCATCAAGGGGGAACCCCCTTTGGGGTGCTGCGTGATGTGAGTTGAGTAAGAGAGGGGTGAGGGAGAGTGTTTAATGTTTTATTTTATCTTTAATTTAATTTAATTAAATATGATTTTTTAATACTGGTCTCGATACACGGTTTTGGCCACATAGTTTAACAAATCTTATACCATCCATGCACCCCCTTCGGGATATTTGGGGTACCCCACACGGGCCGGCCTCACGGTTTGGAAAACTCTACACATCCCATGTAGACACCTCTTTCCACCTGCATCCATCCGTATGATTTTCATACAATGGACCACATGGTTTCAGAAAAACCATGTGCCCATTGTAGACCCTTTAAAACTTTGAGTTCCTAGGTTTGGTTCCCCTGAAACTCCTCAATCCACCTAAGAAACTTCTCAGACCCTCACAAATCCCCAAAACATCACTTATAATCTCTCCAACTCTCAAAATAAAATTCCAAAGCACGGTGTTAAAAATGACCCATTCAGTAAACTAAAAAGCTAAAAAACCACCATATTTTTGTCTCGTTAAAAGAAACAGGACTATAATATCCACAACTTAAAACTTCTCATCCCCAAAAATCATTTAGAAACCATGAAAACATCTCCCAACTTATGAGGGTTGTGAAGTTTCATTCAAATGGTTGCATTACGTTTCCAAAACCCAACTCACCATTATGAACTTCTTATGAATTCTGTACTTTAAGCCCTTATGACCCTAGATAAAGATCACTTTCCAACTAGAACAACAAAACATTGATTACCTACCCCCATTAAGAGAGATATGTGATCATGTCATTGTCTCGATATATATTTGACCGATGGTGCTCCCCAACATAGGTCTTAACTAATTAATGGGGTTCAAATCCAAGCCATGGTACCTCCACTATCATAATTTCTATACAACACACACCTATAAGTGTCCTAATGATGCTCTTAGTGATATTTCATTAAAAAGGAATGGTCAAATCCCAATTGACCTAGAATAAACAAGTAACATAATATTTCTCATAAGACACTTCAACCCTTGAAACCACATTTTCATTCACTAATAAATGTGCATTAAAATGGTTCCTTATGACCGTGAACATTGAATAAGAGAGAGAGAATGAGTCGAGCCACATGGATGACTTATCTAAAAGGTGTTCAGCTTAGGTGGCTGGTGCAATTCTAAAGAAATAGTTGGAGTTTGTGAGTTCGACCAAGGCATTTCTATCTTGGAACCCAGGAATCACTAAGTACATAAAAATATTTGATAAGAACCATACGTCATCATGTAACACCAATAAAGATCACCCATCAAGCTCAAAAACTTTTAAATATTTAGTGAAGCGTAAGAACAATGTTCTCTTAATTAATCTAGGAGGACGTCAAGATAGGGGACATGCTCATCACTTTAGAAGAGTACACTAAGAGGATTGAAATAGTTTCCAATCAAACACCCAACTAGTGGAAGGGAAAAAAGTTAGACCATAACTGGTTGACTTCAAGGAAGAAGCTTGGATTCATCTACTGATGCACTAAAATTTAACTAAACACATGATTTTACTACCCTAAGGCATTTCATGTTCATTATAACTTTACCACCAAAGTCTTTCTCCCAACCAATGATGTTTCTCAAGGGTTTCCTATGCCCCCAACCTCATCAATGTCATACTGCCAAGAAAGAACCTATATTTATAAAACCCAACAACCAATGGCATTCTAAGAAAACCAGCCATTTTTCAATGGTCTCTCTTGTTTGTGTTCCTTCTACATGGAAGGACACATTTACAACATTCAAAATGACACTCTCCACCTTGGGAGTGTCCTAGTCGAAAAAAAGAAAAACTAGCCGCTCATAAGCATGCTAGGTCAAAACAACATAAACTACCATGTGATTCTCCTCCGAGCCATGATCATAGTGGCAAACATAAAATATGGTCAAAGAAATGAGATTGTCATGTCAAAACACCCGAGTCTTCCAAAATCTAACCTAAGCATTGAGATGAAACTGATTATTTAATTCCAAGTCACTATACTACTGAGATGATCTTTGACCTCACTGAATAACATAATAAATTTATTTTAGAGATGCATTTCCTCGTATGACCATTATCCTTGACGACACCATGACTAGTCATCCATTTTTAAGAGGAAGAAAGGGACAAAATACCTACGAATTGTCCAAACATGACCGAGTTATGTCTAACCTACTGAAAACAAGAATTACCTGATTCTCAAACACAAAATAAGGTCAAGAAATACATGACCACCCACCCAAACAAGGGTGTCACTTTAAAACTGAAATTCATACTTAGGGCAGAGACACCAAAACAACTACAAAAGTCCGGAAATCTCATGGTAGAAGTAAGGAATTTAAATTCTATGTGGGATACCTACTATAGGCAAGCCCCTTACGAAGTATAATTGTCAATACTAACACTGGGTCATGCCGAACAAAAGTCACTAGGCTAAAAAAGATGACCATATAAGCCATTAATAAAGGTTCCATTCCAAGGAAACTCAAAGAAGCTTCAACTACCCTTAAATGAGGGTTTTAAATAGGGGACACCATTACAAGTTCCATTTCCAAGCCCTTTATATATAATCATAGTTAATATTTAATCATCAAAGGATTTAATCAATGCATCAAATACCATTTTTTTAAAACAAATCACATGGTACTTGATTTTAACCAACACCCCAAGGGAAAAACTGGAAATTTTTATAAAACTCCCTTTTTAAGCATTTAATATTTATTAACATCCTGAAATTAAATTGGAAATTTAGCATCTAAAATCATTTTTAACAAATAAAGTGACCTAAAAGGGTCATATTTTAACCAAAATGGATTCATAAAAATGAAACCCAATATCAATATTCAAGTCATTAAAACTTCATACAACCATATTTGGTCATCTCATACTAACATTCCCCAACTAACCTACTTGGGTCCAGTTTCAAATTTAAGCATTTAACCAATTCATTTCAAGTTAAAACTAAACTAAATTTACATTTATAAACCTGTCAGGGTACTATATTCTATTACATTTAATATGGGTTTCCATTTCACAATTCATGTAGTGAAAATAAACTTTATGTATTGAAAATTTCCTCCCATTAATTGTAACATGCTCATATACAACGATCCAGTCATATGGGTAGCTATCTACCAATCTATAAAGCACCCATACAATTTATAGTTTGGCATTTGTATCCCTTTAGTTAAAACCAAATTACTTTAGCATTTTAATTATCGCATCATTTTACAATGTTTGAATACATGGGTTACCTTTTTCTAGATATATGGCACCCATACACATAATAACTGAAAACATTCTTCCATAGTAACTACAACCAATAACATATCCCAAGTAACCATTTACATATATCAAAAAATTTCACTACAATTATCTAACAAATAGATACATGCTGAGATAAAAAAAATGCTATAACGATCCATAAAGACATAATTTATGCTAATTAATTACCACAATAGGTATAAATCTAAGCATGTCATAGCACTCAAGGCTTGAAATCCAATTACCAAGAAAACTAAAATGCAAAAACATGGCATCAAATAATGAATGGCATGTGAATATCCTATGTGCATATATGATGCATTCAATGCAGTTTCCTTGCCGTATCAGGCCAAGGGAAAAATTCCACAAATTCCATAAATCATATGCAACAGAAAGAACACCAGTCACTTAAGGCGAAATAAAATAATATGTAACAACAAAAAAAATAATCAATTATCCCAACCCTGGACACTTGGTTATTTACCATATGTGGGGTGATCATTCCCAAATATGACTACTAACCAAGAATCGACACATTTCTAGTCTCCTATATACGAACCCAAACCATAATACTAGGAATAATTAACCCCTTTGATACCACTTTGTAACATCCCAACCCAAATCACCACTAATACAATTTCCAGAATGATATCTACATGACCTCAAGCATGTCTTCACGTAAACCAGAGGCTTATAACTAGTAGAGAGGGTATTATAAGGTGATAGTGGGGAGACTATACCATCTTATCCGATTTTTGCAATGGTATAACAGAGAAAATAAAAATCAACAACGGAATAAGTAAGTATCAATGATTATGTAGTGTAAGAAAAAATTTTATATTCAATTTAATAAAACTAGACAATGCCAGTTTACATAATAGACAAATTCATGAAATACTAATGACACATATATGAAAGTAGTAAATAGTACAACATGATTCCTAATACAATACAAAAAACAAGGAAAAGACAAAAAATCCCCACAGGTGATCTCTTTGATCATCTCGATCTCCTACTCGGTCCATCACTCCTAACTCTAGGTATTTGCAACACATCATGTAACCTAGGTCCTAAAAATATAAGGCCTACTTAGATACCAAGAGTACCTGAGCAGGGTGTGAGATATAAACCTCAGTAGGATAGAACCCACCGGTGTATAGACCAATCCTGTCAGTGTAATGTAAATTAAATAGTGTGCAGGTATATAGAATTATAATATACAAAATAAATTAACGTCACCCATCCAGGTTTCTATGAGACACATGATGACTAAACTTGTTTTAACACTTGGATGGTGACTGAACATATAAATAGTTCATTAATTGGTTATTAAAATCTTATAAATAAGTCACCTATTAACATTAGTTAAGGTTCCAAGATGTAACAATACAACCTATAATGATATCTAATAGTGAAGTCCTAAGGTAAAAGCCAAGGCGACATAGACCTCAAGGGTAACCAAATCAGTAATAACCATATCCTAACTAAGTTTAAGAGTGTAATCCAAGTAGAATAGTCCAATTAATTGATCAATAATAAGCCTACCAAATCCAAGGTGATTATCCAAGGTAAAACAGGACTAATTAGTGACTGGGCCCTATGGGCTTTAACCATGGCACCTACTTGTCAATGCTGGATCCAAGGAGTGTATCCAAGGATTCATTTAATACTATGTGAGTGATACTGTGGTTCCATACTAGGAATCAAGGAATAATTAAGTATTGGGATCTTGGTTGGTATCAACTTAAGAAAGCAGCATCCCTGAATTGGAATGGGGTTCCTGAGTGCTTAAGGCATTCCTTGATAAGAATCTAAGGCACACTCGAGTTAGGTGAACTCTGTTTGATAATGAGGTCAATTAATATTTAATTTGGCTCAATCCTTTCCTATAATTTTTGTGATGAGGCCAAGTAGGATTCCACCATTTAATCAATTCATAATTTTTCAATAAGTCCATTTGGTTCAATAATTTCCTTTCATTAATGTGACAAGGCCAAGTAGTTTGCAAGCTCTATTAATTCCATTTAAGAAATATTCAATAATCAAGGTTTAGTTTGATACCTTCCATTAACATGGTAAGGGGCACTACAGACATGAAAAATGTAATTAATTTATGAACTTGAGTCTGTTTATGAGATTCCTACATGGTAATCCATGTATCACCCATGGTATAAGTATGAAAAACCATTGATTCCATCCATAAAATTCCTACTTGGGAATCCATGTGTCACCCAACATGTTAATAACATTGAATACAATCAAAATAATTTAATAATCTCATTTGAAGGTTAATCATCATGCATTACCAATTTTACCTAAATAAACTCATGAAATTTACTAAAGTATGTCAATTGTATTTGTAAGGCTCCATTGGTCACTTAGGAGGTGTCAAAGTAAAAAGGTAATCACGTACACATGAAATTTCAATCTAAAAACTATCCAAGCACTTAGAAGGTACCTTGGTTCCTAAATCATTTAAAAAGGGAAACTTAGTGTTTTTAATTCCCTTAGGGACATGTAATAAACATGACATATTTCAAATGTAACATCAAGGTAATAAAGAAATATCAATACAAAAATACAAGAAATAATAAAAGTATATTTACTAATTTTATCTTGAATAAAACGCACCTCCATTCACTACTATAAAATAGAACTATATCCACAGACCTATAGCCCCAGTTTTATAAGTCCATGGCTATAACCTAGTTTGTAGCCACAATTCTATTAAAAATGTGGCTATATCATAATTTATATCCAAAATTAAAAAAACCATAACAATGTTTTTTTACCATATATCAAGATCCTCCTCCCCACTATCCACGACAATCACCTCCACTACTCCCCCGATCTGTGAATCCTCGAACCCTCAACCTGGGCCTCCTCTCTGTGCACTCCTTCCTGACATCTCTGCTACACTTCCCAGCCAATGGTGTTTCATAGAAGCCTCCCCACACATACGCTCGACTTGCCCCTCCCACCCTTTACCCTATCCACTAGTGAATACTCCTCTTCCCTCAACATTCCTCCTTGCTCACTGTTCCTCCATAGACCAAGTGGTCATGGATTATATCCTCTAAGTTGATTGTAATTTTGGTTTTTTCCTTTCCCACACACTTGGTTTATCATGAATATGTGAAATTTTAAGAATATTTGAAAGGTATTTCAACACTGAGAATCAGAGTTTAGGGGAAATTTTGAATAAGAGTGCCCATGCTGAGCTGTATTTAACTCATCTTGCTCAATTGTTTCTGGGCATTGATAACTTGTTTTGAAATTTATTTGATTTGTCTTGTTTCCTTACGTTTTCAAATATTTACGAGTAAGAATATTGAATGGATTTTATGAAGTGTTTTAAAAATGTTTTCCTTTTCTTCCCTTAGGATTATTACACCTTCTTTTCACAAATTACTTTCTATTCTAGTTTCCATATATGGTTCAACCTTTTATCTATTTTTCTTATCCACTTTCATGATAGTATTAATAAAGGATCTTATGGTAGTTAAAGATCTTAGGGAATTTAAGAGGGATTCAGTGCGATATGGTTGATCTGATATTGATAAGAAGAGGAAAGATAACAAAATCATAGTGATATCAAGTATTTAGAAACTTAGGAGAATAATTTTTATTCTCCACCATCCAGCTGAAAAATTTCATTAGAGTACTCTCAGTGTGGCTGAAGATTCCATAACTAGCATATTTTTCCTAATAGTTTGAAAGAGTGTCACAATTAGGAAGGTGGGATACAGGGGGTGGGGGGGGGGGGTTGTCCAGGGAACGAGAGGGGGGGGGGGTGTGCAGGGATGTGGTGGGATGGGGGTGTCCAAGGGGAGGGAGGGGTGGGGGTGTCCAAGGGGAGGGAGGGGGGATGCAGGTTGGGGAGAGGGGTGGGTTGTCAAGGGGGAGGGCGGGGGGGGGGGGATGTGTAGTGGGGGTGTCTTGGGAAGGGGGGGGGGGCAAGGGGGTGCATGTGGGTCTGTAGGGTTATGGGAGAGGGGGTAGGGCAGGGGGTCTGTAGGGGAAGGTGGAGGGTGCATGTGGGTCTGCTAGGGCAGGGGGTCTGCAGGGTGTAGGGGGGACTATGGGGGCAGTGGGGAGGGGGAAAAGGTAGGGGGAAGGGGTAGGGGGTCTACAGGGGTAGGGGGTTGGTGAAGGATCAGGGGGTGTGGGGGTGCTAGTGTAGGGTGGAGATGTGTAGGGACATGTTATGGATTTATGTACTATTTGTTCATTGCTGGTTATGGATTCATGTATTATTTATCAAGTACAATTGACACACTGATCCCATATATATAATAAGTCATTATATCTCATTTCTTTTCCAACTATTTTCTTATAGGTGGATTCTTATGGTGTCGCCGGTTCTATACAGCAACATCAAAGACAGTGAGTTCCACATCAGATTTGGGTAAGGTTTATTCTGTTTTTATTCTTTGGCCCAATTTTAATTAGGGATTTTTTGATTTTTGGGTTCCTTATATTTTTGTAGTGCCTTTTGGATTTCTTTGAGGTGGATTCGAGTCACCATTGACGAAGTATTACATGTGTATGCATATGTTGGAATATACCTATATAAGTTCCCCCTTTATATATATTCACCCATGGAATTATGAATATATATATTGGGTCTAGGTGTGATTATAAATAGATATGAAAAATACATACATGTGTAAGTGTAATGGGGTATATGCAAGTATAAAAATATATCTAAGGACCCCCTGGTGCATATTTGGACACGAAAATATGTACATAGGGGATCAGTGTCCTTATATATATGTGTGAAGTTTCATATTCATGCAAGAAAAAAAAGGAATATTCGAGTTGTCATTGTCAAAATCAAATGCGCCTTGAGGTTGAGGCTGGGTGACTCTCTTACCCTCTTTAATTAAAGAATGTTTTAAATTGAATTTAGTTGAATTATTAATTCTACATGTTTATCTTAAATTGAAATTATTTAATAAGTGTTGGTTACGATAATTGTTTCTTTTGATAATCAAGTCATAGTTTTGTAATAAAACCACTCCAATAGAGGTGCTCTATCTGTGAAAACTCACAGTGGTATACCATGCTTGAAATTATTAAATTGATGATTTCCTTATACTTGATATCATTGTTAGTCATCAATAAGACATAATACTTGACCCTTTTTATATCTCTGTAGGGGTTGCCCTATTTTTATTAAAATATTTGTTTGAACCAAAACACCCGTTAAGTATTGTTAGACATTTAATATGGAGTTTCCCATAATAACCAAGTCACCACTAAGTGAATAACATTATTTGGATTGTCTTACTCTCTTTTTTGACACTATATTTTTGAGCCCCACGTTAGACTTTAGTGAATACATCAAATATTTCCTCCCTCAAAATGATTCATATAACACATTTTAAGCCCTTTGGTACTAACCTATACAAAAACCACTAGTTCTTAAATACTTCTTGGTTCCACATCTCACAATATTCTTGTTTACTCATCACATAACCACTTTTTACTAGAATTGGGTTCCTCATTCACAATCCAATTCTAGTTGTAGTTGAGCCTAGTCGTTTCCTCATGGGGAAAATACTAGATCTTATGGATAACTAGGGATGTATCCATTTTCTCTCTTATCCTTTCATTGTTTTACTTTTTAAAAATGAACCTTATTGACACTTGGAATTTTTCATTTTTTTCACTGTCCTCATCGCTGACCACCATGACTTGCTCAAGATAATCATGTCATGGAGATCTTCATCGTTTCCCATAGATAGGATTCAAATTTTGAAACTCTGGTTAAAACACCCATAACAACTCCATATTAAATATTTCCATATTTATTATGGATTATCCAAATTCACTAAGGAGTGGTTCATTCTATAGTGAAGGCTTCCATAAAAAATCTTCATTTATTAAAATAAATCAAAGTATTATCATAACTTTAAGAATTATATATTTATCCTTTAATAATGCATGAATCATGGAACTTTCTTCTCCCCATATTCATTTTATATCAATAATATTATGTAAGTGAATTTACTAGTTACAACTGAGTCATTGAAATATTGTATAACCCTACCAAGACAAATCTCATTGTTGGAAACCATATTTTTGAACACAAATCTTAAGTCTTTGATTTTAATTATATTTATAAATAAAAGATAATATCTCAACATTTTTAAAATCTTATATACATCCAAATATTATATCAATTGATACTAATCATTTGTGAAAAATTTGTGATACCACTTGATGTTATTTGTATCTTATTCACAATGAAGCTCTGTTTTCTTTAGATAAGTCTAAATATCTATTATGTTCTCATTTATAACTCCCCCCAAATGATATTTTGAAATAATCATAAACATAATGAAACAATTGTTTTTTATTATATTTTTTCTCTCCCAAAAGATTCTCAATATCCTGAAAATAGTGAGATGATAAAACTTGTTATTATATAAATAAAGAAACATGTAATACATGAATGTAATTACTTCTCCACTAGAGCTATCTCAATATTCTTGGTAGTCCCATACCATTTTAAATGGGGTCTTATATCACTTTTTCATCTTAAATGATGGTTTAATACCTTTGAAACGTTCAAATATAGATTTTACACCTCTTCAACTTTTTATCAGGATCTACTTAAATTTTTATTCATTATTCCAATAAGAAACTCCAAATTTGGATTTAGAAATTTAATGTGGTTGTTTAAAACCACTTATTGAGTAAGATAAAACATAACACCTTTTGTTTGATCCTTATAACAATTTATTATTTTTGTAAAGGCCTATTACCAATTATGATCAGTAATATATCTGCATCATCTTGTTAAATGCATCTCTTTTAGATCACCCACATTGTTTTCCAATATCAAACATATGTGTATTTTTTATCATAGTCACACCATGAATCCATATATTATGAATATATATAGCCCATGTATTATACCTCCACCTTAATCATGCACCATTTCCAATATATATTTGAGTAATTTATTACACGGGGGTTGGGGGGAGTGGGGAGGGGGTAGGGGGAGGGGGATGTCTGTAGGGAAGGGGGAGGGGGAGGGGGCAGGGGGGAGAGGTAGGTTTGTAGGGGGAAGTGGAAAGGGGGTAGGGGGAGGTATGATGTATAGGGGGTGGTCTACAGGGGGTATGCAAGGTAGGGGGATGTCCACAGGGCCGGAGGGAGGGGGAGTGGGGAGGGGGAAGGGGGGATGTCTGCATGGCTGGGGGTGGTCTGTAGGGTAGGGGAGGTCTGCAGGGCACGAGGTAGTCTGTAGGGGGGGTCTGCGGGGGCAGGGGGTGAGGGGGGGGGGGGTATAGTGGGGCAGGGGTGCAAGGGGGAAGTGGAGGGAGGAAAAACTGGTGGGGAGGGGGGGGGGTACATGGGGGTTTGCAGGGCAAGGGAGTGGGGATGGTGTAGGTGGGGTGCAAGGGGGGAGGGGGAATTGGGGAAGGGGTTGAATGGGGGCAGTGGGTGGAGGGAAAACTCACTAGGGGTGGGGGTGGTGCAGGGGGGTCTGCATGGTAGGGAGGAGGTTATAGGTGGGCTACAAGGGGCAGGGGGTGAAAGGGGGAAAGTGGGGGGTGGGAAAACTAGTAGGGGTGGGCCTAGTGTCTCTTTCAAGTAGACCTATGAAATGATCAATTTTCAATTTCCCATCCACCCCAATTCCTTTATATATTATTTTCATCCAATTTTTTTGATGATTTACTTGAACACCTTCCTCTCTTTCACTTAGTCTTGGAAGAAGGACTTGTTTTTATCATTGTATTTAAGATAGAGGTTCCTTGATTTTTTCCCTCCAAGATATTTCCATTTCTAGGATTATTTCAGCTATACTAGATTTGAAATCATGTCACTATCCTCATCCAATTCCTTAAGTAGACAAATTTAATACTCCTTATTTCATCATTCTTCAGTTTCACTATGACCAGGGAGTGGTCTGGAGGATCCCTTGTGAGATTATTAGTGGATTTCTTTGTGTTTTTTCATTGCCTTATAAGTTTAAAAAACATTGATCCAACCTTCTAAATATTCTCTTACTTCCTTTCATGATGTTGCACCATGTGAATTTTCTCCCTGAGAAACTAAAATCTAGAAGACCCTTCAAATCTATGAATCCTATAAAATCCTTTATGGAAATGGTTTCATATGCTAAAACCCCATTCTGTTCTGTCCCAGTGGGAGGGGGGGTTGTCACGGAGGGAGGGGTGTCCAGGAGGAAGGGGGTTGTCTAGGAGGGAGGGGTGTCTAGGAGGGAGGGGGTGTCTAGACGGAGGGGGGGGGGGATCTGTAGGGGGTTAAAGGGGGGGGGGGGGTGCAAGGGGGGTCTTCAGGGGGGGTGAAAGGGCGTCTGCAGGGGTGGGGTAGCGTGATTTTATAATTTCAAAAAACTAGTTACCTCTTAACTACTTGACTCCCAAGGGCATTTTGGTGTGATCAATATCCATTGTGATGTGACCTCTCAAACCTAAAATCCTAAGGAGCATTGAATTTTCATGTCTAAATACTCCATGATGTGACCACAAGTCGGTGCAATCATCTCTATGCGATGTGACCACAATTCAGTGCAATCATATCTCTGCGATGCAACTACCTTTTTCCCCTAATAACTAATTTTTCATTAGGTGTGGACAAATTGTGGTGCGATCAATGTCTTCCCTAAAAAATTTTATTCCCTCAAATAATAAAACCTATTGTCCCACACCAAAAGAACTCAAAATTTCATTGTCAAACCATTGCAATGTGATCTTCATCTAGTGATGGACCAACTCTAGGGGGTTTACAGGGGGGAGAGGGGTCTGCAGGGGTCGGTCCAGGGATGGGGGGTGGGGTCTATCTAGGGAGGTGGGATATCCAGAAGGAGTAGAGGGGGGATTTGTATGGGGGAAGGGGGGGGGGGGGTGAAGGGGGAGTGGGGGTCTAGGTGAAAATTGATTTGTTATTTTTCCTTCAAAAAATCGAGCACCACAATCATAGTACTCTTATGTCTGGGAATTTTATCTTTCACCTTTACCTATCAACCATGGATTGTTAGATCAAAAGAATGGTCCTGATACCTTTTCTATTTTGATATGTTTCACCACCTATCAACCATATACACCTTTGAAAACCAACATAATCGTAGTGGGATTGACCATTTCAGATAGGTAGACTTAATGAGAACCATTGGATAAGGTCTACAATTAATTATATAGCCATAGGGTAAAGATTTTGTTATTAATCATGGTGAAAAATATGTGATATTAAATCATATGGGGTGAATCCAATGACCCCCACCCTGAACTGAGAAACTGGGGCATCGGTGGGGACCTGGTATGGGGATACTAGCACAGGGGGGGGGGGTGCAGGGGGGTCTATAGGGAACGGGGGGGGGGGGGGGTGGGGGGACTGGTAGGGGGAATACTGGGGTGGGGGGGGAGTGGGTTTGTAGGATAGGGGGGATGGTGCAGGTGGAGTTTCTAGGAGGGGTTGTCCGGGAGGGGGGTGTCTAGGAGTGGGGGTGGGGGTGCAGGGGGGTCTGCAGGGAAGGGGAGGGTGAAGGTGGGGTGTCTAGGAGGGTTGTTTAGGGGGGGGGGGGTATAAAAGGTAGTGAGAGGGTGAAATTGAATTGAAGGGGGGGGGGGGTGTCTAGGAGGGGGGGGGGTGTAGGGGGGTTTTAAAGGCTAGGGGGAGGGTGTAGGTGCGGTTCAGGGGGTGTCTAGGAGGGGGTGGGGACCTGGTAGAGGGGATACTGGTGGGTGGGGGGGGGTGCACATGAAGTGCAAGGGGGTGTCCAGGAGGGGGGGGGGTGACAGGGCAGATACTGGTGGGTGGGGGAGGGGGTGTAGGGCAGGGGGAGGGTGTAGGTGGGGTGTCTAGGAAGGGTTGTCCAGGGGCTGTCTAATGGGTGGGGGTGTCCAGGGGATGTTGGGGGGGGGGGGTGTAGGGGGGTCTTCAGGGTAGGGGGAGGGTGCAGGTCGAGTTTATAAGAGGGGCTATCTAGGGGGGGGGTGTAGTGGGTTCTGTAGGGTAGGGGAGGGTGAAAGTGGGGTGTCTAGGATGGGTTGTCCATGGGCTGTCTAGGGGGGTTCCCAGGGGCTATCTCGGGGGGGGGGGGTCTGTAGGGTAGTGTGAAGGTGGGGTGTGTATGAGGGGTTGTCCATGGTCTGTCTAGGGGGTTTTCCAGGGGTTGTCCAGGGGGGGTCTAGGGGGTTGGGGTAGGGGTGTCCGGTGGGGGGGGGGGGCTTGGTGGATGGGGTGTTTAGGGGGTGTCTGGGGGGGGGGGTGTCTGGGGGGGGGGGTGTCCGGGTTGTGGGGGTGAGGGTGTCCAGGGGGATGTCGAGGGGGAAAGGGGTGTCCGGAGGGGGGGGGGGTGTCATGGGGGGTGTCTAGGGGGAGGGGGTGCCCAAGGGGGGTGTCCAAGTGGTGTCTAGGGGGTGTCTAGGGAGGAGGTGGTGTCTAGTGGGGGTGAAAGTGGGGATTGTCCAGGGGGAGAGTGGGGGTGTGCAAGGGGTAGGGGGTGTGCTGAGGGGTCTTTCCAGGGGGAAAGGGAGGGGCTATAGGGGGATGGTGTTTTTTTAAATGAAATTATAAGGCATATAGCCATAGTTTCAAACCATGTCTATAGTCCTTGTGTGGATTAAGGTTCTGCCAAAATCTCAAACTATGGATATAGCCCTATAGATAGGGTTTGAACCATGGTTGTAGGCCTTTATCCATGCTTTGAACTGTGGCTATAGTACTAGAGCCATGGTTTGAATAGTGTCTATAGTCCTAGAGAAACTGTTTGAAACTGGTGCTATAGGTATTTCCCTATATCCACGACAATACTAGCCACGATCCATGGAACTGTGGATACAACTTATATCCACGTTATTTGGGCTTATATCCATGGTTTCAAATCGTGGCTACAACCTAAATTTCTAGTATTGTTTGGAGGGGTTTTATTATAAAATCATGATATTCCTTATCACACAAATCATTTGTTATATTTAACATTTTAAATCATGAAACATTCTAAATTCACATTTAAGAGTCATTTAATCTAAATACTTAACTACCATAATTAAATTGTAACAAAAGTGAAACAAGCATCTTAATAAATCATTTATAAAACTTGAGGGATTAAAAAAGGGATCCTACCTTAGGGTGTAATTTATTTAAAATCCCAAACTTGATCGAAAAGGTGTCGACCATTCGTAATTAGCCCGCACTCACATGCACATACCCAAATATATACACATATATCCATAATCCAATTCACATATTCCCCATTCCATGAGGGAATAATTACATGGAGGACATATATATATATATATAATATATACATACATTAAGTATATTCATGTGAACCCTCAAACATTGATTAAAAATCATTGAAACATATCATAGAATCCCAAAATAATAGCAGTAAGGTTAAACATAGCTCAAATAGAAGATCAGGGACACATAAACACAATAAGACACTAAATTGGAGTGTGCAAAAAAAAATTGTGGGTACAACCCCTTACCTAAAAACATTTGTGGTGAACTAAAAGGCCCCAAACTGCCTCTCCTTCAGAAACAATTACTGGAACATGCACAAGGGAGTTCTGATGAACCTTATTCACCACCCTATAACAAAAGAAACCCCGAAAATTAAATCATCATTCAAACCCTAGATTCAGACAAACTCTGTTGGGTGACGAAGTGGACAAAAAACAGTCGAAACTTGGAAGGAGAAGAGAGAAGGAGACTCACCATGAAGGATCATCCAAAAAAATTGGATATTACTGGTAGAAAATAGAAGATGGATGGGGGTTTAGAAAAGGGGTAATGGGTGTCAAGGGGAAACCACCTTTGTGGTGTTGTGTGATGCGGGATGAGCAAGAGGGGGTGATGGAGAGCGATTAATGCTTTTTTAATTAAATTTAATTATATCATATTATTTAAAATTTCTCTCGATTCACAGTTTTGGCCACACAGTTTAACAAACTGAGCACTAACTATCCACCCCATTTTTGATACCTAGGGAACCCTGCAATGGCTGGCCGCATGGTTTGGAAAACCATGCACAACCCATGCATATGACTCTATCCACCAACATCCATCCACACAATTTATTTTTCAATGGGCCGCATAGATTTAAAAAAACCATTCACCCAATTTAGACTATTTAAAACACTGAGTTTTAGGGTCTAACACTACCAAAACTCCTTGAGGCACATGTGAAACTTATTAGGCCCTCACCCAATCCCAAAAACATCACTTAAAATTGCTCTAACTATCAGAATTCAATTCCAGAGCTTGGTGTAAAAAATGACCCATCTAGTAAATAAATGTAGAGACCCAAAGCTTGACGTACATGGACATTACCTTACTTTTTTGGAATACTTAGTACATAACAAAAACAGACACACAAGGACTGTAATAGTTTAGTGTCTTTGGAAACTTGGAATATAATATTCTAATCGTGGTGAAAGATCTTCAACATCTCCCATAAATATCTTCCCTTTTTTTCTTACTTAAAACCTTTCTTTATATCCTGGGGAAAAGAAATAATAAAAGGGGTGAGCTAAAATGCTCAGTAAGGGTAAACATAGAGAACATAAAACAATTCATAAACATTTGAATGCAAAAACTTGAACATAAAATCTAAACATCAAAATCTTGAGCAAAGACATGAATCTTGGAATTAAGTAAGTCATATATCATAAGGGAACATCAATCATGATAAAATAGCATGGGAATAAAACATGTAATTGTGGAAACCATTAAGCACATGTTATGATTTCCATAGTAGCCAAGGCATTGCTTCCAAGACCATTTTAGTGGACAAAGTCCCTTTCTGAATCGAGTTCACTCCTCGTTTCAGTCCTGTAACACTGAACCAGATTAACTTAACATTCCGGCCATGTCTATCTCATGAGATATAAATCTTTACCCAATGCATTGGAGGGATATATAGGTCCCACCCATCTCATAATGAAATCATTCTTACTTATGCCACAAAATAAACATACATCATTAATAAAAGTCCAATAAATAAAATGGGTTTCATATACATCATCCCATCATCACATAATACTTATAAAAGAAATGGATATCATTTAATAATAATAAAAGTGAAACCATGTAAATCATAGATACATTATACTTGAAACATACACATATGAAATAATGTCATGTTTGATGAAAAATGGTTTTGATAAAACACTTGAAATGAATTCTTGAGGAAAATATCCTTTCTTATTCAAAATAATTTTCTTTTCACAAAATTTCATGCAATTTTAAAAGAAAATGATTTTGTTGAAAATAGTTATGAAATATTTTGGAGGAAGCTTCATGAAAATAAGGCTTTATAAAACCGTAAAAATATGTTCGTTCTGTATAGGTTTAAAAAATCATTCTTCTCGTACTTTTGCCGGAAAAGTAAAAAAGTATGTCGTAAAAGAAAGATTTCATACATACCATGTAGTAAAAGTAAAAAATGGGTAAAATGGACTTTAAAAACACATGAAACCATTTTTAGAAAACACTCACATGGATGATAAACGTAACCCCAGTAAATACTTATGAATAAACAATATCAGATAAGAATGAGATTAGAATAATTATCCCTTACATTACGTCTGATATGATTAATATGTATCCGAACCTCCTGTATAATGATTTAAATAATGTCATTGACTTATTACAGAATCATATTAATTTTTATGATATCATATATGGTTCACTTATGAGTTTATATTACCCGTTCTTTTGTAAATTCAATGTTAAAGAGCGTTTTGGGTAAAATCGTTTCATTTGTTGTCTGTGTTTTGACTTGTAATTATTCATATGATTACTTAGATCATGATTAATTAATTATAGAATATAAAACATGATTTATATATAATATATATTCAGAATATATATATATATAATAGATTGATAAATGGAAAGAAATACACCGTTCATGGAGACGGTAGGCCGTGTGTACGCATGAAAACTGTTTGCGTTTCCTTATTGAGTTGAATGGAATTAAGTAGATGACATACATATATATATATATTCATAAATCCAGTAGCTTTATAATGTCATATATTTCTTTATTATTACTTGCATATACTTTATAATCATTCTTTAATGGTTAACATGGAGAATGAATCTCATCGCGTTGTGGAGACGGTAGTCCGTACGTACGCACAAGCGATGATATCATTCCCATGATCGTGGAATTGTATTGAAGTGTATGTATAATATTTTAGAATCAATATCACTTTACAATAATCATATATAGTCATTATTTACACCATTATACCCATCCAAGTAAGGTGGTGGTGGAAAATAGATTTCACCATGACGTGGAGACGGTATTCCCTACGTACGCACGTGCGGTGATTTCGTTTTCCGTAGGATGGATAGAAGGTGAAATAGGGTTGTTTCATAATTATAATAAAATATCAGTATATGAGTGATACTGATGTTATTACTTCATAATGAAACAACTAAAGAAGAATAAGTAGAAGAAGAAATAAAGTTGAAAGAATCGGTAACAGACATTACCTCTTCTTTGAAGCGCCTCTTTGAGACCTCTTCTTAGGGAACTAAAATTGGTCTTTGAAGAAGACCAGGACCTCTAGGATATTTATAGGGAAGTGGGGAAGTGAAATGGGAAGGGTTTGTCCGAGCTTGAAGGCTCAAAGTGGTGTAAGGAAGAGAGGGAGGAGGTGCCCTTTTATAAGGGAGGAGAGGGGCACCTTAGGAAAAACTAAAAATATTATTTTATTATAAAGTCATATTCGGTAATTAATAGCTCAAAATTGATTTATTTCAAAGCTATGGTGGGGATGGGTAGAAATAATTTCATCCAATATAATTTTGACAAGTTTAGGTTTCTATTTTAACCCTATCATTTAGATTTAACTTTATATTAGATAATTTAACTTTTACCATGTCTTCTCATTTTCTTACACTATATGGTTAATAAACTTACTATAACAGGACAAACGAACCCCAAGTTGTTTATTATTAATATATATAACATTATCTAAGTCATTTGGCCGATTCTTAGATTTTTAGGAATAAAATAACAATTAATAATATAATATTTGTTTTAAAAACTATTTTATGTCAATTTTGATACTATTTGGTAATTTATTTGTGTGAAAATCATAACAAAATTATTAGTTCAAAAAAAGTTTATTAAATCAATACTAACATTTCATATTAACATAGAAAATTATTGTAATTCATAAAATGTCTCAAATTACATTTATTAGGGTATTTATAACATCAATTATGTCAATATTTTATTAATAAGATAATTACTGCATCATCATTGTGTCATAAATAAATTAAATTATTTAATGTATAAGAATTATAAATAAAACACCATTATGTATAAAATATTTTTATCTTTATAATTAATATTTATAGTCGAATTTATCTTATTTATAACCCTATATTAAAAATGTTTTAGTTATTAAACTTTGATTTTAACTATTTAAACTATTCTTTAAATAAAATAATATTAAATGTCCTAATCTAATCCAAGTGGGCCTAAATGGTCATATTTTATTCCTAAGGTTGTTTTTGGTCGAATTAAACATATCGAATAGAATTATGAGATGTGTTAGGGTAATAGTAATATCATTTTTACCCTTAATTACCCTATTTACTTTTAACTGTGGTAAATAAAATTAAAAAGTTTCTATTCACCAAAAAATATTTTTATCTCATTGAACCACATTTTACTTACTAACATAAATCATGTCTCTCGGATTTTTGAAATTAAATTCACAGAAGTGGTAAAATTTCATTTAAATGAAAAAGTCAGTTTTTTAACTACCACTAAGTGGTTTCACTATTAATCAAAAATTGAAGTTTTTCAGAAAAATACCAAAAATTTAGCCTAAGAATTATTTGATATTCCAAATTCAAAATTGAAGTCTTTTTTTCCAAATTCAAAAAATTGAAGTGGCAGTAATTAATTTAAAAATTAATTACCGTTATCAAAACAAATAACGTGTTTTTAAGAAACAATAACTATCAAAAGATTGATACTTATTTATATCCAATTTCAATGTGAAATTAATTCCAATGACGAAAATTGGATTAAATGGTAAAAATATATTCTAATTACACTTTTAAACAAATTAAAAATATAATCTAAACATATAAATTATTGCGATGAAATAAGTTTTTTTTAACTAAAATATAGCGTGTTTTTACTATTCATCAAAATATGAACGTTATCAGAATAATATAAAAAATTTATCCCAATTAAATTTTTATATCCAGATTCCAAGGAAGAATTTTATTTTGTCAAATTGAACATATAAACATGTCAAAAACTAGATTTAAAGTGGGTGCGCCATCAAAAGGCGACAAAACTTCATTTTTTTGAAAAATACTTATTTTACCCGAAAAATTTATTTAGTTATCATACCATGTTCTAGAAAATATGTAAGATAAATAATAATGTTATAAAATTAAAAATTTAGTTAATGCTATTCATAACGGTTAGCCCATAATAATATTCTAATAATATATCGTTGTTTAGTAAGACCCGGTATTGCATACAACACACGCTATCGAGGAAGGTCGCGATTGCGTGTATTGCAAGACAAGTTAGGGTTGCATGTTGTGCAAGACTTCTTTTTTGTTTCGTTATAACGGAATCCAACCATTTTTCATTTATACATTGAATATATATATATATATATATATATACAATCAATGTTGCGTAGAATGACTATTATCAAACGAACATGAAATTGTGTGTAACACAATCTAAGAATAGTGTTGCGTATAGTGCAAGCTAATACGGTGTTGCATATAGTACAAGATAATCATGTTTTAGAATAAATCATATGACATCAAATAAATTGAAAAATAATACTTATCATAAAATATCGGGTTGTTACATTCTACCCCCCTTAAAATGAATTTCACTCTCGAAATTCATCGCGGTTATACAAGGTTTTCTACTTGAAATTTTCTTTAATTGAAACCCACATCGTAAAATGAAATACCAAAACTTAACTTTAAACACTAAAGTGTGAAACGTAAGGGTTACCCAAATAAACTAATCACTGGGTTTCAACATAAGAGAACATAGGTGAAAATATGGATATGGAAGAGAAATCTAACCATCATGTTCTGATGGAGAGTGGTAGAGACCATGGCTATGAAAAATCCAACAATAACAAGGCCATAGATTTGTGATGATCTAAGGTACCATCTGATTCATCGGATATAATGGAACTAGGACAACATTTTTGGTTTTCAAGATCATTTCCCTAAAGTTGATGAATTAAAATAAATACTTACATGATTTTGGTACAATCTCACTTTTGTTCGTGAATTGAACAATTTCCACTTCATCTCTTAAATAAATAAAGTTGAATTTGTTATTTGTGAAGTGTTATCATATCATGTGATAGAATGATGGGTCATTTAATATGTTTCAAACAAAAGGTTAACAAAAGTTATAAGTCCATCTTATGGTGAGATTAATCGTATATGGTTCCAAAAATGGACTTATAATTTATTTATCATACCGCTTAATACAATAAAACTAATTTCCACTAACCAGGGACTTCTTGTAGGCCATTGGTAGGCAATAACGGCCAGTTGCACTTTGGTTGTGGGTTCGATTCCCACATCCTTTTCCGACGCGATGGGTTGTCGCCCGTCCTGTAGGTTTTCCTTTTTCTAAAACTACATTACTATAACATCCCATCAATAATATCGAAAAAAGTTATATCCTTAAACAATACTAACTTATGTACAACAAAATCCATTCCAATATTTAGGCTTATCTAAAATATTTTGGTCCAAGCTCATAGTATAATGAAAACAATTACTAGAAAGGTTATCTACCAAGAATGTGAATACAATCATTTATCCCACATATATCATAAGATATATCTTGTTGGTTGTATTCCAAACACATGAATACCTTAGTCATATATTCTCTTGAAACATAAATTACCATAAAAGCTTAGTGAAAACATGAATAATATCAAAAGGAAACTCTTTCCACATACAAAAATCCCAAAAAAATCTATATAATCAAACCATAATATCACTTTGTCCTTATATCAGTCATGAGCTCATGGATACAATCAAACATCTCATTATCTTCTTATCCCTTCATTATGCGTATATCATCTACTTTCCAAAAATATCTTAATAACCTTCCATGGTTACTGGTACCATTCAATATATACTTCCAAAAACATAAGGAAAACAATAGTGTAACAATCCTTAGATTTCTCTTTATTCCATAGTACCATGAGATTACTTATACAACATTACTCTTGATAAACATGTAATCATTCCACTACCTTCTTAAACCATTGACCAAGGTTGAACAATTCGTTCACTTCACATATCATTTGTAGTCTCTTCATCAACATCCACAAAAGTACTACCCATATGACCATTCTGATTCTCTTTATGAGATTTTCCCTTAGGGAATTGGTTTTCATAATGCCCGTACATTCCACATTTAAAACACTTAACCGTTGTTGATGTCTTAGCAATACCATTATCCTTGTCCATGGTGTTAACTAAACCTTTTCCTTTACAATTACTATCTTTGTGTCCTTCTTTTCCTCACCCAAAGAATCTTCTAGTTCCTTTGAAACATTCTCCATGATGCGTCTTCCCACATGATTTACATGAGGGGAATTGAACTTTCTTTCCTCTATGATCATCATGAAACTCCATCTTTCTCTTATTACCTGAGTCAGGAAACTTACCAAAGTTGAGATTATTGATCTTGTTATTATATTTCCGATTAGGCATAATAACGATATGTGGACCTATAGATCCAATTTCATTTGGTTGCTCATGAATAATATCATTCCATTGTCCATCATATCCTCCATTATCGTGAATCTTCCTATTTCCAACCATTTTCTAAAACCCAAAAAGAATAGTGTGAGAGGAAAAAATCATGCTAGGAAACCAATATAGTAAAGGGGGAGTACCGTCAATATCTAGCATCTTAGGTTAAATTCTATGATCGTTACTGTAGTTCTAGGACTATATCCTATACGTATACTTATCCTTAGGGACATCCCTAGACATATCTTAGAAATATCTCTAGGGATCTCCCTAACGTTTACGCATCCTAGTTTCCAAAGGTTGACTAAACCTTTCCTCTGATACCAACTGTAGAGACCCGAAGCTTGACATACATGGACATTACATTACTTTTGTGGAATACTTAGTACATAACAAAAATAGACACACAAGGACCGTAATAGTTTAGTGTCTTTGGAAACTCGGAATATAATTTTCTAATCGTGGTGAAAGATCTTCAACATCTCCTATAAAGATCTTCCATTTTTTTTCTTACCTGAAACATTTATTTATATCCTGGGGAAAAGAAAACATAAAAGGTGTGAGCTCAAATTCCCAGTAAGGTTAAACATAGAGAAGATAAAATAATCCATAAAAATTTGAATGCAAAAACTTGAACATAAAATATAAACATCAAAATATTGAGCAAAGACATGAATCTTGGAAGTACGTAAGGAATATATCATAAGGGAACATCAATCATGATAAAATTTCATGGGAATAAAACATGTAATTTTGGAAACCATTAAGCACATGTTATGATTTCCATAGTATCCAAGGCATTGCTTCCAAGACCATCTTATTGGACAAAGACCTTTTCTGAATCGAGTTCACTCCTCATTTTAGTCTTGTAACACTGAATCAGATTAACTTACCCTTCCAGACATGTCTATATCATGAGATATAAATCTTTACCCAATTCATTGGAGGGTGATATAGGTCCCACCCATCTCATAATGAAATCATTATTACTTGTGCCATAAAATTAAAATACATCATTCATAAAAACCCAATAAATAAAATGGGTTTCATAAACATCATCCCATCATCACATAATCCATATAAAAGAAATGGATATCATTTAATAATAAGAAAAGTGAAACCATGTAAATAATAGAGACATTATACTTTAAACATACACATATGAAATAATGTCATCTTAGATGAAAAATGGTTTTGATAAAACACTTGAAATGAATTCTTGAGGAAAATATCATTTCTTCTTCAAAATCATTTTATTTTAACAAAATGTAATTAAATTTTAAATGAAATGGATTTTGTTGAAAATAGTCATGAAATCTTTTGGAGGAATCTTCATGAAAATAAGTCTTTATAAAACCATAAAAATCCGTTCGTTCCGTATAAGTTTAAAAAAAAATTCTTCTCGTACTTTTGCCGAAAAAGTCAAAAAGTACCTCGTAAAAGAAAGATTTCATACATACCATGTAGTAAAAGTCAAAAATGGGTAAAATGGACTTTAAACATACATGAAACCATTTTTAGAAAACAGGAACATGGATGATAAACGTAACCCCATTAAATACTTACGAATAAACAATCTCGGATAAGAATGAGATTGGAATAATTATCCATTACCTTACGTTCGATATGCTTCGTATGTATCCGAACCTCATGTATAATGATTTAAATAATGTCATTGACTTATTAAATAATCATATTAATTGTTATTATATCATATATGGTTCACTTATGACTTTATATTACCTGTTCTTTTGTAAATTCCATGTTAAAGAGCGTTTTGGGTAAAATCGTTTCATTTGTCGTCCGTGTTTTGACTTGTAATTATTCATATGATTACTTAGATCATGATTACATAATTCCAGAATATAAAACATGATTTATATATAATATATATTCAGAATATACATATATATAATAGATTGATAAATGTAAAGAAATACACCGTTCATGGAGACGGTAGGCCGTACGTATGGATGAACGTTGTTTTCGTTTCCTTATTGAGTTGAATGGAATTAAGTAGATGAAATACATATATATATATACATAAACCCAGTAGCTTTATAATTTCATATATTTCATTATTATTACTTATATATACTTTATAATAATTCTTTAATGGTTAACATGGAGAATGAATCTCATCGCGTCGTGGAGACGGTAGTCCGTACGTACGCACGAGCGATGATATCATTCCCATGATTGTGGAATTGTATTGAAGTGCATGTATAATATTTCATAATCAATATCACTTTACAATAATCATATATAGTCATTATTTACACCATTATACCCATTCAAGTAAGGTGGTGGGGGAAAATAGATTACACCACGGCGTGGAGACGGTATTCCATACGTACGCACGCGTGGTGATTTCGTTTTCCATAGGATTGATAGAAGGTGAAATAGGGTTGTTTCATACTTATAATAACATATAAGTATATGAGTGATACTGAGGTTATTACTTCATAATGAAACAACTAAATAAGAAGAAGTAGAAGAAGAATTAAAGTTGAAAGAATCGGTAACAGACATTACCTCTTCTTTGAAGCGCCTCTTTGAGACCTCCTCTGAGGGCACTAAAATTTGTCTTTGAAGAAGACCAGGACCTCTAGTATGTTTTTAGGGAAGTGGGGAAGTTAAATGGTAATGGGTTGGCCAAGCTTGAAGGCTCAAAGTGGTGTGAGGAAGAGAGGGAGGAGGTTCCCTTTTATAAGGAAAGAGAGGGGCATCTTAGAAAAAACTAAAAATATTGTTTTATTATAAAGTCATATTCGGTTTTTAATAGCTCCAAATTGATTTATTTTGAAGCTAAGGTGAGTGTGGGTCGAAATACTCTCATCAAATAGAATTTATACAAGTTTATGTTTCTATTTTAACCTTATCATTTAGATTTAACTTTAAGTTAGATAATTTAACTTTTACCGTGTCTTCTTGTTTTATTACACTATAAGGTTAATAAAATTACTATAACAAGCTGAAATAACCCCAAGTTGTTTATTATTAATATATATAACTTTATCTAAGTCATTTTTCTGAAACATAGATTTTTATGAATAAAATAACAATTAATAATATAATATTTGTTTTAAACACCATTTTATGTTAATTTTGACACTATTTGGTAATTGATTTTTGTGAAAATCATAACAAAATGATTAGTTCTAAAAAAGTCAATTAAATCAATAATAACATGCCATATTAACATATAAAATTATTTTAATTCATAAAAATTCTCAAATTACATTTATTTGGGTATTTATAACATCAATTATGTCAATATTTCATTAATAAGATAATTACTGCATCATCATTGTGTCATAAATAAATTAAATTATTTAATGTCTAAAAATTATAAATAAAATACCATTATTTAGGAAATATTTTTATATTTTTAATGAATATTTATAGTCTAATTTATCTTACGTATAAACCTATATTAAAAATGTTTTAGTTATAAAACATTGATTTTAACTATTTTAACTATTCTTTAAATAAAATAATATTAAATGTCCTAATCTAATAAAAGTGGGCCAAAATGGTCATATTTTATTCCTAAGGTTGTTGTTGGTTGAATTA
The DNA here is from genome assembly GCA_963277665.1 of Viscum album. Classification (NCBI taxonomy): domain Eukaryota; kingdom Viridiplantae; phylum Streptophyta; class Magnoliopsida; order Santalales; family Viscaceae; genus Viscum; species Viscum album. Next base: position 1,719,710,341 of record OY728132.1, read on the forward strand.
AACTTATCCAATTTAATTAAGACATGTTTTAGGGTAATTGTAATATTATTTTTACCCTTAATTACCCTATTTACTTTTAACCGTGGTAAATAAAAGTAAAAAGTTACTATTCACCAAAAATTATTTTTATCTTATTGAACCAAATTTTACTTAATAAATCAATCATGTCTCTCCTATTTTTGAAATTAAATTCACAAAAGTGGTAAAATTTCATTTAAATGAAAAAGTCAGTTTTTAACTACCACTAAGTGGTTTCACTATTCATTGAAAATTCAAGTTTTTGAGAAAAATACCAAAAATTAAGCCTAAGCATTGATTGATATTACGAATTCAAAATTGATGTCTATTTTTCCAAATTCAAAACATAGAAGTGGCATTAATTAAATTTAAAATTAATTCCTGTTGTCAAAACAAATAGCGTGTTTTTAAGAAACAATAATTATCAAAAGATTGATACTTGTTTATATCCAATTTCAAAGTGAAATTAATTCCAATGACCAAAATTGGATTAAATGGTAAAAATATATTCTAATTAAACTTTAAAACCAATTAAAAAGATAATCTAACCATATAAATTATTGCGATGAAATAAGTTGTTTTTAATTAAAATATAGAGTTTTTTTACTATTCATCAAAATATGAAAGTTATCAGAATAATATGAAAAATGTATCCCAATTAAATTTTTATATCCATATTCCAAGGAATAATTTTATTTTGTCAAATTCTGCTTATAAACATGTCAAAAACTAGATTTAAAGTGGGTGCACCATCAAAAGGCGGCAAAACTGCATTTTTTGAAAAATACTTATTTTACCCGAAATATTTATTTAGTTCTAATACCATGTTCTAGAAAATATTTAAGATGAATAATAATGTTATAAAATTCAAAATTTAGTTAATACTATTCATAACGGCTAGTCCATAATAATATTATAATAATATATCGTTGTTTAGTAAGACCTGGTATTGCGTACAACACACACTATCGAGGAAGGTTGCGATTGCGTGTAATGCAAGCCAAGTTAGGGTTGCATGTTGTGCAAGACTCCTTTTTTGTTTCGTTATATCATAATCCAACCATTTTTCATTTATACATTGAATATATATATATATATACACACAATCAATGTTGCGTAGAATGACTATTATCAAACGAACTTGAAATTGTGTGTAACACAATATAAGAATAGTGTTGGGTATTGCAAAATAATACGGTGTTGTGTATAGCACAAGATAATATTGTTGTATCATAAAACACATGAAATAAAATAAATTAAAAAAGAATACTTATCATAAAATATAGGGTTGTTACAATAAAAAATTTCCAAAACATTCATATTTTAGTCTGGTTAAAAAAAGGACTCTACAAGTTTAGATCCTTCAAAAAAAATGATGAAATACAATCTAAGGAGGATAATAAGAGAAATTGGGAGAAAATACATGGGAGGATATATAGTTACTATAGAGGGATAATATCTTCCACAAGAAATTTGATTCACCAAAGGAGGAGTTTGGAAGGGACAAAATCACCTCTAGGGATCCTCAAAAGATGAAATAATCATATTAGGGTCGATTGGGGTGATTCAAAACTTAAACTAGGTGGTCAAGAATTTTTAAAATAATTTTTAGAATAAAAAAGGTCCATCCACATGATTTCTTTGGGAGGGACACACAATTAGAAAACCATGATTCTTAATATTGCACTATCTATGGAATCAATATCAAAGTGTGCATAGTTTATCATAGATGGGAAAATGGTTTGGGAAACCATGAACCAAATGTGCACTCCCCACTTTCCAAGGGTTCACAATTTTCACTAGGGGGCATGATTTGAGAAAACCATGTGCTGAAAATGCACTACCCAGAAGCCTCCAAACATTTCTGAAGAAATCCATGAACAACCCCAAAACAATACTAAAGATAAAGGGGATTAAAAAAAGGTTAAGTAATACATGAAATAAAGTAATGAGGTGTTAAAAGTTTCATTACAAATGATATTATACTAACTAAATGGAGTACAAACTAAAGTGAAATATTATATTGCCTTTGATTTATGGAGTGTAATGAAACATGTTTTGTCCCATTTTCATGCATGAGGTTGTGAGTTATTTTTTAAGGATATATAAAGAAACAAACTAGAACCCCAAGGAACATAGGGTATCTTTATAGTGTATTATAATGAAATAAGAGGATACTATCTATACAAATATTTAGACAAGAAAGTAAATATTGTAAGAAAGTCCACTTTTCATGAGAGGGAGAACATCCCCAAGGGTGATAATAGTAGAAATATTGAATTAAATTAAGTTAATGATCAAGATACACAAGAGTTGGTTCATGAACTAATCCCATAGGTCTTCATTTAAGAAGTTGTTCCTAAAATACAAGTGATGTGCTGAAGTTCAGGAGTGGTGAGAGAACCAGAGAGATATTGTTTTCTAGTCCCCAATAATGGTGACTCATTATTAGTTAATAATGATGACCCTATACCTAAAAGTTGGTATTAGAGTACTCAAAATAACAAAGATGGAAAGAATCTATTAATTATGAGAAGGATCTCATATATGAAATCCATGTTTGGGTTTTGTTCGATCCACCAGTTAAAATAAAACCCATTGGGAGTAAAAGGGAATTCAAGAAAAAAATGGACATGTAAGGTAAACTAAATACCTATAATTCTGACTAGGGGCTAAAGGGTTTAGACCACATCAAGTCATTTAATATAGTGGAACCTCTCTCCCTAGTTTCCATTTTCAAATCCATCATTTTTTCCATTACTTACCACGACTAATAGATTCTGTAAATGGATGTCAAAACCACTTTCCCTAATGAGAACATTGAATAGGATGTGTATATGAAATAACCAGAAGGGTTTTCAACTCAAGGAAATTAAAAAAGGTATGAAACTTTTATAGATCTATTTTTTAATTAAAACAAACATCCAGGTCATGAAATATGTGATTAGATGAATCCATAATGGTATTTGGATTCATTAAGAATGATTGTGAGCCATGTGTTTTCAAGAATTTTAGTGGGATTATAGTTTTTTCATATGTTGATAAAATATTACTAATAATAAATGATATACTAGACTTACAATAGGTAAAGGCATGGTTGATAAAGTTATTCTCTATGAAAGAAATAAGTGAAGCAACCTATACTCCAGGGATCAAGATCAATCATGATATATCCAAGAGGTTTCATATACTATGTTAGAGTACATACTTTGACCAAATACTTAATAGATTTAATATAGAAAAATCCAAGAGAGGATTGGTTTCAGTGTCACATGGTATACATCTTTCTAAGAAACAATGTCCTCAGAAACAAGATGAAAGAGGGAGAATGAGTATGATCCCATACACTTTAGAAATATGATCAATCATGTATTAAATTTTTTGAATGAGTCTTGATATTACCTACGATTTGATCATGGTAGTCAGATATATTGTAGATCCTGGAGAACAATATTTGACTACCGTCAATACTATTGTTAAGTATCTAAGGAAAAATAAGGGCATATTCCTGGTGTATAGAGGAGATGAATAGATAATCATCAGGGGTTATACATATTCTACATTTTAGATAAATTGTAATGATATGAAGTTATGGTCTAGATATATCTTTTTTCTCAAAGGAGGAGTTGTGAGATGAAAGAGATCAAAAAACCCAGTTTCCTCTGATTCTACAGTAGAGTCCAAGTATATTGTAGTTTCTTATGCATCCAAGGAAGTAGTATGGATTCAAAAATTTGTCTAAGATATTTATGTTGTACGTAATAGTGGAAAACCTATCACAATTTACTATTATAATACTGTAGTAGTGAATCTATGTAAGGATCCACTGTCACACCAATAGAAAAAGCACATAATTTGAATGTATCATATCTTGTTGGATTTTCCTCAATTATGTAAAGTTTAAGTGAGTTTATTATCCATGGAATAAAATTTGGAAGACCCCTTGACTAAGGATTTATCTCAGAAGAGTCACGATAATCATGTGAGAGCTAGTGGATAGAAAGATGTTGTCAGTTGGATGTAGTGTAAGTGGGAGTCTTTTGGAGCTGGTAACCTAGAATCACCTTTCTTAATACTTGATTGTATGTTTTAATGAAGTTATCTTGTAACATTATTATAATTTATCTTCATGATATTTGTATGTGATAATGTCCTAATAATATATGTCACACTAAAATTTTATAGTAGTTCCATGCTATAATGATAACCTAGAGGTTCCATGAAATTATTTGTGAATATTATTCTATGGATTGATGATATTTTCTAAAAATACATATCCAATGAGATCTATTAGGGGTAGGAAAATCATAATATATTAATGCACCTTTTAATGGTGCTCTCTATTGGTAATATATAATAAAATAGGTTATGAGAACACACCCATCGGGTAGGAAATCCACATTTCTATGTTCCATTTGACATTCCTATATGTGGAAATGTGTATTCATCCTCAGAATTTAATATTATCATCAATAGATATCTTGAATTTTTAAATTTTATTTGTTGATGAAAATTATAACAACATATGTTTGTGGCCAGGTAGTATATGTTTGGTGTGTCATGAGAGATATTCTATTAATAAATTGTGATATAAAGGTTTTATCCCTTATTTACTATAATGGAAGTTAATATCTTAGTACCCTTGATGTAATAGATTTGATTTCATAAATCCATGGCCATGGTGTTCGGTGTGTGAGAACATTTTCCAAAAGTAAATTAATGAGAAATAAGGTATATAAGCTAATGAAACTAGCTTCCTATCATGACCCGCCTTCACCAAGATGAGATAAGGGACAACAGATTTCCAGACCCTTCCTTCTTCAAGCCGAAGAAGAGAAAATGACCCCCAAGACTCGCCTTTGATAGGCTTCGGAGTGGCGACTAGCACCAAGGGTATATAATCACATAGAAAATTAAAGTCATTACCCTTTTTATTTAGCAGTATTAGGAGATAAGATAGTAAATCCTAAACAACACCAAAACTGGAGGTAAAAGTAAAGCTAGAAGCAAACAATTACCATATGAATGTCCAAAATTAAATGCTACAAAAGTACAAGAAACCCCCAATGGAAAGTACTAAAGAATATAAAAGTAGAAACATAAACTGTCCCAAGGTCTGAACTAGTATGGTCTGACACGATCCTCGAAGTCCTCCTAGAAACCTAAAAGCAATTTTATATACATAGGGTGAGTATACATGTATAATCAGTAGGGAAAACCAAAATCTATTGTGCACAAGTGGGGAAGCATTCTAATGCCCGTGAGAAAAGGAGATAACTAGAGCACCTAACAAGGAAACTATCCACCCAAACCTCACCAAGGCACACTCCCTAAAAAATTAAAGTCAAGTAATGTAATAGTAATAACAAATCAATGTTTGGATACCCCGTGCCACTTTCCCACTAGTTATTGAATAAATCCTATGCGTCAGACCTCTCTCGCCAATCTCATTAAAGTCCCACTACCACACCCCGCCCACACACACCTAGAATATCCGAACCACACATCCCACCCACAGACACCTATGATATCACTAACACACATCCTGCCCGCAAAAACCTGGGGCATAACAACCAGACAAAACAACACCCACACAAACCTAGGTCCGAACAACTACTGCCATGCCCGATGACACCTGGGCCTCATCTTGAAGACACTTGGGAAACAACCTTCCCACACACTCCTGGGAAAACCACCACCACGTACCCTGCCCAAAGTGTCTAGGGATATAATGGACCTCTGGCCATCACAGCCTGCCCAAAAAATCTTGGTCTACTCTATAAAAGGGAGCAGAAAAGTAGCTAATAACCATCCACTCAAAGGAGTGTTGGAAAAAACACCCTCCCCCATGAAATGAGGGTATTTAGTAAAAAGTACTCAACTTGGGTGGGGGCACGAATATGAAACATAAGAACTATTTCATACATATAGGTAAAGAAGCACTCATCCCAAACATAGGGGGTCCAAAACCAGCTCAACCACAAACACCCACATTACTATTCTTTCATAAGAAGCACCACACCCAAAACCATGTCACAACTCATTCCCAGAAACCAATTCTCTATTGAACCCATTATTGTTTTCATATTCAACTTATTCCATTTAAGTAATTCTTCACTACTGGGAAAATAACTGGCATAGCCGTAAGCCAAGGAAGGAGAAAATATCCAAACAAAAATTTAAGCATCCACACCTAGTTCTCTTGTAGAGTCACCATAATAAAAGGGATCTGTGAGATACCTCAAGGTAATAGAACCAAACCAAGCCCCAACACATATCCCCAAACGACCTTAGATCAACAATCCATCAACATCACCACAATAGGGGATCCCATCCCCCCTCTACGTCACCCCACAAGCATCAAACATAACAACCATATGTCACCAAAAAAATTCATGGGAGATTCTAGATTTTATCACACCATTAATTGAGTTTATTCTTTTCGTTTGGTTAACCAGGGTGATCACACAAGAGTTCTTGTTCACTTGACATTCATTAAATCAACAGAGTTTACGTGAGTAACCAATTTCCATGTTACAACTATTCAATCATCACATATGACATAGGTTCATTAGTGCACAAGGATGAAACACCAACGACCATGATTTTCAGTAGACATAAGGCCATAAAATTCACAACATATAAGCATTGATAAAGGAGTACAATAGAATCATCACACACCCCTTCATTCTTTAAAAGTATATTTATTATCTTTATTAAGGTTTGGTTTCATCTATTCATGTAGAAACATTAGAATACCCACCCCACATGATACACCTTAAAGAGAGAAAAAGGAAAACCCCTACCTGGATGATCAACAATCGAAGTTTCTCTCCTCCCGCCAAGAACTGGGGATGAACGACTTGTAGGGGAGGTACTTCAGGGACTCTAAGGGTGGGTAGAAAAGCTCCAGCACATTGCACCACTTGCCTCAGGAGGGGGGGGGGGAGGGATTCAAATGCACAAGGAAAGAAAAAGATACCAGCTAATAAGAAGGATAAGAAGAAAGAATTTCCATGTCATAAAATGGTGAAATCCTGGTGTTACCGGATATTGAATTTTGAACGGAATTAAAAGTGGATCGTAGTTTCACCATGTGGGTGGGTGGTTACACATGATAGAATAATAGTCATTTAATAATTCTCATTGGAGAGGTGGCCATAACAGTTGTGCATTAAAAGGTTTCCTTTAATCAGAGGAAAACACACCACATGGGTGGAACTGGAAAGTACGGAAAAAAGTGTGTCACTGAAGAAAAGACAAACATTTTGGTATGTTAAGGGTATCTCGGCTCTTGGGAGATTTTAAATATCACTTATGGGCTTTAAATGGACTTGAAAGGGGTATTAAAAAACTTTTACATCAAAATATAAATTGTGGGAGTGAAAATTGAAAAAACTCAAGAGGTTGGGAAAAGAAAATGGTGAGACGCAGAATTGGTGAGACACCATGAGTGGTGCCACCATTATGGTGCCACCGGTTTGGTGAGACATCGTAAGCAGTGCCACTATTACGATTCCATCAGTTCGGTGAGACACCATAAGCGGTGCCACCTTTTCTAGTATGCCACCATCATGGTGCCACCGTTACAATGCCACCATCATAGTGCCACTCGTTTCGTGAGACACCATAAGTGGTACCACCGTTAGGGTGCCACCGGTTCGGTGAGACACCGCAAGCGATGCCATCGTTACAGTGCCACCGGTTCGGTGAGACACTGTAAGTGGTGCCACCATTTCAGTGTTCCACCCACATGGTGGGACTGAGTTTTTGGTAAAGTAAGGGACTAGGATGGTCCATGTCTTTACATCAGATACCTCTCAAACTATTCTCACCCTCAAGAATCAAAACTAGACCAGAAGAAAAGAGATGGTTCCAAACAACCACCTCGAAAGATACGTCTCAGTAGTAAACCTCATTGGAACACCTCTCTTATGAGTAACCACACAAACATTCACGGTCATACCATCCAGTCATATGGGTTAGGGATTCCATTCTTCCATGTCAAGATACTATCCACTTTGGGTGGCACTGACTCGCTCACATGGGTTTAATCGCATCCACTCTAATGCGTCTTGATTTGGGATTAGGTCCTCCCCATCCCATAGTCAGGACTCTTCACACACATTCAGAGAACAAGGAAAACATCAAATCCCCTAGTTAACAAGGTAAAGCGCTTCATATCAACAAGTACAAAACAGAACAAAACAAAACTCAAAACAACTCAGGGTACTGGGATCACATATGTGCCTCCCGTTCCTAAGTACTCTCCTAGAGCCCACCATGAATCCATAACACTTGAACCAAGTGAATGGTTCCTACACAAATCACATTCTCCTCACGATCCTCGATCCTCACAGGTCTTTCTACAATCTTCATGTTGTTCTCGATATCCAGCTTCCCCCAATTGAGGATGTGTGAATCTTCGTGTAGATATCGATGGAGTTGAGACACATGGAAAACATTGTTCCCTCTCAGTAGTGGTGTTGGTAGCGCTAGATGATAAGCCTCTTCACCGACCCGCTATAACACTTTGAAGGGTCTGAAAAACCTGGGAGAAATCTTACTCCCCCTACCAAACCTCCTTTGTCCACACTGAGGGGAGACCTTCATGAACACATGGTCCCTGACCTCAAACTCCAAGGGTATCCTCCTAATTTAAGCATACAACTTCTGCCAGCCCTGTGTTACCTTCATCATCTCTCATATAATCCGAATCTCCTCTATTGTGCTCTACACCACTTCCGGGCCAAAAAAACCTACTTCCTCGACCTCTGTCCAACATATGGGTGAGTGACACAACCTCCTGTACAATGATTTGAACCGAGCCATACCAATGGTAGAGTGATAGCTATTATTGCTGGAAAACTCTACTAAGTTCAATTGTCGTTCCCATGATCCCCCAAATTCCAAAACACATACTCGTAGAATATCCTCCATTGTCTGGATTATGCGCTCTGTTTTCCCATCTGTCTGGGGGAGGAAAGCAGTGCTGAGGCACAGCTGGGTGCCAAAATCACATTGAAATGATTTCCAGACCCATGAGGTGAACCAGGTATCCCGATCCGAGATTATGGACCTCAAAACCCAAGCAACCACACCACCTCATCCATGTACCTCTGTGCTAGGGCATCCAACGTACTTGACTCCTTGATTTCCATGAAGTGATATGATTTCATCAGTAGGTCTACCACTACCTAGATAACATCATGTCCACTTTGAACCATGGGTAGTCCTGTAAAGAAATACATCGATATGTCATCCCACTTCAAATCAGGGATATCTAAAGGCTACAACAAACCTCCTGGGATGTGGTGTTCAGCCTTCACCTACTAACACACCAGGAATTTTTCCACGAACTCTACCACTGCCTGTTTCACCCTGAGCCACCAAAACTGCTCCCTCAGTCCCCGGTACATCATGGAAACTCTTAGTTGTACTTCCATGGGTGAGTTTTGGTACTCACCAAGAACTCTCTCACACATTTCCACTAGGAAGAAAAACTTTCCTCAAAACAACATCCAATTCTACCCGTCTTCTATCTATCCCTCTAGAGCATCACCCTAGCTAACATGATCACACATCACTTTAGAATCTAAGTCCCACCACTGAGACTCCTCCACCTACTGAAATATAGAGGACTTCAATGTCATCTGAAATAGACACCCTCTACCATTATCCACACTTTCATCCAGGTGTAGGGCAGCCAAATATTCAATCACCCTCCAAGCATCTTCCTACTATTGAACCGCATCCTTCTGCGACTTCCTGCTCAAGGCGTCAGCTACCACATTCCCCCTTCTTGAGGTGTAGGAAATATCTAAGTCATAGTCCTGAAGGAACTCCATACACCTCTGCTATCACAAGTTCAGGTCTTGCTAGGAGAAGACATACCTCAAGATCTTGTGATCCGTGAAGACCGCTTCCCGATGAGGTCGTGCCACCACAACTTTAACGTGAACACAACCACTACGAGCTCCAAGTCATGGGTGGGATAGTTATTATCATGGGGATTTAACTGCATAGACCCATAAGAGATCACCCCTACTGTTTCATTAGAACACACCCCAAGCCTTGGCCTGAAGTGCCACAAAACACATCAAACGTCACCCATTCCTCTAGGAACCTCAACAACGGGGCACTAACCGACATCCTCTTCAAGTAACTGCAGGCTGCCTCGCTCTTCCCATTCCACACAAAAGCACGATCCTTCTTGGTTAAGGCTAAGAAGGGTGCCAAAAATCTAGAGTAGTTGGGCACGAATGTCCAGTAGTAACCTACCAGAACTATGAAACTACTTACTTCTACCACGTTCTTGGGTGCTTCCCAAGAAACAACCGCTTAGAACTTTGATGGGTCCACCACTATTCCCTGCTCGGACACCACATGTTCAAAGAAGTGAACTTATGACATCCATAACTTTCACTTGGACAATTTCCCGTAGAGCTGGTGCTACTGGAGGACCTCTAAAACTGTCCACAGATGCTCACAATGATCCACCTCTGATCTTGAGTAGATAAAGATATCATCAATAAACATTACCACAAACCGCTCTAAATATTCCCGAAAGACGAAGTTCATGAGACCCATGAGAATAGCTGGTGCGTTCGTAACACTGAATGGAAAGAATAAAAACTCAATGTTCCCATATCTGCACCTGAAGGCAGTCTTCGAGTTTTCACCCTCCTTCACCATCAATTTGTGATATCCTGACCATAGGTCGATATTGGAAAACCCTCCCACCCCCATTAACTGGTCAAAAAGGTCGTCTATCCTCGGAAGAGGGTAACAGTTCTTGACCGTTACCTAATTTAGTCTTTGGTAGTATATGCACAACCTAAGACCACCATATTCCTTATTTGAGAACAAGACTAGGGTACCCCATGGTGAAGCACTTGGTCGAACAAAACCCTTCTTCATCAGATCGTCAATATAAATCTGTAACTCCCACAACTCGGAATGAGCCATTAGATAGGGGCCATCGAAATCGGGCGGGCACTAGGTTGCAAGTCAATCCCTAAATCAACTTCATGTAGAGGGGTATAGGGGGTATAGTCTCCACCTCTTCCGGGAAGACGTCCACGAACTCACTGATGATCCCTGGGACTTCCACCATCTCTATATCCGTGAAATCCGCTAACAACATAGCTAACAAGGAATGAAAGGCCCCCAATCGTTGGCTGCCTTCCTGGAAACCCCATTCACGAGTGAAAGTCAGACATTGGTCATCCTCATCGGAGAACATGACTCTTATTCAGAAACAATTGATAACAGCATGTATGGAAATAGACAATTGATGCCTAGGATGACATCATATAGATATATCTGCAATAGTAGAAGATCCTTGCTAGACTAATGTGGCCCTATCATCAGTCTACACCCTCAACAATTATAAAACAAGTCGGTCTGACCTCTGATTGGCATAATAAACACAAGGGGCACAAGAAGTCTCTCAGTGTCTAAACCCAGAGCATGGGCCAGATCAGGTGCAACAAAGGGGTGTGAAGCTCCTGTATCAAACAACACATATGAAAAGGTAATAAACAAGCTGATTGTACCTCGAATGACTTCTGGCCCTGCAGGAACTGCTGCCTCTATGGTGTATAACTACCCATGTCTAGCTCCTCTACCCCTAGGATTATGACCTCCTCCCTGAACACACCCCAATTGAGGCCCCTGAAGAGTGCCCTGAGGCTGGGCTCCTCCCGCAACATCTGACCTTGGAGGAGCGGGATCCCACTGTCCCTACTGCTGCTGCTCCTAAAAAGGCCTGGCCAAAAACTGCTACTGCTAAGGTGGGTGCTAAATTGGCCCACCCCCACTATACTGTACTTAGTCCAGACACTGATTCCAAAGGTTCCCACAGTTTCCACAGATAAAGAATCTCATTCTTGGGCTCGAAAGGAAAAGGATAGGACTGGGAGATCAAAATTGGAACTGCTAGGGCATGCTCCCCACTGGCCGAAACATAGATGGCCCTGAAGTTAGAGGCATGCTGCTGACAACCTTCCCATTTGACAAGACCAACTAGATTCCCTCTTGCGATACACCTCCCAGCATGTGCATCCTTTCCACCACCTCATCTTTCTTATAGACCTCCAAGTACATCGGTAGGGTGAAGGGAGTAACAACTTACTGAAGAGATGGTTGGAGTGACTCCTCTAAACATCTCACCCGAGACTCCTCATCTGGAAGAAGTTACAGAACAAAATGAAGGAGATCCATGAAATTGAAACCCAACTCTCTCGATGAAATGATCCCCTACTAAAGGGAGAGTAGCTCCTGCCTCTTCTCAACCTTCATTGTGGAAGAGAGGAATTCCGCCCGGAACACCTTCTCAAAGTCGATCCACGAGACCTAAGCCTCCCACTTCTCCCCAAGATAAATCATCCAGCACTGACGTGCCGCTCCCCGTATCTGGATTATGTCCAAGGGAACCCAATACTCCATTAGAGCCAGATTAGGATAAAATCTATCACCATCTCCTCGAGCCAGCTCTCCATCTCTATGTTCAAGATTTTTTCATCGTACTTCCCAAGGGTCTGCCACTGGAAGGAACGGAGAATCCTTTGCCCCTGATTGCCCTCCTCCTCTCAGTAATCCCTCTACTGATCAGTCAAGTCAATCTCCTGGTCCTCGATCGCCCGCACAACTCGTGGTCATCGTCCAAGTGCCATAACTGAAAGGTAAAAAAGGAATGCCTAAGCCTGAGTATTGTAGAATATTGATTTTAAATTCTTTTAGAATTCTTATTAATTTTAAATCCGAAAAATACCCGAGTCACATAATAAAACAAGTCATTATTATGCATGTACCTTTCCTAGGGTCTTTACCCTGCAATCAATGTAGCCTCACTTGGTCATTCGGTAGGACCAGAGTCCTTACATCAGATCATAGGGGGACCTAAAATCTCATGTCCTAGACTGTATTCCATGGCCTATTTCACACACCAAGATTTCCTAACGATGTTGACATACCATCCCATGAAATCCTCACCATGCCTAACCCCGAGATCCATCCTATCTCTCAACCATCGTATGATACCATTCTGTCACGACCTGCCTTCACAAAGATGAGGGAAGGGACAACAGATTACTATACCCTTTCTTCTTCAAGTTCAAGAAGAGATAATGACCCTTGCGACCCACCTTCGATAGGTTACAGAGTGGCGACTACCACAAAGGGTATAGAATCAAACACAAAAGGGAAGGCATTACCCTTTTTATTTAGTAAGATCGAGAGATAAGATATTAAATCCTAAACAACACCAAAATAGGAGGTAAAAGTAAATACAAAAGCAAACCATTCCCATATGCATTTCCAGAAGTAAATGCTAGAAAAGTACAAGAAAACTCCAAAGGAATATACCAAAGAAAAGAAACACAGCAACAACAACTATCCCAAGGTCTGAACTAGTACGGTCTTGCACGATCCTCGAAGTACTCCTAGAAACCTAAAAGCAGTTTTATATACATAGGGTGAGTATATAGATATACTCAGTAGGGGAAACCAAAAGCTCTCATGCACAAGTGGGGAGGCATTCTAATTCTCGTGAGAAAAGGAGATAACTAGAGCACCTAACAAGGAAACTATCCACACAAACCTCACCAAGTAACACTACCCAAATAACACTAGTCAAGTATTGTAATAGTAATAACACATCGATGTTTGGATACCGCGTGCCACTTTCCCACATGTTATTGAAGACATCATACGCGTTAGACCCCTCCTGCCATTCTCACAGTATTCCCACTGCCACACCCCACCCACACAAACTTGGGCTATCACAACCACACATCCCGCCCGCTGACACCTGGGCTATCACTACCACACATACCACCAGAAAACAACTAGGCCACAACAACCAGATGTAACAACACCCACACACACCTGTGTCCGAACAACTACTGCCATGCCTGAAGACACCTGGGCCTCATCCTGAAAAGACTTGGGAAACAACCTGCCCACACACACCTAGGCCAACCACCCCCACATACCCTGACCAATGATTCTAGGGCTATAATGGACCTCAGGTAGTCACATCCTACCTGAAGAATCTTGGGCTACTCGGGAAAGGGATCAGAAAAGGAGATAATAACCATCCACTCATAGGAGTGTTGGAAAAAACATCCTCCACCATGAAATGGGGGTTTTTTGTTACAAAGTACTCAACTTGGGTGGGGTGTGAATAAGAAACATAAGAACTAAATCATACATATAGGTAAACAATAACTCATCCCAACCTAGGGGTTCCAAAACAAGCTCAACTAGAAACACTCTCCTTACTATTCATTCATAAGAAGCACCACACCCACTACCATGTCACAATGCATTCCTAGAAACCAATTCCACATTTAACCCATTCTTGTTTTCATATTAAATTGATTCCATTTAAGTAATTCTTCACTAATGGGAAACTAATAGGCATAACCACAAGCCAAGAAAGGAGAAAACAACCAGACAACAATTTAAGCATTCACACCCTGTTCTCTTGAAAAGTCACAACAACGAAAGGGATCTGTGAGATCCCTCAAGGTACTCGAACCTAAACAAGCCCCGACATAAAGCCCCATATGGCCTTAGATCCACAAAACAACAACTACACCACAACAGGTGTAACACCCCAAGCTTCTACGGTACTTTTCCCTTCGAATAATGTGATAGCGTGTGTTGTACGCAACCTCGAGTTCTAACACACACCACAACTAATTAAACTAGCCGTTGTGAATAGTAATACCTAATTTTTGAAATCATATATATTCTATATTTCAAAATGAACTTCATTTTTGGATTCGGAATATCAAAATTAGCCTAGGGTGAAATTTTGGTACATTTCGGATAACTTTCATATTTTGATGAATAGTGAAAATTTCTAAATTTTAATTAAAAACAACTTTTTTAATCAAAATAATTAATAGTGATAAATTATGAATTTGAGTGGTTTTAAAGTATATTTAGAATATATTTTTACCATTCAATTTAATGTTTATCATTGGACATTATTTTACAATTAAACCGAACATAAACAAGTGTCAATCTTTTGATAGTTATTATCTCTTAAAAACACGCTTTTTGTTTTAACAGCGGGAATTAATTTTAAATTAATTTCTGCCACTTCTGTGTTTTGAATTTAGGAAAATGGATTCCATATTTGGAATCAGGATGTCCAAATTATGTAAATAGGTAACTTTTATTTTTAGACATTATGAATAGTTACTGTGGTAAATATTTTATTTACCATGGTTAAAGGGTAAATCCGGTAAATAAGGGTTAAAAAATAATATTATAATAATGCAAAATTACCCTAAAACGTGTCCTAACCTTATTGGTGGACACATACCCGACCATGGGCATCCTTGGGTCAATTTGGGGACCCCTTGGAGCCACTTGTATGTGGTAGGGACACTTTATATTAATAAAGTTAAAATAAAAATAAAAATGGCATAAGCTTACATCTTTTAGAAGAACAATTTTTACATAGGGTTATACATGTTGGATTTTCGATTATAAATATTCATTAGAAAGCTAAAACGATTTCCTACATAATGATATTTTACTTATAATTTTTAGACATTAAATAATTTATTTTATTTATGACACAATGATGATGCAGTAATTACTATAATAGTGAAAAATTAAAATAAGTGATATTATAAATACCCAAATAAATATAATATGAAACTTTTAATGAATTAAACTAATTTTCTAGGATAATATGATATATTAGGATTGATTTAATTGACTTTGTTCGAAGTAATAAATCTGTTATGAAAAATCAACTAATGAATAGTGTCAAAATTGACATAAAAGAATTCTTAAAACAAATATTATATTATTAATTGATATTAAATTCCTAAAAATCTAAGGTTCGGCCAAGAGACTTATATCATGATAGGTTAATCATTAATGGACCACTTGGGGGTCTCTTGGATGTATATAGTAAGTTTATTAACCATAATATATAAAATACAAAGAGACATTGTAAAAGTGAAACTAATTAACTTAGATTTAATACTTAAAGATAAGGTTAATATAAGTACCCAAACCTGTCTAAATTCTATTGGATGAGTTTCTTTCGACCTATCCACACCTCATCATTTGAATAGTCAACTTTGGAGCCTTTAGAAACCGAATATGAATTTATTATAAATTAATATTTCTAGCTTTTCCAAAGGTGCCCCTCACCCCTCTTATAAAAGGGCACTCCTCCTTCTCATTTCTTCACACCTTCAAAGCCTTTTGGTTCGGCCAAACTCTGCCCAAATATTCTCCCAACATCCCTCAATACAACCTAGAGGCCTTAGTTTGATCAGAAAGCCAACCTAAGGAGCCCTTTTGATCAAATCAAAAGGAAGAACCCGAAGAAGAGGTAATGATTTCACCACCCTTTTCTAAGTTCATTTCTTCTTCCACTTCTTCTTCCTTTGTTCTTACCATTCTGAAATAATAACTCCAGTATCTCACATATACTGTGATGTTATTATAAATATGGTACAATCATATTCAGTATTCTATCCACCCTTTGAATAACATGTCACCATACGTGCGTACGTACGGCTTACCGTCTCCACGTCGTGGTGTAATTGTTATTCAATATAATATTATTTGGATGGGTATAATAATGATGTGTAACTCATGTAAATAATAAATATAACATGTTAATGATTCTGTATATATGATATACCATCCATTTATATATTATTTTAATATCAAAAGAATGATATTGTCGCTCGTGCGTACGTACGGACTACCGTCTCCACGAACGCGATGAGATTCATTCTCCATCGTAACCATTAAAGCGTAATTATCATTTTATGATTTAAAAATGATGTTTAAGGACTTGATATCATTTTGGATATGAATAATATACAACCTATCCTTTACAAACATGTCTTACGTAACAAAACATATGAAATAAAACAAGTAAGTTAACACCCGAAACAACGATAATACTAAGATATTATTATCAAATCAATATTAAAAGATCATATATGATATAATATTAATGTATATGATTCTTGTATAATTTAATAACAATTATTTCACCATTATACAGGAGGTTAACCTACCCCAACCAAGGAAAAAGTACAAGGTAAGGGTTATTTCACAATCTCTTCATTATCCGAGGTTGTTTATACGTAATAATCTACTGGGATATCTTTATCATCCACATCCATGTTTCTTAAAAATGTATTTCAAAACATTTTTTATGGGTTAAAGTCATTTATACCCTTGTTTGACTTTTTATAAGAGGTTTATAAAGGAATCTTTCCGTCGTTTTCAAAACAAGGTCCTTTTTAACCTTTTCGACTGAATTGAGGTAAGAATGTTCTTTTTAACTTATACGGCAGGTGCGGTTATTTTCCGCCGTTATAAAATCGTCGAAGCTTTCCATACAAGCTTATAAGAATATTTTCAAAGAAAATTTTTTATTTTATATGGATCTTAAATGATTTCAAAATAAAAGGAGATACTTCTTTAAAAAGAATTTTGATTTCATCTATGTCAACATCCTTTGATGGATTTTAAGATTATTTGAAGTTGATTTATTATGATACAAAACTTCTATATTGTATTGAAGTTTTTGTGATATGTTTGACTGTGGATGTGCTATTTTTATACCATTCATAGTTTATGGTGAAATTATTGACATTTCGTATGCTAGTTTTAATACGAATGTTTATGTTATGTTTAAACCTTTTCATATGGGAATGCATTGGACTTAATAAGTGACGGGTGGAGCCCGCTATAGCTCCTCGATGCATCGGTAGGTCTCATGAGACAAACTAGTGTCTTGGCACAAGGCCTTGACAAAATCTTATTTGTAGCCTTGGCACGAGGCCTTGGCTATGTGGTTATGATAGTCTGGCATTATGCATTCCAACATTATGAAAGTGGTTATTGATTTTTGCATGTGATTATTCGATTAGTAGAATATCCATGTGAATAAGTAAATGGCATTATTTCATTTTACTTTTGCCATACCATGTTGAAGTTCAATTTTAAAAGGCTTTTGTTTTAGTAATGCATTGCCTTAAATGTTTATTCTTATTTATGAAAGTTTCCGCTATATTGTTATCCTTACTGGGCATTTGAGCTCACCCCTTTTCTATGTTTTATTTTTCCCCAGGATGTGAAGAAGTAAATTATGAATGACCTACAGGGATATTATGAGGGGATAGTAGTGTGGATTATGGAGACATTATGTTGTTGTAGTAGTTTTTCATTTTATGATGTAATGTAAAACTTATGAATATATCTAGTGTTTCCAAGGCTACTAAACCAATCGGTCTTTCGAGATTTGATCTTTCTTGTGATCATGCCAATGTTATGTAATAATGCACCGACTCTGGGTAACTGGGGTCGGGGCGTTACAGTTGGTATCAGAGGATGTTTAGTACAAACCTTGGAAACTAGATTTAGATAAACTCTGATTAGAGCACGTAGACCTAAGATGAACTTTGAGGATTAGTATAGAAGAACTTCCTAGAAATTTTGGTATTGTAGAGATTTTGTGAGTTTTCCGAGCAATACATCCCTGTCTGGATACGAGCAGGTAGAGGCGGCTCTGGCACAGATGTACCTAGGGGTAAAACCCGAAAACACCGCTTTGAGCTAGACTCGAACGGGAACTGGTGCACGACAACGGGCCTTGCTGCACTCTTGGTTACGACACTCCCGGGGGATATGCTTAGGATAACTCTCACTTTCTTTACAAATCATTATGAAGGGTTTATGAGTATATACTTCCTCAAAGAAAACATATTTATGATTATGGATTATATCCATATATAGTTCAATTTATGTTTAGTGTTTTATAAGTATGGGATTATGTATTTTGATTCATAAACTGATCTAGTTTATGACATTGTTTAGAAATGGCGCCTAGTGGAAGAAATGGAAACCGTATCAATGCACGCACTCCATGTAGGGATTGCCCTCCTGCTCAAGATAATTATAGTGGGGCTGGTGATGCAACTGGTGCTGATCAGCTAATCACCGTACTGGGACAACTTACTCAGGTTATGAATAATAACCTTACCCGTATGGAGCACCCTGATCCGCAGCGTGGAGGATCAATGTTATATCGATTCATGAGACAACAACCACCAACGTTCAATGGGAGTACAAATCCCTTAGTAGCTGAGCAATGGATATTTTCCCTAGAGAAAATATTTCAGGCTTTGGGGAGTAGTGAAAGGGAAAAAGTTACCATGACAGTTTACCGCCTCACTGGAGATGCTGATCAATGGTGGTCATTGATTCAAAACATGAAGGAAGATGATGAAGTATCAAACATGGAATGGAGGGAGTTCAAAGATCTGTTTTTAGAAAAATACTTTCCTCGCGACCATCGAGCAGATATGGAAAGGCAATTTCTGAGTCTGAGACAAAAGGAGGATGATAATGTCACAAAGTATGAGGCTAACTTTACAAGGTTAGCGAGGTACGCTGGTGATTATATTCGCAACCCAAGAAGTAAGATTGATCGTTTCTTTGATGGGTTAAAACCATTTCTCCGTCGAGCATTAGTCTCACAATCCTTTTCATCGTACGAAGACATTGTCTCATGTGCTATCAAGACCGAAAAGGAATTCTCTAAGTCTTATGACTTTAAAGCAAAGCAAGAGAAGAAGAGACCTGCTGATCAATCTGGGAATGGAAATAAGGGGAAGAAGGGAAAGGTTGAATATCCATCTTGTGGTAAGTGCGGGAAGAAACACCCCGGTGCTTGCCTGAAGGGAATGGGAGTCTGTTACAAGTGTGGTGAAAAAGGCCACCAAGCTCATGATTGCAAGGGGAAGAAGGAAGCTACCAATGTTCAGTGCTACAATTGCAGGGAGATGGGGCATTATGCAAATGCATGTCCTAAGCGTCAGGAGAACTTACCTCAGAAAAGGCCAAGGGATCAAGGCCAGGCTTATGCTATCACTACTGCTGAGGTAGAAGCTCCGAAAGACGTGGTGGCAGGTAATTTAATGGTTTCCTCAAGTTTAGCAAATGCATTATTTGATTCTGGATCATCGCATTGTTTCATATCTTCCCAGTTTGCTAAGAAAATTAGATATTTCCAATTTGATTTAATAAGGGAGTTGTCAGTTAAAACTCCTAAGGGAAGTATCGTTGCAACAAAGTTTTGTGAATCAGTCCCCATTAGAGCACATAAATTTTCTTTATCTGCTGATTTCATCGTCATACCTATGATTGAGTTTGATATAATCCTCGGTATGGACTGGCTTTCAGACTATGATGCGAAGATTTATTGTAAGAAGAAAGAGGTTACGATTCTTGATGATAATGATAAGGAACACCTTATTTTTAGAGCAGAATCGTCACCACCTAATTCTTATTTAGACCCACCCCCAGTAGCTCAACTTAATTCAATTATTGGGGAGGAAGAGAATGAAATAACTGTCGGTGAGGAAAGGAATGATCAAATAGAGGATGTACCTGTTGTGAAAGAATTTGTAGATGTATTTCCGGAAGATTTACCTGGACATCCTCCAGAACGAGAAGTTGAGTTTTCTATCGATTTGATTCCTGGATCAAGGCCTATATCGAAGACCCCTTATAGAATGGCCACTGTAGAGTTAGTCGAACTAAAGAAACAACTAGAGGAATTGAGTAATAAGGGATTTATTCGCCCTAGTGTTTCTCCATGGGGAGCCCCTGTTCTTTTTGTTAAAAAGAAAGATGGATCTATGAGGTTATGTATCGACTACAGGGAGATCAATGCTATAACGATAAAGAACAAGTATCCCCTACCTCGTATTGATGATTTATTTGACCAACTGCATGGAGCTCAATACTTTTCAAAGATTGACCTTCGATCTGGATACCATCAGTTGTGTGTGAAGAAGGAAGACATTCCGAAGACAGCATTTCGAACCAGGTACGAGCATTACGAGTTTACTGTAATGCCGTTTGGATTGACTAATGCACCCTCTGTATTCATGGATCTGATGAATAGAGTTTTCAAGGAGTATCTCGATGAATTTGTGGTGGTATTTATTGATGATATCTTGGTATACTCCAAAACCTACAAAGATCATGAAAATCACTTGCGCATTATCTTGAAGACTCTGAGGAGGCATGAATTATATGGAAAGTTTAGCAAGTGTGAATTCTGGCTTCAGGAGATTTCTTTTCTTGGCCATATTGTCTCTAAAGATGGAATCTCTGTTGATCCTTCTAAGACCAAGGCAATCCAAGAATGGCCAGCACCTACGAGTATAACTGAGGTACGTAGTTTTTTTGGCTTGGCAGGTTATTATCGACGTTTCGTCCAGAATTTTGCCCGATTGGCTAACCCATTAACGAAGCTCACACGTAAAGGGGTTAAATTTGTTTGGAAAAAAGAGTGTGAAGAATGTTTCGAAGAACTGAAGAGAAGATTAGTCAATGCTCCTATATTGACTCTACCATCGGGGAATGATGGGTTCGTTATTTATAGTGATGCATCGAAGAAAGGACTTGGCTGTGTCCTTATGCAGAATGATAGAGTTATTGCCTATGCATCACGACAGTTGAAAATTCATGAACAAAACTATCCTACTCATGATCTTGAGTTAGCAGCTGTGATCTTTGCTTTGAAGATATGGAGGCACTACCTCTATGGTGAAAAATGTGAGATTTATACTGATCACAAGAGTTTGAAGTATATTTTCTCACAAAAAGAACTCAACATGAGGCAAAGGAGATGGCTTGAATTACTCAAGGATTATGATTGTACGATACACTACCACCCGGGGAAGGCAAACAAGGTGTCAGATGCTTTGAGCAGAAAAGACCATGGAGTTCTGAACATGATGAGAATTGAAAGGGATCCAATTTTCATGGATCTAGTGAAAATGGACATGGGAATAACCAGGGAAGGTGAAACATCAATGCTTTTTCAAATGGTTGCCAAACCATCTTTACTAGAAAGGATTAAGAGTTCTCAGGCCGATGATGACGAATTCCAAAAGAAGATTAAAGCTGTGAATGATGGGAGATTGAGAGACTTTGTGTATGAAGATGGAACTTTGAAATTTGGAAAGAGACTTTGTGTTCCCAATATACCTGATCTAAAAAGGGAATTGCTGGATGATGCTCATAGTTCCAATTTCTCTATACACCATGGGAGCACCAAAATGTATAGAGATTTGAAGGAACATTTTTGGTGGGACAACATGAAGAGGGAGATTGCTGATTTTGTGTCAAGATGTATGGTTTGTCAACAAGTGAAAGCTGGAAGGCAACAGCCTGGAGGAGTCATGCAACCTCTTCCCATACCGGAGTGGAAATGGGACAATATTACGATGGACTTTGTCATGGGGCTACCAAAGACTCCTAGAAGGAACGATGCAATATGGGTTATTGTTGATCGTCTTACCAAGTCAGCACATTTTCTTGCTATAAGAGAAGATCTACCCCTGGAACGTCTAGCAAGACTATACATTAATGAAGTTGTGAGACTTCATGGAGTTCCCCTATCGATTGTTTCTGATCGTGATCCCCGTTTTACTTCAAGATTTTGGAAAAGTCTTCAGAAATCCCTGGATACTGAACTTCATTTGAGCACTGCTTACCACCCTCAGACAGACGGACAATCAGAACGGACTATTCAAACCTTAGAAGACATGTTGAGATCTTGCTCACTTGACTTTCAGGGTATGTGGGATCAATATTTACCACTAGTAGAATTTTCCTATAACAATAGCTTCCATTCGAGTATACAGATGGCACCATATGAAGCGTTATACGGAAAGAGATGTCGTACACCAACCTGTTGGGATGACGTTGGTGAAAGAAAACTTGTAGGCCCAGAGCTGGTGGAGTAAACGGTGGAAAAGGTGAAAGTAATCCAAAATCACATTAAAGCAGCTCAAAGTAGGCAGAAGAGCTATGCCGATAATCGAAGGAAGGATTTGGAATTTCAAGTCGGTGATCATGTTTTCCTGAAGGTATCTCCATGGAAGGGAGTCATACGTTTTGGTAAGAAAGGTAAATTGAGTCCCAGGTACATCGGACCTTTCGAAATTCTAGAACGAATTGGGGCTGTGGCTTACCGATTGGCAATGCCGCCAAGTCTCTCCAAAGTTCACGATGTGTTCCACGTATCTCTGTTGAGGAAATACATGCCTGACCCAACGCATGTACTCACCTATGAGGAATTAGAACTGGAACCCGATCTTTCCTATTGCGAAGAGCCCATCAAGATTCTTGATACGAGAGAACAAGTGCTGAGAAACCGGACGACGCGTCTGGTAAAAGTTTTGTGGAGGAATCATAAGATGGAAGAGGCAACGTGGGAACCCGAGGAACTTATGATGAAGAACCACCCGAGTCTTTTTATGCAGTAATACCCTAGAAATTGCGAGGACGCAATTATTTGAAGGAGGGGAGAATGTAACACCCCAAGCTTCTACGGTACGTTTCCCTTCGAATAATGCGATAGCGTGTGTTGTACGCAACCTCGAGTTCTAACACACACCACAACTAATTAAACTAGCCGTTGTGAATAGTAATACCTAATTTTTGAAATCATATATATTCTATATTTCAAAATGGACTTCATTTTTGGATTCGGAATATCAAAATTAGCCTAGGGTGAAATTTTGGTACATTTCGGATAACTTTCATATTTTGATGAATAGTGAAAATTTCTAAATTTTAATTAAAAACAACTTTTTTAATCAAAATAATTAATAGTGATAAATTATGAATTTGAGTGGTTTTAAAGTATATTTAGAATATATTTTTACCATTCAATTTAATGTTTATCATTGGACATTATTTTACAATTAAACCGAACATAAACAAGTGTCAATCTTTTGATAGTTATTATCTCTTAAAAACACGCTTTTTGTTTTAACAGCGGGAATTAATTTTAAATTAATTTCTGCCACTTCTGTGTTTTGAATTTAGGAAAATGGATTCCATATTTGGAATCAGGATTTCCAAATTATGTAAATAGGTAACTTTTATTTTTAGACATTTTGAATAGTTACTGTGGTAAATATTTTATTTACCATGGTTAAAGGGTAAATCCGGTAAATAAGGGTTAAAAAATAATATTATAATAATGCAAAATTACCCTAAAACGTGTCCTAACCTTATTGGTGGACACATACCCGACCATGGGCATCCTTGGGTCAATTTGGGGACCCCTTGGAGCCACTTGTATGTGGTAGGGACACTTTATATTAATAAAGTTAAAATAAAAATAAAAATGGCATAAGCTTACATCTTTTAGAAGAACAATTTTTACATAGGGTTATACATGTTGGATTTTCGATTATAAATATTCATTAGAAAGCTAAAAAGATTTCCTACATAATGATATTTTACTTATAATTTTTAGACATTAAATAATTTATTTTATTTATGACACAATGATGATGCAGTAATTACTATAATAGTGAAAAATTAAAATAAGTGATATTATAAATACCCAAATAAATATAATATGAAACTTTTAATGAATTAAACTAATTTTCTAGGATAATATGATATATTAGGATTGATTTAATTGACTTTTTTCGAAGTAATAAATCTGTTATGAAAAATCAACTAATGAATAGTGTCAAAATTGACATAAAAGAATTCTTAAAACAAATATTATATTATTAATTGATATTAAATTCCTAAAAATCTAAGGTTCGGCCAAGAGACTTATATCATGATAGGTTAATCATTAATGGACCACTTGGGGGTCTCTTGGATGTATATAGTAAGTTTATTAACCATAATATATAAAATACAAAGAGACATTGTAAAAGTGAAACTAATTAACTTAGAGTTAATACTTAAAGATAAGGTTAATATAAGTACCCAAACCTGTCTAAATTCTATTGGATGAGTTTCTTTCGACCTATCCACACCTCATCATTTGAATAGTCAACTTTGGAGCCTTTAGAAACCGAATATGAATTTATTATAAATTAATATTTCTAGCTTTTCCAAAGGTGCCCCTCACCCCTCTTATAAAAGGGCACTCCTCCTTCTCATTTCTTCACACCTTCAAAGCCTTTTGGTTCGGCCAAACTCTGCCCAAATACTCTCCCAACATCCCTCAATACAACCTAGAGGCCTTAGTTTGATCAGAAAGCCAACCTAAGGAGCCCTTTTGATCAAATCAAAAGGAAGAACCCGAAGAAGAGGTAATGATTTCACCACCCTTTTCTATGTTCATTTCTTCTTCCACTTCTTCTTCCTTTGTTCTTACCATTCTGAAATAATAACTCCAGTATCTCACATATACTGTGATGTTATTATAAATATGGTACAATCATATTCAGTATTCTATCCACCCTTTGAATAACATGTCACCATACGTGCGTACGTACGGCTTACCGTCTCCACGTCGTGGTGTAATTGTTATTCAATATAATATTATTTGGATGGGTATAATAATGATGTGTAACTCATGTAAATAATAAATATAACATGTTAATGATTCTGTATATATGATATACCATCCATTTATATATTATTTTAATATCAAAAGAATGATATTGTCGCTCGTGCGTACGTACGGACTACCGTCTCCACGAACGCGATGAGATTCATTCTCCATCGTAACCATTAAAGCGTAATTATCATTTTATGATTTAAAAATGATGTTTAAGGACTTGATATCATTCTGGATATGAATAATATACAACCTATCCTTTACAAACATGTCTTACGTAACAAAACATATGAAAGAAAACAAGTAAGTTAACACCCGAAACAACGATAATACTAAGATATTATTATCAAATCAATATTAAAAGATCATATATGATATAATATTAATGTATATGATTCTTGTATAATTTAATAACAATTATTTCACCATTATACAGGAGGTTAACCTACCCCAACCAAGGAAAAAGTACAAGGTAAGGGTTATTTCACAATCTCTTCATTATCCGAGGTTGTTTATACGTAATAATCTACTGGGATATCTTTATCATCCACATCCATGTTTCTTAAAAATGTATTTCAAAACATTTTTTATGGGTTAAAGTCATTTATACCCTTGTTTGACTTTTTATAAGAGGTTTATAAAGGAATCTTTCCGTCGTTTTCAAAACAAGGTCCTTTTTAACCTTTTCGACTGAATTGAGGTAAGAATGTTCTTTTTAACTTATACGGCGGGTGCGGTTATTTTCCGCCGTTATAAAATCGTCGAAGCTTTCCATACAAGCTTATAAGAATATTTTCAAAGAAAATTTTTTATTTTATATGGATCTTAAATGATTTCAAAATAAAAGGAGATACTTCTTTAAAAAGAATTTTGATTTCATCTATGTCAACATCCTTTGATGGATTTTAAGATTATTTGAAGTTGATTTATTATGATACAAAACTTCTATATTGTATTGAAGTTTTTGTGATATGTTTGACTGTGGATGTGCTATTTTTATACCATTCATAGTTTATGGTGAAATTATTGACATTTCGTATGCTAGTTTTAATACGAATGTTTATGTTATGTTTAAACCTTTTCATATGGGAATGCATTGGACTTAATAAGTGACGGGTGGAGCCCGCTATAGCTCCTCGATGCATCGGTAGGTCTCATGAGACAAACTAGTGTCTTGGCACAAGGCCTTGACAAAATCTTATTTGTAGCCTTGGCACGAGGCCTTGGCTATGTGGTTATGATAGTCTGGCATTATGCATTCCAACATTATGAAAGTGGTTATTGATTTTTGCATGTGATTATTCGATTAGTAGAATATCCATGTGAATAAGTAAATGGCATTATTTCATTTTACTTTTGCCATACCATGTTGAAGTTCAATTTTAAAAGGCTTTTGTTTTAGTAATGCATTGCCTTAAATGTTTATTCTTATTTATGAAAGTTTCCGCTATATTGTTATCCTTACTGGGCATTTGAGCTCACCCCTTTTCTATGTTTTATTTTTCCCCAGGATGTGAAGAAGTAAATTATGAACGACCTGCAGGGATATTATGAGGGGATAGTAGTGTGGATTATGGAGACATTATGTTGTTGTAGTAGTTTTTCATTTTATGATGTAATGTAAAACTTATGAATATATCTAGTGTTTCCAAGGCTACTAAACCAATCGGTCTTTCGAGATTTGATCTTTCTTGTGATCATGCCAATGTTATGTAATAATGCACCGACTCTGGGTAACTGGGGTCGGGGCGTTACAACAGGGGATACCTTACCCCATCCACGCCACCCCACAAGCATCAAACAGAACAACCATGCATGTCACCAAAAAAAAGTAATGGAGATTCTAGATTTTATCAAACCATTAATTGAGTTTCTACTTTTTGTTTGGTTAACCTAGGTCATCACACAAGGGTTCTTGTTCACTGGACATCCATTTAATCAACTGAGTTTACGTGATTAACAAATTTCCATGTTATAACTATTCAATCATCACATATGAAAGAGGTTCATTAGTTCGCAAGGAAGGACCACCAACGACCATGATTTTTAGCAGACATAATCCCATACAATTCACAACATATAAGTATTGATAAAGGAGTAAACAGAATCCTCAAAACCCCTTCATTATTTAAAAATCTGTTTCTTATCTTCATTAAGGTTTGGTTTCATCCATTCCTATAGAAATATTAGCATACCCGCCCTGCATGATACACAGTAAATAGAGACAAAGGAAAAAACCTACATGGATGATCAATGATCGAAGTTTCTCTCCTCACGCCAAGAACTGGGGATGTACGACTTGTAGGGGAGTTACTTCGGGGACTCCAAGGGTTGGAAGAAAAGCTCCAACATAGCGCACCACTTGCCTCGGGAAGGGGGGGGGGGCTCCAAATGGACAAGGGAAGAAAAGGATACCAACCGAGAAGAAGGAGAAGAAGAAAGAAGTCCCGTGTGATAAAAAGGTGAGATCCTGGAGTTATGAGATATTGAATTTTGAATGGATTTAAAAGTGGATTGTGGTTTCACAACGTGGGTGGGTGGTTACACATGATGGAATTAATTGTCATTTAATAATTATCATTGGAGGGGTGTCTATAATAGTCGTGCGTTAAACGGTTTACTTTAATCAGAAGAAAATGCGCCATAGGGGTGGAGCTGGAAAGTACGGAGAAAAGTGTGTCACCAGGGAAAAGACAGACGTTTTGGTAATTTAAGGGTCACCAGACTCTTGGGGGATTTTAAATCTCAGTTATGGGCTTTAAATGTCTTTGAAAGGGGTATTAAATCACTTTTACGTCAAAAGATATGTTGCGGGAGCGAAAATAGAAAAATCTCAGGAGGCTGGAAAAAGAAAAGGGTGAGACATGGAATTGGTGAGACACCATGAGTGGTTCCACCGTTACAGTGCCACTGGTTTCAGTGTGTCACCGTCACAGTTCCACTAGTTCAGTGAGACACTGCCAGCGGTGCCACCGTTATAGTGCCACTGGTTCAGTGAGACACCATAAGCAGTGCCACCATTTCTGGTGTGCCACTATCACGGTGCCACCATTACGGTGGTACCGGTTTGATGAGACACTATAAGCGGTTCCACCATTATGGTGCCACCGGTTCGATGAGACACTGTAAGTAGTGACACCGTTATGGTGCCACCAGTTCGGTGAGACACCGTAAGTGGTGCCACCATTTCGGTGTTACACTGTCATGGTGGGACCGAGTTGTTTTGTAAAGTAATGGACCAGGATGGTCTAGGTTATTATAATTCCAACCTTATTGATTATATATATCATGATAAAGGGATTATATTAAATGGTAAGTGTTTCTAGGAGGTTGGATGTCATTGCGACATTAAATTGTTTCTCGAGGGGTTTCTTATTATGTTTCTAGATTCTAACCTTAGAATTTTGGTGGTTATGCCTAATCCCCCTAAGAATGAGGAATAAAGGGTCACACTCTAAGTGTATATGAAATCTTAGTTAAATTAAAGTAACAAATTTAATAAGGTATAAAAGGAATATTTATTCTGGTTTAGTTGGTTGCTATAATTTAATAGTAATTTACTCACAATAATAAAATGAATTCAATAATAAATATTACTTTTCAATTTTGGAGAATATTATATTTATTATATTTGTTGTAGAAATAATTTAGTGACATTTATTTAATTAAATCTTCATTTATTGAGTGTCGATAAATGTTGATGTGGGAAAGTGAACTGAGTTTAATGGTACAATTATAAATAATTGATATTTATTTATATTCTTAATTTGTTTCAATTATCATGTTAATAATAAAAATAATAATATTATTATTATTAATGAAAATGATTTCCATAAATAATATTAGAAATGGTTAAGGTATTGTGCATAATTTTACAACCCTAAATTGGCCATAATAAATATCTAGTTATATCTAATTATATCTAAAATATATCACTAACCTAAAGTGGATTTTTGGGTGTTCACAATGGATAAGAGAGAGATATCTATAAATATATCTAGAGATGTATATCTAGAAAGAAATACAGAAAGAAATCTAGAGAGATATATCAAAAAAGTTATAGATAGATATATATTTATATATATCTAGATATATATCTCGAGATATATATAGTGATATATCTACATAGATATATATACTGATATATCTGCATATATATATCTAGCGATATATCTACATAAATATATCTAGAGAGATATCTAGAGTTTTATAAATAGCTCTTCCTTCCTCCTCTCCCACTTCTTCACGAGAGAACCAAGATTTATCCATATTCGTGAAGAAAATTTATGCGGTTAAACATGGATAACACAATTGATCAGGATTGGATGTTCTAGCTCTTAGAGATTTGACAGTGTTGATTAGATATTTCAGTGTAGGTATGGATCACTTCTAGAGAGATCACACACTTGAATCCTCTGGCTTAATGCTAGTGTGATGAAATATATTCCATCAGATCATAAATGAAAGAAAAATATCAAGTTTATGTACTTATTTATCTTCTTATAAAGTAATTATAAATTACATGTGAAGATACTCTCCCATCAGTTCATATATATTAATTTAGTTCATTAATATAATTTCCTGTTGGAAATAATATCATGATCCTGTAAATAAATGATTACATATTATTTGAGATAAAATACTATCTTTGTTACACCATAATAGGATGCTTCCACTATGCTTAAAACCTAAAAATTATTTTATAAAATCTAGGACAACTTGATGATAGACTATATCATGTGATATAGAAAATAATGTGGAACACTCTATTGATTTATAGGATCCCATATGCATTCTTGTATTTTTATATATCAACAAGTATGTGATAGAATGATACATAGAGTAGTAAGTATAATAATGAGTTTTTTTATCCCACTGATGGATTAACATAGTGAAAATTTGATGCTCGATATACCTATTTTGTGACTAAGGTGTGTAATGTGAGTTTGGATATATCACATGATAGTTTTAATATGTTTGGGTAGATACTTTTCAAAACACATGTCTAGTTTTTTTCACATTTTTAAGCTTCCTTCATGGAAGAGTGTGAAAAAATCATTACCTTTATTGAGTATAATAATATCTAGGCCATTTGATTATAGAAATGATAAAGATGTATACACTAAATCTTTAATAAAATATTTGAAGAATCTTTTGAATGTGACTGTGAACACATATGGTTCTTGTTTGAAATTCATATTTCAGATACATATTATAAATATATGGAAAATAAATCATTTTCTAGATTATTTAATGATTTATGGTTGGAACATGAGGGGGAAACTTCCCCATCCTATATTTATGATGAATTCATGATCTAGATGTCTTAAATATCATTGTATTTTTCAGTTTTATGGTACATCAATGATTATTTATAATGAATCATCAATATAAGAATAATAATTGAATGTTTAACAATATAATTGATACTGAGAAGACACCAAAACACATTTATCCAATATAAGTGCTTAATGAATTGAAAGATTTCAATTTTTCATTCGGTAAATCTTAGATGAAATATAGAAAGAGGAATACTTTTTTCACTAAATCCAATTATAATTGGAAGAGGAAACGTATATTATTTGAGTTTCCTTAATGGTCAAAAAATTTATTATGTAATTGTTTATACATAATTTAAATTGAAAAAAATAATATGTGAAATATTTATTTTAATTATTATAAATGTAAAGGTGAATAAAAAAGATGATTTGCGATCATGGTGTGGCTTTGCGGATTGGGGTATCAGACCAGAATCACATATTATGTATATCAGCGAAAATAAATGGAAAGATACATGTTCTTATTATATGATGAAACCTTCATAGAATAGTCAATTTTTAAATATACTAGATACTTTCAAGGATTCTGATGTATATTAAAAAAACATATCAAAATGGGTCAATAAAATATATTTGAAACAAAAATATTTAAAAAATCATGATTACCACATTATTATTCATGAGTTGATGGAAGTGTAGATGGATGTAGGTGATGATATTAACATAATAAAATCTTATTATATTGAGTATACTAGAGTTATTATCTAATCATGGTTGATGAATATTTGAAGGAAGTGGAAGAAGAAATAAAAGTGAAACACTTAAATAAAACCATTACCTTTCTTTCAGATGATTACCTTTATTAACACCTTAACAACTATATGGAGGGTTTCATACCAGAAATAATCCCTCAAGAATGTGGGTAGGTATTCTAGGAAGTGTTTTGGGTTGGTATTGAAAGAACCAAAAGGTTATTTAATTGTAAGGAATATATATGAATGAGTGCCTTTTTATTGGAGAGGGGAGGGGAACTCTTGGAATTATTAAAATTATTAAATCATTATGAATTCATTTTCTATTAAAATATGGGTCCAAGTTGATTTAAATAAAATATAAGATGCATATGGGTCAAAATCTAGTCATACAGTGATAATTATACAAGTTTAAATATTGTTTTAATCTTTATATTTTTGTTTTAACCCCTTTAAACTATTACCATTTTATCAGGTAATTTTTACTTTAAGAGTTAAAATAATTACCATAACATGAAAAAAGACCAAAAAATGAGTAATTAATGAAATATTTAGAAATATATCAACTATTTGTCGGAATCTTGGTTTTTTTAATAAATTTTATATCATTTATTTTATTATTTCATATTTTAAGATATGAGTTATGTCAATTTTGAAACTATTCATTACATGACTTCTTAAAAAATAATAACAATTTTATTACTTAGAAAAAAATAATTTAAATCATATATTATATAAAAAATTAATCAAAAAAATTCTTGTATGACATCAAATATATAAAATTTCCATTATTTTTATATTATTAATATCGTTTGTTTGATTCTTACTTTAATAAATCTATTATTGTATCATCATTGTGTCACAATTAAATTTAATTATTTAATGATTAAATTTTTAAATAAATAACCATTATGTAGATAAAAATTTGATCTTTCAAATGAATATATATAGTCAAATACATACTTTATATAACTCTATATTAAAAATGATTTAATTATTAAAAATATGTGTATGACTTTTTTAACTTATCTTTAAATAAAACATAATAAATTTCATATTCTTACCCAAGTGTCTTAAAAATGTTATAATTCATAATAAAGGTTTACTTTTTTTAAAAAAACGCGTAAAATAGAATTTTGACAAGTTTTAGGGTAGTCTTATATTATTATAATATTATTTTTAACTTGAGTTACCCGATTTACCTTTTATTGTAGTAAATAAAATACTACAATTTTTATTAACCAAAAATTAAGTTGATCCTATTAGATCAAAATTTTAACACTGATTACAAACATGTATTTCCATTTTTCAAAACTAAATTCAAATAATTGGCTAAATTAAGTTTGACATTAATTTCACATATATAGTGAGAAAACGGGTAAACGAGACGTTCAAAATTTCAATAAGTTTTTATATATAATTTTAATATAAAAATTTCCCCAATGACATATATTTTATCAATAAATGTATTATTAATATATTTTGACTTTAAAAATTAAGTTAAATTATAATAATTGTTTAATTTAAAAATAGGTTTTTAACTACAACACAATATTTTTCACTATTCATCAAAAAATGAATCTTTTCAGAAAAATACAAAAATTTCACCCCAAGAAATATTTTATATTTCATATTAAAAAATGAAGTTTCTTTTGACAAATATAATATATAAGAGTCTAAAAAAATATATTTAAAATAAGTTCTCCATTAAAAGTCAGTGAAAATGCATTTAAAAAAATTCTCTTTTTATCCATAACATTGAATTTATTTTTATATCATGTTCAGAAAACATATAAGATGAATTTTAAATGTCATATTGAATTTATATTTAATTAATATAATCCAAAAATTGTGATTTTATTATTTTATAAACACAATTATTTGTACTTAAAAAGTTATTTATAGAAATACATCCTTTATATTGAATTGGTTTTTCAGTTTCATTTCTAGTTAATTTGGTAACCAATGAATCATTATAAAAACATGTGTAAATAATATTTTCATAATTCAGATGACATTTTTCGTTACCTACATTCTAACGGCTATGTGATAACTACCACTTAAAATAATAATATTACAATATATTATTATTTTTTGTTATAATTCATTATTTAATACAATGTAAGATTTCAGAGAAACCCATTGTTTCATGTCAGGTACACTATCAGACATAGCGTTACTTTAAGGTAATATTATTATCTAACTCATAAATATTAATAAATATGAAAAATTATTATTCTATAGTTACATGGTATGTTACAACCTTCCCCCTTTTTTAAATTTTATCCTCACAATTTTAAATTTGGGCGAGGTAACTAAGGTTTCACTTTTCAAAATTACTTCATTAGAATCCCACATCGTAAAAAGTGTTAATAAAACTTCCACTTTAAAATAAATAAAGGTAAATTCAATGGTCAATTGAGATAACACATACTAGGTTTCGATAAATATAAACATGGATGTGAATGATATAACTAACTCTCAAGGACTAATAGAGAGTGATAGAGAACATAATAATTGGAAAGTTATTCATAACAAAATAATAAATATGTGACCAGTAAAAAGACCACTTGGAAAAGAAAATAGATAATTTTCTTGTTTTTACATCCTTTTAATATATTTGAAGAATTAATTTACTTCCTAGACTAATAAAATAAAGAAACAAAAATACATGACAATTAGAGTTTCATTATTTAATAAAATTTCACCACAAACTCATCTTTTTCTCCAAACGATGAGTATTCAAGATGAAATTTTCAGGCCTGAATCACTAGAATCAACTTCTATAGAATCACATAATTCCCAAAATATTAACTATAAAATTCTATTGTATTGAAATATTAACCAAAACCAATATCGTTAAAATAAGATAAAAAAATTATTCCAAAGAGAATAAACCATTGGATGATAAAAAACTAATTTTAATATCCAAAATTCAACAGCTATACCAAGATTTAAAAATAAAACATTCAATAAATAATTTTCCTTAAAATTCCTTAAAATAATACAAACTAATATATAAAACCAAAATTCAGAAGTATTTTATCACATAGTCTTCAAAAATAAATCTTAACACTTATCTTAAAATAGCATCAACAACTATTAATGTCTTATACCAAAAAGTAATTAACCCAATAACATATTCTTCATGATATGTTAATAATTTCCATAAATATCCTAATTCTCCATTAGTCCAAAAATGAAATCATATATTCTTCCAAAATATAATTAAACAATTACTCTTAAATTAAAATCCCATAGTATTCTACATACCTTAATCATATAAAGCTCCCAAAATAGTGAACGTCTCCTGAAATAACATTATTCACATAATCAATAAATCATTTTCCAATCCAAATGTTATCTATTAGTTAAAACATGGGTTACCAAAATCAACTTATTTTTACTCCATCAAACTGTTTAACTAAAAATAAAAATTCATACTAACTAGGGACTTCACGTAGGCCAGTGGTTGGTGGTGCACCCTTGTCGCCCTTCGATTGTGGGTTCGATTCCTATGGCCTTTCTAGACGTGAGGGGTTTTCACCCATCTTGTGGGTTTTTCATTTTTATAAAACTATATAATTATTTTAATATTTTCAAAATATGAAAAAAATTATCAAAAATAACTATACCATGTTCTAACCTCAAAGGTTGTCTTTTACCTCTCATTTAAATCCCAACTCATAATTACCTCAGCATCTTAATTCATGAAGTATTATATATATTGAAATTTTTTATTTCACCTCCATATGATTTAATAAAACTATTCTAAAAATAAATAAGGTCATACCTTGATTATGGTGTTCACCTGGCTTCATGTCCATTTTGTTCATGTAGATAGGTGGTCCATGCATTGCAACAATGATTTAGAGATTCCCCAAAATCACTTGTTTCTTTTTCCCAAATTCACATTGTATAACTTGGGTCATATTGGTTTTCATAGACAAATAGTTATGTAAAATAATCTTGTATGACAGATATATTCAAAAAATCAGATAAGCCTTGATTTGTATAAAATATTCAGACTGAGTTTATTCTGAAACTTTCACTCAAGGAAACCTTTTAAAATACCATAATTATGTTCTCTAAGACAATAATTTAAAAAAAAGGTTTTGTCAGAGTATCCTACTTCATAAACTTTTTAAAATTCATAATATGCTTTATAATCTTATGACAAGGAAAAATATCTAAATATGCATTGATAATATTTACCTTTTTTGAAAATATGAAAATATTGATAAAATAGGATTTGATTAAAAACAACCCATCTTCCATAATGGTATCGAGGTATAAATGAGTTTATTGATATCTCATACAACTGCTTTTGAGAGAGTTTTATGTTGGAAAAAGTTGTGGAATCATCCAGACATGACTTTGCAATAATTATTGCAAGCAAGTCATTAGGAAGAGATTGAAATGTTGCTTGAGATCCTCCTCCTTCCATTTGTAACCAAATTTCAATGATATTAAAAAGTTATAAAATAATTATTTAACTAAAATAATAGACATAGAAACTTACCATATGTTTAACAAAAAACACCAATCCCTAAATTTGTATAAACCTTTCCTTTGATACCTAATATAAGGCCTCAGCCTTAAACATTACATAATCTTGAGTTTTATTCATGAATTTACTTTCATTCAAATTGAGGATATTTTCATGTTTTTATTTTTAGATAATTAAGCCATAACTATTACAAAATAACTCAAATATTACAAAGTAGACACTTCTCTTCACTATCTATTTTTTAAAAATGCTAAACATTCTAAAATAAACGGTGAATTTTTTTCTTGATAAAATTATTAATAAAATTCATCATGACTTATTCCATTTTCTTACCCATCCTTATAACCTGTGGAAAACATTTCAAAAACTTTGGATGAGTACAAACATTTCAGTAAGGGATATAAAATGAGGAATAAAACAATTAGTCCATGAATATTTTAGGCAC
Source organism: Viscum album (assembly GCA_963277665.1). NCBI lineage: Eukaryota > Viridiplantae > Streptophyta > Magnoliopsida > Santalales > Viscaceae > Viscum > Viscum album. The sequence goes on from OY728132.1 coordinate 1,719,746,741, forward strand.
ATGAAAACATCCTCACAAAATCATATTTTCCCCCATAAAACGTAAACCATTTAGGTTATCTCATGAAATTATAAGATTCATGTAAAAATTATAGAAATAAAAAATCATAAAGGTAACTTGTGACATCTATATCTTTCTTACATTATATCATTCTTGACTACATAGGGTGTAACATTCATAGTTACCTTTGGAATACCCATCACATTATATTCCCAAAATATCTTAGGAGAAACCCAACCAGTTAAATCAATCACATTACCCAATTTATTGTAGATCTATCATAGGAAAACCTACCCTAAATTTATCACATAACCACCCATATAAACATACATTTCCCAAAAACCTTAAAATAATCATAACACATAAAACAAGCATAAAGTTAAAGTAACATTTATAATTTGAAATCATAGGATATAATTTCAAGATATTGATATTTTCCATCAATCATAAAAACCATTTTAAATACCAAAATACATTAAAAGGGAATATAACATTTATTTTTATTTTAAAAACATCAGGGCTTTTAGAGAAAACCAAATATCAAATAATGGTCACAACAATTAAGATGTCATTATCACCGTATAAAAAACATTCCTTTTTTTATTTCCTAAAACATTTCACATAAAAATATTCCTTTTTAATACCTTTGAATGAAATTAAAATTCTAACGGGTTAATTATACACTATATAAAAGAAAGTGGTGTATATTATAAAAATATCCCTCAATGAAAGGAGATTGAAACGAGGTCCCTTACCTTGAGTTTGACTCATCTCTTATGTTATTTATATTCCCAAATAATAAACTTAGGTTAATTTATTATTTCTTGAGAACCTATTTCCAAGATTATTATTCATTTTATATAACTTATTTATAATTATATAATAGTTACTTAATTATTTATGTTCACGTTTGACATTTTGTTAATATTCGATACTAGAGTTCAAAAATGAACTTTGTATGATGTAAATAGTCCATGTGGTCTTAAGTCCATCATCTGTAGAATTATATTCATGAAATAATTATCACTTTTATAAATCAATTATACTTTTAAACCAAACCATCAATTTTGGTTATGAAAAATGAACAACGTTATAATCATGGAGATTGTAGGCCATACAAACACATGAGTAATGTTTCCATTTTTCATTAGTCATTATGGAAATTAATTAATTATTATTTTATCTATATATAATTATTATAACAATATAAACATCATTTTAATCATTTAAATATACTTATATAAATCATACAAGTGATGTAGTGAATAAAAATGAATCACATTGCTTCGTGGAGGTGATAGTTCACCCGTATGCACGAACAATGTTATCATTTATTTGTGCATGGAAAGATATTATTATATTATAATGATTAATATTTCATGAATAAAAAATATTAACATTAAGTATATCATTATACCCCTTCATGAGATATAGTCATGGAGAAAAATTATATTGGTTCGTGGAGGTGATAGTTCATACGTACACACGAATGGTTAATTAATTTCCCATTTAATGGTAGTGCATATGGATTTATGTGATGATATTAAAATAATAAAATCTCAGTATATTGAGGAAAATGTATTTATTATCTCATCATGGTGGGAGAATTTTTGAAGTAATTGGAAGAATAAATAAAATAGAAACACTTAAAAACATTCCCTTTCCTTCAGAGGATCACATTTATTAACACCTTAACACCTGTATGGAGGGTGTAATGCCTAAAATATGGCCTCAATAACGTGGGGAGGTATTTGAGTAAGGTTTTTGGGTAGATATTGGTTGAGAAAAACTTATTTTGAATTGTAAGGAATGTAAAAGAATGAGTACGCTTTTATAAGAGAGGGGAGAGGTACTCTTGGAATTATTAAAAGTATTAAATTAATATAAATTCATTTTCTTTTCCAAATGGACCGAATTTGATTTATTTAGAATTTAAGATGCTTATGGGTAGACATATAATCATCCCATGAAAATTAGATAAGGTTTAATATTTTTTTAATCCTTATCCTTTGGTTTTAACCCCTTTTAACTCTTACCATTTTATTAAGTAATTTACACCTTGAGAGTTAAAATAATTACCTTAACATGAAAAAAGAGAAAATAAAGAGTCATTAATGAAATTTTTAGACATATATACATTTTTTGGATGAATAATTATTTTTATAAATTTTATATCATTTAATTAATTATTTTATATTTTATGATTTGATTTATGTTAATTTAAACACTACTCATTACATGACCTTTTAAAATATCATAAAAACTTGATTCATTTGAAAAAATACTTTAAATAATATATTACATGTCAAAGTCATCCATAAAATTCGTGGATGTCATTAAATATTTCAAATTATATTTATTTTAATATTATTGAAATCATTTATTTGATTCCTTATTTAATAAATATATTACTACATAATCATTATGTTACAATTAAATTTAATTATTAAATGCATAAAAAGTTTAAATAAATTATCACGATGTATATAAAAAGTTTAGATTCAAAATTACTATTTATAGTATAATATATACTTTATATAACCCTATATTAAAAATTATTTACTTATTAAAAATATGAGTATGACATTTTTTACTTATCTTTAAATAAAACATAATAATTGTCTTATTATTATCCAAGTAGATTAAAACGGTTATAATTTAGAATTAAGGTTGATTTTTTTAAAAACCCACTCATCCAATGAAATTAAGACAAGTTTTAGGGTAAATTTATATTATTATAATATTAGTGTTACCTTTAATTATCCGATTTAACTTTAATAGTGGTAAAAAAATACTAAAGTTACTATTTACCAAAAATTAATTTGATCTTATTAGATGTAAAATTTCATACATATTAATAACATGTATTTATATTTTTTAAAATTCAATTCACAAATATGAATAAATTAAGTTCGACATTAATCTCACAGATGTGGCAAGAAATGGGTAAAAGAGACGTTCAAAATTTCAATATGTTTTTATATCTAATTTCAATATAAAAATTATTACAATACCTCAATTGGATTAATAAATGTATAATTTATCTATTTTGACTTTAAAAATTATGTTCAATTATAATAATTATTTAATTGAAAAATCAGTTTTTATCTACAATGCAGTATTTTTCACTATTCATCAAAAAATGAAACTTTTTAGAAAACTATGAAAAATTAAACTTAAGATAATTTTGATTTTAAAAATTCAAAAATGATGTTTATTTTGAAAAATAGAATATTTAAATGTGTCAAAAACAATATTTAAAACAGGTGTGCCATCAAAATGTGGTAAAAATGCATTTTTTTTGAAAAATACTCTTTTTATGATAACACTGAATTTGTTCTTATATCATGTCTAGAAAACATTTAAAATGAATATTAAACATAGTAAGGAAATCATATTTCATCAATATAATCTAACTAGAGCGATTTTATTATTTTATAAACATAATTATTCACACTTAAATAGTTTTTTATATAAATACATTATTTATATTCAATTGGGTTTTAGTTTCATTTCTAGTTAATTTGTTAACCAATGAATCATTATATAAACATGTATAAACATTATTTTCATAATTAATTTAACATTTTTCATTACCTCTATTCTAAAATCTGGGGGATAACTACCACTTAAAATAATAATATTACAATATATTATTTTTTGGGTATACCTCAGTCTTGTGTGCAATGTAAGATTTCTAAGAAAACTATTGTTGTATGTTGGGTACACTATCATACATAGAATCCCTTTAAGGTAAAATTACTATATAATTTATAAATATTCAAAAATATGAAAGGGTATTATTTTATAATTACCTATGATGTTACAAAGTTGATGATTCTTACGGTGTTTGCCTTGATGTTTTCTTCCCTTTGGACTTGTGGAATCATTTTGACCTTTGGGTCTTGTTTATTTGAGGAAATTTCACTTGATTAAAATGGGATCTCTATTTTAATATTTTCAAAGGAGGTGTTATCTATTTTTTATTTTCAATAATGGTTGATTGACCTTAAAACATTCAAATATAATCAGGGGATTTATGTATTAAATATTTTTAATAGATTTTTTGGAAACTCAATTAACCCCCCACTTGAGTTGTCTATTGGGACCAACATTTTGCATCTGTGCATTATATAAATTATTTTAACATTGAAAAAATTGTATTTAAGGATCGTAAATTTTAATTAGATATAGAGTTCAATATTTATGGATAATCATAGACAAGAAGGAACTGCCACTAATCAACCTCCTAATTTTAATGGAACAAAATATTCTCAATGGAAAATCAAGATGAAAAATCATTTAGAAATTATGGGATTTGACATGTGAAATGTCATAAAAGATAAATATGGGAAACCCAAATGTTCTATATATGATTAGAGTGATTCAACTAAGGAATACTATGATTGAAATTATAAATCTATGTATTATTTGTACTGTGATTTGAGTGAGGATAAATTCAATAGTATATCTTCCCATTCTACATCTTATAAGATTTTGGATACTCTATATATCTCATGAGGGGACCTCAAATTTCAAATAAATACATTTAAATACTTATAATGTTAAATGTTATACATTAAAGGTGAGGCTTTATGAATTAATTTATGATATACATATCTGGTTAAATGAAATACTCAACATGATTCATGAAATTGAAATCAAAAATGCTGACAAATATCATGTAATACGACTTATCATATACTTTATAAAATGGTGGAGAGGAACTTCAGTTTCCATAATATAATCCCATAAAATTAGTGAACTAATAGTAAAGTAAATCATTAGATAACTCATTATGCATGAAGATGAATTACAAGTAAAAAAGAAGATGATGAACCAAAGAGGAAGTTAGTAGCTTTCAGGAATAATGATTCAAAACCAAAATAAAAGATTAAATATATTAGTTCCAGTAATGAGGAATCAACTAATGATAGTGATGAGGATATAGCTCATTTATCTAGATGATTCAAGAAGTTTTACAGGAATAATAAATTATTTACTAAATCCAATTACATATGTAAGAATGATAATAAGGGGAATTGGAAAATGAGTTGAGAAATGATGATTCAACTAATGAAATAATATTTTACAAGTGTAAGATAATATGTTATATAAAATTATAATCTCCCAAGTTAAATTAAAATAAAAAGTATGAGGAAAAGTAAGAATGTATAGAAAGGATATAAAAGACACTTGGAGTGCTTCATAGGATAGGTCAAGTGATTCAGAATCAAGAAGAGAAGATAAAAATGAAAAAGATAATATATATTTCTTAATAGGAACATATGATGTAGAAAATAATTTTCCTATATCTCTTTATCATATTTCTAATCTCTCTAAGAATTAAATTAGTGATGAAAATATTCTATGTGAGTATTTATTTACATATTGTGGTATGTCGGTAGAAACCTTTAACAAACTCAATGATAAATAAAAAACATTAAATAAGAAGCAAGTTATGTCTTCTCACATTAAAAATGATTTTACTATAGATAAGGATTATAACTCTCAACTATAAAAATAAAATAATGATATTAAATTGTCTAATGATAAATTGAAGATAGATATAGATAGACTTAATAATGGTATAAAAACTATAATGAATACACTTTTTAAGAAAAACACTCCTAAACACACTAATGGAATTGGTTACCAATATGGATTGAGGGAAATCTATAAGAACATATTTATACCTAGTTATAGTTATGATTGTTTTGTTAATAATTATTATACTACTATACCTGAAAAAGTGTTTATTTATAAAATTCCAAATTTTTTTATAAGAATCCCGTAAACCAATTATGGGTTCCTAAATCTCTTATTACAATCATTTTTGTACCGAATAAAATATTGACACCCAAATATGTTATTGTTTAAACATTATTGTTGGAATCATTATTAAAGAGTACTAGTAAGAATCAATGGTATCTAGATATTGGATCTTCTAAACACATGACAAGGGACTACTCAAGGTTGAAGAACCTAATCAAAGTGTACGATGGACATGTCACTTTTGGTGACAATTCTAAAGGAAAAATAATCAGAATAAGAAAAATCAGTAACTTTAATGCTGTTTTAATATCTAAAGTATTATTTATAGATGGATAAAAATTTAATTTGGTTATCATCACATAGTTATACGATGATGGTTACAATGTTAAATTTGATAATAATTTCTATAATGTTTATGATTATAAGTATGATTTAGTTTTTACTTCCTTGTGAATTTTAATGTATATTATATTGATATAAATTCTTTATTCTCTCAAAATATTGTGTGTTTAAGTTCCTTTCATAAATATTATCAGATTTAGCATTGGAAACCAGACCATTTCAACCTAAACTCACTTAGAAATATAACTTGGAATGGATTTGTCCAGGGTCTTCAAAAAACAAGAATTCCCAAAATATAAAATCTATAACCCATGTTAAAAATTCATCAACCATAAAATATATTTCAAACCAAAGAAATAAGCTTCAAATTATTTACCCATATATTTTGTTCACATAAATTTATTAGGAACTACTAGAGTTTCTAGCATAAATGGGAAGAACTATGTTTGTGTTTTAGAATATTACGTTTTTAGATACACTTGGGTATTATTTCTATCTAAAAAATAAGAGATTTTTCTTAATTTTCAATGTATGAAAAATTCATAGAGAATCCAAGTGGGAAATAATTAAGACCTTAAGAAGTGATCATGACCATGAGTTTGAAAATCAAAATTTTGAATCATTATTCTCAAAATATAGCTATAGTCACAACGTTACATCTCCTAGAACTCCATAGAAGAATGATGTAGAAGAGAGAAGAAATATAACCGTTTACAAAATTTCTCAGACCATGCCCAATGAGTATGATTTAACTTTTTTATTTTTTTGGAATAGAATATGAATACAACTTTTTATATTATTAATAGTGTTCTAATTATACCTCATTTAAGTAAAAACCTATATGAGTTATGGAATGGTAGAAAACTATAAGATAACTACTTTATAGTGTTTGGTTATAAAGTCCTTATAATTCATATAAAATATAATTTGAAAAAATTTGCATCAAAAAGTGATGAACGAATTCTACTTGGATATTATACATCTAGAAAATCATACAGGGTGTTTAATAAAAGGAATAAGATTATGGAAGAATATTTACTTGTTAAAATTAATGAGATAGATCCATAGGAGACTATGAATTCTTTAGATAATCTTGAGAATGATCTTTCCATCCTATATATCATTTCTAAGACTTATGAAAATTATAAGAATACTGTATAAGAATTATGAATCACAATGTTGTTCGAACATGAATGTATAGATGAGAATGATGTATCAAATACTCCAATTTGAGTATGTATTAGGACACAAAGTGACCTTCCATTAGATTCTATTATTAGATATGTAAATATAGGAACACAAAATAGTTTTTCTATTATAAATTAGGTTGAATATCAATCTTTATTTTCACAACTTGAACCTAAGAACATCACAAAATCAATTTATGGTGAATTTTTTGTAATAGAAATACATAAAGAGATAAATTATTTTGAAAAAAATAGAGTTTAGACCCTAATTTAAAGACTTAAAGAGTATCTAAATTTTGTAACTAAATGTATGTTTAGGAAAAATGGTTATGAGTTAGGAACAATAATAATAAATAAATAAAGATTTATTGCATAGGGGAATAGTCCAAAAGAAGGTATTGACTATGAGTAAGCCTTTTCACCAATAGTCTGAATCGAATCCATGAGAATACTGCTTGACATTACAACACATTTTGATTTCAAATTATATCAAATGGATATCAAGTGTTCATTCCTAAATTGTTATATTGTTGAGTGTTTTTTGGAACAACACCTTTTATTTCAAAACCCTCACTTTCGAAACCATGTTTTGAAATTATCAAAGTCTTTATATGGTTTAAAAGAATCTCCTAGAGCTTGGTATGATAAGCTCAAGTCATTTTTTATTTCAAAAGGTTATAATAAATGAATAGTTACCCTAATTTATGTATTTAAATAATTTGAAAAGATGTTTTATTAGTACAAATCTATGTCGAAAATATTATATTTGTATATTTAAGATATTATTTACGTACAAAATTTTAAAGAATGATGAAGAAGGAACTTGAAATGATTTTAATAGGATAAAAAAATTATTTCTGGGATTTTATATTTTTTAAAATATGGAAGGAATTATTTTAAATCAAACCATTTATGATAAATATTTATTAAAATGTTTTGTCATGGATAGTACTAAATTTATTGAAAGTCCCATGAGTATGAGTTGTGAACTATATATTGATGAAACAAGGAAACCAATTGATCAAACCACTTAAAGAGGTATCATTGTAAGACTACTATAATTAACTGGTAGTCGACTAGATATTATGTTCAGTGTGTGTATGTGTGAACATCTTCAATAAAATCTAAAGGAATCACATTTTTTAAATATGAAAATAATTTTCAAATACCCCAGTAGTACAACTAATTTAATACTGATTTATTTTAGAAGATAGAAAATTGATTTAGTAAGTTATTCAGATAATGATTTTTGTGGAAGTAAGTTAGATAGAAAAAGAACTTTTAAAATATTTCTCCTTTTTGTAAAATTATATATTTTCATAGTGTTGTAAAAATTATATCTTTGTTTCATTATCCATTATTGATGCTGAATACATAGCCATAAGTAGTATCTGTTCATAAATTATTTAGATGAAACATATAATACTAGTCTGTAGATATTAATTCACACATGTTCCTATAAATTGTGATAGTAATAGTGTAATAAATAATTTTAAGAATACTATATCACATTCTCAATAAAAACATACTAATATTACACATCACTTTTTTGGAGATCATTTTTTAAAAGGTGATATAACTATTTAATTTGTTGGAACTGAACATCATCTTACAGATATAGTTACAATTACTTAGAATGTTTAGAGAAACAATTATATCATACATTAATTGGTTATGATAAATTATTTATAAATTTTAAACTTGTCTTTATCCTTTTCTAGTTATTTAATTCTTTTTTGAACTATTCAAATTCTATTTTCTGATCTTTTTTAGAAGTAACCATGAAGTATGGTTTAGACGGTTTGTATACCGACCATGAAACTTAACGCACATGGTCAATATACTTACCATGAATATTCTATTAATGAAATTATCATACCTAATATGTAGTCATGGTTAGCATAAATATCAGAACTTTTCTATCATAGATCCACAGTAATTGCACCTACCATGTCAGTTTTGTATTTAGAATTTTTCATGGAAATTTTTTGGTTGGATTTTTCTTATATTTATTATCACTTTAATCACTAAATTATTGAAATTTTAAAATTCTAATTAGAAATTGAATTTATGACTGTATATAACTGAAAACCCCTCTATTCATTTGAATTTATCACTTTTAGTCTAAATCCTCTCTCATGAAACCACTTTCTAACCCAAACCTTATAGTTTATCTATCCCTCTATCTCTCACGAATTCAAGTCTTTTGAGTTCAAACTAAATCAATGACTTTGTGGATGATGCATTCTACTGTTTCCTAACCTCCAATTTAATCTCATCCTATTATAAAATAAAATAAAATAAAAGGTATCTAGAGAACAATAATGAATCCTAGAAATATGCATCTCATTGATTGGGTGGTTTCTTCAGAAAATAAAATCAATGCACAATGTATGAAATTCATTAAATCACTTATTTGGATTGCGATTAAAAAATAAGGATGACATATTTTGTTTAAGGAAAATGTTATGGAATTGTATCCAAATATAGTGAAAGAATTTTATTTTCACCTAGTGTTTTTCGATGGAGTCAAAAGAGACATCATTAAGATGACGATTGATGGTGATGTTTTGGAGTTTTCTCTAAAGAAATGGACACGTTTCTTGGGTGTGACTCAGAAATGAAAATGTGAGGATAAAAAAATATTGTATCTAGTTAATCAGGAAAATATTGAGATTAAAAATTATTTATAGGATCTTACTAGGAATGGATCCCTTATAATACCCACTTCTACTAAGTTTAGTGGAGAATGCAGGCTACTAGTATAGTTTATCCAGGACCAAGTCTTTCCAAGAAAAAAAGAATTTAGTATGTTAAATCATCAGGTTCTAATTTTTTTATTTTGTGATGATTTTTTTCAGATCAATCTATATAGATATGTCATGATACATATGTTTTATTTGTTTAATAATTATTCAAAGTGTTGTTTTTTACCTTATCTGAAGCTTAATTCAGCCATGTTGGAATACAAAGGATTAGATCCTAATGTAGAGGAAATAATTACCTCATTATATTTTATTTTTATTAATCATAAACCTTTTAATAAAATGAAGGATAACTGGAAATCATGGAAAAAGAAATCGGCGTATGATATAGAAAATCATTATGAAAGGTTTGATCCAGTAAAGTTCCCTATTATACTAATGGATATTTTTTATCTAAGTATCGAACTTGATGATATATTTTTTATTCTAATAATTATGTGGTTATTAGTATAGAAGAATTATATTTTTAAAGAGATCAAAATGATGATGGAGAAGAAGAAAAAGATGAGATTTTTAATCTTGTCGAGGAATCAAGTGACGATTATAAGAATGATAGGCTAGTCACTCCTATTATGTATTATGGACCTCCTGAATATCCCTTACCTTTTCCATCACATGAATAAGGACTTCATTCTAAGGATATGGTTGACACTAAGGTTCTTATTAGTGGGTATAAGGATGAAATAACATGGGATTCATTTGAATACTCTTATGAAGCTAAAGGAAGTTCAATTGGATCGCCTATTATTAGAATTACTCCTAGAGAACCTATATCAGATGCACTTGCTAAGGGGGAGAATTCATCTGGATCTCTTGTTTTGGTATTGGATTATTCAGAATATGATGATGATGATGGGGTAATTACACCTGGTCCATGTGGACCTACCATCCATTATTCTCAAATAGTGTTGGAGGGATCACTCATTACTGCTATAGATTATCAAGAGAGACTTTAGGTATCTACTATGGGAACTTCGGTGGAGCATACTCTCCAAGACATATTTTGTAATACCCAAACCAAAGCTAGTGAGGAAGATAATCAAGGTGATGATCTTGATTAAGATATTGAATTAGGTGATCCTATTGTTCATGAACAATAAGTTTCAACTAACATTAAAGGTGGATATCAGTTTAAAAGAAAAAGATTATTATAGGATATACTTGAGTTAGATAGTAGGAACTAGGCTTATGATCCCTTTAACTCTATTCCATATACATCCTATGTTATCAAGGATGATTTTAATTAATTAAAATCAAATATAATGGGTTTTCTAAAGGATTTATTTCTTTATATTGAAAATTTTGTGGATACTTAAAGGGAGGATGATATTATAAAGATAATGATGCTTTTGAATTATCATCTTCATCCAAAGTTTTATCTTGTGAACAATTTTTTGAAAAATGATATTTAAGATATGAAGGCACAATTAGGTGCATTATAGATAGATCTATCTAATATGGTCTTATAGTTAGGTCAGAGTTTCATTAATGTAGTGTCTTAGCCTTCTCTTACCCCTATTCTTATTCCTCCTCCCACTCTTCATATTCATCTTGTTTTTAAAGAGAGGAAAATTGGGAAACTCATCAAGGATGATTGTACAGATTTTATTGATGATTTTAAAAACAATATAGAAGTTTTTTTGATGGTTTTTAAACACATGATTTCAAAACCTTAGTAGTCATCATGGAAGATTCTAAGAATGTTAATAAAGATAGAGAAACCATAAAGAGGTATATTGATTTCATCTTTAGTATAATATTAACCACGATAGATCTAAAGGATGTGTTTAGAATTACTTCCTTGTATCTCAATATTCTTTATTTAACCTAAGATTTTAAGTCACATTCTAAGAATCTAAAGGCTTCAATGCTTGTTTTAGAAGCCTTAATAAAAAAATTGGATGATTTTATTCAGGGTTTGGAACCCAGTTCTCAAACAGTCTGTGATTTTACCATATTAATGTAACCATTATTATAAATTGATCATGTTTCCATGTTATCCTCTCTAGATATCCCTATATCCCTATCTTTAACCTCTACCTCATCTACTATCAATCCATTTATCTTAAACCCTCAGAAATAATTCTATTATTTTATTTCCATGTCTACGTGTGTAACTGTTGGTGATCGTACCTCCTTTTCTATACCATAGACTACCACTACCCTTAATTAAACTAGAAAATTAAAGGATCCTATCCTTATTTTATATTTCAATGATGTTCCTATTTAATATTTTTACTTCTGATAGGAATTACTTGTAAAACCTTTTTGTAATATCTTCTAAAATATTAATGAAATACTTATTTTATTCTCATTTGTGTTACTATCCCTTATTTATTTTTGTTTCCATCTATTTAACTTTTTGATAATCCTAAATGGGGGATTAAATGCGTGACATTGATTTAAATTGATAATATTTGAATAAACTAGGAGACTTGATAAATCTTTGAGAGAGATATATATAAATTTTATATTTTATTTATTTTTTGTATTCATTTTTTTAAATATCATGAATTTTGATGGTAAAAAAGGGGTAATTTTTTTCACTATACTAGAAAATCCTTATTTTAAATATCCCAACTCATTTTTATAATGTTATTAATGTATTTCATGTTTTATTTTAGTAAATGTTTTTCTAGAAAAACTTGAAAAAATGGTAATGTTTGGAACTTAATATGCCATCCTTTCACAAATTCAATGTATTTACCATATGAATAGTTTGAACTATCCATGAAGGTCAAGGGACATGTGAAACCTACCACATGATATAATCTAACTGACCATGTAAAAATGCTTCCTATTATCCACTAGATGAGAAAATAATATCCAAGTCATAAATAACCATGTGTCGAAGAACATAACATGCATTGATAACTAACTAATCGTATGAACAATGAATCTACCTGTGATTGGTAAGTTGAATTTATATAATTATTTACATGACCATGCGTATCTATATTTGTAGTTAATGAAAGAACAAGTACATATAATATTAAGAGATGTTCCTTCCTTATGAATAAGTAAAGTGACTGTGTGAAGTAATGAATATACAATGTGATAGAATGAACTGAATGCATGAATGAATGAATCAACCATGATAAGTTTCCATGAAAAATGTGCCAACTTAACATGTGATAATTTAACCATGTATTAAGTGAATAATTCCTACCCTAACTAATTTAGTAGTAGGTCATTTTAAAATCTCCAATGGTTAGTTTGTGAAGAATTAATCATAAAATTAGATAATTTAAGGATGTATTGATTTTTATCCAATAACTACCTTTAGAATAAGTTATTTTTAATAAGGATAACCGATCATGGGCACATACATGTGTGAAATGTAAAATATACATAGAATAACAGAGGAATACATGAATGAACCTATTCTACATAGAGTACTCACTTAGAAATATTCATGACACTTTAATTTCCTATACATGTTATCGAGCTCCTTTCGAAGACAAATTAAGGACTTTTGGACAATTGAATCAATTAAAATTAAGATGCATCACAATTTCTTATCTCCCATATATTTCTATTTATATTTATGATTTACCATTAGAGATATGTTTTTTATTACATTATTCATCAGAAAACACTTTCTCTTATACTAAACCGTAGAGTGATAGAAAAAATCTCTCAATAATTTTCATTTATACATCCATGTACAACTATAGAAGAGGCCATGTATAACTTATATCTATTTTGTATCCCATTAATTACTATGGAAGAGGTTTTTTTTGCGAATTGTTATCTTTATCTCCCATAAATAACTATGGAATACACTCTATACCTGGATAGCCTGGTGTAAAATTGTGTAAAAAAGACTCTATCTAGGTTTTGAATTAGTTTATTCATTAATAAACCACTTAGTAAATTTATATTTTCAAATGGAGGGGATTAAGTCTTGGAATAATACTGAGCCCCTTGTTTAAATTTCCATTGTGCTTTATCTATTTTTTTTTTCATATTTTAAATAAAAAATATATCTATTTTTAAATCTAAAAAAATTCTCTTATATATTTCTTTAACTTGTATTTTATATTGGGTGTTTTCTTAAATTAGGTTAGTTACAAATGTTATAAATAGGTTTCAAATTATTTTTTTAATTTAGTCATGATCAAAAATAGAAAACTATTTTTGGAAGATGAAATTATATAATTCTATTTTTTATTTTACATGGATCATTTTAAAAAATGTTGGATTTATGTTTTAAATCCTTTTAATTGATTTTTTTAAAATCAATTCACCCCAGTCTTGATTTTTCCATTGGGAACAATATTTTTACCTTTAATCCTATAGATATAGAACATCCCATCTCACATTAATTCCATGATAGTACATAGAGCTTGAAGAATCCAAGGTAACACCCCACAAACTCACCAAACAACTCAAAATAGTTGTGAAAATATTATAATAATACAATAAATCCAATAAATTTCCTCGCATCCATGTTACAGGAAATGTTTACCTTGTATGTTTATTAGTAGAGAATTTGGACTTCCACTTTAATTTAAATTCACATTGTCATCTTTGACTACTTAAAAAATTTACCATTTGTTAATATAATCTATCTAAATTTAGACACACAATGAAGACTACACAATTCATATAAATTATAACTAAAGTACACTAGAGTAAGTCAATACCCAATTTAACAAAAGTCACTAAAATAATTCCCTTTTCAAAACATGTTATCATAAAAATTAAACACTTATTAATCCCAAATGCATCTAAACCACCCTTTTATATTCTTAAAATGATTTAACATTTACAGAATCGTATATTAGTATATTAATGGTTGAGATAAATGTTTTTTTAAAAATATTTTAAATAGTTTTAAAAAAATTAAATAGTTTTTGAAACTTCTTATAAATAGTTTGTTTAAAAGTTATTTTATATATTTTCAAAACCTCTTTTAAAAAGTATTAAAAACCTATTAAAAAACTTATTTTAAATAATTTTTCAAATTTCATTTAAATATTTTTTTTAAAATTCCATTTTAATAGTTTTTAAAACCAATTTCAATACGTTCTTAAAACTCCTTTTAAATAGTTTTCTTAAAACTACTTTTAAGTTGTTTTTAAAACTACTTTAAAATTTATTTTAAAATTAATTTTAGACTATGTGTAAAATGTTGTATATAATCATTATCTGTTTCAATTTATATAGTATTAATATTATGACTTAATATCAATATATAAAATTTAAAATATCTTCACATAATATTAATATATAAATAGATATAAATCTAAACTATATTAACATGTAAAATCTAAACTTTATTATAATGTGAATATTTTAAATTAATATTAACATATAAACATGTAAATAGACTCAATTAATACAAAAATATATACTTTTACAGTTAAAATGTAACTAAATTAGTTGGAATACAATGAAACTAAATGTAGATAAAAAATATTATCTATATCTGCCCAATCTAAATCAAACCCAATAAAAAAAATTGAAATGAATGTGAATAATCTTACCCTAACATACTTGAACCAACCAAAAAAAAATAAAATTAAGTAAAAAAACTAAATACAATCATTACTTAAATGAACTAAATTATTACAACCTGTATATTATAAATATAAATAATATGTTGTATTGAATTCAAATACAATAATAAGAACATGATTTGAAGGAATAATAAATGAAAAAAATTAAACTAAACTAAATAATGATAAACCAATAAAAATTAAGATGAAATTAAATTTATCAAACTAATCTAAACTATGTTGACCTAGACTAACCCAAATTGATATGTTTTATTAATAACTAAACCAAAAAAATAATAATTATATCTATAAGTGTGGAATTAATTGAATGAATTATTACTCAAAATGACTTCATCAAAAATTATTTGAAATAATAAAGAATGAAATTGACCCAGTACAACAATAAAAAACCTAATCTGAATACATATTCTCCAAAAAAATCGAAAATTTTAATTTTGTTTTAATTAATTATAGTTTGTTTTTTTGGTATAATATAATAAATTTATATGAAATTTAGTTCAATTATGTTTGGTTATTGTCTTTTAAATATTGGTTAAAATAAGTTTTTTTTTCCAAAATAAAATATTATTTAATAGTTATTTCTTCATTCAATGTTATTATAGAGGGTGATATTAAACATTTAGGGTTGTGTTCCATGAGAAAAATTGTTTTTCTCAACAAAAAGAGGAAATATAGAAGCATTGTAAACAAAAAAACACAACAAAATATTATAAGTTATATTTTTACACTTTTAAATTTTAATACTTTTTTTGTAACTTTAAATTTTATTTGTATTGAAAAAAATGTTCTTTAGTGGCCCTTGATGAGTAAGAAGATGGAAAAGTTGGAAAAAATGATCATTTTCACCAGATATGAAGAAATGATCCAAAAGGGAGAGTACGCTATCGACTAGAAAAATGTATTTTCCACACCACATATTATCCCACTTCAGGTGGCTCTAAAATTTCTGTTATCAATAATTTGGAAACATATTGTGAAAATACAGGAGAGTCTCATTTATAGGTTGTATAGGAGAATTAATATCCATTAAGGAAAATTAAGGATGTAAAAAGGATAATAATAAATTTATGAAAGTTATGATATAATTATGTTCACCACTTACACCAGATACCACTAAGGTTTTTGATACATTCATGTTAAAAATGAATTCAATATATGATGCCCTGGGTGATAGTGATGACAATCCTAGTAGTGGTCAGGATGATGAATTTATTGGTGATAGTGATGTGATAGTTATGGTGATGATGATGATGATGTGGATAATGATGACGATGGTGATCATGGTGGTAATGGTGATCATGGTGGTGATGGTTATGGTTATGGTTATGATGATAGTGACAAGTATGTTGGTGATGAATATAATGATAGCAGTGGTCATGAAAGAGATATTAATCCCATATTTCTAACTGATATTTATGAAACATGATGTTTGATAAATGAAAGTGATTTCATATTTTTGTAATTATTTTTCATTTTGGTTATCAACTGATCAAATGTAAAATAGGAAATATATTATCCATTTTAAATGTGTATTGTGACTGGTTCAATGGATTAATTTGTTTCTAGATTATTCTATATTGAATACATGTTTTTTGGGGTGTGGGTGTAGGTTTCATAGCTGCGTTTAGGTTTGGGACCAAGATAAGAAGGGCTGGTACTTGTCATAAAGGTATAAGGCTAGACCAATTCTTTGTAAAATCATTGGTATATAATTTATAGCAAAGGTTTGATATAAAATTTGGATAAATGGATATCTAGGGGACCTATACTAATAGTTTCTTCAAAACCGTTTGTATAGGGGTATCCACACAAACTTCCACCAAATTGTTTAGGGATCCATTGGTATAACCTGTAACAATGATTTAAAATCATTTTTGTAAGGTTAATTTCAATTAGTTTTTTGATAAGAAAAATCCATCAACAACATGACCAATCCCTAACAAGTTGGGTTTTACCTCATTCATGGGTTGATCAATCCCAAGCATGAGCTCATTACCAAGCTCCAACACATCCTATTATCTTGTCTTCCAAGATAAAATAGTAAAATAAAAAAAACATGCTTTGATACCAATCTATAATGCCTCTCCATCCAAGTTCACTAATTGTTGCTAGATTAGAGGTCACTACATGACCTCAAGAACACATCCACATATAGAAGATGCTGGAAATTAGGGTTTAGGGTCTATAATAATCAATAAGTAGACTATACCAGCTAGTCAGAGTAAAAATAGTAGTATAGATAATAGAAAAATATAACCTATAACAAATAATCATCATAGTTAAAATAGGAAAGTTCCATTAAAAGAAAACATACCTCATAATTCTATGAAAAATAGTGATGTCGTGCATGTCACAATAGATCCCCCAAGGGTGGATCATATATACATGATATAAAAGGAATAAGATAAAACAAAATAACAACTAAACTCATCCCTAAATGGTACCAAGTATGACCTAGTTTCTTAATCACCCACACTCTACTCTACTCTAATAAGAAAAACATCATGCTATAGGTAAGTTCTCTAAACCTAACCATATGAAAACTAATATTATCTTCTCAAGTACTCAATTCCTATGGTTCCCTAAGACGGTTTTGAGTATAACTCAATAGTACTCCACCGATACATCCCTAGAATAACAAGTCTGATGTACAAGTTCATGCAGTAGTGCTCAAGCTAAAGAGTTTCAAATTTGACCATTAAAACATTTAAATTTAAATGCATAAAATAAATGATAAACCAAGGCTCTATGATCACACCCAAGAAAGATACATACCTTTTTCAACCAATGCCAGAGAACCTCTTAGCACATTGTGACGATCATGCCAATGCATATCCCACTAGGGGTAATAAATCCACCCCTAACTAAAAAAACTACATAGGGTCTGGATTTAACCTAGTTCCATCGAGTAATACTAAAATCTACATGGGGCCTGATTTCACCTTGGGTTTAACTAGAATAACTAGAATCTACCCAAGGGATAAGTTTACCTTGGGTTTAACTTACACAACCAACATCCACTTGAGTGTCAGGTTTACCCAGGTCCATTAAGAACAACCAATTACACTTTCATTTTTTAAAATCAGAACATTCACATAACATCATTTTCATAAAGAAATAAATAGTTAGAAGGGATAAATTAGATTAATAAACATTCCAATTCAAAAAATAATTCCAACCCCTAAGGGGTGTTTTCATTTCCATTAAGAAATTTCAAAATATAAACATCATTCTTACCCAAATAATCCAAATAACTCATATTCCAAAACACAACCCAAATTATATTTCAATACTTGCTAGTAACCACGTTACCTACTGAAAAAACCACTTTATGAAATTCATATCATTTTTATGAGATGATCCTTACCAAAACACATAAGTAAAAACGATCACCAATCTATATTTTCATTCAATAAAATTTTTAGCAAGCCATACCATTTCCCATAAGGAAAATTTTAAATTTCATAACAAAAAACCATTTAAATAATTTCAAAACCAATTCATCATTTAAAAAAAGCAATTTCAAATATTCTAAGATAAAGCAAAATCAACATTTGAAAAACCAAGTTTCCATATAAATAATTTCAAATTCAAGAATAAAATCCATTTAATTAAAACTGGTTAGTGAAAAATTTAATTTCAAATGATCAATTACAAAACATAATCCCCATTTTTGAATAATTGTAACATGGTTTAACCATTATGGAATGTCTAGTTAAATAAGGAAAATTATTTAAAATAGGTGGCCACTCATCAAGGAAAAACCCAATTAGAAACCCCTCTATAAAACCAAGTTCATCACATGATTTTTTTTGAGAAAAAAATGAGCACATAAGATCTTATATTAAAGAAAAGAATGGTTGTAAGAGTCTAAAGGAAATAATTTTACATTTTTCTTAGAGAAAAGTGGGAAGGTTGTCACGATGAAGTGTTCTAGAGAATATATTTACTTCTTCAGTTACCCCTTTGTTTGTTAGACAATAAGAAAGATGATTGGATTGAAAAAAGGTGTGGGTGATAATGTAGTTCATAGAAAAAAAGTTTTTCAAGATAGTTGGCCCATTTTGCTGTCAGCTTCCATGAGAGGTGGATCAATCCCATCTTTATGGATTGAATGATGATGGTGGATTCACACTTGAACTAGATGTTATTCCAACATATTTGACATGTAAAGTCGACCACCATGATAAATCCTATCATTTTTGCAGCCAAGGTAGTGACACGACCAGAAAATCCATAGAGGAATTCCAAAACATTCTTATTGTTGTTTCAAAAGATGATCCCAAATTTTGATGTCATCGGGTTACCCCTCAAGGCTGCATGAGCATTTAATTTTATCCAGCCAGCAAAGGGGGATGTCCAAAATACTTCAAGTGTGACATGAGGCTTAGGGAAGTTAATTGAAAGTTTTTCTCATTTCAGAACCATGAGGTCTCTCATCGAGGTTCAGAAACTTTCAATGTGTAGTTCATTGGTATTCTACATTGTTATAATTATATCAGAAAGATCTAGGGGAGCATTGAAGGGTTCTTATATTTGGATGAATTTTTTCTACCTTTACATATAATGTTGATTAATTCATCACTATACACCCTAAGAAAGATGGCGAATTATTTGTAAAGTTTTATGATTTGAAAATAAGATAAAAAATGACAGAGAGAGTCAATTTGAGGAGTTAAATCTCAAAAATATAAAAGAAATTTTTTTATAGGGATGAGGTAGTTTTACAGAACACGAAGAGGTGATTTAAATCCTCTTGGTATTCATGACACATGATGTATTTGGAGCAGATAAAAATTCTAACTCTATGGAGGTTCTCATACACTACAACATTTTTGAGGGATATTATCCAAAGGAGGCTGAACTTGGAATGAAGAACGCACTTATTATGCCAGATACCAATTCATTTGTGTTCACATTGAAATAGTTTATTGTAGAAATTCTTGGAGTTGAGTTTTCTATTTTAAGACTTCACCCATATAATCATATCTTCTTGGTTAATATAGTTATAACATGATTTTTTTTCAATTCCATTAGGTATCAGGTCCAAATTATCCAGTTGGTCTTTAATCTAGATGTTGTATTCAGTTTCATGATCCAAGGAGCTAACCCCATCAATCTGGGAGACTCTAGTCCAATTGTCATGCCAAAAACTTAGGGAAGAGTTTATACTGACCAGCTAATGTGAGTCCCTATAGATCTTCTAGAAGAAAGATCTCAAACCTGGACAAATGGAGGAATCAAAGTATATTAAATTTCCTACAATTAGATTAGGAAGGAATCTTGACATGAGAATTTCCTAGGGGGTATTTTTTATTAAGTAACCGTTGTATGAGCTGGGCTTTCAAGGCATGATTAAAGAGTTATAGATTCTTGATGCCAAGTCCTTCTAGAGGACGAGACATGCAACATTGTGTCTAAGAAGCTGTGATGATTTTCTTTTCTATAATTCTTCCACTATATAAAATGTTCTTCATCATATATTTTATTACTTTAATGAATGATATAGGCCATAATTACACCATAAAAAAATAAACCCGCTTTGAGACCAATATATGTTTGACAAAGAAAATTCAACCTACCATTAAAAGTAATTTTACCTTCCTTGAGGCTAGATTTATTCTCATTTGACTCATGATATTATAAAATTGAGAGGCATCTGGTCTTCCCCAGAACATGGAAACTCTAGGGTAGATGAAAGGTAGATACACTTCCCTTATTCTAAAGTCACTGATGATAAAATTATTCCTTAAGGATGTAAAATTATTGCGAATGTAAATAAAGGAATTCCATCAATTAATTTTTTGCATGAGAAACTTAATAATGAAAAAGGGAATTTTTTTATGTTTTTGATGTTCAACCTATTCCTATGAGTAAATATGATAAATTCATTAGAAAATAAAAGGTGGGAAGGAACAGAGATACCTCTAGCCGCTTTGATAGTTTCCAATTCACCCTTGTCCAACATGTGAAGAAGAATCCTTCTTGATAGTCTTATGATATTGAAAAGATAATAGTTAAAGGGGATAACATTGTCTCACTCCCTTGGAGAACTTAATATATACTTTCAAAGACCAATTAATGGGAATGGACATATGGGAAAAATCAACAACCAGTTCAACCCGAATTGGGAGGAAAATTAAGAAGTAGAAACATTCCACGGAAAAGAGAATATTAGGATAAAATAGTGAGACCATTCTAGAAAAAAATATATATTAAAAGGAATAGTATGCATAAATTTACCAATAGTTATGAATCATAGCTTGGGATACTCTAAATAGATAATGACTAAGGGAGATCCACCTTATAGAATGTAATGACAAAACTTTTATTAATGAAATTTTTTCTTGATCTAATTAAATGTGTTATTATTTAAAATGTTTATATAAAACATATGTACTTACATGGTTTTATGTTTTTGTATTTTAAAATACTATTATGAATTGTTACCGTTTCTAATATATCCATTAAAAAGTGATCGCATGATTAGTATAAATATAGGGCTTTAACATATCCAATTTACTTTGACAAAGGAAGCGATGGCCTCATCGGGTAGAATTTCTCCATACAAACCTCATTTTTCAGATATCTAAAAGGAGGTGGAATCACTAGTCTTTGCTCTGCACCAAGACCAAGATGAGCTTCAACACGTTAAGCTTGAATGGAATAGCCTATAGGAGAAGTGGATGTTAATAGAGATTACCACATGAGTGAAGTTATCAGCGTGACACCAAGATTCTATCTCCATCATACACCTTATCCTTAGGTGTTATATAGGTGTTATACCCTAACACTATGATTATGTGCTTTATTTTTTTATAAATAAAATACATTCATTTCATTATTGTTACTTTGTAAATGGTTTTTAAAACACAAACAGTATTCTTAGTTAATATTCAACTAAGAAATCTATTTTGATGAATTAATGAAATTTTAAATTAAATAATATTTTAATAAAATATTACTACTAAATTATTTTTTATTAAATATAAATGATCATATGATTTTTATGAATATAATTGTGATTTTTATTAAGGTTTGAAAGATATTTTTTTCCGAAACCCATGATTTTTTATAAATTCCTGTCTTTATTTTACAAGTAAAAATTCATATATTTAGAACATTATTTAGATAAAGTGAATATTATTTTTGGAATCATGACATATAAATGATCCAATGATGAATTATTCATAATTTTTTAAGACAATTGAATTTTTGGGTAAAAATTAAATATCATTTAAATATATAATGTGTTTTATGACATCATAATGACCTAATAGTGATGTAATAAAATAATATAACATTTATGTTAAGACAATATATGTTTTTCCTTTAAAATAAATTTATTTTATATGTTTTTTTTATTTATCTTACAAAGCCTTAGTGGACCCTCCAAGACTTATAAAACATTTTAACATTTTAAAATGATTACCTTGAGAGTGTGACTCACCTCCCCATAAGAAAAACTAGTTTTTTAATAAGCTCCGCCATTGGACTTAAAAAATAATTTTTTCCAATCCCATTTTGAAAAAAAAACATGGGCAAAAACCGTGGGATGATTTTTGGTTTTGATTAGTTTAATGTGTTGTGTCCAAAACCTAAATAATAAATAATTCTCTCTCCTTTCCTATATAAACCCCCTCAATCTCCCATTACTCTTCCCTCAAACCATTTGAAGCTCAACAAAACCCTAAAATACACTTTTTATAATCATCCCAAGGTGATACAATCTCTAAATAAGCCTCTCTCAAGCCTCTCCCAAGTCTTTGGGATCACACATTCAAGTAAGGTATTTCTTCCTTTCTCATTTTTGTCAAAAGTTCATTATGTTGTTATACTCTTTTAGTTTCAATTAAAAATTCTTGGGTATGATTTTCTTCCTCCCTCATACTTCCCTCATTATTTTTTAATGATGCGATACCTCTTTCCCACTCATTAAGAACTCCCATGTACACCAGTTACCATGTCGAAATTCTGTAAGGAATTTCTATCTTCTCATTTACATTCAAAAAATTATTTCATATTATGAATCTAAATTCCATGACATATGTTGGGATATTATGTTTAATGAACCCCTTTCTTTCCATTTCAGGTATAAACTATGATATACCACTTTCTATATCATCAAACTATTTTATGATTTATATTTGACGTCATTTTGCTGCTGAAGTTACCCCAGAATTTCCTTGCCAAAATCATCATGTAAGTGAATACCATACCCATTTCTCTATAAAGGGTATTAACCTTTATGAACATGTAATTTTTGATTGAGAACTTACATTTATCTATTCCAAATCTCTTATTTAATAAATAAATTATGATTAATCCATGTTGTATGATCTATGTGGAACACTTATGCATGAAATTAAATGATTTAGAAGGGTGGACCTTGATAGTGCTCTAATGCATTGGGTAAAGAAACATATTATGATATGTCATGTAAAATGAGTTTTTACTCATGATAATTCATGTGAAATGAGGGTTTACTCATTATAATTCAAGTTCAATGAGGTTTACTAATGCAACATGTGCAATGGGCCTTGGCTCATGCTAATATCATATTAAATGTTGCTGCCAAATTTCAATGTTATGATAATCATGACATATCATGCCTTTATGTTCATTTTTCTCTTATGGTCCATTTATATGACTATTTCCTAACATGTATTGTATCCTTCATGTTATGCCTCATTTACTCTCTTAATTGGATTTATATCTCACCATTTTCACATGTATGTCCTCAGGTTATCCAATGCAATGCTAAGTACGAGGGAATGTTGTGGTCAGGTAAAGTAGGTTTTCAATAAAGATGTTATATTTCTATATTCTAAGTTGTCATGTAATGTCCCTAATTTCCCATGATACTAGACCTCTCAATCCTTATATTTTTATTAAGTGTATGTTTATGTAATAAATCATTTTTAAGTGTATAATAAAGAGAAGGGTTGGTATAGTTGATATCAGAGGACCGGTTTAATTATTTTTGGGATTAGGATTAGAAAATACCAGTGAAAGCCTCAGGGATAAGACTATGTATAATAAAAACATCCCTAAATTATGGTGAGTATAGAGTAAGTGGTTTATCAAGAAAATACATCCCTGTCTAAATACGAACAAGTAGAGGCAGATCTAGAACATATGTATCTAGGGTTAAATCCCGAAAACACCATTTTGAGCTAGTCTCATATAGGAACTGGTGAACGACAATGGGCCTTGATGCACTCTTTGTTATGACACTTACGAGGGATATGATTTGTTAAATTCATAATATTATTATAAACCATTATTAAGACAGTAAAGAATACCCGTAAGAATATATATTGGGAAGTATATAATGGATAACATAAATTGAAGCCTATAAATTCATAAGATAAAGAAATACATGTAATTTATAAGTTATCTTTTTTTTATCTTTAGATTCCCCGTCATGTATTACCCATAACATTCTTTTTATTCCAGAAAATGGCTATTAATAGGAGGACTCCAGATAAAATCCGATGCAAAGATCAATGTGATCACTATTCTAATGAGATGCCCAATCTGATGGGGGAAGGAATCACAAACATTCTCACAATAATATCCCATTTTAATCAAGTTTCTTATAGAAACATGGGTCAAGAGGAACGTACAATCCCCCCATAGGAAAGAAAAAGTCAAAATTGAGAGATTCATGAGACAAAGGTCTCCTACTTTTAATGGATCATCTGATCTCTCAATCATCAAACAATTGTTCAACTCCATTGAAAAGATCTTCTACATCTTTCAAGGTTCTGAAAAAGAGAAGGTTCTTTTGGAAGCCTATGTTATGGAGGGTGAAGTTGGAGAGCGAGGAACATTAATAAAAAAAATATGAATCCTAAAGAAGACATTGTGTAATGTCCTAGATTCTTCCATGTATTATTTTCATATTATATGGGAATTATTTCGAGACCAGGCTCTGAGATGGCGTGCAGTTCTGAGGCCTGGTGAGCCCGGAACAAATTTTTGAATTTAATTTAATAATTAAATTACACACACGTGCAGTTTTCCTGAAAAAGTGGAATAACTCCCGAACGGGTGCTTGGATCAGAAATCTGAGGGCACCGTTGGGTTCGGAACAACGATTTTACCTTAGGAGAGGCCTAACATTGGCCGGCGCAGGTCGGTGGTGGAATCGAATTTTTGGGACGTAAGAGTAATAAATTATTTTAAAAAATATATTTTATTCTGTAGTGAAATATTTTAAATCTTATGAAACAAATATCCCTTACCTTTTTAATTAAAGGTTTGCGCAAGGGTCCAGGGTTACAAACCTCATAACCCTGAAACCCTTGGCAGCTCTGGAGGCTCTGGAGAAAACCTCCCAATGCAGCGATGGTGTTTTTGACGAGCTTCGCCGGCGACGATGACACGGCGACCAGATCTTCTCCAAAGAACACCGCGGATCCAAGTAGGATGTTTTGTTTATAATTTTCTTTCATGTTTTCAATTTCTACGATGAACGTGGGCTAATACACGAACAAATTAGTCTGCAGATCAATCGTTCTTGCGGGATGGACTTTTTGCGGGGATTTATGGGAGATTAAATCTATGTCAATCCATTTATGTTGACTTCTATGCTCTGTTTAATCCTATTAACGGGAGCAGATCAATGCCGTGACGAACAACAATGAAAGTTCATTCCTCAAATTTGTTTCATTGGGTTTCTCCCCTTTCTCTCCTTCGTGTTCTTCATGTTCTTCACTGGGAGATGAACAATAGATCGTTGTGCATCCGTTCTGTGACACAACGATCCAAGATTGAGGATCCAACCCCAGAGCGATGTCACGGAGTTGCGACAACGGTTTCAGCGGATGATTCAGAGAGGATCAAGAGTTATGAGTTTTCGGGTGTTTTTCTTCGGATGGATCGTTTGAGTTTTATGATCTGTTTTAAAGGGTGAAAACACCCGTCGCGGTGTTTGTATGATGAACAGAACCAATACCTAGAGTATCGGGATGAATGGACCAGAGAAACATGATCAGAAAGATCGGCCGAAGTGTGAGGAAGAAGACGGTGTTTCTGGAAATTTTCCCGACTACATGCCGTAGTATGGGCTACACGGCGTCTGTTCGTCGGCGGACCACCTGGCGTGTACTTCGGGAGTACACGGACACAAGTAGGGTACACGGCCAAGGACCCACCATGTATACCCCTCCTCGGCCAGACCTGGCCAGATACCCGGGATACCCCGTGTACTGGTACATGGGCAGGCAACACGAACACGAGCAGACACCACGTACGGGCACATGGCCAACGTACGCGGAGCGAACCCTAGATGCTCGGACATGGAGAGTGATTCTTCTACACGCCATGTAGTTGCTTTCTATCTGATAAGCCGAATGACATGGTCTGGTTACACAAGCAGTACCAGGGGTCAAGGAACACGACGTTCACTTTAACTACACACCGTGTAGTTTGGTTTTACTCGGCTTGAACGAATGAGATAGGCCGTTCACACGGGCAGTACCCGGGGTCAAGGGACATGGCATGTAACCATAATACACACCTTGTAACTTGTCTTAGATGACTTGGGCCAATTGTCTTCTGCGACTTGGACTATTTTTCTTAGGGTTCATACCCTTGGTCTTTTCCCTGAAGGTTCTGGTATCATTTCCTTTATATAGGAGTATGATCCCTTCTGCAGGACTTCCTAAATAGAGTTATTGGAATCCCCTCTGTGAGGCTTAGAGCTGGATCCTCTATTAAATCCAAGAACCCTAGGTAGAGTTCTTGGTATCGATGTGACCAACTTTACCCAGGCGCCAATCCTATGATTAGTGGATTAGCTCAGATTGAGTTGTCAGAATCACCCTATGACTTGGTTGTGATCCCCATCTGAGCATCATATTCTCAAAGTACTTGTGGAGTGTGTTCTCCCGGAACGAGTACTTTGTATCTCTCTCTTCAGACCTAGGAGTGTGTTCTCCGTGTCACGTGCTTAGTGGAATCTTCGAGCTGGATCCTAGTGCCGGTATAGCGATGGTCATTTGTGTATGAGTATATCTGGATATTATTGTTATATGTTCTATAGGCATATACTATGTGGAGATGACTGGATCTTTCCTTTGTGGTATTTCCCTTGTTTTATTTCCTTTATGGCTTTGGGGTGTCCTACTGTGTATTGTTATACTCACTCCTGCATGGGCTTTGCCCGCACGTATCGTGTCTTGTGCAGACGAGCGAGCCTTTGACAAGATTTTAGGTGGACTAGGGCCGGACAATGCTCAGTGAGATCAGGCGGGCCGAGGTGTGTTCTTATGGCTACAGATTGCAGTCCCAGTACCTTTCTTTACCAGTTGGACTTTGTTACAGACTCTCTTTTTGGTGGGCTTGTACTTTTGGACCAGGGTTTTACTTTCTTTCACTTTACTTTCCTGTTGTACTCTGTGGTTGGGTTTCAGTGTATGCATGCATCTTTTCCTTTTAGTAGTTCTACTTTTCAGCTTTGTGGGCTTGGAGATGTGTCTGTGTGTGTACAGGTTTCTATGAAATGAATCCCATGTTAGTAACATGCCTACTCAGTGCTAGTCACTAGCCATTGGCCTATTGGAGGCGGGCTTGGGGAGTTGCGGCTCGGGCCCCACTAGGACGGGTCATGAAAGAGTGGTATCAGAGGTGGTCGGTTCTACCTTAGGACTGAGAGTCTGTGAGTTGTTTTGGGGAAATAGGGTTGAGTGTTTCGAGTTTGGATTTTAGGCCAGGGACCCCAGTGATGGTGGGGGAGGCCGACGTATCCATACACCAGGACTTTGATAACGTGCTTGTCAACTCAGAGCATGAGAACACTAGTTACAGGGGAAAAAATAACGTTACATGCATCATATAGGAATGGGTTGTGATTTCAATGTCCTTCTTTAGTCAGCTCTCCAAATATACTCACTGACTGAGATACATCTTGTTTCTTTAACAGGATGCTTCAGTGATACATACCCTCTAGGATCCAGCAGCTCGATCACGAGGATGGCTGCCTCAGTGATGAAGCTTCGGTACAGAGACCAGATCCCCCAGTTTTACCATCAGGTGGTGTTCCAGTTATCCCACCACCTGTAGAGCAGTGTTTAGTGCCTGTTGTACCAGTGGAGGAGGAGCGCAGGCTGAACGAACTCCATGAGTTTTAGAGATAGAGACCCCTCAGGTGTCAAGGTAGCCTGACCCTCAGGTAACAGAGGACTGGATTGAGGCAGCGACCAGAGTCTTCCGTTTGGTCAGGACACTAGCAGACCAGATGGTGATCCTGGCAGCGAGCCTTCTGCAGGGCTCGACAAGATGATGGTGGAGTTTGGTTATCCAGGCCCACGACGAGGCAACTCTTGCTTGGTCGGAGTTTGAGCGTCTCTTCATAGAGGAGTTTTCACCAGTTACCCTAAGAGTACTACGTATACAGGAGTTTCTTCAGCTCTAGTAGGGAACTATGTTGGTGGATGACTATTCATCGAGGTTTACTGACCTCTCGCGGTACTTGATGGATATTGTCAGAGATCAGTTCTTCAGAGCTCAGACTTTTGAGCAGGGATTCCACAAAGATATCTGATCTAGCATCATCCCTATGAGCATTCCTACTTATGATGGGGTTCTCAAGTAGGCTTTGGTGGTCGAGAGCTTCTTGGAAGAGCAGAGACAACCGACAGTTGTCAGTTGTGGGAAAGCTGGAGTAGAGACCTTGACAGTAGGGAGCTGACGTCAGGGACCCAGGCGTGGGAGACGTTTTCAAAGGAGATCCAAGGAAAGGGGATCTGCCATACATGGTTCGCATGGCACATCCAACCAGCCTCGAGAGAGGCGATGCTACTCACGTGATGGCATGGGAAATCTCGCTCGAGATTGTCCGACCCGCCGTACTACGGACACGGGAGCAGTGGATGAACCACTGTGGTAGAGGCAATGTGTGGAGCAGACAGATCCACAGGGTGGAAGATGCGGTAGAGGATCTGGGAGAGCAGCTGGAGGTGGTCAGCATTTTGACCCTTTACCACCACCTCCCCCAGGAGGTCCACACTAGGCTTAGTGAGCTGGTGGACAAAGGCAGGGACAGCTGCAGGTGGCATCGGAATATGACCCAGGTACTCCTGGAATTATTAGAGGTACTATCTGTGTCTTTACTACTTTGTCTATCATACTGATAGACATAGGTTCTAGTCATTCCATTCTGGCTGCTTATCATGTTCGAGACCTTGAGATTCCAGTTAAGCCGTTGACTCGACCCTTATTCTTAGAAACACCGACTCGAGAAGTTTCAGAGATCACACACCTCTGTAGATAGTGTGAACTGACCCTTGGAGGTGAGAGTTTCGGTTGGAACCTCTTGGTGGTAGCTTTTAGGCCTTACGATGTCATTCTTGGTATGGATTGGCTATCCATAGTTCATGCCCAAATCGAATATTTTAGGTGAAGGGTGCGGTGTGTCAGCAGTGATGGAAAGAGGTTATCATTTGTCGATGAAAGAGAGAACCAGCCAACGTAGGATGGACTCGTGCATAGGAGGGCACAACCGATTTCACATCAGTTGGCTAGACTAGCCCTTGGTGCAGCAGATGTTACGAGTTTCCAGTTTCCAGCAGTAGTGGCTGAGTATGAGGACGTCTTTCCAGAGGATGTCCCCAGGCTACCTCCCCATCGGGAGATAGATTTCTGCATTGAGTTTCAACCCGAGATGACACCGATATCAACATCAGCATATCGAATTACTCCTGTAGAGATTCGTGGGATGAGAGTGCAGCTGGACGACTTGCAGAAGAAGGGATTTGTGAGACCCAACATTTCACCTTGGGCGGCCCTAGTGCTATTTTCCAAGAAGGCATACGTGAGCTTGAGTCTACGTGTGGATTACCGTCACTTGAATCAAGTGACCGCGAAGAACCGGTATCCACTAATGAGGATCAATGACCTCTTCGACCAGTTGAGAGGGGAACGATAGTTCTCAAAGGTTGATCTACGACCAGGCTATCACCAGTTGCAAGTACAGGAAGAGGATATACTGAAGACGACTTTCAGATGTTTCTACAGACACTATGAGTACTTGGTGATGCCCTTCGGCATGACGAACACCCCAGCAGTGTTCATGGGACTCATGAACCGGGTCTTTCAGCTCTATCTAGACCAGTTTGTAGTGGTCTTCATCAATGATATCCTTGTGTATTCTGCGTCTGAGGAGGAGCATGCGAGACACCTAAGGATGGTTCTGGACACACTCTGAGAGCACCAGTTGTATGGGAAACTCTCGAAGTGTCAGTTCTGGTTACAAGAGGTCCACTTTCTTGGGCATGTTATCTCGGAAAATGGAGTAGTAGTGGAACCCGCCAAGGTGGAGGCAGTGCTAGCATGGGAGCCACCCCGGAGCGTGATAGAGGTGTGGATTTTCCTTGGGATGGTATGATACTATCGGAGATTCATCCTTGATTTCTCCAGGCTTGAAGCACCCATGACAGATTTGACCCAAAAGGGAAAACCTTTCATGTGGACCGAGAGATGTCAGCAGGCTTCCCAATAGTTGAGACAGAGTTTGATGAGTACCCCAATCTTGAGATTACTAGAGGAGGGTGTTGAGTAAGTAGTGTTTTGCGAGGCATCAGAAACTGGGCTTGGTTGTGTCCTGATGTAGAGGCAAGCGGTGATTGCCTATGGATCCCATCAGTTGAGGCCACAAGAGCAGAACTACGTGACCCATGATCCTGAGTTGGCAGTGGTGGTCTTCGCATTGAAGATGTGGTGGCACTACCTGATGGGCGAGCAGTTTACCATCTACTCTGATCACAAGAGTCTCAGTTATATATTTTCTCAGAAGGATCTGAATTTGAGACAAATACGATGACTTGAGTTCCTCCAGGATTAAGACTTTGAGATCGTTTATACACCTGGGAAGGGGAATGTCATGGAAGATGCTCTCAGTATGAAATCCTGTTCGCAGTTGCTGGATGTGGAGACGAGACATTTGGACTCTTTATAGTTATTCTTCGTGGATAGAGATGAGGGAGCCTACCTTCAGTCGATGGTTGTTACCCCTCTACTCTTACAAAGAGTCAGAGAATCACATCGTGAGGATACTAGCTATGAGACTCTACATTCTCAAATATCCACAGGTAATGCTGCTGATGGATATTCAGAAGGTGGGGAGCACGTTGATCTTTTCAGAGGGAGCACGATAATACCAGTGACGTTGTGGGAGGAGGTTCTGAGGGAGTTCCATACATCCCCTTTGGTGGTACATCCAGGCATGGAAAAGATGTATCAGGACCTCTGACGTCAGTTCTGGTCGCCAGGAATGAAGAAGTATGTGGTAGAGTTTGTTTCTCGGTGCCTTACTTGTCAGCAAGTAAAGACTGAGCACCAGGTGCCAGCGGGCCTGACTCAGCACCTTGAGGTGCCAGAGGGGAATTGGGATAGGATATCCATGGACTTCATGACAGGTTTACCATGTACATCCAGGGGACACGATTCCATCTGGGTGATCATTGATCGACTTACCATGTCGGCCCACTTCCTAGACATACAGGACCAGAGTTCAGTAGAGAGCTTTGGACGCCTGTACGCGCAGGAGATAGTTTGACTTCATGAAGTTCTATCCATGATCATTTCAGATCGTGATGATAGTTTGACATCCCGTTTGTGGAAGGGATTGTAGGAAGCTTTTGGGACTCAGTTACGCTTGGGCACAACGTTTCATCCCCAGACTGATGGTCAGACAGAGTGGACCATCCAGGTCCTGGAGGATATGCTTCGAGCTTACATACTTGATTTTGGTTGTAGATGGGAGGATCACCTACCACTGGTGGAGTTTTATTATAACAACATTTATCATTCCACTATTGGTATGACATCATTTGCGGCTCTGTATGGGCGGCCTTGCAGGTCACCGCTTTACGGGACTGACCCAGGAGAGCCATCACTCATGGGCCCAGAGATGGTGAGAGCTACTATAGAGAAGGCGCAGGTCATCCGGGAGAGGATGAAGACTGCATAGGGTCGGTATAAATCTTATGCCAACAGGAGGAGGAGGCCCTTGGAGTTTGGGGAGGGGGACCATGTGTTCGTTCGGGTCTCACCTCGACGGGGATTGTGGAGATTTGGCCGAGGCGGCAAACTATCTCTGAGGTTCATTGGCCCTTTTTAGATTCTAACTAGAGTTGGCGAGGTGGCGTATCTCTTGACTCTAACTCCTCAGATGGACCAGGTACACAACGTCTTCCATGTGTCGCAGCTACGGAGGTACGTGCACGATCCATCACACATTATTGACTGGGGCGAGCTGAACATCGATGATGGAGAGACCTTTTCTGAGTACGCAGTGGATATCGAGGATTGGCAGGAGAAGATCCTTCATGGGAGAGCTAGTCTCTGGGTGTGTGTCTTGTGGGAGCAAGGGAATCTCCCGCAGAGCACGTGCGAGCGGGTGCCTCAGATTCGTGTGCAGTACCCACATCTTTTTGAGTAGCCCTTGTTTTGGATTTTTGGGGACGTAAAATCCCTAATGTGGGAGTGATGTAATGTCCTAGATTTTTCCATGTATAATTTTAATATTATAAGGGAATTCCTTCGAGACCAGGCTCTGAGACGGCATGTAGTTCCGAGGCCCGGTGAGCCTGGAACAAATTTTTGAATTTAATTTAATAATTAAATTACGCGCGCGTGCAGTTTTCCTAAAAAAGTGGAATAAATCCCAAACGGGTGCCCGGATCAGAAATCCAAGGGCACGGTTGCGTTCAGAACAAAGATTTTACCTTAGGGGAGGCCTAACATCGGCCGACATAGGCCAGTGGTGGAATGCATTTTTTTGGACGTAAGAGTAATAAAATATCTAAATTAAAATATTTTATTCTGCAACAAAAGCTTTTAAATTTGCTGGAACATATATCCATTAACTTTTTAATTAAAGGTTGGTGCAAGGGTCCAAGGTTACAAACCTCATAACCCTGAAACCCTTGGCGGATCTGGAGGCTCTGGAGAAAACCTCCCAACACAGCGACAGTGTTCTTGACCAGCTTCGCCGGTGACAACGATGTGGTGACCAGATCATCGCCAACGAACACCGTGGATCCAAGTAGGATGTTTTGTTTTTGACTTTCTTTCCCGTTTTCGATTTCTATGATGAACATGGGCTAATCCACGAACATATTAGTCCACAGACCCTTCATTCTTATAGGATGGGATTTTTTTGGGGATTTATGGGAGATTGAATCCTTGTTAATCCATTATTGTTGATTTTTCTACTCTGTTTAATCCTATTAACGGTAGAGTATCAATGCCGTGACAAACGACGATGGAGGTTCATTCCTAAAACTTGTTTCATTGGTTTTCTCCCCTTTCTCTCCTTCGTGTTCTTCGCGGGGTGATGAACAACGGATTGTTGCACATCCGTTCTGTGATGTAACGTTCTGAGATTGTAGATCCAACCCTGGAGCGATGTTACGGAGGTGCGACGATTGTTTCGACGGACAATTCAGAGCGGATTGAGAGTTATAACATTTTGGGAATTTTTTTCGGATGGATCGTTCGAGGGTTATGATCCATTTTAAAGGCCGAAAACACCCATCATGGTGTTCATATGATGAACTGAACCAATCCCTTGAGTATCAGGATGAACATACCAGAGAAACGTGATCCGGAAGATCGGACAAAGCACGAGGAAGAAGACGGAATTTCTGGAAATTTTCCCGACTACACACCGTGTAGTATGGGCTACATGGCGTGTGTTTGTCGGTGGACCACCTGGCGTGTACTTCAGGAGTACACACACACAGGAAGGGTGCATAGGAAAGTACACACCATGTATACCCCTACCTGTCCAGACCCGACCATGTACCCGGGATACCCCGTGTACTGGTACACGAGCAGGCGACACGGACACAGGCATAGGTCGTGTATGGGCACAGGGCCAACGTACATGGAGCGAGCCCCAGATGCTCGGACACGGTGTGTGATTCTTCTACATGTCATGTAGTTGCTTTCTATCCGACAAGCCGAATGACACGGGCAAGTTACATGGGTAGTACCTAGGGCCAAGAAACATGGCGTGTACTTTTTCTACACGTCGTGTAGTTTGGTTTTACTAGGCTTGGACGAATGACCCAGGCCGTTCACACGAGCAGTAACCGGGGTCAAGGAAATTGGTGTGTAACCATACTATATGCCGTGTATCCTATCCTAGATGACTTGAGCCACTTTTCTTCTGTGACTTGGACTATTTTTCTTAGGGTTCGTACCCTTGGTCTTTTCCCTGATGGTTATGGTATCATTTCCTTTATACAAAAGTATGATCCCTTCAACAGGACTTCCAAAATAGAGTTGTTGGAATCCCCTCTATGAGACTTAGATCCAGATCCTCTATTCATTCATGGAACCCTAGGTAGAGTTCTTGGTATCGACGTGACTAAATTTACCCGGGCACTGATCCTCTGCTTATCAGATTAGCTCAGACTGAGTTGTCGGAATCACCCCATGACTTGGTTGTGATCCTCATCTGAGAATCATATTCTCAAAGTACATGTGGAGTGTGTTCTCCTAGAATGAGTACTTAGTATCTCTCTCTTCAGACCAAGGACTGTGTTCTCCTTGTTATGTGCTTAGTGTAATCTTCGAGCTGTATCCTAGTGGCAGTATCTTGATGGTCGTTTGTGTATGAGTATATCTAGATATTATTGTTATATGTTCCTTTGAAATATACTATGTGGAGCTGACTGGATATTTTATTTTGTGGTATTTCCCTTGTTTTATTTCATTTGTGATTTCAGGGTGTCCTACTGGGTATTTTTATACTCACCCCTACACGGGCTTTTCCCGTACGTATCATGTCTTGGGCAGACAAGCGAGCCTTTGATAGGATTCTTGGTGGACCAGGGCCGGATGACACTCAGTGAGATCAGGCGGGCCGAGCTGTGTTCCTACGACTACAGATTTTAGTCCCATTACCTTTCTTTACAGGTTGGACTTTTTTATGGACTCTATTTTTGGTGGTCTTGTACTTTTGTCCCAGGGTTTTACTTTCTTTCACTTTACTTTCCTGTCGTACTCTGTGGTTGGGTTTTAGTGTATGAATGCATCTTTTCCTTTTAGTAGTTTCTAATTTTCAGATTTGTGGTCCTGGATATGTGTCTGTGTGTGTACAGGTTTATAGGAAATGTCTCCCATGTTAGTAACATGCCTACTCGGTGCTAGTCACCGGCCCCTGGCCTATTGGAGGTGGTCTTGGGGAGTTGCGGCTCGAGCCCCACTGGGACGGGTCATGACAGATTGAGGTGTTCAAATTGAAGGAATTTTTTAAAATTTTATTTGATAAATACTTTCCAGGAACCCTCCAACTTAATATAGAAAGAGAATTCCTTTCCCTCAATAAAAAGGCAAAGAATCCATCAGAGCGTACAAGGAAAAATTCATAAGGCATGCACGATATTCCTTCGGCTTTGTAATTACCCCCAAATGAAAGCTTGACCACTTCTTTGGTGGGCTAAAACCTAGCGTATGAAAATACCTTGTGATCCATGGCTTCAATAGCTATGAGGAAACTTTACGATGTGCCCTCAAAGTCGAAATGGAGATTGAAGAATCTCTATGGTGTTAAGGGGATAAGAAGCATAAGGTGGACTTTAATTCTCGTGGTCCGATGGATAAATCCAACGGTACTAAGAAATTCCAACACCCCACTTTCCAAAGGTGCATAAAGAGGCACCCCAAAAATTTCCTAAAGGGGACGAGGAAATGCTTTTGGTGTGTAAGGTAAGGGAACATATCCATTAACTATCATGAAGAAAAGACCACTGCTACGAAAGAGGAGAGGAACACTCCAGTAGACCCTCAACACATTATTCATTGCTTCAACTGCAAATAACCATGACACTTTTCAAATCAGTTCCCTAAGACAAGGGTTTTAGGAGGCAACCAGCATCCTCCATGGCAGCAAGGGAGATCTTTTTCCATCACTACCACTAAATTTAATCCCAAAAATGAAGTAGTGACATGTAATCTAGTTATTCCTTCAAGAATAGAGAATTTAATTTTTGATTTTAGTTATAGAAATTCTTTTATATCTCATAAGTTTAGAAGAAAAATCCCAAGACCACCACAAATCATGGAAGTAACGATGTCAGTGTGAACAAAAAATGGGGCGATCATTTCATCCCATGAATATAGCTCCTCCCTTATCACAATTTGTGGATTGAACATCCCAGCGAACCTATTCATACTCTCTCTAGTGGAATTTAATGCAATTATTTGCATGGATTGGATTTCTCTATATAGAGACAACATAAATTTTCATGAGAGGGAAATCATTATCCATATAGCGAATCGACCCCCGATTCATTACAAGTGCAAGGATGGGAATGAAACTTCTTTAGAACCATAATCACAAGAGTGGATATTACGACCCTACGAGCACATGTATCTTGCTCAGATAATTGATTCTAAGGTAGAAACCATCCTTTAATAAATTCCTATTGTGAGGGAGTTTGTTAAAGTGTTTCCTGGGGAATTTCCTAGTCTTCTTCCTAGAAGAGAAGTTGAATTATCCATTGATGTTATACCTAGGGTTTTTCTAATATCCATGAAATAATATATAATGGATGTTTTAGAGATTGAGGAGCTAAAGAAACAACTATAAGAGAATTTGGATAAATGGTTTATATGCGCAAGTGCTTCACCATGGGGTGAACCAGTCCTCTACGTTAAGAAGAAGGATGGGTAAATGTGCCTTTGAGTTGATTATCATGTGCTAAAAAAATCATGATAAGGAACAAGTATCCTCTTCCATGAATTAATGACTTGTTCAATCATATATGTGGAGCAGAATACTTCTCCATGGTGGATCTGCAGTCGAGATATTACCAAGTAAGGGTGAAGAAGGAGGATGTCCCCAAGACTATTTTTCGTACAAGGTATAGGCACTATGAATTCATCGTAATGCCTTTTGGACACACTAATGCTCTAAAAAAATTCATGGACTTGATTAATAGAGTCTTTATAGATTACCTAGAAAAATTTGTGGTATTCTTTATAGATGATATTATAATATACTCCAAAACCAAGGACGAGCATGATGAGTATCTAAGAACTGTACTAGAGACATTGCGAAAGGAGAAGCTCTATGATAAGTAAAAAAGTGTGAGTTCTAGTTGACTGAAGTCTCATTATTAGGTCATATCAGCATAATAAATGGGATATATGTGGATCCCTTCAATACAACTACAATTGAGGGATGGATGAGTCCAACATCTGTGATGGATATTCATAGCTTCCTTAGGGTTGCATGATATTATCACCGATTCTTATGAAATTTCTCACAGTTGTAAAACCCCCTTACCAAGCTAACTCTGAAATAAGTCACATTTTATTGGAGTTATGAATGAGAAGATAGCTTCAAATATTTGACAAGGAGCCTTATCACTGCACCCGTTCTCACATTACCCACAAGTGGATAACTTTTTGTGGTATTCAGTGATGCTTTAAAGAAGGGCCAGGGTTGTGTGTTGATGAAAAATGAAAAATTCATTTCCTATGATTCAAGACAATAGAAATTTCATGAGAAAAATGATCTAACACATGATATGGAGTAAGCTGTAGTAATCTTCTCTTTGAAAATATGGTGGCATTACCTCTTTGGGGAGATGTTTGAAATATATATGCATAAAAAATCATTAAGTATATATTCACATAGAAAGATATGAATATTATCTAAAGAATATGGTTAGATCTAATAAAATACTATTAATCCTTAATTCATTACCATATGGGGAAAATGAACAAGGGGGCATATGATCTAAGTAGAAATCATCCAAGAACTCTATCATTGATGAGAATTGAAAATGATCCAATCTTCTTAGATTTGATGAAGACGTACATGGGAATCCTAAAGAAGGGAACATCATCTATCCTTTCACAAATGATTACTCAATTGTCTCTTTTGGAAAGGTTAAAGGATTATCAAATGGATGATGTAGGAATTCAGAAAAAATTTGAAACTATCCAAAAAGGTAAATCCTTGGAGTTCAATGGTAATGAAGATAGAATTGTGAGATTTGGGACAAGACTATGTGTTCCATCAAATCCAGAGTTAAAGAATGAACATTTGAATGATTCACATTGTTATAATTTCTCTATTCACCTAGGAAACACAAAGATGTATTGAGATCTATGAGAGAATTATTTATGGGATAACATGAAGAAGGATATCCCAGAATATACATCAAAGTGCCTGGTCTGTCAGTAAGTGAAGGTTGAGAGGCAAAAGTCTAAAGGAATGATGCAACCATTACCCATACCAACATGGAAATGGGAGAACATCACCATGAACTTTGTCATCAGACCACCAAATACATCCAAAAGACACAATTATTTTTGGGTTTTTGTGGATCTTCTTACAAAGACTGCACACTTCACTACAGTTCGAGAGGACTTCTCACTGGATCAAATGGGATAGCTATAAATCATAAAAGTGGTAAGGCTACATGGAGTTCCACTATCTATTATATCCGATCGAGATCCAAGATTCACCTCTATGTTTTGGAAGAGTCTCCAACATGATCTGAATACTGAGATGAACTTCAATATGGCTTATCATCATCAAACTAATGGCCAATCAGATAGGACTAACCGAAACCATGAGGACATGTGGAGAGCCTTCTCAATAGACTTCAAAGGAGGATGGGATCAACATATTTCCTCTGGTTGAGTTATCTTACAATAAAAGTTTCTACTCAAGCATCCAAATTGATCCTTATGAAGCCCTTTATGGGAAGAGGTGGAGAACACTGTCATGTTGGGATGAAGTTGGGGAGAAAAAACTCCTAGATCCAGAAATGGTCGAAGAAATTGTGGAGAAGGTTAAGGCCATCTAGTATCAAATTAATTCTTTTTAGAGTCAACAAAAGAGCTATGCTGATAATCGTTGATAATACCTAGATTTTGATGTTGGATACATGGTATTCTTTTACATATCACCATGGAAGAGAGTTATAAGATTTGGGAAGAATAGAAAGCTTAGTCCAAGGTACATATTCCCTTTTTAGATCCTTGATCATATTGGTGCAACATCCTATTGACTAGTACTCTCACCAAACCTATCTAAAGTACATGATGTGTTCCATGTACCACTCTTGATGAAGTACATACATGAACCATCAAATTTACTCAATCTAGAGGTTGTACAATTGGAGAATTACCTCTCCAATGAAGAGAATCTAGTGAATATATTAGATCATAGTGAAAAATTTCAACAAAATAAAACAATTACCCTCATCAAGGTGTTGTGGAGAAACCACATGTTTGAAGAGGCAACATGGGAATTGGAGGAAGTGATAAAGAAGAGTTACCCACATTTGTTGTATTTTGGGAAAAGGAAACTTCAAGGGTGAAATTTTTTTAATGGGGGAAGATTGTAATGACCCAAAGTTTTATTAATGAAAATTATTCTTGATATAATTAAATATATTAAGGGTGAAAGACTAATATTATAATCAGTTCTTCCATTAGCCTTATAAAATAATTTTTTATACTCCCCTTTGGATAAAACCATGGGAAAAAACTATGCCATGGTTTGTGTTTTTGATTAGTTTAATGTGTAGTGTCTAAAACCTAAATAATAAATACTTCCCTCTCCTTTCTTAAATAAACACACTCAATATACAATTCCAATTTACTCAAACCATTTGGACCTCAACCAACCCCTGGAATACTCTCTCTATAATCCTCCCAAGGTGACCTAAGCTCCCAAGAAAACTCTCTCAAGCCTCTCTCGAGCCTTTGGGATCAGACTTCCATGTTAGGTATTACTTCCTTTCTAATTTTAGTCTAAATTTTATTATGTTTTTATACCCTTTTATTTTCAATTAAAAATGTTGGGGTATGATTTTGCACCTCCCCCATACTTACTTATTTATATTTTAATTACGAGATACCTCTTTATCTCTTCGTAATGCCTCCCATGTACACCTGTTACCATGCTGAATTTTCATATGGAATTTATCTCTTCTCATTATATTCAAGAAATTATTTTATATTATGAATCTAAACTCCATGAAATATGTTGGGATATTATTTTCAATTACCCCTTACTATCCATTTAATTTATAAATGATGA
Organism: Viscum album; assembly: GCA_963277665.1. Taxonomy (NCBI): domain Eukaryota; kingdom Viridiplantae; phylum Streptophyta; class Magnoliopsida; order Santalales; family Viscaceae; genus Viscum; species Viscum album. The sequence continues at coordinate 1,719,787,419 of OY728132.1, forward strand.
GATACCCCTTTCTCTCTCATCAACCCATTTTACAAATTATATTTGGCATTGTTATCCTACCGAAGTTACACCAGAATGTCCATGCCAAAATCATCGAGTAAGTGAATACCATACCCATTTCTCTATCAAGGGTATTCAAATTTATGCCCATGTAATTATTGATTGAGGACATAATTTATGTATACCATATATTTTATTCATGTAATAAATTATGATTACTCCATGTTTTATGATCTATGTAACACATTTATGAATGAAATGAAATGATTTAGAAGGGTGTGCCCTGATAACGCTCCAATACATTAGGTAAAGAATAATATCATGATACATAACATGTAACGAGTGTTGAATCATGATAATTCATGTGAAAAGAGGGTGTCCTCATTCTAATTCAAGTGTAATGAGGGTTTACTCATGATCCATGTGCAATGATCCTTGACTCATAATAATATCATGTTAAATGTTGTTGCCACGTTTTCATGTTATGATAATCATGATATATCGTGACTTTATGTTCATGTTTCCCTTATGCTCCATTGATATTCCTATTGACTAAAATGTATTGTATTCTTCATGTTATGCCTTTTTTCTCCATTACTGGGATTTATAGCTCACCCTTTTCATGTGTATGTCCCCAGGTTATCCCATTGGATGCTAAGTACGAGGGAATTTTGTGGTCATGTAAAGGAATTTTTCAATAAATATGTTGTATTTATATGTCTTAAGATGTCATTTAATGTCCCTAATTTCCAAATACACTAGACCTATAGATCCTCAGAGATGTCTTACGTGAAAGTTTATGAAATAAATCATGTTTTAGTGTGTAATAAAGAGTAAGGTTGTTATATAAAAGAGGAGGGTGAGGAATATTCTATAGGGGTGTTCATGGACACCAAAGGGTCTAAAATCATTAATTAAAAGGTAAGGGGTTGGACCCATGTGATATTATAGGTATTTCCCCTACTCCAAATCACCCAGGATGCAGTCAATAAGACTTTAATCTCAATTGGCTTGTTGGCGGGTCTAGGAAGAATATGGATTTGAATTTTTTTGCCATCGTTAAGCTAGTAGACTTTTAATATCTATCTGGCTGTGCTGCAACATCATACCACATCCCCAAATCCATGTTCAAATCCCCTGACTCACTCTTTTGACTCCTTTGATCACTCATTGAGGTTCATTCCAAGTCTAAAACACCTATTTAAGGTGTCTATCCTCTAAAAATTTTATCCTGAATCTAGTTTCAAAAAATGTCCCCTCAAATAGTTCAAAATCCAAGATATTTATTAAATTTTAAAATGATCATATGGATAATGGAATTAATACTACCATGTAATTATATATGAGAAAACATCTAAGTACCTTCGATGCATCACTATAAATAAAAAACCCTTCCCACTATAGTGTATTGTAAGCACATGTGAACTAAAAACCTTTCTCTACATCACCTCAAAATTTTCTTCACATTCATTTGTCTAAATGAACATGGATCTCATCCATGTCAAATTGGTCAGTTGATTTTATATTCATGATATATTTCTTATAATGTTTTAATAGTATACAACTAATCTAAGAAAACAATAGATGTTAATTATAATTATTGGTATGGTCTATGGCTGAGTAAAATGAATATTTGAAGGATCCACTGATATAATTTCACTTGTATTTACACTACTGTAATATATATATATATATACCTACATAAATATTTTATGGATTAGAAAAAAATTGGTATAGGTCCCCTATACCAATGGTTTTAACTAACCATTGGTATCAGTCCCCTCTAAGAATAGTTATAACTAATTATTGGTATAAGTTGGTATTCAATGGATTTTACTAATAGTTTTTAAAATTAATTGGTATAGCCTGGAATATATACTAGGTCATGCAACCCCCTTTCCCTCTACTACATAAATCCCCCAGTACTATAAAACATGCCTTTAACAATGCTATAAATGGCCTTTATTAGTTCTCGAAAAGGGTTGACTACATGAGCGACATTAAAAGACCAAGACTTTTATCCGCATTGAAAAAGAACTGATAAAGGAACCATTTATCAGCACTTTTATTTAGAACTATTAAAGGAACCCTTTATCAGTGCTTTTAAAAGTGTTGATATAGGGCCATAATACAGTATGCTATTACATCACACAACAATACCACTGTTGTGTGCTGTAACAACACACTACTACACTTGAAACACACCTGAAACACCCCATATAACAATAAAAAATTCCCATTACATATTTAAATGAGCTTATATTTACAACACAAATACCAAAAAAAACTATATATTATAGAAATTTCAATCATTAGTTTATACAATAACATAAATACAAATTACTATGTACATTCAAGAACAATCCTAAATGTCAATGTTACCACAATTTCCATTGACTTTATTTGTCAAACTATGAACACTGCATGAGTAGTTTCAAACAAACCACCTCAACTCAAAAAAAAATCCACCTATATAAGAAAATAATTATTATGAGTAATACTAAAAAGAAAGAAATTAAAGATAAATATGGAATAATAAATTAATTATACGGACAATTATTTTACTTTGAAAATATTAATATTACATATATGATTGAGGAGTTGAGGGAACATTAAGGGATATGATAAATTTAAACACTACAAGAGTGAATGGTTTTGTGGGAGAATAATTCTATGGAAGTTTTGATGTAGAAAGGGATGAAATATGGATAGATCACCCCCAATATAACAAAAGAATCAACCTATATAAGAAATAAATTACTATGTGGGTAATAATAAAAGGAAATAAATTAAACACACATTTCAAATAATACATTAATTCTATGAAAAATTATTTTACTGTATAAATATCAAGATTACCTATGTAATTGAGAAGAGGAATAATCATTGATCTTCCTGCAAAGGAAGTGAAGGTAACTTGAAAAAAATTGATAAATGAACCACTACAGGGGTGAAAATGTTTTAAGGGAGAATAATCATGAGAGATGAAAAGAACACCCCAACTCGAACAAAATAATTCACCTATATAAGAAGGAAATTATTATGTGAGTAATACTAAAAAAAATAAAATTAACATAAATAAGAAACAATACATTAATTCAATTGACAATGATTTTACTTTGAAAAAATCAAGATTAGCTATGTGATTGAGAAAATAAATCATCATTTTTCTTCTCTCAAATGCATGAAAAATAGATAAAAATATTCTAAAATAAAAAAACTCTACAATTAATAATTAAAATTAAATCAATGTTCCATTATATAATTTTTCATTAAAATAGGGAAATTATATCATAATATTACCTTTGCATCTATATAAATGATTTCTTTCATTATAGTTTCTTATTTTGAGGGATTGGAAACATCATTATGTATAGAAGAAATTTTCTATATGATTAGTCAAACATTTAATTTACATTATGTTAATACATTAGAGAACATTTAATATTAGGATGAAAAACATAATATAATAAAAAAACCTTTACCTTCTCATTAAATTCTATTTATTAAAGATTTAAAGGATTTGGTTCCTCTTTTGAGAATCTAAATCTCCTCTTTGTGGTCCCCTTTAATGTACAAGATATTGTCTACATTGGGATTGGCATGAACTAATTGTGATGTCTCAATGAAAGGGTCATCCTTGACTGAATTTTCATTTGATTCAAAATTTGTTTTAGCCGCCACCAAAGCAATAGACCAATTATTTTTTGTTGGATTAGAGACATATAATAATTTCACTTCTTGGGATTCCATTATGAACAACTCATATTTTTCCCCTTATACAATGAAATTCACCTTCACAAATCACATTCCATCAACTTTCACTCCATTGATATTGTCAACCCATTTGAAATGGAAGAGCGACAATTGAAATGTTGTATAATCCATCTCATATAACTATTTAATAATTAAAAAATATGAAATATTTACATAAATTGGATTTATTTTTTTGGTAACAAATATGTGCATAATTTCATCCACAAGCGTAACACCATTGGTTGGCATCATAATGAAGTAATTGTAATCTTTTGTATAGAATGTATAACTATTGATTATAAAACCAGTGTATGATATAACATTTTCATTTGATCATATGTATAGTAATTGAAGTCATTTGGCAATTTAATTCATATTTTTAGATAACTCTCTATGAATTTTATCTTTGAACCATCCTATAAACCTTTTATTATGTGTATTTGATATCCCTCCATTATCCCTTGATGGATTAAAATATCGAATAATTTATTTGTGAGATTAAATGTATAGATCAACATATTTACTATTATATAATATGAAAATATGTGTTTGATCTTGCTCTATCAAGGTAATTGTAACAAAATCTCTTCTAGAAATCCCTTTTCCCTATAAGGCCTTCATTGTGTTGATACTTTGGGAGATCAATACTTTCAATATCTGATTGGTAATCGGTACAAAATTCAATATATTCTTAAAAAATATATCATTTTTTGAATACAACCTTCTGTCCAACTTCAATTCTAGACATACCATTCAAAATCTTTATATACAGTTCCAGGGGGTAATCCATCTATAATGGATAAGACCACATTGTTGAACCTCTCTGACCAAGTGAACCATTAGGTGGACTATTAAATCAAATAATTATAGTGGGAATAACATCTCTAATTTACATAATATGAATGCAATATCCTTATTCGTGATAGTAAACTTCATCGTGTCTACAACTTTACTGTATATAGATTTGAAAAAGAAGCAGATTATGGTTAATCTATGCCGTACATTTTGAGGCAGAATGAAACAAGAAGCAACATGTAATAAATATTTTATAAAAACATGATATTTGTGTGATTTTAGTCTTTGTAACCTCAAATTAGTAATTGGAAATACATTCTTGATAATTTATGAATACCCATATGGAACTATTACACTTATAAGGAAAATAAAAAATTGAAATATTTCTTTTCTGGATAGAGTGTAAGCTACTAGAGGAAGAAAAGTATAACTTTTACCCTTAACCGGTGCCAACTCTTCCCTTATCCCCATTTCAATCAAGTCCAACAAAGCCTTTATGACATCTTTCATTTTTCCAGGAACATTTAGTAACAGTTTAAAAACACTATCAATTTTTTTTCTATATGCATGAAATCAAGAATATTTCTGACAAACATACAATTCCAATATGGAAATTCAATGAAAATTGATCTCTTCTTCCAATTGATTTTGTATGTTTTTTTGAAAATGGTTTACCAAAAATAGTTTCAATCTTTTTTACTTTTTTATACAGTAGATCACCCATTGCTAGAGATTGTGTTGCACGTTTTTTGATATTACCATTGAATTCTCTCATCCAAGATCAGTATTTATGTCATTTTGGTAAAAATGTCTCATGTCCTAAAAACACAACCTTCAAGGAATGTTTTAACCAAACTGAGTATGTGATTTTTTCACAAATAAGACACCCAAACATTCATTCAATACTATAGCTTGATAAATTTCCATATCTATGAATGTTATTTATCATTCCATATAATATGTCCCTCAATGTGAATTCTTCACCTCAATGAGAATCTTAAATTTTAAAAAATGTATCCCACATCAATTTTAGATATTCGATCAATGGATCCAAATAGACATCATTATCATTACTGGGTTGATTTTCTCAAAATATTAATAGACACAACATAATGTATTTTTGAGTCATGAATAACCATGGAGACAAGTTATAATTTACCAATTGGATGGGACATGTACTGGGAGTACTACTCTGTACATCAAAAGGATTTTTTCCATATATAGATAATGCAAGATGAATGTATCTCATCTCATCCCAAAATTCAAGAAACTCGTAATCTATTTTATTCTACTAAGGATAATATGCTAGATGACATAGGTTCCCATATTTAATTCTTGTATCTGCATGCCATGTTAATTTTCTTATGGTTTCATGAAATCCAAATAGTATTCTATACTATGGAATTATAGTAAAGTACCACACAAATTTCGAAGGACTTGATTCATTTTTCTTGTATCGATCTATGCCACAGTTAGGGAATTTTATAAGTTATTCATGGACCTTGCAAAACATTATGTAATAATATGGAAAATAATGTATTTATTTAAAGATCATGACCATTGAATGTAACATTTGTTTAGTGTCATTTGTTCTTCATGATAGTTCATTTTCTTTTTGTAGTATATCTTTCATATGATCAAGTAGTTCTGTAATACTGGTGTCACTCCATTTGTTGCCAAATTTCAAATTATATAACTTGAATACCATTGAAATTTTTGTGTATTTAGTAAACTTTGTATACAATGGTTTATTGAAACAACTATTTAATTACTCATAATCTTTGGACAATCAAAAAGTTCATCTTTAATTACCATTTTAACTTCTTCCTTGAGATCTTCATCAACGTTTATAATGGTATTCGAATCAAATGATTCATAAACCATAGTATCATACCAATTGATTTCGACAATTGTTTCCCCCCTTTTTAGTCCAACATTTAAATATTTGTTCTATTCCTTGACAAATCAAATTTTCTTCCAACTCTTCCATACTAATTTGTCTTGAATAACAACAAAGTAAACATAGGCATATGATTTTGGAATGGTCATCTTTATGCTCTGTTGAAAACATGACAAAATCTTTAATTCCATCTTCATATTAATTTTTCAAATGATTAGCATGAATCCATTTTCAGTTCATATCCATATTATTGGGTTCATAAAAGATTAATTTTATACAATACTAGTACTCCGCCCATGCAAATTCATGGGACTATACAATTTTCTTTCAAATATTTTTGTTCTACGTCATTCAAAAAAAATTTTATTGTCATTGTACTCAATATAATGTTTAGAATAAGATGATGATAATGAAGTGAAAGGGGTGCCTGTGACATGAGGAAATAAAGTGAAGACTGGTTGTGATGGAGATGGAACACGATGGAATGGAAGAGTTAGAGATAGGAGACATAGATGAAACAGAAGGTGGACGTGAAAGGATAGTTGGAGGAAAGAGGTGAGATTGTGATAAATGGTGGTAGGGATCATAGAGAGAGTTTAAAGGTTTATGGATTTTGAAAATAATTGATGGGCTTGAGAAGATGCTACAGTGATGTTTAGTAGGAATCATGATTTCATTCGGTGTGGTTTCTTTGAATGCTAATGTAGGTGGGAGTTGATATTTTTAACCTATCATCATCATAAATACATTTCAAATTATGATGAAATTATTATAAACTGTTGATTTAAATGCATACAATCTATTTGTTATATATATGAAGCAAAATTCAAAAATTATGACATAGATTTATAAAAATCAAGAAATGTAATCCAAAAACTGTAAATGATAATTTATTAAATAAATATAATTGATAATAAGAATCTATAATAGAAAATACCAATTTCAAGGATAAATCCTAACACTAATATTTTTATGATCCATGTATATAAAAACTTCTGAAATATAATCTAGGTGAACTTATTTTTGTAGCGGATGTGAAATACAGATAGAAAACTAATAAAATATTTTAATATATGGAAATAAAAAGTGGGTAAACTCAAATGTATGTTTATCTGAATAAAAAAATTATATTTCTTCCGATCCATTAAAATGATTCCTCAATTTAAAAAAAGAAATTACCTTGACATATAAAGTAAAACATCTGAAATAGATAGCTTGGTGATTTAAAAACATTACAAAATATGCAGTCAGTGAATGAATCATATTAATAGAGCCCATATGTAGCCCTTAAGTATCTCTACATGATCTTGAGATTCTCCATCGGCTCCCTAAGAAGTTCAGTTGATCGATTCTAGGATGCCAAGTCTTTAGCAGGCCAGAAAAGCATAAAACCTCCAAATTCAGTGCACCTGTCAACAAATGGATGTGGGATGTAATCAACAGTATAAATTCTACTATGATAATGTATTTAAAATATTTGTATGATAACTTCTATATTTTATGTTGATATTACCAAAAAAAACTCATCCGCTCACTTGTGATTTAGCAACATTAGAAATCAAGCATTCAGTGAATGGATCAACTTAATTGCACACATATGCAGCCCTTAAGTATCTGCATGAGGTCGCTTGAGACTCTCCCTCAGCTCCCTAAGATGTTCATTTGATCTATTCTGGGATGAAAAGTATTTAGCTCGCCTGAAAGAGGAATTTGTGACAGTTGGTTCCACGCTATAGGACATAATGTTTTCAAAATTAACACCATTTTCAACAACATGAGACCCATCCGAAGAGGAATTTGTGATAGTGAAGTAGCCTATATCATTTTACAACCCATGTTGCTTGCTGTTGTTATTTTGGGTTTGTGTGTGGACTTGAACAGAGGGTGGTGTTCCCTTAAAAGGGTTGATAGGTTCCAGTTTTTTTGTCACATTTTCAGTCATTTGTTTTGAAGTTGTTTTTGTTATGTGTAGAGTGTATTTTAGGGTGGTCATTAGTTTACCAGATTCTGCAATGTGTCCAGTGGAGTTATTATTTTTAGATCAAATAACATATTTGCGTTGAGTGTGTGGGAAAGATTCTTAATTATTTGTTTTATTGCTGGATTTAGTATTTCACTCTTAAATATCAGTGGAATTTACAAGGTATGGGTTCTGGGTCTGTCTAGTACCCGAATTCATAGTGTGATTCACCATAATTTGAAATGAGAAAAACTCCAGACATTCATATTTAATAAGAGGTGCATAATATGTGTTGAAAGTATTGCATAATGGATACAAATATCACTGAATAACAGTACATGTTTCTATATGAAAATACTACCTTGTCAAGGTTTGGAAAATCTGTTCAAAAAAGAGTGGACAGTATAAATTAATAGTAAACATAACTAAAATTATAGTTATATCAACATGAAGATCAGGTTTAAAATACAAAAACTGACATGAAACTCATAATGATGAAATAAACAAATGTATAGAGCATGCTTGAGAACATAATTGATCATCAAATAATTCATTGAGGAATGAAAAGGAACATAATTGAGCATAAAACAATTGAAGGGGGAAGAGACTATGTAACAAAAATGCTTGAAAGAGATATAGTCACCGAACGTACAATAACCTTAGATAAAATATATGAACTAACATTTGGTTGAATAGTCAACTGAATCAGCCTATATTTTACCCTTTTCCTGGTAGTCAAATTTTGTCAACCTACAAAAAATTTAATGGTAGTTTGGCACGTTTCAAGTAATGTGATTGAATTATTATGAAATAATCACAGGGAAACTGATGGTAAGTAAAGTCTTCTTACAGTGTTTGGAATGAGAAGAAAAGAAATAACAACATAAAATATTTGTTAAATCTGCTCTGTGCATATATAATAGAATAAAGTTTGGAAACTTATGTTTCTAATTGTGTAGCAGCTCTGTGAATCTTTGTTCAAGCGGAGCCCCACAATAAAATGTTTGTTTTGCATTATGGTCCACCTCCCTAGCAAGAAAAAAAGATTAAAAATCAGATAATTGGTAGTCAGTTTTATTGGAAACAAACATTACAAATTATAAAAAGCAAAATCTATTTTATGGTGTATGAGACAACTATAATATGAGTAGATATGAAACTTGATATAAAATTTATAAAAGAAATTTTGAAGCTTGCAGATTGGAGAACATGGTTCTTGTTACTATATGGTATACTATAAAAAACAGGATATATCTGCACTATATATAGTTAATAGTTTTGTAAAAACACTATGTAAATAAGTTTGTTTAAAAATTACAGTCATGGCACAAAATTTCCCTCATATGTGAATATTTCTATATGAAATAAGCAGTTTGCATTGAGCAATTAAGAAATATTGAGTTATAGATAGGAGTTTTAGATGAAACAGAATGTAGAGGTGAAGGTATAGTTGGAGGAAAGAGGTGAGACTGTGATATAAGAGGGGATGCTAACCATTTTTGTATTTATCTGTTGCGGGTATGGATGGGAAACTTTCCTCTTTGGTTGAGGAGGTGGTACATGTTCACTTGTCCCATTCATACGAACCTTCAGCTAGTGTTTCTGTGCATGGATTCGTAGCTTCGACGATGGTGAAAGATTGAAACAGGTTCAAAAGGAAAACTGTTAGCACTATCAAGGTAATTTAAATAACCTGAATCACGTTTTTTGAGACCACGAAGGATTCAAAGTTCTTCCCATAATGATCAATCCTGAAAATGATTAGAGCATGTTAACAGCTGCACTGTTACAGCAGGTAAACCCCATACCATTAGTGGGTGTGGTCTTCATAGTAGAAACCAACACATCTTCTTCTTATTGAGTGATTTTTTAAGTTTCTATTGTCCTTCAGTTTCAGTGTATTCTATACAATGCTAATGAAGACCTTACATATAAATCATTTAATAATGAAGATAAAAAATAATCCACGAGTCAAAATAAAAACTACGTCAACCGCTAAAACACAGTACAACATCAACTGTTCGGGAACATATTTCAGTAAAGATATAGAGCAAAACTACAGTAATATTCATAGTTATGTAATATGAATAAGAAACATCAAATAGAATCCCAGTACTTCTAGGATCCCTCGATGCAGAGCAGCATCACTTCACCAAGTTGGTAGACATTTTTATTGATCCCTGCAACATGTAATTATACCTTACTTTGAGTAAAATACACATTTTACTATGAGAAAACATCAGCTAACATCCTAAAAGGTCACAGTATGTTGATTTGCAACCCCAAATCTGCATGGATATATCGCATTATAACATGTTTTTAGCTAATAAAACGCATCTTCATGTATGTATAATGTTATTTAATGAAGAAAGAATGGAAACCCAGGACTGTAAAAATAATTGAGCAAGTTTCTTAATTCACACCTCCTTCCCATACACAACCTTATCACAATGAGGAGACATAAGTCTTAACATATATTTTTTGTCACACTACCTTGGAAATGAATGGAAAATAGTCAGTCTAGTTTGTCAGATTTTTTGTTTCTATTATCCATTATATGCAAATGTTCTTCAGTGGCATTAGTTGGCGTCGAGTCTATAGACAGACATTCTTTCCCTTTGACATCATCTTCAACATCAAACTCTGTCAGTAACTTTTTATACATGAATATATCATCGTAACAAATGAGTAATAGTCAAAACTTATAAGATTTACCAATGAAGCAACAATAAAATATGTAATAGCTGGAATATCAGGAAAACAGTTGTAGTGCCTTTCTAATGAAATGTAAAAATAAAACAAAAATAAGGGAAAACCAGTATTGATTAAATTATGTAATCATTGATAGTAACACAAAACAAAGATAGAGAATCTATACCTTAGTTGAACATACAATTGTACTTTCCATATTGAATCCAGCATCAGTATTGCAGCTTAATATTGAAGATGCAACACCGTGACTTTCCTAAAATAGAAGTGTAAGATAAATTTTATAGGTATGTGGTGACTGGTTTAATAGTATACTGAAATATAAGTATGGAAGAATACTATAATATGTTTCAGTAACGATAATGAGAATGCTGTAATATGAAATTCGTAAGGATGGGAAGTACAATTATGGGGTCGATTAACTCTACTTACCTGACTATCTGCAAAACTTTGATGATAGTTGGTGATATCATTGTCATTATCAGTGATGAAGAGAACTGTGTAATTGTTCAGTTCTGAAGAACGTTTTCGATTCTGAATGTTGTAATTTGTGACATCTACCACTAGAAGAATATTTTTTTTGAAGACGTTTAGCTCTGGGGGAAACCCATACTCATCCTGGTCCTATTATGTAATGAAATATAAGTCTTAGTTAAAAAAGAACACCAGATACATGAAGAAGATAAAATTGTTCAAGAATAATACTTCAATTAGAGATTCTATCAATTGAGAGGCTGTTTTGTTTATGAACTACATGACATGCTTGTCAAAGAGAACAACAGATAGTGAGTCTTTCTTATCTGTCACCAGTAGTTGAACTCAAAACCTGTTTTATTTATAGTGGTTAGAATTCCTGAGGTTGTATATATAAAAATAAATAAGTATAGTAAGCCTATACCCAAGTAATATATAGAAAATTAGAAACACATTGAATGTATACCTTGGAGTAGTGAATCATGGTTGTTTTTTGCAATTCTGGCACCATGTATTCCCATCCGCAGTTTGAACTTTTTTCATGCAATAGTTGCATGAATGAAAATACCAGTTATGAGTGCTTTGTAGTTTAACTACTATAGCAGAAATCAAACACTTTGTTGGATGTGAGACAGTAGTTCATATTAATATACTCATGAAATCAAGTTATACATGTAACTTTATTGCAGACGATAGATTAAAAGGCAAAAATCAGGATATTGTACTTACCTCTAGATTATTTTTTACATCAACAATTTTTTTCCTGTTATTACAATAAAGAAAATGTTGTAATAGAAGTGTTTGAACTTGTTGAAGGAGTACTTTCTAATTGCAAATGACTGATTACTCCAGATCTGTTAAATGACATAAAAGTAGCATTAAAGACTTCAATTTATGCAGTAGTCGACCATGTTGATGGTCTTTCTAGAAAGATTTTCTTGATAAGAAATATAAATAATTCATTTACCTGCTTATGAAGTCGTGGACTACTGGGATGTCCAAGTCCATAAGTATTTTTGAAGCATTTATTGAAGTGGTAACAATAACAGATGCTAGAACACAATGTAGAGTATAAACAGGATTAGACATATGTATTTGTAAACAAAACAGTCAAAGTCTGGAACCTTCAATAGAGAAGATATTTAATTTACAAACATTATAGCTTGCAATAAGGCATAATTGAATTTCACCTGGTCGAACATTTAAATTTTTCATATACAATTAACAAATGTCATATGTTTGAATGTATTAACTGCTGGATATATATATTTTGATAACATTTTAGTTTTAATTTAGAACATAAAAATTAAAGTGTTGTTAATTAAATATGATAGAACATGTTGAAGATCATAAGCATTACTCACACTGACCTACTCTACATTATAGTTTTTAGCAAGTAAGATATTATAATGTGTAGCTATATATATTACAGCTAAGTCGCTTTTACCTGACCATCTGCAAGATAATTATTTTAGAGGAGTCGTTCTTGTCTTCCAAGTACTCAGACATTATGTTGGAAAACTTCCCCCACAAGCTACAGTTCAATTGCAAGCCTCTACAAGAAATCATTGTAGTTATGTTGGTAATTGCAATATCACATGTTAATGAATGTGAGTAGTAAAAGATGCATACCTGTCATCCTCTAAAACAATTTGAATCTTCTGGTTGGAAGTACCTATGGACTATATAGGATATCAATGTCGCAGATGTCCAATAATTTCTATGACAGGAAAAACTGATGTCAAAGTAACATTTTTAATGATAGTAGTGTCTATTAATGGTGTGTGAATAACATAGTAATTTAGGAAATTAAAAAGTATATTGTGTCAGAGCTTATGTACATAAACAGACCTATTAATTTTTGTTTGGTAACAACTTTGTTAATAGTGTTAGCAAAAGAAGTGAAGTCAAAGCTGAACCGTGGAAGTTAGACATCGGTTGGTCGAACATATTTTGTTGTTGTGAAAAACAGTTGGCAAGCATGTCTTGCACCCAAATTGTTTCCTTGATTAAGACTAATTTGGAAATTCTATATGGTGTAGCAAAGGCCTTTGCTAAGTACGGGTTTGTACCTCAATTTTGGTCTCCTTAATCATTAATTAACAAAGTGAACATTTTAAAACCATATGACAGAAATAAAATACTTAAAATAATGTGCTGCAATAGAATTACATATAATTAATTTTATGAAATCTGTACAGAAATTTTAAGTTTTCTTTAAGGATAAACTCACTTCAGCATCACAGATAATCAGATCGATATAAGCAATTTCAGAGTTCGGTGACGAGTTGCACCACAAATTCAATACAAGGACTTGTATCTTTAAAGTTTCATCAGTGTCAATAGTAATCTCTTTCAAAAGACACGTTCTTCGTGACATGTTTTGGTTTCTATATGAATTCAATTAGTGTAACTATATAAAATAGTAAGCAGCAGCACACGTCCCCTGTTTATATATATCTGAATTGATAAAATCAGTGAACTGTAAACATATTGAATGACAAGATACCTAAGGGAAGTTATAAAAAATTTCTTTGTAGACAATGTTTTGTGTACAATTAGAGGTTGGATTATCTTTATCATCAAGTAAAATTTTTATTCGTTTTGGTGACGTCACTCTTGATACAACAACATATAGTTTTCCATGACAGAACACAAGATTTCGAAGATATAAACAAACATATGACAGAGATTGACCATGAATCTTATTAATAGTCATAGCATAAGAAACCGTCAAAGGATATTGTCTTATTTGTAGTTTGAAAGGCCATCTGTCATCATTGTGTGTCATATTTATTCTTGGGATGAACACCAGAAACCTGGAATAACAACAAGTTAAAATTTCAGCTCCGATGACATGGTCACCCAAGTGGGTAACAATAAGACGAGTACTATTGCATAATCCCACTGATTGATCTACATTGCAAAACAACATAATAGGGACTTTGATCTTCAAAGTAATGTTGTGTGCAGGAAGTCCAGAGACATTGATATAATTCAACACATCAGTTGTATATATGTTCTCAGGCCGATCAGTATCAAAACTGGCATTGCAAACAGAATCAAAGATGAAGTAATCTTTTCCTTATGATGTACTTAGAGTTAACATGTAGTCATTAACTTCATGAACAGTGTCATGGGTTGGTTATAGTATAGCACGACCTTTTAGATATGATACATCTCTGTAGTTATTGTTGAAATCTGGGTACGCAAATTCAACAGATGCTTCCAATGCTGATTTATTTGTTATCATAAGGTATGCTGATGGGATATGAATACACCCATCCCCATCATTGAGGTCACCAACACGTCCCTCCCCAATATCCAAAATCCATTGTGAAAATCATTGTACCTCATCAGAACAGACATCTGCATCTGTAGAATGCAACCTCATGTTTTGGGTTAATGTTAAAACCAGACAGTGTTTCCATAGATATGATGACTTTATACTTGCAAATACAATGTCACTTCTGTCACCCCCAGGGATTACTAGAAGTATTTGTCTGAAATCTCCTCCTAGGACAACCGGTAAACCAACAAATGTTAAATTAGAAGAATTTTCATTCTTTTCTGAAAGTATATCTCGTAATGTACGATCAAGAGATTCAAAAAAGTTTTTATGAAGCATTGGATCCTCATCCTAGATAATCAATTCTGTTGATTGTAGAAGTTCCGCAATATCACTCCCTTGCTGAATGTTGCATACAGAGTAATCATGTGTAGGTATCAGAATAAATTTTTTTGAATGGGCTATCCTCCCACCTGGTAGGAGTAATGATGCTATACCACTAGAAGAAACTACAAGAAAATTTTTTCCTTGTGACCTTAGTAAACATGTTAAGACTCTCTAGATGAAAGTTTTACCCGTCTCTCCAAATCCATGCAAGAAAAAAAAATCCCCCAACAGTAGAACTTAATGCAGACAAAATTCTCTGAATAACTTGTTTCTGTTCAACTGTAAGCATATTGTGCTATGATGATTACTCATTATGAAGTTCTTATCAATTGTAATTTATCTCTTTAGTAATCATTCGATTACTTTGCATAGTTAATTAGTAATCTGGAATGGGCTTTGGCGGATAACATTGTAGAGATTTACCATTATTGCGCAAAATGTTGTCTATTTGAATCAAACCTAACATTTTTCTTTGATGATCCGTTATTTTCAAGTCTACAAGAGAGGATATTAGTATTAGAAAGCAATATAATATCATAGAAATGTATTGACACAGTTGACAAGTTGTTTTTACCTCTTATTTGCAACAGTTGTTGCTGGGAATATAAAATATCATCGATTAGAATCCTCCAGGTTTCAAGCCAAACAATGTCAGGTTGGGAAATTGTATTTGAGAACAACATTCCAGCAAACAATCTTCGCAAAGAGTGTCCCATTCCCCAAGCAGAGACATCTTTTAGTGCTTGAATGAACTCATTGTCATCAGCTAATAGTCCCATTGCTGAACATGTCTGTCTGAATGTACTATGAGTAATGTTGTTAACTGTTCTAATATAATAATATGAAGTATCTCCTCTGACCTTTGTTAGTAGAATCCGAAAGTATTAAAGTTCCCCAGAAGACGATGACACATAGTACAATCTACCAATACTGAATCCCTGTTTGCACAGGTACCATTTTTTTTCACGGTAGAGGTAGAGAAATCGTGTTGGAAATTCTGCATATGTTAGATTTTTGCCTTCTTGGTACAACTGATTTGCTTCAAACCAAGCTATGAACATGGTTTTAGAAATGTCACTATTACCTAAGATGTCTTCAATATTGTCACAATCTGCATACGTCACGCTGTTTTGTTCAGGTAAATGAAATTGTAGTCTATCAACCGAAGGATATCTAAAATGGATGTCATCAGAAAAGATCTTCCAAGAAGCTTCAAAAGCTGAGATGTACCGGCAGTCGTAGTACATTTTAATTTCGTTGACACTGTTATCAGAGAGATGATTGTTGTTGTCGTAGAGTGCCGTAGTGACACAATCATGACCTTTTCTTATATATTTAAAAAGGTAATTGACAGAGGATGACTGATTGAAGTTTTTAATATTTAGATGAGCTTTATATCTCATAAGAAGAATAGGATTGTATGGCACAACAAACCGATTGTCTAGTGGTATTCCGTTTTTGAAAACTGTTGATCCAGTATTCCTTCTTTGATATACAACATAACCATCGGCATCCCTTGTGGTATGTTCAACAAATTTTTTTGGATAATATTTTGAGCATTTTCCATTCTGCATACAAGGTGACCGACAGTTCACATCACCAAAAGGCCCATGGATCATAAGCTTTGCAAATACTTCATGATGTTTTGGGGATGTATCTTTATTTGGAATTTCAGCGGTAACTATTCTATTAATGTCATTTGGAGAGGCTACTTTGTTTTCCTGACTAAGAAATAGTAGAATGTGCACATGCGAGAGTCCCCTCTTCTGAAACTCCATAGTACAGACACCTACATCAGAAAATGAAGGACATATGAGATTACATGTGGAAGATTGTAGTAAATTGATGGTACATGTTGTCATTAAAATAGTACATTTTCTGTGCCAAGAAGATGCGTACCTGTGCGAGACTTTCCAAAAAAACATCTTTCTCGTAAATATTTCATGAGTTGTCCCACCTTAATATTGAATATTCCCGAAAGAATGTGAGGACAGTCCGATGGGTGAAGATTGTGAAATCTTACTAATCTCAAAACTTCAGGCCACATGGGATTGCATGTAAATGTTAGAAAATGATTTGGATAGCCCGCCCAATTGCAAATTGACATAGCATCTTGGTAATTCTGAATCATATATCTCGGTCCTCCTGTAAATGTTGAACGTAAGATGATTTGCTTCCCACACAAAGATCCATCTCGGTCACCTCTAAGGAAAGCATCTTGAAAACCATTGTATATTTCAGCTCTCAAACGCTTCTGATTGAAGCGAATAAAACTATGTCATTGAGATTTAATCATTGTATGTGCGTCCACAATAAATTTTTGAAGCAGCATCCTAGAATGAAGTAGACAAGATGAATCATTGTAACAGAATTGAAGGTGAAAAGAGAAATATTCTCTCATTGTAACTTTACACCATTTTTCACTTTGATTGAATGGTGTCACAAGATGGTATATGTTATCAACATATCCATCCTCTCCTCTTATAAAAATAAATGGATATTGTAGAGGAAGGTATAGAGGGTGAAGCTCATCTATGCGCTGAAATTTTCCACTTTTTCTTTGAATGATGAAATCTCTCTGATGATTTAGATCTTCAATGTCGCCAAAAATCTGCGTTGCAATCTCAGATGTAGTAGGTAAGTTGTATCTTTGTGTATCATCTCCTAGTTTTCTAAGAAGTTGTAGCATTAAATTTGTAGTGCCATTACTATCAATAACATCCCTAGCCATTCTGAAGTGCTGTGATAAAGAATTTATTTCGTGGAGCATTTCTTGTATTTTCTGAACAACACTCAACTGTATAGCAGAGCATTGATTTCTGTCGTCAAAGCTACATTTGGTAGTTTTATGTTATAATCAAAGGATATAAAAAATGAGACATTACCAGTTAATAAAGTAGTCACCTGATGGCACGTAATCTGTTGTGAGCTTCATTTGTAGTGTCATATACATATAGCTGAGAAAACTTTGGTGGTTTTCCATCTAGGGGACATAAACTTCCAATACGATGGTAGTTTTGTCCATTTAATCTAAATACATATGGAGACCGTCCACAGTTCACAGATTTTTCTACGTTGCCAACCAATGATGTGAATGCAAACATTGAATTGTAAATATGCATGTGATCTTGGAATGTTTTGGAATGAGTACAGGATGTATTGAAAACTAAAGTCCTAAGGTATTCAGGACAAACAAGCAGCTGCTGCAAAGCAATTTTCCCTAGGGAGCAACATAAATTAAATCGTGGGATATGTCTGTGGCTATATTTCTTACTTTTCTCTTCATACCAGAAAGTTGAACCACAGTAATGAAAAATGTTAGAAGGGTCTCCATAATCTGAATATTCTGTAAGAGCAGAGTGTAAGTATATTTAATATTAATAGGAATAGAAATATCATACTAATTCAAATGTCTACACATAAAATATAGACAATTGAGTATAACGTAAATGTAAATAACCTGTTCCTTCAGGAGCTGTGTCCAAGTTCATTGAAGTAGTACTTTCTGTTGTAGTCTGATTCAATTTTTTCAGTTCCTCAGGTGGATGTGAAGTACCTGTATGCCTTTGAGATGAATTTCAAAACAATAATGGAAAACAAATTTTGGAAGAGTTTATTATTGAAAATATAATATAAACTATGACAGAACGCTATAGTTTATAATAGGAGGTATGCCGTAGTATGTTGAAGTACTATTTTCTATGGTCGTCCGATTCATGGCTTCTTGTTCATCATTGAGTTCAGTAGTACCTGCATGCTTGCGTTTTTATAACAACACCAGTTGTGAAATTGTTAATGTAACTTATAAATTGTCATTATATAAAGACTTATAGATGACATACCTGAAATGGTAGTTGGATTGTAGTACATGCTCGTGGATGGAAATGGAACACGGTTTACGATATCAGTATAAGATGCACTGTTCATTATTAAAGGTAGATGTGCTGTAATTAATTTTGCACTATCACAGAGGATTACATCCACTGAACTGAAATGTCCTTACCGTGACGAGGAGGCATCAAATGATTTCGTAAGAGTAACTACAAACATTTGTCATTGATTTTTTTTTGATCCACTGTATATTGTTGACATATCCGAACATCCTTGAGCGACTGTGTCACAGGGAAATGAGAAGTCTTAGCAAGATAAGATTGTGTTTTTCACAGTACAATGTAAATATATTTAAATTGGAGATACTAAACTGAATTTACTGTTGCTGCATATAGGTGACAATGGAATGCGTCTTTGTAATTCCCTGTTATTAACTGTAGTGAAAACTTTAGCTATAAAACATTGTCCCCCAGTTAGTTTTTCCTTAACGGTCACAGTATATTTGGAATATATATTGCCTCCCAGCAAGATTCTATAACATACTGGTATCATACATTAATTTGAATTATGATAAGTGACGAAACAGTAACGGACTTAGCGAATTGAAATGACATTTACTGGTTTTTCACGAAAAAGGAAAACGGAGTCCATGTGGCCTACCAACTGTTGGTGTTACAGTTTCAACTGGATTAATGTTTTCAGTAGACAACATGCCTGTGGAATTGTAGTCATCGTAAAATTGTAAGTTGATTGGAGGGACTGTGTAACAGGAAGATGAGAAGTCTTAGCAAGATAAGACTGTGTTTTTTGCAGTACAAAGTAAATATATTTAAAGTGGATATACTACACCGAATTTACCATTGCTGCATATAGGTGACAATGGAATGCATCTTCATAATTCTGTGTTATTAACTGGAGTGACAACTTCAGCTATAAAACATTGTCCCCCAGTTAGTTTTTCCTTAACGGTCACAATATATTTGGAATATATATTGTCTTCCAGCAAGATTCTATAGCATAGTGGTATCATACATTCATTTGAATTACGATAAGTCATGAAACTGTAACGGACGTAGAGAATTGAAATGACAGTTACTGGGTATTGGTGAAAAAGGAAAATGGAGTCCATGTTGCCTGCCAACTGTTGGTGTTACAGGTTCAGCTGGATTAATGCTTTTAGTAGACAACTTGCCTGTGGAATTGCAGTCATCGTAAAATTGTAAGTTGATTAATGATAAATAATGACACAGTATTAGGACTACTGGGAAATCAGAAGACAACCTAATTGTCGTTTCTATCATAGCAATTGTCTTTGAAGTCGTGCATCTTTGTATCTTGATAGGGATTGCATCCTTAATATCGTGTATCTTTTTATATGATTGTAAAGAAAAATAACAGAACCAAAAAATAGGCAACCCATGAATGTGTTTAGATTCTTAATAATATATATGCCACAGACAAATGCTCTTTAGAATGTGCATATATTCATTGTCACCAGACTGTATGTCATAACGATACAATTGACAGTTACATACTGGAAGTAGTCTAACATGAGGTGTGATATATTTCAGCCAATGATGGTAAATAGGCGATAATATAAAACATGGGTAATTTGATGTAGGTATACTGACCATGAGGAGGACATATAGTGTGGACACTTGATTTAACAGGGCGTAGGTATACTGACATTGAATGCATGGTCAGTAGAAAATATCACCATATAGTAACTCTAGATAATTTGATTCTCCATTGAATTTTCATCAATTTCATGCATTTTTTTAATTGAATAAACATGAGTCACATAAAAGAATGTAGTACAGGAACACATCTGAAAAACAGTTTGAATGAAGATGGATGGAGAATATTTAGTAGTGACGATGGATGGAAGACCACGACTAAATATTCTGTAAACCTGAATAATCATTGTACTGTGATTGCAATGAACCACAGTTATACCGACATCAAAGAAACATATATAGATTACATATAAAATATAAAAACAAATCTGGAAATTGTATGTAACATAATGCAGTAAAAGGTACCCAAATATGGATGGAAGTTTCAAAGTGATGTGTGAAATGAGACTACACAGAAGTGATAAAATTTACTGTAAGCTGACTCCTTCAGACATTATATGGTATAATGGAGGAGTTTGTACCTATATTCGACGATGGGAGCTCGCGTAGACAAAAACCAAACCTCCACGATGCAAGACCGGATGCACAGGGTAACAGGTGATGACTGTTTCCTTGATCGTCGTCGAAACGAACTGGTAGGAAGAAACCCTTATCTGGAGGGAAGAGTAGAAATCATGTCGGGAACCGAATGGCCTCACGGGAGGTGTGACTTAAATGAGGAAGACTGTATCGATGAATTTCATCAAAGAAAGCCGGAAGGTCGAGACCCTAAATCAGTTGGAAGAGTGCAGATCTCATGGGGAGGAGACCGATTCCCATCGCGGGAGATTCGACTTCAAAGAGGAAGGATGTAAAGAAGGCTGGCATAAAGATGGTCAGAAGGTTGAAACCCTAGAACTGAGGGTAGAGGGAAGATACCGCGGGGAGGGGGGGGGGGGGAGTGGGGAAAGTGAATAAGGTCTCGGGTTGGAGGAAGAGAAATGGGAGGTATTTTGGATGGCTGGAGTCGTGGAAGATAGGTTGGTTGACACGTAGTGGTTAAAAACCTTACTTTAGTAGGTATATAGATACAAATAAATATAGATAAGATATTCATAATAAAAAGTGAAAGTTATAGACAATTATAATAAGGAAAATTTGGATCATTTCTACTAGAATATCTACGCAAATAGATATTCCAAATACAACAATAAGGGCTGTTGGAATTTGAAAAAATATAGGCAGATAAAGGTTGATAGTAAATGTTATTATCACTAAACTATATAGGTGTTAACCTAATGATGAATATTTTATTGAACCTAGCCTAAATTGCCTAAACAACACAAGATCAGATCATATTATGACTTATAACACACCTCGAACTCACTAAAGGATGGTTTAAAATTTGGGTGAAAAAAACCATAAATGGTAAGTTCCTCAAAAAATTAGGTACAATTAGTACCAGAGGTTAATTAAAATTATATCATAACCCTTGGGGTCAATGGACATGTTGATCCAAAATCATCATTACTAGATATAAGCAAACCTGTTAGAAAAAACTATAGAAATAAATGATGAAATATCTATATAGACACACATACATGTCACACCAGTATAAAACTCACTTATAGTCTACCATAAATATCAAATAAATAAAAACCTGATATTAAATCATAACATGAACTATAAAGACACTGTAATGATTATAAAAGGGAAGGCTTGATGTGATAAAACCACATGTCCTTAACCGGGGATGATCCCTTTGAATCTTCTCTATAAGAAAACTAAGGACCATAGTGAATTCTAAGAGGAACTAGGTCTTATGATACATATAACCAATATAAGAACATATATAACTCCACTAACTTGGTTCCTAAAAAATAGTATTTGAAGCTGCATGTCCACTGAGGTGTCTATAAAAGGTTCCAACATATATATAATCACTAGGGAACTACCAATGTTCTTGAAATCAGTAGTTAATACACAATAATATACATGGAATTACCCCCCACTTCTTGGTTGGGGTGGATATGGTGTATAAGGCCCCAGCCTTAAACCTTACTTAATCTTGAGTTATTACAAGATTACACGTTGAGGATCTTTTCGGGTTTAGAGTTTTAGAGAATTAGATCATAAGACTTGCATTACATTCCACATATAAACAAAGTGGTTACATAAAGATAGTATTCTTCATTCCCATCAATGGAACACACATTTAAAATAAAACATGGATTAATTCTTGACACATCCTTGACTCTATCATCTTATCATGTACCTTTCCCTTGACCTGTGAAAAACATTTCAAAAACTTGGGATGAGCATAAAAACTCAGTATAGGTTATAAAAACATGGAAAGGAAACATGGGTACATACATACATAAGAGTGAAATCATACTTTACCCATAAAACATAATCACTTTAACATACCTCATAAAATCATGAATAAATCATAGAAATCATAAGACATAAAGGTAACTTGAGGCATTCATAACATTCTTACGTAGGGAGTAACCCTCTTGGTTACGTTTGGAATACCCATCACAGTATATTCCCTAAAAATCTCTTCGGAGAAACCTTAATGTTTCACTCCTTCGCGTTACCCAATGCATTGGAGAGCTATAACGGGCTCACCCGCCCTTAGTTTATCACGGAACCACCCGTTTTCATAATAATGCCCAAGAACCATAACATAATCATATCACATAAAACATGCATAAAGGAAACATAAAATTTCCACATTTCAATCACGAGATATCAATACAACACATTGATATAAAAACATTATGAAAACCATTTTCAATACCAAAATAAAAGAAAAGTAAAACATGGTATTTAATTTTATTTTAAAAAGAAGGTATGGCTTGTAGAGGAAGCCGAAACTCAAATAACGGTTACGACGGCGGAGAAGTCGTTGTCGCCGCATACGTATGACAAAAACATTCCCTTTTGTCGTTTAGTAAACGCTTCGTATAAAAAAGATTCCTTTTGAATAAATTTAAAAGTCAAAGGGGTTTATACACCGTATAAAAGAAAGTTGTGTATAAAATAAAATATGCCTCAATGAAAGGAGATTGAGACAAAGTCCCATACAAAGATAATTTTTAAAATAAAATAGATACATTATGTGTATTCACTATAAGTACACATAAATAAAGTACAAATACAAGATACGACATAATAATATAATGACATAATTTGAAAGTAGGAGATTAACCCAAAGAATGGAAATTGGGTTAAGAAGTTCCCATACCTCGTATCTGACTTGACCCGACCGTTCTTTAATCTCCTGAATAATAAACTTTAGTTAATCTCTACTTGATTATGAATCTTTTCCAAGTTCATTATTTCTTTTATAACATGTTATGAACATCATGTAATCAATTAAGTTAATAATGTTCATTTTGTCGGTATTTGGTTCTTAAGTCAAAAATTGACTTCTTATACTTACAAGTTGTTAATTTAGTCAAAGGTTCATTATATCCAGAATGGTATTCATTATGTAGATATCATATATGTCATATATATCCAGTACATACATTCATTTATAATATTACATCACATTTAGAGGTAAGAAATGAAATGCATCGTTCATGGAGACGGTAAGCCGTACGTACGCATGAACGCTACTTCCATTTCTATTTCATATTTTCTGGAATGGAATCATAATGATATAAAAGTATATTATAATTCCAGTATAACAACATATATAATATCATTAACTTTATCCTTTACACATCCCACATATGGTATTAACGAATCAAATCACTTTTAGGGGGCGGTAGTCCGCACTTCCTAAAATGAAGATATCGTGTTTTACCCATAATGGAAACCATAAAGGTATGCCCAAAATGAAAAAAACAGAAGCTTAAGGAAAACATAAACATATAATATATCATATATAAAAATAGTGACATCATAATGGCCACCTTTGAAGGTGTTAAATGAGTATTGAACAATCATCGTTTCGGGAGGCAGAATTTCGCCATCCACGGAAACCGTATGTTCTTTAACCATTTGATGTAGTTGTGTGAGAGTGTAGCTCAAATAAATCTTATAACAACATCCTAGTATATTGAAGATACTGGTGTTGTTACAAAAGAAGTAAATAAAAAGAGTTTAGGGGGTTGGAGAAGCAAAATAAAACAAATGAACATGAGAGAATGAATTACCTTTAAAAAGTGTAACTCCTTTTGAGTTGAGCCTAAAGGCTTCCTTTGAAAGGATTCTGCCCAAAGGGAATCCTCTAGGATGAGGAGAGGGATGTGGAGAGTGCAAATGGGCAGGGGTTGGCCGAGCCAATGGCTTGAGAAGTGTGTGAAATAAGGTGGAGGTGGGGGCCTTTTATAAGGGGAGAGGAGGGGCACTTTTGGAAAGTAAAGAAATATAACTTAATTTGAAAATGTGTTTCGGTTTTAAAAGGTCCCACATTGATAGAATTCGTGGATAAGGTGATAAGGCTTCGAAATCCACTCATCCAATTGGTTTTGGCCATGTGTAGGCTTTAGATGTTTCATTATCTTTCCATTTTATTTAAATCGCCAAATAATGATGTCATCGCTGCATCATTATTATGTCATATATAATTAACTTTATTTAATGTCTAAAAATTATTAAAAAAATACTATGATATATGAAATCTTTTTAGCTTTCCAATGACTATTTATAATCGAAATTTTGACTTGTATAACCCCACTTAAAAATTCTTTTCGCAAAACATATTATGTTTGTGTCATTTTCACTTTAACATTTAATAAAAAGTAATTTATGTTATTTCCCAACAAAAGTGGATACATGGGGTCCCCAAGTTAGGCCATGGCTTGTCTTGGCCGGCCATGACACAACCAATGAGGTTGGGACACGTGTCTAGGTCATTTTATATTATTAAAGTATTATTTATACCTTAAACTACACTAATTACCACTAATCGCGATTAAAAACTTAATAAGTTACTATTCACCAAAAAATTATTTTAATCTCATTGAACCACATTTTACTTCTTAATGACAACCATGTATGTCGGATTTTCAAAATTCAACACACATTAGTGGTAAAATTTCATTTAACCGAAAAATCAGTTTGCTTGATTACCACTTAGTGGTTTCACTATTCATCAAAAATTGAAGTTTTTCAGAAAATTACCAAAAATTCACCCTAAGCTATATTTGATATTCCGAATTCAAAAATGAAGTCCATTTTACAAAATTCAAATCATATAAGTCACATTAATTAATTTAATAATTAATTCCCGCTGCCAGAGCAAATAGCGTGTTTTTACAAAACAATAAGTATCAAAAGATTGACACCAGTTTAAGTCTAATTTCAAAGTGAAATTGATTCCAATGACCACCATTGGATAAAATGGTAAAAATATATTCTAATTTCACTTTAAAACAAATTCAAAAGATAATCTAATCATATAAATAAATTAGGTTAGAAAGCAGTTTTGAATTAAAATACAACATTTTACACTATTCATAAAAAAAATGAACTTTATCAGAAAGGTACCAAAAATTACACAAAGTAAAATTTGATGTCCCGATTCTTAATAAAAGTTTTATTTGGTCCAAAAGAATGTATAAGAGTGATCAAAACTATATTTAATGACAGTTCACCATTAAAAGGTGATAAGTGAACCTTTAGTGAAAATTAGAGTATAAAAGCCTAAAATTGAACTCTTTCCGTATTTTAAGCCTTTATCTTTTATTGGGTAAATGTAAAAACATCTAAAAACATATCTATTCATATTTTAGTTATTTCTATTCATTCCCACCAGTACAACGGCTACTTGTTAACTAACATTTAAAATAATATTATTATATTACTAGTGTGCTACGTAAGTTTCAAAGAAACTCATCGTTGCGTATCAGGTACGCTATCGAACATAGCAACCCCTTTTAATTAAAATTCATATTTAATTCTCAAATATTAATAAATATGAAAATTATTTATTCTTTAATTACCTGGGATGTTACATCCTTCCCCCCTTTTGGGAATTGCGTCCTCGCAATTTTATTCACTTATCAAAATAAGTGGGGGTATTTATCCCTCATAGCATTTTCAGATTCCCATGTTGCCTCTTCAATCATGTGGTTTTTCCACAAAACCTTTACCTGGTGAATCACCTTATTCCGTAACACTTGCTCCATGTGGTCAAGAATCTGGACCGGTTGTTCCTCATAAGATAGGTTCTCTTCCAGCTGAACTACCTCTGGACTCAAAACATGAGATGGATCTGGCATATACTTTCTCAACATCGAAACATGAAAAAAAATTGTGTACCTGAGATAAACTCGGAGGTAAAGCCACTCGGTATGCAACTGATCCAACTCTTTCCAGAATTTCGTATGGTCCAATGAACCTTGGACTCAACTTTCCTTTCTTACCAAATCTCATCACACTTTTCCAAGGAGAAACCTTGAGAAAAACATGATCACCTACCTCGAAAGATAGATCCTTCCTCCGGTTATCCGCATAACTCTTCTGCCTGCTCTGAGCTGTTCTCATGTGCTTCTGAATCAGCTGAACTTTTTCTGCCATCTCTTCTACCAATTCTGGTCCCATCAACTTTCTTTCACCCACTTCATCCCAGAAAGCTGGAGTGCGACACCGCTTCCCATATAATGCCTGAAATGGTGCCATCTGTATACTGGAATGAAAACTGTTATTATATGAAACTCAACCAAAGAAAGATGTTGGTCCCAACTTCCCTGATAATCCATAGAACAAGCTCGTAGCATATCCTCCAATGTCTGAATTGTTCGTTCTGACTGCCCATCTGATTGAGGATGAAAAGCTGTACTAAAATTTAATTCAGTACCCAACGACTTCTGAAGGCCTTTCCAAAAGTTAGAAGTAAACCTGGGATCACGATCCGATACAATGGAGAGAGGAACTCCATGTAACCTGACTATCTCTTTAAGATACAAACGGGAAAGTTGATCAAGAGAGAAAGTATCTCGTATAGCAAGGAAATGAGCAGATTTGGTCAAGCGATCAACAATAACCCAGATTGCATTATTACCTCGAGATGTATTTGGTAATCCAACAACAAAGTCCATGGATATATTCTCCCATTTCCACTCTGGCACTGGTAAAGGCTGAAGCATCCCTTTCGGTAACTGCCGCTCTGCTTTAACCTGCTGACAAGTCAAACACTTCACAGTAAAATCAGCAATATCTCTTTTCATTCCATCCCACCAGTAATACTCCCGCAGATCTCTATACATCTTAGTACTGCCCGGATGAACTGAAAACGGAGAACTATGAGCTTCACACAACAACTCTCTCTTCAACTGTGAATCACAAGGCACACATAATCTCTTCACAAACCTCAAAACACAAACACAAACTTATCCAAGAACTCATGGAAAAATTTTATTCATAAGGTCCATGAATACAGTAGGTGCATTGGTTAACCCCAAAGGCATAACTACAAATTCATATTGGACATATCTAGTACGGAACACAATCTTCGGAACATCTGCTTCTTTTACTTTCAACTGATGGTACCCCGACCTCAAGTCAATCTTCGAAAAATACTGAGCTCCCTGGAGCTGACACCACTTCATTCGATGGCCCAACATCTGCTGAAGTAGTTGCAAAGGATTTCACCACCCCTTTCTGCTTGTAGTCTAACTGCTTCCCATCACTCAAGCTCTTTGTCGGACACTCGTTTGCATAGTGACCCATCTCATTGCACTTAAAACATTTCACTAACTGTAAATCAAATTTGTTTTTACCTTCACCTTGATCCTTTTCAGTGCAATCACGAGCCTTATGTCCCATCTTACCACATTGGTAGCACTTCCCAGAATTCAGAAGACATTCCCCAGCATGACTTTTTCCACATTTATCACAAACTGGAAACTTAGTTTTCTTACCATCAGACTTTTTTGAAGAATTCTTACCTTTCTCCTGCCACCTCGGTCTCTTCTTCTGCTGGTTGTTATAGAAAACTTGGTCATCGGCAAACTCCATTTCTACCTTCTCAGCACATCGAACAAGCTTTTCATAACTTTTAAACTCACGAGAAGCTAATACCCTTCGATACTTTGGCTTTAATCCTGAGTAAAAACGATTGATTTTACTATCAAGGTCTCGGATAAAATTTGGAGCATACCTTGCCAATCGAGTGAACTTTTCTTCATAAGCAGCCACTGAATCTTCCTCTTGCCTCAATTCCAAGAATTTCTTTTCCATCCTAAGTCGAACAGCCTTAGGAAAATACTTCCCAAGAAACATACCTTTGAATTCATCCCAGTCAAGAGCATCAATCTCATCGGCTTCCCTGATATTTTTAACCATAGACCACCACTGATCTGCTTCACCCTCCAAACGGTAAATAGCAAGACTAACCTTTTGGTTGTCTGAACACCCCATGACATCAAAAATCTTCTCCAGTGCTTTAATCCACCCTTCAGCTAGCACAGGGTCAGATGATCCTCTGAATGATGGGGGATGTTGCCTCATGAAATGTTCCACCACTGACATGTTCCTCTGTGGTTGATCTGGCTGATCTCGTGCATGGATACCACCACCACTTATAGCCTGAGTCAACTGTGCCATCACTGCAACAAACTGTTCAGTTCCGATTCCGACCATCTCAGGTTGCTGATTTGGAAGGTTGTCTTCCTCCTGATGTCGTCCCAACATAGCTTCTTTGTTTCCTCTGCGGAAAACCATTCTGAACACTGAAATATCTTAGGCGAAGCAACATGGTAATCTATAAATGCTATATCATTTAAATCATATTATAATTTAACACTTTTCTAACTCCTAAAGTTGTCTAAACCGACCTTTGATACCAACTATAAGGCCCCAGCCTTAAACCTTACTTAATCTTGAGTTATTACAAGATTACACGTTGAGGATCTTTTCGGGTTTAGAGTTTTAGAGAATTAGATCATAAGACTTGCATTACATTCCACATATAAACAAAGTGGTTACATAAAGATAGTATTCTTCATTCCCATCAATGGAACACACATTTAAAATAAAACATGGATTAATTCTTGACACATCCTTGACTCTATCATCTTATCATGTACCTTTCCCTTGACCTGTGAAAAACATTTCAAAAACTTGGGATGAGCATAAAAACTCAGTATAGGTTATAAAAACATGGAAAGGAAACATGGGTACATACATAAATAAGAGTGAAATCATACTTTACCCATAAAACATAATCACTTTAACATACCTCATAAAATCATGAATAAATCATAGAAATCATAAGACATAAAGGTAACTTGAGGCATTCATAACATTCTTACGTAGGGAGTAACCCTCTTGGTTACGTTTGGAATACCCATCACAGTATATTCCCTAAAAATCTCTTCGGAGAAACCTTAATGTTTCACTCCTTCGCGTTACCCAATGCATTGGAGAGCTATAACGGGCTCACCCGCCCTTAGTTTATCACGGAACCACCCGTTTTCATAATAATGCCCAAGAACCATAACATAATCATATCACATAAAACATGCATAAAGGAAACATAAAATTTCCACATTTCAATCACGAGATATCAATACAACACATTGATATAAAAACATTATGAAAACCATTTTCAATACCAAAATAAAAGAAAAGTAAAACATGGTATTTAATTTTATTTTAAAAAGAAGGTATGGCTTGTAGAGGAAGCCGAAACTCAAATAACGGTTACGACGGCGGAGAAGTCGTTGTCGCCGCATACGTATGACAAAAACATTCCCTTTTGTCGTTTAGTAAACGCTTCGTATAAAAAAGATTCCTTTTGAATAAATTTAAAAGTCAAAGGGGTTTATACACCGTATAAAAGAAAGTTGTGTATAAAATAAAATATGCCTCAATGAAAGGAGATTGAGACAAAGTCCCATACAAAGATAATTTTTAAAATAAAATAGATACATTATGTGTATTCACTATAAGTACACATAAATAAAGTACAAATACAAGATACGACATAATAATATAATGACATAATTTGAAAGTAGGAGATTAACCCAAAGAATGGAAATTGGGTTAAGAAGTTCCCATACCTCGTATCTGACTTGACCCGACCGTTCTTTAATCTCCTGAATAATAAACTTTAGTTAATCTCTACTTGATTATGAATCTTTTCCAAGTTCATTATTCCTTTTATAACATGTTATGAACATCATGTAATCAATTAAGTTAATAATGTTCATTTTGTCGGTATTTGGTTCTTAAGTCAAAAATTGACTTCTTATACTTACAAGTTGTTAATTTAGTCAAAGGTTCATTATATCCAGAATGGTATTAATTATGTAGATATCATATATGTCATATATATCCAGTACATACATTCATTTATAATATTACATCACATTTAGAGGTAAGAAATGAAATGCATCGTTCATGGAGACGGTAAGCCGTACGTACGCATGAACGCTACTTCCATTTCTATTTCATATTTTCTGGAATGGAATCATAATGATATAAAAGTATATTATAATTCCAGTATAACAACATATATAATATCATTAACTTTATCCTTTACACATCCCACATATGGTATTAACGAATCAAATCACTTTTAGGGGGCGGTAGTCCGCACTTCCTAAAATGAAGATATCGTGTTTTACCCATAATGGAAACCATAAAGGTATGCCCAAAATGAAAAAAACAGAAGCTTAAGGAAAACATAAACATATAATATATCATATATAAAAATAGTGACATCATAATGGCCACCTTTGAAGGTGTTAAATGAGTATTGAACAATCATCGTTTCGGGAGGCAGAATTTCGCCATCCACGGAAACCGTATGTTCTTTAACCATTTGATGTAGTTGTGTGAGAGTGTAGCTCAAATAAATATTATAACAACATCCTAGTATATTGAAGATACTGGTGTTGTTACAAAAGAAGTAAATAAAAAGAGTTTAGGGGGTTGGAGAAGCAAAATAAAACAAATGAACATGAGAGAATGAATTACCTTTAAAAAGTGTAACTCCTTTTGAGTTGAGCCTAAAGGCTTCCTTTGAAAGGATTCTGCCCAAAGGGAATCCTCTAGGATGAGGAGAGGGATGTGGAGAGTGCAAATGGGCAGGGGTTGGCCGAGCCAATGGCTTGAGAAGTGTGTGAAATAAGGTGGAGGTGGGGGCCTTTTATAAGGGGAGAGGAGGGGCACTTTTGGAAAGTAAAGAAATATAACTTAATTTGAAAATGTGTTTCGGTTTTAAAAGGTCCCACATTGATAGAATTCGTGGATAAGGTGATAAGGCTTCGAAATCCACTCATCCAATTGGTTTTGGCCATGTGTAGGCTTTAGATGTTTCATTATCTTTCCATTTTATTTAAATCGCCAAATAATGATGTCATCGCTGCATCATTATTATGTCATATATAATTAACTTTATTTAATGTCTAAAAATTATTAAAAAAATACTATGATATAGGAAATCTTTTTAGCTTTCCAATGACTATTTATAATCGAAATTTTGACTTGTATAACCCCACTTAAAAATTCTTTTCGCAAAACATATTATGTTTGTGTCATTTTCACTTTAACATTTAATAAAAAGTAATTTATGTTATTTCCCAACAAAAGTGGATACATGGGGTCCCCAAGTTAGGCCATGGCTTGTCTTGGCCGGCCATGACACAACCAATGAGGTTGGGACATGTGTCTAGGTCATTTTATATTATTAAAGTATTATTTATACCTTAAACTACACTAATTACCACTAATCGCGATTAAAAACTTAATAAGTTACTATTCACCAAAAAATTATTTTAATCTCATTGAACCACATTTTACTTCTTAATGACAACCATGTATGTCGGATTTTCAAAATTCAACACACATTAGTGGTAAAATTTCATTTAACCGAAAAATCAGTTTGCTTGATTACCACTTAGTGGTTTCACTATTCATCAAAAATTGAAGTTTTTCAGAAAATTACCAAAAATTCACCCTAAGCTATATTTGATATTCCGAATTCAAAAATGAAGTCCATTTTACAAAATTCAAATCATATAAGTCACATTAATTAATTTAATAATTAATTCCCGCTGCCAGAGCAAATAGCGTGTTTTTACAAAACAATAAGTATCAAAAGATTGACACCAGTTTAAGTCTAATTTCAAAGTGAAATTGATTCCAATGACCACCATTGGATAAAATGGTAAAAATATATTCTAATTTCACTTTAAAACAAATTCAAAAGATAATCTAATCATATAAATAAATTAGGTTAGAAAGCAGTTTTGAATTAAAATACAACATTTTACACTATTCATAAAAAAATGAACTTTATCAGAAAGGTACCAAAAATTACACAAAGTAAAATTTGATGTCCCGATTCTTAATAAAAGTTTTATTTGGTCCAAAAGAATGTATAAGAGTGATCAAAACTATATTTAATGACAGTTCACCATTAAAAGGTGATAAGTGAACCTTTAGTGAAAATTAGAGTATAAAAGCCTAAAATTGAACTCTTTCCGTATTTTAAGCCTTTATCTTTTATTGGGTAAATGTAAAAACATCTAAAAACATATCTATTCATATTTTAGTTATTTCTATTCATTCCCACCAGTACAACGACTACTTGTTAACTAACATTTAAAATAATATTATTATATTACTAGTGTGCTACGTAAGTTTCAAAGAAACTCATCGTTGCGTATCAGGTACGCTATCGAACATAGCAACCCCTTTTAATTAAAATTCATATTTAATTCTCAAATATTAATAAATATGAAAATTATTTATTCTTTAATTACCTGGGATGTTACATGGTGGGGAGGGTTTTGGGGCATGGTTGTAGAGTTATGTCCCCAGGGCATAAATTTACCTATATTTTCGTTGTCATGTTGTGTGCCACTTTCACGGTTGTACCCAATGTTTTAAAAGGAATATACATGAAAATTTAAAAACATTTATCTAAATATTTGAAAAAATTATTTAGTAAGAATATATAAAACATAACAGTAAAACAACAATGAATAAATCCAACGTTCATTGTCAGATACAAAAAATGAATCATACATCTGTAGTCAATACAAACAAAAGACTACAAATTGCTTCCAAAACAATGAAGCACAAACAAATCATAAACAACCGATCATAAAAAAATCATATAAGAATAAATCAAAAAGGGAAAAAAATACCAAAAGGAAATAGGAAGGCCTACCTTGATAGGTTGATGAAAATTAGAGACCCTCTTTTGAAACCCTAATTACAATCGAACACCATATGTCAGAGAGATGTTAGAGCAATTGGAGGTACTAGAGTGGTGTGATTCAACCTTCAATGCACAGAGGAGGAGTGCTGACAGCGGGTGGAATCTGTGGAAAGCTTCTATATCATGATGGGTTTGCAAATGGTTAGGTTTTTTAAAATATATCTGGGCACTTTTATCATCACTTCCAAATAAGTAGTGATGAAGAGCCCTTTTATTAGTGATTATTACTTAAGCCCTGATAAAATGGATCTTTATCAGTGCTTATTTATCACTAAAAAGATAAATATTTATTAATGCTAAAATTATAGCGTTGATAAATATGAATTTAATCAGTGATTTGTTTAGCGATGATAAAGCCAATCTTTATCCGCGCTAAAAAAGAACTGATAAAGATGATTTTATGAGCGCTTATTATTGAAGCGATGATAACGAATTTATAAATATAATTATAAATAAAAAATTGTAAATATTTATATATACATAATAAATATATATAAATATAAATATAGTACATATATTCATTTTTAAATAAATTTATTATAATTTTATAATTATTTATTTATACTTATAGAAATATTTTTAAAAAATAATATTTATTTCACTATATATATTTATATAATTATCCATATATATATTTAATCAATATATATAAATATAAATATTGTAAATATATTCATTATTTATAAAACTTTATTATAAATTTAATAAATATTTAAATTTATATAAATATTTATATATAATTATAGAAAAACTTTTTTAAAATTTATTTATTTATTTATAATTATAAATGTATACATATATTAAATCTACATTTATAAATATATTTATTTACAAATATTTTTTAACAAATTTTTGTTTAACATTATTAATGAATATCTAATTCTAAATTCATGCATATATGTTAAAAATGAGTAAAATTGAATAAATTAAGAATATGTACAATTTAACAATAAAGAAAAAATGGCTAAGTTGTGTGTGTGCATTTTAAAATATAAAAATGAATTAATTATGTATATGTGAAATCAATATAACACACATTTGATCTATATTAAATTGAAAAATCAAACAGAATTCAATTATTGCCGAGTACAATGCAATTAGTCAATATTTTTAATATATATTAACTTTTAATTATAATCTATTATTAAATAAATATATAACTATTTAATGTAATGCACATAAATAATTTTTATTATATAAATCATATTTATATACATTAATTTTTATCTATATATTTAATATATATAATTTAATAACATTACTTATCATAATTATTTAATTAATAAAATATTTTATATTTAATAATGTATACTCAATCTATTCATTTTTATCAATAACTATTTAATTAATAATTTTTAATATTTTTTTAATAAAAATATTTTATATTTTTAATTAATATATTTACTTTATTTTATTTATTTGAATCTATATTAGTGCTAAAAATGTGCTGATAAAATAAATATTTATCAGTGAAAATAATAAAGCACTAATAATGGGTACCCTTTATCAGAGCTAAAAATAAAGAACTGATAAAGGATACCTATTATCAATGCTAAAAAATATTGCGTTGATAATGGATTACCTTTATCAGTGATAAAAATAAAGCACTGATAAAGGTTACCTTTATCAACTCTAAAAAAGATAAATTTATCAAATATTTCTTGAGCATTGATAAAGATTCCATTTATCAGCATTTTTTTCTAGCTCTGATAAATTCCATCACTATTAGAGGCCTGTTTTTTAGTAGTTCCCTATACTGACTATTTTGTTTTGGGAATCTGTTCATTCACTTCCCTCATTTATTATTACATTCTTCCTCAATTCACCATTCTTATCGTGATTTTATATTTAAATTGTCAAGGTATAAGGTTTCAATTCCACTTATTTCATCTTTTATCCTTGTATTTGTGTATCTTTATAACTTAGATTGAAAATGACTTAAAATGGAATTTCATTACCATTTGTTTGGTTATAAATCAATATAAGTATAAGGAATCCCATTTTGTATAGATAATCTTTATGAAAATTGTGTTATTTTATTTGAAATGTATGAGTTAAAGAGGTGATATATTTTAAAAGTGTCATGTTTTTATTTATAATGGGATGTGTTTTTGTGGTCTTATGGAAAATTTATTTATGAAAACACCAATGAATAATTTCTATATGTTTGTAGTGAAATATGTGTTATAAAATTTTGTTTTTTCTAATTTGGGTGTAGAGCATAAAATTGGCCATGATTGAAAGTTATGTTTAATAATTTATAGTTTGTTAAGATTACAATAATTTTTTATTACACATTATAAATCCAATTTAGTAGGATTTATTCTATTAATGTATTTATTAATTTTAAAATTGGTTTAAATAAAATTTTAATTTATATTTTAGTTTTGATATATTACTTTATAGGAGAATTTTTATTACTTTACTATCTATATATGAATTAAAGGCCTATTTTGAAAATAAATAATTATTTACATGATAATATTAAAACACTATTATGTAAAGTTTTGTGAGAAAATTACATGATATGATATTAAATGATCATTATTAGATAATAAATGCATGTATTTTTGTAAGTGTGTTGTAGTTTTCTATATGGTATTATGTATTGTTACTACTCATTGATATAAATGATTTCAATATTATGGTTTTATATATATTGTATTATGTTATATAATGAGATATAGTTATGAAATTTGGGATATAGGTGATAAATATAATGTTTAAATTATCCGCAAAGGGCCTTTTCCATTATTAAATTTCAATTTTCATGATAAACTAAGTTGTTTTTTATATTGATGTATTCATTTATTTTAAATTGGTTTTTATTCACAATAATATAGTGTTATTTAAAATGGATTTGACTTTAATATTATTTAAATTATTTTTTAAGCGATTAAAATAATTAAAACATGTCTCATTTCATTAAATAAATTTTATATTGGGTAATGAAATTTGGTTTAAAAAAAATTAATGGTTGTTTTACTTTTCTTTTAGAAGTTAATGTTTTTTATAATATTGATGTGATATTGTACATTGATATTGGATAATTCATGATTTCTATTGAAGTCATTTAATGATTATGGGTATTACTTATGTCTTAATTGGTGATAAGACAAAAATTTTCTCTATATTGGATATTATTCTAAAATAATCACAAATTAAATAGTTGTATTTAATGGAGGAATGTAATTATATCAGAACGTTGAAGTATAAACTACTTGATACTAGAAGAATACTCCAATATTAATTTAAATTACGTATTTCCTTGTCAAGTGGTTCTAAATAAATTCATCATATAAGTGAATTTTAATCCCTCAAAACCTTAAGCAGCAGACTCCCCTATCCTTATAAAATTTAATAACAATCCCTCCATCCCTATAATATAAATACATCATATAAAATATCAATGTTTCTTTTTAATTTTTTTTCATGATAAAGAATTATGAATCTAAATGGATTTTTTTCACATTGAAAACAAGTATGTTATCTTGAAAATAATTTCTTCGTAATTTTATACGCTTTTTAATTTTATTTAATTATATAAAATCTAATAGAAAACAAACTGAATTGATGAAAAATGATTTAAAATATATAATAAAATGAAAAATTGAAATTATCTGAATTTTTATTCAAAAGATTCATAATTTCTAAGAAACATTTGATTTTGGTTTAATTTTTTGACAATATTTAAGTCTTTTTTATAACAAAATGGATAAAAGTTGGATGTATGAAACCGATTAGATCTCAATGATGTTTCAAGAGAATTTGGATGTGTTTTTTGATTTTACATTTAAAAATTATTCAGATAGAGGCATCAAACATTTGTTTTGTTATAACTATGTTGGATGACCTTGTTTAAGAAGTGAAAAAGTTATCTAACATATAAAAATTTTTGGTTTCCAAACAAATATGATGTTTGGTATCACAATGCAGAGAAAAGACTATATGAAACTATTTATGAGTGAAATAAAAGCCATGTTATATAGAATTTGATATTTTATCAATTATTTGTTATTAATTATCATTATAAAGATATTAATTTCAAGGAAATAAGACAATGGTACCAATATACACAAGGAAACTAAGGAAAATGATGATGTTTAGGGAGTGAGAGAACTTTTGGATGATATCGAGACTCCTGTTTATAAAAAATGTAGTAAAATAGAAAATATAAATTTTTTAATGTGGTTGTATCGTCGGAAAATCATGTATGGAATTTATAATGAGTTCATAGATTATATTCTTACCTCTTTGAATTAATTACTTCTTAATGATAAAGATATTCCATTAAATAATTATATGAATGTAAGTTAATTAACTACAATAAATTTTATACTAATAAAACTAATCCATTCCCAAAATATTGTAGCTTATTCTAGGAGGAAACTTCAAGCCTAAATTATTTTAAATAACATGGCACATCATGATGGAAGCCAAATGTAGATGAAACACCATCCTATATACTAAAAAAATTAAGATGTCACATTCCATTGATTCCAAGGATCTAAAATCTTTTCATATACTATGAAATATGAAAAAAATATGTAATGGACTACTATTTATAGAATTAAAGATAACGATAAGTTGGTTCATAATATAGACGGATTATCATGACATACATTTTATATATTATATCTATATTTTGAATCTCAGATGCATAATGTTTGGTTGGATTTATCATGTGATGGTTTCAATCTATTTTTTTAGATGATTACTTCTCACAACACAATACAAGTTTTTCTTCACAATTATAACTTTCATCCATGGATTTGTATGATAAAACCCATTAAATTTATTAAGTATACTCATAATTGGATCTTTTGATTCTAGAAATAATATATATGCATACTTGCAACCTTTAATAAAAGAGTTGAAATTGCTCTGGAATGTGGGTGTGCACACAAATGATTCTTCTTTGAAAAATATATTTTATATGCGTAATATATTTATGTGGACGATATATGATTTCCCTACTTTTGAAATAATATTTGTGGTGTAGTATAAATAGAAAACTTCTTGGTACTATTTGTGTGAAGAATACATGATCTAGAATACTTAAATATCTTCATAGTTTCTTATTTATGGTACATCAATGATTGTTTCCAATTGATCATAAATACATGAATAATCATATATGGTTTAACAATACTTTTGAGCTTGATAATCCACCTCAGTGTATGTTTAGAATTGATGTGATTAATAAATTTTAAGATGTAAATTTCTAATTAGGTAAAGGTAATATGAAATCTAGAAGGAGTATGAGTGTTCACATTTAATCCAATTACAATTTAGAAAAAATTATACTATTCGATTCTCCATATTGGTTATCAAATTTTTTATTTCATTGTTTAGATTTAATGCACATTGATAAAAATATTTCACAATGATAATTCAAGTTCTTCTTAATATCAAGGGGAAGAACATATATAATTAATGGCCTTTATGTGACTTGGTGTATTAGGGTATTAGACTATAACTACATCCTGTGTGTATCATTAAAAATAAATGGAATGTTCCATGTAATTCATATGTAATGAAAATTTTAGAGAAAAATAAATTTCTAGA
Organism: Viscum album; assembly: GCA_963277665.1. NCBI lineage: Eukaryota > Viridiplantae > Streptophyta > Magnoliopsida > Santalales > Viscaceae > Viscum > Viscum album. Next base: position 1,719,826,896 of record OY728132.1, read on the forward strand.
GGTATTATAGACTATAAAATTTCCTGATCGCTATTCAGGAAACATATCTAAATTAATCGATAGAAGATACTTGAAACTAAAATCCTTGAAAACTCATGACTATCTCATCATTTTTTATTAATTGATTCCAATAACATTCTATCATTTACTATTCAATAATGTAATGGTTAAAGTGATTCAATTGTGGAATTTTTATAGAAAACTTTTTGCTAAAATGTTTTCTAAATTTTTCTTGGTATAAATGTTGGAATATGGACTATCAATTGCATGCCTGTTAGAGAAAACTTTTACTTCATTTTTTTACTTTATTTTTGTATCTAGATATCAAATTTTCAACTAAAATACTTCTTTGGGGACCTATTATCTTTCAGTAGATGTATCCAATTAAATTAAATATGCACACAATGAATTTTTATATATGGAAAAAGTTTCATCTTGAAGGTTCCATTAGGAAAATTTATCTAGCTCAAGAATATATGAATCCTTGTCCAATGTATTTATATAATGCGAGCATGAGACATTACTAACCAATGAAAAATGAATATGAGAAGTTTGAGAAAATTGAGGAAACTTTTATATATCTTTCTTAAATATATGTAATTCCTTGGATACATACATTATCTACATTGATCCTTGAAGGGTGGGATATGAAACATCACAGTCTTATTTAACTATGATTTATTTGATGATTACATCAATTAAGAAATTTAAGCATGTATACATTATCTAAAACTAAATAGTTTCACATATATCTTAAATGTTAAATTATAATTTGATATTGGGAAACTAAACAAATTATTAGTTTAATTCATCATTTTTTACCTTTGATAATGAGATATACTTTTCATAGAAAAGAGTTTCCAGCTTGGTTGAATTTGAAGGCATGACCATTACTTTAATAAATTAAGAAAATAAATATTCATTTAATTTTAATATTTATATATATTTGAAGTTTGGGTTTACCTATTGAATTTTCCACAGAATAATTAATATCATTGGGTTTTGGTCCAAATTATTTGGTGTGTGACTGAAAATCCTTGGTAATAAGGGGGTATAAATTTGTTTGAACTGATATAGATGTTAAAATGAGATCACAAAATGATATCATTATTTCAACCACAATAATATAATGTTATGCCAGTGCATTAAACATTCATCCTTGATATTAATTTTTTTTATTGTTGAGTTTATCAAAAAATAATGTTATTAGATTATTACTTCCATGGTTGAGTCACTATAATGAAATACAATTGTCTTTATTGAATCACATGATAAGGAACATTCATTGATGACTGTGGATTTAGGTTTGTTGACTTGAATTAGTTATCGACTATTAAAGAACCATATATTTTGGCACTAATGGTTAAATAATTGTTTTATGTGAATGATTTTATGAGGCCTAAATTTGGGGACATTTTTAATGTAATCCAAAGAGATATTTTTAATGATGGTGGAGATGAAATTGACACAATCACTTTCCTAATTAGTCTTGATCGAAATATTACATATGGTGACTCAAATAGTCTAATTTTTAGAGTTAATTTTAATACTAATGTAGTGATGGGTAATATATATAAGAAAACATATGCGTTCTATGTTCATTTGGTTTAGCTTAATTTTGGTGTTTCAGGTTGGTACTATTATATTTTTTTAACATGTTTATTTTTTTTCCAATAATAGGGTTATAATAGTTTCTAAATTATTTAAAACTCATATAATCCAGTTTAAACTAGTTTAAAAAGGTTGATTTTTTTTTAAAAATATTTCAAATAGATTGAAAATTAGTTTAAAAATAATATAAAACAATTTCATGAAAACTGTTTTAAAATATTTTTAAAAATAGTTTAAAATAGTTATTTAAAAAAATTAATGATTTTAAAAAAGTTTTAAATCATAAGGTTAACCAATTTTCAAAAACTTATTTTAACTAGTTTTAAAAAATAGTATAAAATTATTAAAACCAATTTTAAAATGAATTCAAACTAGTTTTTAAAAAATAGGTTAAAATAATTTCCAAATAATTTTAAACTTGTTTAAAATGTTTGAAAACTAGTTGAAAGGAGTTTTAAAAAATAGTTTAAAATAGTTTAAACTATATTAAACCATTTTAAATGAGTTCTAAAAAATAGTTTAAACTACTTTAAACAACTTTTAAATAATAATTTTAATGCATCTTTAATCCAGTTTGTAGCTAAACTAATACATAGTGTGACACCTACAAGATAATAAAAAAATAAAAATTTTATTCCTATGGTTTTATTATGTTATGTATTTCTTCATGACTTATTTAGCTTCCAATTTTTATGCTTTTTTTATGAAATGTCACATAAAATTTTATTGTTTTTCTTTCCAATTAGTACACCTTAATTATTTCCTACTACCTTCGATACCTTATTTTCCTTTATCTGTAGTATTTAATTTTTTTAGAAATTTTATATTTCATTATTATTTGATATGTAAAATATATTTAAGAATAACACATGAATATATTGTTTTAAAATGATCAATAAATGATAGATATAGGTATCTTTACTCTAGTTCCCTTAATGAGAAAAATAATTTATATATTTATGAGCCAAATAAAATTAAATTTATTTTTCTTATTATTTATAAATTTTATTTTAGTTGAATTAATCCAGGCCACAACCGATCTATATTTAAACTAAATATAAGCATCAGTAAAATGGACAATCGAGTGGGTGTGATAATAAAGGTACTCAAAGCACTCATCATATTAATTAACACTGAGTCCCTCCAAAAGATATCCCATCATCCACACTTTATCATTCTTCACCCACACTTGAGGATTTAAGGATGTTCCCACCTATTCCTTCATCATCATTTTATTAAAGATCTAATTTTTATATGCCATTTCTATATCCTATAATTGTTCCTTATCCCTATTGTCATTTTCATTCCACTTTTATTCCACATCCATTGACAAATCCTTTGACTTATACTCCGTAAAGTTTAGATGACCACAATCTTGCATTGGATCATGCACATACTTTAGAGGCTATTGATTCAAAAAAATCCATAGATCCATTGGATACTAATGATAAACTAGAATCAGTAAAATGTTTTCTAGTTCATTATATTATATTATAATAATATTATGTTATTAGTAATGGGTTTCAAGTATATTATTTATTTTATTTTTAAGTAGGATCTTTTAATAGGTGATACAGACACACCTATATGCGTGAAATGTGGAACCATCAGACAAAAATGATGGTATAAAATATTGAAGATAAAAACTAATATATAAAAATGTATATGTTTTTTTGAGATTTTATCAATGTATAATGACATCATTCCAGTTTAACCAATCTCACGGAGGCTTGTCAGTAATCAAACTAAGGAGGAAACATTGGTTGAGATTTGGGTAACAACTCTTTTTAGTTTTAAACACATGTTATAATTTTATTTATATCAATGAATATGTTTTTCATTGATTTGATTTAACTTTCCCAATATCAATGCTATAAAGATGGAATAGTTGATAGAACTGGGGGAATTGTGTAAATGATCTATGCATGGGCTATATTTTGGTTTGATGAGTAGACCCGATGCTTAGTTGAATGGTGTACCAATACTCAACAACTATCTAGTTATATACACTAGTGGAAAAATATATTTCCACATTTATTTTTTTACTCTTTAACATCGGTTTTAACCGATTTTTATAAAGGCGATGTTATGAATAAAAGTTTTGACCTCAGTTTTAAAAAAACACAGCATCAAAACATTCATAAAAAGAGAATTTAAGTGGTATTTTAAATTTGATTTTTTAATAAAATGATGTTAGAAATATATTCCCGATTCATTTATACTATAAACAAACATGTAAAAGAACACATGGAAGTTCTCAATTCAGTTTTTGGTAAAACTGATATTGAATGTTTACATTAAAAAATCCTTTCAAAACTTTCAACATCAGTTTTTTGTAAAAACAAGCTTTTAAAGTCTAGTTATTTTGATTACAAGTCAGTTTATAGATTTTTTTTTATAGAAAATTGATTTTTATAGAATAAAATAAATAAATTAAGCCAAAATAACCCATCAAACAACATATGTATGAAAGAAAAAATATATAACATATAATTTTTTTAAAAACAAACATAATTTAACAACTTAAATGAGAAAAATATTGCCTAAATAATAATTCTATAAACTATAGTAAAAAAACACATGCATAATTATTTATAATTTAAGCATACTAGTTTGTTCTTGAATCATTACTTAGAGATCATCAAGTGGATATAAATTTCCAATGAATAAGGTAGGGGTCCAAAATCATCAAGTTAATTTATAAGATAATATTGGGACATACCTATCAGTTGATTACCAAATAAGTGATAAAAATAATTATTTACTTTCATAAATAATACTGGATTGTTTTAAATATATTTTTATATACATATTAAACCGAGTTTTAGTCAATATGCACATAAAGTTTATATATAGTATACTGGAATGTAACAAAATAAAATAGGGATTGAAGAAAAAATATTAATATGTTAAAAAATGATTATTCATCTTACATTTCCCATACCACTATAAAAATATAATGAGGAAAATTCCATCATCTTCAAATGTAAATGATGTAACTTCTTGTAAATTCTAAAAGTATTGATATAATGATTTAGAACAATTTCAACCAAAAAAATGCAAAAACACCACCATAGGATATGTAAACAAAATAACATATTATTTTTTAAAATGGAGAATAATATTATTGTTTAAGGGAATAAATTATTAATTATGTATTGGTCAACATTATCAAACAACTGTAAGAAAATGTATTTTCATTAAACATTTACGTGTACGCTCAATTTCTTTCAATCCTTGTACTTCAAAAAGGTCTGTGATCATAAATATATCAATAGATGGATTTCAAGGAGAAATTATTAATATAAAAAATGACTAGAAATTGCATGTTATACCCATGTAAATGAAGATACTATAACTACCCATGCATGTACCATGTTTAGAAGTAGTTTCCTAAGTATTAAATGACTAGGAAATATAAATGAGAAACAAGAAACTTTATATTTTTACTACTTTTTTGAAAGAGGAAAATAGGCTGATAATGAGGTGATATGTCTATAGGAAATGTGATCTTCCAATGAGAGTTAATGGATGAAGATGGTCCATGAATTTGATTGATTAAAACTGAGGAAATGATGGAATAACCTATAGTTAACATTGATATAAATTAGAAAATAATTCATCATTTATAACTAATGGAAAAATAAATTTAACACCTTAAATATTGTATAGTTTGATAAAATATAGTCATATGAACTCTAAATTAGAGAACACAACACTTGATTATATATAGATCAAGGTTTAATGACAAGATATTACTTAGATCTAGTATCTAATCTTTTACAAAATCGAGAATCTATTCATAAACTGTATTAATGGAAATAATGTAGACATGTAATTACTTAAAACATCAAGATGAGTCTTTGATATTCTTCGTTCCACCACATTAAACGTACCATATTCTATTGGGACCTTATCAAGATAAATAAAATGGATATTAAACAAATTAATCCAAACTATATATAGATAAATGAATTTAATAGGAAAAAATATATCCTAACTAAATAGGGAATGTTTGGTTTCCAATTTGATGTCTCCTTCTAGAATATATCAATACATTACTTGAATGATATTAGAGTAACTAAGTTTTATGAATCTTCATTTATAAACATAACATTTTCAAATCATCAGTCCCTTCAATTATGAAATCAAAATAAAATTTCTAGCAACCAAAACTCTAAATTTTCATATCAAAACATTCGATATCCCCTAAAATGAAAATAGTGAAATCACTCAAAATCCACATCAAAAAAATAATTTATAAAGATGAAAAGATCAACACTATACTTTAAAAAATAAAACAATCATATGATGATAAATATAAAAGATTTTATCATACAAAAAATGTTAAAAGAATGTATCCTCCTTTAATTTAAAGAGAAGAAATAATATAAACATAAAGAGTCAATAATGATATCATCCGTACCTTTTTTATAAAATTAATCCAACCAATTAACACGACTGCAATGTGATAGGTGATTATTCCAAGGGAAGTTAGAACTGGAAAATTATATGTCACAAAATAATATAGGGAATTTGAAAATATGGAAGAACAAAATCAAAGGGTCCATGAAGTATCTAATATGAGTTTTCCATGACATTGAATGAGTGATACCATTTAATACTTCAGAAATCACCTATATATTGGTAGAATATTATTAATTCCTAGATCCAAGTATATAAATGGGAAAAAGAAAAACAAAATTTAGTATTAAAACCCAAATAAAATTGAACATGATAGAAAAATAGTTAAACTTAATACTATATCACATTAGGATTCTTCAAAACTTGAAAATAATTTTTTTACATTGTAAACGAAATGAATGAAAGTCAACATAACTTTTCAAGAAAAAATGTATAAGAATCCATGAATTTTGAATGGATGAGGATGTACTATGAGGGAAGAATTCATACTAAGATGAAGAATATGACAAAATTTAAATGTCGAGATGATGCATTTGAATATCTGAACAACAAACTACTAGGTTGATGTAAAGATAAGAACCTAAAATTCAATAAGAATTAAAAAGACACCAATCAATAGAAATTTTAAAAATTGGACATATATATTTTCAATTTTTGGAAGTGGTTTTGGTTTGAAGTGATAATATCAATAATATTTTTAGTTTCTTCATATATATACGACTCTACATAACTTAAAATATAAAATTAAAATTAATGTTATAAGATTAAAAATAAGAAAATTTTGATATAAAGCCTAAAATAATTAGTATAACAATGTTTATAAAATTCATTCATCATCCCACTTGTGATTATCTAAAACATGAATATTAAAAAAATACATGTATTATACCCTTATTTTTTTGATGATGACACTGTGGTTATGAAACATTAACTGGAAAATAAAAACCAACACAGACATACAGATATATATATATATATACACACACACAAAAGAAAATATATTATCTTAAATGAAATATATTTTCAAATAATATTACATAGTATATTTTTTTGACTTATATATTGATAATTGATCATTGTTAGAGCTTTTCACTGGCCTATATTTTCATATATTGAATACCAAAACACGTATATATAATAAATATTTAGAATAAATAACTTATAAAAAACTATCAAACTTATAAATTTAAGAATTTTGTAAAATATTTTTGTACACATATTAATACACTATGTGAAAACCCAAAAATTCCATTTAAATTTATTTTTAATTTATTTTGGATTTTTACGAGTCTGTGAAAATTGACGGTGCGTAACTCCAAGGCTCAGTGTGACCGGAATGAATTTCTGAAAAAATTTTCATGTACGTTTAGTAAATGTGCGAGCGACATTTTTGATCTTTTGAAACAGTGCTCAGAATTGAAATCCGAGTGAACCGTTTAATCCGTAGCGCCGATATTTTCTTAAGGGAAGATTCAATTCAACTGCAGTAGGTCAAGAAAAAAGTTAGTTTTTGTGACTTTTAAAGAAATAATAAAATAACATAAATTGTTATTTTATTTTTTTTCTTTTTCCTACCACCTGTTGAGCGGTGGTGGCAGGGACCATGGAGGTGGCTAGACCTTTAATTACAGGGTTTTAATTTCACAGTTACACTTTGGTTTCATAATAACCCCTCACGTAATTAATGAGACAACTTAATTATGTCAATTAATGAGGCACATTAATTACATCAATTAATTAATATCATTAATTCATCATCGGGTTACACACCATTTCACCCCTCTATTTATATGGAGCATGGGTTTAGTTTTTGGCATGACTTCATCAAACGAGGAACCCCTAACGAAGTGACACCAAGACATCCAATGACGAAGAACAGAGGATTGACGACGCCCATTATAGGATCGATATGAAGGTTGACAGATGACGAACACCAATGACTGCGATATCCCCAACTAATCACGAGGTAGGGGTTGTCTTTTAATTCAAGATTTTCCCTCAATTCTAGTCCTCTCTATTAAATTTGTAGGAGGTTTTTGTGGGGGATTTGAATGTGGTTCATTATTATTGAAATGTGATGAATAATTACCTCCCTCGTGTTTTAACGCTAATGTGGAGGGCACATGCCAAACGAACAAGGATCAGACCCTCCACTAATTGTTCTTTTGTTGTTGCATTCTTCAAGGATGGTTTTCCCAATTCGACAGCAACACAAGACAGAAGGTCACATTGTTACAGTGGTAATCCGGGAGGCCCATAGGCAAAGAAGGAACCAAGAAAGGACAATCAGAGCACACCTGGTGGCTCGTGGAATCAACCATCAGTGCTGGAAGGAGGTGGCCCGCAGCAATCGGCCGTGGGCCGTGGGAAGGTGGCGCGCCATCGTATGCCATGGGGGCTGGCCCGAGACGGTTTCCCGGGAGAAGGGAGACGCCCATAGGTGGCACCAGCGGCAGGAGGGGGTGGTGTGTACCCCGCACCGTGCTGCGTCACGCTGGATGAAATGGCCCTGCATCCGTGGGGCCAGATGGGAGGAGCGGTCCTCCTTTAGGCGGACACAAGCCGAACAAATGATCCAGACATGCCCAATGGGCTAGACCCATCCAGTTGGTCGGGCCAGACCCACGACCTGGTGGTCTAGTGCGGGTAAGCTGAGCCCCACCCAGTGGGTCGGGTCAACCATAGCCCGGGCCCATGAACCAGTTGGGACGACCCTGACAGGACAGACCCAATGAACTGGGATAGCCCTTAATGGACCAGACCTGGGCGGGGTCTAGTAGACCCTAGGACCTACTGCGATGGGCCGGCCTAACCGAGTCAGACCGGGCCTAGACCCAACCAGCCCTTGAATAATGAAACACCCTTAACTGATGAACCAGGTGTCCATTTGACATGACATCAGTGGTGTTGGGACCCCTTTTGGGAAGTAATCCCTTTGGCATATTCCGGTGGGCACAACCAAGCCAGACCAAGGTGCAATCACCCCCGTTTCACAGAAAGGGGTGTAACTAACAGACTAAGCATCTGATCGACGCGCCGTCTATGGAATAAGGACCCTTGTGACAAGGAATTCAATTAGAGACACTCTATTTGAGTTTTGACGGAGTTTTACGAGTGACCTGGGCTGGATCAGACTTGAATCCAACCGGGATCTTTTTACAAAATGTAGCCATATCTCATAGACTGGGAGTCCGATCGACGCACCGTATGTCACGTTGGGACCCCTATGATGGGACGGTCCCTTGGGTAGGATTTTTGTGGGACTTATTACTAGTTAAAAAATAAAAAATTTATTGAGGTGCGAAGTCTTCCGGATGTCACACATGCTTCGTGTGGGAATCCAATGGTTGGATGTGACATGAGGAAGAAGACCGAAAAATGCGGGTCAGCATAAGAAACTCTAGAGCAGGATGATGTACATGTATGAATACTCATACCTACCTCTGCATCAACGAACAAGAAGGGTCAGCACCAATGGCCAATATCGGTCAGCACTGGTGAGTAATACGGGTCAGCAGCAGGGACCAATATGGTTCAACATATAATGACCAATATGGGTCCGCACTAGTGACCAATAAGGGTGAGCATCTAGCGACCAATACAGGTCAGCATACAATGATCTATATGGGTCAATAGTAGAGTTACTATGGATAGAATGATCTGGCTTTACGACTAGTCCTCCAACATTACACTCAGCTGGTTTGCATATCCTTCTACACGATGGATGAGACGAGTCCACAGTTCCCAGCGGTGGTGGAAGAGTATGAGGACATCATTATATAAGAATTCCCCAGACTACCTCATCATAGAGAGGTAGACTTAATCATTGATTTGTACCCAGGACCAACCCCGATATCTACATCCGCATATCAGATAGCCTCTGTGAAGCTCGGAGAGCTGAGTGTACTATTGGAAGACTTATAGGGGAAGGGGTTCGTAAGGACTAGTGTTTCTCCATGGGCATCCCTGGTGTTGTTTACCAAGAAGGAAGATATAATTTGGAGGCTATGCATGGACTTCCGACACCTAAACCTGATGACCATGAAGAAAAAGTATCATTTTCCAAGGATTGATGATTTGTTTGAACAATTTAATAGGGCGAAGTGGTTCTCAAAGATAGACCTCACATTGGGCTATCATCAGCTCATGGTACGGGACGAGGATGTGCTGAAGACAAACTTCAGATGTCGGTATGGCCATTATGAGTTCTGGGTGATGCTTATAAGCATGACCAATGCTCCAGTAGTGTTCATGTGGTTCATGAATATGATCTTCCAACCATACCTCGATCGCTTCATGGTGGTATTTATCGACAACATCTTGGTGTACTCACCATCTGTGAAAGAGCACGTTGTACACTTGAGGATAGTTGTGGACACAATCCAGGAGCACCAAATATATAGGAAGCTCTTGAAGTGTGTGTTCTGGATATGGAAGGTCAACTTCTTGAAACACGTCATCTCAAAGGCTGGAGTTGCAGTGGATCCAATGAATATCGAGAAAATATTTTCTTTGGAGCCACCCAAGAGTGTTACTGAGGTGCAGAGCATCCTTGGATTAGCTGGATACTTTCAGAGGTTCGTACCCGATTTATCCAATGTAGCAGCACCTAAGACTTCCTTGACTAAGAAGGAAGAAACCCTTCATACGGTCATAGATATTCCAGCCTAACATTCAATAGTTGAGGCAGAGCTTGACCGGTGCTCCCATATTGAGGTTTGCAGAGGAGGGAATTTACTTCGTTGTTTACTGTGATGAATTAGGGACAGGAATTGGTTGCGTCCTGATGTATTATGATATAATGATTGATTATGGATCATGATAGATGAGTCCTCATGAGAATAATTATGCGACTCATGACTTGGAGTTAGTAGCAGTAGTCTTCACACTAAATATGTGGTAACACTACTTAATGGGTGAGCGGTTCATTTTTTACTCAGACGACAAGAGTCTTAGATATATCTTCACATAGAAAGATCTAAATCTAATACAATGACATTGGATAGATTTCCTCTAGGACTATGGTTTTGAGATAGTCTACACTTGTGGGAAGTGGAACATATTGGCAGATGCACTTAACCGGAGATCGAGTTCATAGCTACTGAATGAGGCTTCAGAGCAGTTAGTCTCTCCTCAGATATCTTATGTGGATAGAGATGAGAAAGTCTACCTAAAGTCAATGGTAGTTTCCCCTCTATTTGTTCAGTGAGTCAGGGAGGCACAACTTGAAGACAAAAGCTGCGAGACTACATGTGCTCAGATATCCCCAGGCCATGCACCTGACAGATATTCTGAAGGTGGGAAGCATGCTATAATTTTCATAGGATGTACAATTTTACTAGTGGTGCTATGAGAGGAGGTGCAGAGGGAGTTCCATATATCCCCCTTGGCAGTACATTTTTGCATGATGAAGATGTATCTCCAATTTTAGTACTGGTTGATAGGGATAAAGAATGTTGTTGTGGAGTTTTCTTCTAGATTCCTCACCTTCTATCAAGTGAAGGTCGAGCACTAGGTACCAGCAGGCTTGACCCAACCCATTGAGATACCAGAGTGGATATGCTAAGGGACATCAATGGACTTCATGTTGAGGTTACCCCGTATGTACAGATGAAACGATACCATCTGGGTGATTGTTGACTGACTCACAAAGTCGGCCCATTTCCTCTCTATTTGAGATAAGGGTTTGGTAGAGGGCATGGGACGTCTCTACATTTAAGAGATCATGCGACTTTAAGGGGTTCCTTCGACGATATTCTCAGACCATGACACATGCTTCACATCCCGATTGTGAAGGGGATTGTAGGAAACTTTTGGAAATCATCTTCCCTTGAGCACAACTTTTCACCCGTAGACATATGGTAAAACTGAGCACACCATCCAAACCATAGAGGAAATGCTTCATCCAAGTGTCCTTTTTTTGTTGCATTTGAGAGGACTACCTACCCTTGGTGGAGTTCACGTATAACAAAATCTATCACTCCACAATTGGTATGACCTCTTTTGAGGTATTGTACGGATGACCTTGTAGATCACCCTTGTGCTGGATGGATCTAGGAGAGCCATCACTCATGGGCCCCGAGATGGTATAGGCTATCACTAAGAAGGTGAAGGTCATATATGGGAGATGAAGACTACACATAGATGACATAAGACTTATGTTGATAGGAGAAGGTGACCACTAGAGTTCCAAGAGTGTGATCAAGTATTCTTGCGAGTCTCCCCTCGACGGGGACTATGCCGATTTGGCCGAGGCAGAAAACTCTCACCAAGATTTATCAGACCGTTCCCTATTATTCGGAGGATTGGAAAGGTGGTGTACCACAGGGCACTGACAGTACAGTAGGAGAGGGTGAATAGTGTATTCCACATATCCCAGCTAAGGAGATACGTGCATGACCTATCTCACGTCATCGACCATGGAGAGATAACGATTAACGATGGGGTGACTTTTGCGAAATTCCCGCTGGAGATAGAGGATCGACATGAGGGGGTCCGTAGTGGGTGGTTGATTCCTCTGGTTCTAGTTCATTGGCCACACATGAATCTCTAAGAGGGAACATTGGAGCTAGTGGCTCATATGCGTGCCTAGTACCCCTCTTTGTTTGTGTAGACCTGTTTGGATTTTGGGGATGTAAAGCCCAATGGTGTGGATAATGTAAAGACCCAAAAATTCCATGTAATTTTTTTAAAATTATTTGGGGTTTTTACGTGTCTTTGAAAATTGACGACATAAAATTCTGAGTCTCGGTGTTCCCTGAATGAATTTATAATCTTTTTTTATGGTACGTTTACTAAACACACGATCGGAAATTTCTATCTTTTGAAATGGTGCTCGTAATTGAAATATGAGAGCACTGTTGATTCTGCAGTGTCAGGATTCACTTAAGGGAATATTCGCTTCAACAAAAGTAGTTCAGGAGAGAAAGTTAGTTTTTTCAACTTTTGAGGAAATAATAAAATAACACAAATTGTTATTTTATTTCCTTTTCTTTTTCATACCACCTGTTGAGCGGTGGTGGTGGGGACCAGAGGGGTGGTCAGAACTTTAATTATGGGGTGTTAATTTCATGGATACACTTTGGTTTTGTAACCACCCCTCGTCTAATTATTGAGACACATTAACTATATCAATTAATGAGACACATTTATTACATCAATTAATGAATATTATTAACTCCTCGGTGTGTTACACACCCTTTCACCCTACTATATATATGGAGCTTGGGTTTAATTTTTTGGCATGGATTTAGAAATAAAGAACCCATGACGAAGTGATGTCAGGAATTCCACTGATGGAGAATGGTGTATTGATGATTCCCATTGTAGGATCGATCAGAAGGTCGACAGATGATGAACGCCAACGACTACGATATCCCCAACAGATCACGAGGTAGGGGCTATCTTTTAATTCAAGATTTTACCTCGATTCTATTAATATCTATTGAATTTGTTGAAGGTTGTTGTAGGGTATTTCAATGGGGTTCATTATTATTTAAATGTGATGAATAATTACCTTCCTCTTGTTTTAATGCTAACGTGGATGGTGCAGGCCAAAAGGACAAGACCCAAACCGTCCACCACTTGTTTTTGTTGTGTTCTTTGGGGAAAGTTTTTCCAATTTTATGGAAATGTGATACATAAGGTCACGTTGTGATGGCGGTGATCTGCGAGGCACATAGGGGAAAACAACACCGAGAACGGACCACCGAAGCATGTCTGGTGGCCTGTGGAAACAACCACTGACGTGCCATGTTGGCAGGGGCTGAAGGAGGCACCCAAAAACCGTCTGCGGGGGATGGAAAGTGGGTACACCATTGCGCACCACAGGGGTCAGAGGAGGATAGCGCAATCTGGCCATGCAGGAGAAGGGTGGTGCCTACAGGCATCGTAGAAGGAGGGGGTGACACAGACCCCATGCCACACCGCATCACACCAGACGAAATGGCCCCGCATCCACGTGGCTAGCTGGGACGAGTGGTCTGCCTTTTGGCAGACCAGGTTGGATGTGGGCCGGGCCCACGATCTAGTGGGTATGACCCTTGGCCCAGTGGGACGGACCAGTCTAGCTGGCCGGGCCGGACCCGTGGCCCAACGAGCCAGCATGTGTGGGTCGATCCGCACCCGGTGGGTCAAGACAATCGCAACCCAGGCCCACGAACCAGTTGGGCCGACCCCACCAGGTTGGACCCAGGGAACCGGGGAAACCCTTAATGAGCCGAACCTGGGTGGGGTCAGGCAGACCCTAAGACACGTTGCGTCAGGTCGGCCTGACTGAGTCCAACCGGTCCCAGACCCAATCGACCCCCGAATAGAGAAATGCCCATAACTGATGAACCAAGTGTCCATTTGACACATCTTCAGTGGAGTTGGGACCCCTATGGGAAGCAGTCCCTTTGGCATATTCTGGTGGGATCGAATAAGCTAGGTCAGACTAAGGTGCGATCACTTTCATTTCATGGAAAGAGGTGTAACTAACAGACCAGACGACAAATCGATGCGCCGTATGTGGCATAAGGACCCTTGTGATAAGGAAGTCTATTGGAGACACTCTATGTTAGATTTGACATATTTTGACAAGCGACTTGGGCTAGATAAGACTTGAATCTAACTGGGCCATATTTAAAAAAGTGACCATATCTCACAGACGAGGCATCAGATCGATGTGCCGTCTATCATGTTGGGACCACTATGATGGGGCGGTCACATGGGTGTGACTTTTGTGGGACTTAGTGATGGTCGAAAAAGGATCGATGGCTTGAGGAGAAGAGTTTTCTGGATATCAGGTGTACTTCACGTGGGAATCCAGTGGCTATTTGGGAAATGACGAAGAAGGGTGACCAATGCGGGTCAGCATCAGAAACTATAAAGTAGGATGATATCATTATATGACTAATAATTCCTACCTCTACATCAATGAAAAAGTCGGGTCAGCACCAGTGACCAATACAGGTCAACACCAGTTACCAATAAAGGTAAGCACCAGCGACCAATATGGGTCAACATCTAGCAACCGATATGGGTCAGTACCAGTGACCAATACGGGTTAGCATCTAACGACCAATACAGGTCAGCATACAGTGACCTATCTGGGTCAATAGTAGAGTTACTATGGATAAGATGATCTCTATTTATGACTAGCCATCCCTATCCCAGTAACCTTGAAGTTATACCATTAGAGTAAACAATCTCTTTTTATTTTTTACTTCATGATTTAGATCGTGGTTTTCATATTACCTTTGTGATATTTCTTGTGATGTTTTCCTTTATGGATTACTGAAATACCTTTGGGGGTTTTGGGGTTCATTACTGGGTATTGCTATACTCACCCTTGCACAGGCTCCGCTCGCATGTGTGCGTCTGGTGCAGACACCTAACGCTCCAAGAAAGTCATTGGAGGTTGGGGAATTGGTGGAGCTTTGTGTGATGGGAGAAGTTGAGACCCTATTCTTCGACTTTAGACCTACAGCTACCACCCTACAGGTAGAGCTCTAGGGTAGATGCGACAATTGTTTACTTTACTTCAGTTTCCCTTTTTGAGTGTGTACAAATCTCTAAGGCAATGCCTTCCCTATTCAAGAAAATCCTTCAGGTTCTAGTCACCAACCCCTAACCTATAGAATGTGGGATTGGGGTAGTCACATCCGGGCCCCGTGGGACAGGTCATGGCACACTAAATTAAAGAAAGAAAAACCCTAAAAATCAAACAAAATATACCAAAAATATCATAAAATAATTTTTATAAATATTTGTTCATTAAATTCAATTAATTGAGGCATACTTGAAGCATATAAAACCTATATAGGAAATTAGAATAAAAAATTATGAGTAAAGATTGACTGTATAATTACTCATATTTTAAAATGAAATTAAAAGATACATACCTGATAGTTTAAAATTTATCTAAATAATAATCCTATAAAAACAAAATGAATATACCAAATTTAAGAATAAAAAAATGATTTTCAAATTACAAATTTTTTAAACATTAATTAAAAGAGACATACCTTAAAATTTAAATGGTTACCATAATTGAATAATATTTTGAAAATAAATATTGAATATGGTAAAGTTATTTACATTTATACAACTCGACATCATTGAAAATATATAATAACAATTAATGTTATAAGATGAAAAAACATAATGTGTTCATAAAAACATAAAGATAAAGTTACATTTTTAGAAAAATAGAATGAGAATAATTTCAAGTACGTATAAGTAAAATAATAAGTATGATTGGATTTATCAAAAAATCTATTTTGAAAAAGTCATTTAACAAAAATGTCTAAAAACTACTTATATGGGTTTTCTTGGAGTTTAGTGATACATCAATTATGTTGTGTATTATCTTGGATTCCGTGGTAATGAAGTCCTTTCTAATCCTTCACAGGTGGTGTTTTCTTATCCTTGAATCATTACATGTAGATTATTTGTTTGAAATATATTTCTAATGAATAAATCCATAAACCTTTATACAATGGATAAGAAACCTATAAAAACAAATAGTATATACCAACTTAAAGAACAAAATTATTTTCTAAATACACAATTTTGTAAATTTAATTAAAATATACATACCTGATAATTTGAATAACAATAATAATTAATAAATAGTAATAATTATCTGACATTAGGCATTACATAATATAGTTAATTCCACTATAATTCACTTATTACATTCCAAAATATGTTTTTTCTTAGAGTTTTAGAGAATTAGGTCTTAATGAAAACCAAAAAGCATACAAAGTGGATACTATGAAAATGGTATCAATTCCATTCATAGAACAAAAGTTTTTAATATATAATGAATTAATATCATTAAAAAAATCTTCACAACATTCATATTGGCATCTTTTTTCCTATCCATACTTAAAACCCTTTGATTTTTTTTAAAACAATGGATAAAGAAAAAAATCACAATAACAGATATAAAAATAAGGAAATAAACTGTTAGTCCATGAATAATTATAAAGGTAGGATATAATTTTCACAATGATATACTTCTCAACCTTAAAGTATCATATAATTACTTTTTGAAATCATGATATTTTCATAAAACATAGAAAACATAAATAAACCTTTTAGGTAACTTGGGGAAATAATTACTTAACATTGTAACCTTCAAGGATACTATATTATTTGAAACCCTCATATATACCATAAAATATAAGACTAAATACTACCTTATGATGTAACCCTCACGAAAAACTTATCATGTAACCCTCACAGCTACCTTATGGTGTAACCATCACATTTACACTTGGAATAACCTTTACAATCAACTTCCAACACAAACATCCCCAATGAATTATAGGTAGATATAGGTAACACAATTAATCATAAAAAATTACCTAGAAGTAGAAAATAATCATAAAATAAGAATAATTGAATCATAAAAACATTCTTTTTGAAGTCTTTCAAAAGATTTAAATTTAGAAGAGTATTTTTAAATAAAATTACCTCACTTGAGGTTCATCTTATGTAAAATGTGTTCGACACTCCTATATAATGTTTTAAAGACTATTATTAACATATTATAGAACTATATTAATATATTTAATACCTAACATGATATTTTTATAAAAATTTTCAACCCATTTATTAATAATAGTTCGTTATTTCTATTGATTCAGGTTCGTTCTTTTCATGGATTCCATGATCAGCATGTTATTGAATTTATTGTCGAATGAAAAAAAATCCAGAAGTGGAAAGGAATTTTATTAATATTTTTTCAAAATTTTAAATGATTCCACAAATAATTTTTTTCTAATAATAATATTATTAATTGGATAAAACATTAATGAAAATTATTTAACTTATTTTGGTGGTTTTTATGACAATTGTGAAGTTATATCATTTTATTTAATATCATGTTAATATATTGGTTACAAAAAATTATATAACTTGAAATCTGTATAGTAAAATATTATTTAACAATAATAATGGTTTTATGACTATCATATAAGGTGGTAAAAAAAATTAAAACACATCATCCATGATGATAGTAAATCGACACATCAGAGAGAGTATTTTCATTTTCTTAGAATAAGAGGATAAGAGGAGAGGTTTGATATTGGATCGTACATTAAAATAGTAAAATTATAGTATATTTAGGACACTAGATTTATCACATCACTTGGATCAGGGGATGTGAGTAGAGAATAATGGAGGAAATTAAATTGAAAAGAAAATAAAAGAAAATGAAAGATGATTTTACCCCTTGAATTCATCTCCTTGAGAACCTCTTTAATGAACTTGGTTTTAGACTTTTGGTGAGACTAGAAGGAATTAGACTTGGGGAAGAGTCTTGGTAAGGGAATTGAGATGAAATTAAACAACCCACAATGTTTTGAGGTGCGAGGATAATACATGGTGAGGGGTGATATTTATATAGGAGGAGAGGGGTGTTTTTTGAATATTTTATTCCTTAGTTTATTATTTTGGATAGAGAATTTGAATGCTTTAATAATTATTACTAAATATAATAAAATAATGAAGTAGAGTTTTATATTTTGGTCTTACTTCATATATACATCATCTATGAATCAATAATTAATGAACTTGTAATATTCCATAAATTACTATATTTCACTATTCACCAAAAATTCAACTATTTATTTTAAAATCCAAAAACTTCACCCAAAACAATTTTTTGATGTTTGGAATTGCAAAATGAACTCTAATTTATGAAAATAGATTTCTAAATATTATAAATTTAATTTCTAACTAAAATAATCATTTATTAAAAAAAGACCAATTTTAAAACTATAACTGATTTTTTCAACTCTCTGAAAAATTAATTAAGGTCTTATAAAATTATCATATAATAATAAGAAAAAAAAATATTAATTTATTAATATATTAAAAGAAGATAATTTTTATTTTAAATCATTATATTAATTATAAAATTTTAAATAAAAATTGAGGTGTTACAAAAATACAAACACTTAATTTATTATTTTCAAAATATTTGATTACATATTCCATGATATAAATATAACATATTTTAACTTATAGGATACATAAATTTTATTTATACAATCATATGTGATTTTACTAATCAATTATCATCAATTTCTTAATTTTTATAAATACCACTTATTTCACTAGACATTCATAATGAATTTAACTATTTAATTCTAGAATGAAAACAAATTATTTTATAAGTACCTGGTGCGTAACAATAGTTTTCAAAAAATCTATGAATATGGGTAAG
The DNA here is from genome assembly GCA_963277665.1 of Viscum album. Classification (NCBI taxonomy): domain Eukaryota; kingdom Viridiplantae; phylum Streptophyta; class Magnoliopsida; order Santalales; family Viscaceae; genus Viscum; species Viscum album. Next base: position 1,719,846,151 of record OY728132.1, read on the forward strand.
TAATTAATTTGTATAAAACTAAAAAAAATTGAAAATATAAAATAAAATTGATCTTTATAAGTTAAAAATTGAATATTTTTTATTTAAAACAAGAAATAATTAATATAACTAACCTTATCAAATTCTGTTGTTGAACCAGTTTTGATTATCTCATACATGAATATTAAAACATAATAACTACCTTCCAACATTATTTTTGATGATGACTCTATAGTTATAAAAAATATACTTGAAAATAAAAACTAATATATATATATATATATAAAACAAAATATTATCAAATATAAAATATATTTACCATTACTTCCACATATTGTATTGTATTTGAATGCTTTATTAGCAACAGATCTTTGTTAAAAATTTTCCATGACCTTAATTTTAATATATGTCAACAAAAAAACATTCATAAATAATAAGAATTAATAATAATGTACTTATAAAAAAGAATAAATCTTACTTTCCAAACTATTACAAAATTATTTATAAACACCACCTAATATAGAGAAAAACCAATATAATGTGAATTAATTTAGGTAGAATATGCCTAACATCCAATGACCTCTATAATATAAATATTTTATAATTAATGACATTATAATGAATATTAGTTTATAATTATCTTACTATTCTTACCCATCAAGGACTAGATAAAACCGACACATAATCTCTATATTTGACAATATCTCACATATATATGTAACTATAGCATATGTATTGACATATTACACAGCTATTGACCTGAATTCTGAATTTATAAAGACATTAACACAAGTAGTCACATTTTGAATAAGAACTTGTAAATACCTAATTAAATAAGTAATATAGTAAGTCACTTGAAATCATCATTATTTAAGGAAAGAAAACCTGAACCGTAATTTCAATTACATATAAAACAACTATATCAGAAGAACCTTGATCTCATATAAAATAACTAGATCCATGATATCTTTTTTGAATATTCTTAATGGAAAACCTCTTATACATATATCATATATCATACGAAGCTCATAAATATTATCTAAGGAAGAAGAATCGTGGGATAATATTTTTAGACCATTATAAATCTTATAAGAATATGAAGTTGTTAGTTCCTGAACATTTTACATATTTTTTACCAATTATTTTGATTTTAGATACTCCCATATGTATTAAATGTCAGAAATCATTGTAAGTAATTCTCAATAAAATGAAAATAATATTAAAAAGACAGATACCTCATATGTCAGATGATGAAGAATGCTAGCCGACTAATGTATAAAGTGACCCATACAACCTCTAACTATGGGGAACTACTTGGTAAGAAATGATAGTATACTAGTTAGATCAATAATATCATGAACTAATATTCTTTCTTGTACCAACTACATAGGATGGTGATGTACATAATCCCCAAAAATATGTACAACTCCATAGAATACAATACATACATGGGGATCTCCAACATACATCTCAAAGTATAAGGTCAGTTCCAAATGAAGAAGTGGAGGATCTGAGTAGGAAGTTGGGAAGGGTGTGGAAGTTCTACATGATATGTTTGTCTAATAAATTGTTCAAAACTAACATACACAACCATGGATTTTTTAAGTTATTAAACTCATCTTTTAAGGAATCAATTTCTAGGCATTTTGATTTCATACTTTTATGGAAACAAATTCTATTACCAACACTGGCCTCATATAATATAACAAGGCTGGGGTGTTCTAGATTTCTTAAAGAAGTATCTAGTATATTAATACTACCCTATAAGATAAAATTACCCTACATCTCTTTATGCTAAAGTTCATCCTAAAATGGAAAAAATAAAATGGTATATTAGTGTTGTTTATTTAAAAAATAAAAATATTCATAAACAATAAAAATTAATAGCTTACAATTTTATCATCCACTCCCATAGATTACTTTGTAAGATACTTTTCATTTTTTTATTTCTCACTCTTTTTTATTTTTCATTGCGTGCGGGGGGGGGGGGGGGGGAGATGGAGGACCGAACTAGAACTATTTTTAACAACTACTAGATTGAGATCTTAATGCATAAATATTTTCTACAAACATTTTCTCCACCAATAAATGATATCCTTCATATGATAAAGTATGAGGGTACACATTCTAAAACTAAATATCTATATGATATCTCTTGAAGTTATATTACATAAAAATAAACTAATAGGTTATTAGGTAATATATAATAAATTTTAAAATATGAAATAATTATCATACCATAAATGCTTTATCATGTCAGCTGGAGAAAAATGTCTTCCATGTATCTGCATCTAAAAACTTATACATGAGGCATGAGTTTTCAATCAGTAACTTTCAAAAAACATGTTTTCTTGAATTTTTTTAAAATATCTACATCAAAACACCATTAAAGACAGAAATATTTTTTAATTTATTCTGTTTCATCAAAATTTAATTTCATATTTAATTTAATAAATAAAATATTAGTCATTTAAAAAATATAAAATTCAAAAAATGAGATACAAATAAATAAATTTTAATATTTTACTATTATGGACATCCAAATATGCTCTTTCACCATCTTGTAAACACACATCCAATCAAGATATAAAATTTTAATCCCACAACAGCTCTGCAAGGTGATAGAACTGGTAAAGATTATTTAATTTGGGGCAATTGGGTTATTATTATATTCAAAATTAATATGTCTTTTCTAGTCTCCATGAACAGGTTATATTTTTGTTAAATTTGTAATTACATATATACCAACCCTAGAAATTTATTTCTCTATATAAGAAGGAGAATAGTCCATCATAGGAAGCACGTTAGTAGGCTTGCAATTGTATTTTATAAATTAGACATTTCATTCATTAAATAATAATATTACTGAATATTTAATAATATTAAAAAATATATATACCTCAAAAAATGTTCATATTCCTATGTGTTTTTCATTGAAATTGAAAAATGTAATGAAATTATATGTACCATCATATTATTAGAAAATTAAATATTTAAAAATAATGATAAAAAAATATGTAAGTAAAAAATATTATCACAAATGTGTAAGTTAATAAAATAATGATTTCATGATTCTTAAAAAAACATGGAAGTTAAAATATTAAATATAAACATTAATTATAAAAATGAAAGATTCATTTATATATTTAAATATCAGATTTATAAAAAAGTGTTTTTATATACATAAATTTAACCAAAATATAATGATGTACATTGGTTTTTTTCACTGAAAAACTGTTTTACCATAACTTTTGAATATAAAATTTAACAAAAAAATCATATAAATAATCAATATATATATATATATAATTAACCATCCAATAAATAAAAAAATATATTTTTTAAACATTTAAATTTCAAAAAATAATGAAAATATAAATATTTACCTTAATATTATGGAGAGTAATATAGTTTTTTCCTATATCCCTTCAGCATGATAATTTCGTACAAAATGGACTGAGTCTACATTATATTCATTTCAATCATCCAAAAATCATGTAATATATGATTAGGCCTCAAATAAATCAATAACATCATCATTATTTTCATCACCTAAATGAATTATTTTCCCTTTCAAAAAAATAGAAGACTAATCATTTAATGGATAAATAACCTAAAATATTTTCTTTACTTGTGTCGACATGATAAATGGTTCCTCTTTGCAACTAAATATTTTCAAATCAACCAGTGTAAAGCCATAATAATTATATTTGACTCCACTATTACTATCAACTTAATTATATTTAATCATCGTGACTCAAAATGAAGTATAATAAACTTCTCATATATCATTAAGAATTTTAAAATGATCTATTAATGCATAAATTAGGGTTTTATGTTTTTCACTCAAAAAATTCGTGCCTCAGCTATGGCCATTACCCCACTATTTTGAATGGTTATATTTTCATCCTGATTTTTTGTGTATAGAACATGTACTCATTAATATCAATACCCCACCATGTGATCACATTAAGAGATGGTCCCTCGGGAAACCAATTCAATGTTTCTGATATAGATATATCTCTAATGAATTTTTTTAAAACAATGAAACAAATGTCTTTTTATGCTCAATCATCAACCAATTTTCATTTATTTTCAATATCATACCTTTAATTCAGAAATATTTTATGATATATATGTTTGAACCTGTTATGTGTTTTTTAAAATGTTAAATGTTTATTCATCGCTTCTTCATATGGAATAGACATTACCTTTAATCCTCGAATACCTCTTCCTTCACTATCAATCATCATATGTTGAGATATAGGGATACCGATATGTTCCACTTCATAAAAAATATCAGTAAAGATCCCAATAAACTCTGCTAATAAAAATTTATGTACACTATAATCCTCTGGTCATTGAGGATTTTAAACATATCGCTTCAAAATTTTCACATAGCTTTCCAAAGGATTAATAAAAAGAAAATAAACAGACCCACATACTCTTATATCACACACCAGTTGAATCACAAGATGAAACATTATATCAAAACCATAGGTGGAAAATAAATTTCTAGTTGTAAAATTATAATATCATCTTAATTTACCAACATATCTAGTAAATTTAGATAAAAAACCTGTTATAAATGGACTTGAACAAATTACATAACCCTATTATAGTCATTATAACAGGGGTAAAAAATATACCACATAGTGTGAATGGTAGTATTTGTTACATTAATATATGAGATTCATGAGATTTAAAACCTATAAATTTACAATCCTTAAATGACACTAAATTCTTCACATTTTAAGAATATTCACTAGGTAGTCTAATACCATGCATACACTGAAACAAATTCTCCTCCTCACTCTTTCTTAATGTTTGACAAGACTGAGGTAAATATGTTATGTTTACATTAATAGATGGATCTAAATACAAACATATTTAAATGGATATCAAGTCCAATATAGCATACAATCTATCTTTTTTATTTCCTTTTATGTCTAAAAAAATTCCAATCAAACCATCATGTATGTTTTTCTCAACATGTATAATGTCAATGTTCTGTTTTATCAATAAAAATATCCAATAATGTAGTTAAAAAATGAAAGACTATTTCTTCAAATATTTTTTGATGACTAGAAATTACTTTCATTACAAATGTGAAATCAATATTTTTCAACCTATAGTAAAATTATTCAACTGAAAATAGTTGCGGGGGAAGATTAAATTTTTGTAAACTGATGTTTTTTTCAATCTATAATAAGGATGATCAATTTAAAAAATATTTGATTTTCCATGTAAACTGTCTTTCTTTCATTCTAAAATTGATAATATAAAGTCTATTCTTTATAAAAATGAAATGACTTATGTCCATAAACATTGTATCTAGATAAGTTTCCATATTCAATAAATTCAATTATTGTGAACACTATTATAACACCCAAAATAAAATACTCTTTATTGTACGTATCAAAAACTATAACAACAATATCCCATAGAAGTTTTAAATAAACAATCAATAGTGAGAGATACACATCAATATCGTTTCACAATTATTTTGGTCTAGAAATCATCAATCTCATCATAAAATATTTTTTATTCATACATTTCTATGGGGGAATGTTATAGACTACAAAAAACAATATGCCACGAACTATGTTGAAGACTGAGGCTACGATATAGATTCATTTCATTTGTGCACATTCCCATTATGAGATTTATAAATTCACTTCCAAAATCAATAAATGTTTTTTTCAAATATCTGCCACTATGGTGAATTAATAGAGTGATGTAAGTTACCATAAACAATGTTCTCATATTCATTCCATCTTAATTTGTTTTTCATTAATTGAATTTTAAAAAAGAGGATTCAAAGAAGGTATTATTAAAAGGTAAAACATTTATTTAGTAGGAGGTTTGATTATAGTATCTAATATTGAATAAGAGAATAATTATTAGAATAATTGGAATGAATAATTGGAAGGAATAATTGGAAGGTTCGAAATTGTTTTAGCAGGAGTTTTGATATTAGTACTAGATAATGAATAATATTTGAAGTTTTCAACCATATTATAGGATGATGTTCCACATTTCGAACATTTTGATAAATATTCATATTTCTTCCAATACAAAACATAATCATTAAAAAAACCATGTATATTTTTATATGTCAATACTATTGGGCATAATATTTTTCCCTCATGATTAGAATTTGGAAGCCCATTTCCTTATAGAATTAACTCTTTTAAAAGATCAAGAATATTAAAGACACTTTTATCACTTCACCCATTTATTTCATTGAAGTTAACTAATATATTAATTGTTGATAATAATATATAGTTAGTTCAACATGAGAAAAATGGTTTCTCAAACTCTCTATACAATCATTCAACAGCTGTTGTTTTTTCGATGGTTTCAAAACGTACAACATGAATTAATTCTTCAATATGATCCCTTGTCTCATTTAAATATTTTCAACAAAATTAGATATTAAATTTTATATTCTTTCAACCTGATATATCCAATGTGCATAATTTTGGCTAAAACCATTGAAAATGATTTCATACTTGATTTCTATAGAATTTAACTTTCTTATATTTAAACACATATTTCATGGATAGAAAATAAAATATTTTATTTGTAGATTTTGTTTTGTAAATTTCATGAAATCGTCAACTTCTTTTTTATATTCATCATATGCTCTTTGTAAATTTATCTAATTATGATCCATTAAATACCTAATATCATAATATAAAAATTGAATATATTAAATCATGTAAACATTCTAAAAAAAATAAAAAAGTTAAATTTAAAACATAAAAACATATAATCAAAAAAATAAATTATTCATAACCATTTTATCATAATAAAAAAAATATACATAACGAAAAAAACATATTATACATAATTTATCTTATAAAATAAAAAAAGTTATACACAGATTATGTTAAAAAAAGTATATATAATTTATCTTCAAAAATAAAAAATAACTTACAAATAATTATACATAGTTTATAAAATAGAAAACACATATAATAACTAACAAAAAATTATCATCAATCTTTTATCATAACAAAAAATTATCATAAATAGAATTTTTACACAATTTATCTTAAAAAAATTATCATATAAACAATTAAGAATAAAAAAATAAAATAGAAACAATTATGAGAAATATATCTTGAATTTTTGACAATTATAAAAAAATTAAACCAATAGTTATACAAAAATTACTTACAAAAAATTATCATGACAAGAAATTGTATGACAAATTATATGAAAAATTTTACAAAAAATCATAGTTAAATAACTTTCAAAAAATTATATAAATAGTTATGAAAAATATATTGTAAATAATTATTATAATAATAAATTATCATAAATTATAGTTACACCTTAAAACATATTATGGCTTGAAAAAAATTATGATAACAAACAACTATACATAATTTATTTTCCAAAAAAAACATAAAATTCTTATATCTCGATAAGAAAAATACCTATTTAATTCTGATAAAATAAATCAAATACCATTAAAATAGAGTTAATCATGCAAGATTGAAGAATAATGAGTGTAAAAAGAAGAAGAAAATAGCCAAAAAACCCTTGGACCGTGGTTGAGGGTAAACGAAAATATCTTGATATCGTGAAATAATAATAATAGATGAAAGATTCTATAAGTTCCCCGTCAGGATAATTTTATCACTAAGAGGGGGAGGTGGTGAATTAGTGATACCATTTCTTTATGTTTCCTTTCAATTGAGACAACCTTTTCCTCCAGTTAAACATTCAATTCCCTACTAAAAACAATTCAAACACACATCCACAAGATCACATGTATTTACAAGGTTCACAATTCAATATAAATAGCTAAATACTTGGTATGGTTTGGAGAAAATTAAATACCACACAATACACTAGAAAAAAAACACTTTGAATACAATGAGTAGGATATTACCTTTCACTCATGTATAAATTTGAAGACAATCCAAATGTACATGTGGACACTCTTATCAAAAATAGGGTAATACAATGTTTGTTTATCAACTCTTGTTACATGTGCATCTTTTCAAATTAAAAAATGTATTCAATTGATTTTTTTTCAATTTATTACCCAGAAGATGATAATAACTTCATGTATTTCATTATGTAAAACTCATTTTGATTTTCCTAGTCTGTTCTTCTCACTCCATCTCTCCATATACGATCTCACAATTAGATCTGACTACTACAATTTTCCAATCTTATTACCAAATATGATATATGTAGCTCTGTCAGAATATGATTGAGGGAATTCAGAACACTTCCTTAGTTCAAAAATCCCAATATAAAAATCCTTGATCTAATTAATTCAACCCGATACCATGATTATCTGAATACAATTGACAATCCGAATATGATAATCAACTCAATAAAATAGTCACTAAATATGATTATCATATGAATACAACATTGTGATATTGTCTCTTCTCTTTAACATCAATCCATCAAAAAAGTTTCAACACAAGTGAATAAATAAACTTATTCTTATCTTTAAAAAAATCAGAATTTCTCTCTCTTTTGGGCTGAACAGTACTTTAGGCATCAAAAAAGTACACCATACTTTTCACCTTTTATAGGCATCCCATGAATGTTTTGGTGGGAATCCAGAAATATTTCTTTCTCAATCAAATTCACCTAAATTTCAATTTCCCCCAAAATATCAAGTGAATTTTGTCTTCATCAATTGTTCTCAATGCTTCTTGAATATTTTACAATCTTTATCCCTTCAGACTTTCTTTTTCAATATCCTATCCAGATCCAATTTTTAAATCCCATTTTTCTGAATCTGAATTCTTCATTATGATTCTCTGTACCAATTGAATATATGAATGAATAAATTCTAGATCCATGTTTATAACACATTCATATCCTTTCTTTACCTCTTCTCTTGACCCACTTTATTGATAAATAAAGAAATTCAGACCCTTTCAAATGGTTGACTATATTGTTGATCACATTGTTTTCTCTTCATTTCATTCATTAGTCTGAAATAATTCCTCATCTGAATATGATTGCATTCTGAGAGCGATCCTATTCCTCTTTTTCTTCTGAATATGATACCACTTGTCAGCTTCATCGACTGTATCTTTTCATAATATTTATCTTGCATCATTACTTCCTTCAAGACTTTGAATACATATGAGTTTATCTTTAAAATCCTATGATTTTCCAAGGAATGTATTAAAACTTCCCTTTATTTCATCAACACTTTGCTTTATTTATCATTTCGAAACTGATTGTCCAGAATAAAATTTACCCGAATATGATCAATTTGAATAAATTCTCTATCACCCATCTTTCTTTCCATTTAGATCTGATCAATCCGTATATGATTTAAAACATCTATATCTTCTCTTCCACCGGGTTATGACTAATCTAGGTAATATTTACCTCATCTATTTCACTCCTTTCTTTATCAAGATTACATCATAAGTTTTCACAACTTACTTATGATTTATGTGAACTCTAAGATCAGTAAAGAATCATCACAATTTATTCATCGTAGTCATGAAAACATCGATCATGCAGAATCTGATTCTTTATCAACTGGATTAATAGTTAATCTGATGACAATTTACTTCTAGCATAATGCATTCAAAATATTATTGATCATTTCAATATATAATTAGTTCGAATATGATGATTTCTTGCAACCATATAATCCCAAATATGATGGACCTTCTAAGTCAAATTATATTAATTTGATGGTTAGTTTGAATTTCAGAAATATAAAGTGAGGTAATTTTCTCTTTTTTCTTAATCTTCTTTGACTACAAAAGACAATACCTGAATAAAATAACATTAATCATCATCTTAGTCCTAATAATATCTCTATTTTGATTTTTTTCAACCATGTTTGATAAATCAATAATCATTGTATCCTCAATAAATAGATTACATGTCAATAATTCGAAGCCTATGTGAGCTAACTCATTTTAGGAATCAAGAATCACTGAAAAAAACCATGTTATCCAAGTGTAGTGATTATGACACCCTTATTTATCATCCTCAACATTTATTTATCAGCTCTTATTCTTTCATGTAACACAAAAGAATTTTTTTCTACAACCACTCCAAGAAACAATTTGAATAGTTCGCTCCGAATACTATGCTGAATTCACAACTAACATAAAACTCTCTCTTTTTTACCTAAAATACTTTGATTTATGAAATAATTATCCCACATGAAAAAACAATACAATGAGAAGATGAGATAGGGGACATAAACACATACCTTAACCTCGATGAGAATGAGGCTGAAAACACATGTTCAACCTCAATTTAGTAATATATTCCTTCAATAAAGGTTTTTTCAAAATTTCAGTAACTTGTTTCGATATAGGGAAATAATCTAGTTTAAAATCATTATTATCAAAATGATCTTTGATGAAATGATATTTGATATCAATATTGTTTGAATGATAATGTTGAAATATATTTTCTGGTGATATTTATTGTAATTTTATTATCAAAACCCAAGAGCAAGGGTAACTTCCCTTCAACAAGTAATTCTTCTAATTGGGTTTGCATCCACATAAGTTGGGTAGTGGATTGAGTTTGAGAAACATACTCAGATTCAGTTGTACTGAGAGTTGCTGAATTTTGTTTATTTGAATTCCAACTAACATAATTATTTCCCATAATGAATACTCAACTGGATGTGTATCTTTTATTGTTAACATTTCTTTCCTAATCAACACCTGAATACCCAAAAAAATCAATACTATCTAAGCTGCCTTAACTAATTCTGAATTCCATTGTGCCTTTGATATATCTAAGAATTCATTTTCCAAAAAGTAAATGTGATTATTTTTGTGCACTCTAAAATCATTCACATAAGGTAACAACATAAACAACGCCGATTCTTGAGGAAATCAAATAAAATAAGCTTCCAATGAACATTTAAAATTATTTCTGATCAACTTCTTTTCCTTATCTGTATTTGGAAATCTTGGTTCCCTCAAAAATAGGTGTGGAAATATGTTTTGAATTTTCCCTTCTAAACCTCTTACGTTGTTCCTTATTATATTTTTCTTGAGAAAAAAAAAATGTATTTCTACTTTTTTTGGATTTTTAACCCAAGAATGTATTTTATTCCCCTAACATGGAAATTTCAAATAACATTTTCATCTCTTCAGCAATCTATAAAAACCTATTTCATCATTACCAACAAATATAATGTCATTAACATAAATAATTATAATTATGGAGTACTTCTAACTCTCTCTAGTGTAAATATTTCTATCCACTCTTCCTTTCTCAAAATTCAACTTCCTTAAGCATGTATCCAATTTTAAATACCATCCCCTCAGAGTTCGTTTTATCCTATAAAAACCATTTTTTAATCTAAAGACATAACTTTAATATTTACCAACAAAAAATCCACAAGGTTGTTTAATATAAAATCCCTCTTCAAGATCAACATTCAAGAATTCAGAATTAATATACATTTGAAATATCTTGTAGTCTCATTGTGAAATAATAATAAGAAATATTTTAATATTTTAAAGTCTTACCACTTTATCCTAGGTTTAGTCAAAACCTATCACTTCAATTTGTGAATACCCTTTTAACACCAATCATGATTTGTTTATTATCACTTCACCTTGTTCATTATACTTATTCTAGAAAACCCATTTTGTGCTAATAATGTTTCTGTTGTTAGGATTGGGATTGAGATCCCATGTATCATTCTTTTCAATATGATCCAACTCTTCATTCACATCCTGAACCCATTTCGGATACTCAAAAAGCTTTTTTCACATCATTTGGATAAAATTTAAATTAAAAATAATCTTGTGTAATAACATTTGTTGTTCTTATTATTTGAGATTTTTTTATATTAATCACCAATTTTATTATGAGCATCCATTTTCTTCATCATCCTAGGATGATATTTTTTAGTATTTTCCTCATTACTAGAAATGGTTGAGTATGATTCTTATTCTTGATTAGGAATAAACTTTTTCTGTATCCTTATCTGAATTTTTTTCTTCAACATTCTCAACTGTTTGTCCTTCCTAAATATGTTTTTCTTTCATTACTATTTCAATTACGTTCACATCAATAGAATCAACAATTATTTTTTGTTTCTTTCTTGAAACATATATATCCTCTTCATTCTAGATAATATCCATGAAATATTTGATCTTCACTTTTCTACTCAAACTTTCCATAGTTTCCCCTTTTCTTATTCATAATGTATAGACTTTAGAACACTTTAAATTTTTTCTAACTTGGTGTTTTGTACAAAATAATTAATATGGAGTCATATATGAATTTGGACTATAGAAAAAATGTTTTGAATATAAAAAACAGTACTCATGGTTGGCCTCCAAATGTAATGATAATGTTCATGCTCATAGAACATGGTCCTTCCCATTTCCACCAAATTTCTATTCTTTCTTTTAGAAACTCTATTTTGTTGAGGAGTGTATAGGGAACTATACTCATAAAAAATTACATGATTTTATAGATCACATTAAAATTATTTACTTTTATATTTACCACCATTGTATATTCTCAACTTCTTTAATGAATACTCACATTCTTTCTTTTTATTCCTTCTGAAACTTTGAAAAAAATTCAAATCTTCAAATTTGAGTTTCATACACCTAACACAAGTATTGTGATTAAAATAATCAATCAGTTTAATAAAGTAATTATCTAAATTTATTTATTGTTTTCTCAATGGATCACAAATATTAGATTAAATCATATCTAGGGGTCTTCTTTTAAAAATCTCTAGATTCTTATGCACAACATTTGTAGTCGTTCCTTTCTCACAAATAGTCCCACATTGACCACTTCTTCATGGAAAATAAAAAATTTATCGGACAAAGTTTCAACTATATAACTTGATAATGATTGTTTTCCCCATGTGTTTCATCCTTTTATGCCATAATTGTTTCCCATCCACCATAGTCATGTAATAAGTGTTTTGTATTTCACCAACCTGAAACCTGTTTCCTTTTGTATGTTGGCATCATGTAAAAATATTTCCATCTTCATCACTTTTCACCAAAAGCACATATTTTATAAACAAACTCTATTAACCTCATCATGTAATTGTTAATCACTTGTAAATTTGTGTTTCAACCCATCAAAATACAATTTTTTCTTGGATTTCATCTTTTCATTCCCAATGATGAAAGATCAGTCACCTTTTATTTTCAAGGATTAATCATTTCAAAAATCCATTTTCCCTTATTTTATGTCTTTAAATTTCTTCAAAAACATTAAATATCCTATCATAATAGAATAACAATAATAATCCAGAATCCAAGGTCATTTCCCTTTTTTTAATTTCAAAGCAGTTTCAATAATAAGATATTTCTCTTCTTTCTTTTCTTAATTCACATCCATATTTTGAGAACTATTAAGAAAAATTTTATATAACGGTAAAAAAATAATAAATCCTTTCAAAATGTGTCTAGGTTGGTCACATATTTCAAAAATAGTTTAAAAAAGTTGGAAAATATTTTCAATTTTTACTCTAACTTTCTCAGGTTTCTTGAAAACAACATTCTCGACTTCTTTTTTTAGAGAATTGACTCCCCCTTAACATCTTCCTTTCCTAACCAGTGGAATAATAGTAATGTTTTTGTTTAAATCAATTCATATTTGTTGTAATTTTGAATCACCAAAATATGAGCAATAAATATAGAAGGAGTATTTTCTTTTGAAACAACCATGTTGATTGGAAATGTGAATACCTTTCTCAGCCGCATTCTTCTCTTTACTTTTTGGGCCACCAACCTTTCTATTATCAATAAAAGTATTTATTTTGTTTTCATATTTATTGGAAATATAAGTATTGGAAACCTTTTTGGATTTATAATGTTTCAAAATATTATTGGACTCAAGGTTCTTTTAGACTTCAAAATTTCCAACTCTGCTAGTTTTGGTAATATACATGAAATTCCCAACTTTCTTCTTTTAAGAAGCTATTAAATATTTCTTCTATACCTTTAAAGGTAAATTTTATTGAACCTTATCAGGTTTTTTATTATGATAAATTTCAACAACAATAGTTATAGAGTTTTATGAAATATATACATTTCTTTTTATCTTTAGAATGTTTTTTTTGGACATGTTCCAACTCTTCTTCATTTTCTTTCATCTTCACCTCCAGACTCTCATCATGATTCTTTTCTTCATCAAGATATTTCTTCAAATCATCAATCTCTTTCAACAGGTTTAAATTCTCATCAGAAATACATTCTTGATTTATTATTAAATAACATTCATATTCCACCATTTTTTTTCATTCCAAGCATTCTAATATTTCTTAGACATTATTTCAAATATTCTTTAAAATTTTGTTCTATTCGAGTTTCTTCTTATTTAGAACTACTAATTCTGAATTCTTCATCGTTTAATATTGTAATAAAAGTATTTAAAATACCATACTCAAATGATTTTTTGGATTTAGCATTAATACATTATTATTCTTCTTTTTTAGGCAATAATTGTTTTCTTTTAGATTTGATGAAGTTTCTTTCTTTACCTATGGACTACATTTTTTATTTGTCTCCCTGTTTCTTCCACAATATTCTTGTATTTATTTCTTCTTCTTCAATATCATCTTATTTATTTATTTGTTGAAAATTAGCCACAACTTGACCAATTCCACCACATTTAAAACATTTCAAGGGAAGTATCCCTTCATATTTCCCTACATCTCTTTTGAAAATTTTGGAAAACAAGGATAAACTTTCATCAGAGTTTTTATATACCTCAATTTTTGAGTCAGATTCACGAGCTTCATCTTCAGTAAGAATCTTATTGGAATTTTCTTTCTTCACAACCTTGAATGAAATTTTTCTATAAACCTTCATTTTGTTTTTAATACATTTATCCACTATAAATTAATAAGTAATGAGAGTTCTATGAAAATCATCAAGAGATAATGTTTCAGGATCCTTGTCTTCCAATGAAAAAACATTTTCATAAAAACTTTTAGGAATAATTCTCAAAATATTTTCAATAATTGTAGAACAAAATATAACTTTTCACCAAGACATCATATAGTACTCACAATTTCATTTAATATGGTAAAGAAGTCCCCAACGGATTCATGCTAACCAATCATCGTGTATTCATACTTTAATCTATAGATTTTACGTTTTTCATTATTTAAATTTTTATTGCCTAGGATATGTTTTTTAATTTATACCATATACCTTTGGCTGTGGAAACTCCTTTTACCATTATAAATTTAATCTCAAAATGTGATGATAATATAACATCCTTGGCCATTCCATAATTCTCTAGATTCTTCTTATGAATAGATGTAAGAGGAACGTTAAAATCAATAAGAGAAAACCCATATGATGAAGCTTCAAGAAAATAATATCTAATAGACATACAATAAATAAACATTTTATCTTTTCATATATGATAATTCTTTGCACAGAATACAAAATTAACTTTAATATTTACACAATTCAACCTACCCTTTAATACCACTTGTAAGTGCATATTCAGGATAATTTTATCACTAAGAGGGGGAAGGGGTGAATCAGTTATACTATTTTTCTTTTATATTTCCTTATAATTTAAACAACCTTAATCTATTGTTAAAGATTCAATTATATACTAAAAAAAATTTAAACACATGTCCATTAGAACACACATATTTACAAGGTTCACTATTAAATACGAATAGCTATGTGCTTTGTATGGTTTCAAGAAAATACAATACCATAAATTCAATTAGAAAATAATCCTTGTATTAAAACAAGTAGGATATTCCCTTCTAATCATGTAGTACTTTAAAGAAAATAAAAAAGTAGGTGTGAACCCTATTAGAACAAATAGGGTAATAAAATGATTGTGTAACAACTCATGTTACATGTTCTTATTTTCAATTTCACTGATGTATTCAATTAAAAGAATTATTTTATTTCTTACCTAGTAGATGGTAAGAACTTCTTGGACTTTGTTAAGGAAAACTCAGTCTGATTTTCCCAGTTCATTATCCTCACTCCAATTATCTAGAATGAATCTCCCAATCTAATATGCCTACTCTAATCTTCAAATCTGATTTCCCAATATGATAGATGTAACTCTGTCTGAATATGATTGAGAAAATTCAAAACACTTCCTTACTCATTGAGGAAATCCCAATATGGAGATACTTGATCCAATTAATTTATCCTGATCTGATGATCATCTGAATATGATTGACAAGAAGAATATGATAATAAACAGAGTATAATAATAACTAAATATGATGATCATCTGAATGCAAATTTGTGATCTTTTCTCTTCTCTTTCAGTTTATTCTTTCAAAACATCTTCAACACAAGTTAATATAGTAACTTATTCTTCTCAATAGAAACAAGTCAGATCTTCTCTCTCTTCTTTGATGAATAGTACATCCATCATCAGAAAAGTACGATGTACTTTTCTCCTTTTATAGGTGACCGGTGAATATTTAAAAGGGGATCCCAAAATATTTCCGACTCAGTCAAATTCACCCAAATTTAAATCCCCCCTAAAATCTCATGTGTATTTTGTCTTTGTCAACTCTTATTGACGCATCTTTATTCTTATACAATCTTCATCCATTATTCATCCCTTCTTTTTTAATTTTTAGTCCGAATATGATTTATGAATATGATTTTCTCAATCTTTTTTCTTCATTACAATGCTCTGTACCGATTGAATATACGATTGATGAAATTCAAGATCCCCCTTCACAACACATCAATCTCTATTCTTCAGCTCTTCTCTTGAACCACTTGATTGACAAATAAAGTAATTCATTCTATTTAAATTTTCTGACTATATTATTGATCACATTCTTTTCTCTTCATTTCATTCATCAGTCTCAAACAATTACTCTTCTGAATAAGATTTCATCCTGAGATCGATCAACTACATCTTTTTCTTTCGAATGTGATACCACTTTTCATCTTTATCAACTTCATTTTTTCAAAATCTTCAACTTGAATGCTGACTTCCTTCATGACTTTTGAATACATTTGAGTTGAACTTCTGCATCCTCTGGTTTTCCAAGGAAATTATTATAACTTCAATTTCTTTTATTGACACATATCTTTCATTCTCTACTCAAAACTGATTGTCCAGAATATAATTTTCCTAAATATGATCAAGTTGAATATGATGTCAATCACCCATATTTCTTCCCATTTAGATCTGATCAATATAAATAAAATAAAAAACATCTATATCATCTCTTACACCTAGAAAATATTAATCTAAGTATGATTTAACTCGTATCTATCACAAAATTTTTATCAATATTTCATCATAAGTTTTCACAAATTACTTATGATTTATGAGAACTCCAAGATCAGAAAATCATCACCACATTTTATTCATTATAGTCATATAGACTCTGATTCTTCATCAAACAGATTCAAAGTGAATCTAATGACCATTTACTTCCAGAAAGATGCATTATCAACAAAATCCATTATTTCAATTAGAATTTAGTATGAATATGATGAGTTATTCCATCCAGATTCTCTAAAATATGATGGACCTTATTAATAATTGTGTGTTTGGTTCTCTGAATCAGATAGAAAATCCAAATATCTCTAAATACAACCTGAGGTGATTTTCCCTTTTTCATTAAACTTCGTTGAAAAAAATACAATACTATAATACAATAACTTTCCTCATCATCTTGGTCCTAATAGATTCAAGTGAAATAATCTTATAAGTGGATGAAATTATATGGTAAATGGTCGTCAATGGTTTTTGAAGCCATTGAGTGCCATTGTTGGTTGAGAGACAGTTGAGAGAGAGAGTTTCAAGTGAAATAAAATCAAAGATTTGTGTTTTCATTATATTTTTAATAAACATTAAACATTGATTTTCATGAAAACTAACATTAAAGAGTTATTTTAAATGAATTTTAACATTTTTTTAGAAAAAATGAAGTTAAATAATTAGAATTTAAAGTTTATTTTTTAATAATTGATTCTAAAAATTATTCCATATAACTTTTAATGTTTATATTTATTAAATATAATGTCAAAAATTATTTTTAATTAGTTTTAACAATTGTTTTTATGAAAAGTGATGTTAATACTTATACTGAAGACCTTTTAACATCAGTTTAAAAAAATTGATGTCAGGATACCAACACCAAAGCCTATATTTCTATTAGTGATAATACTAGGAAATGATCACTTATTTGAAGAGTAAGGTGTTTAAGGTATTACTCCACTTTAATTTTTTCTTATTTAATATTAAATTGTTATGATTTGTATTGAATTTTATTTTTAGTAATCCTTAGAGATAAATAAAAAACAGGGGTCCCATATAGTACACACACACTTTGGGGAAAACTACTATATTAGAGCTTGAGATAAAATAAGTATTTTTTATAAACAAATTAGTTGTTTAAGTGATAACACAACAAAAAAACCAAATCAAACCTATTGCACTATAAATTATATTACATGAGTCAAATAAAAGAAACATAATACCATAATGAATTCTATTACTATTTATATAATTTCTATTTGGTATTATTTAATTTTTCTCGTAAATATTTGAATGAATTATATAATTATAGATATATAAATTTATTTTTATTATGTTTGATTAAAATATTTATGATATTTTGGTTTTTGGGTAAAATTTTATCGATTTAGTTTATGTTTGGCCAATTTTGATAAATTTTATTTTTATGTTTTATTTCTTATGTTTGGATCATTTTAGTTTGGTCTTGTTTTATTCAATTCAAATTATTTGAATTTAGTGTTTATTTTTTAAGGATGGGTTTAAATAAGTATGTTTGGTCTCATTTAAGTAATTTTATTTTTTAGTTATGTTTTACTCAATTAAACTTAGTCTAAAACCCATGCTAAAATGAAATTCATTCTAAAATGAATCAAATATACATTATATAACTAAAACCGATCCAATAATAACCAATGAAAAAAACCATAAAATTAATTGGACTTGTTCAAACAAAATATAACAAAAAATATTTGAAACTAAATAAATATAACTTAATTGAATTAAATAGAATATTATAATGGCATGTAACTTAAAAAACCCATAATTATATGATTTATAACAAGGGTTTAACTTTATTATATTTGAAGGAACGTTTGGGTTTAGAGTTTTAGAGAAGTAGAATAAATTCTTACATATAAAAACATTATAATAAAAAATTTACACTTCCACTCAATATCCATTTTTCCACAAAACTAGATACATAAATTTAATCAGCCATTTTATTCAAAATATATTGTTTTATTTTTAGATGAATCATCATTACTAAAATATAGACCATTCTACAGTTTCTACTCATCCTTAGGTCCTCTGAAAATACATTAGAAAACATAGTATGAGAAAAAATTCATAATAAGGGGTATACAATTTGAGAAACACTTTACTATATTCTGTAAATCAGGGAAGCCCAAATTTTTTTCCCTATTTATATAATAAAATTATGCACAAATAATCATTACTTATTCAAAAAATCAATTTCACTTGATTTTTTCATTAAACATAATAAAATAAATATTTAAATAAAAATAATAATAATGAGGGTTTCTTATAAATCATATATAATCATGGAAACATTTTATTGAGAATCATACTATTCACCCATAAAATTGGTATAAACATTCCTTTAAACACAAACTAATTAGTTTACCTTATAAAATCATAAGACATACACACAAACTCATTTAAAAGCATGGATAAGTCATGTAGGTACCTTGGGAAATCATACAAATAACACTCTTCCAATAAATCTTACAAGCACTCTTACAAATGGAATAATCTACTCAGTTAATTACAATATATATTTTCAAAGAACAAAATCATTACCTAATGGAATGGAGAGATATATTGGGATCAACCATCACCACGAACAATGTAGAAGGACAAAAAAATTTATAAAACACATATAATATTTAATTTAAATCATAAAATTTTACAAATTACACAGTTTAACATATATGAAGAAACACTTTTTCGTCTCACATAAATTTCAGGAAACAAATCCTTTTTCTTAAAAAATCTTATAATTGAAATTCCCAAAAAATGGGAAATAAGATATTATTTGAAAAAAAAATTGAGAAATATTTTTAAATAATTATAGTCATGGTAGTGGGAAATTTTAATCATAATGGTTACATTTACAAAATATCTCATTTACACTTTTTTAAAATTTTTAAAAAACTATCTATTTGGAAAATATAAAAAAACACTTCTTAAAAAAATTGATAAATAAAGTCAAATATGGTTTAGAATGCCTTTTAAAATAAATTTATATATATTAATTACAGACTTGAAATAATTTAAATAGTAAATATATGGATGAAAAAGAGAATAAAAACATATAAACCCTTAAAATGAAGTTTTAAAGAAAAATTTCTGACCTTAAGTCCAAATCACCACGTATGTACTTTAATTAATGCATAACAAAATTATATTAATTATTTACCTAATTAATATCCTTTATATGTGTATCACTTATTATTATCCATTTTATTTTATTTAATACCATTTATTATATAGTTATTAAATCAGATAAGTTCATGTTGATTGTTTTGATGATGTTTAGTTCAAAATCACAAAAAATCCCCACTAGGTTTAAAATGGGCAAACCGTTTTTTTCTTAATATTAAAATATTATTAATTTCATATTTATAATTTTTATAAATTAAATTAAATTTTATAATAATTAATGAAAGGTGGACATGAGAAATTAATAATATCACTTTGGGGATGTGGTAGTCCACACATACACATAAACGACATTATCATTTTCTAATTAATTGACGGAGAAGAAGGTAAGTAATATATTTTATTTCAAAAATCATAATTATGTGATAAATATTATATTTATCCATTAAATATATCATAATAACTAGACTTCTGAGGTTGTGATGAAATAAATCACATATCTTCAAGGAAGTGGCAGTCCACACATACACACGAGCGATGTTTTCAATTCTGACAAGATTTAAAAGGAGATAAAAGATATTTTTACCATAATAATAATAAAAATTGAGTATATTTAATATAATTATGTTATTATTTTATTATGGTTAAATAATATTTTAAGGTGGAAGAATAATAAATAAAAATAAAACACTTGGTCAAGAATTTTTCCCATTCTCTAGTAAATCTACCTTGGATTACAACTTATGACATATTAAGAAGGTATTTTTGTGAGAAAAAACGAATAAGACATGTAGAAGGATTTTAAAAAGGTATTTGGGTAAGAATTTTAAAATATAAATATATTAATGTAGGTGAAGAACAGAGTATAGGGGGTTCCCTCTTATAAGAAAGGGGAGTGGAACTATTATAATATTTACATGTTTAAAAAAAATATAAAGTCTTATTCATGGTTAAATTAAAAAAAAAATAGATCCCATTTGAAAGAAAAGATGATGAGGGTTTAAATAATATAATAAAATAATATTTAGGATTATATTTTATGATCTCATTACTTTGTATTAACCTTAATTAACCCGTTTTTTCCTTTATCGGGGTGATAACTTTTTATCGTGGTTAATATACATTGTAAAAAAAATAAAACTAAAATAATTAATTAATTTGAACCTCATGATTTCAAATAATTAATATTTTTTATAAGATTAAATTTTTATAAGTGACTAAATATAATTTCAATATAAGAACACAAAATATAAGGAAAAATAGTTTCTTTCAAAAAATAATGTTTAATCATAAAAATAAATTTATTCAAAAATCAATAATAGTATTAATTAATTGGATTATTTTATCTAAATGGGACTAATTTTAATTTTAAAAAATCCAAATTATATCATAATTTCTAAATATATGAAATGAAATGTCAGTTCTTATAACAATTAGTATTTTCCCCTATTTATCCAAAAAGAATTTTTTTTTTGAAAAATCCAAACATTAAACCATAATATATGTTTGATATTATGATATAAAAATTAAATCCATTTTATAAAACTAAATTTTTAAAATTTATAAATTCAAATTTTAAATAAAACCATATAATACATGGAAAACTCTTTAGTTAGAATAAAATTATTTCACTTTTCTATTTAAGAAATAATTTAAAATTATTGAAATGAATGTAAATTCATATAATCTACTCATGAATATTATTAATAAATGAAATTGATTTATTATTAATTTTACCCGAGTTATCCCATTCTTTATTCAAAGAAATTTTATCCTCCCAATTTTATTTATCACTTAAACAAGTGGGGATATTTTTCCCTCATAGCCTTTTTTGGTTCCCATTTTGCTTCTTCCATCATATGGTTTTTACATAAAACCTTAACCAGGTGATTTTACTTTTTCTGTTACAACTTCTATCTATAATCTATAATCACTATTGGATTTTCCTCATAAAAAAAATTCTATACCAATTATACCATCTATGTACTCAAATCATGATATTCTTTAGGAGCGTATTTTCATAGAAATGAAAAATGATACACCTCATGAATATAAGATAAACTCAGTGGTAGATCTACTAGGTATGAATATCATCCCACCATTTCCAAAAAAAATTATAAACTAATAAAACATGGGTTTAACTTTCCATTTTTACCAAATAACATAACACCATTCCAAGGAAATTTTTTAAGAAATGTATGCCTACATACCTCAAATGAAAAATCATTACTCCTATTATATACATTACACTTTCTCTTACTTTGTGATTCCCTCATGGGCTAACAGATCATCTTTATTATATCAACCATTTTTTACCTGTTATTGTTCAAAAACATTCTTTCCCTGACTTCATCCTATCATGTTAAAGTCTAACTAAACTTTTTATATAATTCCTCAAAAGGTTCTATCGGTATACTAGAATGAAAAATATTATTATATGAAAATTACTCTAAAGAGATATTCTGAATCCAAATTCCCTTGTAATATTGGGAACAAACTCAACACATATTCTCAAAATTATAAATTGTTTACATATACTATCCATTATATTGAGGGTGAAATGTTATAAAAAATTTAATTCAATACCAAAACACCTTGGATGTCCTATATAAAAAATAATGGTAAATCAAAGATCATGATTTGATTCTATAGATAGAGGGACTCTATGTATCCAACTATCTCTTTAATGAAGATTCTAGAAACCTCATCCAAAGACATACCATCTTGAATAGGATGAAAATTAATTTATCTAATTAATCAATTAGAAATAACCTAGATCATATTATTACCTCAAAATTACTTTGGTAATCCCATCTCAAAATCCCTTGATGTATTATCTATTTTCTATTTAGATATTGGAAAACGATAATTCATACCCTTTAGTATTTTTCACCTAGCTCTAACGCATTTACAAGCCAGACATCTCATGGTAAAATTATTAATACCCTTATTCATTACTTCTTAACAATAATTTTACTAAAGTTATGTATACATCTTAGTACTACTATGATATATAAAAAAAGAACTATGAAATTGACATAACAATTACTTCTTCAATTAGTGATCACTTGGCACACAAAGCCTCTTTACAAACCCAAAACACCATCTTTTTTAATATTTAATTATAGAAACCTTACATTACTAATCAAATATATTATTTTTTTCAATCCTAAATATTCTTTCGGATCATTATTAATTTTTTATAACAAGTATGATTTCCCTAAAATATAAACTAAAAGAGAGAGAGAAGAAGATATAAAGTTTCTCTATATGTAATATTTAGTTCAACATTCATTAAATCATTAACTAAAGGATCATGTTTCAAATTTAATATAGAAAATGATGCATTATAATTTTTGCTAATGTATGAAAATACTTTTTTTCTTTATAAGGATAAAAGTAAATTATGGAATCATAATACATTATTATTTATAATCATCTCCTATACTTCATGTTAAACTATTTTTGAGTGAATATATACTATAAAATTTTATATTTTGGATATATTTAAAATTTTACATAATATAAAATATGTCTCATGGTTTTTAATGAAACAACTATTGAACCCAGTTCATGATCATGTGTAGGATAATTCTCTTCATTTATTTTCAATTAGAATGATGCATATGCAATTTAAAGATCATTTTACATCAAGACAAAACCAATTTCGTTCAAAAAAGCATCACTATAAATAAAATCTCATTATTTCTATATGGAAAGGGAAAAAAGGATAATTAATCAATATTTTTTTCAGTTATTGAAAACATTCATCATATTCCTTTATCTATATGAATTTAACTTATTTTTTAGTTAAAATTGATAGTTGGATAGATAACCGAGAAAAGTGTTCAACAAACCATTAGTAGAAACCCATTAATCTATGAAAACTTTGAATATAAGTGACATTTATATGTCTTGGACACTCTTCCATTGCCTTTGTTTTAGTAGGATCAGTTTTTATGCCACCTTTATAGATAATATGTTCATGGAGGGAAATAATTGTAACCAAAGTTCACATTTTATAAAATTTACATATAAAATTTCTTATTTTAATGTTTATAGAATAATCTTAAGATTTTTATCGTGTTCTATATAAATTTTATAAAAAACTAGAATGTCATAAGTAAACTTAACACTAATTTATCGAAATTATTATGGAAACAAATATTCATAAAATTCATGAATAAAATGGGTACATTAGTTAACACAAAGGGAATAACTAAAAACTGGTTATTCCCATACATAGTAAAAAACACAATCTTTGAAATTTCTTCCTCCTTCACTTTCATATAATGATATCTGGACCTAACATCAATCTTTGAAAAAAAAAATTCTTCCCAAAGCTGATCAAATAATTCATATATATGATACAATGGGTATGTATTCTTAAAAATAATGTTAATGAGTGATATATTATTAATAAAGACTTATTGAACCATCCTTATTTTAAAAAATAAAAATACGAGCATCCATAGGTTAAGTGTTAGGATAAATAAAACCATTTTTAATCAACTCAAGTAACTGCTTTTTCTATTATAATAACTATAATATAGCCATTTGATAGGGGTATTTTGGAAATGTATTAGCTTTTGAAACTAAGTCAATAGTGAATTGAACATCCTGATAAAGAAAAACACTTGGGAAATCATGTATAAATACATACATATATTCATGTACTACTGAAACATCACTAATCTTATCAACTTACCTCTTTTTAGTAACATGTCAAGATTTCATTCACTTCCATATTTAATTATTTTTATCATATTATTGATATGTTATCAACGGTATGAACTAATTATTATATAAAAATTTAAACATAAATTAGAAATTAAATATGAATTCCTTTGCTCTATAATCTGTCTTAGTGTAATAAATAAAAAACCAATCCATACCCAAATAAAATTAAACTAAAATATTGGAAATAAAATTTTTTAGAAAAAAATTCATATATAATCATTATTAGATTCCTATTAATATTTTTTCCTTTATTCTTACACCATTAGTTATTTATGAATTATATTTCTCCATTATTCAAGGTAATATTCCTATTTTACTAAAAAAATCTCCAGAAATAAAATAATTTTCACACCCCGAATCACACAATTATTTAGAATACTTTTAATAAACATGTACATTTATCTTTCACAAATTAATTTTATTCTCCGTTATTTTCCAAGATTTTTACAATTGATTTTTCTAAACTCTTCTACTTATGGTATTGATGATTCCAATCATTCATTCTTTTCTTTGTACATGAATCAACATAATAGCCCATCTTAATTCATTAAAAACATATAACTGCCTTCCAATCATACATTGTAAAAAAATTACAATGATTCTATTATTGGAAATCATGATCTAAATGTCCCATCATAGCACATCAATAGCACTTTACAGATTTCATAAGACACTCCCTATGATTATTTTTACCATAATTATCATAAGTGGTAAACTAA
The DNA here is from genome assembly GCA_963277665.1 of Viscum album. NCBI lineage: Eukaryota > Viridiplantae > Streptophyta > Magnoliopsida > Santalales > Viscaceae > Viscum > Viscum album. The sequence continues at coordinate 1,719,871,986 of OY728132.1, forward strand.
GACCACTTACCATCATAATCCTTTGAGAGAAGATTTATAATTTTTTTTTGTACTTCGACTCCATACAACCAACTCGTTGTTTTTAAATTCGTGATAGGATAAATCTCTTTGTAAAGTTGGTTTCAATCTTGAGTTAAACAAATTAAAATTTTCTATCATTGTTAAAAATGAAATTTGGTCCATACCTAACCATTATAGTAAAATTGTATTTATAGTTCGTAACATAGTCCCCCTTAATACTCTTTAGTTCCAAAAATTTTATTTCTATCCTAAAACGAGTAACCTTAGGAAAATACCTCTCAAGGGAAAAATCATTAAATACTGAACAATCCATGGAATCAATCTCATCTTTATCCTTAAAATTCATGATAAGACACTACCACTGATTATATTCACATTCAAAATGAAAATGGAAAGAATTGTGTTTTTTATGTTCAGAAAAACCCAAAACATAAAATATATTATATTGATAATTGATCTATTATTTATTACCACTGGTTTGATATTCCATAAAATGTTGGAGGGTGCGATTTCATGAAATTATTCACTATATACACGTTTCTTTTAAGAGATTTAGTTCACTATATGGAATGTGAACCATGATTAATATACTATTTCAATTGATTTAGCACTACTAAAAATTGTTTTATTCTAATTACGACAACTCAATGTTGTTGATTTTGAAGGATGTCATCCCATTGATTCCTTTCCACTTTACACACAGAATTTTTTCTGAAGAAAACCCATCTAAAATACAAATAGATTTGATGCTCAACATGGAATCCCTAAATGTCTCTACATAATAATATAATCTATATATAAACATACCTTAAATTTCTTATCCTAATAAAATTATAACTTATAAATTTATATAATCATTTCTTATAATACTATCTATGATAACCTATAACTTAAACAACCAACAGTTGCATGATTTAGGACAAGGGTTTAACTTTATAAAATATCACGGAAAATTTTAGTTTATATTTTTATAGAATTATGAAAAATTCCCACAAAAAAATTTGATACTTTCACAAAATATCTATTGGTTATAAAAATCTTAAGTTTAAACATTAGTTCTATTTAAAACACATTCACTTCTTTTAAGGTGAATCCTCATATTAGAAATATAAGCCTTTATGTAGTTTCCTCTCATCCCTAGGACTTGTGAAAATAAATTTGAAAACTAACGATGATAAAACAATATTAGTAAGGGATAAAAAAATAAATAAAATCATTAGTCTATGTTGAATGTCATGAATTCACATAAGAAATTTTTTCGATTTTTATATAACAAAATTTGAGCTCAAATAATCAGTAAATTATAATAAAATCAACTTCACTTCAAAAAAAAATTAATAAAGTATCTAAAAACAAATATTAAAGGAAAAATAATAATCATTTGTGTTTCTTATAAATCATGGTTACCCATGAAATGCTTTTCCTAAAAAACATACTTATTTTCATTTAAAAAGGAATAAAAATTCTTTTATACATAAACTCATTATCTTACATTACGAAATAAAAATAATTCTATGAAAACTCAATTATATGAATATAAAATTAATTCACATACCTTGGGAAATAATCTTCATATTACTCTTAAAATCAGTCATATAATAACTCTTACAAATGGAATAACATACTTGGTTAATTCCAATATATATTCCATAGAGAATAATTTCAGTATACAATGTAGTAAAGAAACAAATCGTGCTTAACCATCATCATGAATAATATAAAAGGACCATATAATAAACAAAAAACATAAATTTTTTCATTTAATCCATAACATATCTTAAATTATACTATTTAACACATATTAGGAAGCAGTTTTGCGGTTTATATAAAAATAAAGATAAAAATCCATTTTCTTTAAAAACAAATAAAATGAAATTTCTTAAAAGAATGGGAAATATGATATTATTTAAAAAAAGAGAAATTATTGATTTATATTCTTAAATAATAACATTATTGACAATGGGGAATTATTATCATTCTATATATGTTAAAAAATTATTGCTTTTAAACTTTTGTAAAAATAGAAAAAATAATTTGTCTGGAAAGAATTAAAAATAATTCATTTAAAAACTTATTAAATGGAGGAAAATATGATTTAAAGTTAATATGAAAATAAATATTATTATATTAATAACATACTTGAAACATTTTAACAAACATGGAAATATAATAAAAAGATAAGAAAAACTTTCTAATTTTAATTTTCTATTTAAAAATCCCTTACCTTGAGCCTGAATAACCACACATGGACTTCAATTCATATATAATAAACTTATATTAATTATTTAGTTTATTAAGATATTTTTTAGTTTTCTAATATATTATTATCCCTTATATTTCATTTATTACCACGTATTATATAGTTATTAAATCAGTTAAATTCATGTGAGATGTTATGAGAATGTTTGTTTCATAATAGAAAAATATTGTGTAGGTTGACCATGGTCAAACATGTCATTATTACATTATCTACATAATATTAATCATTAAATATTAATCCTTATTATAAATTAAATACAATTTTATATCCATTAATGAATGGTGGACACGGAAAATGAATCACATCGCTTCGTGGATGTTGTAGTCCACACACATGCATGCACAACATTATGATTTCCCAAATAATGAATGGGAAATAAGGTATGAAATATATTATCTTAAAAAAATATTAATTATACCCTATATAGAATATTTATTCATCAAATTTATCTTAATAACCATACTTGTGAGGTTGTGATGAAATAAAACATTTCTTTTTGGAGGTGGTTGTCCACATGTATGCATGAGTAATGTTTTCATTACCCAAATGATGGAAATGGACATGAAAATAGTTGTAACATAATAATAATAAAATTTAATAATTTTTAAGATACTATTTTTATTCATTAATAAATTTTAAAGATTATTTAAAATAGTTATAAGAAGAAATAAACTTGAAACACTCAGTTAAGAATTATACCTCTTCTTTGGAATCCCTCTATTTTAGTTTATCTTAAGCCTTATAAGGTTGTTATTTTGGTGAGACTTGTAGGATCAAAATAATGATGTAGATGCTTAAAATACAAGAGGGGGGGGGATTGTACACATTAAAAATTCCTTTGGAACCTTTAATGTTGGTTACAGATAACTATGTTTTCCATATACAAGGAAAGATCTACGTTTAACAAGGTTAAACTAAGCAGATTCACAACACCTCTAAGACAAATTGTAGGAATAGAACTGAGATTTACAATATAAGATTCTACCTTAAAGAGTATATAATCTAAACTTATCAGAGTAAAAGTTTAAGGAATTACAAGAAGGTACTTTCCTTACAATACAGTATGCATCAGCAAGACACGTAGTAAAACTACAAGTAAAAAGATATAAGTCTTTTAACCCAAAGAGAAGGGTATCCAACAACCTTGGATAAAGGTCCCTTGATTTATACTTTCAAGAAAGTCTGTCTTACCCACACTAGGGTAAGCCCTCGATACGAAGATCAGAATCTCTGTCTTTCTATCTCCGCAAGCCCTCAACTTCAAGGTAGTTGGAACCACTGTCTTCCTTATCAAGGAAGCCCTTGAACTTCAAGGTAGTCGGCACCTCTGTCTTCCTATCCTCGGAAGTCCTCGAATGTAATCACCAACATTCGGAGTTGCACGAAGCAATCTGAACGAGCAGTTTAGTATGCACAAAGCATGAAAAGCTTATCTCTCTAGAAATCACCTTAACAGCGTGTGGTTTCTAGATTGATCAACTTCTATCTAGTGTTGAGATATTTCAAATGAGATCCTCTTTATAGGCAAACTTCCAACGGTCGTCTCCCTCTTCCAACAATCAAACTTTCCATGAAATTCGGAGGGACCTGTACATGTGTAACTCAACCAATGGTTAATTAGAAACATAATAGATGACATCGTTTTATAACAAACCATGTATAACTGAATGCACGACATCATTTAAAATAAAGAATATGTAAGTAAAAAACTAATCAATATTTCGGAGTGTAAGAAAGTAAAAAGTTCGGAGTCTAACCAAAATAAAATTCTGAGTTTATCATAAGAAATGTTTGGATTCTGTTTTATAGGAATTTAGAGTCTGGTTTCACCGGAGACTGGAATATGAACTTCCAGAGTTCGGAGTTGAGCTACTTAAGAGTTTGGAGTCGAACTACTTAAGAGTTCAGAGTCGAACTACATAAGAGTTCGGAGTCGAACAACTTAAGAGTTCAGAGTCGAACTACTTAAGAGTTCGGCGTCGAACTACTTAAGAGTTCAGAGTCGAACTACTTAAGTGTTCGGAGTTGAACTACTTAAGAGTTCGGAGTAAAACTACTTAAGAGTTCAGAGTCGAACTACTTAAGAGTTCGGAGTCGAACTACTTAAGAGTTCAGAGTCGAACTACTTAAGAGTTCAGAGTCAAACTACTTAAGAGTTCGGAGTCCAGAATTCGGATTGGAACTTCAATATAGTTCACATCCAGAATTTGGATCCAAAAAATAGAATACTCCAATACTTGACAATATATGATTCCGGGATCTTGGTTAACAATTCGGGTTTTATACTTTAATAAAAAAAATATTTCTATGAATAAGAAACTCTATGTAATGATACATTTACTTAAAGAAGTAAATTTTCCTTATGGAGGTAAAACATAAATTTGCTTAAGTATAAGGAGCTTGTGATTTTAAAAACAAGAAGGAATGGAAAAGTCATAAGGAAAACCTTATTGACTCAACAATCTCCCCCTTTTTGGAAAGCACAAACAACCTTACGAAAAAAAATAAGGACTCTGAAAAATTTCGTTAGGCTTTTAAATTAAAACTTATCTCCCTTTGTTCATGGATGAAAATGAATACAACTAACTCCCCCTTACGCATTGAAACTATAAGGATTGTATTCGGACTTTCCGGAGTGGAGTTCACACTAACATCGTAATGAAAAACTTCTAAGTGAGAAACTCCCCCTTTCTTTAAGAATATTTTACATAGAAATTTTTCTTTCTCCTCCTTAGGAGTAGTTCTTTTTTCCTTCTCCCCATTTGTGATTTTCAAAAAGAATTGAAGGGAATGGAAAACAAAATATGGTACCTGAAACATTAGTACATGACAAGTTACAACCAACCAAATAATCATTTCATTAGAGTTAGAAAATTTTACAAAGAAAGAAAATTACAACAAAAGATCGGAGTGGGTTCATTTGTCTTCCTTTTCCTTCAGAATGAGTTTCTTTAACAAGGATTTGAGTTTCTTCAAGTCTCTTTGATCTTCCTCTCATTTCCTCTCCAAGGATTTTACCTTTTTTTCTTGAGATTTTAACGCCTCTGCCTAAGCCTCCAAGGATTCTTTCTACAACTTTATTATATCATCTTGATTTTCCATCTTCTGCTGAAACTCAATCAGAAAATCTCTTTCAGTTTTCCAATTTTGAGATACTGAGTTAATCTTCCCATTCAGATCCCTGACCTATTGATTCCGGGAATTTTACTCCTGGGTCAACTTCTCATAAATCTCATTAACCATTTTATCCTCCATTTCAAAAGCATTTTGAACTTCAGCCTGAAAATTATCAATGTGAACTAAATATTCATCAACTCTCTTAGAATAATTAGTTACCTTACTGCAGGACTTCCTATGCACATCATAATCGATATGAAAACTTTTCTGTTAAGCTTCCAACTTCACAAACTTATCCATAACCATGGATAAAGAATCCAATTTCTGATTCATAGTTTGTTTCAGCATATGGAATCTGGAATCTATTTTTGGAAAAATCGGAATGGTGTCCACCAACTTCCTCAGAGATTGAACCACAAAATCATGCCCATGATATGAAGATTCGGAATCAAAAAATTTTCTTGGAGACTGATCTTCTTCAACTTGCACCAACTTTCTTCCAGAGGTTCCACCAAGCTCTTTCTTCCTGATGACATATTTTATATGTGTCTCCATGAGAGTTTGCTTCCCCTTATCAGCTCTCGGAATATGTTCCTTATTAAGGGAGACTTCCTCGGATTCACATACTTGAACGATCAGGTCTTCATCTGGTTTTTGTTTTTCTTGTCCTTCCTCAAGAAAATTCCTTTTATAAGATTCTTCCTCATCATACAAGACATTCTCTTCTTCTTCTTCTTGCTGTTTCTTGATAGTTTCCTCATCTCCCTTTCCTGGTGTAACTAACTTTGTGGATTCATCCTTAGCTTTATAGTCCTGTACTTTCTTGATCAGGGTATCCAAATATTCACTTTTCTCTTCTTCTTCTTCTTACTCAACTTCTTCCTCTACTTCCTGAACTTCATCAGCAACTTCTTCCTTGGCCTCTTCAACTACTTCTTTACCCTTGTCCTTTTCCGGAGTGACATAGTTCTTGGCTGGAGTTTCTGGTAAAGAAGGTTCAACACCAAAATATTCCAGAACTAGAAGCATTTCGGAATCTAACTATGTATCTTTCAGCAAAAATCGCACCAATTCAGCTCCACACATTTTCTTTCTCATTTTTTTCCTTCACTTGTTTCTCTAGATCCTCATCGGCTTTTTCTTTTAAGGTTTTAGCCTCTGTAGGGTCCAATCCGAATTGTGGATCCCCTTCCTTTATCTTTTCTTTATCTTCCCTTTACTTGGCTGCCACTTCATCTGTATATGTTTTTTGCTTTTTCAGCTTGGGGGGAGCTGATTGGGTTACCTTATCCTGAGGAATTTCTTCATCATCAATGAATTCCTTAACCTTTCTCTTCCTCCTTTGCTTTTTGGATGGTTCCAGAGAGTGTGTTTCTTTTTGAGCTGCTTAAAACTCCTCCACAGATAGGGGGTAAAATTTTCCAGATTCACTGGAACCCATCTTCATCCTCTTGAGGGTATCATCACTGACTAGAATAAGCTTGCAATTCCAGATCATTGATTTGCAGGCAACCTTGAAGGATTCTAAATACCGAACTATCAACTTAGATAGTAAGGCAGAAAACATGATAATCTGAGCTCTAAAATTGCCTTCTTTGATATTCGTGATTGTAACTAAGATATGCCTCATTAGATATATCTTTCTTAGATTTACCAAAAAAATTTAAGACATAGATATCACTCTTCTTCAGATTGTCTTTATCACCTATTCTTGGAACCAGAAAGCCTTGCACCCAAAGCTGAAGAATTCTATTTTTCAGAGTGAGATGAGAAATATTGATAGTTGAATCATCCTTAAGCCCAACACACTTCAGTGCCTTCTCCTGGTTGAAACTACCTTGCACATCGGGAAGTTTTTGTGAGCATAATTCAGCTTCTCCTTAATATGACAAACCAACCAAGCTCACGACCTTGGTGTAGGAAATCTTATAATTCTTCCCATAGGACTTGAAATAAAATCACTCTCTGCCATATTCCATTAGGAAGGAAACATACTCATAGAACTCGGTCAGCAAATCAGTATAAACCGGATCCTGTTTATTTGACTTTTCTACGCAGACATCTTCCCATCCATTCAGTTTTATATTCTTGGAAATAAGGGAATCAATCTTATAGAAATCTGGATGACCTAACCTTTCCCTAGAAACTAACCACTTAGATATTGGTTTCATAGTCGACATATCTTGAGATATTGCTTCAACAAAAATTCAGAGTGAAGAAAACTGAAATATTCGGATCAGTTTTGCAATGTTTGGAACCAGCCTTAAGAAGAGCAACATGGATTTGAGACGCAAAGGATTGAAAAACCGATGTGGGACAAGTCTCGAGGTCCCCTTTATATAGGAAATGTAAGTGACCGTTTGTCTTCCAAAAAATCCATCTAACGGTTGAAAAAGATTTGATCTTATCTGACGGTTGAGAACAATACTTCAAGAAAAACATGACTTTGGTCTTTTGAGTTTTTTAAAGAAAACATTCGGATTTGAAGAAAACTAGAATCTGATCTTTTAAAAATATAGGAAAATACCAGCAAGAAAAATATGATTACGAAACTATAAGTAAGGAAATCATAGCTTTCAGATTGGCTAGAAACATTGTTCGTAATTGGTAATATTTTTCTTGAAGAAATAAATTTAAAAACAAACTCATTACGAAAGTTCCAGTACGAGAATCTCGTTACGAAAACTCTAGTCCGAAAATCTCTATTCCGGAAGTTCTAGTACGAAGAAAAACTCCATTCTAGAAGTTCTTGTTCCGATAATTTCAATCCTGAAAAATTTCAGTTCCGAAAATTCCCATTTCCGAAATTTTTGTTTCAGAAATTTCCATTCTGAAAACTTCAATTCTGAAAAGTTTGAAAAAAAACTACGAAAACATTTAGTTTTTTTAATAAAAAATGAATTACGAAAATATTTTAGTTACACTAACCATCAAATGTACTCTCTCTATGAGAAGGAATTTATTACTGTTAGGAGAATTTTTCAACAAGAAGTTAATGAAGAATGATTACCTTATGGTTATCATTCCTAAATTTTGTTTAATGTATTAGAATCTATCAGAGGGTAACGATTTTTTGAAAATATCAGCAAGTTGATCTTGCGTTCCGATAAACTGAAGAACAATATCTCCCTTAAGTGCGTGATCCCTAAGAAAGTGATGCCTAATATCTATATGGTTTTCATGAGAGTGATGTGCAGGGTTCTTACTTAGGGAAATGGAACTTGTGTTATCACACAAAATTTGAGTCTTAGTAAAACTCAGGCCATAGTCTGTGAGTGTGTGTTGCATCCACAACACTTGGGCACAACAACTTCCAGCTAATACATATTCAGCTTCAGCAGTGGAAAGTGCTACAAAATGTTTCTTCTTGAAGGACCAAGAAACTAATGAATCTCCTAAGAAATGAAAAGTTCTGGATGTACTCTTTCTATCCATTCTACATCCACCAAAGTCAGCATCAGAGAAGCTTTTTAGAACAAAATCATTTCTAGAAGTATAAAATAATCCTAGATCCATGGTTCCTTTAAGGTAGAAAAAAATTCTTTTTACTGAATTTAAGTGAGACTCCTTAGGATTGGATTGACATCTTGCACATAAGTATACTGAGAACATTAAGTCTAGTCGACTAGCTGTTAAGTAAAGTAAACATCCTATCATACCTCTAAAAGATGTTTGATCTACTAGTTTTCCAGCTTCATCAAGATCTAAAGAATTTGAGGTACCAATGGGAGTACTTATACTTTTAGTATTGTCATAACCAAACTTTTTGATAAGATCTTTAATATAATTATGTTGAGATATATAGATTCCTTCTCGTTTTTGAGAAATTTGAAAGCCATAAAAAACATTTAACTCACCCATCATACTCATTTCAAACTCATATTTCAATAGACTTGCAAAAGAGTCAGTTAAAGATTGCTGAGTTGAACCAAATATGATGTCATCAACATAAATTTGAACAATCAAAACATTTTTCTTATCTTTCCTTATAAAAAGGGTTGGATTTCCATTTCCCTTAACATGGTTATTTTGAAGCAAAAATCCTGTGAGTCTATCATACCAGGATGGTGGGGCTTGTTTAAGACCATACAAAGCTTTGGTAAGTCTAAAAACATGATCTGGATGTTTTGTGTCTTCAAATCCAGGAGGTTGTTCAACAAAAACTTCCTCTTGAACATAACTGTTAAGAAAATCACATTTCACATCCATTTGAAAAAGTTTAAAATTAAAGAATGCTGCAAAGGCAAGTAGAATACGAAGAGATTTAAGTCTAGCTACTGGAGCATAGGTTTCTTTATAGTATATTCCCTCTTACTGATTATAGACTTTAGCAACGAGTCTAGATTTATTTCTTACTATGACTCCATTTTCATCACACTTGTTTTCGAAGAACCACTTTACTCCAATAACAGATGTTTCCTTAGGTCTTTCAACCAAAGTCCAGACTTTGTTCCTTTCAAATTCATTTAGTTCATCTTGCATGGATTTAATCCAATCATCATCACCTAATGCTTCATCAGTGCCTTTTTGGTTCTAATTGGGAATGAAATTCTAGATGTTCTACTTCATTTCTCAAGGAACTCTTAGTCCTTATAGGTTGATTTACATCACCAATGATGCTATCATTGGGATGATTCTTAAGAAACACCTGATTTGGGTTTTGTAAAACCTTTTCATCAACGTAGGGTAGAATGTCTTTTGGGGTTAATGTTTCAGAATTATCTTCTTGAAAATTTTATTTATTAGAAGGTTCTTCTATCAAAGGATGACAATAAGTTTTTGAAAATACATCTGAGGATGTGGGTTCGGGTGGTTTAAAAACAAAAGGATCTGACTCTTCAAATTTTACATGCACTGTTTCTTCAATAGTACAAGTATTTTTATTGAAAGCTCTATATGCCTTAGAAGTTGTGGAGTAGCCTAAGAAAATTCCTTCATCAGATTTCCATGAAAATTTATATAGATTATATTTAGTATTCAGAGTGAATACTTTGCAACCAAAAACCTTGAAGTTGGAATGTCTTGGTTTTCTATCATTCTATAATTCATAAGGAGATTTATTAAGAAAAGGTCTAATCAAAACTTGATTTATAGTATAGAAAGTAGTACTTACAGATTCTGCCCAGAAATTTCTAGAATAGAATATTCACTCAACATGGTTCTATTTATCTCTTGAAGAGTTCTATTTCTTCTTTCAACTACATCATTCTGTTGAGGAGTTCTTGGTGCTGAAAAATTGTGAGTAATACTTTTTTTACTACAAAAAGTTTCAAAATCATAATTTTGAAATTCTCCTCCAGGATCACTATGAATAGTTTTCAGTGGAAGGTTTTTCTCATTTTTATCTTGTTCTATAAAACTTTTGAAATAAGAAAAAGCTTTAGACTTCTTTTCTAGAAAATAAACCCAAGTATATCTAGTGTAATCATCAACTAAAACAAAACACATAGTATTTCCCTCCAATGCTTCGGGTTTGTGTTGGACCAAAAAGATCCATGTGCACTAACTGTAATGCATCGGTTGTCGAGACTTCACCGATTTATTTAAAACTAGATTTATGTTGATTTCCATATTGACAAGGATCAAAAACTTTAGAAGAGTCAAATCTAAGCTCCAGTAGATCCTTAACTAGATTCTTCATAGAGAGTTTACATGAGTTCCTAAGGTTAAAGTGACCTAGTCTTCTATTCCATAACTAGGAATGATCTTCCATTGCACTTAGGCAAGGTAGGTCTTGACTCCTGAGATCTTCTAAGTACAAATTGTAAACATTCTCTGGCCTATTGGCTGAGAGAATAAATTATTACTTGGAATTGTGTACTGAGCACTTATCATTCCTAAAATTCACAAGGTAACCATCATCACATAACTGACTTATGCTAATGAGGTTGTGCTTAAGACCCTTAACAAATAAAACATTTGAAATCAAAGTTTTACCTAGAAGAACAATATTTCCAATACCAACAATTTCTCCTTGGGCATTATCTTCAAATGTTACCTTTCCTGCTTTTGTTTTGATAATATTCTCAAAATAGCATTTGTTACAAGTCATGTGCTGGGAACATCCACTATCCATGTACCATGTATTGTTGTTGGTACTTCCTCTATTTTACTAAAAATAAGATAGAAATTAGACTTTCGGAGTCAAAACATGCTTGGATCCGAGATTTCCAGACAACAAAATTTTAGAAACCCACATCTTCTTTGAAAAATATGCCTTATGAAAACCTAAAGATTGGGTTTTATTTAAAGAGAAGTTCTTTGCCCAGTGACCACCACATTGAGACTTAGTACAAAATGGGGCACTTTGTGGAACAAAATAATTTTTACTAAAAATTGGTTTTGCATGGGTATAACCAAATCCGGATCTGTTTCTCAAAGGTCGTATTTGAGAATACATTTTATCGAAATTTTCCTTACCATGGGTAAAGTTTGATAAAAACTTCTTTAAGGAAAATATTTCATACATGAGTTTTATAACCAAGTTTTTATCTTTAAAATAATTATATTTAGAACTAGATCTAGGCTCGAAGATACTTTTCTTAGAAAGTACTTTTTCTAACTCTTTAGAAAGTTTGTTCTTTTTAGAACATACTTCTTCAAGATTTTTTGTAATATTTAAAAAATCAGCATTTTTCCTATCAAGATATTTAGAAAGATTTGATATTTCTTTTTTAAGAATAGAATTCCTAGAGTTTTCCTTATCATGTTTTTTGATTAAGTTTTGAATTATCAATTTCAAGAAGTTCAACAAACCTAGAAACTTCTTCATAGGCAGGTAAAGTATTTTCTTCATCAGAAGAGGATTCTTCATCAGAAGAGTTATAATATTCTATATCATTAGAATTTAAAGAAACTTTGGTCAATGATTAAAAATTTCATACCTTATCCATAAAACTATGATTGTTAACGGCTAATATAGCTATAAGACCAAGATTCTTCTGTCCTGAAGATTCATAATCAGAAGATTCATTTGTAGAGTCACCACCACTGGCACTCTAGGTGTCATTTTCTTTAAAGACTTTCTTATCTTTGGTTTTGTAGTACTTCTTTCTGCTCCTTTCAGAATACCTTTCTTTCCTTTCTTTCTTTTTGAGCAAAGGGCAGTCCGGTCTAATATGTCCATCTCTCTTGCATTCATAACAAGTAACGTCTCCATATTTCCTATATTTCCTTTCCTTTTTATTATACTTAGACTGGAAATTTCTCTGGCCAGCTGTCTTGCTCATCCTTCGAGAAAGATTTGCTAACTCATTTTCTGATATTTCACTTTCACTAGAATCTGATTGAATAGCCATCTTCTTAGACTTGGATCTGGTTACTCTCTCTGGATTATTAGCTTTCATATGATTTGATGTTGTTGTAAAAGCAACAGTACCATTCCCATTCTTCTTTTTGATGTTGTCAGCATCTCTCTTCATTCATATTTCATGTTGGAGAAGAGTTCAAAATAACTCATCAAGAGAAATTTGAGTGACTTTCATATCCTCATCTATAGTTGTTCTCTTTGATTCCCACTCATTGGGCATAATATCAATTATCTTATCCAAAAGAGCTTCATCATCTAAACCTTTTTCTCCCATAGACAGTAAGTTATTGACTATAGTCATAAATCTCTGTTGAATTTTACATATTGGTTCACCATACGGAAAATTGAATCCATGGTATTCAGCTCTAAGCATAGCTCTCCTAGTCTCAATTACTTTAGAAGTTTCAAAGTGTGTAACCTCTAACTTCTTCCAGATACAATTAGCTTCTTCATAAGAATAAATTTGGCTATATATATTTATAGTCATTGAACAATGTAAAGTATTGTGTACCTTATAATTGAGGTGATACTCTTTCTTTTCCTGGTTAGTGAAATCTCTAACTTCCTTCTCCGGAATTTTATAATCACCAGTAAGCATAACGAAGTTGTCCACTCCAGTATTGATAACAAAAGTCTTCATTTGATCTCTCCTGTACTCATAGTCATTACCATCAAAGATTGGTGGTTTTGTAGGATTTAGATTCTAAATAGAACCAATATTGACTCCTACCATTCTAATAAAAACTTGGCAACCAAACTAGTTAGTAGAAAAAGTTCGTAACAACAACATTCGGAATGATAATGTTCAGAATGATAATGTTCAGAATGACAAAGTTCGGAATGACAAATTTTGGAATGACAAAGTTCGGAATGACAAAGTTCGGAATGACAAACTTATATATGCATATAAGTATTTCAGAAACCTCCTCTGATACCAATTGTAGGATCAAAATAATGATGTAGATGCTCAAAATACAAGAGGGGGGGGGGGGTGAATTGTACACTTTAAAAATTCCTTTGGAACCTTTAAAGTTGTTTAAATATAACTATGTTTTCCTTAGACAAGGAAAGATATAAGTTTAACAAGGTTAAAATAAGCAGATTCACAACATTTGTAAGAAAAATTGTAGGATTGGAACTGAGATATACAATATAAGATTCTACCTTAAAGCGTATAGAATCTAGAATTATCAGAGTACAAGTGTAAGAAATTACAAGAAGGTACTTTCCTTACAATACAATATGTAGCGGAAAGACAAGTAGTAAAACTACAAGTAACAAGATATAAGTCTTTTAACCCAAAGATAAGGGTATCCAACAACCTTGGATAAAGGTCCCTTGATTTATACTTTCAAGCAAGTCTGTCTTACCCACACTAGGGTAAGCCCTCGATACGAAGATCAGAATATCTGTCTTTCTATCCCCGAAAGCCCTCAACTTCAAGGTATTTGGAACCTCTGTCTTCCATAGCAAGGAAGCCCTAGAAATTCAAGGTAGTCGGCACCTCTGTCTTCTTACCCCTGGAAGTCCTCGAATATAATCACTAACATTCAGAGTCGCACGAAGCAATCTGAACGAGCAGTTCAGTACGTACAAAGCATGAAAATCTTCTCTCTCTAGAAATCAACTTAACAGCGTGTGGTTTCTAGATTGATCAACTTCTTTCTTGTGTTGAGCTCTTTCAAATGAGCTCCTATTTATAGGCAAACATCCAACGGTTTTCTCCCTCTTCCAATGGTCAAACTTTCCATGAAATTCGGAGGGACCTGTACACGTGTAACTCAACCAACGGTTAATTAGAAACGGAATAGACGACATCATTTTATAAAAAACTATGTATAACTGAATGCACAACGTCATTTTGAAATGAAGCATATGTAAGTAAAAAACTAATCAATATTTCGGAGTGTAAGCAAGTCAAAAGTTCAGAGTCTAACCAAAATAAAATTCGGAGTCTATCATAAGAAATGTTCGGCTTTTGGTTTATAGGAATTTGGAGTCTGGTTTCATCAGATATTGGAATCTAAACTTGTAGAGTTCAGAGTCGAGCTACTTAAGAGTTCAGAGTCGAACTACTTAAGAGTTTAGAGTCGAACTACTTAAGAGTTTGGAGTCGAACTACTTAAGATTTCGGAGTCGAACTACTTAAGAGTTCGGAGTCGAACAACTTAAGAGTTCGGAGTCGAACTACTTAAGAGTTCGGAGTCGAACTACTTAAGAGTTTGGAGTCGAATTACTTAAGAGTTCGGAGTCGAACTACTTAAGAGTTTAGAGTCTATAATTCGGATTGGAACATCAATATAGTTTACATCCAGAATTCGGATCCTAAAAACAGTATACTTTAATATGTGACATTATATGATTCTGAGATTTTGGTTAACAATATGGGTTCCGTAATTTATGAAAAAAATATTGCTATGAATAAGAAACTCTAGGTAAGGGTAGATTTCCGTAAAGAATTAAATTTTCCTTATAGAGGTAAAACATACATTTGCTTAAGTATAAGGAGTTTTTGATCTTCAAAACAAGAATGAATGGAAAATTCATAAGGAAAACCTTATTAAATCAACAAGACAAAGACCTATAATATGTTTGTATGGATTTTGGGAAGGTATATTATCAGGTTTTTTTCACGATATGGGGATCAATGTATGTGAATTAGAGAGGAGAGGTGGTTCCCTTTTATATTTGAGGGGAGTGGAAATCTTGTAATATTTCAATGTATTAAAATAATATAAAGTATTATTCATGGTAAATTGGAAAAAAATCTATCCCATTTTAAAGATAATATTATAACGGTCTAAATAATATTATCCTCTAATATTTTATATTATATTTATGAACCTTATCATTTAGATTAAACTTTAATTAACTCCTTTTACCATTTACTGTGTTGATTTTTTTATAATGGTCACTATTCATTATGAACAAAAATGAAATTTGACTCCTTAATAAATTTTAACCAATAGATTAAAAATATTAAATCCTTTTTTAATATTCACTTTATATAATAGATATAAATCAATTTTAATATATTCTCACAAAACCCAATAAAAATAGTTTTTTTGAGAAATGCGTTTTAATCAGAAAATTGAATTTGTACTAGAATCAAGAATAATATTTATTAATGTGATATTGATTGGATTTTTTTAGTAAAAGTGGAAAATATTTAGTTTACAACCCTTACAAATATTTTTGGGTCCTTTTAAATAATAGAGAATAAATAGAAGTTTTTATAAAAACTGGTATTTTTCATTATTCCCCAAAAAATCAATCTTTTAAGTGAAAACCTGAAAAATCACTCAAAAATATATTTTATATTATGATATAAAATATTATATCCATTTTATCCAATTAAATTTATAAAATTTGGAAATTTAACTAAAAAAACAATATAATACATGGAAAACATATTAGTTATAATAAAACTATTTCATTTTTTCTTTGAAAAATCATAAATAATTATTATATTGAATGTGAATCCCTAAAATCTAATTTGTAATAATAATAACCCCTAAAATTTAATTATTACTAACTTTTCCTTGTTTGACACAAATAAAAACAAGCCTAAGATTAAAAAGTAAACTATCATGTTCCTAAATTAATAATACAAACTTAAAGGAAATTGAATGAAATTTTCATGACAAAAATGGAACTAATAAATGTTATACTAATCAGACCTAAACTAGGTTACCAAAAACAAAAAAATAAAGGCTAAAAATAAATTAATGTGAATTTAGTTAAACTTAAATAATGTTAAACACAAATATTTTATCGAAATTAATTCACAATTAATTGAATTTAATCATTAAGGAAATGAACCAAAGCTAAAGTAACTGAATTATATTGAGTTGAATACATGCCAACATCATTGGATAGGTATGCAAAATATGAAAGTAGATGAAACTATATGGAAAACACTTTAATCTAATATAAATATAAAATTAAAACTCAATTAGGATCGAAAAAAATTAAATATAATCAATTATAATCCAATTGAAGTTTTTTGAAGTAAACATAACAAACCAATATAAAATGGAACGAATCAAAACTGAATAAAAATGATTTTTGTTGAAATGAAATGAAACAACAAAAAATGGACTATATTAAACTAAATAAAATAGATATGAAAATTATTATCCATTATGTTGTGTGCCCTTTGACCCATTTCAAGACACTTTTTTTTGATAGAAATCTTGTTATGTTCTCAATGATCAATATAATGACCATTAACCCATTTTTATTCTTAAAATAATATTAAGTGAACCTCCTTGTGATATGTATGGTTTATGAATCTTTTTTATAGATTCAATTGGAGTATCTTCTTCAATTCCAACCACTAAATTGGGGTTATTCTATAAGGATGATTTGAAATAGGTGTAGCATCTGTTTTGAGTTTTTTATTTAAAAATCGACTTTATGATTCGGGGGAAGGAAAATGAAATCTTCATAAAATACATCAAAATATCCATTATAAATATGTGTATTTATATTTTTAAGTTACTCTTCACCCATTTTAGGTATGTTCCCATCATGTATTGGTAATAAGACCTTTATAATGGAATTAATTTATATTTTAGGTTTATGTTAATCCTCTAGATGATATATGATCATAAGTTGATTTAAAATATCAAATGTGACTTTAATTACTTGTAAATTGATCTAGTATCTATATTGAGATATAAAATACTTGTCTAAAATCACATCAATCTTAATAATATGGATAATAAAATTATTTTTAGGAATCACATTCCAAAAAACTTTTATCGAAAAGCAACTGAAGATTTTGGATGCAATCATCATACTATTAGAACTTTTCATAAAAAAAAATTATTTAATAATTTAATTAGTGATATGATAATCTTATAAAAAAATAAAGATATAAATGAGTGGGAGGAAATTGAATCAAACATAAAATTTTTAGTTCTTGAGGTGATGATAACTACAACTTTAATTACATAATTCTAATGACTCACATCAACATTTTTTATTAAAAATACATTAACTTTATCATTTGTATTATAAGGTTATTAATATTGATTTTCATTATTAACCATTATATTCATGAAATGGTTGGTTTAGTGTCTTTATTCATTGAAATTAAATCATTATAGTGTGGGTGGAACATTGATGTGATATTTCTCTCCATTCATTGCATTGGATGACTTATTCACATTACTTTGGCATTCATTTTTATGGTGTCCATATTTTCCACAATTAAATTTTTTTCCAATAAACTTATAGATAACAAAATATTCCATTCTCCATTTATAATTTGATATCACAATGAATTATTTCTCTATAGCTATCATAATCACTTATATTGAATTATTCGTTACAGACTTGTTCTTGATCCATTAAGGAATCAATCAATTTTACTTCCAAGGTTGATGATAAAACCCAAAGTATACAATTAAAGTATTTTTTAAATTTTCCTCATAAGTTAAAATTGATTAATAATCCCTATAACTATGTTATAGGGATTCTAACTTTATTTTAGTGTGAAGAGTTTTACGAAAAATAATTATTGAAAAACACTGTCTTTTTGGAGTTGGGGTCTTGGAATAGTGGTTAAGGCTACCCTGTAATCCTACACCAACCTGGGTTAAATTCCAAGAAACCTAAAATGTTTTATTTTCATGCATTGTGATTTAAGACACATTGCGTGTGTGACATGGATGATTATGGAAGATATAAATGACTTTCGAGAGGCACCAATGATGATCATAAATTGACAATGATGGGGGGTAGTGACATGGTTATCATGTCCTCAATGAATGAAGGTGAAAAAGAAGTATATAGAGGGGCTCGATGTCTTCATCCTCAGAGGTGAATCTCTTCATAGGTGTGGAAATGAGGTATTGGCTTCAGCGGTTGGCTCGATGGTGTGAGGGCATCAGGAAAAATCATCGAAAACCTGACTATTGTGGAAAACAACATGAATGGAAAACAACGAGGTGACATCGATGGAGGATGGTGAGTGGAAGGTGGTAGTCTAGATCGGGAGGCAACAACAATGAGTGATAACATGACCAATATTCAAGTCATGTTTCTTGGGTTTAATGTCATTGGACATATATGCTATCTATTTTGGGCCTCTATGGCCCACTGTACCTTGATAGTCATATGTAATAGGCTCTCCTATGCCCATAAAAATAGGTGGTTTCTAGTTTAATAATAAAAATATGGGATTCAATACTACCTATTGAAAAACAAATTCTTAATATCTCTTTATTTATTGGAGTTTATTTCTTCCAATTGAATCATATTATCGATAATATTTTACAATGTATCAGCTCCACCTTCTTGATAATACAAAAAAAAAACATTCTCAATTCTGTACTCTGTAGAATAGAAAATATCTTCCCTATAACATTGATCGACTTCTCAATAAATAGTGGATCAGAGGACCCACTAAAGGAATGTGGACATTTCCACATAAAAGACACAATTTTGAGTTGTTTCTTCATTTATATGTTTGTATATTCAACATTATTCATGTTACCATTTATTTCTTAAGAGAGTTTGGTGAGCATAGCCACAAATTTTTTCATCCCACCTCCAATTCCACTTGGTTTATTTAGAGGATAGTCATTAAATTGTCTATATAATTAATTGTTTACATGATTCATCCTAGTATAATAAATTGAATGAAACCAAAATTTAATGTGTGAGTGTCAAGAATCAATAATCAAATTGAGTAGTCTTATGATAATTAAAATCATTCGTAAGATTTCCTAAATTATGGAACCTTCTTATAAACTGATGAAACTTTAGTTTCAAATTAAATTAATTGGGTTTATCATAGGTTTTAATAAGTTATATCCTCAAATTTATCATAACCTAATCTCAAAAAATAAATGAACTTACTTTCATATAATCTAAATGACCAGATCATCACATACATAAATATTACATCATTTTAGAAGAATATTATATATATATATATATCATAATAATGAATGCTTATGAAATGTAAAGGTTTAACATATTTATAGAGTAGATACACAATCAAATTATTTCAAGACATATATCCAAAATCCCCTACAAAAGTTTTATAACATAGTACCCTTCTTAAACTAATCATATAGAAGACATTTCTTCACAACCAAGGGAAATGGAAATTTAATATGTCTTGAATTTTGAAACTCAATAAGGGTAGACATATGAGATATGAATAGATTATAATATGTTGGAATAAGATAAGAATAAGTGTATAATAACACTATTATAAATTAAGAAATCATACCCAACAATTCGTTGACCATAAATCATGAGTCACTGAATTATGATTTCTCATAAAAAATACGTGAGTCATAAGAGTGAAGAATCATCAATAATCAGTCATTATCCATTATATAATATCATAAACATAATATATATGTTTTTTAAATACAAAAATTAATATATAATATTTTTCTTATTCAAGGCTCACTAGCAAGACTATCATAGTGGATAGAGTCCCAGAGTGGATTGGGTTCACTTCCCATTCCCATAAACTTAGTGGATAGAGTCCCATAGTGGATTTAGTTCACACTTCATTACCTTTATTATTATCTCATTAGATATAAATCTTAACCAATTCATTATAGGAATATATAATTATGGTACCACCCATCACATAATGAAATCTATATGTATGTGTTCCACAATATTATAAAAACATCTATAATTTCATCATATCTTAATTAACCTTTGTGGAAAAATGAGTTTCCTGAAAAAATTCTTCAAAATTTCATCATAAAATGAAATATAGATAAATAAAGTGGATGGTATCATAAAA
This sequence comes from Viscum album, assembly GCA_963277665.1. NCBI lineage: Eukaryota > Viridiplantae > Streptophyta > Magnoliopsida > Santalales > Viscaceae > Viscum > Viscum album. The sequence goes on from OY728132.1 coordinate 1,719,892,476, forward strand.
TCATATCCCTATTTAATAATAACAATCTCTGAAATATGTTTACATAGATGAAAAAATATTTTATAAAATCATTAGAATGATTCTTTAAGAAAAGAAATAATCTTTTCTTTTGTAACTTTTCAAGATTAACAATTGTGATAAAAATGTTAATATTAATTTGTTATAAATTTTTTGGAAACTTATAAAGGAATATTCCTTATAAAAAAGTACATTATGGTGAGAAAATTCATTTATTCCATAGATATTTAAGAATAAAAATCTTTTCAACCTTCTATAAATAGAGATGAAGTTACGCCTTCATAAAATGATAATAAGATTCATTTGAAATTTTTTTAATGTAGGTATAATATTGAATAAAAATATATTTAAAAATAACTTAAAATTAGATAATTAATTCAATAAATTTTTTTGAGGAATATGGACAGGGAGAAAAATAATTCATGGAAAAAAGGACATACAATTCAGTTTTTCTTAAAAACATTATTTCAATATTTTTGAGTATCAAAGAGACTATAATGAAAATAATAATTTAAATCCATTTAAATAACTATAATAGAAGAAAATATATGGGATTTATAATAGAAATAACACATAATTTCCCATAATGGATATTGGAACATAAACAATCCTAATAAAAAGTGATATTGTAACATAAACCCTTACCTCAAATCCCGACTTGCTTTATGCACACTGTAAACCCATTTTTAATAAATTTAGAGTTATTATAAATATATAGAGGAACCAAAATCATACTTTCCTTATTATATATCACTTCTTTATAATTTCTAATTATATATTTATTAATAATTCATTATTAAAATCAAAATTTAGGTGTAAACCATTCTGTTTTCCATCTGTGTTTTGATTCAATGATTATGGTCCTTACACCTTGTTCATGGTTTGATAATATACATAATATTAATCATGTTAAAAATATAATATTTATACATTATATATACTTTTAAATTCACTAATTTATGATACTGATGAAAAATGAATTATATCACTTTATGGAGGCGGTATTCCAAACGAATGCACATGTGATGTTTTTATTTTTTAGTAGATGGATAAAAGGAAGGTAAATAATAATTTATCTATATAGAATCATAATTATATAACAAATATTAATTATCTTCATCTATATAACCATCCATGTAAAATGAAATACATTACTTCATGTAGATGGTATTCTGCATCTACACATAAGTGGCACTTTCATTTCCATTAGGTGGATGAGAGGTATATATGGAATATTAAATTAACATAATAACATTTAATTATATGTTTGATAATGAAATAATAATTTTAGGATGGATATAATAGATTTATAAGAGTTAGAATAAGTAATAAACCTTAAAGAACTCATTCTTCTTTATCCTTCATTGGTTTTTTCCATAAGCCTTATTAGGTTTATCTTTTTGTAAAAATAAAACCTCTTAGACATCAAGAGGAGAGTTGGTGAAGCACCCTCGGTTTTCTACAAACAATTATTTTTTTATTTTAATTTTATGTTTGGAATTATGGTTAGCAATAGGAAGTGTTTGATGGTTTAAAAATTAAATAACCTCGAGTTGGTTGTTGAAAAAATATATAGGAAAAATTTACACCATAAATTGGGGGTTTATGTCATGAATAATTCAAGGAATATATGTAGGGAATAGAACACATTTAAACTAAAAAATAGATTATACCATAAAATGAGTATTTCTTGATAAATCATCGAGATGATAGATTTTTCAACGTATGCGACCATCGAAGAATTTATGACATAAATTGATAATCTATTCCACAAATCATTGGGTCCTAGTGAGTTTTCCTTTATCCGAAAGGTTTTATTTTTTTATACACTTCTATTTTTCTCCTATATTCTACCAGGGAAACAAAGGTGATTCCCTATGACATTTGATATCCATAAACCATATGAAAAAATCCAAGGCATTCTTTTGTGGAATAAAATATTAGGATCAACTTATTTCTTATAATATTGGATCTCCTAGGTTTTTTTCTTATGGAATCATATACCAATGAGTAATACCAGATTAATGGGTACAATTTTGTGTTGATAAAGATTAATTAAAGGAATGAGTGGAAGAGGGTTGATATAGTAGAATTATCACAGATCCTTTTCATTAATTGTAATTGAGGTAGGTGGCTTATCTTTCACTCTACTATTATAGAACTTGTTGGATTGAATCTGGATAAATTTTTCTTATTCCTTAATTTGAAATCGATTGAATAAATGTTTTGTGGGAATTTTTTTTGATGTGATTTCAAAAGTTTAGTTTTGAAATACACCCAAGATTTGTTTTAATTAAATGTTTCCAAATTATTTGGTATTCAAAAGAAATGTTTCATTTGGAAAATAATATGTTATGGATAATGGTTTTGGAATACTTGGTTCTATGTGTTAAAATTGAATTTTACAAGGAATTATTGACATATAAATTGTTCTTAGTGCCGAATAGAGAGATATAAGGGATTATCACCGAGTTAAAACTTAATGAAAGATAGATTTAAACTCATGAGTGTTTTTATTTTCATTAATAATGAATGTATGTGTGAGTATGGATCATGGAATGGGTATTCCAAGGGGAAAGTGTAAGAGAAAGTGGAATTATTGATTTTGTTAAATTTCATTCTTAAATTGTTTCACTTTTAAAAAATATTTTGATATTCTCACCCTATGATCTATGTAAAATGTGTTAACTTGTTCTTTTTCTAGTGTAATGTAATGGGAGGTCTTTGGATAAATCCTACTCAGTGATATACTCACCCCCTACTTGGGAACTTTGGTGCATTTATAAACTCCATCTACTATGATACAATGAATGGTCATGTTTCTTACTTCTATAGTGGTGATCCTTAACTTCATTTTTTGGATACTGAAGCTGGATCTAGGACGTGTCTGCAACTTGGTTTGGGTTGGTGTAACTTTAGTGCCAATGAATTTCAATTTGCAGTCTTATACATGAACCTTTAATGCTTTTTCCACTATTACCTTTATATTCCTCTGTTATAGTGTTTGATTGAGTTCTATTAATGTTCATTCATTCATGATATAATTGGGTTTTATTGTATTATTTCTTTTCAAAAGTGTCATGACCTGTCCCCCAGGGCCCGTGCCATGACTACCCCAAGCCCGCCTTCCATAGGCCAGGGGATGGCGACTAGCACTGAAAGGCATATTCCCTAATACAGGGAAGGCGTTTCCTTTATAACCTATAAACTCACACAACCAAGCACACAAAAAGATATGAACACAAGTAAAATGAATAGTAAAAAGAGTGTGTATAGTAAGTAAAATGTGCTAGAATACAAGTCCAACTAGAAAGTTCAAGAAAACTGAAAAGTAAAAGTAAACTAGAATAACTCCTATGAACACCCGCCAAGGATCCTACCTGAAGGGTAGGTACAGATCTCAAACAGTCATCTATGTGGCACACATCGTCTAATGTTCACCTCGGGATACCTCCAGTCCTGGTACTCTCATCCTTAGTCAGTGATGTCCATCATCTACACCAAACACACCAAGGTGTGGGCATAGCCCATGCAGGGGTGAGTATAACGACACTCAGTAGGGACCCTGATACCCTAAAAGGTCTCTCAAAATCCAAAAAGGTTAAACCAAAAAGCATGAAATCAACTGACAACCATAATTAGGTATATTCCCATACATATACCTAAGTTATAAAGTAAACCCATCTCATTCATGAGGAAACACAAGGCCCAAAACCTTATCTGAAGTACAAATGTTCCATAAAATAAATAATACCATGAAGGTAACCACCATGAAGCTATGTACCACAATGGCACGCCACATAGGATAATACCACAAAGGTTACCACCATCAAGGTAAGTACCACAAAGGTATGCCACATAGGATAATACCACAAAGGTATAACCAAGAAGGTAAGTACCACAAAGGCACGCCACACAGAAGATTACCACAAAGGTAAAGAATCATCTCAAACCAGGTTTAACTTAGGTATGGTAGTAAAGATGATTATATGTAAGTACTGATTCATCTTAAGCTCTTAAGAGGTAGACCCATGTAGGATCCTAAATCATCATACCCACATATGATCCTAGTATAGTAGACCCACATAGGATCCTAGGAAAGCAGACCCACATAGGATCCTAGAGTAGTACCATGTGGATTCCTAAAGAAGATCCAAGTGGCACTCTCAAACACAGACCCATGTAGGATCCCAAACACAGACCCACATAGGATCCCAAAGCACATGCCCACATAAGATCCCTTTCTCCTGTTACAACTAGCCATATGGTTCTCGCACTAAGCATGCTTGATTCCAAGAGGGTCTGCTCCTCAAGCCACTGGTTGATACTCTAACTTCCACAAAGTCCCATAAAGAAGTATCCCAAAGGACCGTCATCTAATAAGGGTCTCAACATAACAGAAAGTGTGTCAATCAGACTCTTGGTCTCTAAGTTATTGACCTTTTAGTCCTGAGGGATCGGTTGGATTCCTGCTCGATCAACCCGACCATACCCCAACATTATCCAATGCCCAAGTAAGGTATACAAAAAGAACCATCTCAATCCAAGGTTTCTGTAATCGTAGACGGTTCGTCAAATGGATTCACATAGCTCAAGATATGGCCAAAAGAGAAAAAAGGGTCGAAGTAGGTCTGGGTCCGGTCCAACCCGGCCCGACCCGGCTTGGGGCGACCCAACCCTAACTCGGCCCTAGGTCTGACTCAGCCCGCTGGTTCTGACCCGACCCACTAGACAATCCGCGCTGGAAAGACCATGGTGTGGCCCACTAGGAGGCCCATGGTGTGGCCCGTTGGGTGTCCCGTGGTGCGGCCTATAGGGCGGCCCATTGTGCGGCCCGCTGTTCGTGGCTGGCCAGATCGCCAGCCTCCTCCACGCGGTGCAATCGCGCACCATGCCTTCACCGTTGGCCGGAAGAAAGAACGTTTCTCTCCCCTAACCAGCATGAAAAAAGGCCGTGAATCCTGTATGTCGGGTGGTGCAGACACATGCCGCCATCCCCTTCATCATCCGACGGGAGTACCGACCACTGCCCTTACTCCGCTGGGGCCGACGGGCCGCAGTCCTTCTCCGACGGCGTGGTTGCACCACCGCCGCCATCATGGAAGGCCGAAGTTCCAGCCGTCACTCTCGATTCCCACTGGTGCCAATCGCTAGCACCAGTCTCCTTCCTCCTCCACCATGAAGAATGAAACAAAAACCACAAAGGTCGCAGAGTGGTCGGGCCATGTGTGTTTGGAACGCACCCTCCATGTTTATAGCGAAAGCAAGCATCTCATGGGAAAACATTCAACATAAAAGAAATTAACAAATAATAATCCATAAACACAACCCTACCTTGATTTCTTGTTGACTTTGGTGAAGAGATGAAAGGGTGATGCCTTTGATGTCGGTGTTCCCTCAATCGTTGGTTCGTTCATCATTGGAGGTCCTTCGATGGGGTTCTTCAGTGGAGAAATTTTCATTAAAGGTGAGGATTTCTTCCCCATTCTCTAAAAATCTCCCCCAAACATCTATTTTCCAATGATTTCCCAAAGTAAATGGGGAGACAACCAATTAAAATAGGTTTATGAATTAATTAAAGTTGACACCATTAATGTTGGCTCGATTAATTAATGGGAGGTGGGACAATTAATTTAGGAATTCAAAGGGTCTTCCCCACATTAATAAAGGGTGTGGGTGGTAACCATAATTTAATTCAAATTGAAAGGATTAATGCTCTTGTGGTCCCCACATCCATAAATTAAAAGGAGGTTTCACAAAAAATAAAAATGTTAATCATTTTTAGGGTTTTTTATTCATCCACGAAAAAGTGAAAAAGTAACATCCACCCTGGACCTACTGTGGTTGAGGTGAAGGTTTACTTAAGTGAATAATGGCACTGCGAGTTCAATGATGTCCTTGGATTTTAATTCCAAGCACCGGTTCAAAAGTTACAAAGACCCACTCGCATGTTTACTGAATGTACCTGAAAAAAAGTTCAGAAAATTCAAACCAGGAACACCAAGCCTTGGAATCACATTCCATCAATTTTCGCGGACTCGTAATATATCCATATAATTAAATAAAATTACATGGAAAATATGGGTCTTTACATTCTCCCCACCTCAGGGATTTGCATCCCCGTAATCCATAACTCAAACTATAGAAACAAGTAGGGATATGAGAATGTATCTGAGCCTCCCTCTCCCATGTGCTCTCCTGAAGGTTCCCATGCTGCTAGCAAATGCGCACCAGAGTTATTGATCACCCAATAAGGACTCTCTCCTATCAATCCTCTATCTCCACTGGAACCTCCGTAAATGTCTCCCCATTGTCAATGTCAAGCTCATAGTTGTCGATTACATTTGAAGGGTCATGAATGAATCTCCTCAGTTGGGATACATGGAAGATGTCGTGATCCTGGTGTAACTAAGGTGGAAGAGCTAAGCGGTAAGCCACCTCGCCAACTCTGCTATGGACCTGAAAGGGTCCGATGAACCTCAGAGATAACTTTCCTCCCCATCAAAATCTCCGCAAACCTCGTCGAGGTGAGACCCGTAGAAAGACATGGTCACTATCCTTAAACTCCATAGGTCTCCATCTCCTTTCAACATAAGATTTCTACCTGATCTGTGCAGTCTTCATCTTCTCTGGGATGATCTGCACCTTCTTCGTGGTAGCTTATACCATCTCTGGTCCAATGAGTACTGAATCCCCTAGTTCAATCCATCCCAAAGGCGATCTAAAAGGTTTTACATACCGAGCCTCGAATGGTGCCATACAAATGGTGGAGTGATAACTATTGTTTTATGAAAACTTCACCAAGGGAAGGTGATCCTCTCAGTTTTGACCGATGTCGAGGATGCAAGCATGTAGCATGTCCTCAAGGGGCTGTATAATCCTCTCATTTTGGCCTTCTGTTTCAGGATGGAAGGTGGTGATCAAATGAAGCAGCGTCCTAAAAGCCTCCAGAAATCCCTTCCATAATCCTAAAGTGAATCATGAATCAAGATAAGAGACAATTTTCGAGGGTAATCCTTGTAGCCGCACAATCTCTTTCTTATAAAGGTGTCCCAAGCTCTCTACAGAACCCTGCTCTCTGATTGGTAGGAAGTGGGATGACTTGGAGATTCAGTCAATGATTACCCAGATAGAATCATGACCCCAGGACATACGAGGAAGTCTTGTCATGAAGTCCATGGATATTCCATCCCACTTCCACTCTAGGACCTCTAAAGGTTGAACTATGCCTGCTGGTACCTTATGCTCTGCCTTCACTTGATAAAAAGTGAGGCACTGAGAGACAACCTCTGCTACCGATTTCTTCATTCCTAGACACCAGTGCTGTCATCGGAGGTTCTGGTACATCTTCACCACTCTAGGATTTACTACTAGAGGGGAAATGTGAAACTCCCTCAACACTTCCTCCTGAAGTGACACTGGTACCATGGTATGTCCTCTATAAAGAATGACATGATTCCCCCCTTATGAAAATCCATAAGGTTCTTGTCCTGTGGATATCTAAACACGTCGAGCCTCACATTCAGTATCCCCACGCTGCACCTCCCTAAATCACTGAAGATATAGGGGAGGAACTGTAAGAAACTAAAGAAAATCAACTCCATCTCGTTCCACAAAGGGTATCTGTAAAGAGGCCAGCTTATCCATCACCTTGTCTCTTAGTTCTATACCAGATCGCCTGCTGAGTGCATCTGCTACAACGTTCCCCTTCCTAGGAGTATATACTCTCTCGAAGTCATTGTCCTGGAGGAACTCAAGCCAACACCGCTGTCTCAGGTTCATGTCCTTATGTGAGAAGATATAATAGAGTATCTTGTGATTAGAGTAGACTGTAAAACATTCACCCATAAAGTAATGTCACCCCATCTTCAAGGTGAAGAACAAAGCAACTAACTCCAGGTCACAGATATCATAGTTTTTCTCATGTTGTACTAGCTGTCTTGAACCATAAGAGATAATCTCTCACTCCTTCATTAAGAAACATCTGATCCCGGTCCCTGATGTGTCGTAGTAGACTACGTATCCAACGCCCTCCTCCGGAATCCTCAATATGGGGCTGCCTCATCTCCTAAAAAAAGCATTGGAATATCTCTGACCACATGAAGGGTTACCCCTTCTTCATCAATGCTGATAAAGGTACTACAACTCTGGAGAAATCTGGAAGAAAACTCCAGTAGTATCCAACCAAACCTATGAAACGTCGTACTTCGGTCACACTCCTAAGTGGTTCCCAAGAACATACCACCTCAATCTTCACTGGATCCACCGCAACTCCAGCCTATGAGATGACATGTCCCAAAAAGTGAACCTCTCAGATCCAGAACTAGCACTTCGAGAGATGACCATAAAGCTGGTGCTCTCGGAGTGTGTTTAGGACTATATGAAAATGATAGGCATGCTCATACTCGTTAGCCGAGTAGATCAGAATTTCATCAATGAAGACCACCACAAAGTGATCAAGATATAACTGAATGATCTTTTTCATGAGTCCCCTGAAGATTGCATGAGTGTTGGTCACGTTGAAGGACATGACAAAAAACCCATAATGGTCGTACTGACATCTGAAAGCCATATTTTGAACATACTCATCTCGTACTCTGAGTTGGTGATAGCCTGACCCAAGGTCTATCTTCGAAAACCATTGTCCTCCCTTCGGCTGATCAAAGAGGTTGTCAATACTCAGAAGTGGGTACTTGTTCTTCATGTTCACCTAGTTCAGGTAGCGATAGTCAACACAAAGTCTCAAGCTCCCATCCACCTTCTTGGCGAACAAAATCGAGGCTGCCCAAGGAGAAACATTGGTCCAGATTAATATGTTCTCCTATAAGTCCTCTAACTGTACCCACAACTCATGAAGCTCTGTGGGAGCTATCCGATATGCTGGTGTAGATATTGTTGCCATTCCGAGTTACAAGTAAATATAAAATTCAACCTCTCTACGAGGAGGTAGACTCAAAACATCATCAAAGAAGACATCCGCGTACTAGTCCACCATATAGGATAGCTTGGACTCTCCACATCAATTGCTCCGAGGGTAGGGCTAGCCAACTGTTGAGAGATTGGCTGCAATCTTCTCTAGGTAAGTCCATAATATGCTGAAAATGATCCATTCATGCCGGTGAAGGTAAACCTAGTCCCATCCATGCAGAGACACCACACTTTGTGCCTAATATAATCAATCTAAGCATGGACTGTAGATAACCAGTCCATACGCAAGATGAAATCGTAAGGCCTCGAAGACGCTACATGGAGATCTTAGCCAAAGATCTCTACTCCAAGAGTAAGATCATAATGCCAGAAGTAGTGCAAAATCATCAAATCCACTCTCGTATGAGTCTCTAGCTGTAAGGATCGAGCCAATGACTCTTTCGGAATCTCTGAGCTCTGAACGAGGTCCATGAAAATAAAATAATTACTGGAACCTATGTCTATAAGTACTGCAGCTAAGGTGGAGTAGAAATAGATCATACCTAGTATCATCTTCAGAGCTCCATGGTAATAGGCCTCTGATGCTTGGAGTTGAGCTCGCCCCTGTTCACCTGCTTCTTCTGCCCGGGGTGGACCACCTGGTGGTGGTTGCGGTAACATATCAAATCGTCACCCACCACCAACTACATGACCAACTCCTTTTCCTCGTTCTCCTGCTCCCTGCGGGCCTCCTCGGTCGAACCTTTGTCTCTGCCTGGACGGTTCTTCGACCATATGCTTATCATCCATACGACGGGTCAGTAAATCACGATCCATGTGACCCTACCCCCCACATGTGTAACACTTCCTTCTCCTCACATGACTGGCTCAGTCTCCCATGCCCCACACAACCGACCCTGAATCCTGCGGTCGTCTACCTGTAGGTCCGGTCCTCCACCTGTAGGTCCGGTCCTCTTCGACCTCTATGACATCTGTCTACTGCTAGCTTCAGAAGACTCCACTATGTGATGTCTCGTGGTGGGTCTCTCTACTGGAGACTTCTCAGCATGAAAAATCTCCAGTAAGAGGGACCACTCTAACACCCCCACCTACATCAGGATGTTGAGAGAAATCATCAAAGCCCTAATCTCTCGCCAGAGTCCCTATTCCAAGGTCCAAGACCTAAATATTGGGTCCCACACCATATCGGTGGAGTATCATGAGAGGTCGGTAAAACTCACTGAGTACTGATCCACAGTTATGATGCCATGCTGTAGATGAAGAAGCTCTTGTATGCGCACTGTGCAAAGGGTCACTAGAATAAAATCTTCCAGAAATAGGCTCCCAAAGTCTGCCTAGAGAAGTGTTACCTCATTGTAAACTTGGAGCATAAAGCTCCACCATATGCCAGTAGCTACCTGTAGAAAACTGGCGACAATGATCACCATGAGATCAGCTGGTGTCCCTACTAGTTAAGAGACTCTCAAAACGGCATTTAGCCAATCCCTAACCGCTTGTGGGTCTATCTCTCCCCTAAACCTGGGTGGCCTCTGGTGCTCGAACTCATGCAATGTGCTCAGATGCATGCACCATCTTCTACTGGGGTTGGTGGTATCGATGGACAAACAGGTAATGGTACTGTTGGTGACTCCGCTGGTGCCTCTACTGGAAGGGGGCCTTGCACCATGGCCTCATCTCTTGGTGGCTTATCATTGCATACTATACCCAGAACCTTAGCTGGCTATCTACATGGAGCCATCCTAAAAATAAACAGGCACTCCATGGTCATTAAGTTTTACCGGGTGAGATGACTCAAAAAGATCACAAAGAAAACTTTTCGAAACACACATGCAATCAATTTTTTCGTGCATTCAGTCTGCAATTAGAAGATAGGGTCCTGGTGTATGAATACGTTGGCCGCCGCACCAACAATTGATTCCCTAAACTGATAACCACAATCATAACACTTAACACTATTGTCGTTAAAAGATCAGAGTCCAATGTTATATGGTAGAACCAACCCCTTGGATACCAATTTGTCATGACCTGTCCCCACGGGCCCATGCTGTGACTACCCCAAGCCCGCCTTCCATAGGTCAGGGGCTGGCGACTAGCACCGAAAGGTATATTCCCTAAAACCAGGAAGGTGTTGCCTTTATAAAATGTGAACTCACACAACCAAGCACACAAAAATATATGAACATGAGTAAACTGAACAGTAAAAATTGTGTGTACATTAAGTTGAAGGGGCTAGAATACAAGCCCAATTGGAAAGTATAAGAAAACTGAAAAGTACAAGTAAACTGGAACAACTCTTGTGAACACCCATCAAGGATCCCACCTGAAGGGTAGGTACAACTCTAAAATAGTCGTCTCTGTGGTATACCTCATCTAATTTACATCTCGGGCTACCTCCAATCTCGGTACTCTCATACTCAGTCAACATTGTCCATCGTTTGCACAAAACACAACAAGGTTCGAGCATAGACCGTGCAGGGGTCAGTATAATGATACTCAGTAAAGACCCCGAGACCCTCAAAGGTCTCTCAAAATCTACAAATAATAAAAAAAAAATCATGAAATCAACTAACTACCCTAATTAGGTATATGACCATATATATACCTATGTTATCAAGTATACCAATCTCATTCATTATAAAACACAAGGCCCAAAATCCTTAGCCAAAGTAAAAATATTCCACAATGGAAAGAATACCACGATAGTAACCACCAAGAAGAAAAGTACCACAATGGCACACCACATAGGAGAATACCAAAAAGGTAACCACCACTAAGGTATGTACCACAATGGTACGCCACATCGAATAATACCACAAATGTGTCACCATGAAGGTATGTACCACAAAGGTACGCCACACAAGATATTACCACAAAGGTAAAGACTCAGCTAAAACCAGATGTAACATAGGTATGGTAGTAAAGATGATTAGATTTAACTACAGAATCGACTTACTCTCTTAAGAGGCAGACCCATGTAGGATCCTAAATCATCAGACCCACATAAGATCCTAGAACAGTAGACCCACATAGGATCCTAGTAAAGCAGACCCATGTTGGATCCTAGAGTAGTCCCATGTGGATTCCTAGAGCAGATCCAAGTGTAAATCTCGAAAAAACACCCAAGTAGGATCCCAACGAAAAAACCCACATAGGATCCCAAAGGACAGACCCACATAGGATCCTGAAGCACATAACCACATAGGATCCCTTTCTCATGTTATATCCAGCCATAGGGTTCTCACACAAAGCATGATTGATTCTGGGAGGGTCTGATCCTCAAGCCAATGGTCGATACTCTAACATCCACCAAGTCCCATGAATAAGTATCATGAAGGAACATCACATAATAGTGGTATTAACGCAACAAACTATGCATTAACCAGACTCCTGGTCTGTAAGTTATTGACCTTTTAGTCCTGAGGGCCCGGTTGGATTCGTGATCGATCCATCCTAACCATGCCCCAACATTATCGAAAACTCAAGTGGGGTATATCAAAAGAACATTTTCTATCCAAGGTTTTTTTGCGTCGTAGACGGTTCTCCCAACAGACTCCTGTAGCTCGAGATATGGCCAAAAGAACGAAAATGGTCGAAGTAGATCTGGGTCTGGTCCGACCCAGTCTGACTGACCCGGATCGACCCGGGTCTGGCCTTGGGTCCGACCCAGCCCGCTGGGTCTGGCCCGACCTTCTAGGTGACCCATGTTGGGCAGTCCTCTGGCCAGCCCATGGTGTGGCGGCCCGTGGTTCGCGGCTGGCCAGACGACCAACCTCCTCCACACAACAAGCCTTCACTGGTGGCCGGCAGCGAGCCAACCATTCTCCCCTCACCACCACAACACAAGGTCACAACTCTTGTATGCTGGACAGTGCTGATGAATGCAGCTATCCCCTTCATGCGGCCGACCGAAGTGTCGGCCGCCGCCCTTTCTCTGTCACGACGGAAAGGCCGCGACCCTTCTTCGACGGTGCGATTGCACCATTTCCATCATCGCGGCTGACTGGAGTGCCAGCCTCCACTCCTGAGTCCCACCAGTGCCAGTCACCATCCTCCTCCATCGCAAAGAACACAAAAAAAAACCACAAAGGTTGCGGAGAGGTCAGGCCATGTTTGTTTGGTTCACACCCTCCACATTTAGAGCAGTAACAAGCAGTTCAAGGGAAAAGATTCACCATAAAATAAATTAGAAAATAATAATTCAAAAACACACCCCTACCTTGATTTCTCGTTGATGTTGGTGAGGAGTGGAAAGCGTGACGTCATTGATGTATTCTTTCCCTCGATCGTTTGTTTGTTCGCTGTTGGAGATCCTTTGACAGAGTTCTTCATTAGAGAAATGTTCATCAAAGGTGAAGAGTTATTCCCCATTCTCCAAAGATCCCCCCCAAATCTCTCTTTTGAAATGATTTCCCTAAGGAAATGGGGATCCAACCAATTAAAATAGGCTTATCAATTAATTACAGTTGACACCATTAATGTTGGCTCAATTAGTTAATGGGAGGTGGCACAATTAATTGGGAAATTCAAAGGGTCTTCCCCACATTAGTGAAGGGTTTGGGAGGTCCCCAACATATATTTCAAATTGGGAGGATTAAATATATTGTGGTCCCACCTCCATAAATCAAAAAGAGGTTTCAAGGAAAATAAAAATGTTAAACATTTTTATGTTTTTTTATTCTTAAAAAAAAGTGAAAAACTATCATCCACCCTCAACCTACTATGGTCAAGGTGAAGGACTCATTAAGTGAATAACGGTGTTGCAAGTTCAACAGTGTCCTCAGATTTCAATTTCATGCACGGGTTTAAAAGTTACAAAAACCTACTCGCACATTTACTGAACGTAGTCGAAAAAAAATTCATAAATTTATTCTGGGAACACGAGGCCTCAGAATCATGCACAGTCATTTTTCAAAGACTCGTAATATTCCCATATAATTTAAAAAAATTACATGGAAAATCTGGGTCTTTATAAGAATGTTGTACGCTCTTTATAGAAAGTCACACACCAACGGTTTACTAGGATCTTGTATTTTTTACTTCAATCCTTTTGTGTCCTAGAGACATCACCTAGGTTCAATAGAAAATCCATATATTCCCAAGACAATGGGTGAATGGAGGGATGTTACTAATGGTACCATTTTTTTTGATCCTTGATTTAGGTTTGTAGCAAAGAGATATGATTTTTAGAACTTGAAATTTATTAAATTAAATGATATATATTACCATTTATTTTGAACTTATAGTTACTAGTTTGTTTGAGTATAAATGTGTTCTAAGAGACTTCTAGAGGTGTTTTAATACCATATTTATTGGTTTATCCAATGATTATTGCATTTCTTGAATTAGTACAAATACTTCCTACTAGGGATTCAATGTTCATATAATATTTGATGAATTTTGAAAAATTATTAACAAGGTTAAAATGATTAAAATGATTAAAATGGTTATTCTTGAAATGATGGTAGAACTATTTGTTTCTTATGGTGATGATAATTTTTTATAATTTTTTTGAATTTATTCATGACTTCAAATAATTGTGAGAATTTGTCTAAATAGTGTATTATTCTACTTATAAAAAATGTCACCTGGAAGACACCATCAAAATCAGAAGGAATGAGATTATAAAAATGTTGTTTCACTTTAGCCATAGGTGAACCGAGAACTTTTTCATAGTACTATGAAATAATTTCAAGATGTTGACATAGGAAATAAAAATAGTTACCCAAGGAATGTAGGTAATTCTGTACAGTTTCAAAAACAAAATCCACTTGTTCTTATAGGGTATTCTGAACCCAATAAAGTATAAGTGTGGATAAAATGAATGTATAGAATCTTTAAATTTCTTAGTACACCGAATGTGTTGATGATTTATTTTATGACCTATATGTGGTATTATCTTTCATACCAATCATGGAATTTATCTTTCTAAACTAAAAGTAACCAAGGTATTATGATGGAGTATTTTGAGGAATTGTTCAATAAAAAATTATACCCATACACATTAGTAATAATAAGAACAAACAAATTATTTAGCTAAAGCAAGAAAACCTCTATCTGATAGAGTATGCATCCATATTTATGAACTTAGTTCATTTCCTCTAGATGTTGATATTAGGGAATCTTTTAAGGTTCATATCTTTGATTAAAGATTACGACCAGAGATCCAATCCAAGAAATCGTTTCTCTATATTATAGATTATACATATATGGTTAATTGGGAAATAGTGGTAGAAAGGGATGTTGTTCTGAATCAGGTAGGTGGTTGTCTATTTATTCCTATAAGGATAGGTTTAAACTATAGTGTTGCAAATTATAGAAAGTGGGATGTATACTCTCATAGAGGTGGCACACCTCAGAATATGACTACAAAATTAGTTGATTTTCTTACAAGATCTAATACCAATCCATATTTCTTTCAGTGTAGTTATTTAATGAATAAGAATAAAGAATATACTTCACTACCAAGGAATTTACACCATTGAAAAAAGATAAGATATATCAAGAACTTTTTTTCATAATATTTAGACATCAGCAGGTGGAATAGTCTTGTGTAAGAATCAGGTTTCATATTCTTGGACAGAACAAGCCCATTAGATTAGTTCACATCCATAGGTATAGGTGAATTAAGAAATATTAGGAACACTTAATATGTTCAATTGAATCCTTAGTAAAGAAACAAGAGGAATCCCATAGAAGCTAAATGATATTTATTTGTAGAGAAATAAGTTATTTTGAGTGAGAAACCAGGTCCCTCAATAGTGAAAGGTACCATTCTTCTGAACGCAACTCTTATGAATGTCTTGTTCGATGGCGGTGCATCAAATGTTTTTCCATGATTATTATACGGTTAAAAATAGGGAATATATGAGGAAAATATGCCTCATGAAAAGAGTTTCAAGACACCCCTTTGACAGAGAGAGTGCATATGATTCAATTGCTGAGCGTGTTCCGTTACCATTGATGCACTACCGTTTCTTGGGGATTTTATGGTCTTAGAGATGGATTTTTTTATCTAATAATTGGGATATATTGGCAGGTGGGATTTAAATTCCATATCATCTATTATGATTAGCAGGTAATGTTTACATCCCCAGATGGATTTCTTCATCTTTTCAAGGGGTATTAGGATGAAAATACATGAATATTCAAACTGTTAGTGAGTGTTGATAGAACAATATGTAGCTAGTTAGTAGTAATTAAATTGAAAAAAACTAATAGAATAGGTAGTGGGAATCTTTATGATATATTGGATTGATACTCAAATGTTTTTCTAAATTATTTCTTTAGGATACCTCTTTAAAGGATAATAATATTTACTCTCAAATTATTATCAGGAACAATACCTATTTCACTATGATTTTACATAATGGATTTAAATGAGTTATGGTAATTAAAAATTTTTCATAAAGAGAGGGAAAGTAAATGTTATATCTTAAATAGTACATCACCTTGGGTTCCACTAGTTTTATTCCTAAAGAAGGTAAATACTACTCTTTGTTTATTTGTTGATTATTATAAGTTGAATCACATAATTATTAAAAACTGATATCCTTTTCCTTAAATAAATGATCTAATTCATCAATTATATGGAGAATAGTTTTTGTCTAAAAATTATCTATACTCAATAATATCATCATCTTAAATACAAGAATGGAGGATATTCTAAATAAAACATTTCAAAGTCTCTATGACCATTATGAATATATTGACCTGCATTTTTTTTGATGAAATCACTTAAAATTTTTATAGTTTTGATAGACCATATATTCCATAAGGTGAATTGAATACTTTTTTATTTTATGATGATATTTTCTATACTCCAGAAATAGGAATTTCCATAAGTCACACTTTGAAATTTTACGAAGTATGTTGTAGGAACATCATTTTAATGTTATAGTTTATAAGTGCGGCTTATGAATCCAAGACATTGGTTTCCTTGGGCCTTAATTTTTGAAGACGTAATATTAGTTGAACCGATAATGGTAAAAGTAGTAGTATCTTGGAAGAAACCTAAGATGGTTTTTGAGGTGTAAAGTTAAATGGGATTAGCAGGTCATTATCACCCATTTTTTATAGATTTATCTAGACTTTGTTCTCCCATGAAAACTCTAAAAATAATAGGTCTTCCATTATTATAGAACTATGAAATTAAGAAATGTTTTTTATAACTTATATATTTTCTCACCTTAGTGAAACATTCCTATCCGTCGGTATGGAGGAAAAACTTATTATTTAAGTTAGAATGCAGTAAAGTGGTCAACCTAGTTTTATCATAGGGAGGAGCATACAAAAATCAAGTTGTCACCTTAAAATTAGAGAAATAAGTGGTGGTTGTTTTTAAAATTCATGGATTTATTAAAAAAAATAATATAACAAAACAAAATAAATCAATTAAGAAAAACATTGAAATAAAATTGACAAAGAATGTGGTTGAAAACTGTGATATGAATTGGGTGATCAGGTTGAGGCTAGTTTTCTATTTTCAATGTTATCATAGTTTATTTTTATCCAATAATCTTCTACTAAGATGATAAAAGTGAGATTAAAAATTCATTACCTCTCACTCTAATGGTTAAATAGTTATTATTAGAGAAAAACATACCATGATTACAAATCCATCTACTCCACTTAATCTATGTGAGAGAGTTGCATTGAATACCCTCAATTGACTTGGTAAATTCATGATTGGGTTTTTTTATCCATAAAAAAACCAAAAAATATATACTACCCCTCCCACATGTACTTATAATTTCTGAGTACTTCACTAATAATCCTTGGGTTGTTATATCATATATAAACTAGAACCTAGTGGCGTGAGAAAAATTATCAATGACCAAAGTAATAAAAAAATAATCTAAAGAAAAATATGATCATACTTGATAATAAAAAACATTATAATAATAATTAAAATATTAGATCTATCAATCTAGAATCACCTCATTTGAAGGTTTTTAGGCTGAGATATGCCTCATTTACTAAGTCGGGGTCCATTCTATTAGCTAAAAAAAATTTCAACTTGATTGATTTGTTTGGGCCAGATGAAGTTTGAATGGGATTGTTTTCCAAGAATAATTATCAACCCTTGAATTCATAGAATCGTTAAATTGGAAGGGATTAAATAATTAAAATATATTATAATAATAATGAAAATATATTCCCTATCAATTCCCCCACACTTAGCACTCAGACTAATAGACAAGTGGGGATCCAAATAAAATCAAATAAAAATAAAAACACATGCTTTTGAGATCCACCAATTCCACAAAAAGAAACAAAAAATATCATTCCTTATCAAAACCCATTATTTGATGTTCTAACTTTAGTTCATTAAATCCATTTATACTTCATTTTTCCTCCCATGAACACAAAAATTGTATCTCACTTGAATTTTATCTCATATCACAAATTTAAAAATTCAACATGGATTTTCTCATCCAAACCCACGCAAGAGTCACCATATACATTATAAATTCTAACATATCTACACTATAAAGGGTAAGGAAATGTTTTTACCATGATTAATTTTCAGGTTTTTTTTGTTTATTTCTGTTGGTGGGATTTTGATGTGAAAAATTAAAAGGCAAAATAAGAAGGTTATGTATCTTTTTGAAGAAAAATTTTATGATTCCATTTTTCACTCCAGTACGGTTTTCTACTTACTAACCTTATCAGAAAAAACGTCTAGTAATATTTTAAAATCTCACAGACATCTCACAACATCATCATTTCGTAAGAAAAAAAATTCAATCTTATGAAACATACTTTTTCTAGAAACCTCCAAATAGATATAACTTTCTATCTCATTTTGAAACAATAAAATGGCACAAATTCATAAATAATGAATGCTTCATAGAAGATTATGTTTCAATAGAATTATTATTTTTAAAATGAAAATCATATCTTTAACATTTTATTTTCGACCCAAAGTTACACTAAATGATGTAGAATATTACAAGATAGCTTCCCCCAAACTTAAGTTCAACTAGATTATGAAATTTGACGAGAAAATTGGATAGGGAAAACTATCTTGTAATGTGGATTAAATAATAATATTATCTAGGTTTTTTTGGGATATAAGTATCAAATGTAAAATAAAGGCCAAAATAAAAAGGATTATCCTGAAAAGGGTCCTTAAAACCAAATAAATGTGTCCATAATTAAAAACAAAAGTACCACAAACCCTCAAGTTTTGATAGGAATAAATAAAATTATGTTTAAATAAAGCTTTTTTTGGTTCTATAAAGAAGTGAAGTGAATGAAAATTATAGGAAAATATGTTTTTGAATCCTGAGGGGAAATTTATTTCAAAGATAAAGATAGTGAATTGTAGAATGGGATTCACAAATGAGATAACGTTTAACAAAATTCCCAAATATTTGATCATGAAACAAAGTCAATTTTAGTATTTATTTAAGAAATATGTCTTGGAATAAATTTGTTAACTTATATAAATAGGTTTAGAAATTTAAAATATAATCATTTGAGATCAGATGTTTCAAAAAACACAAAAAATTTGAAAAAGAAACACGCAAAAATTGAAAAACAAAACCTGTTTTTTTTTTAAAAATTGAAAAATTGAAAATCCTAAAATAAAAAGGATACGGACCCAAAAAATTAAATGATGTAGTGTTCATAATTAATGCAAGTATATTTAACATGTATAGAAATTTTTAATTAAATCACAACAATCCTGTAAGTGTAAAAAAGAGGTGAAACCTAACTTATGAGAAGTGAAACATCGAGTTATTCTCCAAAGTGATGCACAGTGATAACCTACAACCAAAAGACGAAAATAAAACATTAGAAATTTATTAAAAGAAAATAATATGGAAATATAATGAGAATATAAGGATAGATTTTTTTTAATCCCCTATCTGGGCCCGGAGTTTTGACTGCCTTCAGATGGGTAGTTCCAGATGGTTATCCCCAATATGATGGTGGGTGCAGTTTCTTGATCATGCACAACAAAACATTATTTTTTCTAGAACTAAATTATTAATTTTTATAGAGGAATACATGGTTATAGTAAAATAAATCTACCCCCATGGGTATGAGATACAAATTTCATGGTGTGGGTAAGAAAATGAATGATTCCTCTAATATTTACACTTTCACAGCTTATTCTTCATTTTATAGTGGGTTTTAAAGTTTTGATGAATCAATGTAAAAATCAAAGGGAATTTCATAGAGTAATTCTATTTGAAAAACGTAAATAATGAAGAATAAATATCAAATTTTTTCTCTTCAAAGTATGTATCCCGTTTCTCATTTTCCTCTAGTAAATAAACATTGTTCTTTTTATGTATTCCTTCCAATAAATTTTCAAGAAGTTTAGGGAGATCCATATGTTTCTCTTCATATGTATCTTATTTTTCTTCCTCACACACCATGTAAATACAAGTGTTCAAAGAATCAAAAAATTTAAAACAAGGAGAGGCAATACTCAATTTAGTTTTAATAAAATTAGAAGATAATGAGTTTGAGAAAATATCAACTCCCTAGGTTTATTTGGATTTAATTTCGTCTTTATTAGAAGGTTCTTATTGTAGTTGAATTTCACTAGAGAGTGGTTTGTAGTTAGGATCCTCTATATTCTATTCATATTCCACCACTTTGATGATGTCTTCCTTCAATGGTGCTAGATGTTCTATGTAGAGACTTGAAGCTTGACGTTCATGGACATTACATTACTTTTGCAGAATATCTAATACATAACAAAAACAGACACACAAGGACCGTAATAGTTTAGTGTCTTTGGAAACATGGAATATAAACTTCTAATCATGTTGAAAGATATTCCAAATCTCCCATAACGATCCTCCCCTTTTTGATTCCATACCTAAAACCTTTATTTTAATCCTGGGGGAAAAGAAAACATAAAAAGGGTGAGCTCAAATTCTCAGTAAGATTAATCATGGAGAAAATAAAAAAAACCATATACATTTGAACTTAAAAACATGAACATAATATTTAAACATCAAAATCTTGAGCAATGACATAAAACATGGTAGTACGTAAGGCATAAATCATAATGGATCATCAATCATGATAAAATTGCATAGGAATAGAGCATGTAATTGTGGAATCCATTAAGAACATGTAATGATTTCCATAGTAGCCAAACCATTACTGCCATGACCATCTTAGTGGACAAGGTCCCTTTCTGAATCTAGTTCACTCCTCGTTTCAGTCTTGTAACACTGAACCAGATTAAATTACCATTCCGGCCATGTCTATCTCATGAGATATAAATCGTTACCCAATGCATTGGAGGGATATATAGGTCCCACCCATCTCATAATGAAATCATTCTTACTTGTTCCATAACATATACATAAAACATTCATCATAACCCAAAGAATAAAATGGGTTTCATAAATATCATATCATCATCACATAATCCATATAAAAAATGGACATTTCATCATACGAAAAGTGAAATCATGTAAATTATAGAGACATTATACTTGAAACATACACATATGAAATAATTTCATCTTAGATGGAAAATGGATTTGATAAAACACTTGAAATGAATTCTTGAGGAAAATATCCTTTCTTCTTCAAAATCATTTTCTTTTCACAAAATGCCATTCAATTTTAAAAGGAAAGGATTTTGTTGTAAATAATCATAAAATCATGTAGATAAAGCTTCATGAAAATGAGGAATTATGAAACCGTAAAAATCCGTTAACGCCGTATAAGTAAAAAAAATAACAATTTCCTCGTACTTTTGTTAGAAAAGTCAAAAAGTACCTCGTATGGTAAACAAAAGAAAGATTCCTTCCATACGATGTGGTAAAAGTAAGAAAAGGGAAAGAATGTCTTAAACATACATGGAAGTAAACTAAAAATTTTATGAAAACATTTTGAGAGCATATGGACATGGATAATAAACATAACCCCCAATAAATAGTTACGAGTAAACAATCTCGGATAAGAATGAGATTGGAATAATTATCCCTTACCTTAGGTCTGATATGATTCGTATGGATCCGAACATCCCGTATAATGATTTAAATAATGTCATTGACTTATTACAAAATCATATTCATTGTTATGATATCATATATGGTTCACTTATGACTTTATATTACCAATTCTTTTGTAAATTAATGTTAAAGTAGCGTTTTGGGTAAAATTGTTTCATTTGTCGTTCATGTATTAACTTGTAATTTTTCATATGATTATTTAGATCATGGTTACTTACATCCAGAATGTAAAACATGCTTTATATATAATATATATTCATAATATACATATATATAATAGATCGATAAATGAAAGGAAATATACTGTTCATGGACACGGTAGGTCGTACGTACGCATGAACGCTGTTTTCGTTTACTTATTGAATTGAATGGAATTAAGTAGATGACATACATATATATATACATAAATACAGTATCACTATTATGTCATATATTTCATGATTACTTATTATATATACTTTATAATCATTCATGAATGGTAAATCATTGAGAATGAATATCATCGCGTCTTGGAGACGGTAGTCCATACGTACGCACGAGTGATGATATCATTCCCATGATCGTGGAATTGTATTGAAGTGTATGTATAATATTTAAGAATCAATATCACTTTACAATAATAATATATATTCATTATTTACACCATTATACCCATCCAAGTAAGGTGGTGGTGGAAAATAGATTACACCACGGCGTGGAGACGGTATTCTGTACGTACGCACGCGCGGTGATTTCTTTTTCCGTAGGATGGATAAATGGTGAAATAGGGTTGATTAATACTTATAATAACATATCAGTATATGATTGATACGGATGTTATTACTTCATAATGAAACAACTAAAGAAGAATAAGTGTAATAAGAAATAAAGTTGAGAGAATCGGTAACGAACTTTACCTCTTCTTTGAAGCGCCTCTTTGAGACCTCCTCTTAGGGCACTAAAATTGGTTTTTGAAGAACACCAGGACCTCTAGGATGTTTATAGGGAAGTGGAGAATAGAATTTTGCAGGGTTTGGACGAGCCTGAAGGCTCAAATTGGTGTGAGGAAGAGAGGGAGGAGGTTCCCTTTTATAAGGGAGGGGAGGTGCACCTTTGGAAATCTAAAAAATATTAATTTATAATAAATATAAACCCACTTAAAAACCTCTAAAAATGACTCATATTAGAATATTAGATTATATAAGGTTGTAATATCATCAACCAATAAAATTTATACATGTTAGGAAATTATTTTAAACATTATCAACTTGATTTTTCCTTAATCAATTTAATTTTATTTTTGGTAATAACATTCTAAATTTTAAATTATAAAACATAATTACTTATTTGTTTTGAATTTTCCATAATTTGATACTTTATAACATTTTAGACCATATAAATTTAAATTTAAATTTTTATATTTTTTTGTGATTTTTAAACAATTTTATAATATGTTATTTTTAAAAAATAACAATAGTGTCAATTTTGACACTATTCATTTATTTGAATATAAATAAAATATATACAGAAGATATGTTCGAAATAAAAGATCTAATAGATTCATAAAAGGTAATATGTATCTACAAAATTAGTGGAGAACATTAAATAGTTCATATAATATTTATTTTATTATTTTTAATACCATTTATTTGGATTATCTCTTATTAAATAATTACTACAACATTTTTGTATAATTGATTAATATACTTATTTGTTGCATAAAAATTAAAAATAAAATCCTATTATGAATCTAAATCTATTAACTTTAACAATAATAATTTTCCTAGAATTTATAATCTTAAAATAACAATATTTAAATTGATATATTTATTAAATTATGAAGGTGACAACTTTGGCATCATTTAAAATAAAATAATATAAGTGTCAAAATCACTTTTATAAGACTCCAAACGGTTATATAATAGGTCATTGGATGATTAAGGTGTAGATATACACTACCAATATGTTTTTTTCAGGTTTGTGGGCCTTTTAATGTGATTTATTATTTCAATAAAAACTATATTACTGATTTCTCACTTAATAAATAATTTATGCATCATTAATGTATCACCATTAATGACAATTATTTTATCCCTAAAAATTCTAAATAAATTATCATGATGTAGATAATTTCATTATCTTTATGGAGACTATTCATTTTAGAAGTTTTATGATGTTTATCACTAAATTGAAATTATTATACTTATAAGATTTAAGAGAGTGACATGTTGTCACTTTCTTTGGTTTTAATAATAATTAAATTATTTTGATGGTCAAAAGTCCATAAAATGAATCTAATACGACCCTTAGGTGATATGGGTATACTTTTATCCATACAATAGAATTTTTTCATGTGTTAGTGTAATTTTATAATATTATATTTACCCTTAATTATTCGATTTACCTTTAACTATGGTAAATAAAATTTACCGTAGTTACTATTCATAATTCCAAAAAATAAAATGTAGCCTATTAACATAATTTGGACCCCCTAATTCCAAATATGGAATCCATTTTTTCAAATTCAATAAAAATAAGTTGCAGAAATTAAATTAAAATTAATCCCGTTGTCGAATGAAAACGGGTTTTTGATTAAAACATTGCAAAAGATTGAATTGATTAATCTACGAATTCAATGTAAAATCAATGATAATGACATAAATTATATCAAATGGTAAAAATATATTCTATTTATAATTTAAAACCATTAAATATTATAATTTAACCACATATGTTATTATAATGAAAAAAGTTGTTTTTAATTAAAATATAGCGTGTTTTTACTACTCATTAAAATATGAAAGTTATCAGAAAAATATCAAAACATTATCCAATGTAAATTTTTATATCCTGATTCAAAAGAAGAATTTTATTTTGTCAAAAATGAACTTAAAAACACGTCAACAACTAGATTTAAAGTGGGTACTCCATCAAAAGGCGGAAAAACTGCATTGTTTGAAAAATACTTATTTTACCCAAAAAATTTATTTTGTTCTTATACCATGTTCTAGAAAATGTGTAAGATGAATAATAATGTTATAAAATTCAAATTTTAGTTAATACTATTCATAACGGCTAGTTCATAATAATATTATAACAATATACCGTTGTTTAGTAAAAACCGGTATTGCGTACAACACACGTTATCGAGGAAGGTCGCGATTGCGTGCAATGAAAGCCAAGTTAGGGTTGCGTGTTGTGAAAGACTCCTTTGTTGTTTCATATAACAGAATCCAACCATATTTCATTTATACATTGAATATATATATATATATATACACTCAATGTTGTGTAGAATGACTATTATCAAATGAACTTGAAATTGTGTGTAACACAATCTAAGAATAGTGTTGTGTATACTGCAAGCTAATACGGTGTTGCGTATAACATAAGATAATCTTTCTGTAGCATAAAAAACATGACATCAAATAAATTAAAAAGAATACTTATCATAAAATATCAGGCTGTTACATTCTTCCTTGTAAGGAATAACGGTATAAATTTCTTCCTACAACCCATTCTAGAAGTCATCTAGAACATGTTGATATCTCACACATAAATCAGTAGGAGATTATTCCTCCTTATCCTCCACAGGTTCTGGTTTATGTTTTGGTTGTTATTTCAATGCCTGATCATATTTAAATGATATTTATACTTTTCTCTTTAATTGTTATATGTCTCTTCAAAGTTGTTTCACTTGAATGTTATCAAAATGATTATATTCTTCTTGTTGCACCATGACCATTTCTTGATAAAATTATAATAATTACTCTGGAAGTTTAAATAATTCTTTGGAGAATCCCTCTACCAATAGGTATTCAAGGTTCAATTTATGGTCTTAAGTGAGATCCTTGAATTCATCCTCTTTAATGGTTTTAATTTGAGATCCCTTAATCTCTTTAGTAAAAAAATTATATACTCCCTAGACCATGGTGAGTTAAACATTTTTTCTTATTTTTTTTAATTTGATAACATTTAAATATTTATAATTAGATTGTTGGCACTGCCTCTCTAACAACGGAGCCGAGTTTGGACATGTTCCTATAGTTGGTTGTGAAAAAAGAATTATTTCCTAAGTCAAAATGTTGTAAAGTGGTCAACCTGGGTTGTTTCAAGAGAGGAGCGCACAAAAATTAAGCCATAACTTTAAAATTAGAGTAATAAGTGGGTGTTGTTTTTGAAATTCCTTAATTTAAAAAAAAATTAAAAAAATAATCAATTATGAAAAATATTGAACAAAATTACAAAAATAAAGTGATTGAAAATTGTTATATGATTGGGTTATAAGGTTGAGGATATTTTTCCAATTATAATTATATCCTAGTTCCAATTTATCAAATACTCTTCTACTAAGATGATTAAAGTGAGATTTCATGACTGCTTCCTCTCATTCCCTTGGTAAAATGGTGATGGTGAAAGTGAACCTTACCAATATCTTAGCTCAGTTTAATATCATTCCTATGTGTGATTCAATTATAGTGAATACCATTAACAAACTTCATAAATTCCCAATAGGGTCTTGTTTTTTATACGATCATACTTGATAATAAAAACACCTATTAGGAATTGAAACCAACATCATAGAAGTGATAATAGATTTTATGAAATTAAAGTGAAAGAGAATAAGAATTATAAAATAAATTATTCCCTTACTAAATCACTCAGAATATTACTCCTCTATATAAAGGGTATGAATGGATACGTGGGAATAAGAATATATTATAAATTTAAGAATAAGAAAAGGGTGAAAGAGATTAAGATAGAAAATATCCTCTAGAATATTTTCTCCAAAAGTTTTCTTTTTTTATGACCACCAAAATGTTGAAATTCACCAATGTATCTTCATAAATGTAGTTTTAAATCTTTTTATATTGATTCTAAATATTTTAATGTATTTTGACATGTTTAAATAATGTTATAAACGAATTACTGAAGAAAACCTTTTATGGTCGAGGAGATATTTCATATTCTTCCACATTGGTGCATTAAATGGATACCTTAATGAGATATATTCTCTATAAAATTTAATGTCAAAATTATTCTCAGTGTAAAATTTACAATTCATCTTCAATAACCTCATTTAAGGGTCTTTAGGATAAGATATGACTGATTTATTGAGGTGTAATCTATTCATTCATCTTGAAAAATATTTCAATTTTATTTATTTGTTCGGTTATTATGATTTTTGAATTATCTTGGGCCCAAAATAATAATTTTTATCCCATTAATGAAGGAAGCCAAAAAAAATAATCACTCCAATTGAATCAAAATCATATATTTTATGCTCAAAATATAGTAGTGGTAGAAATATGTTAAAATTCATGAACTAATAAATTTTCACTTTTTAGCCCAAAATTCACCAAAAATCCAAATTTTATGATATTAATATAATATTGTTAATATTTATGGGATTATATAATTGAAATAAATTTGAAAAATAATGAAAATATTATCTCTATCACTTGAAACTCATCATAATCTTTCCAAAACTAGTAATATCTATTTGGTATATTGCTATGAGTCCTCATTGAGGGAGACCACATTATGGGATATGGTTCAAGGATGTTTTTATTGCATTTGAATAATTATCTTATGCATGACCTAGAATTATTTTTGATTTTTATGCCTTAAAACCACTGAGGAATTACCTCTTTAGAGAAAACCTCATAGTTTTAACAACCAAAAGAGTTTGAAAAACATAGTTTCCCCTAATGACCAGAAATTAAGGAAAAAATATGGATTATGTGCCTCCAGATTTTCAAATTAGACTTATTATACACACTCAATCAGGGGAATTATGAAGAAAATTAATTGACTACAAAATAATATAGTAAAGTGGTATGAGAAGCTCATGAATAAGTGGAGTTGATGATCATTATTGGTGATATGAATTTAGGTTGTGATACAAAGGGTGATAATGATGTTTTATTTATAGTATGTATTCCTCTATTATTTAAAAATTGAGAAAAGGACTCTTATACATCATATCTTGGTTATACCATCATTAGGTCATACCTAAATGATGAGGATATTTTTTATAGCTGGATAGAATATTCAAACTCTTTTATTATGATTTTGAAATAAATTTTAGTTCTTAAATATCTTTAGGAACAAATTGTTTCATCATACTACCATTAGAAATGGTTTATTCATTCAGTTGTTTATAAATTGTACAAGGTGATGAAATAAAATTGCTTGTGGTACAATATGAAAGAAATATTGAACATGATGAGATGAAATGTCTAAAATTTCAATATATAAGGGTTGAACATCAAAGAGTGGATGATATTCTGTAGTCTATGCCTATACCTATATGGAACTATGAGAAAATAATTATTGATTTTATCATAGGCCTATTAAGAATAGAATCATGATTATATATGAGTAGTAGTGGATTGACAAACTATGTTGGAACAATTTATCACAACCAGTCAATCCAACCCAATAGGGGATTTGGAGAAATTATATATCTGAGAGGTAGTCAGATTAAATGGAGTTTTATCATTGATTGTATCTGAAAGAGACACCCATTTTACTTCTTTATCATGGAAATCATTAAAATAGTATATTGAAATTATATTTACCATGATCCCAAAATATCATCCTCATAAGGATTGGAATCCCAAACACACTATTCATAAATTTAAAGACACGCTTAGATGTCCTTATTTAAAAATTTACTCAAATTTTCCTATACAAATAATTATCAACAGATAATTTATATATAACCATTTCAAGATTTTTATGGTCTTCCTTATCATTCTTCTTCATGTTGGGTAGAGAAAATGTTTTCCTCATTTATTGAACCAGTATTTTCCTTGATTCCATTTAAAATATCTAAATCATCCAGAAATGAATGGTTGTGGGAAAAAATAGAAAGAAGTAATATAGATATAATCTTTACTGACATTTATCTTTTTATATGATAGATTATGTATTATTGAAAGTTTCAAAAAAAAAAATTTCACCAACTCTTGGGGAAATAAAGAAAGCTAGTTCCATGGTATGTGGGGTCGTTCAAAGTTGTCGAATGGATTGGAACTATCACTTACTGATTATTGTTACTGTTGAGATTCAGTGATGTTAATAATATCTTCATTGGTTCTAAACTGAATAAATGTAATCCCAATCCACATATTGTGATTAGTCAGCATCGTGTTACTATTTATCTAAATGGAACTTTTATCCATGAACCGATATGGGTTCTGGATAGAATGAAAAATCCCTTCTAGGGAGATGTATTTCCCTAGTTTGTGTACTGTGGAAGTATGATCAGGTTCAAGAGGAAACATAGGAAAAATAAATGGTTATGCAGGAGTAATGTACCAACTTTTTTATGTAAATTTTGGTTATACATATTCCCAAGGACATAAATCCCAAATATGGGGAGAATTTATCTCCCCTAGTTTGAGGTACATCATTATTTTATGTTTTTCTTTTTTTCATTTAGAGTTGTTCTTACCCATTGGAAGTGTTTGAAGGTGTAAAAAGGAAATAAACTGAAGTATACTTAAAAAAATTATATAGGAACAATTTACATCATAAATTAGGGGTTTAAAAGCTAAATAATTTTGAGAATATATTTATGGCATAAAAATATTTTTGTTTCTAAAATTGTTTATACTGTAAAATAATTTTTTTCCAAAAAAATCACCCAGGTGGTGAGTTTTTAGTGTAAGAGACCGTTGATGAATTTATGAAAAAAATTATCAATTTATACCATAAATAATTTAATCCTAGTGAGTTTTACTTCAGACATTAGTTGTATTTTCTTATGTGGTGTTGTTTTTCTCCTCTCAACTACTAGACAAAAACCGACGCAATTCCTGGAAATATTCGACATCCAAAATTATTTTACAACAAATATATGAACATTATTTTATGTAATCAATGGTTGGGACCACATTATTCACTCTCATATTAAATCTCCTAGATTTTTCTTGATTGGAACCATAGATCTGTGAGTAAGAACAGATCTATTGGTATGTTTATATTTTGACAACATCTATTTGGAATTTGTAAAAGGAATGAGAGGATGAGGTTTGATCTATAGAATCATTTTAGATCCTTAGTGCTAATTGTAATATTTTAAGGTGGATTCTCTTTTATTCTACTATTATATAACATGTTGGATTAAATATGGATAAGTTGTTATTGTACCTTGATTGGGGATCTCATGGGTATTTTATGTTGAAAATAATTTTTCTGATTTTATTTTGAAAGGGTATTTTTGAAATATTCTCATGAGTTGTTTCGAATAAATGTTTTAAAAGAATTTGGTTTTTAAAATAAATATTTTGTTTGTAAAAATATTTAATATGGATTATAGTTTTCACATAGATAGGGGAATGTGTTCATGTTACATTATACACAGACTTGTTGAAACAAAATTGATGCTCTATGTCTAATGGAAAGAAACAAGGTAATATGACCTAGTGATGAGTTTTTATAAGATTTATTTTCACTCATGATTTTTGGGAATGTTATTTGTCATGCATGTATGTGAGTATAGAATATGGAATGGGTATGAAAATAAGAAAGTGAATGAGATAGTGGAAGAATTAATTTGGTTAAATTACTTTATTATACTATTTCCTTTTTATAAACTATTTTGATATTATCACCCTTTTATTTATACAAAATATGATAACTTGTTATTATCATAGTGGTGTGTGATGGGATGTTTTTGGGAAAATCCTATCAAGTTATATACTCACCCCCAAATAAGTTTTTTTTGTTCTTTTAGATATATTCTACTAAAATATATCAATGGTTCATGTTTTGAACCTCTGTGGTGGTTATCCTTGAAATAATGGTTTGGTTCATGAAGCTTGATATTGGAAATGTTTGCATCGTGGCTTGGGTTTATGCCACACTAGTTCCAATGTCTTTCAATTTGGATTCTGAGCCTTGCACCTTTATTACCTTTTCCATTGTAATTATAGTATTTTTCAATTAGGGTTTTACATTGAGTTATGTGATTTTTCATTCATGCATCATATAGATGGGTTTTAGTGTATTCATTATTTTTAGGATTTTTTGTGTTCTTCAGGGAAAAAAAAATCCCCCAACAGTTTACTAAGCCCTTAGAATTTATTCCCAGCCTTTGGTATCCTAGGGATATCACCTAAGGTTTATAGAACCTCCACATATTCCTAAGATAATGTTTTAGTATCAGAATATTATAGATGGGATGTGATTTTGGAAGACATTGGTCGATCTAAGGTTCTAAATTTTTTTGAGGAAATGATAAGAGGAAGTTTACTTTTATAAGTGAGAGGAGTGGCACCATTATAAAAATAAAGAACATTAAATTATAATAAATATCATTATCCTGGTAAGCGGCTCTAATTAATTCCAATATCAAATATATGGCATATTAAGGTCAAAATTAACTCAACCAATCAATTTTAGACAAGTTCATAGAGATATTTTTAGCATTATCTCATAAATTAATCCCACTTTTATCCATTTTAACCATTACCATCGTAACTAAAGTATACAATGGTAACTATCAATTTTGACTAAAAATGGCATTTATATCATTAGAAAAATCTGTTTATCTTTATCCCAAATATGAAATCCATTTTATGATATTAAATTTATATATGGGGTAAAAATTAATTTTAAAATAAGTATTCTTAATAGAACAAAGAACACTTTTTATAAAATGACATTTTTAATAATAAAAATGATTTATCCAAAAAATATATTTAATGTTGATTCCCGTGTAATTAATTAGATGTATTTTAATAAAATGTTACTTATTCCACCTTAAAAAACCAAATATTAAAGGAATATTATAAATAATTGATTAAAAGGGAATAACCAAAAATACTTTTTATTTGAATAATAAAATCACCTAGATTTCCAAAAATGTTAAACATATATTCCTAATTTCAAAATTATATTTTTAAATTAATAATATTTATTTTCAAATATATATTTATTCTATAAAAAATACTCCAAATTCTATGAATTCACTATTATATCATTATAAAGTTATAAAAGTTATAGTACTAGAAAAATCCATATTTTTCACTCTTCTCTGAAAAATCAACTATTTAAGAAAAAATAACCTTAATATAAATTTGACATTATAAATTTAAAACCGATGTCCATTTTTCAAAATTTAAATTCTAAAATGAAGAAATTTAACATTCACATAAAACATGAAAAATATATAATAAAAATGATATTTGTAAAGAAAAAAAATCGTTTTTAGTTATGCAAAATTGAAGCAGTACATCTTTTAATTATTAATCCGATTCTATAGACTATTTTTCATCCGATTTTTTAGAAATATGTTTAAATTTTTATTGTATCAAATAAATATTTAATTTAGTTTTGTGTTGTGTGTATCACAAGCAATCAAAAAATTAGAAATTATTACAGAAAAATATATTTGAAAATTACAGTCCGTTACATGGGTCCTTATTCTTAGAATATTTCTTCTTACTCTTCTACTATCATTTTTTACAAAAGAAAAATTTCTCTAAATATTTCAATTGATATATTATAATTAATGAATCTAAAATTAGATCTTAAAAATGTAACCATTACATCCTTGGTCTATATGGGCTTTATATAAATTTCATCTAAAATATCCTACATATTATATTCCCTAGAAAAATGAATAATCATTTTGAATATCTCACTAGTTCTTACATAAGAATGAACTTTTATGAATTCGTATCATGAAATATTTCACTATGTTTTTTATATTAGACTCAAAATGTCACTATATGAAGTAACATATTTAGATGATGATTTTTTATTATTGAAATAAATTTTGACTACCAGTATATTGTTTCAAAACATTTAATATAAAAACTCACGTATTAGTACAATGACATTAGAGTTAAAAAAATATTATTTCACAATTCTTTTTTAATATTTTCATAAAACCCCTTTTTGAATAGGGTTTCCATTTATTAGTAGATTATTTAAAAACCACTTCTAAATAATGATCCAACTACTGACTTTACTGGTATCATATATCTATTTATGTTGGAAAAATTTAATAGTAGTGATAAAAGCACCACAATTAAGTAAGACAATATTTTAATAATGATCATCCCATTTGATTGATCATTTGAAAATTTTTATTCACATTCATCCTTATCATAAATTTTTATGGTTAACTACATTTACTAAAACCATAAATCATATTTTGATCATCATATTTCATAGTGAAAAACTATATAATTAGGAAAAATAACTTATACGATATCTAAATCATGACACCTTATTTTAAATCTATGAAACCTTAGGCCCATACTTAGAGACATCCCTATAAATATCTTTAAAATTATACCTAGGGATCTCAATAATGATTTCTCTTCCTAATTACCAAAGGTTGATTAAACCATTCCTTTGATACCAACTATAGAGATCTAGAATTAGCATATATTTATATTACAACAATTTATCTGAATATTCATCACATCATAAAAGTACATGCTTGATAACTGTAGTATTTTAATATCTTTAGAAACATGGAATATGATCTTTTAACTTAGTGAAAGATCTTTAATGTTTCCCAAAAGGATCTTTCCCTTTAGTACTTCTATATAAACAAATTCTTTATAACCTAGGGAAAGGAAACATAAGAAAGGGTGATATCAGATGCTCAGTAATGGTAAATAAAGAAGATACATAAAAATAACATAAAAATAAGGGTATGAGAACATGGGAATAACATTTGAATATCATATACATGAGTGATGGCATAATGATTGGAAGAACATAATAATTGAATCATAAGGGAATAAGGAGTATGATCCATGAGATCATAACATAGGAAAGAGATATATAATTTTTTGGCATACACATAATCATATAAAATAATACCCTATAAGTCAAGGCTTATTTCTAAATCCTATCAGGTCACTTAAGGGGGATAAACCAACTAGGATGGACACACCACCTTCCCCATTCGCAACCCTTTCCTTCTAGTGGAATGAGTTCACTTCCCAAACCATATTACTTTTCATGGTTCACTCTGAAGACCATATTAGTAGTCAATGTTCACTACCAAGACCATCTTAGTAGTCAAGGTTCACTCCAAAGACTATCATAGCAGACAAATTCCTTTAATAAACTTATTCTACTCCCCATTCCATCTATTTCTATCTCATTATATATAAATATTTACCTAATTAATTGGAATGAGATATAAGTCCCACCCATCACATAATGAAATCATACATATGGGTTTCACAAGATAGTAAAACATTCATAATATCATTACCCATAAAAAGATATGGGTTTAAAAAACATCATATCATAACCTATGAAATGAAATCGGTGTTATAAATTTTTTTGTCATATAATAACCTGTGGAAAAGAGACAGGTTTAATAATAATTTTATCATATAATAACCTCTGAATGGAAGCTAGTTTCAAAAGATTTTTATCATAGTATAACCCATGGAATAGAAATTATTTTCCTCAAAAGTATCCATTCTAAACATGAACCATTTAATGATAGAATAATAAAGGTAAACTTGGACCATATCACCAATAAAGAATAAACTATTGCAAATGATTTCATCTTAGATGAGGAAGGATTAAGAAATCTCATTTTGAGAATTTCTTAAGGATAATAACCTTTCTTTGAAAATCATTTTTTAGAGAAGAAAATATTTTTGAAATCGTTTTCTTTGAGAAAAACATTGAAATATTATGAATAAATATTTAAAAATAATATGAATTATTTTGAGAGGAAAATATCATTTTCTCTTTGACTTTTTTAAAACATAAAATAATTTGAAAAAAATTTCATTAAAAATATCATTGAAAAATTATAAAGGATTCTTGAAATATTCTTTAAAAAATTTTATTTGAAAATAATTTTGCATAATTATAATAGAATCCTTAAAAAATACTTTAAAACGTTTTCATTGAAAATATATTTTAAAAAATATAAATAACGCTTTTAAAATATTATAAATAATTTTTTAAAATTAAAAACTTTTAGAAATTATTTTTAGAAAACATAGTTTTGAACGTATTAATGTTTTCGACCAAAAAGATAACTAAATTTCATTTTTCAAAAAAACCTTTTCTTAATTATATTATGTAGCAATGAGTGTAAAAATGGTACCATTACTTGGATATTACATGAATAAACATAGGGTGAGAAAATTCATGATAATTTTTGAGATATGGATCATAAGATTTCATCAATGGAAGTATAATCCAAATAATACTAACAAATGATGAGATTTTTGAAATAAAAATTTACCATTATAGTAAATTTGAATCATAATCTGAATGAAATAATAACATAAAATGAAGAATAAAATATCATGAAAAGAAATATATTCATAATATGAAATGTCAAATGGAAGTATATACACCTTGTAAAAGAATATAGGTGCATAAATATATGTTTATTATACATCTAATATAGATACATATTACTATATCTAATACCATTTATGATTTTTATGACTTTATATTTCCCATTTATTAATAATTTCAGGTTAATGTTACGTTTCACGCAATATTTGATTTTTTTCGTACACGTTTTAATTTTTTATTCTTGATCATCTTACTTAAAACATGATTTAATTCTTTAGATATTGTAAAAAATGATATAAATATCATATACATTCTGTATATAAATATATATAATAATCTATAAAATATATAAATATGTAATGGAATACACTGTTCATTGGGACGGTATGTCATACATACGGATGAATGTTGCTTCTATTTTCTTATCATACTAAAAAAAAGAAAGTAAATGATGTATATATATATATATTATCATTATAGCAGTACCAATATTTTATATATATAATATTTTTTTATTAATTCATCCTTAATACAATTCATGTAAAGTGTGAACGAATCACATCCCTTTGAGGAGGTAGTATTCCACGTATCCAAAAATACATTTATGGTATTTACATAAAACGGGAAAAATGAAGGATTGTTTTATATAATAATTATAGAATAATAAATAAATCATATATATCATATATATCATATAAAAATAGTATTTCCATCATAACAGGAAACAATGATTGGAGGAAAAGTAAAAACGAATGACATCATTTCGTGAGACGGTAGTCCACCGTACACACAGATGGTAAGTTCATTAACCATTTGATGAAAGCGTGCGTAGGTGTAGGTTTAAACCTTATAATAAAAACATATAAAGTTATTTAGGATAAATAGTTTCTTATATAAGCATGTAATAATAATAATTATGGTGTTGGAGAAAGAAAACCAAACAAAAGTTCTTATTGATGGATGTTACCTCTTTGTTGGGTAACTCCTTTTAGTTTGCAGCAAAAGGCTTACATGGTTGGATTTATGCTAAAAATTATGCCTCTAGAATTAATGGATAGAATTTGGGAGATTATTTGGGAGGGGTATGGATGATCGAAAGTGGATTGAGAGGTGTGACTAAGGGGAAGATTGAGACCTTTTTATAGAGGAGAAGGGGTGGCATTTCTATAAATACATAAAGGTAAACACTATTGGGAGACCCCATTACCTAATGTTCTTGAAAATGTAAAAAATGGATTAAATGGTAATTATAGTATATCAACATCTCCAAAATACAAAAATAATTTCAATTTTATAATCTTGATCCTCAAATTCTATGTTTTTCCACACTTATCCTTTGGGTTCTTATTAAGATAAATAGTTTTCTAACTTATGTAATTTTACTATTAAGACTAAATTAAAGTGATAAATATTAGAAAATAATGAAATAATTAATTAAAAATATGATATCTAATTTACAAAAAATAAATAAATCCTATTTGTGTTAGAAATTAATTTAAAAATAAGCGCATGTAACGTGTAAAAACAATACTTTAACCTAAATAATGCTAATAATGTTTCACTATTTATAGGTCAATATGTTCCCTATAAAACATTAATTGTTCTATTAATAGAATATATAATATATTTAATAATATTTAAAAATAAATTTCCATAATGTAGGATTTTATGTCAATTAGAAAATTTTAAATAAAATATCATTTATTATAAAATAACATTAATGTCAATTTTGAGAATATTTTCTTAATTTAAATTTTAAAATTATCAAAACAAATACAAAATTTTAATCTATTAACTTCAAACATGGGTAAAATGATATATTCATAAAAAAATTAATTACAATATTTAAATCAATTTAGTTTACTTTTAATATTTTTAGTATCATTTTTTAGTTAATTATTAAGTAAATAATTAGCACATTTGGAATTCCTTAATGATTTAATCTAAAACATTCATCTCAAAAATTAAATATAAATTAATACGGTTACAAATATTCATTTAAATTTTAAAATAAAATGTACGAGTTAACTAATGTGGGTTTTTTTCATATCTCAAGGCCTTATAAATGTTAAAGGTAAGGAAGGTACTTACTTTGTCTATTTTCTTTACATAACTTGTTATTTAGGTCAATTTGGTGAAATAGTATCCCAATAACTCATAAAATTCTAAAAAAAGGTAACATGGTAGAAATACTGGCATTCAATTGCTTTTGGACAATTTTCATGCTTATTTTCACCCTTAATATTGATGCCTATCTATTAAGAAATCTAAATTTTCCTTAATTAGTGTAATTAATTTTAATAAATTAGACTAATATTTTTTGTTGAAAACTATATTTACTATAAATAAATTATATATTATTATTCTATATATGGAATAAATTTTTTAAAATTATAAAAATATAATTCATAAAAATTAATTTTAAATTTATCTTGTAAGACTTGTCACAAAAGCTGGTTTTTAAAGTGAAAACGTTCAACAGATTGAAATTTTCTTATATTCAATTTTAATGTGAAATTAGTTCGAATGAACTAATTTCATTAATTTATTTAAAATTTATCTAATAAAAATTTAAATCCAAATTAAAATATAATTTAACTATATGAATAAAGTAGAAAAAAGGTAGGTTTTAATTAAAATTATGTGTTTTTTAATATTCATCAAAAAATAAAACTTCTTAGAAAAATAACATAAATTTAACCAAAGTATATTTTGATACTATTCATTCAAAAATAATGTTTATTTTAAATAAAATTTATAATTTTTTTAAAAAAATTTGATTTAAAATATGATCTCCATTAAAAGGTGGTAAAACTACCTTTTAGACAAATAAATTTTTATTCATTTAATTGGATCTATTATTATCTTATGCCACTAAAATATATTATATTAGTGTAA
This sequence comes from Viscum album, assembly GCA_963277665.1. NCBI lineage: Eukaryota > Viridiplantae > Streptophyta > Magnoliopsida > Santalales > Viscaceae > Viscum > Viscum album. Next base: position 1,719,930,599 of record OY728132.1, read on the forward strand.
ATTGGTTTATTGAATATATAATATATAAATTTTTTTAAAAATATTCATCCAAAGTGGGGTTTTTTAATTTATTGAGACAAAATGGTTTTTGTAAATAGGGAAATAGTTTTCATTGAAAAAGTGTTTCTTTATTCTCAAATAGTTCTTACATTCATTTATAAGTAATTTATAACCAAAGAAACATTTTATATACATTTGAAAATAATATTTTCTTAACTTAGTAAATATTATTCACAATATCCATTACAACCGCTAGGTTGTAACTATAATATAATTATAACGAAAATATAAATTGTATAATACCGCTTTGTAAAACTCATCCTTGCATTTAATGAATTCTACTGAATGAAATCAAAATTTTTGGAAAAAGATCCAAAAATATTTTTTCCTATTTTTATATTAAACTAGGTTTTTCATATAGAAAAATATTAATTTTTTTGTATGTATATTTCAAGGTAAACATAGTGATTATATATAACAAAATCTATATTCGGAGTTGTGTGAAATGAAAAATATAAAAAAGATTAAAGTAATTTTAAAAAAATATTTCAAAAATATCAATGTGTTACATTATACCCATTAAAATGAATTTTCTCTCAATAATCATCCTGGTTATCAAAGGTCAAATACTTGAAATTTATTTTCTTAGAAACCAACATCATAAAAATAAATAATAAAACTTCTTTTAAAAAGGGAAATTTGGAACCATAACAGTTACCCAAAGTAACTCATAACTAGGTTTCTAGATAGGATCACATATGTTTGGAGTGAATACCTTGAAATGGAAGACAAATCTAACTATCATGTTCTAATAGGGAGTGATAGAGAACATGGTTAAGAGAAAATTAATGATAAAAAATCCATAACCCAAAGTGGCTTGAAAAGGGCAATTCATATCATAAGAAAATGATGATAACGGGATGAATTTTTATTTTAATAAATTTTTTCCTAATGTTGAAGAATCTTCATGAGAAGGTGTACTTACTTGATTTCAGCACAATCTCACCATTTGTTGTGTATTGATAACATTCCACTTCGTCTCTTATTCTATGAAATTAAGGTTAATTTTTATTTCCTGAATCATTTACAGATCATGTGATCCATAAATTGAATGATAGGTCATTTCGTCAATCTCTATATATCATCAAAACAAAATATTTAGCACATAATATCTAATATGAATAAATCCACATATGTAGAGATAATACTTTAATCTATAAAACCTCATCTGAAAATTAACTTAAACAATACTATTAATAGTATACCTTTTAAACCATCCCAAACATGAAAAACCAAAACCTTATAAAGCAGGTCACTAAATCAACTTGTCATTGGCCCCCCATACATCAAAAAGTATTGCTTGGTTTTCACATTCCAAACATGTGAATACCCTCATCATATATTCTCTTGAAACATGTTTATAACCTGAATAACTATAAATCCTTTTAGAAAACATGCATGCTTACTTTTTACATGGTTTATTAGATAAATTTATTAAATCTAATAATTATATAAACATAATCAGTTATAGAAAAAAATAAATTTTCAATAAATATTTAATCACTTTGATGGTAATCAGTACCATCTAATTTACTAATTCATTTCCAGCATATATTTTATCCAAGCATCATTGTCTTACTATGAAGAACATATCAAGGATTATCTTTCCCATAATCATATGTTTCCTACTAATATCACCTTTCCAATAGATCAATTTTACATTCCATAATAACCATTCAACATATTCTTGTAAATCCTCAGTAGAAAAACAAAAACTGAACAAAGCTTATATATTTCATAATTCATATAACATAATTCTAAAACCCAAAAACACTTTTATTATTCCACTTAATCTTTAATACATTAAGAATGATTAATCGTATTATTCCTTATTAACACTTTACTAAAATATGAAACAATAATCATGTCATATCATTCATAAAATTCAATATATTCATTATTATAAAAAATATGATTAAAATAGAAAATTCCTTTCATATTTAGTTCTTGGTCACTTCATCATCAATAAAAAATAATTACTTATACAAAATTATTGAGTAACATCATTATATTTCACTACAAAAAATTTATTTTCTATAATGCTGAAGACTTATCTTCTCTATTACTACGTAAAAATATAGTGGTTGAAGTGTTGTTTAAGGTCACAATGACTCATTTCAAAAGTTTTCCAAAATTTGAATTTTCTAATGGTAGGTCATGACTGTGAGTCACAATGGTGAGTCACAATGGAAAGGCGCAATACTGAGTCTTAATGTTAAACGGTGAGTCATAATACTAGGTTTTGATTGTGAGTCATAATGGTGAGTTGTAATAGTGAGTTGAAATGGTGAGTCACAATGGTAGGATGCGACAGTGAGTCAAAACAGTGAGTCCCAATAGTGATTCTCAATGGTGAGTCACAACGGTGAGTCCCCCAAAGTGAATCACATCGATGACTCACACTAGTGACTCACACCAGTATCTCTCCAATTGGTTACTGATATAGGTGAATCTCATTAGTTTCTCGCACTGGTAACTCACACCGGTAGGTTTCCAACAGTGACTCTCAACAGTCACTTATCCAACACTATCTCATTTCCTACAGTTTTTCATAATTATAGATGTTGTCAAGTTTTTTTCATTTTCTCCCATTTAAAATTTAATTTAATGTAAAATGAATTGAATACCATATCAAATGGTTTTTTGAGCAGTTTCAAATCATATCATTCTTCTAAAAACATGAAAATTTTGTTTGAATTATAAATAATGTGGTCTTAGTCATGATCTTCCTTTAATGGATTTGGAAAAATATTTCTCCAATTGATTTAGAATATGGACTTTCTAAATCCAAGATCTTCTCTTCCTTGTGTGTTTCCCTTTATCTTGATGTTTGATGTCATCGAAATCATTCTTCCTCAAGGAGTTATTCTTTGAGAAAATGATTTTAGATCTAGTCTTCCCTGGAGGTTTTTCTTACTACATGCAAGCCCCATGCCTTTGCGCATTAAAGAAGTGTTGATCCCTTCTTTTTATAAGTTGGCCTTACTTTGTATCTCTCAATTTGTATCAATCTATGTGGGTGTACAAATTTATTGTTTTGAAAATAGTTGAATCCAAATTTAATAATGATAATCGAATATATTACAAATGATGAAATAAGGGCTTGATAAAGTGAGGTTTGATCATACTATCTTATTGATATTTCAATCAATTTTTTAAATAGTATGGGCAATATGAATTCTGAAAATTTCATTTTGCTGTGGAGAAAATGTTTATGAATTTATGTTTATATGCCTCTCATTAAAAAAACTTGTAATATGTTAACCACATATATTCAGCTAAAATAAATGGATTCCCTAGGATTATATTGTTTCTATGATTACCCAATAAGTTAACAAGTTAATTTAAAGAAGGTATGACTTGTTAAATATGAATATGTTTTGTTTGGATTGTGTGGTGGTATTTTTGTGAGCACTATTATGTGTTTTGGGGTGGTTTGAATGGTTTAATGAAATTTTAGGTTGAGAGATTTCTTTTGTGAACCTGGATGTGGCTTTAAAAAGTGGTGTGGTTGTGGAATGGAAGGGAGGTGTTTTTCATTAAGACTATGATTGGGTTGTATGTTTATGAGTTTGGGGTTCGCTCTATTGAGTGGATGAATTGGGTAGAATGACTTTTTGTAATAAAGATGATAGTGGTTAGAATTGGTGCATCCCCATTAGTAACTTGTATAGTGCTTTCCCATATCTCAAGATAGGTATGTTATGTTATGAATGGGTGGTAAATGAAGATGAATGTGATGTGGGTAAATTTATAGTGGTTATTGTTCCTCTATGTTACTTTTCCTATGTTGCTTATTGTGTTCTATTCCTAGTAGTTTCCTGAGTAGATATGGATGTAATAAATGAATTTTTTAATAAATAATGAGAATTGGATGATGAGTTGGATGGAGTTATTATTTGAGTATATGGCATGTTATGTGGTTGTGCATATAGAGATTACAGTTGTTGTGAATCCCATATGTTGTTCTTGAGATCTTGATAATATATATTCATAAATTTTTTGTTATTGATATTTCTATACAAACCCCACCCTAGTTGAAAACCATGTGCCAAACACACCCATTTTAATGGGTGAGTGTGTATTTCCCAAACATCCTGGTGGGATGATGGATGGATGGACACCCACTCTTCCCTTATCACTCTCCCAGATGGTTTAAGGATATGATTCTTTGGTTAGATTGTGGTTCGTGAGTCTCAGGTGTGTGTGAGAGAGTTGTGTTTCTCAGGTGTCTTCGGGATGATATGTGTTGTTCTTACCAAGTGTCTTTGAGATGAGGTGCAGTTATAGCAAAGGTGTCTTTGGGGAGAATGAGGTGCGGTCGTGGCCCAGGTGTCTGTGGGTTGGATGTATTGTGGTTGTGATCATGGTGTATATGGGTGGGATTGTTTGTGGTTGTAAGGCCTAGGTGTGTGTGTGAGGGATGTGGTTTGATATATTTGGATGAGTTATGAGCTCAAGGATGTTTTTTGTTAGGGTGTCAGAGCGACTAATCAGTGGGAAAGTGGTGCAATGTACCCTATCATAGGTGTGACTTATATTATACTACATGACTTTGTTTATTTAGTGAGCGTGTCTTGGTGAGGTTGGGGTGGTTAGTATACCTTCTTAGGTACTGTTTTGGCTGTGATGTTTTCTCACAAGAGTATAAATATGCTTCCTTCACATGTCTATGATAGACTTAGGTTTTTCCTAATAAGTATACTTGTATGCTCACCCTATGTATGTAAAACTACTTTTATGTATCCAGGAAGACCACAGGGACCATGATGGGCATTACTATCTCAGACATTGGGACAATTGTTGTGTCATTTCTTATCCTTGATTTTTGTATTTACTATAGAGTATCATTGTTTTTGTAATAGTTTTATTTTTAAAATTATTGTGGGATTGTTTTAGATTTATTATATATATATATATATATCATGGATTTTTTGGGATGAATCATCTTTCTCCTGATCATGTTTCTTTAAAAAGGGAAATACCACCAATTTTGTAAGATTGTATACCCTTGGTGGTGGTTTCCACCCAGAGGCCTACTGGAGGCAGGACTTGGGGTTCATTAACTATGTTTCCCCATTACCATCTCAAAAGGGTCATATTTAGAGGGATGGGTTCATGAAATTATTATATTTCCCATACTTTCTACACGTAAACCATTCAACTGTTTATAATACCTTATGGAAGAAAATATTTCCATCCATTACATTAAATGATCATCTCATTTTCCATTTATAGTTACTTTCTTTGTATCCTTATTTTCTATATTAAAAAAACTACCTTCTTCTCTAAGGCATTCAATTTTCTATTTCTATAGTGACCCTTGACTTTTACACATATCATTATATGATTTTGAGCATAATTAAAATTCATATTACGAGCTAAGGATCATAAAGTATTATGTATTGTAAGATTAGGTACACAATTAAAAATCATAAAAAACTATTATTTTATCTGCATAATGATCTCTTAACATCCATTATGCTCATACATATTCATATGATAAACTGGGGATAACATGAACAATGGGATTAGCTAAAAATCCCACTAAGGGAATAAACATAAAAATAATGATTTAGCTCATGAGTTAGAAGGCATATCATAATGATATAAAAAAACATTGAACATATAGAATAATAACATATAAACATGGGATCATATAAACATGGTGTAAGAGTAATGTAGAAGAAACATAAAACATGACTTTATCTTGATTCATGTCTTGTGGAACTTAGAGGATCACAATTCATGTTTAACCACTATGACCGTTGCACATAGTAACAGGAGTCAAGGATAACCGACAATATCATTTCATATGACGTCTCATGAGAATAAAAAATACCCAATTCATTATATTTATATCTTGTTACATCCATATTAATATGTTCATGACTATTTTTTCCACATATATAATCATATATAATCAGTGATATATAAACATAAGGGTTACACATAGTAAGAATTGGGTATCAAAATCATGTCATAAAGCATCACAAATAAGTGTATCATAAAAAATTCATTGGAGGAAAGAAATTAGATCAAACATGGAAAATAATATGTTATTATGGGAATATATACTTAAAATTGTTTCCAACTAGAATTATTAATATGTAAAAAGTGCACTTAAGAAACTTTAGAATTAAAACATTTTAGTGCAGTTAAAGGAAAATTTCAAAGGAAATTTAAAACATAAAAAGAAATAATATTTTATATAAAAACCGAAGTGAAAAAAAGTTTTTAATAATAAAAATATTTATTTTATAAACATAATCGTTTATTAAAAACAAATTGAAAATTTTAATGGAAAATGGGTAAGAATTATGGAAGTTACCTTGAATTGGTTTCCTTATCGGGAAGTATTGAGGAGGGAACCACTTAAAAACATGTATATAACCAAAATAGAATGATTAATGGAATTTGATACATGAGTTTTGAGTATGTAAGAACTAATTTATAATATTTAAATACAAATAATATATAACTTCTTTTGGGTAAGAATAAAGGTAATTTAACTCGATGAAATAATGGAGGTTCACATTGAATCCTATGCCTTAATTTTGATGGTGTCCTTCAATTGATCTTAATTTCATGGAAAACCAGATTAAATTCTTTAATTATATATTTATATATCCTATTTTTCATTTTATTTATTTATTATAACCTTATTAAGTTCGTTCATGACCATTTTTATGGGTTAAGAGGTTCAATTTCATTGTTTGTGAGTGTATGTTTCCTTGGTTTTCTATATTGGTTTAATTATATACATGTAAGGATAAATAGGTAATATGAGATTTTTTTTATAGAATTAGAGTTATATTTTATTATTGAAAATACCTAAGATTACATGGTTATAAAATTAATTTGGTTATTTGGATTGAATATGAATCATTATATAAAACATTAATGATAACTATTTTGGTTAATTGGTGGGTTTTAATCACAACAGACACATTTTTTGTTTATAAATTAATATCATGAGTAATAAATATTAGAAAATATTAAATAATATATAATACATATATTATATTCCATTTCAACCATAAACATGGTTTCATGACCATAATTAAACACGGTAATAGAAATTGAAAACCCATTGTCCTTGAATGTGATAAATCAACACATCTCGGATGATGTTTTCAATTTTAGAATAAAAAGAAGGGAAATGATAGATGAAGATGAATTATTACATTATTATAATAAAATTATAGTACATGTAAGGTAATAGAGTTATCATAGCATTTGGATGAAATTAGGTGAGGAAATAAAGAGAATGAAATGACCTTGAAAGAAAAAAAAATTAAATGAGGAATTTACCTCTTGAATATATCTTCATTGAGAGCCTCTTTAGAGAAGAGGTTTTGGTATATTTATGAGACCAATATCTCTTGTAAATGGGATAGGGACTTTGGGATATATTTATGTATAATTTTAACTATACACAAGGCTTGATAGGTGTGAGGAGTTGCGTTAAAGATGGGTTGTATTTATAGTGTAGGAGAGGAGGGGTTTCCCATTATTCTAAGCATTAGTTCAATATTTTTGCTCAAGACAATGAATAGTCTTGATTACTATGACCAAAAAAAGTAAATAAACATGTTAGTTCTAAACAATGGTCTTTTAAATCATCCATGATTCCATAATCATTCTTAAATTCATTTATTTAGTATTTATCATAAATTATCGTATTTTACTTTTCACAAAAATTCAAGTATTTGAGAAAAATCCCAAATATTCACCCCAATTTTTTTGATGTGTAGAATTTCAAAATGAAAACAATTTTATGAAAATATTTTTCCAAATATGAGAAATTTAATTTTTAATAAAATCATAATTAACTTGAAAAATACAAATTTTAAAATTAAAATGGATTTTCTATCACTTTGAAAAATTAACTTATATCTTTTAAAATTATATTATAATCATAATTCATCATAATCAATAATTATGAATAAATTCTATGAAAATAAATTTTCATTTAAATTATAAAATTAATCATAAAATTTTAATTAAATATACAATACTTAATATAAATACCAACACTTAATTAATAATTTTTAAATTTTTACTTACTTATACTATAATATATTTATATTATATTTTCAATTAGAAGTTGGATAAATTTTCTTTATACTTTCATTAGTGGGGCTGCTATTTAATTATATAGTTTTATATTCATAAGGGTCACATTACTATTCCAAAGGAAGTTACTATTTCATCGGTATATGTTCCTTAAGTTCTAGAGATACCTTTTATTTTAATAATTATTCATTTTTATGGTTGGTATTGTGTTCTATATGTAATCTTATGTGATAATACTACAATATATAATTATAGGAATGGAATTCCATTGATAAAACATTGGTTTTTCATATTTTCTCCCCTAATGAAATTTCTCCCTCGAAATTTCATTTGACATTCTAAGTCGTAAACAGGTGTGGGTAATTTTCCTACATTACTTCATCCAGTTCCCATGTTGCATCTTCTTAATTATAGTTCCACCATATTACTTTGACCAGGTGAGTATTTTTTCAAGTAGAACTTTTTATTTATGATCCAAGATCTTCGCTGTCTTCTCCTTGTAGTAAATTTCATTCTACAAATGTACTACCTCTAATGATATTACATGTGAGGGATCTAGCATGTACTTCTTCAAAATAAATACATGGAAGACGCCATGTACTTTTGACATGGTAGGTGGAAGTTATACTGTTTAGGCCACAAATCCAACACTATCAAGACTATCAAAGGGGCCTATGTACATGGGACTTTGTTTTCCTTTTTTCCCAAATCTCATGACCTTATTCCATGGAGATATGTGGAGGAATACAATGTATCCAACTTTAAACTCAAGGCCACATCGATGATTGTCTACATAGTCCTTTTGTCGATTTTGGGCTACCTTGATGTGTTGTTGAATGGTTTTTACCTTTTCCACCATTTCATTGACTATTTCAGGTCATAATATACTTCGATCACTAAATTCATCACATAAATCCAGTGTTCTACAACTTTTCCCATAAAGGGATTGATATAGTGCCCTTCAGATACTAGAGTGGAAATTATTTTTGTATAATAATTCGAACAGTGAAATATTTTGGTCTCATACTCATTTTAATACCATAGAACACGCTCCCAACATTTATTCTAGTGTAGGAATAGTTCCTTTAGATTGGACATTAGTTTGAGGATGGTAGGATGTACTGAAGGTTAACTCAGTTCCTAGAGCATGTTAGAGACTTTTCCAGAAAATTAAGGTGAGTCTCAGATCTCTATAAGATACAATAGATAATAGTAATCCATGTAGACTTACCACCGATTTGATATATATATCCTTTCAAATTGATCCAATGAGAAGTCCTCTTGAATTTTCATAAAGTGATTTGTCTTTGTAAGACGATCCATAATGACACATATAGCATTGTTTCCACTAGATTTCACTGGAAGTCCAATGACAAACTCCATGGTTTTGTTCTCCTACTTCCATGTTGGTATGTGTAGTGGTTTCATCATACCCATATACTTTTTTACTTTCAACCATAACTTGCAGACATACCACGAACTTTAATGTATACTTAGCAATCTCCTTCTTCATATTGTACCACAAATAATTCTCCCATAGATCTTAATACATATTTTTACTTCTTGAGTGAATAGAAAAGGTTGAGCTATGTGTATCATTAAAAAGCTCCCTATTTATATTTGTATAAGATGATACAAATAATCCTCTCCCAAATTGTACAACTCTATCCTTGTAAATCTTGACCTCCAAGGATTTCCCATTTCTGATATCTTCAACCCTTTTCTGAATTTCCACATCATTTATTTGAGTATCCATTATTTTCTCCATAAAGTATGGTTGAGAAATCATTTTAGAAAGGATTGATGATGTTCCTACCTTAATGGTTCCCAAGTACATCCTCTTAAAATCAATTAATATTAGATCCTTTTCAATTCTAATCCCAAATAAAGATGTTGGATCCTTTCTACTTAGAGCATTTTCCACCTTATTTTCCTTATAGGGATGGTATTGGATTGAGAATTCATAATCCTTGATTAGATCTAATGATCATCATTGGAAAATATTAATCTCTTTTTCTATAAATATATATTTTAGAGTCTCGTGATCAGTATATATCTCACACTTCTCCCCAATGAGATAATTCTGTGAGATTTTCAACATAAAGATCTCAACCACCAACTCCAGATAATGCATGGGATAGTTTTTCACATTAATTTTTAGATTCCTTTATAATTAGGCTATCAAATTGTCAATTTTTGTTAAAAAAAGCATAATCCCTTCTTTGAAGAATCACTATACACTAAAAAGAGTACTCTACTTATCTAGAGTGTGAGTACTGGTGCATCGATAAGCCTCTTTTTAGGATCCATAAAGCTTTCCTTACATTCTAAATTCTAGAAGAACATAACTCCCTTCCTTGTTATATTGGTCATTGGGTTTAACAACTGTGATAAGTTATTCACAAATCGTCAATAATACTTGAATAGACCTGGAGAACTAGATATCTCCATTACAGATATTTTCTAGGGCCACTCTTCAATTGCCTTTATTTTAGAAGGGTCCAAAAATATTCCTTTTCTAGTGTTAAAAAGCCCTAAGAATGATACTTCCTCCATCCAGAACTCACATTTATTGTACATTGCATAAATTTTATCCGTTCAAAATGTCATCAAAAAAGTATTCAAATTCTCCTAATGTTCCCCATTTCTCTTAGAGTATACCAGAATATCATTGATAAAGACTGCCACAAATTTGCCTAGGTAATCTCTAATGACTCTATTCATTAAATCAATTAATATTTCCAGATAATTAGTGACTCTGAAGGGAATCACTATGAACTCATAGTGTTCCTAATTCATTATAAAGGTTTTTTGGGAATATCTTACTTCCTTGCCTTTAATTGTCGATATCTCGACCGAAGGTCCACCTTAGAGATATAACCGGACCCACAAAGCTGATTGAACAAGAAATATATCGAAGGATGAGGATAAATTTTCTTTATAGTAATTTTATTAAGCTCATGATAATCAATATAGAGGCACATTGATCTATCATTATTCTTAACAAAGAGGACTAGTTCTCCCCAAAGTAAATCACTTGGTCATATAAAACACTATTTTAGATTATCCTGCATCTTATTTTTCAGCTCTTCCAACACTAATGTTAACATTCTATAAGGTTTACTTGATATAGGTAGAGATCTAGGAATAAGTTCAATTGATAACTCAACTTCCCAATCCAGAGGAATACCTGAAAAATGTTTTGGAAATACATAAGTCTAGTCCCTTACACTGGGCATTTCATTGAGCATGATTATCTCCTTTGTCTCAATCATTGGATCTAGACATGCTTGCTAATAATGTAGTAATATCCACACTTGAGATAATGATTCTAGAGGATATTTATATTCTTCCTTTCACTTGTAAATAATTGGAGGATTCTTTGGTATGTGAAGAGTGATCTCCCTTTCCCAATAGTTGATGTTGAATTTGTATAAAGATAGCCAATCCATGAACAAGATAACATAAAACTCAACTAAATAAAGTATGAATAGATTCTATGGGAGGTTAGGTTGAAAATAATTAATTTTGAGGGGGGAGTTATATACTTTTTATGAAATAATTTTACAATATTCTACTCTCACATATAACTAAATCTCTAAATTTTGAGGTGGTGTTTGAATAGTTTTATTAAACATGCATGATATAAAAGAATACATAGCAGCAGAATAAAATAATATATTTTTTTATTTAAGGAATATCTAGTGAACCTATCACCACATCGTTGTGTATCTCCACCTCAATATTAGTGATAACATAAGCCCTTCATTGATGCCTTGGAGGTTTTTGTTGATTGCATCCGACATCCCTTGGCTTAGGGAATTTGTTTGCATAATTCCAATGTTCCTTATAGTTGAAACACTATACTACTAGATAAAAATTGATTGAAACCTTCCTTTATAATTTAAAATTATTAGGATTATTCGTATCCCTTTGGCTGTTTTTAGCCAGATGACACATTCTTCCACATTTGATGAAATTTCTAGTTCCCTTTAGATAGTTCCCAAGATGATTCTTCCCAAAACATTGACACGTGGGATGTTATATCTTCATTCCATAATGGGATTTATTTTATTAACCACCCATATTATATTCCATTTTCCACTTTTTTCACTGGGCCAATGAGACCATTGAGAGTCTCTGATCTCCATTTCATACTTAAGGGCACACCAAACAATCTTCTCATAACTCTCAAATTCTCAAATCACCAACACTTTTCATAGTATCAACTTTTTTCCTATAAATAAGTGATCCACCATGATTTTTGTATTCAAGAAAAATTTGGCGGCATATCTTGCTATCACATTTGGATCTTTAAACCCATGATTTGTTTCGAATCGTATTTTGGTTCTTAGTTTTCTCTTTGTTTCTGGGTGTTTTAGGATTAGATTTGGTGTCTCAGGTGTACTAGATCTAAGTCATTAGTCTTGTATGTCTTGGATGGGATTTTTCCTATTATTTTTTTAATGTGAATTTATAAGGATGAGGTGACTTGGAATTGAATTTCTGACACTCTTAGTGGAACCTTTTGTGGGGTATGTTTATTGGGGTGGTTTCTTCATGATTTGGGCCAAAACATGATCCCATTTCTAGATTTAATTTTTTATTTTATAAATCCTTATTTTTTTTAACATTTTGACCCCTTACACTTCCAACTTGGCCTTCCCTAAGTTATTCAGACCACCATATCCATTTATAACCCTTAGGAACTCATAATCAAGGTGGATTTGGGTGATTTGTTTCAGGCATTGGAATAACCTGTGATCCCATTTCAAGATTTAATGAAATAATTTATTTATTTAATATATCATTAATAATTTAAACATTTTTTGGTCATTAAAACTCTCACTCAATCCCAAAAACCCTAGGTTCATCTCCATGTTCAATTTTACCTCTTTGGAGATCATCTGCATTTTGGATTATGTAAAATTTCATCAAGGTTACTAAAATCATCCATATTTGAAATGGGATTTTTTTATTTCATAAATCACTAATATTATACTATTTTCCACCATCTCAGTACCCAATCAACCACCTCAACCTTATCTCATCCTCATTTCCAGTTTTGGATGCTTGGAGATTCAACTATTGGTGTATTTATGGTGATTTCATCAATGTTTCTCAAGTAAGTGAATTCCTCTCTAATTCCTTCTTTTTTACTTAGGATTTCTACCCTCTTTATTGACGTTCCAGATTTCCAAAAACAAGGGTTTCATACCTAGGGTTTTATTTTGTTTATCTTGGTCAAATATTGTGGATTTAGGTTCATTTTAACTACCTTGTGGTCCGGAAGTGGTGTGGTTGAAGTATCACACAATAATTTGGGAGTTTTGACACAAAAGGTAGGTGTTTATTTGTGTAAGAATTATTTTATAAGTTATATTTATTTATTTACTTATTTAACATGTTCCTAATATGTTTTTTATGGTGAAAAACCAATTTTTATTGTTATTGTATGATCATTTAATTTTAAAGTTGCATTTTTTTTCTTGAAATGGTGTTATTTTATTTTGTAACTCTTATGGTATCATTTGGGGTTATCTTATAACATATAAAAATGGTTTATTAAATATTCATTGGTCTGAAGAATTTGGTTTGGTAGGGTATTGGTGTTATTTTGTCCTTGAAAGAGGGTTTTTGAATGGGTTTTATGTGAAAAACATTGTTATAATTCATGGAAGTGTTTTATGAAAATTGTAAATGGTTTATTGAGTTATAAAAAGTGTGCAAAGGATGTTTTTGTACTATTTTGGTGGTCATATTCTATTAAAATGTGTTTTTTAAAGAAAAAAATATGATTGGTGATGTCCAACGTTTTATGAACATATTATGAATTGTTGAAATGTTTTATTAAATTTTTAGAAGGGTTTGAAAAATGTTTACAGGCTGTTTTGTGTGAGTATGATGTTAAAATGAATTTTAATGGGAATGGAGTGTTATGTGACATATTTGGGGTATTTTTGGTGTGTGTGTATTTTGGAAATGGAATTTTCACATGAAAATGGTATTTTATGAGATGTGAAACTTGGTTGATCACAAAGAGGGAAACCCAGGTATCCTGGTGGGCGGATGTGTACTAGTATACTAGTGATACAGAGTGTTTGTCCATGTTTCATGTAAAAAGTTTGAAGATTAAAACACTAAATAAAATATTATGAATATGTTGGGGACCACTAATTAATTTGTATGTTCCCTACAAGTGGCTCATGGATGAGAACTAATATTTGTTACAGTTAATTTTCACTCAGATATGAGGTACATGGGTCCCACAACTAGCTAGTGCCTAGGGGTGTTCCCGTGACTAGTGCTCATTGTCTATATGATACTCACCATCGTTGTATGGTGTATTTAGATGGAAAATTCATTATCGTTTTCATTTTATTTAAAATTATTCATTCCTTAAAATAGACCCCTTGAAAACAATTTTCATTTAAAGTTACATCTTTTTGAAAATTGTTGCTACCTATTCTGGTTTACGAAAACATGCATGATTTTTATCTTATAATGTTTATTAGATGTAATATTTCGGGTGGAATACTATTGGTTTTAGGCTCAAACCCTAATTACACCCATGTGTGTATGTATACTTGGAAATCATTTTTATAGGTGAAAACAATGCTTTTAGTTCCGATGGTCTGGGTTGTTAGCTTCCATTCTTGGTATAGTGTTGTAGAGAAGGTTTGGGGATGATAGACCCTTGTCGTGTGGTGGACCTTGAGTAATTTTGGATGATAATTTTGAGTTGTGGACCTCTTTGTATTTTTCTAAAACCATGTATTTTAGTTCTGAATTTTATTAAAGGCTTATTTGAATTAAATTTCGTTATTTAGTTTATTTATTATTTTTGGGTGTTTAGTGCTTCTAAATTCGGGTAAATCATTTCCCAACACTTTTTTTGATACCCTAGAACTTGTTTCATCCTGTGGGGATTGGGAATACCCCTTGGGCCTTGACATGGAGCAAGTTTTTCATCAGTTTTGATAGAAAACAGATATGGTTTGTGACAAATTGGTATCATAGGAGGTACACTCTTTTTGGGTCATTTTTTTTGGGAGAGTCTGGGTAGACCGGAACTATGATTTTAAGGACATTAATTTAAGATTACGAGCAGTTTTTATGGCTAGAAAACCTCATGATGGGATTTATTTAACTGGAGGAAGTTGGGTTTTATCTGAGTTCTTTTGTTCTCATGGTTCGTCGATGATTGGGGAAATGAAAAGATAGTTGGGTTAATTATCTCAGTGCTCTCATAGGGTCTGGAAAGCCATATTGAGCAGGGGATATTTCTCTAGAACACTCTATGTGATGGTGAAGTAATTTTTATATGGCCACCAACCATATATCCAACCCACCATGTCAGCACTAATTTCCCCTCACATTGTCATGTGTCTATTAATTTTGGAATTTTGGAAACTTGTTTCTAAAGTAAAAAAATAATGACTTGATTATAAGGATTGTGATTTTTTTTGAAATTATTTCCATGTAAAGGGGAAATTGATTGATTTTGTAAATGGTTGAAATTAAATTTCATAATGGTTTTGAAAGAGTAAATGATGTGTTTACACCTCTTTTAAATGGGTGAATTATATTAAGGTGAGTTTTGAAAATTTGGTTTCAAATAGAGTTTTATGAGATATTGAGAATTGTTTTGAATGGAATGAAGTGTTTTGGAATTTATGTGTGGAGTTTTAAGAATAATTTTGATTGGGTAATTTGGTAGGATTTATAAAATTTTCATGAATTTCTTGAAACTTGTTTTAAATACGAATAAATGAGTTTCAAAATGAATGGGGTTTGATAAAATGAAATTTTTTATATAACCAGGGGAGTTTGGAAATTGGATGACATGTTTTTAAAGTAATTTGTATGACTTGAAAGTGGGTTTTAATTAATGTTTGGTGTTTTTATGAAAAGTCTTGTAATATTTGAATTGGGTTTTGATTATTTGGTTAGCATTTTTGAGAAAAAGGAAGTGTCGGTGGAATGTCTTGGTTTCAAAAAGTGGAAATAATGTTTGTTTTAACCATTGGTATTTCTTTGAGTGACCAAATTCAAGGATTTACATGGGAATATTTATGGTTAATAGAACTATTAGATGAGTCCTAGTATAGATATGAGGATGGTGACCGATGTGGCACAGAAATATGCATGTGTGAGGCCCATGGGGTATCATTGGTGGAGGTGCCAACCACCGACCCATTTATTTTCAAATAGATGATTTTAAAGGAACATTTGATTTCTTGATGACTAGTTTGGGTGGTTTTCCATATGTTTTATCAAGAATGTTTTGCTGGGGTGTCTTTAGTTCGAGAACCCCTCTTGTTTGAGAACTGTTGTTGGTTTTTGTTTTGTTGGTAAGCTGGGTTGAAGTATTGATTGATGGAACTTTATGAGAAATGTCTCAGGAATCCCTTGTGGTTTCTCTCCTCATGTGTTCAGACTTGGATTTTGGTATGTTTTTAAAAAATGACCAGATTGGTTGGGTCGTTGGATTTTCTTGTAGGCTAGGGTACGCCCCCATAAAGAGTTAACACCATAGTGAAGTGTAGCCATGGGTTAATCACCATTGGCAGACCCTCCCATTGATCAATATACATACTCTCTTCCAGGGTTTCAGGTTTGAGCCTACCCATATTCTTTTTTGGTTAGGTGGATTCTTTTATGTAAGGAGAGTGGTTGTGGGAGGTTTAAATACACTTTGTTTCATTACGTTTCTTGAATTTCTTAAATCATCAAAGGTAATGTTTGACACCCTTGTGTCTATGAGTTTTATTGATGTGGTGAAGGAAAATTATAATGAGGAAGGTGAAAAAAATCCAGCATCATTAGTTTATAATGATGCCAAAAAGGACCTTTGGGTCTTTTTTCAATATCATCATGGCGAGGGTTCATGTTGAGAAACAGATGTGTAAAAATCAGACTGTTCAAGGGTGTTATGATTTCTTCTGGTAACATCATGCTACATTGAACTTTGTTCAAGTTTTCACTCCAAGTAATGACCCTTTCACTTAAAAGGGTCATGTTCAGTGGTGTCTTGTTGTGTTGTGTTTTCTTTTTAGGGAAGAGGTGGATGTTACAGAACCTTTAGAGGTCTTCTGCTTAAATGAAATTGTGTTTCTATTCTGAGAATTCTTAATTCCTTGTTGGTATTGAATATATCTTCCATGTGTTTTCATTTGGATGTATATTTTTCAGTATAAAAGAGGCGATGAATGTGCATCACCCATGTCTCTATGCAGGTAATGGTGTGTTGTTTGAGGTAGTGATTTTCGTGGGGCGTTGTGTTCATTATATCCTAACTATAACATAGAATATGTTTCAAAAATCTGGTCTCTAGTCACAGGCCTTAAAGTAATGCTTTTCATGCGGTTAAAAAATTTTCAGGAGTGTAAGGGAGTTTGGTTTCACTTCCATCTCCAGTTTGGGATGTGGAGGAAGTTAATAGATTCAATTTGGATGTTTTATTTCAGGTGGTATTGTGCGGTGGAAAGGGATGTGGGAACCACAAGGTTATGGGTATGTCCCCTACTAGTGGCCTATGAATGAGAGAATATATTTATTATGGTTACTTTAATCATGATACGAGGTACCTGGGGCCCACAACTGGCTAATGCTTAGGGGTGCTCCTGTGACTAGTACACATTGACTATATGATACACCCTGTAGATGTACGATGTGTTTGGATGGAAAATTTAGTATCTTGTGCATATTATTTTAAAGTGTTCATGCCTTAAAATATCCCTCTTGAAAACAATTTTCATTTAAAGATACATCCTTTAGAAAATTGTTTGTACATTTTATTGTTTATGAAAACTTGGAAGATTTTTATCTTATAATGTTTATCACATGGAATAATTTTGGTGAAATAATATTGGGATTATGATCACACCTTACTTAAACCCTTAGGTGTAAGTAGACATGGTAATATTTGTCGTATTTATGAACAAATATTTTACTATCGGTGGTTTGGGTTGTTAGCTTCCATTCTTAGTGTAGTGTTGTGGAGAAGGATTGAGGATGACAGACCTTTTTCATGTGGTGGACCGTAAGTTCTTTTTTCTGTTACTTTTGAGTTTTGTCCCTCTTGGGATTTTTCTAAAACCATGTATTTTAGTTCTGAATTTTATTAAAGGCTTGTATGGATTAAATTTTCAGATTCAATTTATTTTTGTTTTTGGCTGTTTAATGCTTCTAAATTCAGGTAAATCAATCCCAAACCCTTTTTATGATACTAAGGAACTTTTTTAAGCCCTTGGGGATTGTAAAAGTCCCCCGGGCCTTGCCACAGACTAGGTCTGATATTAGTTTTGATGGAGACCAAATCTAGTTTGTGACACTTGCAATCCTTGTGATGTTTGGGCCATACACCCCAATGGAACCATCATCCTTCTACTTAAGTTAGAGGAACTATATTTCCCTCTTGATATGGATGGTTTAGGGAAAATATTTATTGTAAAACATTTTCTTGAATTACTCCAAATACATGGAACTTACTTCCTCCTAGTAATTCATATTCTTGATCAGTGTCCACCAGTGATCTGCTTCCCCATCAAAACGATAGACACCAAGCATGAAATTCTCTTCTTCTAAGCACTGGAGGATATATAATATCTTTTCAACAGAGTTAATCCATTATTCCACATGGAGTGATGAAAAGATCCCCTATTCATGGGAGGCATTTTCCACAGGAAGGGTTCTATGAAAACATTCTATTTTCTTGGAGTAGGAGGGAATTTCACATGATTGAAGCTATTATTCATAACTTGATCCAGCTGAGAAAGTATAATCATAATTTTTTAAGCATTTATTCCCATTATATCAGGAATATCATTATAGAAATAATCACATTGACTATCACATTGATTATTGGAACATGTTATGCTATTTAATTCCCTTAACTATGAAAAAGAACGTACAATTATATGGCTTGAATACGAAGCTATTAAGCATAAAAAGGAAACTTTAAACATAAGAGAATAAACTATTAAATGAAAATTATATCTTAACTTGTGATTTACTAGGGTTCAATATAGGTTATCCTTGATCTGTTTACTCAGATTTATTCTTATGGGCTTTTTTTTGTTCCCTTAATAATGGTTTATACAAGATTATGAATTTACAAAAGCATATCCCTTGGGAGTGCCAAATTAGGAGTGTAGAAAGCCCTATTGTTGTGAAACAGTTCCCATTCAATTATATCTGAAAATGGAGTTTTCTGGTTTTACCCCTAAATACATCTTTTCCAAAGCTACATCCAGTTGTTCATATCCAGAACGGGATGTATTTTCTTTGATAAACCAATTACTCTATACTTACCAAAAAATAGGTATGTATCCTAATACTTAGTCTCATACCTGAGGTTCTTACTAATTTACATTATTACTAATATTAAAAAATTAACTATACCATCTTATAATACCAACTATATCCACCCTATCCTTTTATATAAATCATTACATGATTTTGGGCATAAAAAAACATCACATTACAAGCTAAGGTAATTAAATTCTTGTGTTTTGTAAGATTAGGTACCTAATTAAACATCATACAAACAAATTTCATTTAATATCCATAATGATATCCTAAAATCCATTTTTATCACACATATGCATAGGATAACTAAGAGATAAGGAAAAAAAATGGACGATCTAAAAATCCCAGTAAGGGAATAAACATAAGAATAAATATTTAGAATATGGGTTAGAATGCATGGAATAATGATATAAAAAACAAAGAACATATGTTATATTAACATATAAACATGGGATCATATAAACATGTAATCATTGTAATGTTACAAGGATATAAAACATTAATTTATCACTATTTATGTCTTGTTTCACATAGAGAATAACAAGTCATGGTTAACAACCAAGACGGTTCCACATGGTAGCACGAGTCAAGGCTAACTTCCAAGACCGTTGCACATAACATCTCATGTGACTCAACATTACCAAATTTATTAGAGTGATATTTTCACCCACCCATCATAAAATTTTCATGAATATAATTTCTATATATATAATCATATATAATCAATCCTATATAAACATTAGGGCTACCCATTGTAAAAATTGGGTATCAGAATCATGTTATAAAGCATAAAAAATGGGAGTATCATAAAAATATACATAGAGAAAAGGAATTAGATAATTTATGTAAAGATAGGCTATTATAGCCATATATCATGAAAAGTGATTTCTACTTGATGTATTAACATGTAAAAATAGTACTTTATACACTTTAGAATTAAAACATTTTAGTGTAGTTAATAGAAAATTTCAAAGGTCATTTAAAACATAAAAGGGAATTATATTTTATATAAAACCAGAAGTAAAACACGAAGGTTTTATTAATAAAAATTGTGATTTTATAAAAAAATGGTGTCTTAAAAATAGATTATATAGTGTACTTGAGAATGGTTAAGAATTTCTTGAATTTCCCTTAAATGTGGTTGCTTATCAAGAAGTATTGAAGAAAGAACTACATAAAAAATGTATATACCCAAAAATTAATGATAAATGGACCTTGGTACATGAGTTTGGATAATTTAAATATAATTTAGGAGATTTAAATTAAAATAATAGAAAAATTCATTTGGGTAAAAAGAAAGATAAATCAACCCAATGGAATAATGGAGGTTTGGGTAGAATGCCTTACCTTAAGTCCGATGGTTTCCTTTGATTGTTCCTAATGTCCTATATAAAAAAAATTAAATTCATTAATTAATATTTTTCGAATATTTCATTCAAGTAATTGATTTATTATAAACCTATTATGTTCATTCATTACATTTTTGATGGTTTAAGACTTACAATTTCCTTGTTTGGGAGTGTTTGTTTCCTTGGTTTTCATGATTGGTTTACTTATATACATGTAAGGATAAAAATGTAAGATGAGAATGGTTGTATATAATTGGATTTATATTTTATTAGTGAATATTCAGATGATGAAATGGTTATAAAATTCATTTGTTTATTTTTAGTGAAGAAGAATCATTATATAAAACTGTAATGATAACTGTTTTGGTTAATTGGTGGGTTTTAATCACAACAAATAGATTTTTATTTATAAATTAATATCCTATGTAAAAAAGACTAAAGAACCCTAAATAATAAATAATACATATATTAAATTCATTTTCAACCATAAACTTGTTTTCATGACCTGAATTGAATAAGGTAATAGAAATTGAAAACCCGTCGTCCCTGAATGTGATAAATTAACACATCTCGGATGTTGTTTTCATTTATAGTATAAAAGGAATGGAATGGAGATATGATGATGAAATATTACATTATCAGAAAAAATTTCTAGTATATTTTAGGTACTGGGGTTATCATAAAATTTTGATTAAATGAGGTGAGGAATGAAAAATAAAGAAAGGAACTTGAAAGAAAATAAAATAAATGAAAAGAGGAATTTACCTATTGAATATATCTTCCGTCAGAGCCTCTTTAGGGGAGTGGTTTTGATATTTTTATGAGAAAAAGAGTTCATGGAAGTGGTAAAGGGGATGAGGGAGATATTTTATCAGATTTTTTACTAGAAACAAAGCTTGATAGGTGTGGATGGAGGAGGTAAATAGGGGTGGTATTTATTATGTGGGAGAGGAGGGATTTCCCATTATTCTAATAATTTTTTTAATATATTTTCTCAATAATATAAATAGTATTTATTATTATGATGATAAATAGTATATAGAGAATGTGAGTTTTATTCAATGGAAATTTACATCATCCATTACACAAGAATGATGCAATATTCTTTTATTTAATATTTATTGAAAATTATCATATTTTAGTATTCAGGAAAATTTAAATTTTTTAGAAAAATACAAAAAATTCAGCCAAACCATTTTTTGATGTGAAGAATTAAAAAATTAACTCCATGTTATTAAAATAATTTAAAAAATATGAGAAATTTAATTTTTAATTAAAATTATAATTTACTTGAAAAATACAAATTTTAGAATTAATAATTCTTTTCTAACACTTTGAAAAAGTAAGCAAGTAATATTAAAATTATCTTATAATAATAAGTCATAAAAATAAAAATGTATGAATAAAATTTATTAAAATAAATTTTCTTTTAAATTATTTAATTAATCATAAAATTGTAATTAAATAAACATGACTTACAAATATACAAACACTTAACTAATAATTTTTAAAATATTTACTTATACTATGATTTATTTATATTATATTGTCACATATAAGATGGATAAATTCTTTTATACTATCATTAATGATGTTACTATTCAATTGGCTAGTTTACTATTAGTAAGGGTTGCATTACTATTCCAAAGGCCATGTTACTATTTCATCGTTATACATTCCTTAACTTCTAGAGATACCTTTTATTTTACTTATTCTTAATTTATATGTTTTGTACTATGTTATATATGTAATATTATGTGATTATACTATAATAAATAATTATAATAAGGGAATTACCTTGATAAAACACTGGGTCATTATAGTATCCTCCCAGATTTTTGACACAAAAGATAACGAATATTCATTCCTCTATCATATCTGTTAACTGAATTCTCATTGAATACATTCCTTCTATTATGTGGTGAGTCTGAGAGTTGATTAAGGTACACAATGATAATCATGTTCCAGGATAACTAATTAGTCTTGATTATAACATCCTTTACTATAGTGGTCATCCCATTTTACTTATCATCAGCAAATTCTCTTTCATATTCATCTTTAACCTAGTTCCTTATTGTAACCACCAATAACTAAAAATAGAAAATATAGTTTGAGAATCAATTTTCATATTATAAAACTATATAACCCTAAGAAATCACTTATAGGACGTATGAATAATGAAAAATTATTTTAAATATATGACACCTTAGGCCTATACTTAGATTAATCTCTAGAAATATCCTTAAAAATATCTATAGGGATCACATAAATATCCTTGGAACAAAATCTTCCATGTTGGTGAAATATCTTCACTGTTTCCAACAAAGATCTTCCCCTTTAATAATTTCACTTAAAAAAATTCTTCATAATCTAGTCAAAGGAAACATAATAAAGGGTTAGATTAGATGCTCAGTAAAGATAGATAGATGAGATACCAAAGTATAAAATTAAAATAATTGCGTGAGAATAAGAAAATAAATTTTGAAGATCAATCCCTTCATAAAAAATATCATACACATGAGTCATGGAATAAATATTTTAAGAACATAGGATATAAATATTAAAGGAATCAAGACCATGATCCTTGAGAGAATATATAGGAATAATACATATAATTTTTGGCATACATGTAAGAATATAAAATCATTCCCGATAAGTTAAGGATTATTTAAAAAACCTATTTAGGAACATCATGGGGGATACACCTATTGAGAGGGACAAACCACCATCCCCAGTCATAACCCTTTCCTTATAGTGGAATGGTTTTACTCCCCAAACCATCTCAGTAGTCAAGGATTAATCAGTACTAGAAAAATTACATATAGCCATATATCTGTAGCCACGATTTTTTGATCCATGGATATATGTCAATTTATAGCCACAATTTTTAATTAAAACCCGTGGATATATGGTTTCTAAACTCCCCACAGTTCTCTCATATCCCTGACCCCTCATGACCCACATTACGCACAACCTCCTCTCTCAGTGGACCTCTATTCTCGGTGGTGACTTATCCTTTTGGCCCCCATCCTCCACCCTCATGACTTATCCTCTGTCGATGGAGAACTCTTCTCCTGGCGGCGACCTCTCATCTCGGCGAATACCCTTCTTCCTTGATAGCCTTCAAAAACTATCCACTCCTCGATACTCATCCACTAATGGTTCCGAGATGGCCACTACGATGCAATGCCATCTTCATCCACCTCACGACGCTACCCGTCACTGCCACCGAAAGAGGAACCTTGTTGCCTTCATGGTAACATCTCACCTCTCAATCATGTCCAAGTGGAATTCATTCTTGAGATTTGAAAATCTCTTTGTTCAAAAAAAAATCCTTTCTACTCATGATTTTATATATGTCCACATACTCCATTCTTCCTTTTTTTTTCTTTAGCACTATGAAACATCTTGAGGTAGTGACAATTGTTCAAATATCTCCTATTTTTGGTTTAGTCTGATTTTATGCTTACTTCCAGGTATGATATTCCTATTCTCTATTATTTTTTACATCATTGCGACTAGCCTATTTCAGTTGTTTTTTAGGTGCATGGAAGGATTAACTAATGAAGGAAATGATATAGAGTTAAATAAAATTTAAGGGTATGTAGTGTTTTACATGTTTTACCAGTTCATTATTATTTCTAAGTGATGATTCGTTCTATGAATTTGAAGGTTTTATTATGTTCATGTTGGGACTGTTGTGAAATAGTTAAACCCTATGGTCTATTTAGAGTCATTATTGTAATTGTTGTTTAAAACTAACACTCATAAAAGGATATGTATTTATTTAATACTAATAAATGATTGTTTGTGAACCTAGAATTTTTTTTGAAAATACTTGTGAAAGTGATGATTAATTAATGAGAAAACTCACCCTTTAAGTGAAATATGGATTTATGTGGTTTGGAATTTTTTTGTTGTGCACTGCTAATATGTTTATTTTTGGCCTTATGGTTGGGTGACCTTTGTGGGTTTTGTGCAATGGGGGGGGGAGGGGGAGGGGGAGGGAGGGTAAGGGTGAATGTGGGGAAGGGGGTGTGTAGGGGGTGGGGGTTATGGTGCATGGTGGGGGGTCTACAGGGGAAGGGGGAGAGTGTTAGTGGGGTGTAGTGGAGGGGGGAAAGGGAAGGGGAAGGGTGTAGGTGTGGTTCAAGGTGGGAGGGTGCATGGGTAGGTGTGAGGGGATGGGGAGGGTGTGAAGGGGGTAGGGTGAGGGTGAGGGGGGAGGGTGGGGGTGGGGGGATGGTGGGGGTGAGGGTGGGGGGAGGAGTGTGTGATAGGGGCAGGGTGGGGGGGGGGGTTTAAGGCAGGTGGAATGGGTGAAAGTGGGGAAGGGGTGTGCAGGGGGTGGAGGTGATAGTGTAGGGTGGGGGGGGTGGGGTTTGTAGGGGCAAGGGAGAGGGGTAACGGGAGGGTGCAAGTGGGGTTCAAGGGGGGAGGGTGCGGGGGGTCTGCAGGGGCAGGGGGGAGGTGTGGGTGTGCATGGGTTAGGGTGAGGGGGTGGGGTCAAGTGGGGTGTGCAGTGAGGAGGGGGTGGGTGTGGAGGGGGTAGGGTGAGGTGGGTGGGGGGAAAGTGGGGTGTGCAGTAAGGAGGGGGCATGGGGGTTGCACATTAGTAGGAATTTTTGTGGAATGTACTTTTTGTGAAATCGTGACTGCAGTACAGCTTATAATAGGGTGTCAATATGTTTATTATTTTTCAATGAAACTATTAGTTTCTTATACACTCACTTATTTTCTTGCTTATAATTCTTACATTGTTAATTCAGCACACATTTCCTTCAAATGTTAATAGATATTTAAATAGTGATTGTTGCTACTATTTAAAATAAATGATGCATGATAAATATTAGAACTGAAAAAGAAAATTTGTACATGGGGAATTAGTTACTGAAAAACTTTATTGAGTTGTTCCTTGGTTTTATTACTTTATTTTAATCTCTCATTTCACCCATTCGTTCTTGTTAAACTGCATTGACTTAAAAAATATATTGCTTTCCCAATCTCATAATCTTGCTGATGATGTTTCATGTTGATGATGTTTTCATCATAACGTATTCTATTATTGCCTTTCTCACAAATCATGTTCCTCCCACTTCAACTTTTAGGTTCAATTAATGATGATTTATCAATTCATTGACATTTTTTTAAAGTCTCATAGGAGATGTTCATGTGTGTTGTGACAACCAGAGTCAAATTTGACTCACCGTGTATGTATATGTAATCATATATATAATAATTTCTCATGTTATATGTATATCCGCCCATGGAAGCGTGATTACATATAAGGGGATAAGTGTGATTATTTATATATATGGAAAATGAATACGTGTGGGGGTGATAACGAGATTATGTTTATGAGAATATATATAATGATCCTCTTGTGCATCTTCAATGCCATGAGGACACGTACACAGGGTTTAGGGCATCCTTATGTATATGAAAAGTTGCATTTGTCTAGAGGATGGATGAAGAAACTTAGATTTTTTCGCTGATATTGTAGAGACCCAAATCTTAACGTACATGGACATTGCATTACTTTTTCAGAATACTTAGTACATAAAAAAACACACACACAAGGACCGTAATAGTTTAGTGTCTTTGGAAACTCAGAATATAATCTTCTAATCTTGGTGAAATATCTTCAACATCTCCCATAAAGATCTTCCTTTTTTTCTTACCTAAAAACTTTCTTTATATCTTGGGGAAAAGAAAACATAAAAAGGGTGATCTCAAAATCTCAGTAAGGGTAAGCATGTATAAAATAAAACATACCATATACTTTTGAACTTAAAACATGAACATAATGTTTAAAAATCAAAAGCTTGAGCAATGAAATAAAACATGGAAGTACGTAAGGAATAGATCATAAAGAAACATTAAGAATGATAAAATATCATGGGAATAAAACATTTAATTGTGGAAACCATTAAGCACATGATATGATTTCCATATTAGACAAGGCATTGTTGCCAAGACCATCTTAGTGGACAAAGTCCCTTTCTGAATTGAGTTCACTCCTCATTCCAGTCCTGTATTATTGAACCGGTTTAACTTGCCGTTCCAACCATGTATACCTCATGAGATATAAAATCTTTACCCAATGCATTGGAGGGAGATATAGGTCCCACCCATCTCATAATGAAATCATTCTTACTTGTTCCAAAAAATGAACATACATAATTCATAATAACCCAATAAATAAAATGGGTTTCATAAACATCATCCCTTCATTACATAATCCATATAAAAGAAATGGATATCATTTCATAATAAGAGAAGTGAAACCACGTAAATCATAGAGACTTTATAATTGAAACAAACACATATTAAATAATGTTATCATATATGGAAAATGGTTTTGATAAAACACTTGAAATGAATTCTTGAGGAAAATATCCATTCTTTTTCAATATCAATTTCTTTTCACAAAAGGTCATGAAATTTTAAAAGAAAAAGATTTTGTTTAAAATATTCATGAAATATTTTGGAGGAATCTTCCTGAAAATATGGCTTTATAAAAACAAAAAAATCCTTTCATGCCGTATATGTAAAAAAACAATCTTCTCGTACTTTTTTCGGAAAAGTCAAAAAGAACCTTATATGGTAACCAAATGAAAGATTCCATTCATACAATGTGGTAAAAAGTCAATAAAGGATAAAAATGAATTTAAACATTCATGGAATAATGGTAAACATTTTATGAAAACATTTTTAGAAAACATGGTCATGGATGATAAACGTAACCCTAGTAAATACTTACGTATAAGCAATCTCGGATAAAAATGAGATTGAAAATTTATCCCTTACCTTAGGTCTGATATGCTTCGTACGTATCCAAACCTCCTGTATAATGATTTAAATAATGTCATTGACTTATTACAGAATCATATTCATTGTTATGATATCATATATGTTTCACTTATGACTTTATATTACCCGTTTTTTGTAAATTCCATGTTAAAGCAGCGTTTTGGGTAAAATCATTTCATTTATCGTATGTGTTTCGACTTGTTGTTATTGAAATTATTACTTATATCATGATATACATAATTTCATAATTTAAAACATGATTTAAATATATTCATCATATACATATATATATTATAGGTTGATAAAAGGAATGAAATACACCGTTCATGGAGACGGTAGACCATAAGTACACATGAATGCTGTTTTCGTTTCCTTATTGAATTGAATGAAACTAAATAGAAGACATAAATATATATATATATACATAAATCCAGTAGCATTATTATTTCATATATTTCATTATTATTAATTAAATAATCTTTATGGTCATTCATGTATGGTTAACACGGAAAATGAATCTCATCGCGTCGTGGAGACGGTAGTCCGTACGTACGCATGAGCGATGATATCATTTACATAATCATTGAACTGAATTGGAGTAGATGATACAATATATCAGAATCAGTATGATGTTATAATAACTATGTATAGTAATTATTTACACCATTATACCCATCCAAGTAAGGTGGTGTTGGAAAAACTGATTACACCACGGCGTGGAGACGGTATTCCGTACGTACTCACGCGCGGTGATTTCATTTTCCGTAGGATGGATAGATGATGAAATAGGTTTGTTTCATACTTATAATAACATATCAGTATATGAGTGATACTTATGTTATTACTTCATAATGAAATAACTAAATAAGAAGAAGTGGAAGAAGAAATAAAGTTGAAAGAATCGGTAACGGACATTACCTCTTCTTTGAAGCGCCTCTTTGAGACCTACTTTTAGGGCACTAAAATTGGCATTTGAAGAAGACCAAGACCTCTAGTATGTTTCTAGGGAAGTGGAGAAGAGAATTTGGCATGGGTTGGCCGAACTTGAAGGCTCAATGTGGTGTGAGGAAGAGAGGGAGGAGGTTCCCTTTTATAAGGGAGGAGAGGGGCACCTTTGGAATAACGAAAAATATTATTTTATTATAAAGCCAAATTCGGTTTTAAATAGATCCAAATTGATTTATTTATAATATAAGGTGGGGATGGGTCGAAATACTTTAATCCAATAGAATTTAGACAAGTTTAGGTTCCTATTTTAACCTTATCATTTAGATTTAACATTAAGTTAGATAATTTTACTTTTACCGTTTCTTTTTGTGTTCTTACACTATAAGGTTAATAAACTTACTATAAGAAGACAAACGAACCCCAAGTTGTTTATTATTAATATATATAACCTTATCTAATTCATTTGGCCGAACCTTAGATTTTTATGAATAAAATAAAAATTACAAATAAAATATTTGTTTTAAAAACTATTTTATGTCAATTTTGATAGTATCTAGTAATTGTTTTTTTTGAAAATCATAACAGAATTATTAGTTCAAAAAAAATTAATTAAATAAATACTAACATGTCATATTAACCTATAAAATTAGTTTAATTCATAAAAAGTCTCAAATTACATTTATTTGGGTATTTATCACTTCAATTATGTCAATATTTCATTAATAAGATAATTACTCTGTCATATTTATGTCATAAATAAATTAACTTATTTAAAGTCTAAAAATTAAAAATAAAATATCATTATGTAGTAAATCCTTTTAGCTTTCTAATGAATATTTATTGTCGAATTTATCTTATGTATAACCCTATATTAAAAATGATATACTTATTAAACATTGATTTTAACTATTTTAAACCTTCTTTAAATAAATTAATAATAAATGTCCTAATCTAATCCAAGTGGGCCTAAATGGTAATATTTTATTCCTAAGTTTTGTTTTTTGTCGAATTATACTTATCCAATAGAATTAGGACATGTGTTTGGGTAATAATAATATCATTTTTACCCTTAATTACCCTATTTACTTTTAACCGTGGTAAAAAAAAGTAAAAAGTTACTATTCACCAAAAATTATTTTCATCTCATTGAACCAAATTTTACTTACTGACATCAACCGTGTCTCTTGCATTTTTGAAATTCCACTCACAGAAGCGGTAAAATTATGTTTTATGAAAAATTCATTTTTTTTAACTACCACTTAATGGTTTCACTATTCATCAAAAATTGAAAGTTTCCAGAAAAATACCAAAAATTAGGCATAAACTATATTTGATATTATGAACTCAAAAATGATGTCAATTTTACCAAATTAAAAACATATCAGTTGCAGTAATTAATTAAAAAATTAATTCCCGTCGTCAAAACAAATAGCGTGTTCTTAAGAGACAATAACTATCAAAAGATTGACACTTGTTTATGTCTGGTTTAAATGTGAAATTACATTCAATGACCAACATTGTATTATATTGTAAAAATATATTATAAATATAATTTAAAACCACTAAAATTAATAATTTATCACAATTAATTATTTCGATTAAAAAGTTTGTTTTTAATTACAAATTAGCAATTTTCACTATTCATCAAAAAATGAAAGTTAGCCGAAAAGTACCAAAATAACACCCTAAGCTAATTTCAATATTCCGAATCCAAAAATGAAGTCCAATTTGAAAAATAAAATTTACAAAATTTCAAAAAGTGGTTATTACTATTCATAAAGGCTAGATTTAATAATATTTTAATAGCATATCGTTGTATAGTGAAAATCGGTATTGCGTACTACACACGCTATCGAGGAAGGTCGCGATTGCATGTAATGAAAGGAAAGTCAAGGATGTGTGTTGTGCAAGCTCCTTTTGGTGTAGCGTACTACACAAGACATTAATGAAATTAAAAAGAATATTTTTCATAAAATCTCGGGGTGTTCATTCTACCCCCCTAAAAATGAATTTCACCCTCAAAATTCGTTGGGGTTATAAATGGTTTACCCCTTGAAAGTTTCTTTAATAGAAACCCACATCGTAAAATGGAATACCAAAACCAATCTTTAAAAACAAAAGTATGAAACGTAACGGTTACCCAAATAAACTAATCACTGGGTTTCCACATAGATGAAAATATGTATATGGAAGTGAAATCTAACCATCATGTTCTGATGGAGAGTGGTAGATAACATGGCTATGGAAAAGCCAGTAATCACAAATCCATAGATTTGTGATGATCTAAGGTATCATCTGATTAATCGGATATAAGGGCACTAGGACAACATTTTTGGTTTTCAAGATCACTTCCCTAAAGTTAATGAATTAAAAGAAATACTTACATGATTTTGGTACAGTCTCACTATTGTTCATTAATTGAACATTTTCCACTTCATCCATTAATGAAATGAAGTTGAATTTGTTATTCGTGATGTGTTAGCAGATCATGTGATATAATGATGGGTCATTCCATCTGTCTCAAAAAATGTTATAAAAGTTATCAAAAATACATAAGACCATCTATAGTGAGATTAATCATATATGGATCCTAAAATGGACTTATACTTCATATATCATACTGCTTAATATAATATAACTAGTTTCTACTAAACAGGGACTTCCTGTAGGCCAGTGGTAGGCGATAAAGTCCAGTGGTAGTTCAGTTGTGGGTTCGATTCCCACAGCCTTGTCCGACGTGATGGGTTGTCACCCATCCTGCAGGTTGTCCTTTTTCTAAAACTACATTACAATAAAATCCCATAAATAATATAAAAAAATGTTCTATCCTTAAACAATACTAACTTATGTCCAACATAATCCAATCCAATCTTTAGGCTTATCTAAAATACTTCGGTCCAAGATCAGAGTATAAAGAAAATGATTACTTGAAATGTCATCAACCAAGCATGTGAATACCATCATTTATCCCCCATATATCTTGTTGGTCACATTCCAATCATGTGAATACCTTAATCATGCATTCTCTTGAAAAATGAATACCCATTAAACCTTAGTGAAACATGAATTCTATCAAAAGTTAACTCTTTCCACATACCAAAATCCAAAAATTCCATATACTCAAACCATGATATATCCTTCTCCTTATATCAGTCATGAGCTCATGAATACTATCAAACATTTAATTTTCTCCTTATCCCTTCATTATGCGCATATCATCTACATTCCAAAAATATCTGAATTACCTTTCATGGATACTGGTACCATTAATCATACACTTTCAAAACTCAAGGAAAGGCAACAGTGTAGCAATCCTTAGATGTATCTTTTTTCCATAGTACCATGAGATTACTTATACATCATTACACATGATAAACATGTAATCATTCCACTACATTCTTAAACCATTGACCGATATTCAACAATTATTTCATCTCACATATCATTTATAGTATCTTCATCATCATCAACATAAATACTACCCATAGGACCATACTGATTCTCTTCATGAGACTTTCCCTTGGGGAATTGGTTTTCATAATTCCCGTACATTCCAAATTTAAAACATTTAACCATTGTTGATGTCGTAGAAATACCATTATCCTCATCCCTGGTGTTAACTTGACCTTTTGCTTTTCACTTACTGGCTTTGTGTCCTTCTTTTCCACACCCAAAGATTCTTCCAGTTCCTTTGAAACATTCTCCTTGATGACTCTTCCCACATGATTTACATAGGGGAAATTGAACTTTCATTCCTCTATGATCATTAGGAAACTCCATCTTTCTATTATTAGCCAAGTCAGGAAACATACCAAATTTTACTTTATTGATCATATTAAGAGATTGCTGATTCGGCATAATAATGATGTTTGGACTTCCAAATCCCATTTCATTTGGTTTCTCATGAAGAATATCATTCCATTGTCCATCATATCCTCCATTATCGTGAATCATCTGGTTTCCAGCCATTTTCTAAAACCCAAAAAGAATAGTGTGAGAGGAAAAAATCATAATAAAGGGGGAGTAACTTCAATATCTAACATCTTTGTTTTAATCTAATATTGTTACCATAGTTCTAGGACTATATCCTATACATATACTTAACCTTAGAGACATCCCAAGACATACCTTAGAAATATCTCTAGGGATCTCACTAACATTTTCGCATCCTCGTTTCCAAAGGTTGACTAAACCTTTCCTTTGATACTAAG
This sequence comes from Viscum album, assembly GCA_963277665.1. Classification (NCBI taxonomy): domain Eukaryota; kingdom Viridiplantae; phylum Streptophyta; class Magnoliopsida; order Santalales; family Viscaceae; genus Viscum; species Viscum album. Next base: position 1,719,963,372 of record OY728132.1, read on the forward strand.
TTTAGAGACCCAAATATTAACGTACATGGAAATTACATTACTTTTGCGGAATACTTATTACATAACAAGAACACACACACAAGGACCGTAATAGTTTAGTGTCTTTGGAAACTCGGAATATAATCTTCTAATCATGGTGAAAGATCTTCAACATCTCCCATAAAGAACTTCCTTTTTTTTACCTAAACATTTCTTTATATCCCGAGGAAAATAAAACATAAAAAGGGTGAGCTCAAATGCTCATTAAGGGTAAGCATGGATAAAATAAAACATACCATATACATTTGAACTTAAAACATGAACATAATGTTTAAACATTAAAAGCTTGAGCAATGACATAAAACATGGAAGTACGTAAGGCATAGATCATAAAGAAACATTAAGAATGATAAAATATCAAGGGAATAAAACATTTAATTGTGGCAACAATTAAGCACATGATATGATTTCCATATTAGCCAAGGCATTACTGCCAAGACCATCTTAGTGGACAAAGTCCCTTTCTGAATCGAGTTCACTCCTCGTTCCAGTCCTGTATTACTGAACCATTTTAACTAGCTGTTCCATCCATGTCTATCTCATGAGATATAAAATCTTTACCCAATGCATTGGAGGGAGATATAGGTCCCACCCATCTAATAAGGAAATCATTCTTACTTGTGCCACAAAATAAACATACATCATTAATAATAACCCAATAAATAAAATGGGTTTCATAAACATCATCCAATCATTACATAATCCATATAAAAGAAATGGATATCATTTCATAATAAGAGAAGTGAAACCATGAAAATCATAGAGACTTTATACTTGAGACATACACATATGAAATAATGTTATCTTATATGGAAAATGGTTTTGATAAAACGCTTGAAATGAATTCTTATGGAAAATATCCTTTCTTTTTAAAAATCAATTTCTTTTCACAAAACGTCATGAGATTTTAAAAGAAAAATATTTTGTTTAAAATAGTCATGAAATATTTTTGAGGAAGCTTCATGAAAATATGGCTTTATAAAACCGTAAAAATCCTTTCATGCCGTATATGTAAAAAAACATTCTTATCATACTTTTGCCGGAAAAGTCAAAAAGTACCTTATATGGTAACCAAAGGAAAGATTCCATTCATACATTGTGGTAAAAAGTCAATAAAGGGTAAAAATTAATTTAAACATTAATGGAATAATGGTAAACATTTTATGAAACATTTTTAGAAAACATGGTCATGGATGATAAATGTAACCCCAGTAAATACTTACGTATAAGCAATCTCGGATAAAAATGAGATTGAAAATTTATCCCTTACCTTAGGTCCGATATGCTTTGTACGTATCTGAAACTCTAGTATAATGATTTAAATAATGTCATTGACTTATTACAGAATCATATTCATTGTTATGATATCATATATGTTTCACTTATGACTTTATATTACCCGTTCATTTGCAAATTCCATGTTAAAGCAGCGTTTTCGGTAAAATCATTTCATTTATCGTATGTGTTTTGGCTTGTTGTTCTTGATATTATTAATTATATCCTGATTTACATAATTTCAGAATGTGAAACATGATTTACATATATTCATCATATACATATATATATTATAGGTTGATAAAAGGAATGAAATACACCGTTCATGGAGACGGTAGACCGTACGTACGCATGAACGCTGTTTTCGTTTCCTTATTGAATTGAATGAAACTAAATAGAAGACATATATATATATATAAATCCAGTAGAATTATTATTTCATGTATTTCATTATTATTCATTAAATAAACTTTATGATCATTCATGTATGGTTGACATGGATAATGAATCTCATCGCGTCGTGGAGACGGTAGTCCGTACGTACGCACGAGCGATGATATCATTTCCATATTCATTGAATTTAATTGGAGTGGATGATAAAATATATCAGAATCATTATGATGTTATAATAACTATGTATAGTTATTATTTACACCATTATACCCATCCAAGTAAGGTGGTGTTGGAAAAACAGATTATACCACGGCGTGGAGACGGTATTCCGTACGTACGCACGCGTGGTGATTTCGTTTTCCATAGGATGGATAGATGATGAAATAGGGCTGTTTCATACTTATAATAAAATATCAGTATATTAGTGATACAGATGTTATTACTTCATAATGAAACAACAAAAGAATAAGAAGTGGAAGAAGAAATAAAGGTGAAAGAATCGGTAATGGACATTACCTCTTCTTTGAAGCGCCTCTTTGTGACCTCCTTTTAGGGCACTCAAATTGGTCTTTGAAGAAGAACCAGACCTCTAGGATGTTTCTAGGGAAGTGGAGAAGAGAATTTGGCAGGGGTTGGCCGATCTTGAAGGCTAAAAGTGGTGTGAGGAAGAGATGGAGGAGGTGCACTTTTATAAGGGAGGAGAGGGGCACCTTTGGAATAACTAAAAATATTATTTTATTATAAATCCAAATTCGGTTTTAAATTGATCAAAATTGATTTATTTAGAATCTAAGGTGGGTATGGGTCGAAATCCTATCATCCAATATAATTTAGACAAGTTTAGGTTCCTATTTTAACCTTATCATTTAGATTTAACAATAAGTTAGATAATTTTACTTTTACCGTGACTTTTTGTGTTCTTACACTATAAGGTTAATAATCTTACTATAAGAAGCCAAAAGAACCCCAAGTTGTTTATTATTAATATATATAACCTTATCTAAGTCATTTGGCTGAGCCTTATATTTTTAAGAATAAAATAAAAATTACTATTATAATATTTGTTTTAAAAACTATTTTACGTCAATTTTGACACTATTTAGTAATTGATTTTTGTGAAAATCATAATAGAATGATTAGTTCAACAAACATTAATGAAATCATTACTAACATGTCATATTAACCTATAAAATTAGTTTAATTCATAAAAAGTCTCAAATTACATTTATTTGGGTATTTATAACATCAATTATGTCAATATTTCATTAATAAGATAATTACTCCATCATCATCGTGTCATTCATAAATTAACTTATTTAAAGTCTAAAAATTAAAAATAAAATATCATTATTTATTAAATATTTTTAGCTTTCTAATGAATATTTATAGTAGAATTTATCTTATGTATAACCCTATTTTAAAAATGATATACTTATTAAACTTTGATTTTTACTATTTTAACCCTTCTTTAAATAAATTAATAATAAATGTCCTAATCTAATCCAAGTGGGCCAAAATGGTCATATTTTATTCCTATGGTTTGTTTTTGGTCTAATTACACTTATACAATAGGATTAGGACATGTGTTAGGTTAATAATAATATTATTTTTACCCTTAATTACCCTATTTACTTTTAACTGTGGTAAAAAAAGTAAAAAGTTACTATTCACTAAAAATTATTTTCATCTCATTGAACCACATTTTACTTACTAACATCAACCATGTCTCTCGGATTTTTGAAATTCCACTCACAGAAGTGGTAAAATTATGTTTTATGAAAAATTCATTTTTTTAACTACCACTTAGTGGTTTCACTATTCATAAAAATTTGAAATTTTCTAGAAAAATACCAAAAATTAGGCCTAAGCTATAATTGATATTATGAACTCAAAAATGATGTCTATTTTACCAAATTCAAAACACATCAGTTTCATTAATTAATTTAAAAATTAATTCCCGTCGTCAAAACGAATAGCATGTTCTTAAGAGATAGATTGACACATGTTTATATCTAGTTTAAATGTTAAATTACATCCAATGACCAACATTGTATTATACTGTAAAAATATATTCTAAATATACTTTAAAACCACTCAAATTAATAATTTATCACTATAAATTATTTCGATTAAAAAAGTTGTTTTTAATTAAAAATTAGTAATTTTCACTATTCATCAGAAAATGAAAGTTAGCCGAAAAGTACTAAAATTTCACCCTAAGATAATTTCGATATTACGAATCCAAAAATGAAGTCCATTGTGAAAAATAAAATTTACAAAGATTCAAAAAGTGGTTATTACTATTCATAACGGCTAGTTTTAATAATATTTTAATAGCATATCGTTGTTTAGTGAAAGTTGGTATTGCGTAGTACACACGCTATCGAGGAAGGTCGCGATTGCGTGTAATGAAAGGAAAGTCAAGGATGCATGTTGTGCAAGATCCTTTTGGTGCAGCGTACAACACAAGACATTAATGAAATTAAAAGGAATATTTTTTCATAAAATCTCGAGGTGTTAAAGATAAAATTGTCAAGCGCCAAGTGTGTCTTGGCTCATTTGTGGTAGGGTCCCTCTCTTGGACTCTTTAATTCAAGAATTTTTTAAATTAAATTTAGTTTCCTTCTTAATATTTCTTGTTTATATTAAATTTCAATTCTTGAATAAGTGATAGTTAAGGTAATGTTTTTTTCTGATAAAGAAGTCGTGGGTTTGTAATTAAACTCATCATATAGAGGTGTACTGTTATTGAAAACTCACAGTGGTATAACTTTCTAGAAATTATTGCATTTATGTATTCCTTATACATTATGTGGTTGTTATCCATAAATCACACATCATACATGAACCTTTTTATATCCATATAGGGGGTTTCCTTCATTTTATTAAAATTCTTGTTTGAACCAAAACTCCCTTTAAGCGTAGTTAGACTTTTAAAATGGAATTTCCTTAGTAGGAAAGTGTTGTAATGACCATGTCACCACTAAGTGACCCCCTTTTATCTTATAAATGAAATTGTCATATTTTAATGAATTTAATGAGTTAAATGGAACTGAACACGGTTAACTTGGAACATAAGAAATATTGCTTAACATAGTGAATTATTTAACATTTATGCCTTTTTTCTAAAGTTTAATTGGATGTCATGAAATAAATAGAGAGGCTTATTCCTGGTGACATTCACTCCACTTTTGAAATGTATTTAGGGGAAGTGGTAAATTTCCAATTATAACCAAACACCTCTACTCTATAGGGTGCATGGGGTGGGAAGGGGGTGTTTGAGGGGGTGGGGGTGTAGGGGGGTGTGTAGGGGAGGGGGTGTGTAGGGGAGGGGGTAGGGGGGCAGGGGGTGTGTTGGGTGCATGGGAGGAGGGTGTATTGGTATATGTTTCAAGGGGTAGGGGGAGGGTGCAAGGGGGAGGGGGAGGGTGCAAGGGGTGTGCAGGGGGCTGCAGGGGTGCATGTGGTGTGCTGGGGGTAGTGTGAATCCCACCTATGTGACTATATTGTCATATATTCTTTGACCACATAGTCAAGAAAAGTCATATTTTAGATATTTGAATAATTTTAGGAACAACTTATGCACAACATTTTCATATGACATTATAAGTCACATGATCATCAATGATGTACAACCTAACCACATTTTTTTATCATTTCAAGTGCTTCCTACCACTTATAGAAGAACCATATCATGGGAATGGAACATGTAATTAGATTGTATATTTTAACAATAGAAGATGAGTATATTTACTTGACTGAGGCTATCAGGGAGGGTTTATGGTTAAAGGATATGGTTTCTAAACCAAATTTATTCAATTCTCTAAAATCATTTTACCATTATTGTCTATAAGATTTCCATTTGTAAAAAAATTTATTTTTTCAGGGTAAATTAAAACATATAGAAATTTTGATACATTATATTAGATATACTATTAAATATAGAACCATAAATTTCATAAAGATATAAACTGCTTATAACCCTAATTATAGTTTGACTAAAGCTATTGTTTTTTCAAAATTTATGGTTTGTTTAGATTGAATGAGTTTGGTTTCCATTCAATGAAAATATATGTAATAAAATTTCTAATTTCAAATGAATATTGTGCATATTTGTAAATTTAAGGTATCTTCAGGTTAAATTTTCCTTGATTAATATTTCTTCCATTTATACACTATTTTGAATGCATGAAAATTTGAATTTAAATATCCTGTTTCTATTTTGATCAATTGTTTTGATTTTGGATCTTAAAGTGTTACTGTGACATGAGGAACACCATACCCTTACATTGTTTGTAGTTTACACTTAGATATCCCATGTATTATGTGGGATACCCTTACATGAGTCATAGTGTTCCCTTATATCGGAAGTGTACTGGTAGGATTACCTTTACTGAAAGAACATTTTACCCTTACGCAATGGGTTTTGCTTCCCTTACAATGGTGGTACCCTTACATTTTTACAATTACAAATTTAACCTTATGCATTAGGTTTTATAATTTATACCATTAAATATCTATTTCAATTAAATATAAATATATGATCTCTCTGACTATTGTTGTGAAGGTTCATTTTTTTGTTAGGGATCCATAGCATGCTTAGGATGGTTGGGATGTTGGGATTTAATGTATTGTTATAGGAATTAATGACACCCTATGGATATTTCCCCAACAAGATATTCATTTTATATGTATCACTCTTCCTGTATGGGTTTTAAATATTTTTGGGTGAAACCATAGCTCACTATACCGATATCTACTTCCTCTGAGTTCATTACCAGCCTTTTTCCTCCTTTTCTACTCCTATTACAATATTAATTGTGGAGTGTTGATGATATAACTTCATGAAGAATAAGTTTGGTTGTTTATCTGATCCATAAGGTCTCAAAAAAAACAAACCATCATATGTAGAGATATTTCTTCACTATGAAGGGATAAAAACTATTTGGGAGGTACCCTCTTTGGATTGTAAGCACCCTTCTTCTTATTTTTTAGCTATTGAAAGTAGAATATTTTTATCATTTCTATTTTCTAATTTTTCATACTGCTTGTTTTTTACTTGTAACATTTTGTTTGAGCATAATAAAATTGGTTCCTTTTGGAAGGTGTTCTTTCCATTCACATAGTACCTAATGGGACCTAATAAAAAAAATAGTTTTTTTTTCTTATTTATTGTATTGTTTATTTGTTTTGAATCAATTTATACTAATCATTATTGAAGGTAATAGGGAAGGGGGTGGTTTTCAAGGAGGAATGATTGGGAAGGGGGTCTGTAGAGTAGGGGTAGGGGGTAGGGTGGAGGTGGGATGAAATGTGGGAGAGGGTGGTGGTCTGTAGGGGGTCTTTAGGGCAGGGGGCAAGGGGGTGTGGTAGAGGGTGAAAATGGGGCAGTGGGGGGAGGGAAAACTGGAAGGGGGGAGGGTTTAGGGAGGAGGGGTGGGGGTTTTAGGGAAGTGGGGATGGTGTAGGTGGGGTGAAATCAGGGAGGGGGTGGGGAATGGGGTGAAAGGGGGTAAATAATAGGTTAATGATGAATCCATTCATGAATAACCTTTAGATATTCACCCAATAATATATAGTGTTCCCCCTATATGGAATAATTTTTCATTTATTTTTATGAATTATAATAACTTCCTCCTACCCGAAAATCCATACATGAATGAACATATAGAATAATAACATCATTAAATAAATATAATTTAATATTTTAACCATCTCCCAAATTGATTACTCTCCCATTTTTTATTTTGATATATTTAGACCATAAAACTCTTACTATTACTCTATATTCTAAAAATCCTTCTTATTTTATTCGATTTCATGTTCATGAATCATCATACAGAAGAATATTTCAATATGTTTTAATTATATGTGTTCTCATTTGTTTGCATTCTGTTTATCAGATTATTTTATAGGTAATTGAATGATATTATATGAATCACCATATAAACATTGAATGTTTTCAATAATTTAATTTTTTCTCATTTGTATGCATTATGTTTATCAGAATTCATTGCTCCTTTCACTAATTTAGGTGTATAAACCAATGAATATTTCAATTATCATGATGATTATGGTGGTGGAGGTGGTCTAATAGGAAGTGACAATGTTGTTTGTGTTTCTATAGGATATTATGACGGTCATGATGGTTCTAGTGATGCTGATATTGCAATACATTTTAGATGTAAATTTTATTCTTGGTTTATACATTTAATTTTATCGAATAGTTATTTTTATAATGATGATATTGATATTGAAATTTTATATTGTTTATATTGGAGAGAGTTTTAATTATTATGATATATATTGGATTATTCTTGAGTTTTGTTTTATTTGGAAGGTGGACTTTTTTTTTCTCGTAGCTAAAGGATGTGAGTACATCTATAAGGTACAAATATTTTGGAAGAATTTTGTGATTATGTATAGATGGGTAGGAATAAATTTACATGGTTATTAACTATGGATGTAGGGTCTATTTTCCGTCGTTCTGAAAGTTTTATTATGGACCAAGATCCATGGTTTAAGCATGAGTGTAGTTAAAAATTATAGTTGTTAAGATCATGGATTTATCCTATAATTTTCATGGGATTAACCATTGTATTATACTCTAATTTACAAGGTAATACCATGGCCATACATGTACAAATTCTATAGTTCAAATCATTTTTATAAATGGAATAATTCTTTGGAGTAAAACATGGAAGCTGAAAACCCCTACTACAACCGATTTGTTGCAGGTCTGGTCATGGGTGGCTGGCAGGGGGGTGGTGGAGAGAGGGTGGGGGATTGGTAGGGGAGGGGTAGGGGTTCATTGGGAAGGTAGGGGGGAGGAGTAGGAGGCATGGTGGGGGGGGGGGGGGTCCTGGAGGGATGGGGGTGTCCAGGAGGGGGGGGGGGGTGTCCAGGGGTGGTGTCAAAGAGGGATGGGGGGGGGTGTCTAGGAGGGAGGGGTTGTTCGGGGGGGGAGGACTGTCTAGGGGGTGACCAAGAGTGTGTGTGTGGGGGGGGGGGGGGGGGTCCAAGAGGGATTTCATGTTTCACGTGCTTTGTCGAAACCCAATTCTTGTGCCAAAACCTCTTCTTAAAACTTAAAAAAATTTAGTTTATTTACATGTTATTTATGTATAAAATCATAGACATCCACCGAGTTGGGTTTGGTTAAAGCAATCCTATATGAGAGAATAATAGTTCCAACAATATTTTAATTTTTTTAACATATGATGAAAGGGGTGGTGGGGTAGGGGGTGCACGGGGGACAGTTGGGGGATGTAAAACTGGGAGGTGGGGATGGTGCATGGGGTGGGGGTCTGTAGGGAAAGGGGTGTAGGGGTTTGGGGTGGGGTGGCATGGGAGTGCTAGGGGGAGTGGAAAAGGGGGAAGTGGGGGGAGGGATAACTTGCAGGGGGGTCTCCAGAGAAGGGGTATGGGGGTTCTACAGGGCAGGAGTTCATTTATTAGATCATTGGATTATATCACCGTGTGAATGCATGTGAGAGTACCACTGTAGAGGGTTAGGGTGTGTGTGTGTAGGGGTGGTGTCGGCTGGGAGGGTATATCCAGGGGCTGTCTGTGGGGGGCTATCCAAGGGGGAGTGGAGGGGGTGCTTTTCATGGGAGAAAGGGTGCTGTAGAGGGTGGGAGGGGGTGGGGGGGGGGGGGTCTATCTAGGTCGGGGGGCTTTGCAGGGGGGATTCCAGGAGTAGGGGGGTCCAAGAGAGATGGGGGTGTCACGGAGGGGGGGGGGTGTCTAGGGGGTTTCCAGGGTCTAAGGGTATATCTAGGGGGTGTCCAGGGTCTACCCTTGGTGGGGGGGGGGTGGGTCTGTCCAGGGTCTGTCTAGGTTCTATCCTGGGGGGGGGGTGGGAGATGTCCATGATCTATCCAAGAGGGGGGGGGGGGGGGGGTTCTGGGGAGTGGAGGTCTAGGTATGTCCAAGGTCTGTCTGGGGGGGGGGGCATGTTCGTGGTATATCTTGTGGGGTGTCCATGGAATATATAGGGAGGGTTTCCAGGGTCTAGGGTGGGGTGGGGGTGTCCAGGGTCTGTCTAGGGGGTGTCCAGGGTCTTTCAGGGGGGTAGTTCAAGGAAGAGGAGGGGGGCTTTTTATGGGCGAAGTGGTGTTGTAGGGGGGGGGGGGCTTGTAGGGAGTGGTGGTGTTATTTTATGAAATGTGAAAACTTATATCCATGGTTTCAAACCATAGATATTGCCCCCAATGCCTTAAGCTGCTGCCATAGTTTCAAACTATGGATTTAGGTACTAATCCACAGTTTAGAATCCTGGCTATAGGTCTTTCCCTATAGCCACACCAATACCATTGAAAGTTCATAAAATGGTGGCTATAATCTATAGCCATTGTTTTTGGACTTATAGACACACATTTAAACTATGGATATAGCATAAATTTATAGTATTGAATCCCAATACAATCTTATTAGTCACGGTTCACTCCCAAAACCATCTTAGTATTCATGGTTCACTTCCAAGATCATCTTACCAGACAAAGTTGTTTAATAAACCGAGTTCACTCCCCATTCCATGCATGTATATATAAAGAGATATAAATATATACAAAATTCATTGTAGGGAGATATAGGTCCCACCCATCACATAATGATATCACACATACGTGTGCCACAATATAGTAAAATATTCATTATATCATGACCCATAGAAAAATATGGGTTTCATAAACATTATATCATAACCCATGAAATGAAATGGGTATCATAATTTTTTTTATCAAATCTTAGATTATATAAAAGAGGAAGGTTTGAAAATAATTTCATTATAGAATAACTGAAAATATGAATCAAGTTTTACCAAAGTTTTATCATAGTATAACATATACAGGAGTAATGGGTTTCATAAATATATTTTCATCTTAAATATAAACCATCAAAATAAAGAATAAGAATAGTGACCTTGGATTATATACCTTGTAAAAAATAAACTATTTAAAAGGATGAAATCTTACAAGGAGAAGGATTTGAAAGATAACTTGGAGAATTTATTATGTAAAATAACCTTTATTTTAAAATCATTTATTTAGATCATAAAACACTTTCAAAATACCTTTCTTTAAAAACCAATTTGAAGGCTTTTAATGTAATATTTAAAAATAATTTAAAATATTTCTTGTGGAAAATAACTTTCAACATTGGAAAAAACTTTTTAGAACATAACACATTTTTAAAAACATTTTCTTATAAAATAACCTTGAAAACTTATAATTTAAGCTTGAACACATTTTTAAAACCTTTTATATGAAAATTGTTTTTAAATATCATAAAAAAATCTATGATTTTCTTTGGAAAACATTTTTATTTAAAATAGCTTTGAAAATTTATAAATTATGATATTAAAATCATTTAAAACACCTTTAAACTTATTAATTTTCGAAAATATTTTTAGAAAACATGGTTTTAAAAGAACAGAAATTTTCGAATGAAAAGATTAATAATGTCAGATTTTAAGTATTGTTTTTCTTAATTATTTCAGTACCAAAGAGTTAAAAAAATTGTAACATTTCTTGGATATAACACTGATTAAAAAATATTATAAAATTCTTTAAAGATCTCGAGATATGTATCATATGATTCCATCAATGAAAGCATAATCATAAACAATCTCAATAAATGATGAGATTGTAGAAATAATCTCTTACCATAATGGTGACATTAAATCCTAATATCCATGAAATAATAACCTTAAATGAAGATTAAAATATAATGAAAAGAAATTAATTAATGATATAAAATTTAAAATTGTATTATATACATCTTGTAAAAGAATATAGTTGCATAACATAGTATGTGTCTCAGATAATGAAAATTGAGAAACAATTACCTTACTGATTTGGCAATGTTTGAACCATAAACTCCATGAAATATAGATCTTAAAATGGATATATAAATTCACCTAAATTTAATAATAATAATAATATAATATATTCTTGGTTATTATATACACTACATAAAATAAACTAGTGGTGAATAAGGCTCATGTCTCACAAAAATAAATGTCTGAAGATTAAACCCTTACCATAAATCTTGAATTTATTTGAACATGGTCAAAAATACTATAAAATAAATATAACTTTTTTATATATATAATAAATAAACATATTATTATATCTAATACCATATATGATTTTATGATGACTTTATATTACACGTTTCTTAATAATTCCATGTTAATGTTACGGTTTAGTTAATAAACCCTTTGTTTTTCATACATGTTTTGAATTTTTATTCTTGATAATATTACTTAGATCATGATTTAATTATATAAAGAAATTAAGAAATTATATAAATATCATAAATATTCAGTACATAAACATTTATAATAATCTATAAAATATAGAACTCTGAAATGGAATACATCATTCATGGAGACGGTAAGTCGTACGTATGAATGGCCGTAGTTTTTGTTTCTAGTCATATTGAAAGAAAGAAAGTAAATAATATATATATATATATATTATAGATAATGTTTAATTATTATGACTTACATATAATATTTTTTTACTAAAAAAATTGTTAAGACATTCCATGTAATGTGTAAATGAATCACATTAATTTGAGGAGGCACTAGTCAACACGTCCACAAATAAAATTATCATATTTACAAAACATAGAAATAACTAAGGTATGTGTTATATAATAATTAAATAAGAATAAATAAATCATAAATAAAATATATATTATATAAAAACTATATTTAAATCCCAATTCCTAACCATGATAGACGGTAAAGGAAAACAAACGACATCGTTTCATGAGGCAGTAATCTGTCGTTCACACGAATGATAAGTCTGTTACCCATATGATGGATGTGTGTGTAGGTGTAAGTAGAATTACAAGGATAAAAAATATAATCATATTTTGGATAATTTGGTTATTATATAATCATGGAATTATAATAATTGAGGTTTTGGAGAAAGAAAATTAAACAAAATTTCTTGTTTATGGATGTTACTTCTTCTTTGTGTAACTGCCCTTGGTTTGCACCAAAGGGCTACTTGGTTAGACTTTTACACAAATTTTGTCCTATAGAATAAATTTAGAGAATTTGGGAACTTATTTGGGTAGTTTTTGGATGATTCAATGTGTCTTGGGTGGTGTTAGGAAAGAGAAGAGTGAATGACATTTTATAGAGGATGACGAGTGGCATTCACGTAAATACTAAATGGTAAACACTATTGAGAGATATTCCTTAGCTAATGTGATTAAAAAAGGGAAAAATTATGTATTAAATGCGATTCAGGTAGGATCAAAACCTCTAACCCATAAAAATAAGTTCATTTTTATAATTTTCTTCCTCAACTTCAATTTTTCCTAACATTTATCATTTTGTTTTTTTATTATGGTAACTAGTTTTCTAACCAAATCAATTTAACCATTATGACAAAATTAAAGTGATATTTGTTATAAAATATAGAAATAATTAATTATAAATGATATATATTTTATAAAAAAATAAAATTAATTCCAATGTATGTTGGAAATTAAATTTAAAATAGGTGCACGTAATGTGAACAAACACTGCTTTAACTTGAACCGTGCTGACAATGGTTTTACTATTTAAAGGTCAGTATGTGCATTATAAAATATTAATTGGTCCATTGATAGATAATATTTTATATATATTAATATTTAAAAAAATGGTAGAATATATGATTGCAATTAAATATTAAATGTTTTTATAAATTATCATTTATTATAGTATAACATTAAGGTCAATTTTGATATTATTTATTTAATTTAAATTTTAAAAATATCAAGAAAAATAGTGAATTTGAATCTATTAATTTTACACTAGTGTAACTTGGTATATTAATCTAAAAAATTAAATACAATAATTCAATCAATTTATTTTACTTGTAATATTTTTAGTGTCATTTATTTTAGTTAACTATTAATTAAATAATTACCGAATTTGGAATTCCTTAAGAAGTTAATATAAATAAAATTTCTCTAAAAATTAAATATAAATTAATTTTATGACAAAAATTCCTTCACATTTCAAAATAATTTGTACAAACATACTAATGTGGTTTTTTTCCATATCCCAAGGCTTTATAAATGTTAAAGTTAAGGAAGGTTCCATTATTCCCTTACTTAAATTATTATATTGGTCAATTTCATGAAATAAATTCCCAATAACTCATAAAAATCAATAAAATATGGATTATGGAATAAATATTGGCATCCTATTGATTTTGGATAAGTGTCTAGGTCATTTTACCTTTAATATTAAAATTTAACCACAAAGTAAACTATTTTTTTCCTTAATCACTATAATTAATTTTAATTAATTTCAAATATATTTTTGGTCCAAAACAAATTCTTCCAGATTATAAATTTAAAATTATGATTATTAAAAATATAGAATACTTTTTTCCATATTTTAAACACATTAGTGCAATAAATTAATTTAAAATTAATCCTGTAGGCAATTTGCAAAAGAAGGTTTTTAAAGTGAAATAGTTCAAAAGATTGAAATGTTTTTATATCCAATTTCAAAGTGAAATTTCTTCCAAGTACCAAAATTGTATTAATTGATGTAAAATTTATCTAATTATACTTTAAAACAAAATTAATATATAATTTAACTTTATAAATAAATCAGATGAAATGGTCGTTTTCAACTAAAATTCAATGTTTTTCACTATTTATCAAAAAATTTATTTTCTCAGGGAAATATAAAAAATTCATCAAAAATAAATTATGATACTTATTTTTCAAAAAATTACTTTATCTTTTCTTATAAAAATCATAAAATGTTCAAAAATTATATTTAAATTAATTTCTCTATTAAAAGGAGTTAAAATTATATTTTAGAAAAATTCCTTAATTATTCATATAATTGGAATTTTTATTTTCTTATTAGTATAGAATCTATTGGATGATGGTCAAAAAATATTATTGAATATATAAAATATAATTATTTTAAAAAAATCATAAAAAATGTTTTTTAAATTTATTAAGAAAAAGTGGTGTTTGTATAGAGAGAAATAGTTTCATATAAAAGGAATTTCATTATTCTCAAATTGTTTTTACTTTTACTTATAAATAATTGATAACCAAAGGACTCATTCTATATACATGTGTAAAAAAGTCACACTTTATTTAATATTATTCATAACTTCTAGTCCAATGGATGGGTGGTAACTATAATAATAATTTAATATGAATATTAACAGTATACTCTCTTTCGGTAAAACAAGGCCTTCCGTGTAACACACTATCAAAGGAACACAACATTGTGTTTAAAAAAAGGAAAACATAGTGTTTTGTGTATCGATAGTTAATCTATGTTATTAATGTATAGAATTTTTAACATGGTGTGGCGTATAATTCAATCCAAATATAGTGCATTCATATAAAAAAAGATATATTTAGTGTCGTGTGAATTGCAAGATATTAAAAATATTAAATTAATTTGAAAAAAAACGATTTCACAAAATATTAGGTCTGTTAAAATTATCTACTCAAACACCATATATTAATACCATTAATATACTTAGGGATTTTCTGGTGTAAAATAAATCCAAGAATGCATGTTTTTTAGTTCTATATAAAATAAGCAACATTGAGAACAGGGTAAGGTTTCGTCAACTTTTCTTCTCATTTTCAACTACTCTTACTCTTTTCCTATTTTAATTTTGAATAAAAATGTTATAAAACAAATGATTAGTATGGTAACATTATATTAATTTTTTTAACTTACTATAATGGTTATATTTATAATATATTTTATTTCATACATTTGTTCCTCATCTTTTGATAATGTCCCGTAAATGGTCGGTTCACCGCCTACGAGGACATTGCTAATTCTATGCTTATCAACACCTTAATGGATTGATAATATGCATTATATATAATATATTGATATGTAATTACATTTATTTTAGTTTTTTTAATTAATTATACTCATCTATAAATGATCTTGAACAAAAATCACGATGTCGAAGAAATACATGAATTTTTTTTGAAAGCATGACATCAAAACAGTTCATGATTAACAAAGAGTGTTATAAAATAGAATAAAATAATTATAAAAGTTCAATACTGACATAAATGAATATAATTCACTTACATTTTCACATATTAATAATTTTAATTTTATTAAATTGGAGGTGTAAACGATACAAAATATAATGGAATTTATGGTAAAGGGATTCTCAAACCAAACACTCTTTATTTTAGAATATCACTAATTTCACATTATTTTCAATATATATAATTGTATAATTTTATTAATATATACTTTTATTATTAAATATCTTTTATTTATATTTATATACAATTTTTACCTTGCCAAAAATTATTTATAATCCAATTTAAAAGAAATTTCAAAAATACTTTATTTGTCCAAAACACAGCTTTAACTTATCTTGAGTTGTTTATTCATCAAAAAAGATGTTTTATGAAACAAATATGATCCATAATTTTAATTTGGTAAACCCAAAGGTCATTTAATTTATTATTAAATATTAAATCCTTATAAAACACATTCTTTTATGTGGGTTTATTTCATGACTATAATTATAATAAGTATTTTTTCCATGGGGAATGTAAGATTAGGAGAATTTTATAATGTGATGGGTCGGCCAAAAATTTTATATATCTCTAATGAATTAGGTATTTTTTTGGTCTCATGAGATTATTTTTGTTATTTAGAAAAACAATATTAACTTTTTCACAATTATTTTGTTATGATTTATGTACATATGTTATTTGTGAACATGAAGTCAGCTTTGTTCACAACTATGTGTTGTATTTAACCCCTATGTTATGTTGTTTAATTATTATTCATATGACATGTTTCATACCTCCAAAAAATATCCCCTGATTATTATTATGATTTTCCTATGATCATGATATGATTATGATGACTTTTTTTCACCCATTTACTACTAATTCATGTTTCTTATTCCTTCCATGTTGTTCCTCCCCATATTGGGTTTATATCTCACCCATTTCTTTAATTTATATCATATTATTATTACATGTACTAAGGAGATCACAATATATGTTATGAGGATAAATAATAATGATTTAAATAATAATTATTTTTTATTATGTACAAGTGATGAATGATCCTAATTTGGAAAAGATACTAAACTTTTTGGTCTATGAATATATTAGAAATATTATGTTTATCTTAATAATGATGTAATTGTAATGTAACAAAAAGGTGTTTCATTATATATGACCAACATATGAATGAAATAATAATATAATCACTCAAAATACTAATAAAATAAATATTCTTGGTATGTGAAATGGTTTGCCCTATATAATAGGGGTATAATGGCTATATCTCACGGTTAGTGTACTATGTATAGAAATAATAAATGGACTATCATGTATTGTATAGTTAATAACATCTCTAATCTACTTTGAATCTACCATTACTAAAAAAATACAATAGAAACGATTATTTTAATTCAATCAAACTTATATTTCAAATTAAAAATCGTGAAATTTATATATATAGATTTTATGATTACTGGATCATTTTAGGGGTAAATTTGTGATCTATTTTTAAGAATTCATCAAACTTAGTTCTAATTCTTAGACTGATTAAAGTCTGGATCCTTTCATCTTTTTATATTTCAACCTCTCATAGATTATTTATAAAACAAATGAACTCAAATACGTGGATTTATAAGGTTCATCCATGAAAGACTACTCCTTATCATGATTTGTTAGTCCCCCCAACCATGTATTATTCCACTGTTAATGCAAGTTGTTGCAAGACATGGTTTATAATTTGGATTAAATTACATCACATCAAGTGTTATATATTCCCAATAAATTTTACTTAAATTCAATCCCATAGTTTACAACTTCCCATTGGGTCTTCTACTGTATCACATAGTTTAGTCCTTGCAACCAGATTTAAAGCCTCACAAAATTGGCTAATGGATAAATTAGTAAACTATTGAGTAAGCCTTTGAATGATCCTCTATCTTGGATTGTAACACTCTAAAATTTATCTCCTCTTATATATATTTTATAAAAATTATTTTATCAACTTCTATAGGCCTCATCATCATCCTCCCCCTTATATTTCCTTGATACTATTAGTTTTTTATATTCATTATCAGATGATTATTCTTCTAATGATCATACTTTTGTAGGATGTTATATTTATAATGTTTCACATTTATTCTCTTAATTCATTTTTTATATCCAAATAATTATGAGTATAATTTTTTCCATATCTTAATTAGAAAAATAACAATCTTGGAATTCCAATCTTGATGTTATTTTCCAATTTAAACTCTCATATAAACTCATTTAAATTCATTTTAAATTATCCCAAATAGATTATATCTTTCGATATTTTAATTTTTCATGTATATTTTTCCATTATTTTAGTTTTAATCCTCTAATTGTGCAAAAAAAATTGATTTGGAACTTTTTACATGCCATGGAACTCATCTCAAAAATACATCTCAAATCAACTTGTATAAAAAAATACATTGTGATATTATTTCAATTAATAATAAGGAAACATCATTGTGATATTTAACTCCCATTATTCAAAAATATATTCTTATAAAATGCCTATTTTTTATTCTAAAACATGATATTTTATACTTATAATGTTCTTGAATGATTTCATAAGACTTGATAAATATTACAGTTTTCACATTTTATGATGTTTCCTTTGAAATAAAATTTTCTATCTCATGAGGAATAATATTATATTTCACTCATATCTTGTATACAAATAATATCACATGTTTCTCATATTACACATTTTTCATATTATGAAGTCTCCTATCTTATAAGGATTAAATGTTATACAAGAATTTCCTATCCGATGAATACTTCTCTTATGAAGAAATATATTATAAACTATACCCTATGATGGTACCCAATGTGTCTGTTGTACCTGAATAAGTCTTCAAAACAAGGTTCAAGTACCCAATTTTTATCTTTTGTAACTTTAGAAAGATAAAAATTTATTACAAAGGATTTGATCCTATAAAGTTTATTGTACCTAAAGAAGTTTCTACACTATATGTTATGAAGTTCTCCATTATACCCTATAAAATGTACGGGGTTCCTTTTTCATTTTTAACACTAATGGAGTAGTTATAGACTTTCTCAAACCATCTACAAATCTCTTTTAATATTCTGGATTCATTATCAACAGCTTAAAATCATCTCAAATCATCATCAAATTAAGTATGACCGTCACCTTTTTAGATTTAGGTATTCAATATACGCAATTGGTAACTAAATTTTCCGTTTATTATAAATTATTCTAGATAAAAATCCTACCTATTTATCAATTGTCTCTAACCATATGATCAAATCACTAATCATCACAAATAAAGGGTTATAACATTGAATATATCCAGACTTTTTCATTAAGTATATACCTTAATTCCTTTTCCATTTATCTGGGAAACACCTATTATTTTCTTGAAAAATTCTCATTAAAAAATATTAATAAAAACATATTAATCACGGAAGACTTATTTATTAAAAAAATATAATCCTCACATGGAATATCTAATAACCCACATTTCATTTGTTGGAAATACCATTAAACATCAATTTCAATATATGTTTAATAAATCAATTATTCACCACCTTATTATCAATAAATGAAAATTAATATAGGGCATGAAATTATTATTTAACATTATATTCTTCCACTTTTTTGTCTTGAATTATAATCTTCTACATATTTTTAGGGAAAGACGACACCACATTCTTTATTATAAGTGATCCTTTAGTTAGTAAACTCTATTTTTAGGCTAACTTGGTTTATAAAACAAGAATGATTTCAAGAATGAATCTAGATTGCCATAAATATTTATAGCATGGGATTCCACATTCACTTTCTTAGGTTTGGGGTTGTTTAAATAAAATTTTCCAGAAATATAATCCATAATCATCATTAATAAATCCACCAAGATAGTTCTAATAGATGAAATAAAATACCTCTTTGTTTTATCTTTCCCATCAATCATAAATTCTCTTAAAATAAAACAATCAATATTAATAAATCGGAGTAGAAACTATGATTGAGATACTCTTAGGATGTGAATTCTAATTTAAAATAAAAAAATATCATTCATCAGATTTTTTTTCATTAGAAGATGTTTCAACATAGTTTAAAGACAATTACACCAGGACCTCTCCAATGGGAATTGGAACCATTTATCATTTAAATCATTTGATGGAACTATTGAGGACTAGATTAAGAATAAATAAGAAGGATCCAAATGTTCATTGTGTATGGGGTTACTAATATGGTATTATTAGTTGTGGTAGTTATATTGGATTTACCATGATTTCAGGGGGCAGTTTTTACTGGTTAAATAGATGACATGTACAATATAAATGAGTGTGACCTCATTTCTAATCATATGAATAATTGGAGAAGTAGAAAATATGAAATAAATTTTTTATTTCTTATAATGGTTAAATATACATATTAATATATTTTTAAGTGTTTTATCTTTTGTAAAATTAGAAAAATA
Source organism: Viscum album (assembly GCA_963277665.1). Classification (NCBI taxonomy): domain Eukaryota; kingdom Viridiplantae; phylum Streptophyta; class Magnoliopsida; order Santalales; family Viscaceae; genus Viscum; species Viscum album. The sequence goes on from OY728132.1 coordinate 1,719,983,594, forward strand.
AACTATATTTTTTCACTTATGAACATAAGAATCATTTTTCATATAAAATTAATCAAGGATTTCATTTACTTATTTTATTTTATTATGTTATTTTAATTCAAATTTCTTTGATGCTTGAGATTTTCTGAGTTTTTTTGAGTTATGTGTAAGGATTGAATTTGTGTGGTGGGTAGGGTGAAAAGTATTCCTACTTATATTAAACTTAGTCAAGGGTTGTTCTAGAGTATTACTTTTCAATGTGAAAAACATTCACTGTGTGATGTTCTAGTGGATCAATGATCATGATTCTGGTGGTTTTATGGTTACCCCCTTTTCCCAAAAAGTGGTATGAACACTTGTGGTTTAGTTCTCCCTTAAAAAACTCATTGGAAACTAAAATTTTATTCAATATTTAATTAGTGGTACTTCATTTTCAATTGGTTCTTTTAATCAATGGAAGTTATGAAATAAGATAAATGAAAGGATTGGGGATATAAGTTTTATGGAATGGATTTTGGATTCTAGATAATCATACATAGGATCATATAACTAAAAAATACCTTGATGTTCCACTTAGTGGCATTTAACTTGAAAAAATAGAGATGGTGGAATGTGAATGGTCAGTTAAGAAGGCACTGAGGTTGGTGAGGATAGAACTAGCATGAAAAATAACCTTTATCATTACAAAAAATAATTATAGAAGTGATGTAGAAATTGATTGATATATATGAGAATCCAATTCAACTACCTAAAATGTTAATTTTTATGTGGTTGTTTATCTTGAGGACATCAAAAGGAGGACTAATAATAAATCATGTAAATAGATTAAATAATATAAATGGGAAACTCAAATTATAGAATTTAATATTCATAGATGATGTATTGAAACTACTTCCACTAAGACCACATTAGGATAAATTGTTTGCAGTGGTGACTAATACTATTAATTCCAACAGAAATGTTTATTTAGTGTTTGATGATATATGAAACCAGATCTTGATTGAGGTTCACAAGTAAAGGGAATTCCATATACTACCCTTTAGTGTGATTAATGTTGATATATGAGGATGATCACATTATAGGATATATCAAAAGGAAACATTATAAGATAAGTCATGGGATAAATTTTGGAGTATGTCCGCTAGTCTTGGTCCTATATACCAGAGTTATGGAAAAAAAGGATATATCAAGAGGAATTGTAATATTTCTAAAAAATATAGAAGTTTATTAACTTCTAGAAGTTTAAATTCCATTATTAAAATTTAATGAATAAAAACATTATTTATTAGTGATAATATTCTGGTGGAATCAGGGGTGATTGATTCAAGAGAATCTTTATTCTCAATAACATAACAAGTATTGATAGTTAACTATGTATTTAAACTTTTTGTAAAATTTCATCTGGAAAATTATTAAGCCATAGATATCAGTATAAATTGGACATGTAAACATATAGATGAAGTAAAGTATGATTTTGAGACTGAAAGGAGTTAGGAATATCCCAAAGATTTGATAATATCTTACTTATATTGAAAAAATCGATGATGTAGGATATGGAAAACCTTTTTAAATAGGCTGTAGAATGCTACTAGAGGGTCCATGGTGGATGTAAGAGTAGTAAAGAATAATAAAATATGTTTTACTAAATTTATAGACATGATTGAAATGGCTGTTACCATATCATTGGTTGATTTAAATGTTTTTATTTATATGATTAGTTGTATCAACAATTAAAACAAAAAAATTTAATATATAACGACATGCTGAAGATTGATAACATGAAAATCTGTTTTTGTAAAATTTTCATGCTAAGAGAATATATAAGGGTGTCCTTTAATTTACAAAGATAAAATACTAAATCTTAGGACATTGAATTAGTTCACTTAAATATTTAGAGTCCTTCCATTATTTATTCCTTTATAGGTTCTCTTTATTTTTTAAATTTTATTTATGGTGCCTCTATAAAATGTTGCAGTAACTTTTTGAAGTATAATTGTTTTTTCAAGATTTTATTTAATTGAAATAAATACTAGAAATATAATATAGACAAAAATTTAAATGTATTTTGTTCAAAAATTATGGTTGAATACATCAAACACCACTTTGATAGATTTCTGTTAAAGAAGGGAATATTGATTTAGAAGGAATTTATTAGAAAACAACATTAGAAAGGTGTGGCTAAATATATGAATTTGAAATAGACTGATAAGGATTTAAATTTCATCTACACTATAGAATGTCCAAGTGAGTTAGGGATAAGGTAGTTAACATAGTGATATATCTTGTTAATAAGAGTCCTACATCAATGGTTGGGAGAGAACTTATTGATGAACTATGGTCTAAAAAATGACATAAAGTTGTCTATTTTAAAGTATTTTAAGGTAAAAAGGTGTGAATGTCTATGTAAATAAGGTACAATCTTGTTACTATGTAAAATTCATGTTTTTTATTTTTCCTTCTTATATCCACCCCTACAAAGGAGGAAACCTTTTATTTTTGGGGACTTGTTAAACTTTCATTAATGGAATCTTCCTAGAGTCTATGTAAATGAAAAATGGATCACATTCATTGGCCACACCCCATAATCTCCCTGATCTTCTTTTTCTCAAATGGGTTTCATAGTAAAATAAATTCTATACCATTCATTAATGTTCTCATTTTTTTCTAAGATAAATATATCTTTAATATTTTGTAAAATAGGATTAACATTATCTTATCCTAATGAATTATTACATAGTATCAAAATTTAATTAACTTTTCAATGTTGTATAAAATTACCATAGTCATACAAATTGTGGTGTACATAGATATTATGACATGAGAGCATCCCATGAAACTGAAATAGATTCAAATTGAATATGGAAATGAAAAATCATATCTCATCATACTCATTATCTCATTATTCACATTTATATTTAATAAAAAATTTATTTATGATATTTGAATTACATAATCATATCAAATGAATTGATTATTTTATTGTCAATTTTTATCATATATATTATGTTTAAAATAGTCATTTGAAACTCAGAGATTGAATAAAACATTGATATCTTCCCCATTTATCTCATTAAATATTCTTAACAGGTGTTAAAATCATGGGTAACAAATATTTTTTATTATTTTTACATGAATGAAAAAATATTTTTTAAACAATAATATTTCCATTAGAATAAAAAATTATTGAATCTTTATTTTCTTATATCAAAATGACACTGAATTTTTTTATATAACCTTATTTTATTCTTTATACGTGAATATCAGATTAGCCAAAATCTCTAAGATTAATCAGGCACACTTTTAGGTGTTTGTATTTTTTAATACGTTAAATAATGGATTTTTAATCATAAAAATTGATTTCCACTTCATAAAACTAATTTTTGAAACTCATGTTTTCAATCTAAAAAATCATATTTTTTTTATATTTTTAATTTATTAATGATGATTATGTTTAAGATGATTACCTAGATTAATATCTATCATTAGAAAGATCATAAATTATCTTTACACTGATGGAGGAACCATACTTGAATTTCTAGAAGATTCTTACATAGACACCATTAATCCTTATGATGGTCCTTATAAAGTCAACATCCTTACACACTCTAGTGATTTAAGATTACACATTGGATAAATTATCATTATGAATTTCTGTACGTTCATTATGTGAAACATTATTTCCCTTTTTTATACACCAAAATAGAAACTATCATTATGAAAATTATGAGATCATATTTACAAAGTTATATTATGATCCTTATTCACATCAAGAATTATCTATTTTTATACTTAAACTATGAAATATTGATTTCTATAACTTACATTATATTCAAATAAATTAATATTAGGGCCTCTCAAACATTTCAATTTGACTTAAATCTAATTCAAATAATTCAAGTGATTATTAGAATAATCACAAACTCCCCAAAAATATTTCTAATGTTTTTTTAGTATGTAAATACTCAATCATAACATTTCAATGAACCTCACTACCTCTCATGTTCATACTCCTTAAAACCCCATCCATATGATAATAAATACTAATTTCTTCATATGACATGATAGATATCAAAAGGATGGTTTCTAAAACGTTAAGATAGCTCCACTAACAACATGAACATGTTTTAATAGTTTAATGATAGTTATACATGACATCTAGAAATAGGAACAACTACAATATCCTTTATCATTAGATCCTACAATGTTAACATGATTTATAAAATTCCCCTTACACTCTTATATCACATGTCATGTCCATGAAAACCATAACTATAATCACCATGTTTTTTGTACCATACCATATATTCACTATAGCGACTCTATTATTTCCTAGTAAGACATTAAAATATTTTAAGGAATACTTTTTGAGCTAGGTGTTGAGTCCACATGAAATTATGATTCCCAAGGAGGATCATTATTAATGTAATAAAAATATTAACTATATTATATCAAGCACATGTAATTTTCTATAATAATGGTACAAATCAGAAATAGGGCCTTAGATTATAAATATGATACCACTATTAAATAAAAAATCTGAGCTTTTCCCAAGGAATGAGATAATATTTTCAAAATTGGGTTCATGGTAAAAAGTAAACATGAGAGGATTAATAATTAAATAAATGAATATTTTTTTTCCAAACCTATCCTCCTCCTATTTAAATAAATTTATGATAAAACGCTAGTGTCAGCCACATAACCTCAAGGATTGAGAGAGGAGATGTTTAAGGGGCATTCTTAGAGTATCAATGCTGGATTATGGATTACCAATCAATCTTCCAAATAGATATTGTAAATATCACTAGTGACACTAAAATTTGACTATGATTCAGCTAAATCTATCTCAACTTGAGGTAGTGAGTTTTTTTCACTGGTTTATTCCCCGTTTTATTACCACATGATGAATGCAAATCGACTACACTAAAAGATTAGTTTTTGGTCCAATTATGATTTTTGGTTGTGGGTTCATCTTTATATGATCTTAGGGAATTGTTACTATTTAATTTTGGTTCTTCTTTCATCATGCTAACGACAACGAATTGTGTCAAACCAAAACATTGTTCAATTTTCATTACTCTTTTTTTGTATTGTGCATTTATTTCACCATTCTTCACACGTTCAATGAAGAGATTTCCTATGGATAAAGGTTTGACCAATACCCGATGTTAAATCATTGTGTAACCATCATTTTCTGAAATAGATTGATACCACATGTTCAAGTTCATTTTATAAGGAGAGATATATGTTATACGATGATGGTAAGTGATTAGAGGTAGATTTAAATTAGATCGTTGTACCATTATTGTGGTTTGGTGTGCAACATGGGGAATCATGTGAATAAATTATATTTTTGAGTGAATCAGATGGTCAATATATGACCACCGATGATTAAAAGGTTCGGTCAACCGAAATACATGATTTATTAGTGTGATTGGTTGCTGAATCAAAGTGGAGGTGACACGAGTAGAACCACATGAAGAACCTGTAGTTTCTAAAAAAACCAACTACATGGTGTGTATTCTAAAAAATATATTCTGTGTGGTCCCCTCCTATGGTGCTAGGGTTTACACGTAGGGAAATTTATCACAAAAAACATGACACCTTTCACACACTGTGTAACCCATGACCTATAGCCCACTATGCACCCTAGGGGTATAAGGGAATAGACACGACCATGTATATGAGTATGAAAACAACACATGATCATGACCTGATACTTGAACATGGATAGATACATGATCATGGATTGATTACATGGGGATGACCCAAATTAAATGATCATGAGCCAAGGTACACTTACTTTGGATGGAGACACACATTGAGTGTCATCTGACCTCTACACACTTTATATTCTAAGAAACATTCTATGTATATGGATAAAAACATGTCATATGGGATAGTGAGAAAAGGGAAGAATTGGGGAAGATGAGACACATTGTATACCACCATTACACACTGTGTGATTTTCTAGGTGAAGTTGATACCCTTCATTTCATTATTATAGAGTAGTGTCAATTGGATGTGTTCCCCTAGTTCATCCCTATGATGTTATAATGTGGAATTACATCCTCATTATAGGATTGTGATCCCCTTAAAAATTTCTGTCTTAGATATATTTTCAAGAATCCATTTGTGTGACTAGGGTGGGATACTATATCATTTATTCTTATTCTATTGGTGTGGTTTTAGGAATCATCATTACCAACCTACATGGGTGTACGTTCCCCTACATAGTAGGTTAGACTAGTTTTGGTTTTGATTTTCCCTCTAGTAGACCTTGGTGTGGCCCCTATCACCATATCAATCTCAATAGAGTATCATCAATTACTTATTTGGTAAGGCCCAATGAGAATGAACTCTCAAATTAGAACTATTAGTGATATCATGAATCCTAGAGTGAGTGATACTGGAAGAGTGTTACCTTGAATCCTCAAGTAGAATCATATGGTTAGTAGCTTTGTTCAAACCTCTTTCATACTTGGTGTTTTTATGATTATATCTAGCTTATTGATCTAGTTATTGTGTCATATATGTAGATTGAAATATCATTGTGATGATGAGATAACTAGTCTCTTTATTATTTACGTATGATGATTTTAGGGTGTCATAATAGGTATTTTTATTCTCACCCATGCATGGGTTCTTCCCATACATATTGCATTTCATATAGATGACAATCCAATTAATAGAGTCTTGGAAGACTAGGGGCATGAAGAGAACAATGAGATAAAATGAGAATGGCCATACTAGTTGTTTCATGAGATAGAAATCCCATCCCACTCAGTATGATGGACTCTATTATTAGTTTTGGGGGTCTTGTATTTGTAACTCTATACTTTTCAGTACTTTTATCATACCTTTATGTGAGATAGATGTTGTTATTTAATTATGGTATCGGTTGTGTTTTACCTTTAATCATTGTAAGGGTATTTTGAGATGTGTACATGTATAAAATTTCCTTAGGGTAAGTCATACCATGTGTGTGTTATGGATAATTTTTTTTGGTTGAAAAACCATGGCCTATTGGTGGTGGGCTTGGGGAATCCCAATCATAATACCACTGTCCAGGTATGCCCCGATGGTTTGGGACAGAAAAGAGATTTATGAGAGGATTGTTCATCTTAGGAATGGATTTAATATTTTAAAAAGCTATGAGTTTGTATTGGGAACTAAAGAAATAATGTTAAAGTGTTTTATGTTTGGATATTAGTACAGGGACTCTATTATTGGAGTGGAAGACAACGTATCCATCCAATAGGACTCTGATAACCTACATGTTGTCTCAGTATAATTAAACATTGGTTACACGGGAAACATTGATCCATTAATCATATAGAACTTATTTTTAGTTCCCATTTATTTCTTGATTCAGATCCGTACGTATAATATTTGACTGTGGTATGTGTTTATTATATTTCCAAAAACCTATATAATGATTTCTTACAAGGATTTCACACCAGGATTGCAATAATGATACACCTAGGGATGAATCTGTAGCTAGGGTCCTGCATAGAAGGTGGTATCTTTGGGTGGTTTTATAGTCTTTACACCATTAGTTGAGTATAATTTTGTGGTAGTAGTATTGGATGAGGTTTTGTGAAGGATAATCACACTTCAGGAGCTTTATATATTGAAACCTCCCATGTTTCGATGAAAGTCAGACACTTAGGAAGCTGAGGAAAGACTAGAGGTTGTTAACTTATTTTTCTGCCTCATGAGGACAACTTCAGTTCGAAGAGTGGTCAAACTATGTGTCCTTTAGAGAGATCCATAATGAAATTGTGGTGTCTGGTTACTTAAACACACAATGAGATGAATCTCATCTAGATCGAATTCAGGCATCTATTTAAAAATGAGTTTTACCCTTCCGCATTACAAGAGGTACATATCCAGGTGCTTCTATAGCTTTATTAGTGAGACATGACGATGGAAGAGTATTAATTGAGCTTCACCAACCTCTTAATATACTCTCTTTATATGGTTTGAGAACCTTTATTCTGACCACAAATCATATATTGGTGTCAACGCCGATATATTAGGGTTGGAGTGGTATATCTTTTCACTCCCACATGTTATAGAGTGTTGAGTGAGATTTGGTAGTAGATAGATTTTTTGGTGGGAAGACACTAAATGTTGGTGATTGTTATAGGAACTAAAGAGATGATACCTTAGCAGATGATAGCTGATATATAATATAAGGATTTGAGCATATATGTCTCTTTTGGAGAAAATCTCAAGATAAAGGTTATATGGTTCAAGGCTCTCAGGATGGTTCTAGTTAGTCAAGAGAGAGGCGGTGTTTTTATTTTAATGGTTAGGGAAATCCCATGTGGGTTTATACAACCCTATAAAAATATGAAAAAGATATAGTCTATAGACCACCTAGGAAGATAAAAATGTATGATCGGGGTGGTATAGAGGGCATTGGACATGGATGAGTAGCTAGGAGAGTAGTTGGAGGTGGATGATGGCTTGATCATTTGTGACCACCACCCCTAGGTGGTGCACACCAGTCATAGAGAGATGGTGGTATTGGATGAGGTTAACTATAAGAAATGGAGGCCTATGACCTAGAGTATATAGGGATGATTAGAGGTATAATATATATGTTATTTACTTTAGTTGGAGTATTGTAAGACACATGAGAGTGCCAGTCCTTTCTTTCCACTTCTATGGTATGAGATATAGAGATTCTAGTTAATCACTTTGCTTTTCCCTCGTTCTGGGAGACTCTAACTAGAAGGGATTCCATGATTACACACTTCTTCTGATAGCGAAATCTAACACTTTGTGGAGAGATATTTTCATTTGATCACTTTATATTTGTAATGAGGCCTTATGATTTCATCCTAGGTATGTACAATCTATCAATAGTTCTATCATAGATTAACCATTTTAGGTGGATGATAGAGTCTTTCTATGGTATTGGAATGAGTTTTTCTATTGTGGGTGGTATGGAAAACAAAGAAGAGTATTAAGGGATCATAATTAGAAGGATATAACTGATTACTCAATTTTCAGACAGTATTACCCTTGGAGTAGTTGATGCTATGGGATTTCAACTTCTGATAGAGGTGGTGAAGTATGAGGATGTCTTTCATGAGGACGTGACAATATTACCTACCTATTGAGAGATATGATTCTATATATAGTTTAACCTTGGGACTACACTAATATCAATTCCAAAATATCAGATAGATCCCACATATCTTCTTGTGATGTAGGTCCAATTAGAAGAATTATAGAGGAAGTGCTTTTCTAGAACCTGTATGTCACACTTGGTAGCCCCAATATTATTCAATAGGAAGGAGAAAAAGATCTTGAGGTTGTGTGTGGATTACCATCACGTTAACTGGGTGATTGTATAGAATCGTTATAAATTACGAATCACCAATGAAATCTTCAACTAGTTGAGGGGTTGAGATGGTTCTTGAAGATTGACCCCATATCGGGTTATCACCAACCCCAAGTATGAGCTGATGATATAGATAAGACAATATCATGATGTATCTAAAGTCATTATTATAACTTGTTGATCCATTTTTTCATAAAGAAAATCCCAAGAGTATTTATAAGACTCATGAAATTGATCATTTATCCTTTCTTACAATGGATTTTTTGTGGTCTTCAATGATGACATCCTAATGTACTTGGAATATAAGGAGGATCATGTGAGACATTTGGGGATGTTATTGAATATGATTTTAGAGCACCAAAATTATAGAAAGTTCTCAATGTTTCAGTTTTAGATTCAAGAGGTCAACTTTATAGGAAATTTCATCTTAGTAGTGGGTGTGGTAGTAGACCCAGTAAAGGCTGATGAAGTGTTGTCTTAGAGGACAACCAAGAGTGTGATAGAGGTATAGAGATTCCTTGGGTTTTCTATCTAATACAGGGGATTGATATTAAATTTCTCTAAGATATTTAATCCCTTGAATTATTTTATTTGGAAGGTTTATGCATTTGTGTAGAGAAATGGGTGAGCACAAGCTCTCATGTTCTATGGTAAATGTTGAATAGTGACCTTATCTTCAGACTTCCAGAAGAGGGTATTGGGTAAATAGTGTACTAAAATGACTATGGGACTGAGATTGGATGTGTACTAATACAAAGGTAGGTAGTGATAGCTTATGTATCCCAATATCTGAGACATCATGAGAAGAACTATGTGACCCACGATCTAGAATAAGAAGTGTAGATATTCTCCCAAAAGATATGGAAACACTTCCTTATGGTTGACTGATTTATCATCTATTATGACCAGAAGAGTCTAAAACATATATTCTTTCAGAAGGATATTAACTTGTGATATATATGATTGCTAGATTTCTTCCATGATCATGTCTTTGATATAGTTTGTACACTCAGGAAGGGGAATATGGTGGGAAATGTTCTGAACAGGATATATTGTTCATTGTTTTTGAGTGAGGCTTCAAAATATTTGGCATTATTATAGTTGTTCTTGATGGAAAGTGATTGTTTAGTTTACATCTAGTCAATGGTTGTTACACCACCTCTTCTAAATCTTATTAGGGAGGATGACCTTGGACATAACGACTGTGATCCCATACATATTGAAATATCCACTATATGTTCTCCTAATGATTCTCTAATGGTTCACATCACATAATTCATTTTAGCTAATTGAAAATGGTACTAGTGATGTTTTATGAGGTTTTTCTAAGGGATTTTCATACATTCCCCATGTGGGTACTTCCTAGTGTGGAAAATATGTACCCGGACCTGTAGCTTGATTTATAGTGGCCAATAATGAATAAGGATGTAGAAGAGTTTGTTTCTCCATGCCTTATTGTCAACAAGTGATGACTGGGCACCAAATTAAAATTAATTTAGCCAACCACCTAAGATTAAAATGTGTAAGTGGGATGGTGTATCTATATATTTTGTGATAGGACACCCAAGATCTTCTAGAGGGAATTATTTTATTGGGGTGATCGTCGAATAACTCACCAATTCAGCCTACTTCCTATCAATCTAGGAGTTGAGTTCAGTTGACATCTTGAGATACCTTTATATGCATAAAATAGTTTGGATTTATAGATTTACCTCATGTATAATTTTATACCATTATTATCTATTTATGTCATGATTATGGATAGGAATAAAGGAGGCCTTTGAGACTCAGTTGCATTTGACAAAGATGTTTCACCCCTAGACTAGCATCAAAACTAAGTAGAACATTTTGGTTTTTGGGGATATGTTTTAGGCTTGTATGTTGGACTTTGTCTATGATTAAGAGTATAAACTACCCTTGGTGGATTTTGAGTATAAAAAAAATTACCATTACACTGTTATTAAGGCACCACTCAAGTCCTTATAGGGGAGACCCTGAAGTGCACCAATATGTAGGACCCATACAAGTGAATCGTCGCTGATGGACCTAGAGTTGGTTAGAGTGACTACATATGTTTAAAATCATCCAATAGAAGAAGAAGACTACATAGAGGAATCCAAAGTCTTATGATAACTAAAAAAGATGCATTCAGAGTTCAATGAGGGAAAGAATGTGTTCCTAAAGTTCTCACATCAACATGGTTTGGGGATATTTGTAAGGGGAAGAATGTTATATCTGAGATCGATTGACCCTTTCGAGACACATATTTGGTTTATAAAGGTGAAATACTATTTAGACCTACCTACATTGTAAGAATGGGTACACAATGTCTTCAATGTGTCATAACTGAGTAGTTATGTGCATGAACCATCACATGTTATTGACTAGGGTGACTTAAACTTCAAGGATATTGTTCAATTTGAAGAGTACTTAATAAAAATTGGGTATTTCTATAATAAGATCCTTCATTGTTGAACTATTCCCTTGGGTTTATGTCTAGTAGAAGCATATGAATCTTTCAGAGAGCACATAGTAGCGGGATAATGAGATGCGAGCAGAACACTCTCATCTTTTTGGCAAGGGATTTTTCTTTTAAGGATGAAAATATATGATGTGGGGAGAATTTAGTGGCTCTTTTGTTCTCTATAAGACTTTAAAATTAATTAAGGAATAGTTTTGGAGAAATGTTCTGAGTTAGGGTGAGATAATGATGCATAAGGAGGCTCGATAATGATATAATAATAATAATAAATATATTATATCATTCACATATAGTTTTAATGAATTAATAGAATACATATAGAATATAGTCTCAGATAAAAAAAATTTCTGACCCCATTAATTTCTAAATCTGAGTTTAACCCTAGGCATGTCATAACCTTTTTTTGTCAGGTTCTTGGTTAAAAAGTGGTCATGGGTGGATTAATAAATTAATTAAACAAATAATTTATTTATTTTTTTAGACCTAGAAACATCCTATTTTAAAATGGTTATAAGAAATATGTACGGTTATCAATATAAACCCCCTGATTGATAGAGGGGACACTAGAGGAGCGTTCTTGGAGGACTGATGGTGGATCAAGGATTGACAATTTGTGTGTGAATAAGATGTTGTGAATCTTTCCAATAACCTCAATGTTTGACAGTGTTTTCACTAGAAATAGATCTAAATCATATGTGAAGTGTTTTTTCATTGTCTTATTACCCATTTGATTATTCTATGAAAAATGTAAATCAACTCCATAAAATTATTTTTTCATGGACTGATCATGATTTACAGGTTTGGGCTTATATTTCGAGGATTTTGGTTAATGGTAATTATATTATTTTGGTTCTTATTTCATCATTTAAAAGGAATAGAATCTAGGGAATCCTTAAAAATTGATTATTTTTGTTCCTATTATTATGTTTAACACATTTCTTCCTCGAAATCAATGGAATTTCCTTTGATCGGTAGTTTGCAAACACTCTATATTTGATCATTATAAGATTTTCCTTTGGAACAACTGATTGATTCCATGAGTTTGGCTTCATGATCTATGGATTGGTGGATGTGTAATGATGATGGAGGATGATCAGAGGTAGATTGAGATTGGATAAGAGTTCATTGGTTACAGTTTAGCATGTGGTATATGGAATAATACAACAAGAGTTGATTCCTGAGTAGGTCAAATGGACAGAATCTGGCCACTGACAATGATAATATTTATAGAACATCGATCCATGATTTTTGGTAATGACTGGGGGATGGAATGATTCGATGATTTTTTTATCAAAACTTTGTTAAGAACCTGTGGTTTTTTTGAAAAATATGGACAACATGGTGTGGCTTGGAATGTTCACTAGTGGTACACAGGTACAGACACATACAAGAACACGGTGATGGCCTGAGTAAACAGGAAAAACTCAATACTCGAAAACGGATTAGTACATGAGCACAACCAAAGTGCATGGGCATGGAACAAGGTACACATTCATGGGGGAAGGTACACAGACTCAGAAAGGAAACACATGTCATTTCTTAGTCAACCTACACATACTATGTATCACAAAGAACATTCCGTGCATATGGATAAAAACATTCCATGTGGGACAACAAGACATAGGAAGACCAAGAGAGGATGAGACAAGATGGTTACCACCAATACACATCATGTACTTTTTAAAAGGAAACTTAAAGCCCTTCATATATTTAGTACAGACTAATATCAGTTGGGTGTGTCCCTTAATTCATCCACATGAGGGTACAATGAAACATTACTTTCTCAACATAGGATTATAAACCACTCTACAAGTTTTATCTCAGATAGAGTTTTAGGGTCCCATCAGTGTGATCAAGGTGTTATATTCTATCATTCATTATTCTTTCCTAAGTGGGGTTTTAGGAATCTTCATGAACAACTAACATAGGAATGAAATCCTCTACAAAGAGGGTTTGACCTATTATGGTTTTTGGTGTCCCCTAGTGGACTTGGGTATGATCCCCAATCTATGTATCAATATATGTGGAGTTTCAATGAGTAATTATTTGTTGAGGCATAAAAAGCATGACCTCTTGGATGAGTTTCATCAGTGATATCATGTCTCAAGGAGTGAGTTATCCCATGTGAGTATTACCTTGAAGCCTCGAGAAGAATCCTATGGTTATAAGTATGGTTGGGAACTCTTTGAGGATAAGGGTTTATTATGAGTATATCTGGATTATTGATGTTGTTCTTATTTATCATATGCTTATTCATATATATTTCTGATTATGATTTCAAAATTCTCTTGAGGCTTTATGTTTTTTGATTTCTGGGTGTCCTACTTGGTATTTTATACTCACTGTTTCATGGTATTTTCTCACATATGTCATGTATTATGCCAGAGATATTCTATTTTCCATATTTTTAAGAGGACCAGGAGTAGGGGGGGGTATAGAAATCAAGAACGACCATGGTTATACCAGGTGTGGAATTTGATAGCATTCTAATTCTATTTGTAGTTTGGACTATCCTATCAGTTTTTGTGGACTTGTATTGGATCATTATACTTTCAAGTAATTTTTTCATACTATGATGTGGGATAGATGTTATGAATGTATTAGGGTATTTTTTTAACTTTTAAATAGTATATGAGTATTTAGATGTGTGTGTGTGTGTGTATACCTACCTTAGGCTATGGCCTCCCTTGTGTCAATTATGTGCGGGGTAAAAACCCTCAAGGTAACATTGTAATGTTTTTGGCTTGATTGTGTTTATTGAAAACGCTGATTTCCATGGTTTGTTGTTGGATTACTAAGAGAATGATGACTAGGTATGTTGAAAAAAATCAAAGAAAATGGAATGTATTCCCTAGATTTGGTATAGAAAATTGTGTACACAAGTTAGTGTCATTCCCTAGTGTTTTCCAAATTTTTGGGGTCCAAAATATGTGTGATGACACAATGATCCAAAATGCTAGTTTTCCATGAAAGAATAATGAAAACTATGGTAAAGGAATGAGTTTTATAAATAATAGGTTTCATTATGGGGACCTCATGAAGGTGTGGATCATCATGAACAAAAATTATGAGTGCATGACAGAATGATGGTAATCTCCTTGTCTATAAAAACCTTCAATAATGGGTAATTTCCCTAGCGCTTTATGAAAATAAGGACCATTGTAAAAGCGATTCAAAAAATGGTAATAAAATATATGGAAGGTTATGGAATGGGATTCAAGGCCTATAAATTGGCCTCCACCCCATTAGAAATGTAGCTCAAGCTATAAATGGAATTGATGTGATCTAAGTTCATGAAGGAGATTCCTGAACTTTGATGTTTAAAAAAATTTCATGAATAAAGGATGTTCATAATGGCTAAGAGAGATTTGTGAAGGTGTTTGATCTTAACGAAATGTGGTTTCTTCTTGAAGGGTTGTTGAGATTTGGGAAAGAGGTGAGCTTTGTGAATGTTTTCGGGCTCATGAAGATTGTATATACTTGTCAAAATTTGGGAAGTTTCATGATGGTTGTTTGAGATTTGTAAATACAGTGAGCAAAGTGAATGTGTTGAAAATGGATTTCACAATAAATCTATGGTTGTGTGATATTCATAAAGTGTATGAAATAAGAAATTCAATAGAGAATATATCTATAACTAAGTATGTGTTCGTTATTGATAATTAAAGTACCAACATGCCCATAATCTAGATGTGAATAGTTTCTTGAGAAGTGATAAAAGGAAGAAGAAGAACTGAATCCTATACACTGACTATGAGCCATCAAAAAGGAGTTAGGGAGTAAACCTTGGGATGTGATGAGATTTCCCTAAAATTTTAAAGGTAGCGAGCCTGTACATAAAAGTTATATATCATGAACCTTAATTTGGTAGTGAGCCATATCAGATTTGGTATATCTGAACATTGCTATTGTATGCTCCGTGGGTGTAGCCTAGTGAAGGTAAACCATATAAAATTAATTTGTCTCATTCATGATTTAATTTATATTCATACATTTATACATAAAAGGGTGATAAGAAAGTTCTGTGTAACAATGAATCAAGATCTAAAGGGGTAGTTTTTTCAATCTGTCAAACCCTGATTCACCCAACCTCTTAGGGTATTTAGCAAGTTGGGCTAACAATTGGTATCAGAGATAATGGCTTAAAGTCAATGATTCTATCTCAGTAGAAGAAATGGTGGATGAAAATCACAAAGGGATTCCGATCTTCAATGAAAGAAGTTTCCAAATATGGAATAATAATATGAAACACTACTTATGATCATTAGTAATTGATGTCTTTATAGTTTCAATGAATAGAATTTCAACCAATATCGACAGTGGTGATTATCAGAATCTAAACGAATGCAATTGGATGTTGACGCTTAAGGAAAAATTAATTTAGCGGGACCCCTATACAATGACTTATATTTAATGTTGATGTTCTTTATTTCATCACATTCTATTTACAAAAAGTTTCTGAATATTTATGATGGTGACTCAAAAGTTAGAGAAGAAAAGCTTTTAATTCTATTTAACAAGTATGAGGATCTACAAATTACCCCTAATGAGTCTACTGATGCATCTTTGATCAGGTAAATATTTTTGTGGATGAAATGTGTGGTCTCATAAAAATTATTTAATATGTAAATATTTCCAAGTGAATCTTGAGAAGACTTCCACCTTGGTTTAATCTGATGGATTTTGTATTAGAAGATAAAGGTTCAAAGGATCTCGCATTGGATAACTTTCAAATAACACTTGTTGCATATGAGATGATAAATGATGATAATGAGTTTGTGGAAAAAGTAAAGTCTCAAAAAGTGGAATTTGGGGACATGGAAAATCTAACTATTGAATATGGACAGGAATAATAAGATATAGATGAAGTCATGTCATTCCTTTTAACAAATTTACAAAGAGGAAACAAAATGTTCAAAGGGAAACTTCCACTTTCATGATTCTGATGTGGAAAGGTTAGATATCATGCATAGAGGTTCCCTAATATTTTTAAAGGTGATGATGAGGATGAATTCGAAAGTTCAATGATGAATTATTCATCCTATTTGAAATGTAATAAAATTTTTATGAAAGATTTCTTTAAAAAGAAGAGTCTGCATTCAAAATAAAATCATAGTTCAGAAGAATCTTATGAAGAATAGTGGTAGGACTACAAGGATCATGAATAAAATTCTATGGGGGTAGTTGTCATAAATTCCCAAACAAGAAAAGAAAGAGACAATGAATAAGGAGAATCCAAATGAAGATTTTACCTTCAAGTAGAATTAGCAGTTACACTTGAAGAGACAGACGTTTGGAGAGAAAAAAAATAAAGAAATCTAGTAGGGTGGTTCATGATTACAAAATCTTTATGAATGAGTAAGAATAAGAGAAGAATAAGTTGATAGATTAAATTTAAATTCTTAAGTCTTCAGATCCATAGAACTCAGATATGATAAGTTATTACAAGATTAAAGTTGAAGAATAGAAAATGGTGATTAATGGTTTTATTAATACAATGAATGATTAAGACAAATTCATCAAAAATATTGAGGATAAGGTTATAAGCCTTTGTAGAAATTATAAATATTAGGAGAAATTGTTGAATCTAGAAAATTAGGTCGCAAATACAGTAGAAAATGGAAAAGTAGACTTCAAACCTCTAGTGAAATAGAATAAGGAATTTTAAGGGAAGAAATTATGGATTCGAACATTACAACTAGTATAGGGAATGATTGAAAACAGAAACCAACTAGTTGGAGTCAAACCACAAGAAATTTCTCCAAGATTGATGTTTGATTTGGGTATGAATGAAAATTAGAATTTTAAGAGAACCCAAGGGAAAACCATTTGTATTGTAGTGACACACAAGAATGCACATTGCACTAGATTCTATTAATGTGGACTGATGTGACCCTAAAAATATTTATGTTCTATAACCAAGATTTTTGAGGCTAATAATACCAACAGAGGTAACCATACCAAAATAAATATTCAAGGATATGATTTTATGGTTACTATTTTGAGTGTGGAGAATTTAAACACATGGAAAGATATTGATCATCAACAATATAGAGGAATGTACAATGAAAAATTAATATGGTCATAAGTAGTAGATAAATGTATCATCAAATGAAGTGATAATTAAAAAAATGCATCTCAACAAGATGAATTTGGCCCATAATACTTAGAGGAAGATCTATATTATAAATCCATACCAGATATGAAGTCAATAAATAGGTATAATAACGAAGGTATATGAACATGAATTAGGTTCATATATTTATTTGAAAGCATCAGATCACACTATAATATGGATAATTGATAATGGATGCACCTCCCATATGATATGAAATAGGTAACCAGTGACATGAATCGGATTTGATATGGAAGATGTTGTAATATTTGGTAATGATGAAGTCTTGTAAATTATTGGCTAGGGAAAATCCAAGTTTTGGGGAAAATACATAACACGTACATATGTCTTGGTTTTTTAAGGTGTTTATCACAAATTTCAAAGTGGAAGTTAACAGTGTGAATTATGAAAATTCTATAAAATTTTCAAAATCAGTGTGTATCATTTAGGAAAATGATGGTGAAGTTGTATTTTTGGGAAAAACATTAAGGGGATTATATAACTTATAATAGGAGAATAAGATATGTTCTTATTGTCTAAAGAAGAAGAAAATAGGTTATAGAATAAATTCCTTGGTTATTTGAGCCAAACTTCATTGGATGATCTGGTGAAATGTGAAGCTACTCAAGACCCCCCTAGGTTATCATATGATGGAACCCATATATGAGATATGTGTCTACAAGGGAAGATTATTTGAAATACATATAAGGAATAAGAGAAAAGGTCAAAAAAAGTGATTGATTGGGTGCATATTTAAGTGTGTAGACCTATTTCACCATGATTTATTGATGGGAGAAGATATTATGATTTCTTCATTAATGATTTTAGTAGAATGGAATGGGTTTCAATCATCACTCAAATGTATGAGATGTTTAGTTTCATAACAACTTATCGAATATAATTTTGAAGGATTCTTGGTCAAATAATCCCAAAGATCTGAATATATAATGGAAAAAAGATAACAAATATCCAAGTGTAGGATTATATCGAGAAACATGGGATATGTTATCAAGTTTTATAAGTAATAACTCAACATAAAAATTGTGTAGTTGATATAAGAAATTGAATTATTAACAATATATATAGAAAAATGATCATTGAGAGTGACCATACAGATATGTTTTGGAATGAAACAGTCATGAAATAATTTTTTAAATAAAATAGAGTATTATTATGTCTGGGAGAACAGAGGACTCCATATGATATAAGGTATGGAATGAAACTAATGTTTAAGTTATTTCGAGTATTCAGGAGTAAGTGTTTCTTTCTTAATAAGGAGAGACATAGGAAGTTTGAATCCCCTAGAGATGAAGGGTATTCTTGGATTTTATGTAAAAATAAAAGCATATAAATGTTTTAATAAGTGTCTAGGTAATTTTTTTCAAAGAAATTATGTATTTATAGTAGATAAGGAGCACAATATTCAACAAATACATGATTAGTCTGAGGGGGATAGTGAAGAAGAGATAAGTAGCTTAGATGATGTTCTAGTTCTAGAGGCTGATTTAGAAGAATATTTGAATAACGAAAATGATGATCATAAACTAGTATATTTACAAAGAAAAAAGAGTATTGTTAAAATTGATAGACAGAACATAATCGGAAATCTAACAGTGCTAGTACCGACATGGATGATAAAGACTCCATATAAAGAATCATAGTTATCTAAGGTAGATCCTAATTTTTTTGTGGAATAACCTAGAGATGAAAAATGGATTTGGGATATTAATGACGAGCTCAAACAAATTATGAAGAATCAAACATGGGAGATTGCATTAATACCAATATATAATAATTTCTTTGGGACCAAATGGGTATTTCGCACCAAGATGAAGGAAGATGAAAGAGTGAGTCAAAATCAAGAATGATTAGTGTAGAAAGTGTACTCCAGGATATAGGGTATTGATGTTTATGAAACATTTTCCCCTATATCAAGGATAGATACAATCAAATTATTCTTGTCCATAGTAGTGAATTGAATGTTCTAGGTTTTCCAGATGGATGTCAAATCAGTATTTTTAAATGGGATTCTAGAAGTATAAGTTTATATTAACTATAAATATGGTTTCCTTATTCATCAATATGATAATAGAGTTTGTCAGCTAAGAAATGAACTATATGGGTTGAATCAGGAACCGAGAGCATGGTATTAAAGGCTTGATTAATTTTTGAAAAATATTGGTTTTTATCATGGTGATATTGATTAAAATATATATGTTAATAATGTTAGTAATCGAAGGATGAATTTGATGGTGTATGTTTATGAAATAATCATTTATGGATTAGAAGAAGTTCAATGAAAATAGTTTGAAGAATTCATGAAAAGCTACTTTTAAATCTCAATGATTGGAGAACTAATGTTTATACTTGGTCTACATGCGATACAATGGAAAAAATTGAACATTTATTTCACAACACAAATATGCCAAGGATGTTTTGAGAAGGTTTAGAATGGAAAGGTCCAAATACATGAAAACTCCAGTGGCTACCGGGATGATACCGTCACACAATGATGAAGGAAATATAGTTAATGTTAGGGAACATAGAAAAATCATTAGTAATATATTTTACATGATAATGGAAATACCTAATATCGTTTTTCCACATGCCAAGAAGAAAGACATTAACGAAATCCCAAGGAATCCCACTTTATTATAGTGAAAATAATACTTCGGTATATCAAGGTCACGATGAATTGCAATTTTCTATAAATTGAAAAATATCCACAAGAGTAATTGGGCTACACAGATATAGATTAGGCCAGATCAGTGGATGATAGAAAACAAACATTAGGTTGTTAATTATATCTTAGTAGATTGTATACATCTCAGCTAAAAAAGAAATAAAATTTAGTTTAATTGAGAACCACATAGGATGAATATTTTTTGGCCACTAAAGCTTGAACATAGTTATTTTAAATGATGCCTGAGATTGATGATATGCAATTTCAAGTAAATTCTTTGATCAGAATACATTGATACAATTCAAGTTCTATACAAATGATCAAAAATCAATTCCACTACTCGAGGAAAAATCACTTTAAAATCCAGTATCATTTTATCATGGATAAGGTGGATCAAGGGCCTTTGAAGTTGGAATATGTTCTTATGGAACTATAGGTTATTGAAATTATAAAAAAGTCCTTACCCAAAGTGGTGTTTTGAATGAATTGACTGGATAATGGTGTCTAGTCAACTCTCCACGCATATAAATCTAGGTATGCGGGACCCCATCTCCCTAAGGTATGTAGTGTTTTTCCATAATGTGATAATTTGGGTTATTTACCCTATTGTAGACCATAATAATGTGTCCTTGGGGTTTTTTGCCAAAGGGGGGGAATTGTGGATATAAAAGGGGAGAAAAATTTTATAATCAGGATACGAGGAGAAGATTATAGGAGGAGATGTGGATTAGTGGGATTTCTAAATATGTAGATGATATGGATGATCAATAAAAGGTTATATATCGGGAAAAATACTTTTTTTGATGAATTTAGTTAAGTAGTTTTGGAATTAATTGATTCATTGATGAAATTTTCTAACTAAAATTCATTCTCATGCTAAAAATGTATCATGTAGGCTTAGAGTCTATGTTGGGAAAATATTTGATCACCCTTTGAATTAAAAAAGTAAATTTTTTTCGAAGATAGAATAAGAATTAACACGGTGTTAAAATGTTAAGTGTCTTCAAAAATATCAAAAGGAGATATTGTTGGGTAAAAATCCCTCTAGGCAACCTTGTCGTGTATTTCGGTTGATTGTATTTCTCGAAAAGGCTATTTCCTAGGGCTAGTTGTGGTGTTCAAGAGAGATTGTTGAATTGGTAGTTGATAGAGATCCAAGAAAATGGAATGGACCCCTAGAATCGATACAATAAATTATATACACAAGGCGACTCTATTTCCCAGTCTCTGCCAAAATTTTTAGGTCCAAAATTTTGATGATGTATCAATCATTGTGAATGTCGGATTTCCATGAATTCTTGATAAAAAATATAGTAATGGAATGATTTTTTGTGATGATTGGGTTTTTCTAAGGGCATTTCAAAATGGTATGGATCACCATGAATGAACATCGTGAATGCATAAACTATTGATGGTAATCTCTATGACTACAAGAATCTTCGTTAATGGGAAATTTCCATAGCGCTTTACAAAAACAAGGAGCATCACGAAAGATTTGAGAGAGATTAATGAATGGTGATGATGTGGATGGATGCTTCTAGAATGGGAGGAAATACTAATAAATAGGCCAAAAAACCTTCCAAAACGTACCTCAAGCCTTAATTAAATGGGTAGGATTTGTATTCACGATGGTGATTCGTGAAGGGTGTTCTTGTGAAAAAAGTCATGAAGAAAGAAAGTTCGTGAAGGCTATGTGAGCTTTGTGAAATAGTTTGAGCTTCATGAAAGTATTTTTCTTCTCGAAGGCTAGTCGGGCTTTGAGAAAGAGGTATGATTTGTGAAATTTTTGGGTTTTATGAAGTCAATATGTACTTTTCAAGAATTATGTAGTTTCTTGAAGGTTGTGTGAGTTTCACAAAGGTAGTGAGCATCACAAAAGTGTTGAAAAGGAAATTACTTAGAAAATATGGGTTAATGCAATATTCATTAAGTGGTTGAAATCAGAACATAAACATAGAATCTATTTACAACCGAGGCTGTATTAATTATTTATAATGAATATACCTACATTTACATAAACTACGTGTAAATATTTTCCATAGTAGTGGGAAAAACAAGAGGAAGAAGGTGATTAATTCCACTCGATGTGAGCCATCAAAAGAGAGTTAGGGAGTGACCGTTGGGAAGTAGTGAGCTATCCCAAAACATTGAAAAGGTAGTGATCTTCTGAATTAGATAAATTTAACATTATATTTAATTATTTATGTTATACTTAGTGGATTTTTTTACATTAGCACATTTCCGTTTGTATTCTTCTTGGACATTTCCTATTTAAGGTTAACCAAGGAAAATTGTTGTGTCTCGTACAAGCTTTCATTTTGATTCATAAATTGATAAGATAAATGAGGATAAGAATGTTTTGTTTTAAAATGAAACAAGATATAATGGGTCAGTTTTTTTAATTTGTCATACCTTGATTCATCCCCCTCTTAGGGTATTTAACATAGTTGGGATAACATTTTGACTACCCAACAATGTTAACCAATAACTAGCCTATTGAGGCAGTCTTAGGGTGTTACACTTGGTTTACCACTATCTAAGAGGGTCCTAATGGGTTGGTTAGGTTAATGAAATTCACTAAGAAAGAAAATCCATTCCTATATTAGAATGTTTCCCACTCCATCACTCATAAAATTAACATTGTATATTTATAGAAAAAAGATTATTAACAAAAAATATAATTGAAAATAATAATACTTTTTCCCATATGACACATCAATTTTCCACTTTTAATTTATTTTAAATTCTAATATTACTCCTAAATTAAATGTAATTTTTATCTCCCTAGTGGGAAATAAATTCAAATGGAAGGGTTTTCCTCCCCATATTGACACTATGAGTAAAAGGAAATTTTATGTAAGGGAAGGTTCTTATCCCATTATAATATTCTAATTTTAAAAAAATACATTGTTCCCCATTAATTATCCTCTTTATTTCACCCATATTTATACAGCCAACCTATTTCACATAAGAGAAGAGTGGTAGCATATTTTCTCTTAAAAATGATTCTTTAACAAATAAACTCTATGTCTACATGCAATAACCCCTTATAAAAAACATGTGTGACTAATTAAGATAAAAAATATGTATACCACTATCCATAATGTAATTCTAACACCCAAATTCACTAGTATATTTAAATATAGATATATTTATGAAGACATATTTAAATGTTTACTCACGTTAACAAACACATCAAAAAATTTCTATTAAAAGGTATCTTAGTCCCCTTTTTTGTGAGATTTCCACTATCCCTTGATAATCATCTTAAATATAAACCCAAACAGTGATGGTGAAATGAAAATAATTCATCATACTTTATATTTTTACGGTTTTTCCCACAATTATAGATTTTATATAAAATAATCAATCCTTGAAAAGTTCCTTTTTTATATCTCCCCTCAATGTATTCTCCCCATTCATCACTATGGGTGATTTTCACTTTAGGTATTATCAATAAATATATAAGACACTAGTTAGATCTGAATACTAATTGTGATATATCCCATGATGGATAATATTTGATTCTGTATAGGAATTACAAAATTCAAAAGAATTAATTCTTAATAATCCATTACTTCCCCTTTTTTAATGAATTATAACCCCCAAACTATGTGAATAAAAGGGACTTCCATCAAGTATTTAATGTGAGTGGAAGAGATTTTAATTTTCACCCAACCTAGAAACTAATTATTTTATAGATATAAATTTTCTCTAACATTTCATGATTATATTATATTTTCAATTCTATATCCAAACATCTACAAGAATCATGGATAAATTTTAATTTTTAGTATTATTATTATAAGTAATAGGATTTATGAATTTAGTATGTAATAAATATTCATATTTTTTTATCTTTCTCCATTTTCATAGAATTTTCTATCTAAAATGTGTGTATAGTTAAGCACACTATTATCACATGCCCAAACTTCTTCTTGTTTGTATGGATTCTTTCTTAAAAGAAATACTCTTATTAATAAAATACACTAGTACATTCAATTTATACATTATTTTAATATTAAAAATAGTGATACATTTTTAATGATATGTATCCTACTCGGTTTCTCCTTCCATAAAAAGATCCAATATCTATTGGGATATCCTTATTTGAAAACCTCTAATGAAATTTGTATTCTTCATCTTGGAGTTCCAAACACTGTTATGATTTTTTCATCAATTTTTTAGATTGATTCACTTTTTATTCTAATAATTCACCCTTATTTCTTGATTTTTAGGGCCATATTGAAATGGTCCATGATATTACCTCTCTTACTATAATAGAAGCATATTTTCTTGGTGGTGACATCTACATCAAAATTCTTTTATAAATTTTTGGTAGTAGATGATTTATCATTCATATTTTGTTTTTGTTGCAAGGAATGATTGACATTTTTATTCACTAGATTACATTTTTGTTGTGTAATTTTATTTACCATAGTACAAGTGTTTTCTTGGGAAGGTACATATCTTCAATCTTTATAAAAGGACCCTGCACATTGAAAAAAAATCCAATTTTCTTCCAATGATTTCAAATAATTTTTTATAAAAAAAACTATTCTTATTTTATGAAATTTACTTTTTTTATAGTATGTTTCCTTTGAATTTTATCCTTTCTACTCATTATATATAATTTTATAAACTCCATATACTTACATAATGTGATAGAAATCAATTTCCATTTTCTTGAACCTTTGACAACACCAACCACATCATACCACCCTCTTTGTTTTTGTCGAAGATGTAGTGTGGCCAGATTTTAATGTTGGCTATTTTTTGGGTGGAAAACCTAAATTAATTGGCTCTAATTGGATAGTTTCTATTTATAGACATGACTACATTAAAAAAAGATAACATAGTGATTTATTTCTTATTTTTTCTACATATAGTTAGGCATTTTTGGACTTGGAAACATTACAACCAGTCTAAATAGATTTAGTTAAAATATATTACATAAACACCATATCATAATCAACCCATAATTAAAGTATTTAGAAAAATGGTTACACCTTTTTAAATTTATATGATATTTTAGTATTATTTTTTAAGATAATTAGGAATAATATTTCATAACAAACTGGAAAATTCCACACAATATACATTTTTTCCATAAAAATTAGTTTATATGTTTTCACTCCCATTTCATTCATGAAAATTTTTCATCATTCAATGAATTCCACTATTGACCCTTATATAGTGCGTATAAATCTTTATGCCCCCTGAAAAAAAATTAAAAAACACGGTAGAGGATAAATAAGCTTATTAGGGGATATAAATGGGAATATTTTAGTTCTTTTGAAAAACATGAAAATCTATAAGGATATTTCACTTTTTACAAAATTAAAATTTATCTCAAATAATCATTTATATACATATGAAATAAATTACATTGACCAAATTTTTTCTTAAAAATATCTCATCATAATAAATAAAAAATATAACGCATTAATGTTACTTAGGAAAACATGAGAACTCATGAATGCATTTCCTAGAAAAATTAACTTACCATATTTAACATATCATAAACCATTATTTTATCAAAATATCATTTTCTAACATCGAAAAATAAAAATATTTCAAATAAAACTAATCGAAACATAGAAAAATCATATATGAACATCTAGATAATATCTTTACAATCACCTATACAAAAACCTTTATAATGGAATACCATACCAGTTTAATTCCAACCCATCTCCTCTAGAGAACATAACATTACACAATTCATTGAATGTTTAAATTAGATCCCACTATCATAATATGAAAATTTTAAGTATAATTACACAATTAAAATGCATAAAATCTTGGATATAATTTATTAAACTAATAAAAATTTTAAACTTGAGACCATAACCATAGACACTTTCTGTCATATCATAAAAATGAGAATAAATTTCTATTTCCCTTGATTTATTTTTAAAAAAATTAATAGAGCAATGGGAATATGATATTATTTCAAATAAAATAAATTTTTTAGAGTAATATTGATAAAAAATAATTTCATTGTTTGTAGTAAAATTTATCGATGTTGTGAACATTAATAAAACAAACTTGTTTTCACTGTTGTAAAAAAAGTGAAAAATTATTCATATTGAAAAAGTTAAAAAGATTCATACTAAAACAATTCAATATAAAGTAAAAGGAAGTTTAAAATGAATATAATCATTAATTTTGAGTTTAATTAATAATATTCATAAAATATTAAAGATAAAATGGATACGAAGGAAAATAAATTAAAGAAAAACTTCAAGACATTTAAAACATTGATTTACAGAATAATCCCTTACCTTGAGTCCTAGATCACCATTTACATCATTTAATTTCATTAATAATACAATTATATTATTATTTAATTTTTTAATAAAACTTTCATGTTTATTAAATTATCATTATTCAGTTTATTTAATTTATTATCATGTTCTATTTAGTTTCTAAATTAGTTAAGTTCATGTTTGTCATTTTGGGGTCGTGTAGTCCCAAACAGCTTCTGTGTGTTTACTGTGGTAAAATGGGTTATAAAATGTTTTCATAATATTTATATTATATTAAAAAAGTTATAAAATTTATATTTATTACTTAAATACACTTTTATAACCATTGGTTTATTGTAGTGATGGAAAATGAATCATGTCATACATAGAGGCTATAGTTTACACATACACACGATCGAAGTATCCATTTATAATGGATGGTTGGGAAGGGAGAAATATAGTATTTAAAATTTATATTTTTTATAATTATCATATAAATATCAAATATATTAATTAAATCCATAAATATATCCATCCAAGTGAGTTGATGACAAAAAATGAGATATGTTACTTTGTGGAGGTGGTAGTCTTCACGTATGCATGAGCGATGTTCTATTTTTATATTAGATGGAAAAGTTATAAACAATAGTTATGTAATATTCATAATAACATTTTATTCTATATATGATTCTAATTTTAGTACATTATTATTTTTTTAATATATTTTAAGGAGGTCAAAGAAGAAAGAAACATGAACGTTCTTGGTTAGAATATATACCACTTCATTGGATAATCACTTTTGAAAAACACTTTAAGACTTTTTGGATTGGTATTTTAGAAATGAAAAAGGATATATTAAGGGTATAAGGTTTTATTAAATGTATTT
This sequence comes from Viscum album, assembly GCA_963277665.1. Taxonomy (NCBI): domain Eukaryota; kingdom Viridiplantae; phylum Streptophyta; class Magnoliopsida; order Santalales; family Viscaceae; genus Viscum; species Viscum album. The sequence goes on from OY728132.1 coordinate 1,720,011,345, forward strand.
TTGTAGGTATTGGTTGAACAAATGCATTCAAATATTGGGTATAAGTGAGGTGTGAAGGCATCTAAGTGAGAGGAATGACACTCTTGTAAATAATCATAACATTAAAATATTATAGTTGTATTAATCAAGATAAAGTGGAAAAATATATATAAAATTATGAATATAAGATAATTTAGGGTATAATTTCACTCATACATTCAAAATTATAAAAGTTTATGAGATACTTTATGAATTATCTCTTAGTTTAATAAACCATTTATACTTTTTAACCCTTATCACGGTGACTAACATTTACTATAATAACTAAATATTATAAAAAACGATATTATCATTATTAAAAAAATATAATATTATGATAAAAAATATATAATTCATTTTAAAATATTTAATTTCTATCGGTGGTAGATACTACTTTGAATATAATGATTAAAAACACCAAAAACAATTTTTTAGAAAAAATTCTTTTTAATAATAAAAATTATTGTACATATAAATCAAGTGAAAATTGATCCCTAATTTTTTAATTGTTTTATCGAAAAAAATTATAGTTATATGGAATAAAATTAAATTAAAGAACTAAATGTATCTTATGAATACTTAAATAAAGAAAAATTTATTATAATTGTGAATACAATATTTTCACTATTGAAGTAAAAATAAATGACCAGTAAAAAATTCAAATAAAATCTATACTATAGTTTTGATTTTCTTATATAAAAAATTTATTCCATTTCAATAAAAATAAAATTCTAAATGAAACCATATGATCTATCGAAAAAATTTAGTCTAAATAAAACTATTTATTTTATTGACTGAAAAAATATTGAAAATTATTACAGTGAATATAAATCGATAAAATATAATCATTAAATTGATTTTTTATTAAAAATACCTATTTTTTCACATCCACCTTTAATAATTTTTATCCTCAAAATTTTATTAATTAATAAACAAGTGTAGATATTGTTATCTCAGTTCCTTTTTAGATTATCATGCTGCTTCTTCAATCATACGGTTCTTCTATAAAAATTTAACCAAGTGAGTTACATTAATCCATAACACATACTCTTTATGATTAAGAATTTAAACTAGATTTTCCTCATAAGAATTATTATTCCTCTACTGGATTACTTTAGGGATGAAAACATGAGATATATATAGTATATATTTATTTAACAATGAAACATGAAGCACTTTATGTACCTAAAATAAACTCATAGGTAAGAATAATCATTATGGAAATGATCCCAGTTTCGCTAAAAATTCTATATGGACCAATAAACCAAGGACTTAACATTCTACTTCTTCCAAAATTAACTTGAACTTTCAATAGGGATATTTTAATTAAAACAAAATCTCCTACATCAAATGAAATATCATTCCTTCCATTATCTTTATGAATGTTTTACCTGATACTAGATATCATCATATGATATTGAATCATATTTTCCCTTTTAACCTTTTATTAGACAAATTTAAATCAAAACAGCTTTATATCCCCTACATTTTCTAATCACATGTGAGTTTGATACTGCTTATGATATAATTCTCAAAATGGTTCCATCTTTATAACATAATGAAATAAGTTATTATAAGGAAATTATACAAATGAAAGATGATGATATAAACATCCCTAATAATCCAAAAAGAAATACCAGAACATATCCTATAAATTATAAATTGTTCTCTTTGACTATCCATTAGAATGAGGTTTAAAAGAAGTACTGAAACATAACTTAAAACCCAATGAATTATGAAGTCATTTACAAAAAATGACATGCAAATATGGGATTCAAATTACATACAATAGTGAATGGAACTCTATGTAACTTGAATATCACTTTTTGATAGAGTGTTGCAAGCTGATATAAAGTCATATAATCTCAAGCAATTTGATAATTCATAGATTTAGTCAAACAATCTATGATAAACCGAATTAAATTATTACATTGAGATTTATTTGGTAATCCCCTAATGAATTCCACAAATATATTCATCCATTTCCATTTAGGAACTGGAAATGGATGCAGTATCATCGTTGGTAGTTTTCATTTATCTTTATCCTGTAGAAAAGTCAAAAATTTCATGGTTAAATTAAAAATATAATTCTTTATTCCTTCCGACTAATAATATTTTTGGATCCCTCTATACATATTGGTGTTATTAGGATAAATGTAACATAGAGAGTTGAGAGAATAATTAAAAAATTCCCTTTTCAAATGAAAATCACTCGTTACACAAACCCAATTTCCAAATTTTATACCAATTTTTTTATTAACATTATACATTGGAATATTTCTTTCCTTAACCAATTCTACCTTTATTTTTAAACCATTATATTCATTATGAAACTTCTTATGTTTTTTTGATAAGGAAGATTGTACTGATTCTTGAGTTAATGGTAAAAGGGTTTATGAATGGTAATTTGATATACCAATACTCATTAAATTATTAATTATTGGAAAAAATTTCAATTATAGAATGGTTAATGATAGTTGTTCTTTTTTACTAATGGAATATTCTACCATTTTATCTTTACTTGGATGATTTTGAATCATTCAATCATAACCCCCTATAATTTCCAATCATCTTATTTTCCTTATGTTCAATTATTTTTGAGTCAATATATATTTCAAATATTTATTGTAAGATATTTTAATTCATGAAGGTATGTCCTTGTTTATATTTTTGGTTTGAGTCTCTTAAATAATGGTTAATTAAATGTTAACCAAATTTATGAGGAGTTTTGGGGTGTTTTGGGGGTTCGAGAAGCGAATGAAAAGAAATTTTTTTCCATCGAGTGCATAATGAAGGGATGAAACACAGTTAGAGATAACTGTATGCCCAAACCATGCATTCCAATAGGTGGATGCATTGTTAAGCCGACCATACAAGTGGGGATCCAAACCATGAAGCCTTAGACAAATTCATTTTATATGGTTTGTGCACAGTTTGAAAAAATACGAGAAGATATCTAGGAAACCGTGCCACCTCAAACGTCTTGGACAATTTCTAGAGAATGGTTTGGAAAATTGTGGCACGAAACCGTGCTCTGTGTTAAAAATTGAAAAAATTACAAAACTATCCCCTTGGGATTTTTATGTTCTCACATAAGTTTCCTACAATTTATTCTACCTCCAATGCTTGTGATGAACCTAAACCCTCAATAGCTCCTAAGGTCCGATCTCTCTCATTTCAAGGCTCTTTGAAGTGTCGTTGCTTGTGGATCGAAGCTCCGAGTGAGTCTATCCTTCCTCTTTATTCTCTTTTCTATATTACAGACTTTACATTTTTTCATCTTTCTCTGAATCCCAAAAACATTTTTTATGATGAATTATATTTTGGGGCACAATGTGATGCTTAAATCGATATTTAAGGCAAAGGTCAAGGGTGATTTCATTTTCAGATCCAAGTTAGCTAGTATACAAGTTATATCCCATAGGTTTGTTATAAATTTGTGCATGTATGGTTTTTTTCTTGGTCTTATTTTGTTTTTTTTAGATTCATTTATTAGGGTTTTAAATTTTTTGGATAAATAATAAATTGAACACCTTATGATCCCCATGGGATGCTCTGTGGATTATTTGACTGGTTAGGGCCACCCGTGGGGTGCACCACTATTTCCCGAACATAGAGATTGGTAGTGTTAATAATGAAAATGAATTATATTGATATAGACACAATGATAAATATTTTTAAATGTTAGTTTAAATTATAAATGGAATAAATAGTTGTTATGTCTAATTATAGGCAATGGTATGAGAGAGCATTTGGTATAATATGAAAAATGAGTTAAATGGATTAGTTTGAATGAGTCAAATAGTTTATGAAATTATAAGGGAAAAGTTTATGTGAATTACGGCATATGAAATGGATAATGTGTAAATGGTTTAGCGCATGGGTAGTGATGAACATGTTAAATGGGATAATGTATGAGAATTGTTAAATATTCAAAATGGGTTAATCTATGGAGGTTCTGGAATTTTTAAAATGGAATAACATATAGTAAGAGTCAAATATGATAAATTAGTTAAGTCAGGTAAAGGTTAATGGGGTTTTCTATGTAAATGGTAAATGGGTTAATGGTATTAATCATAAGGATGAAATATGTGTTAAATATAATGTGAAATGTTATTGTTATCTATTTTAATTATGTATGATTTGTGATATGGTATATGTAGTAAGGGATAAATAAACATGTGTAGATGTATTGGTTGTTGTGGGGTATTGGACCTGTGGATTTATGCCTATGGGTTAGGATAGACTGAGGCTATAAACCCCAATGAATAATGCATGGGTTAGAGAAGGGGCTTGAGGTTGTATACCTCTAACAGGTGCATTTGATGAAACTACAAGTACTTAGAATTCGAGGTAAGTGTGAAGATGGTTGTGGCCGAAATTGAAACGGACTCGGAGACCCTCGTGAAGATTATGAAAGGGTTGTGTGGGATTCCGTGGGAACTCACATACTTCATCAGAAGGTGCAGATTAGAAATCCCACTTGGAGTTCATTTGTCTCATAGCTGGAGAGAGGCTAATTTTGCAGCAGATTCCCTGGCCCGCTTGGGTAGAAGTGATGACCCTCTCATCCTCTATAACTCTCTCCTCTCTCTCCCTGCAGAATGTGCCTCCTTCGTGTTGGGGGATGTGCTCGGGCTTCACCATTTCCGGCCCCCTTGAGGGATCTTGCTTTCTTCTTTTTTGATTTTTGAATAAAAAAAAATGAACTACTACTACTAGTGATGAAGATCGACTAAATGATAAACATGAAACTAATGTTTCAAATTTGAAGAGTAAGCATGTTTACATAATAGCACATGAGTTTTACAGATCATTTTTTATTTATTATGTTGTTGATAGGACTATCTATTTAGTCTAAATATTTTGGAGAAAACATTATTGGTGTCTTAATGAGTTGTATTGACACCCATCTTGGGTCGTTGTTGTGTACAGAAGAAGATTTCACGGTTACAGAACAAGATAAGGGAAAGAGACATATGATGGGGAGTTGAGTTGGGATTTGGGAGTTCATATATGAGGGTCTATACTCAGAGTTAGGACCCATTTTATGGGATTTAACTATTGGTCTTTATTTTTTGTTTTTCTTTCTCTTTTGGCACAATTAGTATGACCTGAAATATATATTATTTTTTTTGTGGTTTTTACCGTATTTTGGAACTATATGGAAATGGGTGTTTTGTTTTTAGGCTTATTATTTACCTAATTTCATATGTGATCTCTCATGCCTTACTCTGGAAAATTGGTTATAGTCTCCCCATGTGAATTATCAGACCCTCTCTTCAAGTCATCAATCTTTGGTGTGTGGGGAGGCATATTTGAGGTCATGTAGTGACCTAACATGGGGCACTATTTTAGTGGCTTCCACGTTGGGGATGTTACATATTGGTATCAGAGTGGTTATTTTCTGTGGATTTATCATTTGGGATGGTAGACATGGGGTTAATAAGTGTTGGGACTTGGAAATGAGCTCGTGTATGAGATTTTCTAATTGTAGTATGAGGGAAAACTCAATGTTCTACTGGTGGGAATTGTTGTTCTTGATGTGTTTTGTTACATATGAGTGGTATTTCACCCTTGGGTGATGCACATGATGTGTGATGTGATAATTGTTTTTACATTTTTCTCATGGATAAAGTGGAATGAGGTAACACATTCCATAATAATTATAGGAACCTTGGGATATAGGTGGAATGCATCATGATAGAATAAATGGGATGGGTGTGTGGGACATTAAGGGTTGGATGAATTTTATTTTATTAAAATTTGAAGAAAATTTTGTCTAATAAAGATGACTAAAATGGGTAAAAAGGAAAAGTGGTAATGAATCGTTTGGGGATTGTGAATAATTAAGGGGGTTAAATTAGGTTGTAGTAATAGTGATAATGAGCTATGAATAAATTATAAACGTTAGTTTTAACGAACATTATTGATAGACATGTGCCTAAAGAAAAATTATTTTCACTGTAAGTGGGGGAATAATTTTGAAAATTATGGTTCCTAATTAATGATTTGTGTATATGTATATTGGTTTAACGATGTTATCCATTACCCATGGTAGGGATGTTATAGTGTATTGTTCTATGTGTGACAATGTTTGCTGGAATAGGGAATGTGGGATTTGTTGTTATGGCTAGTGCAGAACCGTCTTTTATGTAATTTTTGAAGCATTATATTATATCTTATGAGACTTGTGCTTGGAATTGTAGGAATATTACACCTTATATATGCATTTCAGTCTGTTGATAAGAGGAATTCACTGATCATGCTCCAATGGATGTGGGGTAGGAAGTTCTCGTACTAAAGGGTAATCAATGAGATGAGCAGTTCTAGGGGAACATTGATTGTTTTATGCATATGATGGAATGGGGCCCAGGGTGGGTCATGACGAGCATATTTGATCTCACAAGATAGATTCATTTGTATCACCGTCCAATTTTATCTAGATATAGTGGATCCAATGATGACAAATTATCGATATATTCCATTCAGATGAGTTGGGATCACATGGAGACACAATTAGAGAATAGAGTCAAGTTTCCAACATATATATTGTGGGGACCAGCGAAGCATTGGTGGGATATCTTCATTCAGAACTAACAAAAAAATGTTATTCTATGGAAGGAATTCTAGGAAAAGTTTCATGATCACTTCTATCCAGAGATGTTATGACATGAGAGGGATGTGGAGTTCATCAGGTTTAACTAGGGAATGATGTTAGTGGTGGATTATATAGGACGTTTCATGGATTTACAATGCTTCATTAAATCTTTTGTTGGATATTAGGACATGATAGAAATATTTTTCCAAGAGGGGTTAGACATTATATTATGTCTTAGGTAAAAATATTTCATTTAAATAGGTTTTTAAAAGTGGTGGATCAGGCCCTTATTTCATAAGGGGACATAATATAGGGATTAGGTAGTGGGTTCATGGATCCAGTTTCACAAACTAGTGGAGAATATTCTTATGTATAGAAGAATCATTTCAGAAATATTCTTCAGTGTGGAAGGGCACAAAGTTGTTTTAAGAGAGGATCAAATTATTAGAGTGGGGACCAGGTGTTTTTCTATCAGTGTGGAAGGTCGGGGCACTTTCTTGGCTTGTTCCCTCTAACCACCATTTGAGTGATGAGCATGCCGCATGAATGGAAAAGTATTGAGGTTCTGTAGAAGCCTTAAAAATTCGAGCATAGGTGGAGGACTGAGGCTGATTTTGAGTGTAGGTAAGAGATCAATTAATCCTTAGAAAGTAGGCCGTTGGAGTTTTACTGGCCATACCAGTAGTTGTGGTGGACATGGTACTCCGGGGTGAGAGAATCCATACCAGTAGAGTGGTGCAACATGAGGGAATCAGACCGGGGTCCAGGGCAGAGGGGTGGTTCAGCCTCATTTGGTTCAGTCTACACCTGGAGGTGGTAAGGCAGGGCTATTGATGGTTTTATATATGATCCTTGTAGCTTCTATGATTTTTGGTGCTTTATTTGATACATGTTCCTCACATTCTTTTATTTCCACTTAGTCTGTGGTTGTTTTGGTTCTAGCGATGGAATGTATGTGTGGGGTAATATTTTTTGATACATCATTAGGTGTGAGAGAAGAGAATATCAGGAAGTTTAAGGGGTGTGCACATGTGGTTGGTGGGTACCATTTCCTATGAGACCTGTCATCCTTGATTTTTCAGCTTTTTATCTGATTCTAGGTATGGACAAAATAGTTCTATACCAATCCCATATTGACAATAACTGCCATAGGATAATGTTCATGTCACTTGAGGAAGAAACATATAACCATTTTGGTGAATGGGAATTTTGGGAAGGCCATAAAGGTGGAAATTGGGTGAAATCACAGCCCAACTGGCTTGTCTCATTCTTGATGATGGGGAAGTAGATCAGATTTTCTTTCCTCCTAGGGTGGATCTGTTTGAGGATGTGTTACTTGATGTTTTATTGGGGTTTCCACCTAAGAGGGATGTTGATTACATGATATTGTTGTTGTTAAGAGAAGAACTTGTTTCCATTCCTCCATACAGAATTCGACCAATAGAACTCCATGAGAAAAAAGATCAATTGGAGTATCTAGAGAATAATGGGTTCATTATCCCTAGTACATCACAATGGGGATCTCTAATACCATCTTTCAAGAAAGTTTATGGGTCTTTGTAGTTGTTTGTTGAATATTGGATGTTTTATCCGATGATGGCACAAGAACTAATACCTTCTTCCATGAATTGATGATATTTTTGGATAATTGAGAGGTGAATCAGTGTTTTGAAAAACTGATTTTCGGTCGGGATGTCATTAGCTGAGGGTGACACTATCTGCTATACCAAATACTACCTTTAGAAGAAGGAATGAGTTGAATGTTTTTTTATGATGTTTTTTGGGTTGAGAAATGCACTAATAATATTTATGGATATGATGAATCAATTTTTTCATCCATATCAAGACCATTTTGTAGTTGTATTTCTTGATGAAATATTGGTGTACTCTAAAATAGATGATGAGCATCCCTAACATGTTGACATTATCTTTAATACAGTAAGATAAAATAGGATATACGTAAAGCAATCCATGTTTCATTTCTAAATTAAAAATGGTCATTTCTTAGGGAATATCATCTCAGAAGAAGGTGTATCTATGGATCCAGAAAATGTGTAAGTAGTTGTGTCTTGGGGGCAGCCCAAGAATGTTTCTAATTTTTAATGTTTTCTGGTTTTGGCCACATACAATGAAAGGTTCATAAAAGAAATTTATTATTGGGAATCACCACATTATAGTATTACCAAGAAGGGTATCAAGTTTAAGTGGTATGAGGATTGTGATAATTCCTTTCATGTATTGAAGTGGTAGTTCAAAACTAAACCAATTCTGATATTACCTAAGCTTGGTAAATAATATACCTTATTTTTGGATGTGTCTCGTGTTTTTGTTAGACTGGTGTTGATGCAAGATAACCAGGTAGGTGCATATGGGTCATGGTAGCTGAGACCTCATGACATAAATAACCCTACACATTATATTGAGTTGGACACAATGGTTCATGAATTAAAGGGTTTGAAGCATTATTTGTTGGGATATCGGTTCACTGTGTATACTAATTATAAAAGTTTGAAGTGCATATTATCATATCATGATTTGAATATTCATCAACGATGATGGGTGGAATATTTGAAATCCTTTGACTTTGAGTTCCCTTAAAATCTAGGAAAACGAAATGAGGTTGTAGATTCCTTTAGTCATAAGACATATAATTCGTTGGTTTAGGAGTCAAGTTCAGAGTAGAAGAGAATGACAATGTTTGATGAGATGCATCTAGAGGTATGTGATAGGCATGGGTAGATGACCCTTGTATCTCTGGTGTTTGAGTCCACACTTATGATCTGAATCAAGGAGAGGTCATGTGAAGTTATGGAATTTTTTGCTTTGAAGGGGAATATTAAAGGTGGGGAGTGACCTTCTGGATGGATCATTAGAAATAATGGGATTAGTTTTGTTTGTTGCTATGTGGTTGTGCCGTCGTGTATGAAAGAAGAGTTCATGCATGAGTTCCACGCATCAAAATGGGAAGTGCATCCTGGTTTTATCAAAATGTATCGTGATATTTGTGGGCTGTAATGGTGGCCAAGGATGAAGATATAGTTTGCTAGTTTCTTGCATGATGTTGTACCTATCAGCTAGTGAAGGCTGAGCATCAGTGGTCGAGTGTTTTGTTGTAGTCATTTCCTATTATGGAGCTAAAATGGGATGGTATGAAGATGGATTTTATAGTTGGTCTTATAAGGAAACATAAAACAATGATGTGATTTTGGTAGCCATTGAATGGTTGAATAAACTAGATCACCTCTTACCGATTAGATAGACTTTAACCAGGGATCAGTTGAGTGAGTTATATGTTTTCAAGATAGTATTTTCCAAGGGGTACTCCATAATGTTGTTTTGTATTGTGAACCCTATTTTACATCACACTTTTGGAAGGGATTACATAGGGTTCTTGGTACCCTAGTTTTTTTGAGTACAACCCTTCACACACATACATATGGGAAGTCATAATGTACCATTAAAGTACTAGAGGACATGATGGGGGATTGTGTCCAAAATTTTGGATGATCATGGAAAATGAAATTGTCTCATTTTGGGTTTTCAGAAAATAATAGCTTCTACGATACAATTCATATGGAACCATATAAGGAACATAATAGTAGTGAAGATCCCATTCAGGATCCAAGTATCATAGAGAGGGGGAGGGGGTGAATCAGTGATATATTTTTCTTTTTATGTTTCCTTCTTTTTGAAAAAACCTTTGCCTTCTGTTAAAGAGTTTCTTCGCTTCGGAATACACACTACCACAAGAACACAAGATTTATAAGGTTCACTACTCAACAAGAGTAGCTACATCCTTGGAATGGTATGGAAACAATCCAATACCATACAATCCACAAGAAAAAAATCATTTTATGTGAAATACAATGAGTTGGATATACCCTTACACTCGTGTAACACCTGGAATAAAATCCGCAAGTGTTTGTGCGCCCTCTTAGCACAAATATGAATTTATAGTATTTTAGTGATTCTTTACAATTTAATAGGTGTATTCTTTTAAGTACAAATCTTCACTTTCTTACTTAGAAGCCAGTAAGAACTATCTAACGCACAAACGAATATGTGGAAAGACCACAACTTTTTTTCACAACCATTAGGGTACCTTGTGTGTAATTCAAATGGATTGTGTGTAAAAATTCCCTTTTGGCGTGGAATACTTTTTTGCGCAACTTCCCTTTTTCTGTGCAACTTTTCACTTTTTATGAAACTTCCCACATTTTCATGCAGCTTTCCCCTTTTCACACACACCTCTTTCTTTTCACGTAACTCACTTAGCATATAATTTTACGCACTATAGTGTTCAAGATTTATCTATGTGTCAAGCACACAAAATGAGAGGGGGTCACCTTGTATTTATAGGCATTTTTAGCCCTGTGTGAAAAACCCTAATCCGCATGTAAAACAATATTCATATGCATAAAAAATTATTTCATGCAACATAAAATTTCATGGAATTGTCCAAGATTTCTCGCACATCATGTCTTTGCCTATTTTAGAACTTCTGATCTCAAAACACCTATTGCACGAAAAACTTTATTCCTTTATTTCATGAACCCGACCAATATTTCATGCATCTATTATTTTTTCGTGCACTTTTCCAAATTTTTCGTGCACTCCATGCCTTTTCCATTTTTCTATGTTCTGACCTTGAATCATGCCTTGCATGAAAAATTATAATCCATCTTCAAACTTTTTCACAACATCCATTTTCAAACACACAATTCTTCATCTCCTTATTTTCAAGCCCTAAAATTTGGCAAACACTTGAAAACGACACCACCTTAAACTGTTCTTTTGTGTTGCCTCTAGATTATACATTCCTTTATCATTTATATCTTCATTTATTCCCATAACCATTCTTCAGCATTCATCACAAACTCCACAATCCTGATATATATCCATTGATAGACTAGATTTAGCATTTTCAGTGTTACAATGGGAAGTAATGAAAATTATATATCTTCCAGTAGCATCATTCCTTACAATCAAAAATGTATATGACTGGAACCATCATTTATCCCCCTTTCCGTCATAATGATTTCATAAAAATGTCTCCTAACTTATGATATTTTTGGAAAACATATTAATAAAGCATCTTCTGGTTGTCAAGTCCTTTACAAAGTGAATCGATTTATTTTCATTGACAATAAAAAACAACACTCTGTAATAGAAAACTCTTCTTACTTCATCATCCATCCAACATGGTCCCAATAGGTAGACCATATAGATATCCCTTGTGTTGGATGGAAGCTAGAGAATCCAAATTTTTGGGACTAAGTCTCATAGAGGAGACGTCTAAACAAGTTTAGTTGATTTGAAAATGTTTGAAAATGGGTGAAATTAATAATAAGTCATATGAAGATCGACGTTGTAGACCTATTGAGTTTGTGGTGGTTGATCATATGTTTCTTCATATCTATCCATGGTGGGCCCACGTCAAAATTGAAAAACAAATTATCACCTAGGCATGTGGGGTTGTTTGTGATTGGGGAGGGGATCAGACCGATGATGTATGGATTGGCTTGTCCGCAACAATATAGTGGTATGCATGATGATTTTTATGTTTCTCGAATTCAACAATTTCTCCATGAACAATCTCATATGGTCGATGTTGAGGATGTTGAGCTTGAAGATGATGTGTCCTTTGAGGAGCATCCTGGTCACATAATGGATCATTGTGAGAAATTATTTTGGGGAAATACCATACCTTTGGAATAATTTATGTGGAATCATGGTAAATTTTTGGAAGAAACATGGGAGAGGGAGTTGTATGTACAGGTTTATTGGACTAATATTCTTTCTTTGGAAGCTCAGAGATTCATGGGAAGAGAATCTTGAGGAAGAGCTGTTATAAGGTTGGGAGGTTGTAACATCCCGGACTTCTTGAAGGTACTTCATTGTTTAAATTTTTTGTTTATATATATTCATTTTGGTTAATAAAATGTTTAATAGATTTATAAAGTGGTATAGGGGTGTTTTAGGGGTTTGAGATATGAATGAAATAGAAATTTTTTCATCCAGTGCATGTTACACATTTGTCTCATAGTTAGAGATAACTATGTTCCCAAACTGTGCTAGCCAAGATATTGGGTGCATGGTTAAGAATAAATTTCAAGGGGAAAGAAACAAATCATGTGGTATTAGATAGAGGAATTTCTCATAGTTGGAACATAGTACAATAAATGTGTGGAGCTCCCCAGGAAACCATGTGACTTCAACCCCTTTTGGATAATGGATGGAACATAGTATAGAAAACTGTGCAGCCGAACCATATTCCCCATTAAAATGTTGAAAAATTACAAAAAACTCCCCTTGGTATTTTTAGGTTCTCACATGATTTTTATCCACTTTTCTACCTCCATAAATTGTCATGAACTTGAACGCCTAATATCCCCTAAGAATCAATATCTATAGTTTTTAGTCCATTTGGAGCACTATTGGTTGCAGATCGATGTTCTGAGTGAGTATAATCTTCCACATGGTTATCTTTTCGAGATTAAGGATTGTAAATGTGTTAATCTTCTTCTAAATCCCAAAACCCTCTATTTCTAGTGAATCATATATTAGGGAGTCAAGGGGTTCTTAAATCCTGATCTAAGGAAAAGTTTAAGGGTCTGTTTGTTATCATATCCAAGTTATGAGGTCTACATGTTATATTCCATGGTTTTAATAGATTTTTTCATGTACGGTTGTGTTCCTTGTCTTCTATTTCTGTGGATTTGATTACTTTTTTAGGGATTGGTAAAATGGTTTGATAAATAATAAATTTAACTCTTTATTAGATCTATGGGATGTGTTAAGGTTGAATTGACCGGTTAGGTCCACCAATGGGCGCACTATTATTTCTTGAACATAGAGTGTGGCATTGTTAAGCATGAAATCTACTTATTTTGAATTAGATTCCATGATAAAAGTATTGAAATGTTAGTTTAAATTATAAATGGAACCAATAGAGGTTATGTATAGTTATTGGTAATGATATAAAATATTGTTTGGTATAATGTGAAAAAAGGAGCTAAATGGTTCAGTATGAATGAGTCAAAAGCTAGTGAAATTGGAAGGGAAATTATTAATTGAATTAAGGAATATGAAATGGTTAATGTGTAAATTGATTAGTTCACGGGTATTTATGAATATGTTAAATGGGAAAATGTATTAGAATTGAAAAATATTCCAATTATGTTAAAGAATGGAGATTTTAGAATATGAAAAATTGGCCATCATATGGAAAGTGTCGAATATTCTAAATGGGTTAAGGCATGGAAAGTGAAATGGGTTTAATGGGTTGTGCTAAGTAAATGGTAAATAGGTTAACATTTTTATGTATAAGGGTGAATTATGTGTTAAATGAAATGTGATAGTTATGTGTTTTAATTCTGTATGGTTTGTGATATAGTTTATGTGATAATAGATAAATAAGATTCTACACATGCATTGGTTGTTGTGGGGTATTGTACTTGAGGTTATATGACCACGGGTCATGTTATAATTAAGTTCTAAACTCCACCCAATAATGAATGGGTTAGAGAAGGGTACCAATGATCTATACCTCTAATAGATGCGTTTAATGAAACTAATTGGATCGAGGCTCCTAGGTAAGTGTGATGTAAATGTTTGTGAAATTTATATACCTAGAGATATAGGGAACCTAATTTATACCATTACAATTAGTGATTTATTTTTTTGTGCCATTATGTATGTAATCTTAATGCCTTACACATGGAACATGTAAAGGTAATGGATTATGAAGATCAATTAAATGATAAACATGGAAATAATGTTGTAAATGGGTAGAGTTAACATGGTTACTTAATGGAACTCAAGTTGTATTACTAAATTTTTTATTTATTTAGTTATTTATTGAATTATCTATTTAGACTTGATATTTAATAGACACCATTAGTGGTGGCCTACTGAGTTGTACCCACACCCTTCTCTATCCACCGTTGGGTACCCAAGTAGATTTTATGGTTGCACGTCAGGAAACGGGTAAGGGACCTATTCTTGGGGGCTAAAATGGGATTAGGGAGTGTATGGATGATGATAAATACTTGGAGTTAGGACCCATTTTGGGGGATTCAGATATTGGTCTATATTTTGGAATTTTCCTTCACTTTTTCCATAGTTAGCATGAAATGAAATATTTATTATTTGGTTCTGGTTTATAAATTGTTTGGGAACTGGTTGGAAATGCATGTTTTGGTTTTTGGATTATTATTTTAACTATTTCATATGTGATCTGTTGTGGGTTACTCTGGTAAAGAGTGTATAGTCTCCCCTTGTGAATTATCAGACCCTCACTTCTAGTCAGTATCCTCTGGTGTAAAAGGAGGCACACTTGAGGTCATGTGGCGACCCAGATCGGGGAATCAGTTTAGTGGCCTCTCGGTGAGGGATGTTACATTTATTATCCAAACATAGATATAAATATATATATATATATATATATATCATATAACACCCCAAGCTTCCACGGTACGCTTCTCTTGGAATAATACAGTAGTGTGTGTTGTACGCAACTTTGAGTTCTAACACACACCACAACCAATCAAACTAGCTGTTATCAATAGTAATACCCACTTTTTGAAATTCTATAAATTTTACCTTTCAAAATGGACTTCATTTTTGGATTCGGAATATCTAAATTAGCTTAGGGTGAATTTTTGGTATTTTTTTTTGAAAATATTCAGTTTTTGATGAATAGTGAAAAAACACTAAGTTAAAGTTTAAAAACGAATTTTTATTTAAATAAATTTTTATTTTATTTAAATTTAACTAAGGTCAAAATGGATACATAATACCTATATAAGTTCAATGTAACTAATGGGAGTTAGTTTAGAATAATTTTAGACATATATAAACTTTATGGAACTTTTCACCGTCTTTTACCCACCTCCTAGGAGAATTTCAAAATTCACATAAAACATTATTTTACTACTTCTGTGAGTGGAATTTTGAAAATACTAGAGACACAGTTAATATAAAGGACTAAAATTTGGTTCAATGAGATGGATTTTTGTTGGTAAATAGTAACTTTTTACTTTTATTTACCACATTTAAAAGTAAATAGGGTAATCAAGGGTAAAAATTATATTAATATTACCCTAACACATTTCCTAATTCTATTGGACAGATGTATCTCAACCAAAAACAACCTTAGGAATAAAATATTATCATTTAGGTCCACTTGGATTAGATTAGGACATTTATTATTATTTAATTCAAAGAAGAGTTAAAAGATTTATAATCAATATTTAATAACTAAAACATTTTTAATATAGTGTTATAAAAAAGATAAATAGGATTATAAAAATTAATTAGAAATCTAAAAATATTTCCTATTTAATGATATTTTATTTATAATTTTTAGACATTAAATAATTCTATTTATTTATGACACAATGGTGATGCAGTAATTACCTAATTAATGAAATATTAAATTAATTGATATCATAAATATCAAAATAAATGTAATTTGAGACTTTTTATGAATTAAAATAATTTTCTAGGTTAATATGACATATTATTATTGGTTATATAAGTTTTGTTTGAAGTAATAATGCATTTATGAAATTATCAAAAAACAAAATACCCAATAGTGTCAAAATTGACATAAAAGAGTTTTTTTAAAAAATATTATATTATTTATTGATATTATATTCCAAAAAATCTATGGTTCAGCCAAATGACTTATATAATGATAGGTGTATCATTAATGGAACACTTGGGGGTCTATTGGATGTATATAGTTAGTTTA
Organism: Viscum album; assembly: GCA_963277665.1. Lineage (NCBI taxonomy): Eukaryota > Viridiplantae > Streptophyta > Magnoliopsida > Santalales > Viscaceae > Viscum > Viscum album. The sequence goes on from OY728132.1 coordinate 1,720,027,721, forward strand.
TTAATTATATAATATAAAAATACAAAGTGACATGGTAAATCTCAAACAAATAAACAAAGAGTTAAAAATAAAAGATAAGGTTAAAATAATGACCCAAACCTGTCTAAAATGTCTTGGTTGAAAGGATTTAAAACCATCCCCACCTTAGAGTTTTAATATTCTACGTTGGGGCCATTAGAAACTGAAAATTAATTCATTATAAAATAATACTTTATGTTTTTCCTAAAGAGAACCTCCTCTCTCTTATAAAAGGGCACCAATTCTAACCAATTATTCATACCCTGAAAGAGTTTTGGTTCTACCTAACTCTACCAAAATACCCTCTAAACTATCCTCCATTAATCCTAGAGGCCTTCCTTTAGTCATAAAGCCAACCTAAGTAGCCCTTTTGATCAAATCAAAAGGAAGAACCCGAAGAAGAGGTAATGTTTTCACCACCCTCTTTCAAGCTCCTTTCATCTTCCACTTCTTCTTTATTTATTATTTCCATTCTAAAATAATAAATCCAATATCTTCTATATACTATGATGTTATTATAAATATGGTATATCCATATTCAGTTATCTATCCATCCTTTGAAAGACATGTCACCATACATGTGTACGTACGACCTACCGTCTCTACATCGTGGTGTAATTGTTATTCAATAAATTATTATTTGGATGGGTATAATAATGATGTGTAATTAATGTAAATAATAAATATATCATGATATACCATCCAATTATATATTAATTTAATATCAAAATAATGATATTGTCGCTTGTGCATACGTACGGATTACCGTCTCCACGAACACGATGATATTCATTCCCCATCGTATCCATTCAAGAATAAATTTTATTTGATGTTTAAAAATAATTTTTAGAGACATAATATAATTCTGGATTTGAATAATATACACCCCATCCATAGAAAATATGGCTCACATAACATTGAATATAAAGAAATACGAATCCATTAACACCGGAAACGATGATAATACAAAGATATTACTAAACAATCAATGTTAAAAGATCATATATGATATCATATTAATGTATATGATTCTTGTATAATTTAATAACAATTATTTCACCATTATGCATGAGTTTAACCTACCATCAACCAAGAAAAAGTACAAGTTAAGGGTTTACTTCACAATATCTTCATTATCCGAGGTTGTTTATACGTAATTATCTACTGGGACATCTTTATCATCCACATACATGTTTCTTTAAAATGTATTTCAAATAATTATTACTATTATATTGACTATGGGTTAAATTCATTTATATCCTTGTTGAATTTTTATAAGATTTTTATAAAGAAATCTTTCCTCCATTTTCCAAATAAGGTCATTTTTAACATTTTCAACAAAATTAATGTAAGAACACATTTTTAAACTTATATGGAGGGTGTGGATATTTACCACCGTTATAAAGTCTTCAAAGCTTACATTACCAGATTATAAGAATATTTTCAAAGTAAATGTTTTATTTTATAATTATGTGACTTTTAAATGATTTCCAAAAAGAGATATTTCTCTCAATTAGTTTTGATTTCATCTATGTCAACGCCCTTTGATGGATTTTAAGCATAATTGAGGTTGATTTATTATGATACAAAACATCCATATTGTATTGATAGTTTTTTATATGTTTTACTGTGGACGTGTTATTTTTATACCATTAATGGTTTATGGAGAAAGTATTGACATTTCATATTCTACTTTTAATACGAATGTTTATGTTATGTTTAAACCTATTCATATGAGGAATTCATTGGACATAATAAGTGATGGGTGGAGCCCGATATAGCTCCCTGATGCATTGGTATGTCTCATGAGACAAACTAGTGTCTTGGCACATGGTGTTGACAAAATATTATTTGTAGTCTTGGCACAAGGCCTTGACTACATGGTTATGATAGTCTGGCATTATGCATTCCATCATTATGAAAATGGTTATTGATATTGCATGTATTATTCAACTAGAAGAATATCTATGTGAATATGTAAATGGAATTATTTCATTTTATCTTTTCCATTTTATGCCGATGTTTAAGTTTAAAATACTTTTGTTTTAGTTATAAACTACCTAAAATATTTATGCTTATTTATGAATGTTTCCGCCATTTTGTTATCCTTACTGGGCATTTGATCTCACCCCGTTATATGTTTTATTTTTCCCAGTATGTGAAGAAGTATTTTATAAATGACCTGCAGGGATAGTATAAGGTGATATGAGTTTGGAGACAAGATGTTGTGTAGTTTTCACTTTATGAAGTAATTGAAACATTATGAATGTATCTATTGTTTCCAAGTCTACTAAACTAATCGATCATTCTAGATTTTATCTTTTGTGATCATGCCAATGTTATGTAATAATGCACTGAATCTGGGTAGCTGGGGGTAGGGCATTATAGTTGGTATCAGAGAAGTTTAGTACAAACCTTGGAAGCTATATTTAGATAAACTCTAATTAGAGCACATAGACCTAAGATGAACTTTGAGGATTAGTATAAAAGAACTTCCTATTATATTGGTATTGTAGATATTTTGTGAGTTTTCCAAGCAATAAATCCCTGTCTGGATATGAGTAGGTAGAGGCGGCTTTGGGACAGATGTACCTAGTGGTATAACTCGAAAACACCGCTTTGAGCTAGACTCGAACGAGAACTGGTGCACGACAACGGGCCTTGCTGCACTCTTGGTTACAACACTCCTGGGGGATATGCTTAGGATAATTCACATTTTCGTTACAAACCATTATGAAGGGTTTATGAGTATATACATCCTCAATAAAAACATATTTATGATTATGGATTACATTCATAAACTGTTAAATTTTTGTTAATTATTTAACAAGTTTGGATTTATGTATTTCGATTCATAAACTAATCTAGTGTATGACATTGTTTAGAAATGGTTCCTAGTGGAAGAAATTGGAACCGTAACAATGGACGCACTCCATGTAGGGATTTCCCTCCAGCTGAATATAATTATAGTAGAGGTTGTGATGAAATTGGTGTTGATTAGATAATCACCATACTGGGACAACTCACTCTGGTTATGAATAATAACCTTACCTGTATGGCGCACCCTAATATGCAGTATAAGGCCCCGGCCTTTCACATTACTTACTCATGAATTAAATGAATAATTCACATAGATGATATTTTCAAGTTTAGATTTTTAGATAATTAGGTCATAACTATTACATCTCAATAGATTACATAGTAGACACTTCTACTAAGTTTCCATCAAATAAAATAAAAATACTTAAAAAGAAACATGTCTTGTTCCATGATTTAGATAGAATGTTTTTCCTTGATCTCAAACATGACCCTATTCATCTTGAAGTCCCATGGAAAACATTTAAAAAACATGGGATGAGCATAAAAAGCCCAGTAAAGGATACACAAAGAAGGAGAACTGTTAGTTTTTTAAAACAACAAGTAAACACTGAGTACATTACCAAAGTAATTCTTTTCACCATTATGAAGTATTAAAGACTCTTCACTGAATTAAAGACAATTAATTACCCTTTTGTAACCAAAATATTACGATAAAATCCATATAAATATCATATAACATATAAAGGTAACTTGGGACATAAACATACCTAAATGGAATAACCAAACAGTCGACTTCCACACATACTTAGTGGAATAGCCATATGGCTAACATCCATACATACTTATTGGAATAGCCATACGGTTGACTTCCATACCCATGGCATTGGAGGTTATAACATAACCAACCATCCTGGTATTCACGACACCACCCTTCATATGGTTTATCACGTAACCACCCGTCAAATTTCCAAGTACCAATATTAAATCATAACACATAAAACAACTATAAAGGAAAGAAAACATTTCCACATTTCAATAAAAATATATCAATTAAATATATTGACATAATAAATCCATTATCAAAACCATTTTCAATACCAAAATAAATAAAATAGTATATGGTATTTATTTACTTTAAAAAAAATAACGGCTTGATGAGGAAGCCAAAGATCAAATAATACTCACGGTGGTGGAAAGGTCATTTTCACCGCATACGTTAAAAAGAAGCATACTTTTTGTCATTTAGTAAAACCCTTCATAGAGAAAAAATTCCTTTAGAATAAAAGTATAATTCAAAGGGGTTTATACACCATATAAAAGAAAGTTGTGTATAAAACAAAATATGCCTCAATGAAAGGAGATTGATACGATGTCCCTTATAAAGTCGGTATCCTTAGATTAAGGATAAATCTATTACATGATTATGTGTGAAAAATATTAAGACACCAAATATAAGTTGATATTAAGTGTAAAAACATCAGAGGTCATTCACACATATTCATAAAATGATATATTAAAGGAGTACAAGTTTATCCCAAAGAATCAAAATTGGGTTAAGAAGTTCCCTTACAAAAATTCGACAGCCTAACGACGTCACTTCAGAATTCAGAAAAAGAGTTGATGAGAGATAAAATGGTATCTCCTCACTTGGACATAAAATTTACATCAATAAGGATATATAAGAACATATCCCAACATAAAAATATGTAAATTAGAAGATCCACAAAAATAAGTCTTTAAAAAAGAGGAGGGTGAAAGGTTCCCTTACCGACTTGGGTATCTTACGAAACATACACCCCATGAAAGAAGGACAATACAACATTGATGTAAATACTCATAAAAAAATTATATTACACAAAGAGTAAAATAATGGGCAGTACATATACCACTCCATGAAAATTGTGGCAAATGTAGCATAAATCTCACGGGAATTAAAGTGAGATGAAAAATCCCTTACGAAAACTCGACAGCCTAACGACGCCACTTAAAACTTCAAAAAATGGATTGATGAGATAAAATAGGGTCTCTCATCATATTGACATAAAATTTAAAGCAAGAGGAATATAAAATAACATTACCAAACATAAAAAATATGAGCATAAAATAAGTCACATAAAGGAGAGTACTTAAAAAGAGAGAGATTGGATCTCTTACGAAAATTCGGCAGCCTAACGGTGCCACACAAAACATCCAAAAATGGATTGATGAGAGAAAACAGGGTCTCCCATCATATGAACATAAAAACTAAAGTAAGAGTAATATAAAAGAACATCCCAATAATAAGAAATATGAGCATAAAATTAATGACATAAAAGAGTGTACTTAAAAAGAAAGAGAGGGGTAGGATCTCTTACCTCAAGTCTGACTTGTCTTGTTTGTTTCTTTATATTCCTAAATAATAAACTTTGGTCAATTTATAATTGATTAAGGACCTATTTTAAAGACTATTATTCAATTAATATCAAATATTATAATGTTATTTTAATTGGTTAATAATATGAGTTTATATTAGACGTTTTTGTTGATGTTTGGTACATGAGTCAAAAATGAACTTGTTTTCAAATGATTGTCCATGTAGTTATAAGTAAATCATCTCCACAATAGTATTAATGATTTAAATATCATATATATCCAGTAAATATTCATTTTATAATACTCTATAACATTTTGAGATAAAATAAATTAAATTCACCGTTCATGGAGATGGTAGGCCGTACGTACGCATGAACGCAACGTTCATTTCTTTGTCATATTAATGGAATTAAAAATAATTGAGATATATATATATATATATTATAATTCCAGTATAATATATATGTTATATAGGACACATATGTTCATTAATTTAATTATTTATACATTCCATGTATTGCATGAATGAGTCACATCAATTGAGGGGGCGGTAGTCCACACTTCCTCATATTAAATTATCGCATTTGCAGAACATAAAAAGCATAAAGGCATGTTTTAAATTAAAAATTCAGAAGCATATAGAAAACAAAAAAAACCATATATATCATATATAAAATATAGTGACATCATAATGGCCACCATGAATGGTGTTAAGAGACAATTGAACAATCATCGTTTCGTGAGGCAACAATTCACCATCCACAGAAACAGTATGTTCTCTAACCATTAGACGAAGGATGTGTAAGTGTAGCTAAAATACTTATCATAAACAAATCCTAGTATATTCGAGATACTGGTTTTGTTACAAAATAAATTAATAAAAAGAGTTTAGAGGGTTGTAGAAGAAAAATAAAACAAAAGAACACAAGGGAAGACATTACCTTTAAATCGGGTAACTCTTTTTGATTTAAGCTCAAAGGCTTCATTGGAAAGGATTATGCCCAAAGGTGAGGCTTCAGGGATGAATAGAGGGATGTGGAGAGATGAAATGAGCAAGGTTTGGCCGACCCAAAGGCTTTAGAGGTGTGGGTAAGGTGGTAGAGGTGGGGGCGTATTATAAGAGGAGAGGAGGGGCACTCTTGGAATGTTATACAAGGTTACTTTATTTTCGAATGAGTTTCAGATTTTAAAGGTCCCAAATTGATTTATTTCGAGGATAAGGTGGTACGAGTTCGAAATAAACCCATCTAATATATTTTTGACATGTTTAGGTCTTATATTTTACATTATCTTTTCTTTTTATTTAAATTGTTAAATAATGATGTAATCATTGTATCATCATGATGTCATATATAATTTAATTTAGTTAATGTCTAAAAATTATTAAAAAAATATCATGATGTAGGAAATCTTTTTATATTTCTAATAAATATTTATAGTAAAAAGTATGACTTGTATAACCCCACTTAAAAATTGTTTTAGTTAAACAACTAATGTTTGTGACATTTTGTTTTAACTTTAAATAAAATGTTATTAATGTCATTTTCCTACCAAAGTTTCTCCATGGGGTCCCCAAGTTGACCCATGGATTTTTTCGGTCGGCCATGACTCATCCAATAAGGGTAGGACATGTTTCAAGGTCATTTCATATTATTAAAACATTATTTTTACCTTAAATTACACTAATTACCTTTAATCGCGATTAATAGAACTTAAAAGTTACTATTCAAAAAAAATTATTTTAATCTCATTAAACCATATTTTACATCCCACTGAAAACCATGTATGTAGGATTTTTTGAAAATCAAATTGCAGAAGTGGTAAAGTTTCATTTAAATGAAATATCAGTTTCTTTAACTACCACTTAGTGGTTTCACTATTCATAAAAAATTGAAGTTTTTCAGAAAAATACCAAAAATTCACCCTAAGATATATTTGATATTCCAAATTCAAAAATGATTTCTATTTTAAAAAATTCAAAACATATAAGTTTCATTAATTAATTTAATAATTAATTTCCACTGTCAAAACAAATAGCGTGTTTTTAAGAAACAATATCTATTTAAAGATTAACATTTGTTTAAGTCCAATTTCAAAGTGAAATTAATTCCAAGGATCACCATTGGGTTAAATCATAAAAATATATTCTAAATAAACTTTAATATCAATTAAAAATATAATCTATCCATATAAATAAATCAGATTAAAATGAAATTTTGAATTAAAATGCACCATTTTCACTAAAAATGATCTTTTTCGGAAAAATAACAAAAATTTACACAAAGTAAATTTGGATGTCCAGATTATAAAGAAGGATTTTATTTTTTCAAATAAAACATATAAAATTATCAAAAGTATATTTAAAACTAGTTCTCCATTAAAAGGCTATTAATCGACCTTTTAAATAATATTAGATGATTTATGCTTAAAATTAGATTCATTTGCATTTTACGCCTCTAACATTTATCGGATAAAAGTAAAAATATTTGAAAATTATATAATAATTTTGTAGTTATTTACATTCTTTCCCGCCATTACAATGGCTAGGCATTAACTACCATTTAAAATAATATTATTTCATTATTAGAGTGCAACGTAAGATTTCAAAGGAACTCGTTGTCGCGTATTTGGTACGCCATCAATCAAAGCATTCCCTTTAAAGTAATGTTAATATTTTATTGACAAATATGGATAAATATAAAAATGTTATATTCTTTATTTACCTGGGGTGTTACATTCTTCCCCCCTTTTGGGAATTGTGTCCTCGCAATTTTAAAATAGGGCTCAGAAACTTCATTGAAAGCCCCACATTAGAAAAGGATTAAATTAAACTATCACTTTAAAAGAATGAAAGGGAAGTAAAAAGGTCACCCAAGCTAACCCATACTAGGATTCCATGTATGAAAACAAGGATATGGAAGAAAAAACAAAGGGTCATGTTCTGAGGGAGTGTGATAGAAAACATGTTTAGGAGAAAGTTAACCACCAGAAAATCACAAACTTGTGATGGGTTAAACGGTTTTGGATTCCCCAGTAGGAAAAGTTAACGGACAACATTTTTTAGTTACTTTTCATTGAGGAATTTATTTTTGAGCTTAACTAAAACATAAGGATTCGTACATAGTTGTCATGTTGACTTTCAACTTTTACTAGATTTCTTACACGAACTCATATTTTCTACAAAAGATGAGTATTTAGGATGACTTGTTTACATTAAGAGAGCTATAATCATCTTCTAGAGAATCACCTAATCCAAAAAAGATAACTGTATAATTCCATTTTTGTTTAGACCTTAACCAAAACTAAATCCAACAAGGTTAGTATGAGATCAGATAATACCCAAAAACGGTAATACTTTATAAAAAGGAAATCTATTCTTAATCTCCAAAATTTGTCCAACAAGACCCAAAGTTCAACGAAGAACAAAAGTAAACCAAAATAATATTAAAACCCAAATATTTTAAGGATTTAATCACATAGTCTTCCATGTTAAATTGTGGCATTTATCTCCAAACAACATTAGTTTCTCTTAAAGTATCGTATTCTAAAGTAATTAACCTAATAACATATCCTCCTTGATAGGCTAATCATTTCCATTGATAACCCAAAATCAACTTACTCTTAATTCATAAAATCATCTAAATAAAAAGAATCATTCAAACTAACCAGGGACTTTACATAGTCCAGTGGTAGGTGATAAATACCAGTTGCACTTTGGTTGTGGGTTCCATTCTTGCTGCTTTGTCCGACGCGACGGGTTTTCAAACCGTCTGCGTGTTGTCCTTTTTCCAAAACTATATAATTTTTAAAACATTCCCCAACAATGAGATAAAATATTAAAAAATAACCATAACATATTTTTACCTCAATTTTATCTCATGACTTTCACTTTCCATCATAACATATAGTAACCCATAATTACCTCAAAAGTAAGGATCATATAAAACCTAATGGTTACCTTTAAAATTATTACGTGAACTTACACATCGATTTGGTCATCTCGTACATGATGCATTAGAGAACTCACCATGGTTCAAGTTGTTGATCATTACTCCTAATTGTTGGTTTAGAATAACCACAAGATTTCTCATTGAATCCCTCATTTCATCAAGTCTCTTAATCAGAGAACCACCACAGCTTCCTTCAAATCCATTGTCACTTTGGCGCCTACTAGATCCATCCATTTACTAAAACCAAAAATTTCAGTGTTAGTATATCAACAAAATAATCATGTACTAATGAGGAAGATAAATACTAAGATATTCTTACTCATTCACTTTTTCTAAAACTATGAATCCTTCTGAAATCTTAACCATTATGGTAAAGTCACTTATGCTTAGATAATACCCTAACATCTAAAGTTATCTAAACCGACCTCTGATACCAACTATAAAGCCCCAGACTTAAACATTACTTAATAATAAATTAAATGAATAATTCACATAGAGGATCTTTTTAGGTTTAGAGTTTTAGAGAATTTGGTCATAACAATTTCATCTCCAAAGATTACATAGTAGACACTTCTACAAAGTTTCCATAAAATAAAAAACATACTTAAAAAGAAACATGTCTAGTTCCATGTTTTAGATAGAATGTCTTTCCTTGATCCAAACCATGACCCTATTCTTCTTTAAGACCTGTGGAAAACATTTAAAAAAACATGGGATGAGCATAAAAAGCCTAGTAAAGGATACAGAAAGAAGGAAAACTGTTAGTTTTTCAAAACAACTAGTAATCCTTGAGTACTTCACCAAAGTAATACTTTTCACTTTTATGAAATTGTAAAAACTATTCACTGAATAAAAGACCACTACTTACCCTTTTGTAACCAAAAGATTACCATAAAACCCATATAAAGAACACATTACATATAAAGGTATCTTAGGACATAAACATACTTAAATGGAATAACCATACGGTCGACTTCCACACATACTTAAAGGAATATCTATATGACCGACTTCCATACATACTTAATGGAATAGCCATAAGGCCTACTTCCATACATACTTAATGAAATAGCCATACGACCGACTTCCATACCCAATGCATTGGAGGTTATAACATTACCACCCGTCCTGGTATTCACAGCACCACTCGTCATATGGTTTATCACGTAACCACCCGTCAAATGACCATGTACCATTATAAAATCATAACACATAAAACAACTATAAAGGAAAGAAAACATTTCCACATTTCAAGAAAAATATATCAATTAAATATATTGACATAATAAATCCACTATAAAAACCATTTTCAATACCAAAATACATAAAAGAGTATATGGTAATTATTTACTTTTAAATAAATAACGGCTTGTTGAGGAAGCCAAAGATCAAATATTACTCGTGGCAGCGGAAAGGTCATTGTCACCGCGTACGTTAAAAAGAATCATACTTTTTGTCATTTATTAAAACGCTTCATAGAGAAAAAATTCATTTCGAATAAAATTAGAATTCAAAGGGGTTTATACACTGTATAAAAGAAAGTTGTGTACAAAACAAAATATGCCTCAAGGAAAGAAGATTGAGAGGAATTCCCTTATAAAGTTGGTATCCTTAGATTAAGGATAAATTAATTACATGATTATGTGTGACAAATATTAATAAACCAAATATAAGTGGATATTAAGTGTAAAACAATCAGAGGCCATTCAAAAATATTTATAGAACGACATATTCAAGGAGTACAAGTTTATCCCAAAGAATCAAAATTTGGTTAAGAAGTTCCTTTGCAAAAATTCGACAGCCTAACGGTGTCACTTCAAAATTCAGAAAAAGAGTTGATAAGAGAGAAAATGTTATCTCATAACTTGGAAATAAAATTTACATCAATAAGGATATAGAATAACATATCCCAACATAAAAATATGTAAATAAAAATACCCAACAAAAATAAGTCTTTTAAAAAGAGGAGGGTGAAAGGTTCCCTTACCGACTTGGGTATCTTACGAAACATACATCCCATGAAAGAAGGAAAATAAAACATTGATGTAAATACTCATAAATAGAAGTATATTACACAAATAGTAGAATAATGGGAAGTACATATACCACTCCAAGAAAATTGTGGCAAATGTACCATAAATCTCATAGGAATAAAAGTGAGATGAAAAATCCCTTACGAAAACTCATCAGCCTAACGACGCCACTTAAAACATCCAAAAATGGATAGATGCGATACAATAGTGTCTCTAATAATATTAACATAAAATTTAAAGCATGATTAATATTAAATAACATCCCCAAACATAACAAATAGGAGATTAAAAGAAGTTACAGAAAGGAGAGTACTTAAAAAGAGAGAGATTGGATCTCTTACGAAAATTCGGCAGCCTAACGGTGCCACTCAAAACTTTCAAAAATGGATTGATGAGAGAAAATAGGGTCTCTCATCATATGAACATAAAAATTACAGTAATATTAATATAAAAGAACATCCCAATCAAAATAAATATGAGCATAATATGAATGACATAAAAGAGTGTACTTAAAAAGAAAGAGAGGGGTAGGATCCCTTATCTCAAGTCTGACTTGTCTTGTTCATTTCTTTATATTCATGAATAATAAACATTGGTCAATTTATAATTTCTTAAGGACATATTTTAAATATTATTATTCAGTTCATATCACATATTATAAAGTTATAATAATTGTTTAATAATGTGAGTTCATATTAGATGTTTTTGTCGATGTTTGGTACATGAGTAAAAAATGAACTTGTTTGAAAATGATTTTCCATGTAGTTATAAGTAAATAATCTATAGAATAGTATTAATGATTTATAAATAATATATATCCAGTACATATTCATTTTATACTACTACATAACATTTGGAGATAAAAATAAATGAAATTCACCGTTCATGGAGACGGTAGGCCATACGTACACATGAACACAACTTTCATTTCTTTGTCATATTAATGGAATTAAAAATAATTTAGAGATATATATATTATAATTCCAGTAAAATATATATGTTATATAGGTCACATATTTTCATTAATTTCATTCATTATACATTCCATGTATTGCATGAACGAGTCACATCACTTGAGGGGGCAGTAGTCCACACTTCCTCATATGAAATTATTGTATTTTCACAACATGAAAAGCATAAAGGCATGTTTTAAATATAAAATTAAGAAGCATATAGAAAACAAAAATACCATATATATCATATATAAAATATAGTTACATCATAATGGCGACCATTAATGTTGTTATGAGATGATTGAACAATCATCATTTTGTGAGGCAGCAATTCGCCATCCACAAAAACATTATGTTCATTAACCATTGGATGAAGGTTGTGTATGTTTAGCTCAAATAAATCTCATAACCACATAATAGTATATTGATGATACTGGTGTTGTTACAAAATAAAGGAATAAAAAGTGTTTAGAGGGTTGGAGAAGCAAAATAAAACAAAAGAACACAAGGGAATACATTACCTTTAAATCGGGTAACTCTTTTTGATTTGAGCTCAAAGGCTTCCTTGGAAAAGATTATTCCCAAAGGTTAGTCTTCAATGATTAATATAGGGATGTGGAGAGATGAAATGGTCAGGGGTTGGCCGAGCCAAAGGCTTTAGAGGTGTGGGTAAGGTGGTAGAGGTGGGGGCCTTTTATAAGAGGAGAGGAAGGGAACTCTTGGAATGTTATAAAAGGTTACTTTATTTACAAATGAGTTTCGGATTTTAAAGGTCCCAAATTGATTTATTTAGAGGATAAGGTGATAAGAGTTATAAATAGCCCCATCCAATATGTTTTTGACATGTGTAGGTATTAGATTTTACATTATTGTTTCATTTTATTTAAACCGTTAAATAATGATGTAATCGCGACATCATCATGATGTCATAAATAATTTAATTTATTTACGGTCTAAAAATTATAAACAAAACATAATGAGGTAAGAAATCTTTTTATATTTATAATAAATATTTATAGTCAAAAATATGACTTTTATAACCCCACTTAAAAATTTTTTTAGTAAAAAAACTCATGTTTGTGACATTTTTATTTTATCTTGAAAAAAAAAATTTATTAATGTCATTTTCCTACCAAAGTGGTTCCATGAGGTTCCCAAGTTGACCCACGGATTGTCTCGGTCTGCCATGACTCATAAAATAAGGGTAGGACATGTGTAAATGTCATTTCATATTATTAAAACATTATTTTTACCTTAAATTACACTAATTACCTTTAATCGCGATTATTAAAACTTACAAGTTACTATTCAAAAAAAATATTTTACTCTCATTGAAAAAAATTTTACTTCCTAATGAAAAACATGTATGTTGGATTTTTTTAAAATCAAATCAGAGAAGTGGTAAAGTTTCATTTAAATGAAAAATCAGTTTCTTTAACTACCACTTAGTGGCTTCACTATTCATCAAAAATTAAAGTTTTTCTGAAAAATACCAAAAATTCACCCTAATCTATGTATGATATTCCAAATTCAAAAATTATGTCTATTTTAAAAAATTCAAAACATATAAGTTTCATTAATTAATTTAATAATTAGTTCCCGCTGTCAAAACAAATAGCGTGTTTTTGAGAAACAATTACTATTAAAAGATTAACACTTGTTTAAGTCCAATTTCAAATTGAAATTAATTCCAATGACCACCATTGGGTTAAATGGTAAAAATATATTCTAAATACACTTTAATATCAATTTAATACATAATATATCCATATAAATAAATCATATTAAAAGGATGTTTTGAATTAAAATGCAACATTTTCACTAAAAATGATCTTTATTGGAAAAATAATAAAAATTTACACAAACTAAATTTGGATGTACAGATTCTAAAGAAGGATTTTATTTTGTCAAATACAACATATAAAATTATCAAAAGTATATTTAACAAGTTTTCTCCATCAAAAGGCGGTTAATCGACCATTTAAATAATATTAGAAGATTTATGCTTAAAATTGGATTCATTTACGTTTTACGCCTCTAACATTTATCAGATAAAAGTAAAAATATTTGACAAACATATATAATCATTTTGTAGTTAGTTTCATTCTTTCCCGCCATTACAATGGCTAGGCGTTAACCACCATTTAAAATAATATTATTTTATTATTAAAGTGCAACATAAGATTTCAAAGGAACTCATTGTCGCGTATTGGGTACGCCATCGATCATAGCGTTCCATTTAAAGTAATATTAATATTTTATTCACAAATATGGATAAATATAAAAATGTCATATTCTTTATTTACCTGGGGTATTACATCCTTCCCCCCTTTTGGGAATTGTGTCCTCACAATTTTAAAATTGGGCACGGAAACTTCATTGAAAGGCCCACATCGGAAATGGAGAAAATTAAACTATCACTTTAATAGAAAGAAAGGTATGTACAAAGGTCACCCAAGTTAACCCATGCTAGGATTAAATGTATGAAAACATGGATATGGAAGAAAAAACAAAGGGTCATGTTCTGAGGGAGTGTGATAGAAAACATGTTTAGGAGAAAGTTAACCACCAGAAAATCACAAACTTGTGATGGGTTAAATGGTATTGGATTCCCCAGTAGGAGAAGTAAATGGACAAACATTTTTTTAGTTAATTTTCATTGAGGAATTTATTTTTGAGATTAACTAAAACCTAAGGAAACATACTTACTTGTCATGTTGACTTTCAACGTTTACTATATTTCTTACACGAACTCATATTTTCTCCAAAAGATGAGTATTTAGGATAAATTGTTTACATTAAGAGAGCTATAAGAAACTTCTAGAGAATCACCTAATCCAAAAAAGAGAACTATATACATCCCATGTCTTTATACCTTAACCAAAACTAAAACCAACAAGGTTAGTATGAGATCAGATAATACCCAAAAAGGGTAATCCTTTATAAAAAGGAAATCTATTCTTAATCTCCAAATTTTTTCCAAAAAGACCCAAAGTTCAACAAAGACCAAAATTAAACAAAACTATGATTGAAACCCAAATATTTTAAGGATTTAATCACATAGTCTTCTAAGTTAAATCGTAACATTTATCTCCAAACAACATCAGTTGCTCTTAAAGTCTCGTATTGAAACGTAATTAACCTAATCACATATCCTCCACGATAGGGTAATCATTTCCATTGATAACCCAAAATCAACTTACTCTTAATTCATAAGATCATCTAAATAAAAAGAATCATTCAAACTAACTAGGGACTTCACATAGTCCAGTGGTAGGTGAAAAATACCAGTTTCACTTTGGTTGTGGGTTCGATTCCTGCAGCTTTGTCTGACGCAACGGGTTGTCACACTGTCTACGTGTTGTCCTTTTTCCAAAACTATATAATTCATAAAACATTACCCAACAACGAGATAAAATCTGAAAAAATAACCATAAAATAATTTGACCTCAATTTTATCTCATGACTTTCACTTTCCATCATAACATATAGTAACCCATAATTACCTCAAAAGTAAGGATCATATGAAACCTAATGGTTACCTTTATAATTATTACCTGAACTTCCACATCGATTTGGTCATCTCATACATGATGCATTAGATAACTCAACAAGGTTCAAGTGGTTGATCATGACTCCTAATAGTTGGTTTAGAATAACCACAAGATTTCTCATTGAATCGCCCATTTCATCTAGTCTCTTAATCAGAGAACCACCACAGCTTCCTTCAAATCCATTGTCATTTTGGAGCCTGCTAGATCCATCCATTTACTAAACCCAAAAAGTTTAGTGTGAGTTTATCAACAAAATCATCATGTACTAATGAGGAATATAAATACTAAGATATACTTACTCATTCAATTTATCTAAAACTATGACTCTTTCTAAAATCCTAACCATTATGGTAAAGTCACTTATGCTTAGAGAATACCCTAACCTCTAAATTTATCTAAACTGACCTCTGATACCAACTATAAGGCCCTGGACTTAAACATTACTTAATCATGAATTAAATAAATAATTCAAACAGATGATCTTTTATGGTTTAGAGTTTTAGTGAATTAGGTCATAAATATTACATCTCAAAGGATTACATATTAGAAACTTCTACTAAGTCTCCATAAAATAAAAAAAACTTAAAAAGAAACATGTCTAGTTCCATGTTTTAGATAGAATGTATTTCCTTGATCCCAACCTTGAACCTATTCATCATTAAGACCTATGTAAAACATTTCAAAAAACTTGGGATGAGCATAAAAATATCAGTAAAGGATACACAAAGAAGGAAAACTGTTAGTTTTTTAAAACAACTAGTAAACCTTGAGTACTTTACCAAAGTAATACATTTCACCGTTATGAAGTAGTATAAACTCTTCACTGAATAAAATACCATTACTTATCCTTTTGTAACCAAAAGATTACCATAAAACCCATATAAATAACACATAACATATAATGGTAACTTGGGACATAAACATACTTAAATGGAATTACCATACGGTCGACTTCCACACATACTTAAAGGAATAGCCATACAACCGACTTCCATACATACTTAATGGAATAGATATACGGCCGACTTCTATATCCAATGCATTGGCGGTTATAACATAACCATGAATCCTTGTGTTCACAGGACCACCTGTCATATGGTTTATCACGTAACCACCCGTCAAATGTCCAAGTACAATTATAAAATCATAACACATAAAACAACTATAAAGGAAAGAAAAAATTTCCACATTTCAAGCACAATATATCACATAAATATATTGACATAATAAATCCATTATCAAATCCATTTTCAATACCAAAATAAATAATAGAGTATATGGTATTTATTTACTTTTTAAAAAATAATGGCTTGTTTAGGAAGCCAAAGATCAAATATTACTCGCGGTGGTAGAAAGGTCATTGTCACTACGTACGTTAAAAAGAAGCATACATTTTGTCATTTAGTAAAACGATTCGTAGAGAAAAATTACTTTCTAATAAAAGTAGAACTCAAAGGGGTTTATACACCGTATAAAATAAAGTTGTGTATAAAACCAAATATACCTCAATGAAAGGAGTTTGAGACGAAGTCCCTTATAAAGTCATTATCCTTATATTAAGGATAAATCAATTACATGATTATGTGTGAAAAATATGAACCCACCAAATATAAGTGGATATTAAGTGTAAAACAATCAGAGGTCATTCAAACATATTCATAGAATGACATATTCAAGGAGTACAAGTTTATAACAAAGAATCAAAATTGGGTTAAGAAGTTCCCTTGCAAAAATTCGACAGCCTAACATCATCACTTCAAAATTCAGAAAAAGGGCTCATGAGAGAGAAAATGGTATCTTATCAATTGGACATAAAATTTACATCAATAAGGATATATAAGAACATATACCAACATAACAATATGTAAATTAAAAGACCCAACAATAAGAAGTCTTTTAAAAAGAGGAGGGTGAAAGGTTCCCTTACCGACTTGGGTATCTTACGAAACATACACCTCATGAAAGAAGGACAATACAACATTGATGTAAATACTCATAAACAAAATTATATTACACAAAAAGTAGAATAATGGGTAGTACATATACCACTGAAAGAAAATTGTGTCAAATGTAGCATAAATCTCATGGGAATAAAAGTGAGATGAAAATCCCTTACGAAAACTCGTCAGCCTAACGACACCACTTAAAACTTCCAAAAATGGATTGATGAGATCAAATAGGATATCTCAACATATTTACATAAAATTTAAAGCAAAATAAATATAAAAGAACTCCCCTAACATAACAAATAGGAGCTTAAAAGAAGTGACATAAAGGAGAGTACTTAAAAAGAGAGAGATTTGATCTCTTACGAAAATTCATGAGCCTAACGGCGCCACTCAAAACTTCCAAAAATGGATTGATGAGAGAAAATAGGGTCTCTCATCATATGAACATAAATATTAGAGTAATTTTAATGTAAAATAACATCCCCTTCATAAGAAATATGTGCTTAAATTAAATGACAAAAAAGAGTGTACTTAAAAAGAAAGAGAGGGGTAGGATCCCTTACCTCAAGTCTGACTTGTCTTGTTCGTTTCTTTATATTTGTGAATAATAAAATTTGGTCAATTTATAATTTCTTAAGGAAATATTTTAAAGATTATTATTCAGTTCATAT
Source organism: Viscum album (assembly GCA_963277665.1). Classification (NCBI taxonomy): domain Eukaryota; kingdom Viridiplantae; phylum Streptophyta; class Magnoliopsida; order Santalales; family Viscaceae; genus Viscum; species Viscum album. The sequence continues at coordinate 1,720,046,021 of OY728132.1, forward strand.
CACATATTATAATGTTATAATAATTGGTTAATAATGTGAGTTCATATCAGACATTTTTGTCGATGTTTGCTACATGAGTCAAAAATGAACTTGTTTGAAAATGATTGTCCTTGAAGTTATAAGTAAATCATCTCCAGTATAGTATTAATGATTTAAATATCATATATATCCATTATATATTCATTTTATACTACTCCATAACATTTGGAGACAAAAAGAAATGAAATACACCGTTCATGGAGACGGTAGGTCGTACGTACGCATGAACGCTACTTTCATTTCTTTGTCATATTAATGGAATTAAAAATAATTGAGATAGATATATATAATAATTAAATTATAATATATATGTTATATAGGTCACATATGTTTATTAATTTCATTCCTTATACATTCCATGTATTTCATGAAAGAGTCACATCACTTGAGGGGGCGGTAGTCCACACTTCCTCTTATGAAATTATCGCATTTGCACAACATGTAAAGCGTAAGGAATGTTTTTAATATAAAATTCAGAAGAATACAGAAAACATAAATACCATATATATATGATATATAAAATATAGTGACATCATAATGTCCACCATGAAAGGTGTTAAGAGAAGATTGAACAATCATCGTTTCGTTAGACAGCAATTCGTCATGCACATAAACAGTATGTTATTTAACCATTAGACGAAGGTGTGTGTAAGTGTAGCGTGAATAATTCTCATAAAAACATCCTTTTATATTGAAGATACTGTTGTGGTTTCAAAATAAAGTAATAAAAAGAGCTTATAGGGTTGGAGAAGCAAAATAAAACAAAAGGACAAAAGGGAAGACATTACCTTTAAATCGGGTAACTCTTTTTGATTTGAGCTCAAAGGCTTCCTTGGAAAGGATTCTGCCCAAAGGTGAGGCATCAATGATGAAGAGAGAGATGTGGGGAGATGAAATGGGCAGGGTTTGGCCGATCCAAAGGCTTTAGATGTGTGGGTAAGGTGGTAGAGGTGGGTGCCTTTTATAAGAGGAGAGGAGGGGCACTCTTGGAATGTTATAAAAGGTTACTTTATTTTCAAATGAGTTTAGGATTTTAAAGGTCCCAAATTGATGTATTTCGAGGATACGCTGATAATACATTGAAATCCACCCATAAAATACGTTTTTGACATGTGTAGGTCTTAGATTTTACATTATCTTTTAATTTTATTTAAATCGTTAAATAATGAGGTAATCGCTGCATCATCATGATGTCATAAATAATTTAATTTATTTAATGTTTAAAAATTATAAAAAAACTACCATGATGTAGGAAATATTTTTATATTTCTAATAAATATTTATAGTAAAAAATATGACTTGTATAACCCCATTTAAAAATTGTTTTAGTAGAACAACTCATGTTTGTGACATTTTTATTTTAACTTTAAATAAAAAGTTTTTAATGTCATTTTCCTACCAAAGTGGCTCAATGGGGTCCCCAAGTTGACCCATGGATTGACTTAGTTGGCCATGACTCATCCAATAAGGGTAGGACATGTTTTAAGATCATTTAATATTATTAAAACATTATTTTTACCTTAAATTACACTAATTACCTTTAATCGCGATTAATAAAACTTAAAAGTTACTATTCAAAAAAAATTATTATAATCTCATTGAACCAAATTTTACTTCCTAATGACAACCATGTATGTTTGATTTTTGAAAATAAAATCACAGAAGTGGTAAAGTTTCATTTAAATGAAAAATCAGTTTCTTTAACTACCACTTAGTGGTTTTACTATTCATAAAAAATTGAAGTTTTTTAGAAAAATACCAAAAATTCACCCTAAGATATATTTGATATTCCAAATTCAAAAATTATGTCACTTTAAAAAATTCAAAACATATAAGTTGCATTAATTAATTTAATAATTAATTCCCGCTGTCAAAACAAATAGCGTTTTTTAAGAAATAATATCTATTAAAAGATTAACACTAGTTTAAGTCCAATTTCAAAGTGAAATTAATTCCAATGATCACCATTGGGTTAAATTGTAAAAATATATTCTAAATAAATTTTAATCTCAATTAAAAATATAATCTATCCATATAAATAAATCATATTAAAAGGAGGTTTTGAATTAAAATGCAACATTTTCACTAAAAATGATCTTTATTGGAAAAATAACAAAACTTTGCACAAAGTAAATTTTGATGTCCAGATTCAAAAGAAGGATTTTATTTTGTCAAATAAAACATATAAAATTGTCAAAAGTATATTTAAAAAGGTTTCTCCATCAAAAGGTGGTTATTCTACCTTTTAAAGAATATTAGAAGATTTATGCTTAAAATTGGATTCATTTGCATTTTACGCCTCTAACATTTATTGGATAAAAGTAAAAATATTTTACAAACATATATAATAATTTTGTAGTTAGTTCTGTTCTTTCCCACCATCACAATGGATAGGTGTTAACTACCATTTAAAATAATATTATTTTATTATTAGAGTGCAACATATGATTTCAAAGGAACTCGTTGTCGCGTATTGGGTATGCCATCGAGCATAGCATTCCCTTTAAAGTAATATTAATATTTTATTCAAAAATATTTATAAATATAAAAATGTCATATTATTTATTTACCTAGGGTGTTACACACAGCATGGAGGATCAATGTTAGACCACTTCATGAGTCAATAACCACCAACATTCAATGGGAGTACAAATCCATTAGTAGCTCATCAATGGATAAATTCCTTAGAAAAAATAATTCCAGCTTTGGGGAGTAGTAAAAGGGAAAAAGTTATCATGGTAGTTTATCGCCTCACTGGAGATGCTGATCAATGTTGGTCATTCATACAAAACACAAAGGACGATGATGAAGTATCAAATATGTAATGGAGAGAGTTCAAAGAGCATTTCTTAGAAAAATACTTTCCTCGTGACCATCGAGCAGATATGGAAAGGCAATTTCTGAGTCTGAGACAAAAGGAGGATGAGAATGTCGCAAAGTATGAGGCTAACTTTACATGGTTAGCAAGGAATTCTGGAGATTATATACGTAACCCAAGAAGTAAGATTGAGCATTTATTTGATGGGTTAAAACTATTTCTTCGTCGAGCATTGGGGTCACAATCCTTGTCAACATACGAAGATATTGTCTCATGTGATATGAAGACAAAAGTTGAATACCCATCCTGCAGTAAATGTGGGAAGAAACACCCTGGTACATGCTTGAAGGGAATGGGAGTCCGTTACAAGTGTATTGAAAAAGGCCACCATGATCATTATTGTAAGGTTAAGAAAGAATCTACCGAGGATCAATGCTAGAACAGCAGGGAGATGGGACATTATGCAAATAAATGTCCTAAGCGTCAGGGGAACTTACCTCAGAAAAGGTCAAGGGATCAAGGCCATGCTTATGCTATCACTATTACTGAGGTAGATGCTCCGAAAGATGTAGTGGAAAGTAATTTAATAGTTTCCTGAAGTTTAGAAATGGCATTATTTGATTCTGGATCTTCGCATTGTTTCATATCTTCCCAGTTTACTATGAAAATTATATATTTCCAATTTGATTTAACAAGGGAGTTGTCAGTTAAAAATACTAAGGGAAGTATCATTGTTACAAAGTTCTTTGAATTAGTTCCCATTAGAGAACATAATTTTTTTTAGCTTCGGATATCATCGCCATACCCATGATTGAGTTTGATATAATTCTTGGTACGGATTGGATTTTAGACCATGATGCAAAGATTTATTGTATGAAGAAGGAGGTTACGATTTTTGATGATGATGATAAGAAACAACTTATCTTTAGAGCAGAATCATCACCACCTAATTATTATCTTTATCCACCCCCAGTAGCTCAACTAAATTAAATTATTTGGGAGGAAGAGAATGAAATGACTGCGGGTGAGGAAAGGAATGTAAAATAGAGGATTTACCTATTGTGAATGAATATGTAGATGTGTCTTTAGAATATTTACCTATACATCCTCCTGAACACGAAATTGAGTTTTCCATTGATTTAATTCCTGGATCAAGGCCTATATCGAAGAACCCTTATTGAATGGAAACTGTGGAACTAGTTGAACTGCAGAAACAACTAAAGGAATTGAGTAATGAGGGATTTATTCGCCCTAGTGTTTCTCCATGGGGAGCCCCTGTCCTTTTTGTTAAGAAGAAAGATGTATCTATGAGGTTACGTATAGACTACAGAGAGATCAATGCTATAACAATAAAGAAAAAGTTTCCCCTACCTCGCATTGATGATTTATTTTACCAACTGCTTGGAGCTCAATACTTTTCAAGGATTGACCTGTGATCTGGATATCATCAGTTGCGTGTGAATAAGGAAGACTTTCCAAAGACAATATTTTGAACCAGGTATGGGCATTACGAGTTTACATTAATTCCTTTTGGATTGACTAATGAACCCTCTGTATTCATGGATCTAAAGAATAGAGTTTTCAAGGAATACCTCAACGATTTCATTGTGGTATTTATTGATGATATCTTGGTATACTCTAAAATCTACGAAGATCATGAAAATCACTTGTGAATTATCATTCAGAATCTTAGAAGAAATCAATTATATGGGATGTTTAGAAAGTGTGAATTCTGGCTTCAAAAGATTTCATTTCTGGGCCATATTGTCTCCAAAGATGGAATCTCTGTAGATCCTTTTGAGACCAAGGAAATCTAAGAATGGCCAGCACTGATGAGTATAATTTAGGTATGCATTTTTATTGACTTAGCAGGTTATTATCAGCATTTTGTCCAGAACTTTGCCCGATTGGCTAACCCATTAACGAAGATCTCACGTAAAGGGGTTAAATTTGATTTGAAAAAGGAGTGTGATGAATGTTTTGAAGAACTTAAGAGAATATTAGTCGATGATCCTATATTGACTCTACCATCGGGGAATGATGTGTTTTTTATTTATAGTAATGCTTCAAAGAAAGGACTTGGTAGTGTCCTTATGCAGAATTATAGGGTTTTTACCTATGCATAACGACAACTAAAAATTCATGAGAAAAACTATCCTACTATTGATATTGAGAGAGCTGATGTAATATTTTCTTTGAAGATATGGATACATTATCTCTATGGTTAAAATGTGAGATTTATACTGATCACAAGAGTTTGAAGTACATTTTCTCATAGAAGTAACTCAACATGAGGAAAAGGAAATGGCATGAACTACTCAAGGATTATGATTGCACGATACAATACCACCTTTGGAAGGAAAATAAGGTGGCAGATACTCTGAGTAGAAAAGATGATGGAGTTTTGAACATGATGGGAATTTTAAGGGATCCAATTTTCATAGATCTAGTGAATATGGATATGGGAATTACCATTGAAGGTGAAACATTGATACTTTTTCAAATGGTTTCCAAACCATCATTACTAGAATGGGTAAATTGTTCTCAGACCAATGATGAAGAGTTTAAAAAGAATATTAAAGCTGTGAATGATGGGAGATTGAATGAATTTGTGTATGAAGATGGAATTTTGAAATTTTGGAAGAGACTTTGTATTCCCAATATATGTGATCTAAAAAGATAGTTGTCAGCTGATGTTTATAGTTCCAATTTCTCTATAAACCCCGGAAGCAGCAAAATGTATAGAGATTTGAAGGAACATTTTTGGTTGGACAACATGAAGAGAGAGATTGCTGATTTTGTGTCAAGATGTATGGTTTGTCAACAAGTGAATGCTGGAAAGAAACAACCTGGAGGAGTCATACAACCTCTTCTCATACCGGAAAGGAAGCGGGATAATATCACGATGGACTTTTTCATGGGACTACCAAAGCCTCCTAGAAGGAACGATGAAATATGGGTTATTGTTAGTAGTCTTACCAAGTCATCACATTTTCTTGCTAAAAGAGAAGATATACCACTAGAACGTCTAGCAAGACTATATATTAATGAAGTTGTGAGACTTCATGGGGTACTCCTATTGATTGTTTCTGATCATGATCCCCGTTTTACTTCAAGATTCTAAAAGAGTCTTCAGAAGGCCTTGGATACTGTACTTCATTTGAGTACTGCCTACCACCCTCAAACAGATAGACAATTAGAACAGACTATTCAAACCATAGAAGACATATTGAGACCTTTATCACTTTACTTTCAGGGTATGTGGGATCAATATTTACCTCTGGTATAATTTTCCTATAACAATATCTTCCATTTAAGTGTTCAGATGGCACCATATGAAGCGTTATACAGAAAGAGATGTCGTACACCAAACTGTTGGGATGACGTTGGTGAAAGAAAAATCGTAGGCCCATAACTGGTGGAGGAAATGATGGAAAAGGGAAAGGTAATCCAAAACCACATCAAAGAAACTCATAGTAGTTAGAAGAGCTATGCCGATAACCGAAGGAAGGATTTGGAATTTCAGGTAGGAGATCACGTTTTCATGTAGGTATCATCATGGAAGGGAGTTATATGTATCGGTAAGAAAGGTAAATTGAGTCCCAGGTACATCAGACCTTTCGAAATTCTAGAACGAATTGGTGTTGTAGCTTACTGTTTGGAAATTCCGCCAAATCTCTCCAAAGTTAACGATGTGTTCCACGTATCACTGCTGAGAAAATACATGCCTGACCCAACACATGTACTCACCTATGTGGAATTAAAACTGGAACCTGATTTGTCTTATTGCGAAGATCCCATCAGGATTTTAGATACTAGAGAACAAGTGCTGAGAAACTGGATGACTCGCCTGGTAAAAGTTCTATGGAGAAACCATAAGATGGAAGAGGCAATGTGGGAACCCGAGGAACTTATGATGAAGAATCACCTGAATCTTTTTATGAGGTAGTATTCTATAAATTTTCAAGGATGAAATTATTTGAATGAGATAGTAATATAACACCCCAAACTTCCACGGTACGGTTCTCTTCGAATAATACAGTAGCGTGTGTTGTACAAAACTTCGAGTTCTAACACACACGACAACCATTCAAACTAGCCGTTATGAATAGTAATACTAAATTTTTTAAATTTTATAAATTTTATCTTCCAAAATGGACTTCATTTTTGGATTCGGAATATTGAAATTATCTTAGAATGAATTTTTGGTGTTTTTCTAAAAACATTCAATTTTTGATGAATAGTGAAAAACACTGAGTTAAAGATTGAAACCGAATTTTTATTTAAATATTTTTTTATTTTATTTAAATTTAATTAAGGTCAAAATGGATACATAATACCAATATAATTTCAATGTAATTTATTGGATTTATTTTATAATTATTTTATATATATATAAATTTTACGGAACTTTTCACCGTCATTTACCCACCTCCTCAGAGAATTTGGAAATTCACATAAAACATAATTTTACTGCTTATGTGAGTGGAATTTCGAAAATCCGAGAGAAAGGTTAATATCAAGGAGTAAAATGTGGTTCAATGAGACGAAAATAATTTTTGGTGAATAGTAACTTTTTTACTTTTATTTACCACGGTTAAATGTAAATAGGGTCATTAAGGGTGAAAATGATATTAATATTACCCTAAAACATGTCATAATTCTATTGGACAAGTGTATTTCGACCAAACACAAACTTAGGAATAAAATATTATCATTTAGGTCTACTTGATTTAGATTAGGACACTTATTATTATTTAATTCAAAGTAGAGTCAAAAGAGTTAAAATCAATGTTTAATAACTAAAAAATTTTTAATATAGGGTTATACATAAGATAAATTCGATTCTAAATATTCATTAGAAAGATAAAAATACTTCCTAAATAATTATATTTTATATATAATTTTTAGACATTAAATAATTTAATTTATTTATGAAACAATGGTGATGCAGTAATTACATAATTAATGAAATATTAAAATAATTGATATTATAAATATCAAAATAAATGTAATTTAAGACTTTTAATGAATTACACCAATTTTATAGGTTAATATGACATATTATTTTTGGTTATATAAATTTTTTTTAAGTAATATTGCTGTTATGAAATTATCAAAAAAAAATACCAAATAGTGTCAAAATTGACATAAAAGAGTTTTTAAAACAAATATTATATTATTAATTGATATTCTATTCATAAAAATCAGAGGATCAGAAAAATGACTTATATAATTATAGGTGTATCATTAATGGACCACTTGGGGGTATCTTTTATTTATATAGTAAGTTTATTAACTATATAATATTAAAATACAAAGTGACATGGTAAATGTCAAACTAATTAACTAAGAGATAAAACTAAATGATAAGTTTAATATAATGACCCAAACCTGTCTAAAATATATTGGTTGAAATTATTTACACCCATACCCACCTCATACTTTGAATAATCTACTTTTTATCCATTAGAAACCAAATATGAATTTATTATAAAATAATACTTTACGTTTTTCCTAAAGATCCCCTCCCCCCTTATAAAAGGACACCAATTCTAACCAATTCATCATCCCTTAAAAGACTTTTGGTTCGGGCAAAGTCATCCCAAATACCATTACAACTATCCTATATTAATCTTAGAGGCCTTCCTTTAGTCATAAAGCCAACCTAAGTAACCCTTTTGATCAAATCAAACTGAAGAACCCGAAAAAGAGGTAATGTTTTGACCACCCTCTTTCAAGTTCCTTTCTTCATACACTTCTTCTTTCTTTGTTATTTCCATTCTAAAATAATAACACCAGTATCTTATATATACTATGATGTTATTTTAAATATGGTATAACCATATTTAGTATTCTATCCATCCTTTGAATGACATGTCACCATACATGCGTACATACGGCCTACCGTCTCCACGTCGTGGTGTAATTGTTATTAAATAAATTATTATTTATATGGGTATAATAATGATGTTTAATTAATGTAAATAATAAATATAACATGATATATCATCCAATTATATATTATTTTAATATCAAATGAATGATATTGTCTCTCGTGCGTACGTACAGATTACCATCTCCATGAACGCGATGAGATTCATTCCCCATCATATCCATTAAAGAATAAATTTTATTTGATGATTAAAAATAATTTTTAGAGACATGATATAATTATAGATATGAATAATATATATCCCATTCATATAAAATATGGCTCACATATCAATGAATATAAAGAAAAACGAATTCGTTAACACCCGAAACGATTATAATACAAACATATTATTAACAAATCAATGTTAGAAGATCATATATGATATCATATTAATGTATATTATTCTTGTATAATTTAAAAACAATTATTTCACCATTATACAGGAGGTTAACCTACCCTCAACCAAAAAAAAGTACAAGGTAAGGGTTTACTTCAAAAACTCTTCATTATCCGAGGTAATTTATACGTAATTATCTACTGGGACCTCTTTATCATCCACATCCATGTTTCTTAAAAATGATTTTGAAATCATTCTTACAATTTTATAGACTATGGTATAAAGTCATTTATACCCTTGTTAAATTTTTATAAAATTTTTATAAAGGAATCTTTCTGTCGTTTTCCAAACAAGGTCATTTTTAACTTTTTTGACAAAATTAAGGTAAGAATGTCTTTTTTAACTTATACGGTGAGTTTGGATATTTTCCGCCATTATAAAGTCTTAGAAGCTTCCCTTATAAGATTATAAGAATATTTTCAAAGTAAATTTTTTATTTTATAATTATGTGAATTTTAAATGTTTTCAAAAAAGAGATATATCTCTCAAATCGTTTTTATTTCATCTATGTCAACATCCTTTGATCGATTTTAAGCTTATTTGAAGTTGATTTGTTATGATACAAAACCTCCATATTGTATTGATGGTTTTGTGATATGTTTGACTTTGGATGTTTTATTTTTATACCATTCATGGTTTATGGAGAAATTATTGACATTTCGTATGCTAGTTTTAATACAAATGTTTATGTTATGTTTAATCCTGTTCATATGAGGAATGCATTGGAGTTAATAAGTGTTGGGTGGAGCCCACTATAGCTCCTCGATGCATCGGTAGGTATCATGAGACAAACTAGTGTCTTGGCACAAGGCCTTGACAAAATTATATTTGTAGTCATGGAACAAGGCCTTGACTATGTGGTTATAATAGTCTGGTATTATGCATTCTATCATTATAAAAGTGGTTATTGAAATTTCATGTTATTATTCGACAATAGAATATCCATGTGAATAATTAAATGGAATTATTTTATTTTATCTTTTCCATTTTATGCTGATGTTTATGTTTAAAAGGCTTTTGTTTTAGTTATAATTTGCCTTAAATGTTTATACTTATTTATAAAAGTTTACTATATTTTGTTATCCTTACTGGGCATTTGAGCTCACCCCTTTCTATGTTTTATTTTTCCCAATATGTGAAGAAGTATTTTCTGATTGACCTGCAGGGATAATATAAGGGGATATGAGTTTAGAGACAAGATGTTGTGTAGTTTTCACTTCATGATGTAATGTACACTTTATGAATGTATCTAGTGTTTCCAAGGATACTAAACAAATCGGTCTTTCGAGATTTGATCTTTTTTGAAGATGCCAATGTTATGTAATAATGCAGAAACTCTGGTTAGCTGGGGTCAGGGCGTTACAGTTGGTATCAAAGGAAGTTTAATACAAAACATGGAAGCTATATTTAGATAAACTCCGATTAGAGCACATAGACCTAAGATGGAATTTGAGGATTAGTATAAAAGAACTTCCTAGAATATTGGTATTGTAGAGATTTTGTGAGTATTCCGAACAATACATCCCTGTTTGGATACGAGCAGGTAGAGGCGGCTCTGGCATAGATGTACTTAGGGGTTAAACCTGAAAACACCACTTTGAGCTAAACTCAAACGGGAACTAGTGCACGACAACGGGCCTTGCTGCACTCTTGGTTACGACAGTCCCGAGGGATATGCTTAGGATAATACTCATTTTCTATACAAACCATTATTAAGGGTTTATGAGTATATACTTCTTCAAAGAAATTTTTTTTATGATTATGGATTATATGCATAAACTGTACAATTTATGTTAAGTATTTTACAAGTTTGGATTTATGTATTTCGATTCATAAACTAATCTAGTGTATTCCATTGTTAGAAATGGATCCTAGTGAAAGAAATGGGAACCGTATCAATAAACGCACTCCATTTAGGGATTTCCCCCATGCTCAAGATAATTATAGTGCAGCTGGTGATGCAACTAGTGCTGATCAGCTAATGACCATACTGGGACAACTCACTCTGGTTATGAATAATAACTTTACACGTATATAGCACCTTGATCCGCAGGATGGAGGATAAATGTTAGACCTCTTCATGAGGAAACAACCACCAACATTCAATGGGAGTACAAATCCCCTAGTAGCTGATCAATGGATAAATTGCTTAGAGAAAATATTTCAGGCTTTGGGGAGTAGTGAAAGTGAAAAAGTTATCATGGCAGTATATCACCTCACTGGAGATGCTGAGCAATGGCGATCATTGAAAAAAAATACAAAGGAAGATGATGAAGTATCAAATATGGAATATAGATGGTTCAAATAGCATTTCATAGAAAAATACTTTCCTCATGAACATCGAGCAGATATGGAAAATAAAATTTTTGAGTCTGAGATAAAAGGTGGATGAGAATGTCGCAAAGTATGAGGCTAACTTTAAAAGGATAGAAAGGTATTATAGAGATTATATACATAACCAATGAAGTAATATTTATCATTTCTTTGATGGGTTAAAAACATTTCTTAATCGAGCATTAGTGTAACAATCCTTCTCGATATACGAAGATATTGTCTCATGTGCTATCAATACAAAAAACAGCATTCTCTAAGTCTTACGACTTTAAAGAAAAGAAAGAGAAGATGAGATTTGTTGATCAGTCTGGGAATGGAAATGAGGGGAAGAAGGGAAAAGTTGGATATCCATCCTGCAGTAAATGTTGGAAGAAACAACGTGGTACATGTTTGATGGGAATGAGAGTATGTTATAAGTGTGGTGAAAAAGGCCACCATTCTCGTGATTGCAAGGGGAATAAATAATCTACTGAGGTTCAATGCTATAACTGCAGGGAGATGGGAAACTATGCAAATGAATGTCCTAAGCGTCATGGGAACATAACTCCGAAAAGTCAATGGGATCAAGGACATGCTTATTCTATCACTGCTGTTGAGGTAGAAGCTCCGAAAGATGCAGTGGCAGGAAATTTAATGGTTTTCTCAAGTTTAGCAAATGGATTATTTGATTCTGGATCATCACATTGTTTCATATATTCCCATTTTTCTAAGAAAATTAGATATTTCAAATTTTATTTAACAAGGGAGTTGTTCATTAAAACTCCTAAGGGAAGTATCATTGCTACGAAGTTCTGTGAATCAGTTCCCATTAGAGCACATAAATGTTCTTTATCTGCGGATCTCATCATCATCCCCATGATTGAGTTTGATATAATCCTCATTATGGATTAGATTTCAGACGATGATGTGAATATTTATAGTAATAAGAGTGAGGTTACGGTTTTTGATGATGATGATAAGGAACACCTTATCTTTAGAGAAGAATCATCACCACCTAATTCTTATCTAGATCCACCCCATTAGCTCAACTAAATTAAATTATTAGGGAGGAAGAGAATGAAATGACTGCGGGTGAGGAAAGTAATGTTCAAATATAGGATGTACCTATTGTGAACGAATATGTAGATGTGTTTCTGGAGGATTTACCTGGACATCCTCCAGAATGAGAAGTTGATTTTTCCATTGATTTAATTCCTGGATCAAGGCCTATATCGAAGACCCATTATAGAATGGCCACTGTGGAATTAGTTGAAATGAAAAAAACTAGAGGAATTGGGTAATAAGGGATTTATTCTCCCTAGTGTTTCTCCATGGGTAACCACTATCCTTTTTTTAATAAGAATGATGGATCTATGAGGTTATGTATCGACTACAAGGAGATCAATGCTGCAATAATAAAGAACAAGTATCCCCTACCTCGCATTGATGATTTATTTGACCAACTGCATGGAGATCAAAACTTTTCAAAGATTGACCTTTGATCGGGATATCATCAGTTTCATGTGAAGAATGATGAAATTACGCTTACATTATTTCGAACCAGGTACGGGCATTACGAGTTCTGAGTAATGCCTTTTGGATTGACTAATTCACCCTCTGTATTCATGGATCTAATGAACATGGTTTTCAAGGAATACCTTGATGATTTTATAGTGGTATTTATTGATAATATCTTGATATAATCTAAAATCTATGTTGATCATGAAAATCACTTGTGCATTATCCTGAAGACTCTTAGAAGACATGAATTATATGGGAAGTTTAGCAAGTTTAAATTTTAGCTTCAGGAGATTTCTTTTCTTGGCCATATTGTCTACAATGATGGAAGCTCTGTTGATCCTTCTAAGACCAAGACAATCCCAGAATGGCCAGAACTGATGAGTATAAATTATGTACACAGTTTTATTGGCTTATAAGTTTATTATCGGTGCTTTGTCTAGAACATTTCCCGATTGGCTAACACATTAATGAAGCTCACACGTAAAGTGGTTAAATTTTTTTGGACAAAAGAGTGTGAAGAATGTTTTGAAGAACTTAAGAGAATATTAGTCAGTGCACCTATATTGACTCTACCACCGGGGAATGATGGGTTTGTTATTTATAGTGATGCTTCAAAGAAAGGACTTGTTGTGTCCTTATACAGAATGATAGGATTATTGCCTATGCATCACGATAACATAAAATTCATGAGAAAAACTATCCTACTCATGATCTTGAGTTAGCTCCTTTAATTGTTTATATGAAGATATGGATACATAATATCTATGGTAAAAAATGTGATATTTATACTGATCACAAGAGTTTGAAGTACATTTTCTCCCAGAAAGAACTCAACATGAGGAAAAGGTGATGGCTTTAACTACTCAAGGATTATGATTGCACGATACACTACCACCCGTGGAAAGCAAATAAGGTGGAAGATTCTTTGAACAGAAAAGATCATGGAGTTTTGATCATGATGAGAATTGTAAGTGATCCTATTTTCATGGATCTAGTAAAGGTGGATATGAGAATTACCATGGAAGGTGAATCATCGATACTTTTTCAAATGGTATCCCAACCATCTTTACTAGAAAGGATAAAGAGTTCCCAGACGGATGATATAGAGTTTAAAAAGAAGATTAAAGATGTGAATGATGGGAGATTGAATGATATTGTATATGAAGATGGAATTTTGAAATTTGGGAAGAGACTTTGTGTTCCCAATATACCTGATCTAAAAAGAGAGTTTTTGGAAGATTCTCATAGTTACAATTTCTCTATACACCCTCAGAGCAGCAAAATGTATAGAGATTTCAAGGAACATTTTTGGTGGGACACCATGAAGAGGGATATTTCTGATTTTTTGTCAAGTTGTATGGTTTGTCAATAAGTGAAAGGTGGAAGGAAACACCCTGGAGAAGTCATGAATCCTCTTCCCATACCAGAATGAATGTGGGATAATATCATGATGGAATCTGTCATGGGACTACCAAAGACTCTTAGAAGGAATGATGCAATATGAGTTATTGTTGATCGTCTTACCAAGTAATCACATTTTCTTACTATAAGTTAAGATCTAACACTGGAACGTCTACCAAGTCTATATATTAATGAATTTTTGAGACTTCATGGAGTACCCCTATTGATTTTTTCTGATCATGATCCCCATTTTACTTAAAAATTCTCGAAGAGTCTTCAGAAGGCCTTGGATATTGAACTTCATTTAAGCACTGCCTACCACCCTCAAATAGATGGACAATTAGAACAGACTATTCAAACATTAGTAGACATGTTGAGATCTTTCTCACTTGACTTTCAGGGTATGTGGGATCAATATTTACCTCTGGTATAATTTTCCTATAACAATATCTTCCGTTCAAGTATTCAGATGACACTATATGAAGAGTTATATGGAAAGAGATGTCACACACCAACTTGTCGGGATAAAGTTGGTGAAACAAAACTCGTAGGCCCAGAAATGGTGGAGGAAATGATGGAAAAGGTAAAGGAAATCAAAAACCACATCAATGCAACTCAAAGTAGAAAGAAGAGCTATGCCGCTAATCGAAGGAAGGATTTGTAATTTCATGTAGAAGATCATGTTTTCTTGAAGGTATCTTCATGGAAGGGAGTTATACATTTCTGTAAGAAAGGTAAATTGAGTCCCAGTTACATCGGACCTTTCGAAATTCTAGAACGAATTGGTGTTGTAGCTTACCGTTTGGAAATTCCACAAAATCTCTCCAAATTTCATGATGTGTTCAACGTATCACTATTGAGAAAATACATGCCTGACCCAATGCATGTACTCACCTATGAGGAATTAGAACTGGAAACTGATCTGTCTTATTGTGAAGAGCCCATCAGGATTCTTGATACCAGAGAACAAGTGTTGAGAAACTGGATAACTCATTGGTAAAAGTTCTATGGAGAAACCATAAGATAGAAGAGGCAACGTGGGAACCCGAGGAACTTATGATGAAGAATCACCCGAGTCTTTTCATGCGGTAGTATTAAATAAATTTTTAGGATGAAATTATTTGAAGGAGGGGAGAATGTAACACCCCAAGCTTCCATGGTACGCTTCTCTTTGAATAATACAATAGCGTGTGTTGTACGCAACTTCGAGTTCTAACACACACCACAACCAATCAAACTAGCCGTTATGAATAGTAATACCCACTTTTTGAAACTTTATAAATTTTATCTTTCAAAAGGACTTCATTTTTGGATTCGGAATATCGAAATTAGCTTATGGTGAATTTTGGGTATTTTTCTGAAAACATTCAATTTTTGATGAATAGTGAAAAACATTGAGTTATAGTTTAAAACCGAATTTTTATTTAAATAATTATTTATTTTATTTAAATTTAATTAATTTAAAAATTGATACATAATACCTATATATGTTCAATGTAATTCATTGGATTTAGTTTAGAATAATTTTAGACATATAAAAATTTTATGGAACTTTTCATCGCCTTTTACCCACCTCTTAGGAGAATTTGGAAATTCACATAAAACATAATTTTACCACTTCTGTGAGTGGAATTTTGAAAATATGAGATAAAAGGTTAATATTAAGGAGTAAAATTTTGTTTAATGAGATGAAAATAATTTTTTGGTGAATAGTGACTTTTTACTTTTATTTACCACAGTTAAAAGTAAATAGGGTAATTAAGGGTAAAAATGTAATTAATATTACCCTAAAACATGTCCTAATTCTAATCGACAAGTGTATATCAACCAAAAACAACCTTAGGAATAAAATATTATCATTTAGGTCCACTTGGATTAGATTAGGACACTTATTATTATTTAACTCAAAGAAGAGTTAAAAGAGTTAAAATCAAAGTTAAATAACTAATACATTTTTAATATAGGGTTATACATAATATAAATTAGATTATAAATATTAATTATAAATATAATAATATTTCCTACATAATGATATTTTATTTATAATTTTTATACATTAAATAATTTAATTTATTTATGAGTCAATGGTGATGTAGTAATTACTTAATTAGTGAAATATTAAAATAATTGATATTATAAATATCAAATTAAATGTAATTTGAGACTTTTTATGAATTATACTAATTTTATAGGTTAATATGACATATTATTATTGGTTATACAAATTGTTTTCGAATTAATAATTCTTTTATGAAATTATCAAAAACCAAATACCCAACAGTGTCAAAATTGACATAAACGAGTTTTTTTAAAAAAATATTATATTATTAATTGATATTCTATTCCTAAAAATCTAAGGTTTGTCCAAAAGACTTATATAATTATAGGTTTATAATTAATGGACCAATTGGGGGTCTCCTGGATGTATATAGTATGTTTATTAACTACATAATATAAAAATACAAAGTGACACGGTAAATGTCAAACTAATTAACTAAGAGTTAAAACTTTAAAAAAGGTTAATATAATGACTCAAACCTATATAAAATCTATTGTTTGAAAGGATTTACACCAGTTCACACCTTAAACTTTAAATAATCAACTTTTTAGCCATTATAAACCGAATATGAATTTATTATAAAATAATATTTTCAGTTTTTCCTAAAGAGCCCCTCCTCCCCCGTATAAAAGGACACCACTTCTAACCAATTATTCAAACCTTCAAAGCCTTTCGGATCAGAAAAAATCTACCCAAATACCCTATAACTATCCTACCTTAATCCTAGAGGACTTCCTTTAGTCATAAATCCAACCTATGTATCCCTTTTGAACAAATCAAAAGGAAGAACCCGAAGAATAGGTAATGTTTTCACCACCCTCTTTCAAGTTCCATTCTTCTTCCACTTCTTCTTTATTTTTTATTTCCATTATAAAATAATAACCCCTGTATCTTATATATAATGTGATGTTATTATAAATATGGTATAACCATATTCATTATTCTATCTATCCTTTGAATGACATGTCACCATAAGTGCGTATGCACGGCCTACCGTCTCCAAGTCGTGGTGTAATTGTTATTCAATACATTATTATTTGGATGGGTATAATAATGATGATTAATTCATTTAAATAACAAATATAACATGATATAAAATCCAATTATATATCATTTCAATATCAAAATAATGATATTGTCGCTCGTGCGTACGTACGGTTTACCGTCTTCATGAACGCGATGAGATTCATTCCCCATCGTATCCATTCAAGAATAAATTTTATTTGATAATTAAAAATAATTTTTAGAGACATGATATAATTATGGATATGAATAATATACATCCCATCCATAGCAAATAAGGGTCACATAACAATGAATATAATGAAAAATGAATCCGTTAACACCCGAAACGATGATAATACAAAGATATTATTAGAAAATCAATGTTAAAAGATCATATGTGATATCATATTAATGTATATGATTATTTTATAATTTAACAAAAATTATTTCACCATTATAAATGAGGTTAACCTACCCTCAACCATGGAAAAGTACAAGGTAAGGTTTTACTTCACAATCTCTTCATTATCCGAGGTTGTTTATGCGTAATTATCCACTGGGACCTCTTTATCATCCACATCCATGTTTCTTAAAAATATATTTCAAATAATTATTATAATTTTATAGACTATGAGTTAAATTCATTTATACCGTTGTTGAATTTTTATAAGATGTTTATAAATTAATCATTCTGTCGTTTTCCAAACAAGTTCATTTTTAACCTTTTCGAAAAAATTAAGGTAAGAATGTCCTTTTTAACTTATTCGGCGGGTGCAGCTATTTTCCCCCATTATAAAGTCTTAGAAGCTTCCCATACAAGATTATAAGAATATTTTCAAAGTAAATGTTTTATTTTATAATTCTGAGACATTTAAATGATTTTAAAAAAGAGATATATCTCTAAAATAGTATTGATTCATCTGTGTCAACACCCTTTGATGAATTTTAAGCATATTAAAAGTTGATTTATTGTGATACAAAACTTCAATATTGTATTGAAGGTTTTGTGATATGTTTGACTGTGGATGTGTTATTCTTATAACATTCATGGTTTATGGAGAAAGTATTAACATTTTGTATGCTAGTTTTAATATGAATGTTTATGATATGTTTAAACCTAATCATATGAGGAATGCATTGGAATTAATAAGTGATAGGTGGATCCTGCTATAGCTCTTCAATGAACGGGTAGGTCTCATGAGACAAACTAGTGTCTTGGCACAAGGCCTTAACAAAATCTTATTTGTAGTCTTGGAACAAGGACTTGACTATGTGGTTATGATAGAATGGAATTATGAATTCCATCATTATGAAAGTGGTTATTTATATTTCATGTGATTATTCGACTAGTAAAATATCAATGTGAATAAGTAAATGGAATTATTTTATTTTATCTTTACCATTTTATGCCGAAGTTAATGTTTAAAAGGATTTTGTTTTAGTTATACATTTCCTTAAATTTTTATGCTTATTTAAAAGATTTTCCACTATTTTGTTATCCTTACTGGGCATTTGAGCTCACCCCTTTCTATGTTTTATTTTTCCTAGGATGTGAAGAATTATTTTATGAATCAACTGCAGGGATAATATAAGGTGATATTAGTGTGGAGACAAGATTTTTTTTAGTTTTCACTATATGATGTACTGTAAACTTTATTAATGTATCTAGTGTTTCCAAGGCTACTAAACTAATCGGTATTTGAAGATTTGATCTTTTGTGATCGTGCCAATTTTATGTCATAATGAACCGACTCTAGGTAGCTGGGCTCGGGGTATTACATATCATATTTCTTCCTATATTGAAGTTGATTCAATTATTTTAATATAATTCTATTACATCACGATCGATTTTTTACATTGGATTATTTTCTCATGGGATTTAAATTGACATTATTTGTATGAAATTATTCGATCATCTTGAATCAATACACAATTAAGGACATTCAATGAATCATCAATATAAATAAATTGTTCATTGTATCTTGAAATTAAGTTCAAAAATGGAACATTAATCAACATTTTTTTATCTCATGAAAACATTCATCACATTCCCTTAAAAAAATTAAACTAACTCACTTTCGAGTTAACTTGGTTACTGGGTTCGCTAACTGAGAAAAGTTTTCAAAATACTGTTAATAATAATGAAATCATCTAAGAAAAATATGACTATTAGTTACATTATTAGGTCTTGGAAATTCTTACACAAAATTAGTCTTATTAAGATCATATATAATTAAATTTTTCATTATAATATATCTATGAAATGAAATATCTTATGACCAAATTTGCTATTTAATAAATATGTTGATAAATTTATTTTATTTTAATGTCTTCAGAACAATCCTTACATTTTTTTCATTATACACATAAAAATTTTAAAAATATATTTTACAAACTATACCATAAATTTATAAAAAATACAAAAAAACTATGTTCATTATATTTATAGATATAGTGGGTGCATTATTCAACCTAAGGGGAATAAGCACAAATATATAATGTCCCTACTTAGTTTTAAATACCATCATTGTAATGTATTTTTCTTTTACATTTAGCTGATGATACCTGGACCTGAGGTCAATCATTGGAAAACAAAGAACACCATAGTTATAATCAAACAAGTATTCGATATAAGGGAAAAATACTTATTTTTTACTATAATGTTAATGAGTTCTCTATAATAAACAAAAAATCATATAGAAACGTATTTCTTCTTAATATAAAATATTGTATCAAATCAAATTGAAGTTCTATGGTGGATGAAACTATTATAAATTAATTATTTTATATCATTTTCAAAATCAATAGAACTACTAGAACCATTTGATAAGAAGGTTTTGAAATTTCATTAGCATCGGGAACTATTCCAATTTGAATTCAACCTCATGATAGAGAATAATAATGGGAAGCTCATTAGGAAATAAATCATAAAATTCATTTACCATGGGAATGTTATAAAGGTGAATAATTTCATTTCTTATATAACATGTTAAAGATAAATTTCACCCCCATATTAAAGTTAATTTATCAGTATATTGATATGTTATCATAGGTATAAAATCATTTTCATATATGAATTGAAACTCAGTAAGCAAATTTTATATGAATTATAATTTCATGATAAATTGAAATCTAATCCATATCGAAAAACAAATTCAAACTACACTAAGTGTAACATAAAAACATTTTAAGGGAAAACAATTCCACACATTTTAATAGAAATGTTCTAATAAATCTATATTTCTTTAATACTTTCTATGAGAGTTTTTAACAAATGTTTTTATTTAATTATTTAGGTGATATATCTATTTTTATAGAAAGTTTCATATAAATAAAATAATTTTTTAAGAATTTATTCAAAAAAGAAATTGATTTACTTTGTGTAAAACAGTAATTTACATATCAAAACATAATTTGATGTTCTAATATCTACTAAGGTATCTGAAACATATTTTCCACGCAATTTTACTTACATTCCAGATGATCTTTATCCTTCATAATTTTATTCAGACACTAATTTTCATAATGGACCATTTCATTATAATTAAAACAATACACTACTAGATTTTCATTATGGTATGACTATTACCATTTCTATTTTATTTGATGTTATGATCAATATGTTCCAATTTAACACACTTATAAAACTTTAAAAATATAAAAATATATTAAATTGAATGTTTTTATCACACTTATCATAAGATGAATGATAAGATTTATTACCTTCGGATTTCCATAATGGATTCTTCCCTAAAATCTATCACTAGAGAAACTTCTTCTCCTTGTTTTCATAAAATTCAAAAAACTCCATCTTGAATTACTCATCACATTTAATTAATTCCTCATAACATTCAAAATCATGAGTATGAAAATACCTTTATACTCTGTGTTTAAATATAATGAAAAATATATAAATTATAATCTCATAGAATAGAATTAAATTTAGAGTGTGAAAGGACAATATTGTAAAATTTACTTTATATGTGGTAACTAAATCCTCTTATTTCTTAATTAAATGAAATTATTTATTTTCTATTCTATTTAAAAAAATAATAAATAAATTTTTCTTATGGAAAATATTCTTAAATATCATGCACTCCATTGAATTGATATCATCCTTTTCATTGGTATTATTATTCATAGACCACCATTGATTTACTTAACCATCAAAATGGTAAATGAAATGAGTTATATTATAATGACATAGACATCCCAAGACATCAAATATCTATAATCAATCAAAAATCCATCCTTTATCTACCATAGGATTTGGGGTTCCAATAAAGGTCAAAGGGTGTTATTTCATGAAATACTCCACTATAAAAAAGTTCATATACAAAGAATTCAGTCGCCCCATGCCATGGGTTACACTATTGATATAATGTTTAAATTGATTAAATATTGGAAAAAACTTTTCATCTTTAATTCCAACAGTTTCAGGTTTCCAATTTAGAATGATATTATCCCATCATTTCCTTAATAATTTGTTTTCATTATCTCCTCAATGGAAAACCACTCTAAAATAGACATAGATTTAGAAGAAGTAGTATGATAACTTTAAAAAAAATTCCATGCCAATATAAACCTATATTATTATATATAATCTGTATTTTTCATTAAAACATCAAAACCTCTAAAGTGATCTAAAACATTTATTTAATGCCATATAAAAAACCCATATCATATTCAGTCCACAATTTCTAGATTTATAATAGGGGTTCCACCTTGTTGTATTTACAAGATCTTTTATGTTTATAGTTTTAGATAAATAGTAAAACAACTATGTAATAAAGTTGAAACCTCCATATAGTATACATATTTCCACATAATAACATCTTATACTTGAAATACTATTTCATTAATGTAGCTTTTATTTATTCTATATGGGTCACCTTTAACCTCACTATCATTTCTATACGTACTTATACCTTATGAAAAATATTTGAAATCTTGGTATAATAAAAATGAATCTCAGAGTAGGATATAAAAGTAATACCACTAGTCCTTTTTAAAAATATAAAAATACATAAGGAAGTATTCATTTTTACATAATAAAATTTGAGTTGAAATAATTATTTAGTTACTCCTAAAATCAACTTCATTTCCCAAATATTTTCATGAATCATCACATAATTATAAAGATAAAATCATAATCATAAAGGTTACTTTTTAAAGCATGATAACCCATGAATACTTTTCCTTGTGAAAAAAATATTTATCTTTAAAGGATTATAAACATCGCTTTAATCATAAGGTTATTTTATTTTAACATATGATCAAAATATCTATATCAAAACACACAAAAAATAATAACAAAACAATATTTGATTATTGGTGCATTAACCTTACAATCACCCTTCCTAGAGTTCTTATAATCAAATAACCAATCGGGTTACTTCCAATACATCTTCTCTAGAGAACATATAATTACCCAATAAATTAAATGGATCTATAAGACCCATCCATCAAAATATTTAACGCTAAAAAATTAAAATAAATTACTACACATTCATAGTAAAAAAAATTATCTAAATTTTACCTTATAAGAAAAAATGGATTTTATTCAACTTATAAAAAGGAGAAGAAATATGTTTTTTTTCATGAATTGTTTTAAAATAATAATTCTCATTAAATTGTGAATATGATATTATATAAAAAACTACATAAACATGTAGAATAATATAGATAAATTATAATGAATATGATGGTGGTAATTTTTGTCATCTGTTAAAAGTTAAAAAAAACATTCTTTTTGAAATTTGGTAAAGAAATTAAAAAAATGAGCCATGTAGAAAATGTTAAAATAATTCCTTTTTGAATACCATTAAAATGAAGTCAAAGATAGTAAAAAAGAACTAAAATTTTCATTTTTAGTATAAATTTGAACATTATTTAAAAACATAATAGAATATTTATAATTGGGAAAATAATTTAAAGATAAACTTCAATACATTTATAATAAGTTTTTAAAAAAATTCCTTTCCATATCTCCCAACCCGCACATACATATTTTACATCCACAAATATTAAACATAAATTAATTAATTATTTTATTATAAAATAATTTAATGTTCATTATTTTATAATTATTCCTTTTATTTCATTTATTATAATTTTCTTCTTTCAAAATAAATATATTAATTTCATGTCATACATTTTGGGGCCATTCGGTACAAAACAGCTTCAGTGTATTGCCCAGTATAAAATGGGTCATGAAATTATTACATAATCTTTATAGAAACTTAATAATGTAATAAGAATCATATTTACTTTCTAATTAATATTTTAGAACCATCCATGTAAGGTAGTGATAAAAATGATATTTATATAGGTGGTAGTCTACATGAGCACATAAAAAATGCTTCCATTTTCCAATGGATGGGAGGGAAGAAAATTAGATAATAATTTATCTCACAAGAATAATAATTATATAATAAATAATAATATATATTAATCCATCTACATTACCTAAAATGTATGTCACTAATTAAAAATGAGATACGTCACTTCCTGGAGGTGGTAGTATACACCATAACATGAGCGATGTTTTCATTTTCCATTGGATGAAAAAATATTTATTCCATGAAATTAATTACTATTTTTATAGTAATTATAATTATGTATTTATTTTATGATAGTTATAATATATTTTAAGGTGTAAGAAGAATAAAGTTACCTAAAATAGCTTCATTAGAACATATTCCTCATCCATGGAAAATATCTTTTTAAATGAACCTTAAGGATTTTTTGGATTGATATTTATGTACGAGAAAAAGTTAAAGTAATCTAAAATTATATTGTGTAATAATTTGGGTAAGGATTATTATGGATAAAGTGATAAATATTTTTTTGAATTATGGGGTGAAGGAATCCTTTTATAAGTCATAGGAGAAACACAATTTCAAATAATCCTAACTTTAAAATATTATAAATGTATTTGTAAATCTAAGGTAGAACCATATAGACAAAATATCTAATATTGGATATGTTGGGGTATAATCACTCCCATAAAAATAAAATTAGATAATATTTTGAGATAGTTGAATCCTTATATATTAGTTTTTCTCTCTCTTTAGACATGTTAAACCTTACCACAATGATGAATGTCTCATATTGTCTACAATTATTTTAACTAAAAATGAATAAACCAATTCCATAATTTAAATTTTATTATTAGAAATTAATTTTAAATTTTATAATATTCATCTTATTTTAGTTGTGAAAATTAATTTTAATACAAGTACTCAAAACACAAAGAACGAAAAATGTTTTTTGGGAATCAAATTTATA
Source organism: Viscum album (assembly GCA_963277665.1). Taxonomy (NCBI): domain Eukaryota; kingdom Viridiplantae; phylum Streptophyta; class Magnoliopsida; order Santalales; family Viscaceae; genus Viscum; species Viscum album. The sequence goes on from OY728132.1 coordinate 1,720,070,802, forward strand.
AGCATAAAAATGATATTACAAAAAAATATTAAATAAATTGATAAAAAAGATATTTATTTTTTTTGTGAAAAAAATTAGATTTATATTAATTTAAAAATAGATAAAAACAAATATATTCATTTTAATACTTAAAATAAATAAATTACAATATCTGAGAATATCATATTTTAGAATTTTCACCTAAAAATAAATTATTTTTGAGAATTCTTGAAAAAACCCTAAGATAATTTTGAAATTATGATATAAACAATAAAGTTCTTTTAATAAAATTTAAAAACTAAAATTAATAAATTCAACATTTTAATAAAACTATAATAATAATTGGAGAATAATTTATTAAGTATAAAACTATATATTTTTTGATTGAAAAAGTACATAAAATTGTTATAGTGAACATGTATTTATAGAATTTAATATTTATTGTTCATAATACAAGATAATAAACAAATTATTATAATTACCAATTTTTTCATATATTTAACTGGGTTAGGGGTTAACTTTTTTCCACGATCTAGAGGTGGACACTTCTCTAACTAATTCTAGGGTATTAATTCTAAAAATTTTATTCATTTATTGAATAAAAAAACATTATAATACTGGTGTGGTGGAATTTCATTTATCAAATTGATGGAATATTCATGTTCTTCCATACTCTAAAATATCCAATTTGATTTTTATTATAAGGCATTTTTTATTTAGGGAATACTTTTCATTCTCAATAAATCTCTAGATCACTTCCCATTTTATCTTCAACTTTCGAAAATAATCTTATAATACCTTACATATATTTGGTATTGAACTATCCTATTTTTATCTTATTTTATTTTGTTTCAAGATGGTAATCCATGAAATTCATGGAAAGCTTATTTACTTTATCAAATGCATTGTTCACTTCTTTGATGACTTTTTAAATGATTGTTTTATTAAATAAATCTTTGTAACACTTAGTCAATATGAGAAGATATTTCATTATAAAGTGAGATAGATTTGTATTTTTTCCTTCAGATGAATTTTGGGGATTTTTCAGTAAAATAATTTTTTTAATTAATCTTCAATTACATCAACATCACATTGCAGTTTTGAATTTTTAGCATGAAGTACTACAGAGTCCCAGGCTTCTCATATCTAGATATTAAATATTTTTAGATTAATATTCACTAAATTATAGAAACACATTATTAAGGACCATAATAATTTAATACCTTTTGAATCTTGTAAAAATAATCTTCTAACTTGGTGAAATATCATAAATATCTTCCATAAATGTCTCCTCCTTTAATACTCTTCACAGGAATATCATACCCAAAACCTTTTCTCAAAACTTGGGAAAATTAACCAAAATAAATGGTGATGTCAAATGCTATATTCGCGTAGAAAAATAAGATATGTAAGCATTACATAATAATAATCCTAAGAGAACATGGGAATAACATTGAAAAAACACACCTTTTTTTATCAAATATCATCAGAATGAATCATCAAATAATGATTGGAATCTCATAAGACATGAAGTAGAAGGAAATAAAATAACACAATCCATGAGAGAATAACATTACCATATGAAAAATATTTTCAGGAATATACGTAACATAGAAAATCATATCTCAAGGATACCCACCAAGCCATTAAAAACATGTTAGGAATGGGATAACCACCTCTATACATGGTATGAGATTGGGGTAACCTCATGTATACCCTTTTTTGAGATTAGTATGAAAACACCTATACCCTTATTTTATCCATGTAACGTTCTAGGTGGGATGCTCCACTATCCCCAGTGGAATCCCTTTACTCATAGTGGAATGGGTTCACTCTATAAACCATCAGAGTAGAAAAACTCCTTTATTGAACCAAGTTCACTCCTCATTCCATCCATGTCTTCCTAAACTGGGTTCACTCTTCATTCCAGCCATGTCTATCTCATTAGATATATAAATATTTACATAATGAATTTGAGGGTGATATAGGTCCCACCCTTCACATAATGGAAAAAAATTTATGTGTGCCAAAAAATCATAAAATTTAATCATTTCATTACCTATGAAATGAAATGGGTATATAAAAAATTTCCTTATACAATATGCTATGTAAAAGTGATAGGTTTAATAATGAATTAATCATACCATAACCCATGAAATAGGTGGGTTCCGTAAGAATATAACCTATTGAATGGAAATAGGTTTCATAGACATCATTCCATCAAAAACTAAACCATTCAGTTAAAGAATACACATGTTACCCTTGAATAATATCCCTGACAAGGAATGAGTAACACCATTGGATTGCATATTTGATGTAAAATAATTTTTAAAGGATAATTGAATACATTTCTTGTGGAAAATATCCCTTACTATATGAAAATGATTCTTAAAACATAAAACCTTTTGGTAAATTTTTTATTTTATAATAACTTTGAAAAATTAAAAATGAATCTATAATTAAATTATTTTCCATGACTTTAGAATATCCCATTCTCGACGTACCTGTAAACAGAATGGTTCCTTTAATATTTTTTATAAAATCCAAAAGGTAATTGTTCTGGAAAATGTTAAAAAGATTCCTTCAAAATATTTTTGTAAGGATTCAGACATGGGTATAAATGAATTCTAAAATTCATAATAGGTTAATAAAAAAAATTTGAAAAAAATTTTGAAAACCATTTTAGAAAACACTGTTTTGAAAGAAAATTGATTTCCGACCGAAGAGAGAAATAAAGTGGGATTGTCTTAAATTTTATTCCTAAATATATTAAGTTACAAAGAGTGGAATAATGGTACCATTACATGAAGATATTATTAATAACCAGGTTAACATTAATTTCATAATAATACTGGATATATGTATCGTAATATTTCATTAATGGAAGAATCATCATAAAAAATCTGGATAAACATTGAGATTGTAGAAATAAAATCTTATCACTTTTGTAAAATTGAGTCATAATCCCCATGAGATAATAAATTACATGATTATTAAACTATCATGAAAATAATTATATTCATGATATAACATGTCAATGGGTAGTAAATACACAATATAAAATAAAATAGGTTCATAACAGAACATGTGTCTCACAAAGGTAAATAGTGAGATGTAAATCCCTTAATACTTGAGTAACTTTTCAATCACGTGATCCAGGAAATAATAACATAAAATTAAACCATTTATATTTTTAAATAAATTAAATACATGATGTAACATGTCATAGGTTAGTATATGCACCATACAAAAGAGACGACTGGTGAATATGTCGTAAGTCTCACATAAATAAGTAATAGTAGAAATCCACATACCTTAAGTCTTGGGTCTAATAATACTCATTCAAGCATCATGTATGAAAAATATAAGTTTATTATAACTATATAATAGAACCATATTTATATATATAATACAACATAAGATTTACTTTTGTCTTTATATTACCCTTTTATTAATAATTCCATGTTAATGTTATGTTTCAGGTAGTAACTGCTTTGTTTTCTATACATGTTTTGGCTAGTTATTCTTAGTCCTATTACATATATCATGATTTCATAATATAAAATGTTTAAAAAAATAATAAATATAACACATATTAATTATATACTTATTTATATTAATCCATAATATTTAGTGATAAGAAATGAAATAAACCATTCATGGGGATCGTAGTTTGTTCGTACAGATGAATGATGTTTCCATTTTCTTATCATATTGAATGAAAGAAAAGTAAATGATATATATGTTTATATTATCATTTATGTATAATTTTTATGTCATGTATAACACATATTTTTATTTAAAACATCCTTAATACATTCCATGTAAATCCTCAATGATTCACATCTCTTCGTGAGATGGTAGTCCACCGTACCCATGAACAAAATTATAGTATACTAAAAAAAATAGAAACCATGAAGTTATGTGTGATATAAAAATTTAATAATAATAATAATAAAAAAAAATAAGACATATAAATTTTATTCCCCATATTACACCCAACCTTTGTAGGTGGTAATGGAAAAGCGAATGACATCGGTTTGCAAGGTGTAGTCCACCGTACACATGAATAATTATTCCACAACCTATTTGATGGAAGTGTGTGTGGTTTTAGGTAGTAACATTGACATAAAAAAATATCATTATATTTAATAAAATGATTTTATTTTATATATAATTTAATGTTAACAAATCATGGAGGTATATAATAAAATAATGTAAAAACGATTTTAGAATAACATTAAATCTCCTTCAGGTATCCTCTTTTGGTTTACACTAATGTCTTGAAAGAATAGATTTAATACCAATATAATTATTATAGGATGAGGTTTGGGATGTTGGGAAGATATTCGGAAATTTATTGGATGATAAAAAGGTCTTCAGTGGTGTGAATTGAGGGGAATCAGGGGGTGGCCTTTTAGAAGGGAGGTGAGTGGAAAACATGTAATTTCTGAAAGAGAGAATCCCACAGAATTTTTATATCTTGAAAAAGTTATGAAAATGGACAAAATTATAATATTATACATTATGAAGTCTAAATATGTCTACAAAATGGACTTTGAAGATGTTTTGGGTCAGTTTTACACCATATATTTATGGTTTAGCCTCTAAGTAATATTAAGTTTTCCTTAATTGATGAAATTAATTTTAATTTCATTCACTAATCACTTCAGTAAAACATTAAGTAGTAATTTTTTGAAATTATAAATTATATTAATTCAAAATATGAAATCAATTTTTCAAAATTTAACCCAAATTAGCGGCAAAAAATAATTTTAAATTAATTCCCGATATTTGGTTGAGAAAGAGGGTTTTGAAAAGAAATAGATCAAATGTATACAAGGTTTTTATATTCAATTTAAATATAAAATTTATTCTAATGACATAAATTATATTATTAGATGTAAAATTTAACGAACTATACTTTAAAAACAATTTAAAATGTAACTAAACATTATTAATAAATTAAACAAAAAGGTATTTCTCAATTAAAATTTAGTATTTTTCACTATTCATCAAAAATGACTATTTTTATAAAAGTACCAAAAACTAATTATAAGATAATTTAGACATTATTCCATCAAAAATAAATTATATTTTTTTAAATATAATTTATAAAACTGTTAAAATTATTTTTAAAAATAGTTCTCTATTAAAATGTGGTAAAACTACCTTTTAGAAAAATATAACTTTTTATATGTAAATTTAGATTTATTCATATCTATTTCCTAGAAAAAATATAATATGATTTATAAATAGTTTATTTATTTATAAAATATATATTTTATTAAAATTATTCAATAAAATTAGTGTTTTAATTTATCGAGGTAAAATGTGTTCGTGAATAAGGAAATATTTTTTTATAAAAGGAATTTATTTATTTTAAAATTATTCTTAGATTATTTTAAAATTAATTGGTAATAAAAGAACTAATTTTATTAAAATAATTAAAATATATTTTTATAATTTAGTTAATCCTTTGCATACCATCCATTCCAACAACTAGGTGATAATTATAATAATATGATAATAATATGGTATATTTTTATTTAAACTCACTATTGTATGTAACAAATGAAATTCCTAATATTGCATGTAACACAATATAAAGTTGGTATTCAATATAAAAAAAATCCAAAATATGTTTTGGGTGTACCACATGAAAAACTCAGTGTTTTTTGTAGGTCAATTTTAACTTGATGTTGTGAATAATGAATGTTTATCTTGGTGTAGCGTGCAATGAAATCCATTGAGGAATTTTAATTTATTCAAAATATTAATAATTCATAAAAAATTTATTCTGTTACATTATACCCCTATTAAAAATGAATTTCTCCCTAAAAATTCATTTACGTCATCAAAGGATTGATATTGAAAAGTTTCTTTCATCGAAACCCACATTTTAAAAATGTACAGTAAGGTTTTCTTTGAAAAGGGAAAGTTGAAAACATAATGGTTTCCTAATGTAAGTAATAACCATATTTACACATAGGATAATATAGGTTGGAAGTGAAAACATTGACATAGAATAAATGTTTAAATAATTATAGAGAGTGATAAAGGTCACTGATCATAAGAAAGTGATTGATCTATAGAAGGTTAGTGATCATAACACCATATATGAAAGAGGTGTGAAAAGGGTTATTGACATAATCAAAAATGATTATAACATGGAAACATGTTATATCAAGATAATATTACTAATTTTGAATAGTGATAAGATATAATTATCTGATGTCATTACATTTCATAAGAAAAATCTCACCCTTTAGTTCTTCCTTAATCAATTTACACTTCATCTATCCCTCTGAGAAATGAAGGTGCATTTGTATACCTGAAGCACAAATAGATCATAAGATGTATAGATATAATGATAAGACATTATATATATCTTTCTTTATCATAAAAGAAAATTGTTTGAATTTGTTATACAATTTGAATAAATATTTATATTATTAAATAATACATTAATCTCTAAAAATACCTTCAAATTTCAATATAAACCATTTTATAAATGGTTAACCATATGACCCTTTAAAAATATTAAAATCAAAAACATGAAAAATAAGGTTTCTAAACTTCTAAAAATAGACTTAACATTAATTATCCATATAACATAAAGTAGCTCTTGATTTTCACTACCAACATGTGTATACCTTCATCATATAATAATCCTCAAACATGGTAATAAAATAAATTACCATATAACCTTAACGAAAATAATAATTCTTCCTAATTACTTGAATAAAACCATAAATTACTAAATATAGTTCACTAATCCAATAATTCTGTAAACTCCACCAATGATATAATAAACTACTTTTTCAAAAATCATTTTTCAATTCTGAGGTCATCGATACTCTGCAGTTTACATTATCCAAATCAATTATATATTTATCCAAACTAAACACCATTTTATGAGATTTCATAACTTATTTGGGATACATTACATTAATAATGTTTTTTCTATAAAAGATGACCTATTTATTAAATAATGATTTCTAGTACACTAGTACCATTTAACATATTCTTAAAATTTCTTCAGGAAAATCATCTACAAACAAACCTTTTATATTTAATGATTCATATATTATAATCCTTGAATTATAAGACATTAATACATAAATAATTCGACCACTTCCTTAAGCTTTTGAAAATTATTCACCATCTTATCCCATAATACTATTTTTCTTTCTTAATTGTCTCTTAGTTTCTTCATCATCAGAAATATAACAATTACCCAGACCACCTTTCTGATTCTCTTCATGATATTTCTTCTTAGAAAATAAATTTTTGTAATTCCTGCACTTTCCTCTTTTAAAGAATTCAATGTTCAATGATAATTTTTGAAGGACTTTATTCTCATCTATTTTGTTAATTGAACTTTTCAATTTCCCTTTGTAGTTACTTTATATTTTTCCTTCTTTTCCAAAGTCAAATTTTTTTTGTCCCCCTAAGACTTCCACTTATGTTTTTATTCCCATATTATCAACAAAAATAATGAATAATATTATTTCCTTTTTATTCTACATTACCTTAATTCTCATTGAACACTTTCCTTCTATTCTTTGGTGTTTATTAAAATAGATTAAGTTACACATTTTGAAATATGTTCTGTGAAAAGTGATTAGGAATGATCACAATGTCCTTCACATGAGTGATCATCTCATTTGACTTTCTATCAAAAACATTTTCTCCATATTAAATATTAACGTGATTCATTCTAGATCACTCCATTGACTAAAACCAAATACAATAGTGTTTTAATCACTAATCAGAGTGAAAAAAAAAATATAATCATGAAAATTCAATTATAGGATTTCTAAATCTGGAACTATCTTTAATCCATGATAAAATATATTTATCCTAAGTCATTTATAGTCATAATATATTTAAATACTTTATAATGGTTTATAAAGAGTCTGTTTATTTCTAAAGCATATCCACCAGGAGGGTCAAATAAGGCTTGCAGCAAAGGTCATTCTTCGTAACCAATTACCGACCGAGTCATGCTTAATAAAATGTTTTTATGATTATTACCCATAGGTACATATATTCTAGAGCCACATATAATTGTAGTATCTATACATGGATGTAAATTCTTAGAAACAACTATCTCTATCCTTTACTAAAATTCTAGGCCAGTTTTTGTACATTGAATCATCTTTAGACTTATCCTTAGAGACATCCCCAAACATATCCTCAGAAATATTCTTATGGAAATTCCTATTTTTTTTATCAATCTAGATTTCATTTTTTTGACTAAACCTTTCCTTTTATACCAAATATAGTGACCCAAGATTTTCATACATGGATATTACCTGATTTTAGATGAATACACATTACATTATATAAACACACACATTTGGACCATAATATTTAATACCTTTGTAAACATGGAAACATAATATTTTAACTTGGTGAATGTTATTCAACATATCCCATAAAGATCATCCCATTTAGTACACTTTACCATCAAACCCTACCTAAAACATTTCTTCATAACTCATGTTAAGAAAAATCAGAAAGGGTGAGATGAAATGCTTAGTAATGGAAAACAAAAAAGACATGTAATCACGACATAAGAATAAGGTTATGAGGACATGACTAAAACCATTTAAAACTACACCTTTCATATTACCGATCATAAACATGAGTCATGGAATAAATAATAGTATCTTCTAAGAAATGAATAAGAAGGAAATAAATGAACATGAGTCATGAGGGCATAAAATTGGAATACGAAAGATTTTTTTCATACACATAAGCATATAAAATCTTTTTTTTAAGGATACCAAACATAACATTCATATAATCTTAGACTTGGGATGAAAAATCATGTACATAATTTTGTCTTGGAATGACCTCTCTTGCCACCTCTTTCAGGATTGGGCCACCAGTATACCCTTATTAGGTGTTTAACCTTTTGTGTGGGACACAACACAATCCATATCAGATTCCCATTCCCCATAGTTGAATGGATTTACTCCCCAAAACATCATAGTAAAGAAATTACTTTACTAAATTGAGTCCATTCCTCACTCCATACATGTATTATTAAATAGGGTTAACTCCACCTTCTATAATGATCTATCTCATGATATATATTCTTATTTAACCAATGAATTAGATAGAGATATTAGTCCCACCCATTACATAATGAAAGCCATATTATGTGCCTCTGAAAGATAAAAAACATTCACCAAATAAAAAACCTTGAAATGAAATTGTTAACATAATAATTTCATCATATCGTATCCCGTAGAAAACATAGTGGTTTCATAATAATTTCACCATAGCATAACCCATGAAAATATGCGGGTACCAAAATCATATAACCCATGAAATGGAAATGGGTTTCTTAAACATCTTGAAACCAAAACATAAACCGTTAATAAAAATAATATTATTTGTAACCTTTGATAATATACCCATTTAGGAATATGTAATTCCAATGGATGACATCTTACATGGAAAATAATTTTTCCAGGATTATTTAACACATTTATTTAGGAAAATTTCCTTTCCACTTTGAAAATTCTTTTTAAATCATAATTTTTTAAAAAAAATATTTATTTGAAAATAAATTTGAAAAGATACATATTAAGACTCAAATAACTGATTTTCCATGATGCTAATATATAATTTTCATGCTTTAAACGTAATAATTAAGTCCAGTTTCACATATTTGGTAAAATCCGAAGAGGCATTGTTCTGGAAAATGACATTAAGATCCTTCAAGTTTTTTTTAGAAAAAGTAAAAAATGGGTATATATTATTTAAAAAACAATAAAAGGGTATTAAAAATTATGTAAAACATTTTCAAAAACATTTCTTAAAACATTTTTAGAAAACATCGTTTTGAAAGAAAATATACTTTCGATCGAAGAGAGAACTAATGTCAGATTTTTATAAAAATGTTTTATTAATTATGTTAAGTACAAAATAGTAGAAATATAGTACAATTATAGTATTATAAAATTAACAAACATAATGGTTGACAGATTGGTGATTTTTATTTTATGGCTGACAACTTTATAATGCTGCATTTTGATTTGGAAAGTGCACTCTCTACCTGGTTTATCTTGTTGCTTGCTGATGATTGCTTCAAGGATGGGCTCTTGTCTGGTCTCTGCTGCAGATTAGTGACTTTTACATTATGGTTTGGCTCGGCTGGTTTGCACTTGCTGCTTGGATTTCAAACTGTTTGCTGGTTTGGTTTTTTTTCTCAGAATATTAGATGCTTTTCCTGCTTGGTTTGATGATTTTGGGACCTGTCTGCTCTCAAGAAATTTTGAAGGGATGGATTATTCTATTCACACTGCTTCATTTTCTGCTATTACGATCACTTGCTGTGGCACATCAGGTAGTTCCAGATGGAAGGAAAGAGAGTGCAGGAGGCCCATGGCAATTCATTGGACTTCTACCTCTTTTTGACCCACCCAGACATGACAGTGCCGCGACAATAGGGAGGGCTTTGATGGGAAGATCTTTGATGGCTGACCCTGGATGGAAGATCCCTCTGCATTTTGAAGGTGCTCATTTTGGCTGTTGGCTTTGTTCTAGTTTGAGTATCATTGTAACCCTTAATTCCCCACTGGAGTAAGCTCATTACTCCTCATGTTTTGTATTGAACCTGTTTTATTTTAATAAATTCCTTTGATGGCATGAACTAGGAAACTAGTTCATGTCATCACTTTTCTCAAAAAAAAAATAAACAATACCAATAAATGATGAGATTGTGGCAATAAATGGTTACCACGTTGGTAGCATTGATTCATAATCCCTATGAGATAATTAATTAATATGTACATTAAAATATCATTAAAATAATTAGATTCATGATATAACATGAAAAGGGGGAATTATATACACCTTGTAAAAGTATATAGGTGAATAACATAACATTTATCTCGAATAAGAGAATTGAGACATAATTCCCTTACTGATTTAGTAACTTTGAAATTGTAACCTCAAGAAGTAGATATCCTAAAATAGATATGTAAATACAATTAAATTCTGAAATAATAATCATAAATTACATTCATGGGTAGTATATACAACATGTAGACGAAATATGTGGTTAACATTGAATCTATCTCCCAAAAGTAAAATGGGACATGTAAATACCTTACTACTTAAGTAAGTTATAAATTCTGAGATACATGAATGAATAAAATATATTGAAACCATTAATATCGGGAAACAAATGAAAATCATGATATATAATTTCACAGGGATGTATATAAGCTACACAAAATATTCGTGTGGTGAATATGGAATAAGTCTCATAGAAATAAAAGTGAGAGTAGAAATCCACTTACCTTTAGTTTTGAATATCATCATACTCATTCAAACCACCTATATAATAAATATAAGTTTATTATACCACTATCACAAAACCATATTCATATATAGTTATAACACCATATATAATTTACTTATGAATTTATATTACCTGTTTATTAACAATTTCATGTTGAAGATATGTGTTAGGAAATAACCACTTTGTTTTTGCATACATATATTGACTTGTTATTCATGGTTCTATTACATAGACCATGATGTAATAATCTACGCTATATAAATCATGATTTAAATATCATATATATTCATTATATGTGTATTTATATTAATCCATAATATTTTGTAACATGAAATGGAATACACTATTCATGTAGATGGTATGTCATATGTACGTATGAACACTATTTCCACTTCCTTATCGTATTGAAATAATGAAAAGTAAATGATATATATTATCATTAGAGTATAATATTTATTTCATATCTTACACATATTTACATTTTACACAACCTTATTACATTCCATGTAATGCATGAATGAATCATATCACTTTGTGAGGCGGTAGTCTGTCGTACACACAAATGGTTTTATCGTGTTCCTAAAAAATAGATGCCATAAAGGTATATGTGATATAATAATTAAATAATCATAATAACATCCTAATAATCATAAATATAAAATATAAAAAATATTTCCATAATTATTTTCAACCATGATTGGTGGTAATGTAAAACGAATGACATCAGTTCATGTGGCGGTGGTTCTCCACACACACGAACGATTATTTCTTAAATCTTTTGATGTTATTGTGTGTGGTTTTAAGATATAAATGTAACCGAAAAATCACAGTATACTGAAGAAACTGAGTTCATTATATAATAATGGTATAATAATAATTTATGGATATGGATAAGGAAATAATGTAAAAATATTTTATAATAGCATTACATCTTCATCAGGTATCCACATTTGGTCTGCACTAATGCCTTTATAAGGATGATTTATGTTCAAGATAAGACTTATAGGATGTGAGGAGGTAATTTGGGAAGATATTTGGTCAAGAATTTTGTTGGGAAAAAATACCTCAATGTGTACTCTTGTTATGTTTTGGGTTTGATTGTGTTTGTTGAGAAAGCTAGATGACCACGAATGAGTATGGTTGGTGTTTTCAAAAAGAAGGTTTTTAAGGTGGAGAAGTTTCCTAGTGGTTGCCAAATTTTTTCCCTCAAAATCAGGAGTTTATTTTTTTGTACATGATAATTTCCTCATAGGGGTACACAGTATGAAAAACAAGGATCACAGTTCATAGATTGAAAAGGTGGTATGAAAAATGTCAAAGGAAATCAACAAAGGAAGGGAACCAAAAAGCATAAGATACAGACCGTGTATGGGAATGGTTTGTAGGGAGAAAATAGTTCACAGTGAAGGCATTCAGTATGTGGAAGGCATTTAGTACTGGAAGGATTGTGTTACACATGATGGTTTTTTGTTCATATAAATGAGGTAGTGATTTGAGAAACTGCAATGTAGATCATTGATGAAAATGTGACAGTGATTTGGGCCACCACGAAGGAAGAAAGAGAGTACATGGACTACGTAGGGATAATGGTTCGTGGGACAATTGTTGTTCATAGAAGATGCACGGTAAGAGGTGAAGACGAAAACTCATTATTGATTTGGTAAATCTGGAATTAGCAGATTTTGTGGATTTATTTGCCTATATGATGAGTGCTAATCCCATATGTATGGAGAGAGAGTTTCATAGTAAAACATATTTTCCCTAAGAATTTGGTGAAGTTTGAAAGAGGTTCGTGAGGGATAATTCCATGAAGTGTGAAGTGGTTTGCACGAAATTAATTTCGTAGAAGGTTTTTTCATGGAACTATAGAACAAAAAGGATGCGCTATTTGGAGGAAGAAGATGTGGTACACAGAGAAGGAATTCCTAGTATACGGAGGAGAGATGGTCCGCAGAAGCAGAGGTAGTTTGCAGATGAGAGATGATTTACTAAAGAAGAGATAGTCTAAAAATCAAGGATGGAATTAAAAGGAGATATGGTTCGCGAAGGAGTTGTGATCTACAAACCATACCCACTACACATTAAGTTGAGGAAGTAAATTGGTACATGGAGGAAGCTAGGTGGTTCGTGGATGACTCAAAAAAGCCTGTAAAATCTCAAAAATCATTTGTGAAAGCAATTTATGATAACTTAATAGTACATAGAATAGTGAATTTCATCTACACGTGAAAATGACACATCAACAGAGAATCGACCAATAGTTATGGAAGGGTTATTTCATGAAAATAAAGGGACCTAAAAGTCCAGAAAGCATGTGTGGATCTCTTCTAAGAGCAGTGAGTGAAGGAAGAAGATGATATAGATCCATACCACTAGAATTGAGCTAGAGGAAGTGACATAGGGAGTGACCCTTGGGAATGCAGTGAGCAGAAACTAATCCTTGTAAATGTAATGATACTAGGATTAGAAGTGATATATCCCGATCATCATCAACGGCAGCGAGCCTTAGTGAATATGGTACAATTGTCACATTACTATTGTATACTCCTTGGATGTAGTCTATTGAGGGTGAACCAAGTAAAAATAAATGTGTCCCTATGCATGCTTTAATTATTTACATTCAGTGAAATATCATTAGAAAAATTAGAAAGTACATGATCAACAATAAAATTAAAGAGCACAATAAGTGACCCTTGTAATATAGAGGTCAAGATCTAGTGGTTTAGGAAGAAGTTTGAAAAGAATTTCAATACCCTAATTCACCCATATCAAGGTGTCTAGGCCCCTTTTGGACATAACATATTCTCTGATTGAACGTTATTGAGAGGTGTGGGGAGAGTTGATGAGTTGGTGGTCTTTTATAATAAAGTTAAGTGAAAAAATTGTAACTTTTTTAAATAGATAATCCACCCACGTTTTTTGTATGGTAAATGTGTCCAAAATGGAGAAAATTCTATATTTAGAGTTTTGAATGTCAAACTATTGTCATCCAATAGGGCTTGGACAGGTTTTGGGTCATTTTTCACCTTATATTTTATTTTTAATTTCTATCAATTTTTTTTACCTTAATCACTGTAATTAATTTTAATTGATTTCAATAATAACATTGGTAAAAAAAATTAAGTTAGAATTATTATAAATTATAAAATTTTCTTATTTAAATTTTTTAATAAAATTTTATAAATTAAAATCACATAGGCAAAAAAAACTAATTTAAAATAAATTCTAAATACATTTCATGAAATCAAGTTTTTAAAGAGAAAATTATCAAAAGTTTACAATGTTTTTATATTTAACTTAAATATTAAATTTATTCAAATGAAATAAATTCAATTATAATATTTATAATTTAAGTAGTTATAATTTTAATAAAATTTAAAATATAATTTAACTTTATAAATAAAATAAATTAAAATGAAGTTTTCATTTAAAATTTGGTATTTTTCACTATTCATAAAAAATTAAATCTTTTCATAAAAGTCTGAAAAATTCACCATAAAATTATTTTGAAATTAATTTTAGGAAATTATGTTTTTCTTTTCTTTTAAAATATAAGTTATAAAAGTATCAAAAGATATTTTTTAAAAATATTTCTTCATTAATAGGTGACAAACTACAATTTATAAAAATACATCTTTTTATGCGTAAATTTGGATTTATTCTTATTGATTTTCTAGAATACACATAAGATTTGAAATATCTAAGACCTCATAGAGGTATGTTAATATTTAAATTTTGGTTTCAATCTCTCATTTTTTATTAATTTAATGGTTCTGGAAAGTATGCCTTTTCTTGGGGGTGTTCTAAAGGTTTGGGACATGAGAAAGGGGAGAACTAGACCAATTTATGCTGGGTGCAAAGTTGGTTCATAATTATGAAAATTGTGGGGAATTAAGAAGTAACTTCGAAGCTTTGGAAAAAAGGATAATTCAAGGTTGGTGTATGTTATGTCCAACTATGTGGCCTTCCCATGTAACAATGCGAACTAGCTTCCCTTGGATAGTGTATAGTGGACGGTTTGTGCAACAATTTTCAAACTATAGGGGTAAACCGAGAAACTTGGTAAATTTGAAAAAATTAAAAAAATTACATTATGGGAATTTAAACCCTCAATTGATTTTCACATCTTATTTCATTCCTTGAACCCTAGAGATGAAAAGGTTCTCCAAAAGGCTTCCAAGGTTGATTCTCCTTCATACCAAGGTTTTTTGGAGTACCATCAGTTGCGGGTTGATGATCTAGGTATGTCTAATCCATATCTTTCTTCTCTTTTTAGTTTAGGTTTTACATCCTTCTCTTATCTCTATATGAATCTCTAAAAGACATATTTTTTGGTGATATATAGGTTGAGGATTTAAAGGGTGGTTGAATCAGGATCAAACTCTTCGATTATGAGTGCGTTCATCAACAGATTTGAGGTTGGTTCTCTACAAGTTATATCCCTTGTTTTTTATATATATTTGTGCATATGGGGTTATGATCTTTCTCGTTAAATGATTTGTTCTTTGTGTCATTTGAAATATTTTATATAATGAGTGTCAAAATAACCAATTGAACCCCCTCATGATCCCTATGGGATACATGGAGGATGACTTGACCAATTTAGTGCCACCCATTGGTTGTGTCGACCCTCTCGACAGTGGTTAATAGAACTGTAAAGTGTGAAATTTACATATGATTAAGTAGATCCCTTGGAGAATGTGTAAGTGGGTTAATGTAATAATTAAGAATGGATTATGGGTATATGTGTCTAGTTGTGGATAATGTATAAGGTATTGTTTTGTTTAGCATATGAATGATTTACATGGTATTAATAGGAATGTGTCAATGAATCATGTTTTTTAGTTGCATATGTCTAGTGTGTTAGGAATGGGGAATGGTAATTGAGATAAATGGTTCTATGATATAGATGATAAATGTGTTAATGGATTGTGGCCCAATATATATTCCCATTTTAGATTTTATTATTGTGACATTACAAATGATGTTGGATATGCATTGTTGTAATGTGGTTATGTGTGGTGAATCAATAAATAATCATGTTCACATGGATTGGTAGAGTGGAGTATAGACATGAGGTTCTATGTCCATAGGTCCTGTTGAACCAAGGCTCTAGACTCCACCCCTCAATGTACATGTTATTGAAGGGGATAATGTTTTATTCCCCTAACAGTTGCATTCCACCCAAAATAAGTCTTCATGGTGTGGATAATATTGTTGTATTGATGTATTTCCCTAGTGAGTTAGGACATGGTTTATTCCCATATTCCTTGTGATTATTTAACATTCCTAAGTCATTAAACACATGATATGGGTGAATTAAAATCTCAGTTGTTATAATTATTGAATATTAATTTAATGGTTGATTATCTTAGGGTAAATCTTAATACTAATGGGTAACCAAACCATATTTTATTTCAATATCATTATATAGAAATAGCATAAAATATCTATTTAGACTTGATGTTTTTTAGACACCATTGTTGGTGGCCTAAAGATATTTAATCACACCCTACTTGGGCCCCCATCAGGTAGCCAATCATATTTCATGGTTTTAGGTTAGGTAAAGGGTAAAGGATCAGTGCTATATATTTGAGATGGATTTGGGATGTGCATGGATGAGGTTATGGACTTGGAGTCTGAACCATATTGAGTATTCCACTGTTTTCTTTATTTTAGGGTTTTTCACTTGGTATTGTATTATAACATGTCATACATACTGTTGGTAGTGGTTTGTAACCTATTTCCAGAAATGGGTTTTTTATGCATGTTCATTGATTATTCTATGTCGATTTCAATATTATATTTATTTTATTGTATGGATTAATATGGTAACAAGGGCATAGTCTTCCTAGGTGACTTTTGGACCCTTTCTTCTAGTCAAAAGTCTCTGGGGTAAGGGGAGGCGTGCTTGAGGTTATGTGTCGACCCAGCTTGAAGCCCATATTAGTGGCACCCAAGTTTGGGAGATTAAAAAATGGTATAAGAGGAGGTATTTTCTATGAATTAATATTTTGGAATGGTAGACAAGAGGTTAGTAAGGTTTTGGGTCTTGTAAATGACCTCATTCTTTGGAGTAGCTAAACCATATATGAGGGAAAACCCAAGTCACCAAGGGTGGATTTTTTTTCTTATTATGTGTTGTTGCAGTTGATGATATTTCAACATTGGGTGATGTACATGTGCTATGATGGGACTATTTTATAATATTTTTCTCATGGTCTTAATGACATGGTATTGTGCATCCTTGCATTATTATAGGAACCTACGAATATAGGAGACATTTCTCATGATAGGAACACAAGGGACAAGTGTGTAGAACTTAAAGGGTAGGATGAATTTTATTTTCATGCAAATAATGAAAATGGTGTCTAATGAGATAATTCCTATGGGTAAAAAGGTGATGTAAGATATTAAATAATGGTTAAATACGTGTGCATGATAATGGGGAATAACATAGTCAAACTATTATCGGGGTAGGTTGTGAAATAGAAACCATTTTGAAATGTGTAAAAGGTAATGATTGTATCCATGTGAGTCGGTTATCTTGGGTTAGCCATGAAGTTGGTGTAGATGGTTAGGGGTTGTGTTTCTGGTATGATCAGGACTATTTTTTTAATGTATGTGAAATGGTTTGTTTATGTCCAGTGATAAACCATTCCTTATATATTTGAAAAGATTTATGGTCTTTGTTATAAATCTCATGTATGGTATTGGAGAGAAATACCAACATGAAGGCATGTTCTAATCAATCAATATGAGTATGTCACCATGAAAACTCATCCCATAGTGAAGTAGGAGAATTTGGTGATCTATGAAAATAGAGAATATTAATTCAATTATAACATTTCTCATTTCATAAAGATGATGAAATGGGACCTCGTTCGGGTTATAACAAGTATGTTCGTGTTGACCTGGGAGTTTCACCTATAGAACCCTCCAACCTTTACCGAAGATGGTGGTATTGATGAAGAAGAGTTCTGGATAGAGGCTATCCAGGCTATTCATGATCATATTGATACTCCTCCCAAGAATTGAGTCAAGTTTGTAGCCTATATGTTGCGAGTCAAGAAAAAACGTTTGTGGTACACCATCGTTCAAATGGCGTAAGGCGAAGGAATGATGAAAAAATCTTTCAAGTAGAGGTTCCTCGAACACATATATCAAGAAACAATGATTCCGGATAAGGATACATATTTTATTAATTTGACCAAAGGGATAATGTTAGTGATGAAATATTCTAGTCGTCTCACATATTTGTGAGGTTTCTTTCTGAGGCTGGTAGCAGATGGTGAATGTATGGAGAAATTTTTTTTGGATGAGTTGAGAGATGAGATCAGGTCATATGTGAATATATTACATTTGAAATGGTTTAATGGATTAATGTATCTGATCCTTATATCATAAGGGAACTTGAAGGGAGATTGAAGTGATGGACCTGTGGTTCTTGCTGGCTGAGAATGTGGGGAAACTTATGAGAGTAGGAAGCACCATTTTAGGAATCTCCATCTAGGTGGAAGTGCACAGAGTAGACAGAATAGGGGAACAACCTATAATGGTGGTGACCAGGTGTTCTGTTACTAGTGTGGTAGGTCAAGTCACATGTGTGTTCAGTGTCCCCAACCACCAATCGAGTGTTGATCATGTGGAAGGTTGTTCCATGTGAAGTGGTTTTGTAGGAACCCCTGATAGTTGATAAGTGATGGTGGTTGGAGGAAGATTCCTAGATTAGTTAGAGGGTTGCTGAATCTGTATTAAGAAGGTAGTCTGAGCACCACAGGTCAAACCGGTAGAGGTGGTGGACATGGAACTATGGGGAGAGATCATCCAAACCATCAAGGAAGTGTAGTGATGGGCACTCAGGTTGGAGCCTAGCGTAGAGGGGTGGGTCATCATCATGTAGTTCAGTCTACACCTAATGGGGATAAAGTATAAAAATCTACAATTTGAGGTAATATTCTTATAACTTCCACGCTTTCTAGTACATTATTTGATACAGGTTCTATAAATTCATTTATTTATGCATAGTTTTTAGTTATGTTAGGATTAAATTTGGAAAGTGTGTGTGGAGTTACGTCAGCTGATACTCCATTATTGGTATGGGTTGAGGATATCTGACAGTGTAAGTGTTGTGAATTGGAGGTTGAGGGATATCATTTTATGTGGAACCAGATTTTCCTAGAGATTTTAGGTTTTGACGTGTTTTTTGGGTACATATTGATTGGTGTTGTATCAATCTCATACAAACTATTACCGATGCAGGGTGATGTTTATGTTGCTCAATGGACACACTTATGTCCTTCATGGTGAGTGGGATGCTTGAGCAGGCCACACGAGACCAATTTTCAAATAGTTGGGAGAACATATAGCTCATGTGTCTTAACTTTTGATAGATGATGGAGGAAGAGAATGACCAGTACTTCCTTTTATTGTGGATTGATTTCATTGTGTGTTCCCTGAGGACTTCTCAGGGTCACCACTCGAGAAATATGTTGATTTTACGATTTAATTTCTACCGAGGGAGTATCTAGTTTTCATTTATCCATTTTTAATATTTTCAGAAGAACTTTAATAACATAAAGTTAAGCTATATGAGTTTGAGTGTAAATAGTTTATCCATCTTAGTAAGTTTCTTGGGGAATCTACCATACTGTTTTCTAAGAAAGTTGGCAGATAATTAAAGTCATGTGTTGATTATAGGAAGTTGAATCAGATGACAGTTAATACCTGATAACTACTACCCATAATCGATGGCTTATTTGATAAAATGAGGGGTGAGTTAGTGTTATCCAATATTTATTTAAGATCAGGACACCATCAATTAGGGCTGAGATATTCTAACGTACCACAGAAAACATTCTGGAGTAGGTATGGGATATAGGAGTTTTTGGTGATGCTATTGGGGTTGACCAATGCACTAGATGTGTTCCTGGTATTGATGAACTAGATATTCCACCCATTTCTAGATCATTTTGTAGTCATCTGAATTAATTAAATATTACTATACTCAAGAACTCTTGACTATCATGTGAAGTATGTTGACATCATCCTAAGTAAATTATGAGAGAATAGGATTTATGCTGGGCATATCAAAATTTTTGTTCTAGACTGATAAAGTTCATTTATTAGTTCACATGATTTCTGATTCATTGGTGTAATTGGATCTAGAGAAAGTGTAGGTTTTGGTGTCCCCAGAGAAGCCAAAGAATGTTTTTGATGTTCAGAGTTTTCTGGGCTTCACTTTTTATTTCTAATGGTTCATTATGGATTACCCCCATTTGGAAGCACTACTCATAGGCTTATCCAAGAAGAAATTTATGATTGATTGGAAAAAGTAATGTGATAATTCTTTACAAGAGTTGATGAAGTGGTTGACTACTACACAGATTATGATCTTACCCAAACCATGTAAAAGGTACTCCGTTTTTGTGATTCTTTTGGTGTTGGATTTGGGACCATGTTGATGCAAGATGATAAGGTTTTAGCTTATGGGTCAATACATTTGATGCATCATGAAATAAATTACCTTGCCCATGAACTTGAGTTAGCTTCTTTGGTTTATTCTTTAAAGTGTTAGAGGAGTTAGTAGTTGGGATAGTGGATTACTGTGTTGACCGACCATAAAAGTTTTAAGTAAATTTTATCTCAGTGTGATTTAAATATTCGGTAATGAAGATGTGCTGAGTAGGTGAAATCCTTCAATTTCAAGTTGGTTTACACAATGTGAAAAGGTAATATTGTTGCGAATACTATGTGTTGTTAGTGTCAAAATCGAGTGTTTCAGAAATCCAAATCTGATGGGAAAATGATGGCCTTATTTTCGGAGATGCACTAAGAAGTGCATGATGGTAGTGGGGAAATGACTCTTATATCTTTAACAATTGAGTGCCACAATTTCTAACCAGGTCAAGGAAACCCATCTAGAGGATTGGGAGTATATCGTAATTAAAGAAATTATTAGAGGTGGGGAGTCACCTTCTAGTTAGGAAATTGGTGATGATGGGATAGTAAATGTTCATTGATGTGTTGTTATACCAGTGTGTATGCAGGAAGAGTTGAAGCATGAGTTATATGAAACAAAGTGAGAAGTGAATCCAGATCTGAATAAGATCTCTCATGATATAAGTAGATAGTATTGGTGGTGAATAATGAAAAAGGAGTTTGTCTATTTTCTAGCATGATGCCTTTCTAGTCATTAGGAGAAGGCATAGAATCAGTTCCCAGGTGGTTTGGTATAGTCATTTCCAATCCTGAAGTGGAAGTGGAAATGGAAGTGGAATGATATAACAGTAGACTTTGTATTTAGTCTTCATATGAAACCTCAAAACAATGATACAATATGAGTAGTTTTGGACCGATTGACTAAGGAGGACCATTTATTACCAATGCAGGAGAACTACATAGTTCATTATTTGGGTGAGTTATATATTCTAGTAATTTTGAAGTTACATGGTGTTATATGAACCATAGTTTCAGATCATGATCAATGGTTTACATTAAAAGTTTTTAGGGATTATAGAAGTTTTGGGGTACCCAAGTGTTTTTGAGTATGGATTATCACCCGCTAATGGACGGGAATTTAGAGCATATGATATGGGTATTAGAAAATATGTTGAGAGCTTGTGTTATGGATTTCAGTGGTTCATGGAAAAAACACTTATCACATGTTGGTTTAGACTATAATAATAGTTTTTAGGCTACTATTATGATGGAGTATTTTGAGGCACTCTATTGAATATCCTGTGGATATTATTTGTAATGGTTAGAAGCTGGATGATCTGAGCTATTGGGATCGAGTCTCATGAACATGATATTAGAGAAGGTTCAATTGATTCAGAATCATATGATAACAACTCAATGTAAAAAATAATTCATATGAATATTTTCATCAAACAACACTTCAGTTTATGGTGGGTGACAATGTGTTTTTTCAGGTTTCAAAATTGTTGGGTCACCCTGAACTTCAGAAACATGGAAGGTTAGCAACCAGGTCTATGGGACCATTCGAGATCATGGAGGGGATCAGACCAATGGCTTACCAATTAACTCTTCTAAAATGGTATTGTGTCGTGCATAATGTTTTTCATGTCTTTAAACTCTGATAGTATCACCACGATCGTTCTAACATGATAAATATTGAGGAGGTAGAGTTGGAGGTTGTTGCATCCTTCAAGGAGCATCTAGTTTGTATTGTAGACCATAGTGATAATATCTTGTGGGGAAAGTTTATACCATTAATTTGAGTTTTATAGAAACATGTAAAAGATTAGAATGAAATTTGGTGGCGATATTCAAATATGAGGGTCCATTGGCCCAATCTCTTTTCACTGGAAACTCAGTAATGCTTGGGAATCAAGGCTCGACAAAAAGAATTCATAAGGTGGTGAGTTTATATGATCTTAGCTATTATGGAGGTATTTTTCTATTTAAATTTTAATTCTAATCCATAATTTTTTGTTAATTAAATGTATATGGGACGTAAGTTGGGTCATGGGTGTGTTCCAAAGGCCCAATACATGAGAAAGGTGTGAATTAGGAAAATCTGTGCAGGCTACATGGTTGGTACATAGTGGAGAAAACTATGCGGAATTACCAGGTAACTTTTTAGACTTGGACAGAGGCTTAATGAATCTTAAACACATGGTCAATGAAACTATGCTGATTTTCTTGGTAACTATGCGACCCAGCTTCACTTGTATAGTTGTTTACCCATGTTTTATGTATGGTTTTGTAAAACATTGCTGGAAAAACACGCGCAAATGTAAATTTCGAAAAAATAAAAAAAAAACATTATGAGATTCTAAACCCTCACCCAATTTTTTCCCCTCAATTCCTCCCTTGAACCACAGTAAATAAAATGATCTCCCAAGGTCTTCCATGTTTGATTCTACTTTATCCCTATATCATTTGAAGGGTCATCGGTTGTGGATCAATGATCTGGGTATTTATAATCCATTTCTCGCTTCTCTTTTTGGTTTATAGTTTGAAAACATCTCTTATATCCAACCAAATATCTAAACCCATTCGTTTCTAGTGAGATCTAGGTTAAGACATTAAAGGGTGGTCGAATAGGGATCTAAGTATTTGATTAAGAGTGTGTTCATCAACCGATTTTAGGTAGGTGGGATATAAGTTATATCCCATGGGTTTAAAATATATTTGTGCATATGGGTTTATTTATTGTTATTTCCTTGATGTGTTATTGGTTTCTTTAAATATATTTCACATAATGAGTGTGTAAATATCCAAGTTAACCCTCTCAAGGTCCCCATGGGATACATGGAAGATGACTCGACCAATTTAGGGCCATCCATGGGGTGTGAACACCCCTCCCAAACATGGTTAATGGAATTATAAAGTGTCAAATTTAATTGTGATTATGTAAAGACCTTGGATAATCTGTATGTGGGTTAATGTAATTATTAAGAAATGACTATGGGTAGATGCGTCTAGTTGTGGATAATGGTTAAGTGATTGTTTGGTTTTTCATGTGAATGTGTAACATGGGATTAATGGTAACATTTCAATGAATCATGTATTGTGATTGAATATGTTTAGTGATTTAGGCTTGGGGAATGGGAAATAGGATAAATGGTTATGTGATATATATGATAAGTGTTTTAATGGATTATGGCATAATATAGATTTCTAATTTAGTTGTTATTATTGTGATATTAATAATGAAGTTGGATATGATTGGTTGTAATGTGGTTAGGTGTTGTGAAAGAATAAATAAGCATGTGTACATGGCTCGGTAGAGTGGGATATAAACGTTAGGTTCTACACCAATGAGTCGAGTTGGACTAATGATCTAGGATCCACCAATCAATTAACATGTTGTGGAAGGTGACAGTGTTCCATTACCCTAATGGTTTCATTACACCTGGACTGAGGCTTCGAGGTGTGGATAATGTGGTTATTGTGATGTGTTACCCTAGTGTGATAGGACTTGGTTTATTTCCATATTACTAGAAATTATTGAACATGACCAATCCATTAAAGAAAGAAAATGGTGAATTAATCACTGAGATTTTATAAGTGTTGAAACTGAATTTAATGGTATCTTATCTTAGGGAAACCTTCTTTAGTTAGATATTAGATGCACTATATTTTTAAACTAGATATTTTGTTGGCACCTTTGGTGGGGCCTACTGATTTGTAATCACACCATGCTTGGGCCGACATCGGGTACTAGAGGATATTTTATGGTTGGAGTTCAGGTAAAGGGTAAAGGTTTGGTGCTCGGGAGTTGAGTTGGATTTGGGATGTATGTGGATGAGGTTCCAAGCTTTAATTCATGACCATTTTTGGTATTACACAATTTTCATTATTTTGGATTTTTTTCACTAGGTATTGTAGTATAACATGTCATACTTACTGTTTCTTGTGGTTTATAGCCTATTTCTAGAAATGGTTGTCTATTTATGTTCATTGATTATTCTATGTTGTTTCCAATTTTCTGTTTATTTTCTTCTGTGGATTACTCTAGTAAATATGGTATAGTCTCATAGTGTAACTTTTAGGCCCTCACTACTAGTCGACAACCTCTGGCATATGGGGAAGTTCACTTGATGTGATGTGGTGACCTGGGTCGTGGCACCATTTAGTGGCTCCCAAGTTAGGGAATTTATTAAATGAAATTTAAATAGTTTAGTTAAAATATAATATATACTTATTCTTAAAATAATTCATAAAAAATTGTTCTTTAAACACTAGAGGTTGCTGACTAGTAGTGAGGGCGCATGTCTGATAGTGGGGAAACTATGCCCTCATTTGTTAAAGTGTAGCGCAGTGGAATAAAATATACAAACATACAAAAGTAGTGGAAGAAATAAACCATACACATTTAATAAGAACAATTGCTGTAAACGATAACCAACAGTTATATAGATAAAGATGAAACATGCCTCTAGTTCTAAGAAAATAGCCAGAACAAGTCACACAACAGTATTGTACAATACCATTGAAAGTACAGGTACAACAGAACAAAAAATAGCCAACAGAAACATGAGCCTAAGATCAGTCCTATGCTCCTCTACTCCTCAGCAACAATCAAGTACCTGTAGAGGGACCCTTTCCCTTATCCATACTTGTAGAAATGTAATCTGTTTGGGGCTGAAGACATGACCCCAAACAGGGTTTGAGAAATAAATCCCAGTAGGCACCCACCAAAGGCCTGTGTTCAACCATGTGAAAATATGAAACAACAATGTACAGTAGTAAATGCAGTAAACCAGTAAGTACTCAAAAGTAAATATCACTACCAGTTTCTTTTCCATTTTTTGTTTTAACTATTTACTTTAATAATATTCTATGCTCATCAGAACCAATCCCTCAGGCCAATCAGAATCTTTCCCTCAGGCTAATATAGTAAAACCATGCCCTCAGTCTTTCCCTCAGGCTATCGAGTATTGCCCTCAGGCGTATGAAGTGTCGCCCTCAGGCACAGAATCTAAAACCCTTAGGCATGGAAGAAGTTTCCCTCAGGCGAAATAAAACACTGCCCTTAGGCTAAAATAGAACACTACCCTCAGGTGGAAGTAACCAGGCCAAGCCCCACAGATTATCAATCAATTATATAAAAATCCTCTCAAGGAAATTTCAAGCATGCTAAATTTTACGATATACACTCGGGTAACCTTGCCAAATGGATAAACAGAGGAACTCACCCCCAGGGTGGACCTGGATCCAAGTAGTGATCCCAAACATTAGTTTATTATCACATTTCATTACCTATACAATTCTAGGTATTCAAAATAGCCAAGGCCTCAGCCACACGACACCCCAACATGGGTTCGTAGATCAACGGTACACAAAAGCACACATTAGTTGGAATTTAAACACTAATCCACCTACCTCGATCGCCCGTAATTGATATACATGAACTATGCTCCTAAAATCATCCATGAATGATGAAAATCTAAGGTGAAAGAAAAATCCCATTCACATGTAAATATCTTTGCCTTGGGAAAGAATTGGTAAGAACGACATAAGGAGAAGGAGAGGCTTACCCGTACGATTCCAATGAGATAGCAGAGGCGGAAACGGATTCCCATACTACGATATGGATCTCCTCAAAGGATTGACCCTCTCTCCTGACTCCTCATCCAGTTCTATGCCTTCCCTGTGAATAGGGGAGACTACTGCCCATTTTAAGTGAAAAAAACCGACTACAGGACGTGTACTATTGAGTACATGGCGTGTAATTTTCCTTTTTTTACTATTACTATAGTGGCTTCTTGCCAGCATGACACTGTTCATCAGTAGACATGAGTACACGGCATGTAATCCATGAGTAAATGGCGTATACTGATGCTCAGCTGGTAGTTACCTCCATTGCCTTACAATTTGCCTGCCGACTGACTACACGGTGTGTAAATACAAACTACATGACGTGTAGTCAGTTTTTACATCTTTCTTCAACGACAGGGCTACACACCCTGTGTACTCATCCCACACGGCCAAAGTACACTGCGAGTGGAGAATTACATGGTGTCTAGTACCAGAATTTAGGATTTTTTCCATTTTCTTTATTTTACCAAAGACACATAATGAATAGAGAATGGAAGAAACATGTACCTCAGGAATAAGAACCAGTTTCTTACAAACTTCCCTCCTTAAATAAATTCATCCCAGAATTTCCCTTCCAAGGGTGGAGAAGATAAATACCAAAACAAATCTGGCTATAGATCACATACGTCGGTCTCCTGCTCCTAGGTTTCACCCTACACTCGGCCATGCTACCATATCACCCATATGAGACGAACTGACTGGCCTTGAAGAACCTTCATGCTCCTATCCACGATATGAATCAGATTCTTCTCAAAGAACGAAACTATCTGCAGCTCAACCTCCCTTGGATGAAAGATGTGAGACGGGTATGAATGATAGCGACACAACAGAGATACATGGAAGACATTGTGCATGGCCCAGTACCTATGTGGTAACTGCAACAGATAGGCAATCGGCCCGACTCTCTCCAAAATCTCAAATGGACCTACATACCTCGGTGAAGGTTTACCCTATCTCCTTAGATTCCTGAGTC
The DNA here is from genome assembly GCA_963277665.1 of Viscum album. Lineage (NCBI taxonomy): Eukaryota > Viridiplantae > Streptophyta > Magnoliopsida > Santalales > Viscaceae > Viscum > Viscum album. The sequence continues at coordinate 1,720,098,152 of OY728132.1, forward strand.
CCAACATCGGTGAGACATGCAAGAAAACATAATCCCCTACCACGAACTCCAAGGGTCCTCTACGACGATCAACATAAGATTTCTGATGAGACTGTGCGGTAGCCATCCGCTTCTGAATCAACTAGAACTGCTCATAAGTCTCTTGCATGAGACGTGATCCCAGTAAACCTACCTCACCTGCCTCCATCCAACATATTGGTGAACGACATGGCCTACCATATAAAGCCTTATAAGGTGCCATCCCAATAGTTTCAAGAAAACTGTTATTATAGGAAAACTAGACTAAGGGTATGTGATTCCCCCAAGAGCCCCCAAAGTCTAGGATGCATGCATGCAGAATGTCCTCGAGCACCTGTATCGTACACTCTGACTTGCCATTAGTCTGAGGGTGGTAAGATGTGCTCAGAAGCACCTTTGTACCTAGTGCCCTCTAAAAACTCTGCGAGAAACAAGATGTAAAGTGAGCATCCCTATAAAAAAATGAAAGAACGTGGAACCCCATGAAGACATATGACCTCCCAGATATACAACTTTTTGAGCTCGTCAACACCAAAAGTCTCCTTGATTGAAAAAAAGTGAGCTACCTTCGTGAGTCTGTCCACAAAAACCCACACGACATCATTGCCTCGAGGTGACTTTGACAACCCAGTCACAGAGTCCATCGTGACATCATCCCATTTCCACTCCGGGATGGGTAACTGCTATAACAGTCTGGCAGGCCTCTGATGCTCCACTTTCACCTGGTGAGAGGTGGAACATCTCGTAACAAGACCAGATACTTCTCTCTTCATACCCGACCATGAGTACTGAAGTCTCAAGTCACTATACATCTTGGTAACTCCAGGATGAACTTCCCAAGATGATGCATGAAAATCCCACATCATCTCCTCACATATATCCCCAGAAAACCATACTCATCCATGGAAAACAGAATTTCTTCATCGCCTATCATCCATCCAGGAGGAGGGTCCTCACTTACCACTGACTCCATAAGAACTAGGCCTTCTAAATCAGATATTTGTCTCATCCTCACTCTATCCAAGAGGGTAGAATTCACAGCTGAAGATGAAAGAAAGGTTTTCCCCTGACTATCGTGCACCTCTAAATGCATCTCAGAGAACAAATCCATGAGCTGCCACTCACCACTGGCCTCCTACAATACATGTATCCGAGTCTTCCTGCTTAGTGAATCAGCAACTTCATTACCCTTACTAGGTGTATAGACATGCTCAAAATCGAAGGAATGAAGGTATTCAACCCACCTTCACTGCCTTATATTCAAGTCACACTGATTAAAGATATACTTAATACATTTTTGGTCGGCGAATACCACAAAATTCTCCCCCAAGAGATAATGTCTCTAACAGCGTAACACATGAACAACTACAGCTAACTTTGGATCATGCGCCGTGTAATTACTCTCATGTAGCCTCAACTGCCGAGACCCGTATGCAACAACTCGATCGCCCTGCATCAATATATCTCCCAGAATAATACCTGATGCATCACATCAAATCGTATAGCTCATTCCCTACTCTTGGAGTATCTGGATTGGTGTTGATGTCAACCTTCCTTTCAGGTCCCGAAAGGCTGTCTCACAAGCTTCTGACCAAACGAACTTCACACCCTTCTTAGTCAAACCCTTCAACGGCCCTGCTAAGTGGGAGAAGTCTGGTATAAAGTGCTTTTAGTAACCATCCAGCCCCAAGAAACTCCACATCTCATGCACGTTTTTAGGCTGCTCCCAAAAAACTTCTACTCTCACCTTCTCTGGGTCTACTGCAACTCCTTCCTCTGAGATGATATGACCTAGGAAGTGAATCTGGTCCATCCAAAAGTGGCACTTTGAAATCCTAGCATATAGCTAATGCTCTTTCAGTGTACTCAGTTTGATCTCTATATGGGTGTCATGGTCATGTAGAGTGTGAGAGTACACCACGAAGTCGTCCATGAATACTACCACAAAAGAATCAAGATAAGGATAGAACACACGATTGATCAGAGCCATGAAAATTGCTGGTGCATTCGTGAGTCTGAACTGCATAACCATGTACTCGTATAGACCATATCTTCTCCTAAAGGTTGTGAGCATTATATCAGATGGTATAACGCGCAACTGATGATATCCGGATCTCAAGTCAATCTTTGAGAACACTCATGCACCTTGAAGTTGATCAAAAAGATCATCAATCCATGGAAAGGGATATCAGTTCATGACCATAAACTAGTTAAACTTCTGATAGTCCACATAGTGTCTTAGGGTACCATCTACCTTTTTCACAAAAGGACCAAAGAACCCCAAGGAGAAGTACTGGGTCAGATAAAACCCTTTGACTGTAACTCCTCTAATTGTCTCTTGAACTCCTCTAACTCAAGTTCAGCCATCCTATCAGTTGAAATGGACACCAGTGATACCCTTGTCATAAGATCAATAGAAAAATCCACCTTACGCTCTGGAGGTAGACCTGAAAAGTCATACAGAAAGACATCCCTGAAATGATCAACCACTAGAGGGAAATCCTTCTGACAAGTCCCCTGATCATCCAAATATAAATTCACAATCTGGGCTATGACTCAGCCTTGCACATGATGCTATGGTCCAACTCGACTCACATGAACATCCCATTCAACTCTGTATAGAAACTCTCCACCCTCTGGCAACGTGAAACTCACCCTGCGACGATAATAGTTCACAAAGGCTCAAAAGGGAACCAACCAGTCCTTCCTGAGAATGACATCATAAGTCGACATCTCTAAGACATATAGGTCCCATAAAATGTGACACCCACCATCATCTAGGTGGAACTACTTGCACTGATGGAAACCAGCCGTTCTAGATACCAACGAAGTGTCTAGCGTCATAATAGTAAAAGAAGAAACACATAGCCCAATTCTCTCCACAACGGGTACATATATAAATCTATGTGTAGCACCCATATAAAAAAGAATTGAAGATAAACTGGAAACTACTAGAATAGTACCTATGAAAGTATAAGGTCTGGGATCCTACTCTTGATGGGTCTATTGCCCTGTATATTCCTAGCCAGTGCCACGACCCTGCGACACAACCTGACTACCCTGAGATGTCCCACCCTACTGCCTCTGAGATCCTGGTGTCTAGCTACCATGACCACAACCACCGTCTCTGCCTGTACGACCTAACGTAATCCAGTTTCCTGACTGGTAATAAGGCTCTGGTCCTACTCCCACACGTAGAGTCTACACCAAACCCCCATCACTAGACACTGATGGAAACGCCCTACAAGAGCACTATAGATGACCCATCTGTCCGCAAGCTCGACACTCCACTGGGTCTCATGGACATTGCGATCTCTTGTGCCCCTCTTTACCAAACTGGTAGCACATGACCGGGATACCTAAAGTAATCTCCTTTCTAGTACTGTCACCATGAGAGAAACTCATCCGTCACTTCCTTTTTCCGGTAGAAATAGTACCAGAAACTGGTGTCGAATCGTCCTGGCCTGCACCACTAGCTTCTCGAAGGTTCCTCTCTATAATCCGCGCCAGGTTTATAATAGAATGTACTGTAGGAAACCTAATAACATTCACCAGTGCTTAGATTTCATATCAAAGACCTTCCTCAAAGCTTCTGGCCCTCAACATCTCATCACCCAGCATAACAGGTGCAAAACACTGAAGCTCGGTGAAAAAGTGCAGAAAAATCCATCACCGACATAGCGCCCTGCTATAGATTCATGAAATCTCCAGCTCTATCTTTCCTCAGTGTCTCTGGGAAGAAGAATTCATAGAAGGATATCTGAAAATATTCCCACGCCATGTATCTGTGATGCTTTGACTGAGTGGTAACATCCCACCACCTCTTGGCCGAATCATGTAGCATATAAGTTTTGTGCTTGACCCTCTACCCTGGAGGGGTATCAAGATGCTTGAAAATAGTTTGCATAGACCCCAACCAAGACTACACAACCTATGGTCCACCATCCCCTGAAAATGTAGGCAGATGATACTGCTTGAAGATATGAGTTAGCTCAACCATAGATGTGGCAGCCGACGATTCTCCCTGAATGGTCTGAATGAACCACATAAAGCCTTCACGGAACAACGCATCCGCGCCTGTGTCCGGTATAATGGTTGGCACCACATCTGGCTCTGCTGGAGGATCCACTGGTAGCCCATGTCCCACCATCTTTGGAGTATAATCATTTCTGCTCTCTTGGCGAACAACTTGTGGTCATCTCGATGGCATGACTCTACAAGGTCAAACACACAACTTAGATCAAGATTATTAAAGAATGAAAAAAAGGAGGGGACCAAAAAGGGAATAGGAGAAGAAGGCATTCATGATTTTCAAAACAAGACTATAGGGCATGTATAATGACTACACGGCATGTACCTGACTTCTCTTCCCCTTCCCAGGTCCTTCTACATGGTGAAGCCACACGACTCCCATTGAACAAGACTACATGGCGTGTATATACTCTACACAACGTGTATGGTTTAATTTCCAACTACCCATGTCGTTCGTGACACATTCAACTACTCTTCCAAAAATACATGGCACGTTACACCCGCACACAGCATGTACAACACTCTGTTTCCCCTGCCACACGGCCAGGTCCACACGGTCTGTCACCGGTCAAGACTACATGGCGTTTCCCTCAGGTACACGACATGTTCAAGAATTGGTAAAACCAACCAGTGTTTTCTAGTTACACGGTCGGGTCCCCAAGTCAGACTACACTGTGTGTTCAATAGTGGACATGGCGTGTATGTATTAAGGTTTCTTCCGTCCGTGTTGTTAGTTACACGGGCGGACTCCGGGTCAACACTACACGGTGTGTACATCTGGTACACATCGTGTTTTTTCCAAAACATTCCCCTACCCCGTGTCCTCGCCCATATAGTCTATGAAATGGGAAGTGAATACACGGCGTGTGATGAGTGGACATGACGTGTACTTAAATATTTTTCATTTCTTCCTAAACAGAAGAACACACGACGTGTGTCCGAGGAACTACCCGACGTGTATCCTGGGTTTTCCAGACAGTAAGCCTATGAAACTTCTCTGGAAACCAAAGAATACCTAAAACAACACATAAGTTCCAAATTCTGACCCATGAGGGCCCATACTCCCCACGAATCAATATTTGGAATCTTATATGTGTTATAACAAGATAACAGTCAATAATCCACCAAATTCCAGCCAATGAGGGCCCATAGTCCCCAAAAACCAAAGTTTGGTATGCATCCAATCAACAGGTTCACACAAAAACACCTTATCATATAGTAGGTATTTTTCAAAGTATCTATCAAAATAGCATGCTTTTTCTTGCACAACAACTATCACAACAACATGAAATTTTCTAATGTGCTTACATGGCATGTAATTTCTAGCATGTTCCTAAATGATGCATGAGATGGGATACCCTCATATCATCGGGTTTCAAATAAATAGAACCCATGGAAAAAATATAAACAACACAATCACAAGTGTATCACCCAATGGTGAAAATCAGATCAACTGTAAATTGAAAAATCAACAAAATTGCAACATGAGGTAAATTGGATTTTCCCAGTACACGGTTTAGCAACTCCTGGGAAAAACTTATTACCAATACCATTTCCTTACTATCCATGAATAAGGTTCCAAACAGTAAGTCCACGAAAAGAACTCCTTTGATACCACTTTGTAAGGTCCTGGATCTGAGTGCCACTACACGGGTGCCCCAAACCCGGTTGGTCACATTAAATCAAGCACATTTTCTCAAATTCCATAGGATGCCGACTGCCAGTGAGGGACTAGGTATGATAGTGGGGAAACTATGCCCTCATTTTTCAATGTTTAGTGCATCGTAATAACATATACCAACATACAATAGTAGCGGAAGAAATAAACCATACGCATTTAATATGAACAACTATAGTAAAAGATAACCATCAGTTATATAGATAATGATGCAACATGCCTCTAGTTCTAAAAGCTATCACGAACATGTTACACAACAATAAAGTACAATACCATATAAATTACAGGTACAATAGAACAAAACAAGACAACCGACAACATTGCGAGCCTAAGCTCGGTACCATGCTCCTCTACTTCTCAGCAACAATCAAGTACCTATAGAGGGACCCCTGCCCTTATCCATACATGCAGAAATGTAATCTGTTTGGGGCCAAAGACATGACCCCAAACAGGGTGTGAGAAATAAATCCCAGTATGCACCCACCAAAGGACCATGTCCAACCATGTGAAAATATGTAACAACAGTGTTTAGTAGTAAATGCCGTAAACCAAAAAGTACTTAAAAGTAACTATCACTACAAGTTTCTTTGCCATCTTTCATTTTAACCATTTACTTTAATAATATTTTGTGCTCATCAGAACCAAGCCCTCAGGACAATTAGAATCTTTTCCTCAGGCTAATATAGTAAAACCATGCCCTCAGGCTTTCCCTCAGGCTGTCGAGTATAACCCTCAGGCGTACGAAGTGTCTCCCCTAGGCACGGAATCTACAACCCTCAGGAACGGAAGAAGTTTACCTTAGGCGAAATAAAACACTACCCTCAAGCTAAAATAGAACACTTCCCTCAGGTACACGTAACTATGCCGAGCCCCACAGATAAGCAAGAAATTATAAAAAATTCCTCTCAAGGCAATTTAAAGCATGCTAAATTTTACGGTACACCCTCGGGAAACCTGGCCAAATGGCTAAATAGAGGAACGCACCCCCAGGGTGGTCCTGGATCCAAGTAGTGATCCCAAACAATAGTCAATTATCACATTTCATTACCTATACAATTCTAGGTATTCAAAACAGCCAAGGAATCAGCTTCACGACTCCCTAACATGGGTTTGTACCTCAACGATACACAAAAATGCACAGTAGTTGGAATTTGAACAATAATCCACCTACCACGATCGCCCCTGATTGATATACGTGAACTACGCTCCTGGAATCGTCCAAGAATGATGAAGATCTGATGTGAAAGACAAATCTTGTTCACATGTAAATAACATTCCATCAAGAAAGAATTGGTAAGAACAACTTAAGGAGAAGGAGAGGCTTACCCGTACGATTCCAACGAGATTGTCAGAGGCGGAAACAGATTCTCGGCATGCGATCTAGAGCTCCTAGATGGTTTGGCCCTCTCTCCTAACTCCTCATCTAGTTTTAAGACTCCCCTGTGAAAATGGGAGGCTACTTCCCTTTTTAAGTAAAAAAACAGACTACACAGCTTGTAATATTGAGTAAACGACATGTACTTTCCCTTTTTTAACTGTTACTTTGGTGGCTTCTTGACAGTGTGGCACTGTTCATCAGTCGACATGAGTACACAGTGCATAATCCATGAGTACACGGTGTGTACTGATGCTCAAGTGGCGGCTGCCTCCACCACCTTACTATTTTCCTACCGACTGACTACACGACGTGTAAATACAAACTACACGTCGTGTAGTTGGTTTTTACACCTTTCATCACCGAAAGGGATACACACCCTATGTACTCATCCCACGCGGCCAATTTACACAGCGTGTGGAGAAGTACACAGCGTGTAGTCCCAAAATTTAGAAAATTTTTCCATTTTCCTTATTTTCTCAAAAACACTTAAGGAATAGAGAAAGGAAGATACCTGCACCCCAGGAATAAGAACCGGGTTCTTAAAATACCTCAATGTAACATTAATGAATTTTTGGGTTCATTGTGTTTGTTGAAAAAGATGGTTTCCATGGTCTGTTGTGGAATCCAAGTTTTATTTTTGGAAAACATTATTGATATGAATCCATGTAAATGGAATGGATGATCTGGAGACTGTACAAAAAGAAATTATACAAGTTGGAACCATTTCCCAGGGTATTCCAATTATTTAGGCCTTCAAATAGGGAAAATGGAGATACATGTTTTTGGAAAAGGATGTTTCATGCAAGATTAAATATGGTTTGGAATATTGCGTGCATGGAATGCTTCAAGAAAATATGATAAAGGATAGAAGTTCATGAATGATATGGAAGTTGGGCAAAATATAATGTTGGGAGAGAGAGGATTGTGCGCCCAATCAGATGTCAAATTCAATTTTTCACACTCAAGGGGAGATTGGGAAACGCGTCAAATCTTCCATACATGTTCAATGATTCTTATAAATATGTGGTGACACCCTCATTTTAAAATCACAACACTTAGAAGAAATAAAAGCTATGAATCACATAATAATTGAGTGTAAAGGGAGTTTCACAAAGGAATTGGAGTTTCACGCAAGATAAGAATGATTCACATTAGATTTAATTTATGCATAAGAAGGAAGTTGAACATATGAAGCAGTTTTGTGCACAGAGTAGAAAACTTACGTGCAATTAACAATAAGGGTTTTATAAAATATTTGAATTTCCCTAATATATCTATGATAAAGTGGTATTTTTCAGTGGATTAATATGGGAAATCAATATAGAATCTATATAAAGTGGAGGATGTATTCATTATAGATAATGAAGGTATAGATAAGTTTATAAGTTATGAGTCGATATTTCAAAGAAACAATGAGCACAATTAAGCTGAGAGAGCGGTGATCTTTCAAATTGTGATTGATTTTAAACTAGTAGGGACATAGAGTCCACTCGGAACATTATAATAAAACAGCTTATATTATATCATTTAGTATTTCTAGATATTCTAGTCCTCTCTTATCTTCTTTTTTCTAGTTTGTTTTCTAGATCCACCTTTCATCTTCAATAGGTAAGTAATCAAAATTATCCAACAAATGATCTTTTATTTCAAAATAAAACTTCATGTATTGATGTAAAAACAACAGGGTAAGAAATTTTTTAGCCAATTAGAGAGAAACTTATTTTTGATACCAATTGGTAGTCTAACTGGAATGGTGCAAACACCTTAGAAGTGGTTAAATTAGGTTTTTCCCCAAATATTTTACTAAATAACACTTTATATTTTTACTCTTTAAAAATTATTTGGGTTTGAATCCCTATCACTAGTTTGGATGTGTGTTGATCTATTTTTTTATCCATGTAATTTACACTACTTGAATTATAAGTAAATTAATAAATAATGGAAATTGTTTTTTATAAGGGTTAACCCTATCATCAGAAACTTACTCATAACTATGATCTAGTTTCACTAATTCATATATATTTCAATATAAATATTTTCATCAAAATATAGTGGGTTGAAAATGTTTTATCCAAAAATAGGTTCAGTGACCAACTCATTTAACATCTTCTCCTCTTTTCTCAACATCTAATAGATAGTTCTCCTCACACTCTTATAAAACATGTCATATAAATAAAACTAGATCTATAATCATTACATTTATTTTCATTTTCAATGTACACACCATTGAAGAAACTACATTGTTATATTTTTTGGTTACTCACTCCATTAAACATCACATATCATTTTCATTACTAAATTGAAAAGAAACATAATAGGAATTCTAATTGAAAAATTAAAACATCAACCCAATGGCTACATAATAGGGATTATGTCATCACATTCAATTTTTTTTGTCTTATTGGGTGTATTTGGTTTAGCACTTCTCTTATGCATACTCCAAAAGGCTGACTTCAATTCTTTTATCACCTACCAATTTATTTCTTGGGGTATTTAATTATATTATTAGAATATTTTTACTAAGATCAATTTTCCCATCACACACATTTAATTTGAAAAAATTTATAATAGTAATGTAAAATATTTTACAAGTAATAAGATCTATTCCTAGTGGAAAAATTATTCTCATTATACGAACTCTACTTTTGTTTAACTAGTTTTCTCCATTATTATGTTCTTATCCCCCATAAACCAAGACTTATATTTTCTTCATAGGTTAAAAAATTATGAAACAAATTCTATATTTATCTTCCTAAAATTCCAATATCACTAAATTTTACCCACATTTATCTTTCTTCTTTACTATATATGTAGTTTAGATAGGTTTGATACCATACTATTTTTTATCATTCTTCTGAATTTTTTGTTTCCCTTTTAGGATATTAATATTCATACACAGTTATTTATCCACTATGGAAAAATTTGTTGGATTATCATCATTTTCCACATCTATATTTGAATATTTTTTACATCAATGCTAATAATATCATAAAAAATTCATTTAATGCAATCAATAGGTTTTAAATGAATTTTACTTTTTTAAAAGACCATATTACTTGTATATTATTAAATTTTTTGAATATAATATTTCCTGTAATTAGAATCTTTCTGGAGCCATGACTCTCAGAAGAGTCTAGTGTGGTAGAGTCATTCCCATACATATATTGGGATGTTATCATTTTCTTCAACTCTAAAGCTTTTAAATTAACCCCTAATTAAAGGAACGTTATATTGAGTGTGTTATTATAATACTTAATAAATATAAAGATTTGTTAAGAATTTATATTCCTATTTTCAATTAGATATTCATAGTGTCTCATAATTTCTTAAAGAGCATTGTCATGTTCCTTAATCTTCTTATATCTTACATATAATTTGGGATTCTTGATACCAAGAAAAACTTTTTTTACTTTCATTCAAATATTGGGCTCTTTCTGAATTGAGATGATATTATTTATAATAATCATCAACTTCTTTTTTATGATTTCTTTAATCAAGGTGTGATTCATTTTTTTGGAAAAACTGGTACCATTCTTTGAATTTTACATTTTTGGCGAGGTCATTTAATTGATTCAATTTTTCTACCTTAGGATTATCCATTATTTCAGTCTCCTAATCCAACTACACCATTTTTCTTGTATTATTTTCGTAAACACAAATATATTAAAAAAATCAATAAGAGTCCTCTTAAAGTAAAATTTAATCATAATATAGATATTCCTATGTGATTTAATTACTATAAAGTAATCATAATTATAAATCAACTCATCAAAAATAATTATAATCATAGGTTTTCAATTAATATTACCACTTTGTTTATCCTTACATAGTGTTGTCTTCTTTTTATTCAAATTCTTAATTAACTTCTTTGACTCTTTACTCTTTATATTATTCATAGTTTTAGTTGAAACAACAATGTTTTTATTAAAATAAGAAATTTCCTTTTTATACTCCTATGGAATATTGAAACCTTCAGTTAATATTATATATATTTAGAGGGAATCTATATTATATTTAATACCAATTAATTTTTCCATGTTATGTGGATAATTGGGGTGGTGGTGAATTAATGATCTATTTTTAAATTTTTTTAATATTTAATTCAAACACTTAGACTAATTAATGACTTGATCCTGTCATATTTATATCTCAAAATTTGACCCTAATTAGGAAGTAAATAAAGGCATAAGAACAAAATAATATATAATGCTCAACTATAAAATCATACTCTTTATCATAACTAGTTGGTCCCCCAATCATAGATTCTTCCATGATTTACACAAGTGGTTACATGACATGGTCTTTAATTAATCTTACATAATATGAAAACATGTGTTATAAAGTCCCAATAGAGTGTATTTATAATATATATTTGAGTTAAAAGCTTTTAACTGGTTCTCTTTCCATCTTTCATAGATTTTTCCTTGCAACTAGAATGATTGTATAGAGATGTTGGTAAATAGATCCTTTCATGAACTCCTAATTAGGACTTCAACTAATTCTCCATATTGTATAACATTCTATAATTTCTATTCCTCTCATTCTACTTAGGAAAACCTCCATTGGATGAGTTAAATAATATATATTTACTCTAGGCCTAAATTTTTCTTCTACCCCTTCTTCTTCCTCACTACCAGTAGGTATTCATTTTCAGGTTTGGTATTGGGTGAATCTTTTTCAATTGACTTTATATTTTGTAGGATGTTACATATTTGATGTTGTAAATTTATTCTACATGTTTTCGTTTTTTAAATAAATAGAATCATGAAAATTATTATTTCAATATCACATTTGGAAACATTAAAAAACTTAGAAATATGTGAACTGATCATTAAAATCGGGGAGATATTTTCCAATTTAAATTCTCATTCAAACACATTTAATTTCCCAGTCAATTATCCCATAATAGTTACATTGTTTTTGTATTTTAATTATTTATATAAAATACTCTATAATTTTACTTTTAATTCTATATTTGTGCATGGAAGTGTGACCAGGCACATTTTATATGGCATGGAACTCATCACAGAGCTCCATATCAAATCATTATAGAACAAAAAAAATTAATTTGTGATATTATTCCCATGAATAAAAAGGTCGGAAATATCTATATTTAAATCCCATTATCTATAATTTATTCTTCTAAAATAACTCGATTTATTATTCTTAATGTTAAAATTTCATTTATATGAAGTTTTGACCTAATTTCATAAGACAAGATTAATCTTATAGTTTTATTATCGTAAGAAGATTTATTTTTTATGGATTCTTCTATCTTATGAAAAATAATCTTAGGAAACACCTATAACATATATGCTTTCTATCATACACATTTCTTAGATCATGTAGTCAAAAATCCTACCAGGATATTTTTTCATATGTGAACATCCCTCGCTATGAATATATATTTTATAAACATTACCTTATGAGGGTACCCAATGATGTTATTGTACTATAATAAGACATTAGTGAAGGTTCTACATGCCTTATGGTGTACTACTATACCTTAAGAAGATCTCAAATTATCAATAATGATTTTACTGTTGGATATATATGGTACCAGATAATGGTACTATATTGTACTATAATGACCCCAACTTTAGTAACCGGGAGTAGGTGTTTAATTTATTATATTAGCAGAGATACATGAGATTTAATATCAAATGTCCAATAATTTTAGTAGGCTTGGAGATATATATACATATATGATACCCATTTCATATTGATTATAAAATACCAAAAATAACTTAAGTAAATGTTCTTCATCCTTGAAACTCATGAAATGATTTATTCTTCATAAACGAGGTAAATAAAACAAAATAATGGTGAGATAAAATTCATGGTAAGGGTTATTCACAATGGAATATACTATGCGTAAATAAGGCATAATCAATATGGGATGACAGATAACTAGAAACACATTCCATATAATTTATAATGTGAGTAGTGTTGTACCCCTCTCTCTTGGATTTTAATGATCACAATCACTCTCATCGTGTTCTAACTTGTTTTCAAGTGTTTTGATGCTAGAAAAAAGGTTGCCCAGGAGTTGGCCCAAGAAGGCTGATAGTGGACTCTCTGAGTCCACCGGCCAACCGGTGGATTCCCACCGGTCAGCCGGTGTTAGCGCACCGGCCAGCCGGTATGGGCACCGGCCAACCGGTTCTTGCCCACCAGCCAGCAGAAGGACCCAGGCAGTAGACTTGCCCACTGGCTGGTGCTACCGGCCAACCGGTGGATGACCACCGGCCAGCCAGTGGAACCCAGACAGAAAGCCTGCTCTGTCTGGACCACTGGCCAGTCGGGAGCTCAGCACCGGCCAGCCGGTGTACCACCAGCCAGCCGGTGAGACACCACCGGCCAGCCGGTGTGCCCAGTCAAACTAGCCGTTGGGCTTTGACCAAACTTGTTCTTGTGACCCCCAACGGCTCTGGAAGCCCTCCAACGGCCATATTGAAGTGTTTATGGGTATTTCTCCTATAAATAAGATACCATGGATGCCGGGAACACTAACGAAACATATTTTGATGTTTTCACGCTCTAACGACAAATCTCCAAGGCCTCTTGTGATCCGTTACCATCCTTGAAGCTTGAGCTCCCTCTACATCAGCTGCTCTCACACTTTTGGCGCTCAAGGCTTCCGTGTGTTTGTATTATTTTATTTTTTTAGTTCTTCATTGGGTTTGGATTAAAACAAACCTCTCATTTCCATTCTTTCTTTCAATTGGGTTTCTTGCTACAACCATAATAAAAAAGCAAGCTATACGAAGGTGTTCTAGCCTAACTTAAAACGGCTAGTGGGTTTCTTGCTACAACCATTAAAAAGAAAGCTGACGTAATTAATCTCTCAACGGTTCTTGTTGGGAGTGGAGACGTAGTCTTGGGAATTAAGCCGAACTTCGTTATCGAATTGTGTCTTGCCTTTTTTAATTCCACTGCATTGATAATTGTTTTAAATTGTTAATTATTTTTGAAAAGGCAATTCACCCCCCCTCTTGCCATCCTCTACGACCCAACATTTGGTATCAGAGGGAGTGTTTGTGTAATACCTTAACCGGTTACAAACTTAAGATCCTTAGTGATGGCTAATTCCTCGCATGCTCCAGAAGGGTATTCTATGACTCGGGCTCCATTCTTTGATGGAACCGATTACACTTATTGGAAAACTCGCATGATTACTTTTCTTAGAAGCATTGGTTATCCTATCTATAGGATTTTAATGCAAGGCTATACTTTATCTAACAAGGATGTGTCCAAATGGACCCCCGAAGACATTTCCAATTTTGAGCTTGATGGTAAATCCATGAATGATCTTCATTGTGGGTTAGACCATAATGAATTCAACCATGTTTCTACTTGGTCCTCTTCTTATGAAATTTGGAAACTTTTAGAAGTAACCCATGAGGAAACTAACAAAGTCAAAGACACTAGATTAGACATGTATTGCCAGGATTTTGAAAGTTCCACCATGCACCCACACGAATCAATTACTGAAATGTTTACTCGTTTTACTGACGTTTGCAATGGAATAAAATCTCTTGGTGAGGATGTTTCTGCAGAAATGATGGTCAAGAAGATTCTTTGGGTCCTACCAAGCTCATGGGCACCAAAGGTGACCGCAATTCAAGAAGAAAAATATGTCATGAAAATTCCGGTTGAAGAGCTCATTGGATCACTCATGACCTACGAGATCACCATGAAGAGGCAAGCCGATAAAGAAGGTAAAACCTTCAAGGAGAAAAAGAACATTGCTTTCAAAGAAAAGGAAGAAAGCTCCTCCGCTGATAGCGAATCCGAGATTGCTCAACTAGCAAGAAAAATGAGCAAATTCATGAATAAAAAGAAGAACTTTCGAAGGGCACGAAAGGAAGAGCCCAAAGTGGAGAATGAAGTTACATGCTTTGAATGTGGAAAGAAAGGCCACATCAAACCGGAGTGCTCCATTTTCAAGAAAAGGGTAAAAGAAAAGAAAAACAAGAAGGCTTTCAAAGCATCCACATGGAGTGCAAGTGATGACTCCATGTCTTCAAGCGACTCAAGCGATGAAGGTGAACAATGCCTAATGGCATTTGATGAGGTATCTTCTTCCGACTCCTCTTCCTCATCTTCCTCTTTCAATAATGACATGTCCTATGAAGATCTTCAAAATGCGAGAGATCAATTAGAGGATGGTTTTCACTAACTTACCTCTATATTTATGGCTTTGAAAAAGAAAAACAAAATTCTCATTTCTGAAAAAGAACAACTTCTCAAAAAGAATGAGGAACTTACCCTTAAGATCCAAGATATTCCAAATGTTGATTCTTTGAATTCAACCATTAATGATCTAAGGGAGTCTCTTGCCAAGTTCACCCAAGGTGAACAAAATTTTACCAAATTACTAGGTTCTCAGCGTTTGGCTAGAACAACACATGGACTTGGCTTTAACAAACAAGCCACTTCTTCTAGAGCACCCACTACTTTTGTAAGGGGGAGCTCTCAATATAAATTTTGTAATTATTGTAAAAAGACCGGGCACATGATTTATGAGTGTGATTGTAAAAATGTAAGGTATGGAAGCCCCAAAACCATTACCTACTCGGATGAGTATTTTAGATGGAAACCCTCTAGAAAAAAATGGGTTCAAAAGTCTCTTTTAGCTAATCTTTCCGGACCCAAACTTATATGGGTACCAAAATCTATTCTCTCTTGATTTTGTAGGATAAACGCCAAAGAAGTAGGACTTCGAAAGGCTCGTGGTATCTCGACAGCGGATGCTCGAGGCACATGTGTGGCGATCCCTCCGAGTTCAACTCCCTTGAAGAATTCGATGGAGGATACGTCACCTTCGGAGACAATTCAAAAAGCAAGATCGTCGGAATAGGTACCATTGGATTTGGTAGAACCTCTTTAATTATGGATGTTTTATTTGTTAAAGGTTTAAAACATAATCTAATTAGCATTAGTCAACTTTGTGATAGTGGTTTTTCGGTTAATTTTCAAAATGATTTATGCAATGTGTTTGATTTTCAAAACAAATTGATATTTTCTGCTTCCTGTTTTACAAATGTTTACATTTTTGATTTAAACTCTTTAGCTAGCCAAAATGTTAAATGTTTAAGTGCTCTTGACAATGAGTCTTGGCTTTGGCATAGAAGGTTGGGGCATTGTAGCTCTCATTCACTTCTAAAGCTTAATAAGAACAAGCTCATCTGTGACCTTCCTAAACTTAAGTTTAAGAAAGAATTGATTTGTGAGCCATGCCAACTTGGCAAGCAACACAAGTCTTCTTTCAAATCTAAGAAGGAAGTGTCCACTTCAGAATCTCTTGAGCTCCTACATCTTGATCTTTTTGGTCCTACCCGTGTAGCAAGTCTAGGTGGAAAATCCTATACCTTTGTCCTAGTAGATGACTTTTCTCGTTTCACTTGGATTTTCTTTTTAGCTCACAAAAATGATGCTTATAGAACCTTTTTGAAATTCTCTAGGAAAGTAGAAAAAGAAAAAGGATATAAACTTATATCTCTCCGTAGTGAGCATGGAGGTGAATTCGAGAACAAAGAATTCGATGAATTGTGTTCCTCTCAAGGATACAATCACACCTTCTCTGCCCCTAGGACTCCACAACAAAATGGAGTGGTTGAAAGGAGAAACCAAACTCTCCAAGAAATTCCTCGAACCCTCCTTAGTGAATTCAACCTCCCTCAATTTTTCTGGGCCGAGGCAGTTAACACTGCTTGTTATACTATCAATAGAGTCCTTGTAATACCCCTTCTTAAGAAAACCCCCTATGAACTTTGGAAAGGCAAATTTCCCAAAGTTGGTTATTTTAAAGTGTTTGGTTGTAAATGATTTATCCTTAACACAAAAGATAACCTTGGGAAATTTGATGTCAAATCCGATGAATGTATTTTTCTTGGGTACTCCAACTCAAGCAAAGCCTATCGTGTCTTCAACAAACGTTCAAAAACCATCGAAGAATCATCTCATGTCATGTTTGATGAAAATATTCAAAAACCCCATCCGGTCATTAAAGATGTTGAAGATAAGCTTGATAAACTTGATTTAAATGATTCCTCTTCTCCTTTCAAGGAGGATGATGATCATGAACCTTCCTCACCTTCTTTGACTTCCACCTTGCCTAAGGTTTGGACACCTTATAGAGACCATCCATTAGAAAATGTTATAGGTGATCTTCAAGATGGTACTCAAACTAGAAGATCAATCCTCAACGAGGTTGAACATCAAGCCTTCATTTCTCAACTAGATCCTCAAACCATTAATGATGCCATTAATGATGAGAATTGGGTTTTTGCAATGCAAGATGAACTAAATCAATTCTCTAGAAATGATGTTTGGACTCTTGTTGAATGACCCAATGATCATCCAATTATTGGCACTAAATGGGTTTTTAGGAACAAACTTGATGATCAAGGAAATATAACCCGGAACAAGGCTCGACTAGTAGCTAAGGGCTATAATCAAGAAGAAGGAATTGATTATGGTGAAACCTTTGCACCCGTTGCTAGATTGGAATCTATTAGGATCTTGTTGGCTTTCGCCGCCCACTTAAATTTCAAACTTTTTCAAATGGATGTTAAAAGCGCCTTTTTAAATGGTTTTATTTCAGAAAAAATCTTTGTTGAACAACCTCCCGGTTTTGAAGATCCAAAATTTCCAAATCATGTTTTTAAATTAACCAAGGCTCTATATGGCTTAAAGAAAGCCCCTAGGGCTTGGTATGAGTGGTTAACAAAATTCCTTTTAGAAAACGATTTTAAAATGGGTCAAGCTGATTGTACCCTCTTTTTAAAACACACTTCAAAAGATCTTTTAATGGTCCAAATCTACGTCGATGACGTTATATTTGGTTCTACCAAAGAATCACTTTGTACTGATTTTTCAGATTTAATGAGAAAAGAATTTGAAATGAGCTTTATGGGGGACTTGAAATTTTTTCTCGGTTTTCAAATCTTTCAAAATAAAAAAGGTATTTTTCTAAGCCAAGGCAAATACACAAACGAGCTCTTAAGTCGTTTTGGTATGGATCAAGTAAAGGAAATTAGTACCCCCATGAGTACTTCCTGTAAGCTTACGTTAGATGAAGTCGGGAAACCGGTTGATAACAAGCTTTATAGGAGTATGATCGGGAGTCTACTTTACCTAACTGCGACCCGTCCTGACATCATGTTCAGTGTTTGCCTTTGTGCTCGTTTTCAAGCCAATCCCAAAGAATCTCATTTTAAATCAGTCAAAAGGATTTTTAGGTATTTAAGAGGATCCAAAAACATTGGTTTATTTTATCCTTCTAATACTTCTTTTGAACTTTCTTCATATTCGGATGTTGATTTTGGCGGATGTCAATTAGATCGAAAGAGTACTAGTGGAACTTGTCATCTGCTAGGAAAGTCCCTTGTATCGTGGAGTAGCAAGAAGCAAAACTGTGTTTCTCTTTCTACTGCCGAGGCCGAGTACATAGCCGCTGGGAATTTTTGTGCCCAAATTATTTGGATGCAGCACACTCTCTTGGATTATGGATTTCCTACGATCATGTCCCTATTCGGTGTGACAACACTAGTGCCATTAGTATTTCTAATAATCCAATACAACACTCTAGAACAAAGCATATAGACTTAAGGCATCATTTCCTTCGTGACCATTTTCAAAAAGGGGATATCACTTTGGACTTCATTTCTACTGATTTCCAATTAGCTGATATTTTTACCAAACCGCTCCCAGTTGAATGTTTTGATTTTATTAAGGGGGAGTTAGGAATGATTCGTCAATGAGCACTATTAAATATTTAACTCTTTTTTATTTTAATTCAATTTTTTTTATATGTAACGTTTCATCTTTTATAAATTTCAAGTTGTCTTATCTATCATATTTTTTTTTGTCATTGCATACCTTCTTATTTTTTTTGTTTATCTAATTTCTTCTCATTTTTTTCTTTTTCCCTCCTATTTTGATAATCCCAAAGGGGGAGAAATTTCTCTGTTTACTAGTTTCATATTTCAATTGATTAAAGTGCTCTTTTTAAAAGTTCAGTTTTTTTTAAAACCGGTAAGTTATTGATTTTGTTCCTTTTAAAAAAAACAACCAAAAATGACCTATGGTTACAATTTCAAAATGACTCATTCTCTTTAGATTAAGATCATTTTCAATACATGGTATATCTCTTCATTTTTTTTTGAAATGATCTCTAATATATTTTCATGTCCAAAATTGTTTATTTAAGTTTTCAATTGGCATATCCTTTTTAAAGCTTTCTCTTTTGTGATTGTGATCATCAAAATAGGGGGAGATTGTTGTACCCCTCTCTCTTGGATTTTAATGATCACAATCACTCTCATCGTGTTCTAACATGTTTTCAAGTGTTTTGAAGCTAGTAAAAAGGTTTCCTAGGAGTTGGCCCAAGAAGGCTGATAGTGGACTCTCTGAGTCCACCGACCAACTGGTGGATTCCCACTGGCCAGCCGGTGGTCTCTGGCAGAAGCATTGCTTTCTGCCAGAGCCACCGGTCAGCCGGTGTTAGCGCACCAGCAAGCCGGTATGGGCACCCGCCAACCGGTTCTTGCACACCGGCCAGCAGGAGGACCCAGGCAGTAGACTTTCCCACTGCCTGGTGCTACCGGCCAACCGGTGGATGACCATCGGCCAGCCGGTGGAACCCAGACAGAAATCCTGCTCTGTCTGGACCACCAGCCAGCCGGGAGCTCAGCACCGGCCGACCAGTGTACCACCAGCCCGCCGGTGAGACACCACCGGCCAACCGGTGTGCCCAGTCAAACTAGCCGCTGGGCTTTGACCAGACTTGTTCTTTTGACCCCCAACGGCTCCGCAAGCCCTCCAACGGCCATATTGAAGTGTTTATGGGTATTTCTCCTATAAATAAGATACCATGGATGCCGGGAACACTAACGAAACATATTTTGATGTTTTGACGCTCTAACGACAAATCTCCAAGGCCTCTTGTGATCCATTGCCATCCTTGAAGCTTGAGCTCCCTCTACATCAGCTGCTCTCACACTTTTGGCGCTCAAGGCTTCCGTGTGTTTGTATTATTTTAATTGTTTAATTCTTCATTGGGTTTGGATTAAAACAAACCTCTCATTTCCATTCTTTCTTTCAATTGGGTTTCTTGCTACAACCATAATAAAAAAGCAAGTTGTACGAAGGTGTTCTAGGCTACCTTAAAACGACTAGTGGGTTTTTTGCTACAACCATTAAAAAGAAAGCTGGCGTAATTAATCTCTCAACGGTTCTTGTTGGGAGCAGAGACGTAGGCTTGGGAATTAAGCCGAACTTCGCTATCAAATTGTGTCTTGCCTTTTTTAATTCCGCTGCATTGATAATTGTTTTAAATTGTTAATTATTTTTGAAAAGGCAATTCACCCCCCCTCTTGCCATCCTCTATGACCCAACAAGTAGGAAATGAATATATAGATTGTAGCAATTTAATAATCCAATGGATAATAATAAATTAATTCTCAATGAAATAAATGAATAATATTGTAATTCATGATATCAAACATCAATACATATTGATCATCAAATATTTGTTCTAATATAGATTAATTTATGTGTAGGTATATACAAAAAACACATTTAATAATTTTTTCAAACATATTTGTCTTATGAGACATGCTGATGCATTGAGGGGATATATAATTCTAGGACCCACCAATCATTTCCTGTCAAATTAACTACCAATATATTTAATGAATTATTCATTTCATAAAAAATATTCCTTGTCAATAAATTTATGTATTGAATAATGAATACAAAATATAAATATTTACCAAGTCAATCAAATAATTTTCATCGCAAAAAATCATATGTAGAGTTGATATAAGGGATAGGAATGATAATATCTATGAATAAAACAATATGTATATTTAAATAATAATTAATGTTAAATGGTCACAATAATGTTAATGTTTCAATAGTAAGGTAATTACCACAAAATTAATAAGAGATAAGAGATTACCATCAGTTCATTGGAAGTATAATTTTGATAATAAAATCACATCCATTGGAAAAATACATAAAAGCGAAGTGAAATATTAAAAATAATATTTCATTAAATATATTTATTTGTAAAACAATGTAAAACATTTGAAATAATGTAAAAATAATAAAACAGTTATGGTGATGGGGATGTCTATTAACACCATGAAATCCAAGATGTAAATATCACTTTTCATTAGGTTATCCTTATCACCTCTTCTTGGAATAAAAAAACCTTGAACCCACAACTGAAGAATTAGGTTGTTGGTGGAAAGATGAGAAATATTTAATGTTTTGTCATATTTAAGTCCAAGGCATTCCATTACCTTCACTTTGCTGAAACTTCATTGCACATCTGGTAACTTATGTGAACAAAATTATACTTCACCATCGTATGAGAGCCCCACCAAGATTGCAGCCTTGGTGTAATAAAGCTTATAAATCTTACCATAACTCTTAAAAGATAATTTTTCTCTGACATATTATTCATAAAAGGAAAGAGACTCCTAAAATTCTACAAGCAAATCTGTATAAATAACATCATAATCCCATTGTTTTGATATGCAAAAATCATCCCATCTATTGAGATTGATATTCTTAGAAATTAGAGAATCATACTCACTAAAAAAGTATGGATGGACCAACCTTTCACTGTAGACTAACCATTTTGATATTGTCTTCATAGAAGACATATCTTGAGAAGTTGATTTTACAGACATTCAGAATGGAGGAGAACTGAAATATTCGAAATGAGATTTAAGAATTGAGGAAGAGCTTTGACATGCGAGAGCTTGAAATCGATGTGGGAAAACCTTAGGGGGTCCCCTTTATATAGGTGATAGAGGTGACCTTTCAACTTCTAAAACCAATCCGATGCTTGAAAAATTATCTGATATGACCTGACAATTGAAAACATACCCGCAAGGAAATATTGAATACGGTCTTTTTAGATTTTAACAAAAACATTCGGATTTAAGAAGAAACGAATCCGAAAAAAATTTAAAAACAAAGAAACTACCAGCAAGTAAAAATGACTATGAAAACTTAAGGAAATCATACCTTTCGGATTTGCTAGGATGATTATTCATAATATGTGATTATTCTTCTTGAAGAAAATTTGATTACCAAAAACACATTATGAAAAAGTTTTATTTCAAAAGCTTTGAGTACCAAAACAGTAGAACAAAAATTATGAGTATGAAAATTCCCATTACAAAGATTCCCATTATGAAAATTCTCATTACGAAAATTCTCATTACGAAAATTCTTATTACGAGAATCTTCCAGTATGAAAACTTCATTACGAAAATTTACAGTATGAAAACTTCATTATGAAAATTTCATGTACGAGAACTTCATTACAAAAATTTCCAATAAGAAAACTTCGTTACAAAAATTTCTTTATCAAAATATTTTCATTAAGCAGATTTTGAAAAACTTTATTACAAGAAACATGAAAAAATACATTACGAAAGACAAAAAAAACATCCTTACGAAAAATTTGAAAAACATCATAACAGATGTGCCCCCTATGAAAAAGAGTTTATTACTGTATGTAGAATGGTTCAATAAGAAGTTAATGAAGGAATATTAACTCATGGTTATCATCCATAACTTCTTTTTAATGTATTAAAATATATCAGAGCGTAATGATTTTGTGAAAATATCAGCAAGTTGATCTTGTGTTGCGATAAACTGAAGAATGACATCTCATTTATGTGTGTGATCGCTAAGAATGTGATGCCTAATGTCAATGTGCTTTTCATGGGAGTGATGTGCAAGGTTTTTACTAAGGGAAATGGAACTTGTGTTATCACACAAAATTTGAGTCTTAGTAAAACTGAAGCCATAATCTGTTAGTGTGTGTTGCATCCACAACACTTGAGCATAAAAACATTTAGCAGCTACATATTCAACTTCAGCAGTGGATAGTACTTCTGAGTGTTTCTTCTTTCAAGACCAAGAAACTAATGAATCTCTTAACAAATGACATGTTCTAGATGTACTTTTTCTATCCATTATACATCCACCAAAGTTACCATCTGAAAAAATCTTTAAAACAAAATCATTTCCAAAAGTTTAAAATAGTCCAAGATCCATGGTTCCCTTTAAGTAGCGAAAAATTATTTTCACTACCTTTAAATGAGATTCCTTAGGACTGGATTGAAATCTTGAAAATAAGAATACTAAAAACATTATGTATGCTCGACTAGCTGTCAATTAAAGTAGACTTTTTATCATACCTCTAAAAGATGTTTGATCTACTGGTTTCCCCTCTCCATCAATATCAAGTGTGTTTGAGGTACCGATAGGAGTACTTATACTATTAGTGTTGTCATATCCTTACATTTTAAGAATATAATTAATATACTTATATTGGGATATGTAGATTCTTTTTGGTTTTTGAGAAATTTGAAAACCAAGGGAAAAAGTTAACTCACCCATCATACTCATTTCAAACTCAGATTTCATTAGATCTACAAAGTAATCAGTTAATGATTTCTGAGTTGAACCAAATATAATGTCATTAATATAAATTTGAACAATCAAAACATTTTTCTTATATTTCTTTATAAAAAGGTTTGGATATCAATTTCCCTTAACCTAGTTATTTTGAATCAACAATCCTGTAAGTCTATCATACCAAGCTCATGGGACTTGTTTGAGGAAATACAAAGCTTTAGTAAGTCTAAAAACATGATCACGATGTTTTGTATCTTTAAATCCTGGAGGTTGTTCAACAAAAACTTCCTCTTTAACATAACCATTAAAGAATGCACATTTCACATCCATTTGAAAAAGTTTAAAATTGAAGAATGCTGCAAAGGAAAGTAGAATACAAATAGATTCAAGTCTAGATACTTGAGCATAGGTTTCTTCATAGTCTATTCCTTCTTGTTGATTATAGCCTTTAACAACTAATCTTTCTTTATTTCAAACAATGATTCCATTTTCATCCCACTTATTTCTGAATACCCATTTTACTCCAATTACAGAAGATTCCTTCGGTCTTTTAACCAAGGTCTAAACATTATTCCTTTCAAATTCTTTTAGTTCATCTTGCATGGATTTAATCCAATCATCATCACCTAAAGCTTCATCAGTGTTTTTTTGTTCCAATTGGGAAAGGAATGCTAGATTTTCTACTTCATTTCTTAAGGATCTTCCAGTCCTTACAGGTTGATTCACATCACCAAGGATACTATTACTGGGATGATTCTTAGGAAACGACTGATTTGGGTTTTCTAAAACTTGGTCATCAACATTGGGTCGTAAATCTTATGGGGTAAATGTTTCAGAAGCATCTTCTTGAACATTTTCCTTATCAGATGTATTTTCTATTAAAGGTTGATAATCAGTTTTTTGAAAACACATCAAAAGATGTAAGTTGGTGTTGTTTGAAAACAAAAGGATCAGTTTCATCAAATTTTACATGTACTGTCTCTTCAATAGTGAATGTTTTTTTGTTAAAAGCTCTATTAGCCTTAGAGGTTGTCGAGTAGCCTAAGAATATTCCTCAATCATATTTTGGTGCAAATTTGTGTAAGTTATCTTTAGTATTCAGAATGTATACCTTGAAACCAAAAACCTTAAAGTAGGAAAGTCTAGATTTTCTACCATTCCATAACTCATAAAAGTTTTTATTAAGAAATGGTCTAATTTAAACTCGATTTATAGTATAACAAGTAGTACTTATAGATTCAGCCCAAAAATGTTTAGCTATAGAATACTCACTCAACATGGTTCTAGTTATCTCTTGTATAATTCTATTTGTTCTTTAAATAACACCATTTTTTTGAGATGTTCTTGGTGATGAGAAGTTGTGAGTAATACCTTTTCTACAATAAAAAGTTTCAAAATCAGAATTTTGAAATTCTCCTCCATGATCACTATGAATAGTTTTCAATGGAAGGTTTTTCCCATTTTTAAATTGGGCTCTAAAACTTTTGAAATAAGAAAAATATTTAGACTTATTTGTTAAAAAAATAGACCCATGTAAATCTCATGTAATCATCAACCAAGACAAATACATAATACTTGCCTCCAATGCTTCATATTTGTGTAGGACCAAAAGGCTCCATGTGTACCAGCAGTAGTGAATCAGTTGTTGAGACTTCACCAATTGATTTAAAACTTGATTTATGTTTCTTTCCATATTGAAAAGGGTCACAAAATTTTGAAAATACAAATCTAAGCTTCGGTAGATCCTTAACTAAACCTTTCTTAGAATGTTTTCATATGTTCCTAAGGTTACAGTGTCTTAAAATTCTATGCCATAACCATGAATGATCTTCCATTTCACTAGGGCAAGGTAAGTCTGGGCTCCTAAGGTCTTCTAAGTTTAGTGTATAAACATTCTCTTGCCTATGGGAAGAAAGAATAAATTCTTCCTTGGAATTGTGTACTAAGAACTTATCATTCCTAAAATTCAAAAGGTATCCTTCATCACATAATTGACTTATCCTGATGAGGCTGTGCTTAAGACCATTAACAAACAAAACATTTGAAATCATAGTTTTTCCAAGAAGAACGATGTTACCTATACCAATAATTTCTCCCTGAGCATTATCTCCAAATGTTACTTTTCCTGCTTTCATATTTATAATCTTTTAGAAATAGTTATTATTACCAGTCATATTCCGGAAAAATACACTATCCATGTACCAAGTATTATTGTTGGTACATTCCATTTTTTCTGAAAATTAGGAAAATTTAGGTTTTTGGAATCCAGAAATTCATGGATCTGGAAACCTTAAAATGAAAAATTTTGGGTACCCACATCTTCTTAGAAATACAAGCCTTATGAAATCATAAAGATTGAGTTTTGTTTAATGAACAATTATTTTCCCAGTGACCACCACATTGACACTTTGTGAAAAATGGGGAACATTGAGGAACAAAGTAGTCATTACTAAAAATCAGTTTAGAACTTGTGTAACCAAAACCATAAGTATTCCTTCGAGGTAGAATTTGTGAATAAATATTATAAAATTCTTCCTTACCTTGGGTAAAGTTTGACAAACACTTCCTCAAAGAAAAATATTTCGGATTTGAGTTTTATAACAAGGTTCTTGTATTCAAAAACATTTGAACTAGAGATAGGTTTGAAAAAATATTTCATAGAAATTAAATTTTCAAGATATTTTGAATGTGTCTTCCTCTCAGAACTTACTTCTTCAAGAATTTTTGAAATACTTTCAAAATAAGCATTTTTCTTGTCATGATATCTAGAAATATATGATATTTACTTAGTAAGAATAGTATTCCTATAGTTTTCCTTCTCAAGATTTTCCTGAGTTTTGAGTTCTCAATCTCAAGAAGTTCATCAAAACTAGAAACTTTGTCATAGGTAGGTAAAGTATTTTCTTCATCATAAGAATATTCTTCATCAGAAGAGTTATAATATTTTCAATCATTAGAATTCAAAGAAACATTGGCCAATGATTCAGCATTGTGTACCTTAGCCATCAAGAAATGATTATCAATAGGTAGCCTGGCAGTAAGACCATGATTCTTCTGTCCAGAAGATTCATAATCCGAAGATTAATCTGAAGAGTCACCACCATTGGCACTCCAGGTGTCCTTAGATTTCAGAACATTATTATCTTTGGACTTGTAATACTTCTTTCTGTTCCTTTCATAATGCCTCTATTTTCTTTCTCTCTTCTTGATCATAGGGAAATCAGGTCTTATGTGTCTAGCTCTCTTGCATTCATAGAATGTGACCTCTAAATATTTCTTATCTTTCATTTCCTTACTCTTATACTTGGATTGGAAATTTTTCTATCCAGTTCTCTTGTTCAGCCATCGAGCAAGATTAGCTAACTCATTTTATGAGACTTCAATGTCATTAGATTCGAATTGAATAATATCATTATTAGATTTGAATCTAGTAACTCTCTCAAGAGTCTTATCATTCATATGATTTGATGTTGTAGTAAAGGAAACACTACCATTCCAATTATTCTTCTTTATGTTGTCAACATCTCTCTTCATTCTAGTCTCATGCTGAATAAGTGTTCCAAATAGTTCATCAAGAGAAATTTCAGTAACCTTTCTATTTTCATCGATATCAGTTCTCTTTGATTCCCACTCATTCGGCATGATATCTATGATCTTGTCAACAAGAGATTCATCATCTGGACCTTTCTCTCCCATAGATTGTAAGATATTCACAATAGTAATGAATCTCTGTTTCACCATGAAAATTGGTTCCCCATAAGGAAAATTAAAACCATGATACTCTGCTCTGAACATGGCTCATCTAGTCTCAATCACTTTAGATGTAACAAAAAGTGTAACTTCATGTTTCTTTCATATACAGTTAGCTATTTCACAAGATGAAATTTTGATATATATGTTCGTAGTCATTGAACAAAGTAAAGTATTGCATACCTTATAGTTTATTTGATATTCATGCTTTTCTTGATTAGTAAAAGCATTAAATTCCTTGTCAGGAATTTTGTATCCTCTAGTAAGCATGAAAAATTTATCTACCCCAGTATTGATAAAGAAAGTCTTCATGCTATTTCTCCAATATTCATAATCATTACCATCAAATATAGGTTGTCTAGTAGGATTTATGTTGTCGATAAAACCAACATATAAACCTGTCATCCTTAAGAAAGTATTTGGAAAACAAAATTATTAGAAGTATAAGTCTGTAAATAAGAGAAAATATTCTAAACAAGAAAAATTTTATCTCTAAGAAAAAAGTTAATCTGAACTATGATTCTGAAAAATAGATTCCAAAAAGTATGAATCCAAAAATATGAATTCGAATTTTCAATTCCAAGAAATATATGGGAGAAGATAAAACTTTTGAATCTAATCGTGAGATCAATTCAGATGGAACCAATTATCTGTTACGAAGTGTTGGATTGGTACAGGGTATGAGTTCCCCTCCTCTGATACCAATTGTTGGGATGGTATGACTCTGAGTATGATATTCTCTGATATACCAAACGTAGGATCTAAATAAAAATTAGATTCTCAAATACAAGAGGGGGGGGGGAGGGTGAAATGTACCTTTTAAATATTCCCTTAGGAAATTTTTAGGATGGTTATGTTTAACAAGTTTAAACATGATAATTCACAAGACCTCTATGAGTACTAAAGACTTTCTTGATTCTGGAAAAGTTATTCTGGAAATGAAAATTAACAAAAGTTTACACCAGCTAAGATTCTACCATAAAGTGTATAGAATATAACTAAATCAGAGTACGAGTAAGGAAGTATAAGAAAGTTATATATTCCTTAACAATACAAAATGCACAGAGGAAAAAAAAGTATTAACACTACAAGTAACAAACAATAACTATTTTAACCCAAAGAGAAGGGTATCCAACAAACTTGGATAAAGGTCTCTTGATTTATACTTTCAAGAATGTCTGTCTTACCCACACTAGGGTAAGCCCACGATATGAATATTGGAGTCTGTCTTGCTATCCCTGCAAGCCCTTAACTCTCCGGTAGTCGGCACCATCGTCTTCCTCAGCAAGGAAGCCCTCAACTTAAATGTGTCGGAACCACTGTCTCCCTATCCCTGGAAGCCCTCAATTATACACAAAAACCATCGGAGTCGCACGAAGAAATTCTTCACAAGGCAAAGTTTGGACAAGCCATTCAAAATTTCTGCATGAATCTTGAGAGTTGATAAGAGCCTCTCTCTCTAGGAATCACTTCAGGGTGTTCTGATCATCAAAATTCCAAAAGATGTCGGTTATTTTCAAATGATCTCCTATTTATAGGCTAAGCTCCAACGGTCGGATCCCTCCTCCAATGGTCATATTTCTCCTTGAATTTCATAGGGACCAGTACAAGTGTCACTTAACCAATGGTTATTCAATAACTGAAAGTACGACATCATATTGTAATGAAATGAGTGTAATAATAAGTAAAACTGATGTTCGGAATGTAAAAAAGTAAAAATTCAGAATCTAACCAAAATGGAATTTAGAGACTACAATAAAGAGATATTCGGATTCTTTTTTGTAGGAATTAGGAACTTGAATTCTGTAGAAATCCGGAGTCTAAATTTGAAGGAAAATTGGAGTCTGGTTTCTCCAGTATTTGGAATCGAAACATAAAAAGTTCAGAGTAAGAGTTCATGGGAATTCGGAGTTAGAACTCATAAGAGTTCGGAGTCTGAATTTAGAGAACTCAGATTCAGAACTTAGATAAGTTCATAATTAGAATTTGGAGTAGAACTACATGAATGTATGTATCCATAATTCAGAGTCGAACTACATGAGAGTTTGTATCCAGAATTCAAAGTGAACTTCATGAATGTTTGTACTCAGAATTTGGAGTGGAACTTAATGAGAGTTCGTATGTAGAATTCAGAATGGAACTTCATTAGAGTTCATATTCAGAATTGGGAGTGAAACTTCAATAAATTTCATATCCATAATTCGGAGTGGAACTTCATTAGACTTAGTATCCAAAATTCGGAGCGGA
Source organism: Viscum album (assembly GCA_963277665.1). Classification (NCBI taxonomy): domain Eukaryota; kingdom Viridiplantae; phylum Streptophyta; class Magnoliopsida; order Santalales; family Viscaceae; genus Viscum; species Viscum album. The sequence goes on from OY728132.1 coordinate 1,720,127,707, forward strand.
ACTTCATTAATGTTCTTATCCATAATTCGGAATGGAACTTCATTAAAGTTCGTATCCATAATTTGGATCCTAAAACAGAATGCTTCATATCTTAATATTATATAATTCCGATGTTTTAGATATGGATCCGATTTTTATACTTAAGATAAATATTGATATGATCAATGAAAACGTGGGAGGGGTAAATTCCTTTGGGAAGGAAATTTTCCTTATAGAAGTAAAATATAGACTTGCTTAAGTATAAGGTGTTTTTGATTTTCAAAACAAGAAGGAATGGAAAAGTCATAAGGAAAATTTTATTGACTCAACAATTACGTTATTCCTTCCATCAAAAATTCCTTCATCAAAATCTTTATAGATAATAATTTTTAACAAATAAATGCTGTGTTTTTTCATAAAAACCTCTAGTTCTAATGTTTCATATTCCATTTTATGATTTTTTAAAAAGTACCTTTACCATTTGAGTCAGCCATTTCCTTAAAATTTGTTCTCTTGCATCAATAATCTGTATATGATCTTCACATTAAGAGAGATCAAGATCCAATTCCATTTATTTAGAGGTTATCACATGTGTGGGTTCTAGAATTTAATTCCCTAATAATGTGATATGGAACACATCATCAAATTTAGGGATACTTTTTAGTATTTCTAATTAGTAAGACACTAATCAAATTCTTTCCAAAATTTCAAAGGTTATGATGTTCCTGAGGCTCAATTTTCTCTTCTTACTAGACATTAAATCACCCTTAAATGATGATTCATTCAGGAAAGAATGATCTCACCCTTAAAATTGAATATATTTCCTCTTGTTATCGACATTAATCATACTAATTCTGTGTGTTCCACTAATATGAGTACAAATCATAATAAATTCGGCTTCCATGTAATTATTAATAATATTTCAACATAAATTTTTAAGGCTAAAAACTAATTTAGTGTGGAATAATGGGACTGAGAGAGATTCACTGTGGTGATATTAAAAATATTAAATATTTATATATCTCACACATAGACACAAAGAAATAGTTTTTCAGGAAATGTGAAATAAATCATTAACAGAATCTCATATTGGTAATCTATAACATCAGATAATTCCTAAACCTGCATTTTACCCTAGAAACGATGTAAATATTTGAACATATGTAACTAGGTTGAAGGAGACTATTGGGTGGGGGGTATTAAATGATGGAGGTTTATTAATTAAATAAAATTTATTAACAACCCTATCCCCTCTACTCTATTGGTTTCCACAGACGACAAAGCCAGGGGTGGATTTCCTTCCTTTTGTGGCAAACAAATTGAGGGAGGGAGGACACACTCTAGAAATCTATTTCTGATGAAGATCGACACCGAATCGAGGTGTAACATCTTCCAAGATTTTCATTGGAGTTGAATGTTTAGTTTTTATCCCTGAGTTAGGATTATTTATGAGATTTGTGTCTAGATCCCTATATATGAGTTGTTTAATGTTTCAAAGCACTACTACAACATCTAGAATCTTAGGAGGCTAGATCAGTAGATTGTTTTTGAAACTAAGTGGTTTGGAAAGGATCACATCATTTTTCAATTCCTAAGTCTTGATCGTATGCATTTTGTGAAAGAGAACACTCTATGTTCTCTTTCCATTTGATGAAGTCTATATTTTCGAACTCTACGTCATGTACTGGGGTATACGTCATGTGGTGAGGGTCGTTCAGGTTGTTGAGGACATGGTCATCCATTTCATGTAGGGGTATATAGCTGTATGGAAGTACAAAAACAAAAATATACTGTACATACATTGGATGACATGGGAAAGTACATGGGAATATATTTTGGTACATGAGAACAAGTCGTTGAGCATAGGAACGACCATGGACACTGGCTTGGGATGGGAAAAGAGGTACATTCCATGTAATACATGTACAAACCATGTTGGGATACAAGGAATTCCAGGACATGTGTAGGTGAGGATGCTCCTAGGTTATTGGGAGAGTTTACATTCAATGTAACCGTATATACACACCATGTAATATAATGCACATATAGTACTACGAGGGGACACAGTTAGGGGTCAACATCAAGAGAAATCCAATGTACCCTAGGTGGGAACACCTTATAATGAACTTATAATATTATCCCTTTCACATACCCATCTAAAATACACATATAAAGGCCAAACTGTATTCTATCTTGAGTATTTTCCCATGCAATATGTGACGATGGCCATGGTTTTGGTTTTAGAGATGTAGTGTGAGGTAATTATGGTGAGATAAATCTATTCCTAATATATAGATCAGTTCCATTTGGGTTATTTCTCATGTTTTATCCCTATAATGGAAACATGTAGAATTACTTCCTGAGTATAGGAAACTGATACCCTCTATAAGGCTGGTTCAGATAGAGTAATTATATCCCTCTATGAAGATCAAGGTGGCAACCTCTATCATATCATCTTCCCAAAATGGATATTTTGGTATCATTGTGAAAAAATACACTAGAGACAATCCCATACCGTGTGGGTTTTTCCAAATGGGATTAGTGGTGTCCCCTAAGGATCTTCGGAGTGATCCCCTATCTGATTGTTGAGATATATGGATGTCCCAATTGAGTTTGTGGTGTCCTTCAGTGGTGCTAAGTGTTATCCCCTATATATGTGTTGAGATATTATGAATTTTAGTAGGGTTCATGGAGTCACACTTGGGGTATGGGTGATATCCACTATATTAGTATCTTGATCCTCTGTGTACCAACATGACATTCTCCATGGCGAGACCCAATGAGCATGTTTTCTTGGATGGATGCTATCAAGGATGGTGGGGATGTTCCATTGGTTTAGTGATGACCAATTAGCGATATATCTAAGATGATTCACATCAAGGATGTCAAGGATCGTGGAGTGAATTCTCCCAGAAAATAAATACCTTTGATTCCCAAATAGAATCATGTGGTAAGCTATCTGGTTGAGACAATGAGACATAGAATCTAGGATGAGTATATTTAGGTTATTATGGGATTGTTTCATCATTATCATATCTTTATTGTCATACCATGTGGTGATGAGATTAATTTTCAAATATAGTCATGTTTTGAAGATATATATTTCTAATCTCTCTCACATAGTTTTCTTATACCCTTTCGTTATAGATTGAACATACTATCACCTTTATTTTATCCCTTTTATTTTTGGTTTTTGGGGGTTCCTACTGGGTATTGTCTGCCTCACCCCAACATGGAATCTTACCACAAATTTTGTCTGTTATAAAAAGATTAGACTTTTTGATGGATTCCTAAGAGGACCAAGAGAAGGTGGAGCATAGTGAGATTGATTGAATGAGGTATATACTAGCGTGTTCTTTTGTTACCAGTCCCCTCCATCTTTTCATGTTAGATGCTTTTACCAGTTTTGGTGGGATTTTATTTTTGCTTTATTTATTTCAGGTTATTATAATATACTCTACTTATAGGATATATATATGCTTGAATTTAGTGTCGGTTTTAATATTATCTTAGTATTTTTTATATAGAGGTGGGTGAGTGTGTGTATAGGTACCATAGGCTAAGGCCTCCCATGTGAGTGGTATGCCTACTTGGTGCTCTTATCCAACTCCTTCTATATTAGCAGTGGTCCTTGGGTTGTTACATTTAGCTTATCACCGATAAGGTGGACCCTGATGGGTTGGTTCTTGATTGAGTGGTATTAAAGAGAGTCTTCTTTATGACCAGAGTTAGAAGTGTCATAGTTGTGAGGATTTGTATGGGATTTATGGAAATAGTGTTATAGGGATTCGAGTTTGGATTTCAGTCCATGAACCCGAGTGATGGTGTGATAGATGATATTTCCATTTATAAGGACTCTGAAAATCTGATTTTTGACTCGATACTTTTAGGCACTATTTGTAGGGAATTTTTAGTAGATGCATCATATTGGAAAGGGATGTGGTTCCCCATGTCATTCTTGAGTCAGCTCCCGAGATATACTCTTTGATAATGGAATGTATTGATTATTTCAGGATGTCTCTATGATGACAACGAGTCAGAGTTCTATAGTGGTATTGTGAGGATGATCTGTTGAGTGATGTTGCATTAGTTCAGGGGTCTGTATAAGAGGTGGTACCATTTTATGATTTTTTAGTCATTCCACCACAAATTGATAAGTAGATTGGGATGAATGTACTAGATGAGGATGTTCATAGATTTACTACCCTCCATTTATTTTAGATGCATAGAGATCCCATGTTTTTGGGTGATCTAGTCCCCCAGTGTGACATCCCATATCCCGATTCCACTTAATAGGTTCCCCAAGACCAGTGGTCTGCCTTGCCTCAAGCATATCTCCGCTAATGCTAGAGGTTGTTTCATAGTAGTGAGGGCCTAGGGTGTGATCATGGGGAGACTATACCATCATTACGAACAAGTATCACATTAGATGCAAGTAAATATAGGTAAATAGCATAAGAAATATAAGAAATATAAGGAACATCAGAAAATAGAGATGAAAACAACACTTGAATAAGGTTAAAAATATCTCAAATAACCAAACTAAATGATGATGGTATGTAATGTCACTAGGGAAATGGAAAAAATTTATACAAGTAAATAGTCCTAACATGTTCCAAAAAAGTATAAATAAAATTGAAAGACTATCCCAAGCATCCCGAGCTCCAGATAAGTCATCTTCTATCAAGATCTATCATACACAATAAGAAATAATGTGTTCGAAGCCATATGTCTCCCTTTGTCAACACCAAAAATTGTGTAATCTTCCCCAGGTACCAAATAGCGTCTAGAGAGGGTGTAAGATAAATCTAAGCGGTCCACCGCCAATGATGTATATAACAACCATCCCATGTAATTGAATATAACTATGCACAATAATACATATATAATGTAAATAAGTATAATGTAACTAAATACCCAAGTAATGCTTCAGGCCTCGGTTGGTGTCCGTACATGTAACCAGTTATTTATTTGATCATTACCAGTTTATAATTAAGTCCCATGTTAACAATAGTAAATTTTTTAAGATTTAACAAGGAAACATTTAATGATATTTAATAATGGAGTTCCAAACTAATAACCAGGGCAATTTAGATCCCAAGGGTCACCAAATCAATAATAGTTATTTCCTATCCAAGGGTAAGAGTGTAATCCAAGGAGCAATGTCCATGTCCTTAGACAATGAGATTCCTACCAAGTACAAGGAGTTAATCCAATGTAATCCAAGGCTAATAAATGACTGGGACCGATGAGCTTTAACCATGGAATATACTTGTCAATGCTGGATCCAAGGTGTGCCTCCAAGGAATCCTGTATTAATACACAAGGGATCATACAATGTCATACTAAGTATCCAATGTTATAAAAATATCATGCTCAAGGTGGGTATCAACCAAATAAATTTTTATCCTTGAATTCAGAATGGGGTCCTAATGTGCTAAAGGAATTCCCTCAAGAATCCGAGGCAAGCTCTAGTCAGGACACTCAAATTTTGATAATGAAGTCCAATATAATTCATAAGGTTCAAGATATTAATTTTCATTATTGTTACAAGGCTAATTGAGCATGAAACTATTTAATAAAGTCATAATTAATTGATAAACCTATTTGGTTCAATCCCCACCTTTCATTTCTGTGACTATTACAAGTAGCATTCAACCATTCATCCAATCAATTTAAGGAAACTTCCAAAAATAATGTTTCACTTTTCTACCTTCCATTAACATGGTAGGGGGTACTACTAACATGCAACCAATTATTAAATTTCATTAGAAAAGGTCAAGTCATATACTTAGTATTCTTTCCAATTTCAATTTAACATTTGTTTGTCAATTGAATCACGTAACATAGGTAGGTCAAGTTGTGAGCATATGGGGTACATTCCAGTATAAAATTCACTATTTAAATCAAGCCATTTAATATAGAAAATATTACCCTTCTAATGGTCTAACTAAGCCACACCCAAATGGAGGATCAAAAATGTCAAAATACTAAAATGACAAGTAGGGAAAAAATACCCAACATGGGATGGAAGGATTTGTGGATGTAACCAATAAAAAATAATCACATATTTAAAAAGAGCATAACCATATGTCTCTAAGGATTATAATCAAGAAATATAAATTCAATAAACAAAAAACGATGAAATTGGTGGGCCCCACAAAACAATTCCAATATCAATAAATATGAGGGATGAGTTATAACCACCCAACTTAGGCTTGTATGAATATAATCCACTTTTATTGACCATTAATTAGTCTTGGATTAGAGTAGATCTGAGAAAAAGTTAAAATCACTCATAACTCATTAAATAGGTTGAGAGAAAGAGTGAAGAAGACTGACTCAAGTAGACTGAAGTACTTAACATTGTGTATCCAACATGATGAATAAAAGATAAACCAGATCCCGTATGATGGAGATCTTTCAATCCCAAGATTAGGCCTCTAAAAAGCTTCAAATGGGGGGAAAAGAAGAAGAATAATTCTGAAAATCATATAAAGAGGATGGAGGAGGCATAATTAGATTTTTTGGAAAAAATAGTCATTTACCCATATATTATCCTATGAACAATTTTGATACACGATTTTCCAAACCTGGCACCAACCAAACATGTCAAACTAAAAAAAGGGCAGTCTTATGGTTTGGTTACACGATTTGAGAAACCATTAGCTAACCTAGTAGTAAGACTTTTTTAAAAAATTCATGCCACCTGCATGGTTTTCTCTAATAATTCTACCTTCTTACATGGTTTTTTATAAATCAGAGACCAAATATATTTCTCCCAAAAAGATGAGTCAAAGGCTCTGAAAAATTTTCAACGACCCTTGGGACCTTTTCTAACTCACTAGGAATCAATTTTAGGGCCAAAATAATGAATTAGACTGAAATTTAAAGGATCAATACCTAAGTGAAAAACTAGGTTCTTACAGTCTTCCCCCCTTAAAAGAAATCATCCCCAAGTTGTTCTTCCAAGGGTGGTGAAACACTACCTGAGAATAACTATGGCCACTATTCATGAATATCAGCCTCCTACTCCTATGTCTCTCCTACACATGGTCATGATACCATAACACCTATACTAGAAGGAAATATTAACCATATATAACCTTCCTGCTCTGGTAAATGATGCACATTGGATACTCCTCAAAGGTAGCATAAACATATAACTCAATTTCATCAAGATCAAAGGTATGATATGGGTCATCATGATCGTGGAAGAGCTGTGAAACGTGGATGATTCCAAGCATGACATAGTACCTATGAGGTAATAAAACTATTAGGATACCATCACGAATCGGTACACAATTTCAATTGGACCTATATAATGAGGTGACAACTTAACTTTCTTCCATAACTATCTATGCCCTATACAGTGAAATACCCGAAGGAAAACATGATCCCTAACCTCGAACTCTAGAGTTCACTGATGGAAATTGGTATAAGATTTATGTATATACTGAGAAGTAGTCATATGAATTCTGATCAGCTGAACCTACTTTGACGTCTACTAAATATGATGAGGACCTATTAGGGAGACCTCACTTTCTTCTAGCTAGCACAAGGGTGAACAAAATGACATAACATACATGGACTAAAAAAGAGAATTATTAATTGTCACCTAAAATCTATTATTACAGGATAATTCAATGGGAGGGATATGATTCTTCCAAGAACCAAAAAAACCAAGGAAACATGCTCATAGCATTTTATATAGAACTTATATTGTCTCTTCATATTTTCAATTGGTCTAGGGTAAAAAGATATGATTAGAATTGATTTTGTTCCCATAGATTTCAAAAATCCCTACTAGAACCGTGGCATGAAATGATTCTCTCTATCTAAAATGATAATAAGTCGAACCCCTTGTAGTCATATGATTTAATGAACATATAGTATTCCCAGCCCATCATATGAAAAAGCCTCTTGAATATGAATAAAGTGATCCACTTTCTTCAGTCTTTCAGTGAAACACCTTACAATATCTCAAACACTAAATAAACTCGATAAAAGGAATACAATGTCTATGAAAAAATATTCCCCTTTCCATTTTGGGGTTGGAAGCTGCTGTAACAAAACTACAGGTCCTTAGTGCTCCACCTTCTCCTACTGACACATGGAATACCTAATGATGAATCCAACAATATGAAATTTCAACCCAGGACACTAATAACATTATCACATATCTTGGTACATCTTGGATATGGATGTGTGAAATTACCACTGAGAATCAAAGGAATCAAAAATGAAATCCATTCTCATATCTCTAGGAACCCAAAAACTACCATGCATATTCAGGATGTCATCTCTGTCCACAGACCAATCAGTTGGTGGGTTATTTCTTGATATACTCTCATAGAGAACCAATCCTTCTAGATAGATTCTTGTAATATTTTTCACCTTATTATAGAGGGAAGAGGAAATGGTCAGGTATGAGAAGTATGTATGACCATGACTATCATGAAACTGTAGAAGAAATAATGAAAAGTGTGCCATTAACTTCCATTCATCACTAGATACCCATACAACATGTTTTTGAGTTTTTCAACACAAAACAACACATCTATAACCAAATTTCCCTTTCCAATCATATAGTCAAGATAAAAATAAAAGGATTGTAGGTATTCAACCCATCTCTACTATATTAGGTTCATGTCATGATGATTAAAGTTATATTTGAGGCTCTTGCAGTCTGTGTACATGAAAAAGAAGTCACATAATAGATAGTGTCTCCAACAACGTATGGCATGGACAACCACTTCTAGCTCATGGTCATGCATTGGATAATTTATCTCATGAGGCCTCAACTACCAAGATGAATATGAAACATCACTATCCCCCTACATCAGCACCACTCCTAAGAGAATTATCGATCCATCATAGAAGATTGTATATCTATACCAGGCTCTGGTAGGATCTGAACAAGTTCTAAGACAAGCCTCCCTTTTAGCTCCTAAATGGGTTTTTCACACAATTATGACCACAAGAACATAACACAATTTTTGATGAAGAAAATAAGAGGAGAATAAAGTCATGATATACCTTGAATAAAATGCCTGTAATATCCATCCATCCCCAAGAAACAATGTATATCAGAAAAATATTTGGATTCTCTCAAGAAACTAAAGAACTTACATTTTCATGTTCAACATATACACCTCATTAAAAAATACTATGACAAAATAAGTGAAATTTGTTGACCCAGAAGTTGCGCTTATCAATCTTGGCATAAATATGATGATGTCTTAGTATACTTAGAACAATATCAAGATGATTGGAATGGTATATATGAGTACGCTAATACACTAATATGACATCTAAAAATACCATGACAAAAGATCCAATATAGGGATGAAAAACTCTATTCATTAGATCCATGAAAATGGTGGGTTCATTTGTAAGAAAAAATATCATAACAAGGTACTCATACATACCATACATTTTATATAAAGTTGTACTAGTTATGTCTAATGGTCTGACGTTACCTGATGATAAATTCATCTTAGGTCGATCATAGAGAAGACCCTAGCTCCCCAGTTCTAGTCAAAGAGATCATTTATTTGTGTTAGTGGATTCTAGTTATTTAACACAAGCTAGTTAAACCATCTGAAATCCACACATAGATATAAGGTTCCACCCACCTTCTTGATGAAAATCACAGGAAAACCTAAAGAAGATGTACTAGGCCATGTAAAGCCTTTGTGCTCTAAATCCTCTAACTTCCTCTTGAGCTCCCAAAGAAATATAGGTTCCATCATTTACGGAGTAATATACATTGGAGATACTCCTAGAGTAAACTCGATTGTAAAATCAACCTCTCTCTCAAGAGGTGATCAAGAAAAATCATCATGAAAGAAATCCCTAAAATGACCACCACTAGTGGAAAATTATATTTTCATTAATCCTAATCTGTCATGAAGAGATTTGAAATATGGTAATTATCTCCACCTATACCATGATTGTCTTGTACATTTTTTCCATCCTAGACATTCCACTCACCCTTATATAGATAAATATTTCCCTCTAGTGATGTAAACAATACCCTATGATGATATAAGTCTATAAAAGAATGATATTGGACCAAAAAATACATCCAAAAAAATGAAGTAAAATCCAACTATCTCGAGAAAGAATATGTTCCATAAGAATGGATAAATAACTAACTCAAGACGACAATCCTACGTTGGCGTATTCCCTTTGACTGCACTCATAACTGTGTATCTATGGTCATTAAAAACAATAATACTATATTTCCAGTCTAAGACCTTCCATGATAGATACATAGATAAAATATTTTGAAGCACCAATATCAAATAAAGAATATACTATAATAGATTACATAAAAATAGTAACTCAAAATGTTGATGGTCCTGAAGCCTGATCCTTGGGTATTAGCTATAGTGCATGCAATTGGCCTGATCCATGAACTTGTGAAAAATTTGGAATACCACAATCATAACTACTATACTGACACTTTTGGTAATCAGGGTTTTGGATACCACGACCATGACCTCATCCTTAGCTTGTCCTACCACTGTTATTCAAACTCGCTTCCTAACACGATGAAAAAGAACCCGCCCGTAATGACGGAGTTGGGATAGATTATTTTCCACTCTAATTTTGTGGAAATGTCATGTAGAATCTCTGAAGATTACCCATATGAATGAAAGACCATAACTCCAGTGGGTCTCTATCACACCGAGGCTTTAGATTCCCTTGTCATCCAATGTAATGAAACACAATAGAGATATCAAAACACTTACTCTGGTTGTAACTTACCTAATGATAAGCCCCAAGGGTACAGTTCTTTCTAGTGAGAGAACTACTGTACTACCACAACACTGATAATTTATTCCCAGTACTACTTCTATCCCTCAGATTATGTTCAGTGATAATATTATGACTGACTATTTGAAAAAATGTTGGCAGGGAAAAGACATTAACCTGCATTCAAATGATGTACACAAGCCAATCCTCAAAGCATCTAGCATGTGAAAGATCATCACTAGCTAGAAGTAGTGAAAATATATATAACTTAGCGAAACACACTAAATATTCCATAACTATCATTAAACACTGATTGAGATGTATGAACTCTCTAGCTCTATCATCTATCAGTGTCTAAGGAAATAACTGATCTTAAAGGCAGTCTGGATATCAACCCACAACATTCCCTGACGACGACTGGAATGGGTAATCTCATCCCATAAGCACTTGGATGAATCTTGAATCATGTATATTAAAATATTGACCCTCTACTCTAGAGTCATCTCAAGATTCCCAAATATAGACAGGATGACCTCTAGCCAAGAATCAATATCCTGTGGACCACCATCCACCAAGAAGGTAGAGGGATGGTGCTGTATCAACTAGTGATTCAGATCAATCATCTTGGGTGCAAGACATGGAGCACCATGAATGGAATGCATCATATGTAGGAAACTATCATGAAATTGGGCATTAGTTCCCAAACTAGGTAAAAAATTTGGGGCCTCAGTTGGTGCTCTTAGAAGTAAGACTTATGGATTAGGGCCCACCACATCTGGAGCAAGATCATCAGCACCTTCTTAGCGTACAACATGAGGATGTTGTGGTGGAATTGGTATAAAAATTCCAAGAACAAGACTTATAAAAAAGTTTAATAAGATACATAATAACAATTATGAATGTTAAATACTAAAAATCTTACTACCCAAGGTATACAACCCCAACTAACCTATTAGATGGCCAGGTACTGGCAAGTGCTCTTGTATAAGATTCACTTCATTTTATATAGTATTACCAGGTTCACCCCTTTAACATTTATATAAATGATAAGGAAGAATAAATATGTGAAACAATTTCATATTTTATGTCATGTTTCCCTTTATAATGGATATCTATTCTAATTAAATCTGTTTCCAAACACCTCATCAATGAAAATGACACCCATTATTTTAAAGCATAATGGTTGGAATCAAAAAATTACTAATCCCAATCCATGATTAATACATGCATAAGATAAATATCATAGCATCACTCAATAATCAAATTCATTTAAATCAATGTAAAGTAGTGAAATTAACCCATATGGCATGGAAATATGCATCACAGGTGGATCTTAGGTGCCTAATATGATTCATGTAACAATGAACCTTGACCTCATTTAATCATCCCAAGGATGAAATAAATCCTTAATAAGAATAATAATAAAAAACTCCACATTTCACGTGTATAACCCAATTCTTAAATTATATCAACTATAATAGGAAAAAGCATATGAATAATTTTATTTTGGGTAACTCATAATTTACCCCGTACCTAGGCTCACGATGACCAAGAATGTCTTATGACCAAGTCCCATAGCATTCCTAATCTCTAATATTATCTCAAAATTATAAATTAGGAACGAAAAAAACTATGATACTAATTTATTACATCCGAAACTCAGTTTCAACTTAATAGGTTCCCCGAGCCCAGTAGGCCATATGGCCTCATGCCTATCTCCCTAAATAAGAGAGGCTGCTGACTATCAGCAATGGCCTTGGGTGAGACCATAGGGAGACTATTCCCTCATTACCAAATTGTAGTATAGTAGAGAAATACAAATAGAGTTAAATAACATAATCAATATAAGCAAAAAAATCCATACCGAAAAATAGAGATAAAAAAATAAATGATGATAAACAACTGGAATAACTGACAATGATAGGTCATGTCACTAGAAAACTAGAAAATATAGAAACAAGACACCACGAATAAAATCTTCCACAAAGTATAAAGGAAATCAAAAGACTATCCCAAGAATCCCGAGCTCCGGCTCGGTCATCAACTATCAAGGTCCTTACTAAATTTAAAGAAATCAAGTGTTCCAAGTTGTATGCTTCCCTTTCTGAACTCCTTCATTCATGTAATCTAATATGGGTACTGAACTACACAAGGAAAGGGTGTTAGATAAATCTTACTAGGCCATTAAGAATGGTGTTTATAACATCCGTCCCATGTAATGGAACATAAAAATGTGCAAGAATGAATATATAATGTAAATCAATACAATGTAACTAATTTACCAAGTACATTATTCAGCCCTTGGCTAGTGTCTGGACATGTAAAAAATCCTTTATTTTATCATTACCAATTTATAATTAAGCCACATATTAACAATATTAAAGCTTCCAAGATATAACAAGGTGACCGATAATGATATTTAATAATGGATATCCCAGGTAATAACCAAGGGAATTCATACCTCAAGGTTCTCTAACTCACAAATAACTATATCCTGGGTTAGGGTAAGAGTGTAATCCCAGGAGCATAGTCCAAGGAATTCCACAATTAGATTTCTATCATGTCCAAGGTGTTCTTCTATGGTCAAACAAAGCTATGTAATGATTGGGCCTGATGGGATTTTACCATGGAACCTACTTGTCAATGATGGATCTAAAGATTATATCCAAAGTAGTCTATATTACTATATGATGGATACTATGGTGTCATACCAAGCATCCAAAGTTATAAAAAGATTGTATTCTAGGTGGTTCTCAACCTAATAAATTCATATCCTTAAATTCAGAAAGGGTTCATTGATTGATCAAGGAATTCCCTTTAGAATCCAAGAAAATATCGAGTTAGGCCACTCCTATTTTGATAATTAAGTCATATATATTTCATAAGGTTCCATACATTAACTTTTATGAGTGTGTCAAGGCTTATTAAGCACGCAACCATTTAATAAAGTCATAATTAATCGAGAAATCCATTGGGTTCAACCATTTCCTTTCACTAGTGTGACAAGGCCAAGTAGCATTCAACCATTTATTAAAACCATTTAAGGCATTTTCCAAAAATCTGGAATCACTATTCTACCTTCTATTAACATGGTAAGGGGTACTAAAAACATTAATCCTATTATTCAATTACAATAAAAAATGGTCAACTCATATACTTAGTATACATTCCAATTTCAATTTAACATTTTTTATCAATTAGAGAACTTACCATAGGTTGACCAAATGGTGAGAATACATGGTAAATTCCATTATGAAATTCAAAATTTATATCAATACCTTTAATATAGAAAAGATTACCCTTATGTAGGACAATCCAAGGCACACCTGAATAGAGGCTCCAACATGTCAGAACACTTAAACAAAAACAATTGAAAAAATGTCCTACATGGGATGTATGAATTTCTACACATAACAACTAACAAGGAATCACATATTTATAAATTGGATAACTATATGGTTTTAATGATTATAATCATGCCATATATATTCAATAAACAATACCTGATAAAATCAGTGGGTCCCACATGACAATTCCTAAATCAATGAAACTATTGGATGAGTTATAGACCACCCACATAGGCTCATACGACTATCCTCCTCCAGTATTGGTCTCCGATTTTTCTTTAATTAGAGTAGATCCTGAAAAAAGGTAAAAATTCTCACACCTAGATAACTACGTCCAGAGCGAGAGATAAGTATAATGGCTCAAATAGACTTTAGTACTTACCAATATGCATCCATCATGACAAAGAGAATCTCGATCAGATCCCAAATGATGGATATATTTCAATCCATATCTTAGTCCTTAAAAAATCTTCAAATGGAGAAAAATTATGGACAACTCTTCTAGAAATAAGAGTAGGATAATGGGGGAGTATTAATTAGATCATTAAGGGAAAATTGTCATTTTACCCAGAAATTAGCTTATGCACAGTTTTTCCCCATGGGCTGCCAAACTGTAGAACAACCATGCCTTGAAACTTGGGAAAAGGGGGAACTCACATATTTAGGCTGCACAGTCAGAGAAACCACATTCCAACCGTGTGGTTAGGCTCTATCACAAAAGGAATGTCACCTTCATGGTTTTCTCTAACTGTGAGGCCTTGTTGCATGATTTATGATAAATTATGTTACATGCCTATTTCACCAAAAAATATGAGCTTCGGGCTCTGAAAAACTCTAGACACCCTCATGACCTTTTCAAACTCATTAGGAATCCATTCTAGGTGAAAAAATAAAGACATAGACTGAAATTTAATGGATCCATAGATGAGTAATAAATATGGTTCTTACATCCAGGCTTCTAATCACTAGATTGAGGTAGTCATGTGTGTTTTCCACCATGTGGGGATCCCACCTGATTAGATTGTGGTCCTAGTTGATATGATTATTTAGTGATCCTTTGGGTGATAGTGGATTATCATGACCCAGACACATGAGGAGACAACTCTCGGTTAGATAGGTTTTTATGAGCTCTTTATGGAGTATTTTTATCTAGCCACATTGTGAGTGGTGAATATCCAAGAGATTATAATGATTCAGAAGGGTTACATTACCATGATAGAGTATTTCACGAGGTTGACTGACCTATGAAGATACTCTCTAGATATGGTTTGTGACCCATTTTTTTGATCATATACCCTAAAGAAGGACTTACATTGAGATATTTGGAATTCTGTAACATGTCTATGCATTATAACATATGATTTAGTGATTGATAGGGCCCTAGTAGTAGAGAGATTCCATGTTGAGAAGACATTGATTGCTGGTTACAATAGTGGGTTCAAATGATTTGATACCTTTGAATCTCATATCCATCAATAGGCTAAGGGATCTGTGTGTGCGAGACACTTTATGTGACAATCCCATAATAGACGGTCTAATGCTCATGGATCTTTGGATCATTAT
The DNA here is from genome assembly GCA_963277665.1 of Viscum album. Lineage (NCBI taxonomy): Eukaryota > Viridiplantae > Streptophyta > Magnoliopsida > Santalales > Viscaceae > Viscum > Viscum album. The sequence continues at coordinate 1,720,143,360 of OY728132.1, forward strand.
AGTCATCCATGAGAGAGGATTTTTTTTACTTCTGGTGGGTGTGGAAATATCATGTGGGATTATCTGACCTATCATTCTAATGCTAGGGTTATGAACGATGGACCACTTTGGTTGAGGTAAAAATAAGAATAAGGAGTTGTTCTTGAATGGAGATGTGATAGAGGAGCGGGGAGTGATATTAGAGGTGACATACAATCCAATATATTTCCGTGATCACTACCACCAGGAGGTCCATACTAGGATCAAGGAGATACAAGAAAGGGGAGAGGAAATCTATAGACTGTAGTGGGTTATACACTTGAGGCTCTAGTGATGTTTAAAGGTGTGATCTAGGTCCTTTATACTTTTTATATAGTACTATTAAACATAGGTGTGAGGTATTGTTTCTCTGAAACTGTGGTTATGAACATTCCAACATGATGTGAGGAATTAGTGGAACCATATGATGGATTTGATTGACATGGAATCAGACCCACAAGAAAGTGTAAAACATTCCCCACAAAGACATTTTTATGATGTGATCCAAAATGTTGTGGGTGAGCCAGTTTCACCAAATATAGATAGTTTTGAGTTATGGATGAAAAGAGACGTTGACTTTTGTGATTGAGGTTGTTTAGTGTGTTGAGGAATTGAAGCAGTCCCTGGTTAAAGTGAAACCATGGGAAATGGAAATGATGATTGTAAAAAATAATGGGCATATAGTTTATAGTCTCGAGTTCAGTTTGAGGTATGACATGTAACTTCACTTCCCCAATTGCAATTTTAACAAAAATTCATGAGCCACTTTTCCCTAATTATATCCCCTGTTCAAGGTCGAGTGATACAAGTGTAACCTTCTTGCTTGAACCTTATTCTTGGGTGATCTAGAATAGAAGATCATATTTCATGCACTGCTTTTGGCATTGTGACCTGAATCTAGAAGAGGGAGATCCTCACATATATTCCTTATGTATTGATAGAGAGGCCCTCTGATGGTTTCACTAGTATAGATTGGATTCTTACAATTCATTTTCAGTTTGATGCTGAAAGTGTGTGTGGTAGTGTTTCTGAATTATGGGATAGTTTTTCCTCTTATATAGAGGAGTAAACCCTGGATGAGGAGGATGAGCTCATGTGTGGGCAGATACAACTAACTTTTATCCTCTATCATGTATGAAACATAGAGAAACCTATACTATAAGCTTTAAGTACCCTATAGAGGAGAGAGTGTAAGGGTGTTCTCCTATGTATGTGTTGATTTTACCTCCCCATTGAGAGTTATAATTATTCTTAAATTTTAAATAATGGATTTCCTTGATATATTCAACAACATATTGATTGGATCTTGCTAAGATTCTTTTTCTAGAGGTGTGGTTGGAGGTTTTTAAATGGAGGTACTGGTAAGACCTAGGTGATCACTAAGGAATCCCTATGTTTTTATCATATGTGGAAGTTGAGTGAATTGGGAGTTAGGTCCTACCACCCTTTTTGGATTCATTCATAGTAGTCTTCTACATTGGTACCCTTGTGTGATCGGTGCTAGAGTTTCATGTGAGACACATGAGGGTTGGTCTAGACATGCTTGGAGGGTACCAGATTCACAGTAAACACTCAAGGAGTCAGTTATAGATTTTGGAGGTCTGCAGGTTGTGATATTTCCTCTCGGAAATTGGAGTGATTGTGGACCCGATAGAGGATGAGGCTTTTCTAGCATGGGGGACACCCAAGAGAATGTCCATGGAAGTAGATGCCCACAAGAAAATTTCATGTCCCCTATTTTTGAGTGAGATAATAAATAAGTTGACGTATATGTAGTTGAACACTGTGGGTGGGGTTGGTGATATATATATATAGTTTATGTTCGTTACCCTTCCTCTTTTCTAGTGTGTTAGGGATGAATATATTAGGGATATCTTCAATGAGGTAGCATGTGACTAGATATCCATTATATGTGTTCTTGATAGATTTTTAAATTTGGAAGTATTTAAAACTTATATGGATTGAAAATTAAACCAGCCACACTATGAGATGAACTGTTGAGGTTGTTTCTTTCCCTCAATAGTACACCCAGAAGAGGGGTAGTTTCATCGATATCCCTTTCCACTGGTTCTGGTGTCCAATGAAGAAGTGGGAAGTTCTAAAGTTTTCTCTTTATGTCTCACCAATCAGTAGGTAGAAAAAAAGGTGTCTGTATTCTAGTGAAAAATGAGTGGTGGCTGTGATTTTTATGATGGGGCTTCCATAAGCAACTAGAGGTGACAACACTATCTTAGTTATCATAAGTTGTCTCAACAGACTAGCTCAATTCATAAGCATAAGATAGTAGATCTTAGTGGAGATCATATGACTATATTGCATACATGAGGCTTTTAGTGCCTAGTTGTGATTAATCCCAATTTATCCCCTAAATAGTTAGATAGGTAGAGTGTTATATCAGGTTTTGGAGAACATGATTTGGTTTTTCATGTTGCATTGGGGTCATGGTAGATATGATCATTGAAACATAGTGTATGTTCTGAGTTATAGTAGTTGTAACCCCACCATCATCATAGAACCATATGAGTCCATGTTTGGGAGATCCAATATGTCACCATCGTATTGGTCTTACCTAGTCGGAGATAGTTTTTGTGGGACAATATTTGGTGTTATTGATGGAATTTGAGTATAAAATTCATCTAGTGGTGGATAAGGAATGCTGAGACACATCAGGAGTTCTTTGTGGACTAATGATAGTGAACTCAAGAGATCCACGAGGAAGTAATGTGTTTCATGATATCCTTTTTAGTCAAGGAATATGGAATATTTTCTGGTTCGATAGGATATCTATGAGGTTCATAGGAAAATTTTCTAGTTTATTCATCAGGTTAGCGAGGTGGTTTATAGTTAGACCCTATGGCCATAATTGGACTAGGGTCATGGTGTTTTCATATCATAGATGAGGAGATATGCTCATGAATTTTTGTGAATTATTAGACCAGATGATCTATGTATTGGGTGTGGATTTTCCCATTTGAGGTACCAAGTGGCATGTTTTCACAAACCATAGGAGATCCATCATGGGATTGTGGTTCCCTTGGCTATATGTTGTAGACTAGAAGAGGACCCTCTTGAGAGCTCACTAGTGTGTGATACATATTTGGTGGATAATTTTTATCAATTTATATATGCATTTAATTTTTGATATGAAAATATATTAATGTGGGGTGAGCGTAATGTATTCATTTTTTTGAAGTAAGACTTTCGAATATTTCTAAGAATAGTTGTGATGCTAAGAACTGGGTTAGCATGGAGTTCTTTGACCTGGAAAACCTCGATGCATTTATATTAAAAATATTAAATATTTTATGTCACATGTACATAGTTTTTAATGAAATGCGAAATAAATCATAAATAGAGTCTCATAGTATAAATTTGAGGCCATAGTTGAGTCTTGAATGCACCATTTAACCTCACTGTGATTTAATGTCGTCACCATCGAGTGCCTTGTTGGAGGTGCTCATTTTCATGTTAGTAGATGATGTAGGATTATTTATAAAATACATTTAATTAATTAACCTAACCCCTAATCCATTTTGGTTCCATGTATGGTAGAGGCAGAGGATGTTTATCACCTATACAAATAAAATGAACTGAGGAATATTTGACGCACGTCCAAAATCTCTTCTTGATGGAGATTGATACTAGATCAAAGGGAAACAATATCCAAGCATTGTTTTGGACACAGATATTCAACATCTTGCTATGGGATAGGTTTATTTATGATATTTATGTCATTATCCTTATATATAAATTTGTTGGACCTAAAGAACTATTTTGACTTCTATAGATCCATTGGGGTAGTTATATGGGGTTTTTGTGAAAATCAGTGGTTTCAGTAGGATTATAATTATTTTTGGTTTAGAAATATCAATCAAATAATGTGTAGCATAGGATATCACACCATGTGTTCTTCCCATTTGGGGAAGATGATATTTTGGAACTACATTACATGTACTCAAGTACACACCATGTGGTGAGGCCTGGAAAGGTAGATGAGGACATGGGACTGAATGCTTCATTAGGGAACATGGCCATGTAGAAGTAAACGGACATAACCCAAGTGTAAATGGGTCTAAAGACATGGATATGTACATATGAATGGGTCATGGTACATAGATAAGGGCCACTGTAAATGAGATGGACCACGAACATTGTCATGGGATGATCTAAGAGGTACATTTCCTGTACAACATCTACACACCATGAAAGACTACATGGAAAGACAGGACATGTGGGGGAGAGAACACACCTAGTGGTCAAGTGTGGTTTCACACTATATAACTGCATGAAAACTCCATGTATTATCTTACACGCAGAGTAATGTGAAGGGAAGCCTCTAGGTTTTATCATTGAGATACGTGATATGTACCATAGGAGGACACATCATGAACTACCAACAAAGTATTATCCCCTACAAATCTCCATATACAAGACTAAGATAGAGGCATACAAATATCCAATCCTTTTTAGTTTTCCATGTAGAATTCCATGGTGGACATTATATCAGAATTAGAGATACAAAAAGAAGTGATTTTAGCTAGAAACGTCTTTTAGTGAGGAATAGACTAAAGATAGTTGTGTGATTTCCATTGGTATGTCCCTTTGAGGGTACAATGTGACATTACATCCTGAGCACATGATTATGATCCCCTCTATCGGACTGGTTCTTATAAAGTTTGTGTACCCTTCCAAGAATACTATGAAAGGATACTCAATCACATCATCTTCCCATGGAGGGATTTTTGGTATTAGTGAGACCAACATATATGAGTTTTTATCCTTTAACATGTAGGTTATTCCCAATAGGGTTTGTGGTGTCCCCTAATAGACTTGGGTATAATCCCTGATCAAAGAATTGAGATATATAGAGTTCCATGATTTTTTTCATGGTTCTCCAAGTGGCCCTAGTTGGGATCCCTGACCTATATGTTGAGATATTATGAGTTATAGTAGGATATGTGGAGTCCTCCATGAGGAATGGGTGATATCACCTGTCTATGTATCATGATCTGTTGGGCACAATAATGGATTTCTCCATAGAAAGACTCGATGATCATGTCTTTTCAGATGGATGTCATCTTTGATAACAAGGAAATTGTATCATCTAAGTGATAATCGATGAGGTAAATCACTTGGATGATTTCCATCATAGATGGTAGGGATTGTGAATTGATTTATCCCAGAAAAACGATGGATTTGAGCTCCAAGTAGAATCCTATTACTGACTGTTTGGTTGAGAACAATAGAGTTAGTGTCTATGAAAAGTATATTTGGGTTATTCTGGGAGTCTTTTTAGTATGCATCATATCAATATTGACATATAGTGTGGTGATGAGATGGATTCTCTTGTATAGTATTAGTGTGTGGATAGAGATTCTTACTCTCTTTGAAATAGGTTTTCTATGCCCTATAGTTATGGGTAATGCAGAATCTTTACTTTTAGTTGATCCCTTTAAATTTTGGTTTTGGGGAACCAACTATGTATTATTATACTCACCCATTCATGGGATGTTTCAAAACATGTTGTGTCCTATGCAGATGATATGACTTTTTATAGTTCTAGGTGCACCCAGAGTAGGCAGATCATAGAGATATGGATTTCCCAAGGTTTGTACCAATGGGTTCAATTGACAACAGTCCCTCACTTTTGAGTAGGCTGGATAGTTTTATCATTTTCTAGTGGGTTTTAATTTTTCCCTTCATTTCCCTCTAACAGTTATGTTGTAATCGAATTCTGGGATAGATTTATTCATGACTTCATATTTAACATTGTTATTATTTATGCATTATTTCATAGAGATGGATGTGTGTGCATGCATGTAGGTACTGTAGTCGATGTCCTACTATGTGTGTGATATTCCTACTTAGCTCTATTTTCCACCCCCAAGCCTATTGGTAGTGGGATTGGGGTAGTCCCACTCATCTTTTCACACTCAAAGAAGGCCCTCATGGGATGGGTCATGAAAAAATAGCCTTTGACATTGTAATTATCTCCTTAAAAATTTCTAGGATAATAATCTTTCATTCACCTAGTTTTTCCCAACAAGTTAGAATAATACTTTTATTTCCATATAATTCTTCATACGACAACATTTTAATACTTGAATACAAGATGATGTTATAGAAAAACAATATCAAAATTAAATACTGATCCCACATACTTTGTAATTCAAGTGGTAATGACCTCAACATGTCTTATAATATTTTAATATTCCTTTTGGACTATCCATATGTTTGTGGGTGATAGACGGTGCTCAAATGAAGAGCACTATACAAATCCCACTAAATAATGTTCTATTTGTTTTGTAAATCATGGATGATGATCACAAAAATTGATAGAGGAGTTCCATGAAGTCTTAAAACATTATTAATATAGATCCATGAAATAAATTCAAGAGGAAAATATTCTCTTATATCAAGGAAATATTCCAATTTTTCAGGCAATAAAAAATAATAAATATTACAAAATTCTTTCTAGGAGTATTTGGTAATATAGTGACAATGTCAATAGAAATGTTATGCCATTTACACATAAGAATAGGTAGAGGTTCTATGAATGCTCTATGATTCTATCTATCATACTTTACCTATTCACCAAACATGAATATTGAAACATAATCAACATTTTATATCTTTATATTATCCCACAAAAAATGTTCCCTAAAATCCCTATACATCATTAGTGCTAACAAGGTGTATAGAGAAATTTTATATATGATAATAATCCAATAATTCTATATTAAGATAAATTATAGATGGACCGTATAATTTTTATTCAATTCTCAGAATTCCATATTGAAGAAGTTTTCCAATTTTCCTTATTCCCAGTTTTAATTATTGTTTGAAAATTATCATCATCATTTTAATAATTTTTTATCTTTTATAATAAATATGGTTTGGAAATAATTTAAAAAAGGATTGATGTCGCCCAATCCTTAACAATACACATATCCATATTTACTATATCCATGAACATTGAATCCATACAAATCATCGTTTTTGTCAAAACTCTATGATGTTGCCTGCTCGATGAATTTTCTACCTTATTTGCCATCCCTATGTGGTAGTTTGTTGGGAAATCATAATCCTTGAGTAGTTAAATCCACTTTTCCTCTATTTTTAGCTATTTTTAGAAAAAATGTATTTCAGACTCCTATAATCTTTATATATCTCTCATATTTCTCCAAAAATATAACATATCCATATCTGCAAAAAAACATTTTGGTCTCCAACTCAAGATCATGAGTTGGATAACTCTATTAATTATAATTTAACTAGATTAATTCATAGAAAACAATGTTTTAATTACAAATATGTACAAAACTAATTCCCTTAATTAATGCATCACAATATATCACAAATCTATCATTTCATGATGGTAGAATCAGAATTGGAGAATTGACCAATCCTCTCTTCAATTCCCCAAAACATTTTCACATTCTATTGTCCATGTGAACTTATCCCAGTAATGTGTAGTCTTGGTTAATGTGTTATCCAGTCATGAATATTTTAAACCAAATCACTAATAATATCATTCCTAAAAAATGAAACTACATACCCATACTATGGTCATTGGTTTAGTATATTATTTTATTACCATTATGTTCACAAGATCAACTAATATGCTATCATTAGAGACAATAGGTCAAAGGAATGAAACGTTATTAATCAATATTTCACACTAGACAAATTTCTTAGGAGTCTCTTTTCTTATAAGAGTCTCAATAATTATTCAGAAGTTATTATTATGGCCCTCATATATTTTATAATACACCAAGATATCAAAAATAAATACAACCAAAAAAACTCATAAATAAGTTCATTGAACAATCTGATCATTATATCTAAAAAATTGGCACATTAGTCCATCTATGTTATATTACATTAAATTCCAAATATTCATAATCCATTACAAATGCATTCTTTGGAATATATTCCTTATTTAATTTAAATTTATGGAACCAAAAAAAGTCAACCATGGAAAAATATTGACCTCTGTGATGTTTATCTAATAAGAAATCAATGTGAAAAAAATTATACTTGTTCATTATTGTAATAGAATTGATTTACCTATGTTAAATTCACAACCTTTTAGATCTATATTTCTTATTAATGAAAAGACCTAGAGATCCCCAAGGTGAAAGACTAGGTTACATAAATCCCATTATTACAAAAATCCTCTATTTGTTTCATAAATTACACTAATTCCATGATGTCCATTTAATATGGATTATTTGATATAGGTATAGAATCATGGGATTAAATCAATGTAAAACTCAACTTAATGATCTAGTAAATTTCTATGTATGTTTTTTGGAAATAAATCAAGGAATTCTTGTATAATAGTTGAATCCTCTATTTGAAGATTAAAGTTTCCCTTTTTAGATTTATTCTTCTCATCTTCTATAAGAATCTCATTCATAAGATCTAGAGAAAGTGGATCTAGACATGATCTAGATGAAATAGTCTCCCCAAAATAGATAATTTATTCCACATCAACATCATGAATCATAATTTTCTTTTCATTGATATAAATTCATGAATCATATTTTGAAATCTGTTCCATACCAATTATTATACCAAAGTGAACCATAGTTATAATAAAAGAATCAAAAAATATATCACATTTATGTGACATAATGGGATGTTCCTGATACAACCTTATTGCATTTTGATCTCAACTATGTGTTTTGAAAGACCTATCCCTTATTAAGTTTCTAGGTAAATATATAATTTTCATGTAAAACATGGAAGATATAAATATTCAAAGATACAAAATCATAATAATAATTAGATAACTTTTAGGGTATTATTAAATTATCTTCCACCACATCTATAGGAACTTCAACCTCAAATGTGGCGATAGAATAAGCTTAAATATTCCCCCTATTCTATTTTATGGTGTAATAGCATAATACTTGAGACATTGGTTTGAATAATTCCACATTTATTTATAGTTTAATCACATGATAGAGGTAGTCACTTTATTTCCCTTTCAATAATTGTGTTACTGAACCTTATCTCCTCACTTGTGATAATATCTACACCCTTCATGAATTGTCCTGGATGTTTCGTTCCACAATTTCCACATGATTGAAATTTATTTATCTTCTTATTATTCTTTGATAGATTACCATTTTATGTGTTCATATGAACTCTTCTTCTATTGTTTCCCTTGAATATAAGAGACATATAAAATTCCTTATATGATTTTATGTCACATAATACTATTTCATCATATGATGAAATTTATTGAGAGACAAATTCCCTTTTGATACAAGGATTATGTACTTCAACGAAATGGTAAATCATGATGTATGTATTATGTATATAATCCATATCATACCTATATATTCTTGAAAAGGAAACCCCATACTCTTTAATAATTTCTTCTTCCTTTTTATTTATGGTAAGGAGCTTTCTATTCAGTTTAGTTCATTTCTTATAAGGGAAAAATTTATTGAAGAGTATTACGTTAAGTGATATACATTTTCTGTGTTCTATTAATTATTACTCCCAAGTATTACAAAACAATTACCACCACCGATCATCCTTAATTTTCAAAAAATATACTACAAGTATAATGTTTTCCCATATATCACATCCCAATTCCAAAAATATATTATCAACAGACATTATATATTTCTTACTTACGACATGATTAGTAGTTCCAATAAATGATGGGGGATTTTCTCACATAATTAAATCCAACATAGGTGTATAATTCCATGGAACATCATATTGATCTATATGTGCAATGTTATTAGTTATAACCTGGATCATCTATATAAATATGACCAAGATATTCTCACCTCCAACACTAGTTTCATTGACTTACTTATAATATTGATTTATACAATAGAAAATAACTATAGATACTATTATTACTTCTAGGAACCATTTCTAAACAGTGTAATATACTATATTTTTCTCTTAACATTATGGATTTTAAATCATAATATATAATTCTAAATTTGGTGTGACACATAACAAAAATAAAAAATTTTTGCATTGTTATTATTATAATCATAAAAACGTTTTTTGTAAGAATATATATAAATAATAAAAAGAGATTAAAATATTACATAATGGTTTGAAACGAAATGTGAATTAAGAAAATCATATACCATGGGAGTGTCAAAATAGGTGTGTAGTAAGGGTACACTCAACATGCACCAGAATGATGAATGAGAAATACTTGACCAACTCTGTTTGGTGTTATTACCCCTGGATTCATATATTCCAAACCAAAATACATTTATAGTATCCAAAAAAGGATGTAAATATAGGAGTACCACATAATATCTACATTACAAAAAAAGATTACGACACTTTACTAAAATTTTACATACCCTCAAATTATATTTTAGGGTTTTCTTATTTAATCTATTTCTTCCTAAATATAATTCCAAGGTTTATACTAAACATCCTTTGATACCAACTATAACAACCCTAACTCTGGTAACCTAGAGTTAGTGTCTACATTATGACATTGAGATAGATACAAGTGATGTAATCCCAAAGGGATGATCAGTTTAGTAGTCTAGGAGAGACATATACATACATGATTCCAATTTTACACTTGGAATAAAAAGTAAAACATAACAGAAGTTAATGTTCTACATCCTTGAGACTCATTCAAAAATTTCATCTTCATAACCAAGGGAAAATAAGAAAAATATGGGTGATATCAGAAAATCATTTAGGTTTATGTATAATTAATGCTACCATTAGTAAATTAAGAATAATAAATATGGATAGATATAATACATGAGACAAATTCCATTTAATTTTAAAGTTATTCAAGAAATTAATCAATGGATAATATCAATGACATAATCTCATGGATAATAATAAATAAATTATCAAAAAAAATTATAATATTCAATGTCATGATCTACTAAATTATGATATCTTTACCATAAAAGCTTCATTAAAAGAAAATTTAATTGATGGGTAGGTATACACCAAAAAATCATTTATTAATTTTAAACAACTGATATGTCTAATGAGAAATGTCAATGAATAAATGGGATATATAATTCTGGTCCCCACTCATCACTCCATGTCCAATACATTCCTCATATACTAAATTAACAACTTATTTTATAAATAAATTTCATTATCAATAAATGTCTATATTGAATAAGAAATCTTGAATATCAATATTTCCACAGTCAATCAAATAATTTTGAGAGTAAATTCCTGTATGTAGAATTTGTATATATTTTAGGAAATAATAATATCCAATATATAAAGAATAAGAAATTGTAATAGAAATTTAATGTACACTTTTTATAAGAAACTGAATGTTTCATGAGGATGTTAGCAAATAAAAAATAAAGTAGAGATAATAGATGACCATCAGTTTGTTGGAAATATATGTTTTGTAATTAAATCACATCTTTGGAAAAAATAATGAAAATGGAAGTGAAATATTATAATAATATTTCAATAAATATTTTTCCTTGTTAAACAATTGAAAACATATAAAAGTAGAAAAATAATTTAAAATGACTGTGGAAACATGGAATTCTATTAACATCATATATATTAAAAACATTCCTTTTGACTATTTGTAAAGAAATAAAAGAAATTAACTTTTCTTAATACATTATAATAATTTTTAATCCTTTTAAAATGTCTAGGATGATTTTAAATTTCATCAATAAATCAATTGACTAATAAAGACAAATTTTGTGAAATAATTTTGGATAATATGGGCATGGAAGAATAATTTATCTAATTAAAATTGCAAGAAAACCGGTTTTTATTTTAAAAATTTTTTCCTTGATTAAAATAATGATTAGTGGAAAAGTTGGCAGAAAATATACAAACTCATTATATATATATAGTGGATAATAATATATATAAATTTTTAAAGTATGTGATATAATATTATTTCAATTAAAATTAATGAAATCCAAATATAATGATATTGTGAAATAAATCATTACCTCTTAATGATCTCTTAAATTGTAAACTGTTGAATGGATTATCTTGACTTGAAACTATAAGTTCCTGAAATTTTATGTAGGTGAATCATTGTTTAAATTCTTTCTAAGTTTACTTTTATCCGGACAATGATGTATTTCTTGGGAGTATGGGATGTTTTGTGAATGTCTTAGGGGTTTTGGACATCAAGATGGGAAGGAAACAAGACAAACAAAATGGAATGTATAGTTAAAGCACAATTAATATTAACCTTGTTCATGGCCAGGAGAAACCATTCATCCAACACTCCATGAAGATAGATGATGACACACAAGATCTACACAGTTTATCAATCTATGTGGGTGCTTCTAGGAGACCGTTCATCTTATCCCCTCTCAGACCGAGGGATCTACACAGTTGAATCATAGTTTGTCCAACTGTACAAAAAACCATATAACCCTTAAATGTGGGGAATTATTATCTTTCCTCTTAATATTTTTTTCTTTATTCCCCAAATTTCTCCCTAATCTTATCCCCTAAAAAAAGGTGACAAAGTAGGATCTCCTCCCTCCTCCACGGAGGATCCATCTTCGATTCCTGGGGGTTTAGAGTGATGTTTCTTGTGAATTGAAGCTCTGATAATGTCATTGACTCGATTTACATCCATTTTCTTCAAAATTCGTGGTGTGTTGTCTCATATCCTTTTGAATCCTTAGAAACATGTTTTTCCAGGGTGTTCTTCATTTTAGAGTCAGTGGTCAGATGAGTTCAGATCAAGGAGATGATTTTGGTATAGTAATCATCTTCGAACATGAGGTAGGTGGTATTTAATCTTTCTCTAATAATATTGATTCTTTTTTATGTGTATGCGATTTTTTTAATTTACATCCTTTCTGATTTCGGTGTTCTTGAGTCCAAAAAGTGATATTGGACCTTAGTTTGAGGTCTAAAATACTCTACGGACCTCATTGGTTCCATTGTTTATTGGGGTCAATTCATGGGATAACCTTGAGGTACACCAAACCTTTATGGACGGTGGAAATAATTTTTATGAAATTGAAGTATGATAATTTTTAAAGTGAATGGGTTGTTATTTTTAAGTGGGTATGTAGGAAAGATTAATTCAATAATTGAAATGTGAAAATGGTATCTTTTTTGAAATGCCTAGTATACATTTGAAATGGTTTAAATGTTATGTTTTAGATTTTGATTCAGTTATGGATTACAATGTAGGAAAAATGATGTTTTGTATGTGGGTAATGTTTTAAAAGGAGGAGTTAATCCTAAATTATTTTGAGAAAAAAGGTTTTTTTAATATATTTCAAATGATGATTTGAAATGGGGGCATGAAACTTCTTTTGTGAAAATGATTTAAAATTCCCTTTTGTGGACGTAAATAGATATGAATGGTTTGGGGATGTTTTGATTTTTCAAAGGGGAAGAGCAATTTTTTAAAGAGAGGTTTCAAGATGATTTCAAATGAGAAATCTGAATTGGGTTTTATGCCATTAAATTGTTTTAATGGTTTTTTGGGACATTAAAAATTGAAATGATATATGTGTTAATGGGATTGAACTGATGAAAATTATGTAGTCATGATAACATGGTCTATGAAATGAAATAAATGATAAATGTTTTAGCTAATGATATAACTTGGGGGGAGAGTTTTTCATTATGTGATTGTGTAAAACGGGTTAAGGGATGAAAATGAAATAAGTGATAAATGAGTTGTTACTGAAAAATGGTATATGTGAAAATGAGTTATGATTACAAATGATAAATGTGTTTAATGGTTATGGTGTTTAGTTGGTAAATGTGTTATGATTAAGGAATCATGTTCACATGGATTGGTGATATATGCGGTATTGAAATGAGGTTCTACACCCATGGGTTGGATTGGACTAAATATCTAAACCCCACCCCTATAATGAATGAGTTAGGGGGTCAAACATAGGCTATATTCCCCTAATATTTTTATTTGATTAGACTTTCTAGACTGATGTTTGAAGGTTATTGTTATTTAATGTATTGTTAGGATGTAAGAATGGGGCTCTATTCTTATGAACACATGTACATGGTGTGGTTTGGGATGTCAGCTGAGACTTTATTCTCCACAAACACATGGACATGGCCTGATTACAGGACTCAGGCTATGGGGTATGTTGATAAATTTTCATTTGTGAATTCCAATCATTATTAAAATTATGTGACCACTTAAAACATTGAATAGGCCATCGTTATGAATAGAGTTAGTTTTTATTGATTGTTTGATGTCATGGAACTGAATCAATAAAGTGGTTTTTAGTGATAATTAAATTTGAAACATATTTCCTTATTGACTTGAATATTTATTTCATTTTAATATCATGCATACAATAATTTATAGACTCGTTATCACTTTAGACATCATTGTTGGTGGAATGCTAAGTTGTACTCACACCCTTATCAGGTCGCCCGGGCACTTAGTTAACTGAAAAGAGGCTACTTGTTTCTTGATACATGTTTATTATAGGGACCTAGTTGTCAGTTGTGCATGGGATGACTCATTGGATCATGGGCGGTCTGGGTGAGCTAGGGGCCTGGGTATGTTTTTATTGTCTTTTGGTAGTTTTGGTTTTTAATTTTATCTGTATGGATTCTTATTATACTGAGTATGTATATCATTTTTGTATCATGCATTCCTTTGTTGTAGTCATCATTTTTTGCAAGCATTCCATTTATTTGATCATACTGGTTATTGTATCTTTTGATATTATTTTCTTATTGTGGAATTACTATGATAATTGGGTATATTCCCCCCATAATTTTTCTATAGACCCGTGCTACTAGTCAGTAGCCTCTAGTGTGTGGGGAGGTGCACCTAAGGCTGTGTGGCGACTTGACTGTGTGCACCGGATTGTTGACACCGGGCTGAGGATGTTAAAAATGCTTATCATAGGGATGTCTATTGTAATACTATTTGGGGAATGGTAGATAAGATACAAGTATTTTTCTGGGTAGATAAGATACAAGTATTTTGCTGGTAATTTGTTCTCTTATAGTTGTTTGACACTTCCACCTTGACTGGTGCACTTGGATGTGATTGTTTTGATTTATAAGGTTTAATCAGTTGTCCCTAAATGGAAATAGAGGTTCCATGTGTTCACACATCATGTTAGGCATGCAGAATGGATGGTTCATCTTAATGATTTCAGTTATTGATAGTTTTTTGGGAACCACATGTTAGCTGTATTCTTCTTGCCTATGATTTATGCATTTAGTTCTCTTCAGAAATGTCATTAATGATTTTTTTTGGATTAAGAATTTTAATTAATATATTATTTTTGAAAACATGGATTAATAATGCAGTTTTAGAATCCGTAAACTCTTGGGTTTTTAAATGTAATGTTTTGAAATGTGAAAACTATGGTTTTAAATGGTAAAATTTAATTAATAATTGAAATGGGAAAATGATGGAACTTTTAGGGGCATAGGTGATGGGTATCCATTGAGTTGGTTTCTAACCCTGTGAATCGTTGGTTTGTGTTGTGATACTACCTTAGTTCTGAGACATTGTGTTATGGGTTGTGATACCTTGATGGGTTTAATGTTCCAGTTAATTGAATGTTTTATATTGTGTATTTGGTCTATTTTTTTCCTTGAAGATGTGAAATGATGTCTATTAATGTGGTTGTGGCATCTCTTGTGAGATTAAACCTTTCGATTTGTGATTTAGACCCTAGGGTGTGTGTCTAGATCATGGTTCCAATCTATGTGCGCGAGTATCTTTGGTGCAAGACCAAGATTAAATAGGTTCATTGTGCATTAGACAGAGTGTGTTTAGAATTGGGGTAGGATTTCGGCATGTGAGATGTTGATTATATATGGTTTGATGTGTATGGATTAGATTGAGATCAAGTGACTTTTTTTAGGTGTGATTCTAGATTATTGATTTTGTACTGTTGGACCTTCAAGGGTGGCCCATGAGAGGGTTCGTCTAAGTTGTGAGTGTCTTCAATTATGTACGGAACTTGTAGATGCTTTGGAATTTATCAGTGGAACATAGCGATTTATTCCTAGTACTGGTATATATTAAAGGGATAAGTTAAAAAAATAGGGTAAATGGTTTTGGAAATGCAGCTTGAGTTATGGGTATGAGTTGATAGCCTTTAGGAAAATGATGATAACTTTGAGATAGGTTCGCCCAACTATTGCAGGTTCCTTGTAATATGAATTATGTGTGGTTGCATTGGAGGTGGATCGGTGAATGGTGGGTTCCATTAAAATATTGGTAATATTGCATTGTAATGACTTTTTCTCACCTCAAGTGAGCTCTTGAGTGCATTTTTTTGTTATAAAAATAGTTCTGAAGGGCATGATTGTTTAGAGACCTAACCTTATGGTTTTTATGGTGTTTGATGTGGAAATAATTGTTTATTTAGGGTTAATATGGATAGGGAGACCAAAGTGTGGATGGACACTTTTTTTATAGAGGTGAAATGCTATGAGAGGGTGGTAACATTATTGGTCTTGGTTGTAAGGATAGTTTGGTTGTTCGGTGAGTCATTCAGAAAGCCTAGATTATGATGTGGTTGATGGATCACGTGGCATGGTTAGTCGCATGATTGGCCATTTGGGACTACATCTCGTGATGTGCGAATCATGTAATCTAGAGTCAAGTTCTGTGTGTGCTAATAGGAATTTGTGAAACCTTGAGAGCCCTAGCGAGGTGCGGATTTGGGAATGTAAAGAGAAGGCCTGACACCATCGGGGGTTGGATGAAAGGTGGATAATGGTATGCTCCTGTAATTTTTATTTACGATAAAAGTGGGAAACAAAGGTTATGTTCAAGATTGTAGGGTTTTGGATTGGTGTGGTGGTAATCATTTTTCTGTGAAAATCACTATGGCCATGGTGCAATAAATTTTATGGGGTGATTAAAATTGTTCCACAGGGAATTCTCGGTTATAGACTCTTACTAGAAGTTCATGATATGGTGATGTATTTGGGTTTGAAATTCCATTTGAGTTTTGGTGATTATGTGTTGATGAGATTCTGTCGGGTAGGGAAAATAAAAACTTTTGAAGGTTAAGGGGTCCCTATTATTGAAGGTAAAGGAGGTGATTGATAGTTGTGGATTCATTCATCGATGACCTCTTAGTGTATTTTTAGCTAGTGATCATCATTCCCAATATGATGAAATCATCTCAGGTATGCTGAAAGAGATATGGCTTTTCCCATATCTACCTAAATGTGTTTTGTGTGGAAAAGGGGCCTCTTGGAGTATTAACTCCTAGAATAGTATGTGTGTAGTAGTCGTATGGTGGGTGAGTACACTATCGACATGTTATGAGAGTGGTCCTTGGGATGGACTAGATTTCAATGAATACCATGGGTTCCATTCTCAGAATCCAGGAAGAAGTATCTATTGATGTTTTTTTGTTGTTCTAGTAAAATATGGACAACCAAATAAAATTTTGGGGTTCAGCTTGTGATAAAATCCTTACCAAAGGTGATTGAAATTAATTGATTAAAGTGGTGAAAAAAGACAATATGAAGTTGGGGAGTATTATGTTAGTAGTGCATGTGTGGAGAAACATGTGGGGTGAACATGGTTGCATCAAGGTTACAAATATCAATCTTTGAGGGAAATGTTTTAGTACCTTGGGGAAGGCCAAGTGGGCCTTCGATGTTGCGGTTTATTGAGAAAAATGTTTTATTTGGGCTCAGGGTAATTTTTTGGGAAATCTGAGATGCCTGTGTTAGAGTTATCTGTGAGTGAGATAATCCATGGCAACAACTCATGGAAATCAAAGTTGGGTGTCAAAACCTCATTATAAGTCGAGAACAGATTCCGATACGTGTGTTTGGATGACCTAATAATGGCTTTAAAAGTGAAAAAAGTTGGGTAATGTGAGGTAGTGGTGTCCCAATAGTGAATTTGAGTATGATTTGAGAATGTAAATGGGTTTTAAAGAAGAAACATGTTGTCATTAGTTGAGTATGGATAGTGGAGGTGTCTACTTTTGGTGGTTTTGATAGAAAGGATGAATGCCAATGTTTGACAGAGTTCTCATTGATGTGTGGCCGTGGTGAGTAGGGAAACACACCAGGTATGTTGTGGAGGTCAAGTGGAGGTTCTAATGGTAATTTCAACAATGATGGTTCCAACCACTGGATGATGTTGGTGAAAATCTAAAATCACATGCTGGGGAGAATGATAGTGGGTAATTGGTAGGTTGATGATGTGAACAATGTATTTAGTTGGATGGACTCGAGTAGGATCCATCTTGTTGATTCAATTTTGGTGAGGGGGTTTGGCTTGTGTTTTGACTAGTTATGTACCTTGAGATGAAAGTTATGCATGTGTTTTTCCACATATGTTCATATATAGAGTAAGGCCATTGGGCCTCAAGTATAATATCAGTGTAGGTTATCAAATGTGGTTATAATATTTGTGTTCCTTGGGTTCTAATGATCTCTGGTCACCATTAGAATTTTAGAAACTAGGTGATATGGCACAAATTGATTTGGGCCATGGGTTGTGAATAGAACTAGATTGAAGTTGTTCCGATTAGATCTCCCATGGTAGTGTATTGATTTATTGGGGTCCTCTTTTACAGTGGTTTAGTGACGTTACTTGGAAATTTAACTTATGTTTGGTATTGGTAAAGAGTAGCTGAAGTGGATGCGTCCTTGGGGAGAATTGGGTTTTGATTGTGGATCATGGTGGGAGGAATGCTTTTAGGGTTGGAATTTTTCTCTGGTATGAGTGCAGTAATGGAATGAATGAATTTAGATAGAAACATGGAATAATGTGTTGAAAGGAGGGATCATGGATCGACCATTGGACTTGGAGGATTATTGATTCTTGGGAAGTGTGGCTCGGGGATGACTCATTATAAGTTGGGGAGGTTTTAAGATTCCAAATTTTCGTAGAGGTTCGTCCTTATTTATTTTTTGGATATGCAACCTAAAATTTGTCTAAAAGGTAGTTATTGGGAGTATGAGATGTTTTGGGGATGTCCGGTGGGTTTGGGACATGAAAATTGGAAGGAAAGAGGCCAAATAATTTGTAACACACAGTTCGTGCATGGTAAGTAAAAACTGTGCACCAGACTAGGGGAAACTATATGACTAAGCCTCCTCTTAGATAGAGGCTGGCACACTGGCTCTTCATGGTTTGTCAAACCCTATGGGTGATTCTAAAAGACAATGTGGGTTGGACACTCTTAGATAGAGGGAGTCACATGGTTATTGCATGGATTTTCAACCGTGTGAAAAAAAAAACACTTATCCCATAATAAGTGGTAAATTCCCATTTCCCTCCCGATATTATTTTTTCTCTCCCCAAAATTTCTCCCCCATTCATCCCCAACAATAATAGTGATCAATTCGAACCCCCTATTTCCTCAACGAGTGATTTTCCTTCGATTCTTGGGTGTTTGGAGTTTTGTTTAGTTCAAATGGACGATCTGGGTAGGACTTCAACTCTATTTCCTTTCATTTTATAGAATAGTCTTGGTTTGTGGTCTTCTCTCCTTCTAAATCCCTAATCCCTTGTTTTCACAAGGTTTTGTTTATTTTAGAGTCAATATCCAGTTGTGTTCAGATAAAGGGGACACAATTTGTCTAGTAATCATATTTGAGCATGAGGTAGGCGGTATTTAATATTTTTCCCATAGTATTGATGTTTTATAAGTGTTTGTAGTTGTTTAAATTTACTTCTTTTATGTTTTTAGTTTTATGGAGTGAGGAAAGTGAGATTGGAAGTTAGTTTGTGGTGTGAAACACTCTACATACCATATCGAGAACTTTGGTTATTGATGTTGGATATAGGTCTACCCTTGGGGTATGAAAAACCCTTAAGGATGGTGGAAATAATTTGGTAAACATTGAAGTATGATAATTTATAAAGTGAATAGGTTTTGAATTGTAAGTGGGTATGTGGGACAGATTAATGGAAAAATTGAAATGTCTAAATAGTATCTTTTTTGAAATTATAATAATTATTTTGAAATGATTTGAATGTTATGTAATAGATTTTAACTCAATTATGGTTTCCAATGCAGGTAAATTATTCTTTATAAGAGTTAATGTTTTAAAAGGAGGTATTGACCTCAAACTATTTTGAAAATGTTGGTTTCTTAATATATTTCCCTTAATTATTTGAAATGAGGTCATACAAACCTTTTTGGAAAATGATTTAACAACCCCTTTTGTGGTTGTAAAAGGAAATTAAAGCCTTGGGGAATGTTGGATTTTCAAAGAGTAAGACCCATGCTTTAATGTGTTGATTCAAGATGATTTCAAATGTGTATTATGAATTGTGTCTAATTCCATGAAAATGTTTTAATGGTGCGTTGGGACCATAATATTTGAAATTAGATATGAATTAGTGAGACTAAACCCATGAAAATTATATTGTCATGTAAACATGGTTTATTAAAAGAAAAAAATGTTAAATGTGTTTTGTTTATGACATATCATTAGGGGGGTGTTTGGTGAAATTTGAATGTGTAAAATGGGTTAAGGGATGTAAATGGCACATGTGATAAATGGGTTGTGTTTTTAAAATGGTATATGCGATAATAGGTTATGATTTTAAATGATAAATGTGTTTAATAGTTATGGTTTTAATTTGTGTAAATGTGTTATGTTTAAAGAAGCATGTTCACATGGACTGGTGATATGTGGGGTATTGACATGAGGTTATACACCCACATGTTAGGTTGGACTAAGGCTCTAAACCCCACCCTTATAATGCATGGTTTAAGGAGTTGGGTTGAGGATCTATCCCCATAATGGTTGAATTTTATGAGACTAACTAGACTAAGGATCCAAGGTTGGTGTTATTTAATGCATGGTTGGGAATTTAGAATAAGTATCCATGCTTCCGAATGTATGGACACGGTGTGGTTTGAGATGTTAGACTACAGATTTATTCTCCTCAAACACATGGACGTTGTTTGATTAATATACTGAGGCTTTGAGTTATATTGATAAATTGTGATTTGTATATTCCTTTTCTAATTAAAATTATGTGATCCCTTTGGGATATGGCATAAGCCCTCATTATGAATATAGATAGTTTTTTTGATTGGATAACATTATGAAACATAAAAAATAAAATGTTATTTAATGATTTTTAATTGGGAAAAATATTTCCATGTTTATTTATATAATTTTAATATCTTACATACACTATTTTATAAATTCGTTATCACTTTTAACACCGTTAGTGGTGGCATACTAAGTTGTACTCACACACTTCTCGAGCCTCCATGTCACATGGGTACCTGAGAAATTGCTAAATTTTTATGATACAAGTTTAGGATAAGGAACTGATATTTTGTTGTGCATGTGATGATGGGTTAGAGCTTGGACGGTCAATTACAGGTAAGGAATCATGTCCATTTTTTGGATCTTTTAGAAGTTTTGGTTTTGGATTTCATCTGTATGACTGCATGGCATATGGAATGTATATATCATCATTGTATCTAACATCTTTTTTGTAGTTGGAAGTTATCACATACTATCCATTTATTTGTTCCTTATGGATATTATACCTATTGAAATTATTTTCTACTGTTAAATTACTCAGATAAGTGGGTATAGGATTCCCAATATTTCTAAAAAACCCACAGTACTAGTCAGTAACCTCAGGTGTATAGGGTGGTGTGCATGAGGTCATGTGATGATCCGACTCAGAAAACTAGATTGTATCCACCATACAAAGGAAGTTGAAAAAATTTATTATACTGAAGAAATATCTATTTATGTTAATATATCAAAGTTTCAATATTTATACCCAATAAAGCTAAATAGGATCATAATATCAAATATGTCTCAATGAAAGGGAAATTGGGATGAAATCCCTTACCTCACACATACCTTTAGTTGTACTTGATTTAAACTCTTTCATAATGGTTTTAAAAATGTTATTAATTTATTAAACAAAAATATTAATATTTATAATATCATATATGTTCCTCTTAAAATAACTTATAAGCAGTTATTTAATAGTATTTCATTATAATCATTGTTTCATGTGTTAACTCCTTCATTTTCTCATGCATGTTTTGTCATGGATGTTACATTTTTTGTGAATATGATATAGTTTCATTATATAAAAAATGATATTAATGTTATAAATATCATATTTTTTTACTAGATACATTTTTATAATCCCTCTTGAAATTTGGACATGAAAAATTTATCACATCCCTCGGTGGAAACGGTAGGTCATACACATGCAAAAACGATGTTTCCATTTAATTAATGGGTCAATGTGTACTGAAGTGGATGATATATTAATACTTAATAATCAATATTATGTAATAATTATCAAACATATTAATTATTTCCATCATTATGAGTGTCCATGTGAGTTAGTGATGGAAATAAATTACATTGGTTCGAGAGGTGATAGTCTGTCGTACAGAAAAGCGATAGATTTCGTTCCCATTTAATGGATAAGGAGTTGGATAAATATTATTACATAACACAAAAAATAATAATTATAAGGGATATACTTGTGTTATTATATTTTAATGTTAAAGTCATAATTGAATCCATTAAGACAATAAAAAAAAAGATCTTACTGAAGATGATTACCTTCTCTTAGAAAAACATCATTTGGAACACTTCTCTAGAAGTCAAAGGATGGTTTTTTTTGAATAAAAGAAGGTATAGAATGTAGATAATGTTTTTGGGGATATATTGTTCTAGGTTTTGGTCTAGATAAACGTCTTAATAGGTGTGAATAAGTGAGGAGAGGAGGTTCCCTTTTATAATTGAGGGGAGTGGCACACTCGTAATTTTTCAATGTATTAAAATAATGTCAATTCATTTTTATATAAAAATCAATAAAAATGTATTATGTTTTAAATTTATTATGGAATATTTAAATTAAAACCAACAAATTGTGTTACATAAATTTTTATGTCATTTAAACCCTTATCATTTTTGGTAAACCTTTGATAATCCCGTTTTAAACTTAACAGTTGTCATTAATTTTTTTTTGTTTTCACCATTTATTATGACCAAAAAGTATTTTGACCTTACCACCTAATATCAATTATTACGCTCCAGAATATGGAATACATTTTACCAAATTTAATTAACATAAGTGCTGGTGATTAATTTAAAAATCAAAACATGTTGAGAAATTATTTTTCAACAAAACAAAATTTTCAAACATAAGATAATATTATATAAATTACAAGAATATTAATCACAACTATATGGATTTGAATTAATATATTAATATATATAATATATAAATATTATTTAAATAATTTATTATGGAATATTAGTTTAATTAATTAAATTAGAAAGACATTGTGCTTTAAAAAAATGGTTTTCGGCAAAGTAACCATTTTCTTACCACCGAATGATCTTATCATTTTTATATAATATTTATATAAAATTCATGGTTAATTATATATATATTAACACATTATTGGACATAAAAGGGTGGATTTTTAAAAACTATACTTTTAAATATTATTAAAATCCTATTTTGAAGTGAAAATTTTGAAAACTCATTGCAAACTTATTTTGAACAAGTAGGTTCAAAATCAACATTCATCCTATAAAATTAGAATTTTTATAACATTAAATAGAAAAACATTAATTGAAAAAATATTTTTAATTAAATAGGATGTTTAGTTACTATAACTGAATCTTAGGTTTTACATGTTCTATAAGAATATATTTATTGCTAGCTATTATGTGTGTTGGGTTCCTTCTTTTTCCATATCAAACACTAATGAAACACTTCTAAACATCATCAAAAAAATTAGTATCTCATCCATTTATTCCATGGAATTATTAATATCTTTAACAAACCTCATAACTGTATATAATCAAATCTAGCCATCACCTTTTTATATAGGTCTTCAGTATCAATATTTTTTAATTAGACAACTGCTTATATTAAGTTGTTTCATTCAACACTCTAAACAATTTAAAACTTATCCTAAAATTGAAGATAATATAAAAAATTATCACATGTAATGTGATGCCAGATTAAAGTTGTCTATCCATGTTATTTAATAAAAAAACTTACTTTATTTTCCATTTATCCTGAAATCACCTCCTCTTATTACAGAGCTTCTCATCAAAACATATTACATTTTCATAATAATAATAGCAAAAAATATCCATATTTATATAAAAATGTAATCCATATATGGGATATTGAATATTTACTCAATTAATTTGTTGAAAGATACCACCCTTATTTTATAAGAAATTAAACATGAAAATTATAATTTCTTAAAAACATCATAAAATAGTTACAAGTAAAAAAAATTATATCTATTTAATTAATACATTAAAATGTCATTATATAGAATAAAATCGTTTATTATTGGTTGTTTATATTGTTATCAGATTCAATTATTATAATTACCTAATTTTACTATTCTTCACCCACTTAGAAGACCACAAATTTCAATATCAGTATTGGGAATCAATTTAGTATGTTATTGTTTATGGGGTTAACTATCATAAGTTACATCACTTTAATCACACATATCAAATATGTTCTTAAATTTCGTATAGACAATGACCCTCAACTATCCACAACTATGTGATCAATATAATACACCCTACTTTCATGGGTATCTAGAATATATGGATCTTATTCCACACGCTTACCATAATGAAATTTTATAGAACTAAACTATAATTAATACATCATTACAACCTTGTTGATATTTTGATAATTGCATTGGAATAATAAAAAACAAATTTACATTATAATTCAACTCAATAATATTAGCACACATTCTAAAGTCTCTTTCATATATAATTATAAAGAAATAAGTTTTTTTTGTTATTAGACCATCATTGTGATAAAAAATATGAAAATTCCAACAACCAATATATTCAAAAAAATATCACTTATATTTATCACTAGTTCCTAAATATAAACACTTCAAATATTTTTATAGTTAAATAAATTATAAACATTTATTATCTATAAAAATATATAAAAAAATTATTACTTACACAAATAATTCATTAATATAATTAAAATATGTACTAGAATAATAAATTTCATCATGTTTAAACTATTAAATAATATCTTTGTAAACCATTTTTTTAATCCCTACCTAATTTAGAGTTTTAATACTAAGGAATCAATCCATTTTTGTCTTGAATTATTTGATATATGAATAAAAAATATTAGTTTTGAGTATCACATATCCATGTGCATATATTATCTATTAATTAGTCAATGTAAATGAGGATACTTTTCAAAATTCACATTCAAAAGTAGTAGATATTGATTATTTATCATTGGATAGATTATTATTTTTATTATAATAATAAAATAATAAAATATTTTATATTATCATAAAAAATCCAAATACCCTAAATCAGAGGTAATATAATATTTATTTAGGAATTTTTTTTAATAAAACATTCTTCTGGAGATTTATTTTTTTCATAATATTTCTAATGACCAATATACATAATAAAAACATTAATAAATAAATGAAATAAGCATTGAAATGGAATATTATCAGGCATTGATAGAAATAAAATTCAAATTGACTACCTCTCAATGTGATATATCTTTAGATAATGTACAAACCATCCATGTTTAACCTCATCATCCAAATTCATAGTCAAATGAATCATCATAGTAAAATAAGATGGGTTGGGGGAGAATATATCCAAACAACATGGTGTGTGTACAATTCTTCCCTGAAGTTTATTATGTTCAAGTTGGATAAGGGGTTTATAATAATTTGATATAAATAATGAGTAAAAGTATATTAGAACGATTTTTATTTTTTCTATAGTCTGAGGTAGTGATAACCATTATTGGATCATGGAATCAAGCCATGACTGTGATGTGGAATGGGCACCATAGGAATTGGTAGGGTTGATTTTAGTTGAGCATAAGCCAGGTGTGACGACCAGTTTGATAGGTGGTGTTGATGTTAGCTAACGTGTGAGTGATGACGTCACTATAGGAGGATGAACCAAGGAGGTGGAATTAGACATGGATCGATAGATGTATGGGTTATTTAGTGGTGTGTGTGCATGGGTCCTTGGACTATAATTGATCCCACAGGTATTGGCCTATATGTAAGTTTTATTGAAGTATAATTCCCCTAGTCCTTCAATGGCCATGAAATAGGATCCCATTTCTTAAAATAAAAATAGGAGAGTATTTTTTTTCAAGGGGTGGGGGGGGGATTCCTACATTTATAAAAATTCAGTGTAATATTTTACGATTCAAATCAACACAACTTGAAATTTTTTAAGGATATACATCTAGTTATTTTTTTTAATATTAAAATGAAAACATATTTTCTTGATATTTTAATGCAATAATGTAAATTCACATTAAAACATAGGACAATATTGGTATTCAAATATTCTAATTCCATACAATAATTTATATTATATTTTAATATACCACAAAAAATGAGCATTGGAAAAATGTATTTCCACACAAATTTATTTTAATGTTCATCATAACAATTTTAAAACATAAAAAATAATCTTCTAACATAATAGTTTGAAAAATATGGGATTTTTTATTTTATTACTATGTTATAATTGTATTTTATGTAATACTAGATCATTTCTCTTCGTTATATAACTATAAATATTTTCCAAACTATATACCAAAATTTGAAAATTGTTATAATATCTATACTTTTGATAATAATGTATCTGGAATCAAATTTTTTTTATTAAAAAACAAATTGATATGTAAATATTGATGGGATATATCATGTAATTGATATAAAAGGTCATTTCAATTTTAAGGTTTTCATTCATAATTCAAATTGAAATTATAAACTTGATAATCTAAACAATGGTGTGTCATCCAACAATCCAAAATTTAATGTATAGGAAAATCATTAATGGTCCTAAATAGGGTAAAATGATTTGTAATTTTTTTTATAGTTTATAAATAATAGGTTTTACAAAATAATTCTATATAACCTGGAATTATTTAATGATAGGTTCTAGGCAGGCATCATTTTCATTTTTGGCATCCACTTCCCATTAATAATAATTGATATGATAAAAGAATTTTATTTCTTAAGTATCCAAGTAGGTATATTATAAGTGTTGAATACAACTAAAAATAATATTTAATACTATTTAATGTAAAAAAAGGTTTAATTAAGTCACATTATATTCTCAAGAACATATATTTAGGGTCCTAGGAGATGTCTAGATACGATGAATCAATGGGATTTCATGATCTTAATATTTTATATATCATATGAACGCATCATCATTATTATCCATAGCATGAAACCTCATATTATCATTGATTTTAGAAGACATTAAGATTAATACAACCATGGGTTTAATAGAAAATAACATCAAAACATCATAAAATTATTTACTCTTTTTTCTAGTAGTGGATTGATTCAAATTAAAATCATGATTTTTTAACCTCCATCTTGATGAAAAACATCTTTTACCTCATATTGTTTGAATCTTATACCCACAATAGTATAAAATAATTGGGATAAACATGAAATTTTTAAAAGTGATTCAAATACTAACAATAACATTATTCATTTCCTAAATCGATATAGGTATTATAACTTCATCAACTGCATTATGAAACAATTCCAATATTATTTAAATTACATTATCTAAAATTCAATAGTGACACTTAATGTTCTAAAAATTCAAAAGAAAATATTTTTTAGAATACTTATCAAATGTTTTATATAATCCATTATTATTTACATTGAATAATTTATAATTTTCAATTAACTAATCTGCTATGTTTTTCTATTTATTATTTTCTAATACATCAACCATTAATATGTTGTAAACTTAAAATGGATCTCCTAGAGTTCTCAAAAAATCCTTAATATTTTTCAACATCAACACGTTGGTCAACTAATGTGTTTCCATATTGAATAATTTTACTCAATATAATGAAAATATTATTTATCAATTTTTCGATTTTTTATCCACTATTAAGGCATCAACATATTCATTTTAATGGTGGACAAAACTGCTCAATTTTTTTTTTCAAACCAAATTCCCAATGTGAAATTTACCACACATGTTAATAAAGAAATCATTTTAATATCCAAAGATCAAATAATTAATATCCCTTTAATTGTTTTCTAAAATTCACTCTCAAGACATTAATATTTTATTCTTCCATTGATGAATTTATTTTAATGAAAAATAAAAAAACAACAATAAAATCTTTATAATACCGAAGTGTGTTATGAGTAATGTAATATAACTATTATAAAAAAATCAATTTAACACACATTAAAATTAAAAATAATTTTATACAAGTATATAAATATAAAAATTACATTTTAATTAATTTATACAACATGGTGATTATTACAATTTTAATTTTTTAAATAAAAAAACATATATAAAAATAAAATCTTAAAAGAATAACAAAATATGAATTAAAATTTATAATAGTATTAATAAAATTCAGAAAATTGAAAATGAAATTTCAATAGTATATCAGGATTTTTAGAAAATTATGTTTTTAGTGCACCACATTCATGAAATTATAGTGGAGGATCCCAAAAATACTACTACTATTAGATTATTAATAACTAGCTATGAGTTTTTGTCAAATCCACCCACCACACTGAGAAAAAATGAGTAAATTTTTTTGCTAACATATTTAATTTCCATATTAATTACCATAAATCAAATATATTCAAGGTTATACCATACTTTCTATACATCTTAATTACCATGGAATGTTTTATGTCCCTATAAAAATAAATTCATATTTTTTGGGTATTGGTATGATTTGACTAAAAAATTAGATAGTTACTAAAAATATCATATCACAACCTTAAATATACCTTTTTAACCAATAATTTTCCATTAACTCTAAAATGTATTCAATCTCATGGGTATAATTCATATTGAGTTCTAGTTAAAAAGTAAAGGAATCAATAGAAAGAGAAACAATTTTGGGTTTAAATTGGTAAGAGCTAATTAATGAAAACATAAGGGGAATGTAATGGAATAATGAAAAAAATATTATAAACAGTTTCTTATGTGAAAATATAAATTTTTATTCTTATGATACATCTTTTTGGATTTCACACAATTCAATTTAATATAATATAATATTTTTTCTTAACTATCCTTTTATATATATGATTTTATAATTGATCATTTAATTGATTCATAGTTACATATAACATTTTTTACAATCATATATAATTTTGTAACAATATATATATATATATATATAAATTAGATAATCTCTAACATAGTGGTATAAAAACTATTTTAGCATAAAACACCTTTCCAACCCAATGCCATCCAGCATGAAAAATTGGAGATTTGGTAGCGTGTAGATCAATATTTGGATTTGTGATTTTCGTGTTCTATCCTTTTTTTAATTTTTGATATTTTTATCGACATAATGAATTATTAATATTTATACCAATATATAAAAAAAATTAGGGATATCCAAATATTATTCTTTTTTGAGTAGGAAATTAAGTGAATGCAATGAAGTTAATTTCACTGTTCATAGTTCATCTTAGAGTAATCTTATATAAACATGATGTACTGGGTTGGATTTTCCCTTAATATCTCATAAAGTGATTTTTCATCACCAATAACATATAGAAAAATTATATTTTTTGAAAATATAAAATTTTTGAAGGAAAAAACCAATAAGAAAAACAATAAATAATATTTCTACTATCACATGACATTCATTAATTTCTGTCCTAATGATGTGACCATTAGGGAAATTTTTTTATAAATTTTAAGTATAACTATCTTAAATAAGGTGAAAATAATAGATAATCTTATCTACCATGTTTATCACTAAATAAAAAATATTTTAAAATAATATCTTAAATACAATCATTTGTCTGATATTTATAGAAATTCCATTTTTTCAGGTCATGTGTGAACCCTCATAATACCTTAATGAAACGATCTGACATAATCAGAAAGGAACAAAATAAATTTCAAAAACTGATTTAAAAAGGTTAAAATAGGTAGAATGAATGATATTTCCTTGATCCCATAGCAACACCCCTCAGATCTGTCAATACAAAAGTTTAATAGAATCCTGATGTTATATCACCCCCAAAAAGTCCATCCTTCTAGAAAACCAAAACTCCATCAGACTAAAAAACCACCCATTATATGAAAACATTAGACCATTAATGAAATGGATATCCAATAATGGAGTGGAAGGAAAGGGTGAAAAGGGAGGAAACCAGATCATTTCAAGAATTAACAAACAATGAAATATTGAACTAAAAGTGCATATCCAGAAGAGAATGATGGTGAGGGTGGGAAGACAAGAGTGAAGTGGAAACCCTAGAGAATACAGAGAGATATGTGAGATAGAACCATTCCATATAGTTATCTAATATAGATTATAATTCATTCAATATTCCCAGTATAATATGTATTGATTATTGGATAAACATTTAAGGAATCAATGGAAATTAATAACATAATCATGGGGTTAAGATATTTTAATTAAATCAATTTAAAAAATATGATACTGATCAATAAATCAATGAAACATGCTAGAATAGAGTAAAAGATGATATAAGGGGAATAATAGGTGGATAATAGTGGGGATGAAAGATTAAGGTAGTTGGGATTTTGGAGACTACACAAGGGGATCCACATGAATGATCAGGATTATAGAGTTGGTCGATGAGGATGGGAATCAATGGGAGATGGGTATAGAGTGACATTCATATAGGGAAGGGAAGAGGATATGAGTATAGAGAAATGATTAGTGATAAGGATTAAGTGTCTATTGGGATAGAAAATAAGAGGTAGGGGTGATGAGGAGCTTGTGTACAAAGAATAGAAATGTGGATGGAGGAGGGAAACAAGGGGGATTTGTTTTGGAATTCATTAATTGGGGGGAATTTTTATGAACATTTAACAGTGGTTTTTATTTCAAACCACTACTAAATAATTTTTTAAAAAATTTAAGACAACCAATTTTAAATAAAATATTAATAATCATTTTTTAGATCAGTAATGAAAAATAGTGAAATATTAATAAAATTAAAATTTTGTGGTTGTTTTAGAAACCACATATAAAAAATCACAACTCTATATAATATCTCTTATAGTGTGTATACAATATATAATGTTGTCCCTTAAAGACTATATCCTTTAGCCACCCCTTAATGTGATTTACACAAAAATTAGTGGTCCTCATAATCATATACATATGTTAAATAAATAAGAAACATATAAGCTATATTGAATCTCTATATTAAGAAATATGGCCATTGATATGACATTTTATTACTAGAGGGTTGCAGTGTACATATCAAGGAACTCTGAGAGGGTTTAGAATCATGGTGATTTCAATTAAAACTATTTCTATACATAAAAACTCACTTGTAAATAGACCATGTATTTAGTTTTTTACATACACATTCTATATATTTATCCTTGTCCCTATCATACACGAAATACTGAATAGAAATGTTGAAATTAATGTTCCTGGAAACACTTATATTTTTTAATTGATTCACCCTCATTGGGCTATATCAATTGAGCATACACATAACAATTTTCTAGTGTACCAAAATCCACTAATAAACTTCTTTATCATTTATAGATATACAGATACACTCATAGACACAACACACCAAATATCGCCTCCTTTATAATGTTTTTGGGATCAGACACTACCTTCCAAGAGCCACTCCCCATTCTTCCTCCTTCACACACTACTTAAGGAAGTAATTCAAAGTTTATATATATGATTTCCACTTCTAGATAATCATGTATAATTGATACACAATGTACCATAAATACTGTAGATTTGATGTAATATTGATATCCATGTAATTGATATTCTCTTCAAAATCTATATGTACCCAATTTGCTAAAGGGAGAGTTGATTCATTCAACAATACATAGTCATAAAAATATAAAAAGCATTCAAATGCCTATAATTATATATTGTATATTTATTATTTTAATTGTTTATTCAAAATATATTAGATATAATTATTATAATTCCATCACCAATGACCCTTCCTTAAAAACCTTATGTTACATGAAAAAATTTATCAATTAAATCACAATTATCTATATAAAGTAGATACAAAAATCATGTTCTTTCACTAGAGCATTCATATTATTTTTTATTAACATTTCCAAGTATATAACTAGTTTATCATTGATTGGGAACAATTCTCCACTATCTAATTCTCATTGACGATTCAATGTGTCCCACCTGAATTAATGAGGTAAAATTCATCCATTTAAGATGATCCATCCTTGAAAATCTGAAGTCATATATTGGAATTTTTGAATTTTGATTGAATAATCAATTTATATTTTACAAGGTCATGACATTATGCTCCTCCATGTTTTGTGGTATACTTTAAATTCAACTAGATTAATGTGAGAATCTTTCGGTTTCAATGTTTTTCTTTTCAAATATAGATTAAAAAAATTTAGAAAATATCTCATTTTAAATTTCATGAAACTCAAGATAATATCCCTTAAATATTTATTGATTATTCCCCAACCATGTTATTATTTGTTATTTTGTTCCATGATCTACATCATCCATCAAAAACCATAGTAGATCTAATATTTCACTTCTCCCCATTTGTTTCATCTTTCCTTATTCATCATTTATCTATCTCATATATTTGTGGGGTGGCATAACTATTACAAAATGATTTAATATGAAATGGAAATTTTTTATTCTATAAAATGATTTGTGTGGGATGAGGGTCATATACATTTTAAAACCCTTTATCCATCTCTAGAGATAATTTTAAAAATTAATCATGGGGAATTACACAAAGTAAAAAACTTATTTTCTTGGGATATCCTCTTATGTTTTGGCATGGTTTATTCTTATTCAATAATGATTCTCTCTAACCTCCACCAAATACCTTTAATCATTCTCATAATTACTTTTAATCTTTGGTAAGATAAATTAAATAATATATATATTATTTTAGCATCTATTAATTTATATCCATCATTATTTTTGTTTTTTATTTGATCTATGATTCAATAATATATTTCTCTCGATAAGAACAAAATTTATATATTATTTTCATGATATTTATTATGTTGTTTATTATGTTTTTTAGTTTACTCTAAATAAATGGTTTATACTATGTTGGAGTGAATTAAATATGAATTGGAATCCTACAGTATGATTGAACCAATGTTTTGTTATTGTAGGTTAACATTACAAATTCAAGTCAACATAATTGGTGTTACTATCTATTACTTATGAAAATTATTTTACCTTTACATTGTTATTTCATTTCTATATTGACTTGAATAAAACAATTATAATTATTTTTAAATATTTTTTTTATGATTTTTTATATATTATAGGATATATCAATCATTCATGATATCTTGTGTCTTTGGATTCGAGCATGGTAGAAAAATAATCACGCTGAAGACACTACATTGGAATCCAACATAATATAAATATTTTTCCTTAGACAACATCAATACAAATTAAGTTACATTTGTGTTATAGAGTTCTCACTAAAAGAAAAACTAAAAAATAAAATGGAATTTTAATTTTTAACATGAGATATAAGTCATGAGAATATAATTCAGTTAATGAGATGCACTCTTTGCTGATTGAAAATATAATCATAATGTGTTTGGTGAGAATATGTTACCAAATGAATGTATCCAGAAGATCTAGTACGTGAATAAATTATCAATCTAGTGGAATTTGAATTTCACTAACAAATTTTTCATTGATGTGATAATCTATTTACAAATACCATTGTGATACTATGATATGTGGATAAAATAGTTTGAAACAGAATATGTCAAATAGAAGGTCCCAGGTATTTAAAATGGTGATTAAGGTTATAACTTAGGGTCAAACATGTGATTTTAGACCCATTAGATGCTTTATGGGGCTTTATTTTGGAATAATAATGTTTATATTATTATTTTAAAGAGAGTTAAAAATTTTAGGTGTTTTATTTTTTGGAATTTAGAAAATTTAGGTCTAATGGTATTTTGAATATTTTAGAAGTTATAATGGTTTTTCTAAAAATTGGATAAGTCTTGAAGAAAATTTATTTTATAAATCATTAGGGGAATATATATTACACATAAAAAAATATGTTAGGTATGGAAATATGGATAAGGAATGGAGTGCATAATAAAGTTGAGTCACCTTTTTAAGGGATACCAAAATGTATAAGTATTAGATGTGTGAGTTTTTTTTGCTCTGAAAAAGTTATTTATTAGGTTCCCTATTGATATAAAACCATAGGAAAAATCTTAAATATGTATATATGTTTTTGAAAAATATAATTTTGGGGTTTTCTAGAATTTGGCTATTTGTGAAACCATAATTTTAGAGGAAAATATATTATGTATCAGACTTTTAGAAAAGGTTATTATATTATGAATGAGTTTTTTGGATAAATAAAAAACCATGCATATGAAATGAAAACAAACATATAAAATAAATATCATATATATTATATATCTTTATAATGGAAATATTTTATGTATCAAAACTATATTATATGTGGGTTATAAATGTGAATTATGTATTTTCCTCGAATGTAAAAACATTATGTTGAGAGGAAAATGTTATATATGTGACGATTATATTTTTTAGTGATAGGTTATGTTTTTTTGGGAATTTCACAATTTTAAAAACTATTATATTTCAAGTTTTTCTATATTTTGCAATAAATTTCTAAAATGATTAGTTAAATTGAAAATAATTTTATAATGTGGACTTATAGATTTTTTTAATCCAGAAAACAATAGTTTTTATATTGAGATCTCATTAATTCATTTATTCTTCTTTGAGAGATATTTTCCCAAATTATTGTTAGTTATTCATGATTATTAGTTAAAAGAGAATCCGTGTGTATGTCTAGTAGTCCTTATGAATATCAATGATACTCATATTTCTCATTTCAACCTCATATTTTTCTAGAAAAACCTAATTAAAAAAGTTTTTCAAATTTTGATGAATCTTCTGATTTAAGCGGAGTTTTCTAGAGATTTTCAATGAGTGGAGTCCTACATACTCTAATTAGGTCACTTCAAACTGTCTCTATAGTTATACATGTGTTCTATGTTTTGTAATGAACATGGGTAGTTAGGTCTTTGTATGTGAGACCACATATAGAACCACATGGATTTTCCATTATATTTAAGAGATTACCCATGTTATAATAGGGTGGGAAATAGTTGATATGATATGGTATAGAATGATTTCCAAGTATTTGGGGTTTATGACATTCTAAACCAGATTTTATCTGTCAAAAAGTTTCATCTCCTAGGATTCATTGATTTTTGTGGTTCTGTGGGGACATGTTGGGTATATCCTATTTGATAGTGAGTGATATTGATCAATAGAAATAGAGTGACATGGTTCACTAGTGTTATACTTATTTTCTCATCCATTTTCATAAGTGGTGATAAAACTTCTCTAGACTATCACTATAAGAGGTTATTGATGCCAATCACTAAGGGGAAGAAGGACATTGGAGTTTTTTTCACACAATACATGGCCCATGAAGTGGTTTATATTACTTTTTGTTAGTGGTTACCTCTATAGATTAATTTATATATGGGTATAGTGTTGACCATCGATATGGTGGAGGTAGATACCGTATTTATCCTTGGTTGGTAGTAGTAGAGAGAACTAGATAAAAGTTAGATTCTTGATATTTATATTTTGAATGATTTACATGTTTGATAAGGATGGATTTACCTATGAATTGGGTTTTTGAGGTTTTTTATCTAGTGTGTGATAATTGTTTCAAAGTCTATGTAAATTTTCATGTAATTTAGGCACGAGTCATTGGGGTATCTTAGTTGACATGGAAATGAGATTTTTAGTTCCATGGAAAATGATTGAAGGATGAGAAGATATTTTATATGATAGACTTTGAAACTATTATTCTACTTAAACACTAGTTAATGTATGTAAATACTCACCCATGGTAGGTTTATCATGAGAAGAGTGAGTTGTGTAATTTATTGGGTGTACTATTTGTTTGATTTTCATACATAGGGATTTGAATAGATGTTAGTTGGGGAATACATTTCCAGATGAATATTAAGTGTATATTCACACATTAAATATTTCATTAGAGGTGTATTAATAATTTTTTTCTCTTGTAATATGAAAAGGTAAAATATCAACATTATGAGCTTATTAGATATGGGGGTATAGATAGTGCATGGGTGGATAGTGTGATTGTATATGGATTTGGTGGATCCTCAGTGTTGGTATATTAGTTCATTTTTATTAATATTGCACATGAAAATGTGCTACTTTATTAAAGATAATAAATTAATTTTTTTATTAATTTAATAATAAAATTATTATTATGTTTACCATATGTATCTTTTGAATTTTTTTCTTTTGATTTATATTTATTCCACCATATTGTGGTGATATTATTATCATTTATATTCAAAGGGTATAGTCTCCCTAAAATCACCCAACAATCCTTATGTAATAGTTATAATCATTTTTTCCTATGAGGTGGTGAACCTAAGGGTAAGTAGGGTATTTAGCCAGTTACTGTGGAGTGAGTCTGGTTGGGGAATTACAAAGTTTTCTAAATTTTTTTGGTTCAATGTGGTTAGAAGTATATTTTTTTTAATTATTTAGGTTATGGTAGAAGAATGGTTTAGGAGTGTTTTATAACTTGGAATGCATAGCATGAATATTTTCTAAAAAATTGTAGGTTTTAGTGTATATTAATAGAGGAAATTGGGAATATTATTATTTTTTCATCATTATAGTTTTTATTGGAATAAATTGATATTTGATGTTATTTATTTATGGTTCATTGTATTGTCCCTGAGAGGAAATAGGTAACAGAAATGCAAAATATTAGTCATGTAGGGTTTGGATGACTTGGGTGTGATTCTTATGATTGTTATTATGGATTTGTAAATTAAAAAATGATTTACTCATTCAATGTGTTAACAACTAAATAAATAGTGTTTAAAAAAATATTATCATAGTGAAATTATAATTATGAAATCAAGGATGGTATGTAAATATAATTGTTTTTTTTTAATTTTCAATAATTACCTATACGGTTTTTTATTTTATAACTTCATGGGGACAATATACTCATACAACATGTTGATTGGATTCAGGGTTTGAATGATTAATTTAATTCTTCATGAGTACAATGTGTGTGGTACTCGACCCTAACATGGGTATCTTGGGATGTGATGTTAGATGGTACATGACTTGATAATTTAATGGAATTGTAAGGTTTGGATGGTTTTTCTCCTTATTATACCTTTCCCTCTTTGAACTATCTACACAACTATGTGTTTATAAGGAATTATATGTATATTTTTAGTGAGTTTTCACCTATATGGACATTGTTGGAGAGTCTAGAGGGAAGATACATGGTTCAACTAGGGAATGAACTAGATGATTAATCTTGGTGTGAATGATAGAATGATTTACAACCATAGGTTGTTTGGTAGGAAGTCAAGTAACCATAACCATAAGAGTTTAGGTAGTGGTAGAATGAGTATCTTAGGGAAATATTAGTGTTCTTTATTAAGATTATTGATTGTGTTTCAAAGTGAGATGATCCATCAATGTAATACTTGACACATGAGGTATAGTTAGAATATAATCCTTATTTCAATGGGATGTGGGACCCTTGATAGTAGAGTACTGGATAGAGTTATCACGAAATAGTTTTTTTATTAGAATTAGATACCACTAATGTGGAGATCAATATTGGACAAATTTTAGATCATGGGACTACTAAACACTATTGTGATTCTAATGTCTAGGTATATAGACCCGAAGGGTTTACATGGAAGGATATTGAAGAAATGTTCTATATACTATTTTTCCATGATCCCTTGAGGTAGAGGGTAACCCCAAGAGTTTATACACACGGAACAGTGAGATACATTAGAAAATTATGATGCCAAAGGATTTAAAACCTTTTTATTATTGTTTTCAATAATAGAAATAAGATATTATATTTCTATTATCTGGTAATTTGGGGATAGTTTGTGGCATATAATATAGGTGTAGGTGAACATTTTTAGGTGAACCACATTTTTGGAGGCTAGGAATCAGGTACTAATAGTAGAGTGGAACTTACAATATAGACGATTACCAGGATGAACAATTCTATGCAGAAAGAATAAAATTGGAGCATAAAGAAGTTAAAAGAGAGTCTGTGATTATAAATAGAAGGGTAGTCATATTATAGGCTTAATAATGATACCATGAAACATAATATTGGTGATATGATTTTATTGTGTATAGTCTAGGAATTTTTGAGCCAAATGTGAATGAGCAATGAGAGAGTGGTGGTTTTAAGGTATTATTGTACCTTTTTAGTGGGTTTAAAGAATGACCTTGTAATTAGTTAGGGGTAAGAAATATGGATAGAACTATCCATATAAGGTA
This sequence comes from Viscum album, assembly GCA_963277665.1. Taxonomy (NCBI): domain Eukaryota; kingdom Viridiplantae; phylum Streptophyta; class Magnoliopsida; order Santalales; family Viscaceae; genus Viscum; species Viscum album. Next base: position 1,720,181,731 of record OY728132.1, read on the forward strand.
GGATTTGGAGTATTATCATGAGTTAATAAAAAAGGACAAGACTACATTGTCATGAAGTATTAGTGGAGTGAAAACTCAACAGTAGATAAGTTGATAGAAGTGACTATTTCTCTATAACTATTAGTAATATTTTTTAGTATAGATTCATGAAAATTTCAATTGATTGAGTTGGTGTATTGAGATAATTTCATGGAGCTATCAACTATTAGAATTACACCTTGAGTGTGTGACTATAGGTTTTTATGATGGGGTATAGATGCATGGGGTGCATATATTCTATGTAGATTATATGATATTCGGGTAATATATGGGCATCAGATATGGCTTCAGATAAATGTATGATGTATTAGTATTAAGTATTATATTGAAATCTTAAGTGATTCAAGATGAATGTGAGAATCTATGCGATATGGGACAAAAGTTGGAACTGATGTTATATGGATAATAATTGCGAATCAATTTGTTGTATAATTATTATGGGTATTATGTATGAGAAAAAATGAAAGGTGTGATGGTGGAACATGAATGTGTTTTAGGATAATGAAAGGGATAATACCAGAGTTTTATAGAGTAATTTTGTAGAGATGAGATAAATAAAGTGATTCTAATGAAAGGGAGTATGGATGAATATGATCATGTTCTTAAAATTCAGTAGTAAAGGTCAATTGGAAAGAGACAAATATGATTTACATCATCATGATGGTTTTGGAATGAGGTTATATATATGGACTATTCTTGGGAAATATGGGTTATTATGTGAAATGGGATAGATTACAGATGATGTATTATATGGTGGGGAGATTTTAATGTCTTGGGTATTTAAAATGGTGATTCAGGTTGTACTACCTGTTAGCCATGTGAGTTTTAACTCTATATAAGAACTAGGAAGAGTTAATTTTTTTAGTTATGTTATTGACCATATTTTAAATAGTTTTATAGTTTTTTGGATGTTTTTGGGAATGGAATCTAGATAATTTAGTTTTAGATATTTTTTAGGTTGATTTTGGGTATTTTTGGAAGATGAATTGATTTTTTGAAAACTGTAATAATCTTAAAAATATATATTATGAAGCACATTGGAGAAATATATTTTATCCATAGAAAAAATATGTTTCACATGAATATACATATATAAGTAATTTCTTATGTAATTTATTTGCGTCAGCCTAAAAAGGGATGTAAAAATGACCAAGTGTTGAATGTGTGAATTATTTTGGCATGTGTAAGCTTTTTATTGTACTCCCTTATAAAAATAGCCTATGATAAAAACTTGATTCATTTAAATAGGTATTATAACAATATTATTTGGAGGATATTTGGAATTTGGCTCTGTGTAAAACCTTATATTCAGAGGAAAATATAATACATATTATATTTATTTCTAACATCATCCTTATCTCAAGTATGGTCAATATTACATTTATAAATACCCATAATATAGCATAGTGGCTAACCTCAGGGTCACAATCAAGGAAGAAGTCTTGAATGCACGAGTTTTTGTTCTTAAAATCTTTTTGTGTTTTTAAATATTCGGAAACAAGAAAACCCAAATCGCAAAAAATCACTAATAAGTGTTGAAGAGCACAGTGGAGAGAGAAATAGTGACATAAAATTGAAAAACTCTAGAGACATAGGACAAAACCATGAATAGAAAGCAGGCGCAAACACAAAACAAAGCACAAAACAAATAGATGACCCCAAGAAACAAATGAAAGAAGTCAATTTTAACAAGGTTGACCCAATGTTAATCAACACCTACTCCCTATCCTAGATCCATTGAATAAATTAATCAACAATTTTCAATCCCCTCAATGCATGTCTGATTACTTGGATCATAAACCAATATCACCTAAAAATTAAACACTCAGACATAGAATTTACTCACTGCTAAATAATTCTTCCAAAATGCAAGTTAATCACTCAACATAGTCATCCAAGCTAGGTATAATCAGTAGGCATAATGATCCCGCTTATATCATCAAACTACACAACCAATCCTAATTATGAGTTTATGAAATCATGTCTGGAAGGGGAGAATATGTTACATAGGAGAGTAGAAACCCAATTCCATGTAGGGATGTGCTCTCACGCACCCCAATTCACTTGCACAGTTTACTAAAGCTAAGAATACAATATTGTTTGCATTGATGCTCAGATCTCTAGATTGCATTTATTTTATTATCCTGGATCTAGCCCCACAAGTTAGATATCTATTTCTAGAGATTTTAGTTCACAACATGAGATGAGAAAGAATGTATGACATGATAAATTTAACATAACAAAAATCGTAATTCAATTAAAAAAACATGAAACACTATGAGATTATTAATAGACTCAACTTAAAAGAAAAAAAATCGAGCATGCAGAAGAGGTGGAGAATGAAGAAGCATGGTCATATCTCTAAGTCTAGGATTATCCATAGTCTATGAGATATGGATGGAGTGTGTTTGAGTACCTATACTTCATATTGAACTTATGCCCCTTATCTTCTCCATCCTCACTGGGGGAGTAAGGGGTCCTCTTATACAAAAATTAAAAATAGAAAACAGTCTTGACATTTCCTAACAGGAAACAGGTTCTCACATGGCATGTCTTTGAGTGCGCATCACAAGATATTAAGTGAACTCTCATTGAGTGAAAAAAATCCCCCCTACAATGACCTCGTGATTAATCTCATGCTTTTTCTAAAATTGTTTTCCCTGAGACCACAATTGACTCCACCTGTATGAATAACTCCCCCAACATAAAACAGTAAAAAAATGCATGTGAGTTAGAATATAATGAAAAATTAATGTAATTATATATATATATATAATATATTAATATCACTATATAAAATCAATAAAAATACACACACAGATATATATATATATATATATATATTTAATATTTACAATACCTAATATTATTATTAATATAATAACTAGTGTATTTAATTAATAAAATATATTATTATGATATATAAGAAATTTATATTATATATATATAAGCTTATATACTACTATTACTATAACTATTATTATTATTATATAAGTTATACTAATTTTATTAATGATTATAATATATATTATATTATATATTCCATGTAATTATAAATAATAAAAAGAAAAAACGAAATGGGATTGGTGGGTTGTTAGGTCGTGGTGAGGGAGTGAATGAGTGGGGTGCGTAGGGGGTCTCGTCGAGTAAAGGAGGGATCAATGGTAAGGTGTGTGGATGGCGTGGAACTACTGTAGGAGTGGGAATGGGCATAGAAGGGCTTAGGATCGGTGTGTCACGGTGGCAAGCCGGTGACATGGCAAGGCTCGGCCGAGGTAGTAGGGAAGGAGTCAGTGGGGGGGGGGGGGGGGTCAGCGTGCAGAGGTGAGGGAAGAATGGTTCCTCGGTGTGGCATGGAAGTGAAGAGACGAGTGGTAGAAGATCATGGTTTCTTAGAGTGAGGGGCACCAGTACGGGCTGGTTCAGTGATACAGCGGTGTTTGGGACCGTGATTTTGGTACCGTGATGATGGGTAGTAGTAACACTATAAGGATGATGGTGTCATCGTAATGGATGGAAATGGTCAGGAAACACAGATGAATATGGTGGGACTATAACAGAGGGGAATGGCCGCACCATAAGGCAATGATGGGGGAATAGTAACACCTACAAAACAAACACCAATAAATTAAGTTAATGAAATAAAAAATTTACTAAAAGTAAAACTATATTAATAATAAAATAAATTAAATTAAAAAATATAATTAAAAACTAAATAAAAATAAAGAATTGTTATATAATAAAATTAATTAAGCATTATTTAAAATATAATTCATTTAGATTAAAAATTATCAAAAAATTAACATATAAGAAGTTGCTTGCTTAAATTAATCAACCAATTAATTAAACAATCAATTAATTGAAGAAGTAATTAAATAATTAACTAATGAAAATATTAATTTAATAAAATTAAATTTTTAAAACTAGTTAATTTATTAAAATATATAAATACTAAAATGTAGAATTTATTTATTTACAATTAAAAATAATGAACCGATTAAATTTAAGAAATAATAAAATATTTTTTTTGAAAATAAAAGGAATGAAAATAATAAAGAATAAAAAAATCAAAGTTAAAATAACAGGGATTATTTATTTTGAATTTTATTTAGAATTATACAATAATACACTGATATATATGATTTACATAAAATTGATTATTTTAAAATTAATGTACAAAAAACACAACAGAAAATATTATTTAACAAAATACAACACTTTGGTGTTAATGATCCAATGAAAATACAATAAAAGGCTCTGGAAAAGAATCTGAAAACCCCGGCACATCAAACTCCCACACACTTAATACTATGATTTTCTTCAAAAAAATTCATGCATTTGGCCTTAAAAATAAAGGTGATTTGCGAGTTACAGTTCAAAAAGTGCATGATTAAACATTAATACCCAGAGGATCAGGACCAAACAATAGGTCAAACATTTCAAAGGGTTATCAAAATGATATCCTACCTAGCTTCAAAAACTCCATGGAAGTCAAAAGCCTAAAAAATTCATACATTATCAAATATTTCATGCCTCTTATATGGACCCATTAACTGTCCTACTTAAATGTCCATTTCAAGTGCTGATTCAAGGATTGTTGATAGGTTAAATGAAGTGGAATTCAAAACTTAACCAAGGGAACCTTCCATTCTCACCTTACCCCAGGTTCCAAAAATCAATGTCTAGTAATTTGATCACTTTATTTATTTAACTCAATTGGATTTTAACCAGGTAAATTGCTCCATTATTCATATATTTTCAAAAATCCCCACACCTTAATGAGTTCATTTTTGACAAATCACTTTATTTTAATATCTCCCATTCATATTCTATATACAGTGCACTATACAAAACACCTATTGATATTGAACATGAAAAATATTTATTCACAGAAAAGAACCCAATGTGCATTGTCTCAGATACTCACAGTGGGATCCCATTTTCCCATTTTACTCTAGTACAAAAACATAATTAATAATTATTAGAGTTGACTTCTTAAATTGATTGAATATTATTATTTTTCAAAAATTGTGTGTCCCCTGGGTTCTAATGAGAACATATAGTAACCCTAAGTCATGATACTTATTCCAAAAATCATATCTTATCAAACTCCTATCCGTAATTTCTATACATGAAAATCCATAAAACAATGACCAATTCCACTTAATAATTACTCAAGTTAAACTATTTTGGACTAACTTCAACTCTTATCAGTCAGCGAGCAATAATATACTTAACAATATAGAATTGGAATACCAATGATCCTCTGATGAACATAAAGTAATGAAAGAATATTAAATTCTCTGAAAGATACTGAATAATTATTTTAAAAAATTGACCATTTCCAAACAAACAGATACCAATGGTTCAACAAACAAAAATTTGAAATGACACTATATTGACCCCTCTTTTCCGCACATAAAAGAAAAAATTGTCCCAAATGTTGAATACTATGGTGGGATACAATATAGTTTATAATAGGTGGACATTTTATCATAAAAAGGACATGGAGGGGTAGCCTTAAGATTCAAAAATTTGAATTTCCACTAAAAAATAAAAGAAAAATAAATGAAAACAACAACAAAAACAAAAAATAGTAGACCCCAACCTCACTAACCATCACTAGGAACAAGAAAATTTATATTCCTAAAATTCCATTGATTTTAATTTTTAAATATTATAGAGAGTATTTTATCAACGTACATAAAATAGTAGCATGATTAGCAGTGACTTGAAACAATAGCATAATGAAATTGAGAGTAGTGGGTCAAATCATGTTTCACAAATCGGCTCAAAACAAATTTTCCAATCTAAAAATAATAGAAGCTAAAAACCTATGTAAGAGAATATATTCACTTTTTATATAATATCAGGTGACTTCCCCACACTTAAAACAAAATATCATGCGATAAAAATGTAAATATTAAAACATTACAGCATAAGAAAAATACTCCATTGAATGTGAGGATTCTCCAATTTACAATTATATCCCATTGATTGTTTTATGAAAATAATGTGGCTACTCTATTTTCGAACCTACATCATGAAACAGTTTAACATTAGTGTTCATGATTTTAATATCAAATATATAGTAGCTACAAAGTGTGAGTTAGGGAGTTTTATCCACTAATCAAGTAATCTGGTCCCTTGGGTCTTGAATGATACCCATGTGGAATCTACTTCCTTTATATTTCCTATTAAAAACTCAAATTAAAAATATCATAAAATAAGTAAGTAATGTAGGATATTAAAAAGGATAATCCTAGGATAACACCCCATGGGTGCTTTATTTTGATTGTCCATTGTGGGACAGTCCTTAATTCAACCCCAGTCTGATGGGGGATTAGTCTTCTTTCATAGGAACCACCATGTGCGATTCCATCCAACTTCATTCACCTTCCATATTTAGAGTAATTCATGCTTATAATCATTACATTCCACCTCATGGGCAGTGAATTACTTCATATTGAATGGTGGAGGGTAAAATATGTTATAGGGGTACTGGCCCTCTTCTTCATCAAACTGTTGAGCATGAGAAGTTTATGGGAATGAATATCTTGGATGTGAATTATCCTATGGTTCATTCCAAAAAACAAATTCTTCTTTAAAAATAAAATATGTTTCATCATCCACTACTTATCATATTCATATCTCAGAAAGTTCCTTTTAAACAATAACTCCCAAATTGGAAACTTCATCCAAAATCCGGACTTCAATAATCTTTTTAGGTGTAACATCAAATTCATCTTTCTCATAATGGTCAAAAAAGTTAATTTAAAAATCAATACATAAAATGGGAGAAACATAGTGTACACAGCATTCTATAAAATCAAAAATAGGTTCTTGAAATGTGTAGTCAACTCCCTGATATATAGTAATTTTTTTCTCCTGGTTAAGCCATAATCCTAGAAAAATGTCTGTGGCAGGAGGAAGTATTCAACCTCCTATAACTTTTCTTCAAAAAAGATTATCTATTATGTGTTGTCTTCCAAGTAAAAGTCTAGGATGTCATGTTCTGGGTCAGCCTATGAAAATGAGAGAAAATCATTAGACAAATTGGTACAAAAAATATCATCGATTAGAGTACAAGAAATAAAATGATATCTCTGTGTGTATTTGGGTTTTAAAATGTCTTCAAATCCCATGTACTTCTAGTTCTTGAAAATAGATTGGGGATGCACCTCATTGAAGTCCAACAGCATATCATAGGGTGCTTCAGGCTCTAAAATAGGTAGCTCTAGATTTTTGTCACTCCTTTTGTTTCCACTTTCGTTTCTTCTTAGTTTCTTTCTCGAAGTGTGAACTTCAATGGAATTTGGGAGAAATACCGTGCTATTGTCCTTTGGAGTCAGTTACATAGGTCCTAGGAATTCCTTGATTCTTTTTGTAGCCAGCATATCTTTCTTGGTGGGCTGATTACCATCTCGAATCCTCATAATTTTCTTGAATCGGTACATATATTATTGCCTATTCTCACGTGTTACAACATTTTTTACTTATGAGTGGTCTCCAAATGATCAGATTTGTTGCCAAAATTGGAATAATTCAACATCCTCATATAATTATCACACATCAGAGAAATCAAAAAAATTATCATCAGAAATGGAGAACAGAATAGAAATTTTTGGTTTGTTATGTTATTTTATTTTATTTTTTTAAATAAAAATGGGAAAACCACTCAGGAAAAGTTTTCTTCCCTGTAAACGGTTCCAAAATTTGTCATCGTCCTTGTCGTGAGGACTGTAAAATTTACATTTATAAAGGCCCATGATATAGCATAGTGGATAACCTCGACGTCACTCTCTAGGAAGAAGTGTTGAATGCATGGGTGGTCGTTCTGAAAATCATTTTGTGGTTTTAAATATGTTAAAAATAGAAAACAAAACTACTAAGAAATCAAAAATCAGAGTTGAAAAATACAAAAATTGATGAATAGTGGACAGATAGAGGAGAAATAGAGAAAGAATATTACGGAAATACAAGGAATAAAAAAATATAGTAGATAACCACAACACAAGGAACACAAAATTTAGAACAAAAAAATTAAACCAATACATAGAAGACAATAGTTAGTGAGACAAAGTATGAAACAAGTTAATCCACCATTTAATACCTATCCTAGAACCACATAAAATTCAACTAGAAACTCTAAACTTCTCTTAGGGCTTGACTGATGACTCAGATCATACACCAATATCACCAAGAAATTGAACAATCAAGCATATAATTTATTCCCTTCTTAAGAATTCCTCCTAAATTAAAGTTATTCACTCAACAGTGTCATCCCAGCCAGGTATCGTCACTTGGAAGAATGATCCTACTAAGATCGTCAAATTGAACAACCAATATTGATTTTCAATCCGATAAATCATGATTGGAAGTGGAGAATAAGTGAGATGGCAAGGTAGAAAATCATCCTGCACAAGATATTACTCTCTCTAAATCTAACTCGCAGACGCGATATACTAAGGTGAAGAAAAATAAATGGTGATTGCACTGATACTCCGATCTCCAGGTTGTGTCAGGTTTCATAACCTCGATCAAGCCCCACAAATTATATCTCTATTTTAGGTTACATGATATCAGAACATGAGATGAGAAAGACTGTATGACATGAAAAATCATACATAACTAACATAACCATTAAATTAACAAAACATACAACACTAAAAGAGTATTTATAGACTCAACTTAAAACACCAAAAATAATGAACGAATAATGGGAATAAAATGGAGGAGTAGGGTCCCATATCCAAGTCAAAGATGGTCCCTAGTCAATGAGATGTGGATGGAGTGTGGTTGAGGGTTCCCCTGAGCCTCTCTTATCCTCTGTCCCAATGGAGTCGAGGGTTCAATTATTTGAAAAAACTCAACTGAAAACATAGACAAACTTATAGGCCAAAAATCAATGTGGCGCACTCTGATGCACTCATCACTATCTCTCAAGTGAACTATTAGGGAGTGAAACCCCCCCCTATAAGGACCTTGAAAATATTCTCACATTTTTTCCTACGAATAATTTTTTCCATAGACTACAATCGACTCCACCTGTATGAACAAATCCTCCTGTATGGAAGCCAAAAAAACTCATGTCAGTCAAAATATAATGAAAAAATTATGTAATTATATATTTAGAAAATATTAATATCACTACATAAAATTAATAAAAATGCACACACACATATATATATATTATAATACCATATAATAGTTTTAATATAATAATAATTGTATTTAATTAAAAACATATATTATTATGTTATATATGAAATTAACATTATATATATAATCTTATATAATATTACTAATATACCTATTATTATTATATAAGTTATACTAATTTTATTAACAATTATAATATATTTTATATTGTATATAGTATGTAATTAAAAATATTAAAAAAAGGGATTGGAGGTGTGTAAGGTTGTGGTGAGGGAGAGAATGAGTGGGGTGTGCAAGGGGTCTCGCCGGGTGCAGAAGGGCATAATGGTAGGTGGTGCAGAATGCGTGACACCATTATTGGAGAGGGAAAGGGTGTAATAGGATGGGGTGGCATGTCAGGTTCAGTGCGTGACGATGTCTCGCAGGTGGCATGGAGAGGCTCAGCCGAGGCAGTGGGGAATGCGATGTTGATGGGGGTCAGCATGCAGAGGAAAGGGAAGAAAGGGGTTCGCTTGGTGTGGCATGGAATGGAATAGATGTTCAGTGGAAGATATTGGTTTCTTACAGATAGGGGCACCAAATCGGGTTTGTTCGGTGATTAAATGGTAGTTTGGAAGCTTGGATTTGAGGTGGTGATCATCAACACTCTTATTCGGTTAAGATCTGAGTAAAGAGTTACACCTGTTAGTGTTGAGGCAGATCTAGTAAGGAAATTGAAAAGGGTTTCTTCTGAAGATTTGGATTTTGAGATTGATACTAGTTTCTATTATACTGTTTGGTTTATTTTTTTTCTAATTTGTTAATTTTTATGGTTGAAATTTTATACTAGATTATTGATTTTTGAATTTTTGTTGCTGTTGTGGTTTGGGTTTCATAGAAATTCCTTAATGTTGCCGGTTTGGAGAGGTGATCGTGTGTAAGGTATGGAGTGTGGTGAGACTATGAGGGAGAAACAATGGAAAGGGTGTGTGGGTAGTAAGTACTGGCCAAACAATGCCACGAAGATGGATGGGTGATGGAGGCACCGTGAGTTTCACACCGTGAGGAAGGGTGGCAGTTGCACCGTAAGGATAACATTGGAACCATAATGGATGAAAATGGTGGGACAAAACAGATGAATATGGTGGGTTAATAATAGAGGGGAAGAGTTGCACTGTAAGGTAGTGACGGTGGCACAGTAACACCTACAAAACAAAAACAAATAAATTATGTTTAAGAAATCTAAAATTTACTAAAAATAAAAATAAATTTACAATTAAATAAAAAAAAATATAATTAAAAACTAAATAAAATTGAAGAAAATTTAAATAATAAAATTAATTATGCATGATTTAAAAAATAATTCATTTTGATAAAAATTATTAACAAATTAATTTTAAAAAATTAAAATATTTAAATTATCATTATTAAATTAATCAAACAATTAATTAACCAATCAATTAATTAATGATGTAATTAAATAATAAATGAATTAAAATATTAATTAAATAAAATTAAATTGTTAAAAATAGTTAAATTATAAAAATAAATAAAAAGTAAAAAGTAAAAATGATTTATTTACAATTTAAAATAATGAATGGATAAAATTTAATACATGATTAAATAATTTTATTGAAAATAAAAAGTTTTTGAAAATAATAAAGAATTAAATTGAATGTTAAAATAACATGGATTATTTCATTTGAATGTTATTCAGAATAACAAAATAATACACCAAAATATATGATTTAAATAAAAAATTATTATTTTACACATTAATGTACAACAAACATAACAAATAAGTTATTGAACAAAATTAAACACTTTGGTATTAAAAATCCAATGATTATACAAAAAAGGATGCGAAAAATATTGTGAGAACATTGCAACATCCCTTTCAATGGGGAAAAATATTACATATAATTTTCATTATAAGACAAAAAACATACATTTTGATGAAAAACACATGTTTGAATGAAATATCCCCTGTTTAAGATATTTTTATATGGGTAAAAAGTCAAGTATGATAAATATATTACAAATAAATTATATAAGTTTTGTATGGTACTTTTTAAAGGGAAAACATTATTCTATGAGGAAAAATTTATGTACGAGATGTGTATGTTTTTTGTTACATGTAATGTTTTTTTGTAAATTCCACATTTTTCTAAAGATTGATATATTTATTTTTTTTCTAATTTATTAAAAAAACATAAAATGTTTAATTAAATTAAAAATATAATTATAAATTTTTTTATGGATTTTCCCAACGATAACATAGTGAATTCAACATAAGAAGCTCTCTTTTTATTCTCTTATTTTCATAGTGGGATTATAGATGAATTCCTCAGTTCATCGTACCAAATAAAAAAATATTTTCCATGGGAAAGGACACAATCAATTTTGTGTCTGATAGTCATATTTCATTCTATTACCTTGTATTTTACAAAAAATTATTAATTTTAGAACTTTTTCTAGATTTTGATGAATTATTTGATTGAATCTATGTGGGAGGATTTTCTAACCATATAATGTCTTACATACTCTAGGTATGTGATTCATAAATATAAACTTAGTTATACATGTGTTATGAAATGTTTAATAAATAGTAATGATCATGGTAATGTATGTGAGACCAAGATTAGAAAAATATGAGGTTTTTTTTTATTTTTTATAAGAGATTCCCTAGGGTAGTATCATGTTGTTAATAATGGATATGATTTGGTATATAACAATTTTCTAGTATTAGTGGTTCATGTTATTATTTTCTTGACGATGAGTGTTAAAAAGTGTTAACTCTTGGGTTTCAATGATTTATGTGGTTTCTTAGGGACAAATCCATTGTGACTCATGTTACTATGGATGATTTATATCACTTGGTAAGGAGTGAAAAGGTTTAATAAGGAGATGTAGAGATATTAACTATTATAATGGGTGGTAAAGATGATTTTATTGGAGGTTTCCATAAGAGGTTAGTGATTTCTATCACTATGGGTGAGGAGACCATTGAGGTATTATGAATACAGGATATAGACCATGAGGTGGTTTAGTCCACTAGTAGTGGGTGACAACCTTTCTATATTCATCAAAATAGTGGGATGGTGTTTTCCATAAGTACAAAGGTGGTGAAAATTGATGATTGTGACGAATGAGGGTAGTTGTGAACACCATATAGTAGTGAGATTCTCCATGTTTATGTTGGGGAAGATGATAAAAATTTTTTAAGGATGGATACAGTCATGACTTGGGGCTTTCAGACATTTTAGATTGTGAGGGATAAAGGATAAAAAGTATATGGTACTTTTCATATGATTTGGTGATTTTATGTTGGGGCATATTGGATTACTTGGGAATTTGATATAGGGTTGAATGAGAAGGAATTGATTGATAATGGAACTTATATGATGAAATAATATTTGTTTATTATTCAACTCTAGTATTGGTCTAAGTAGGTTAAGAAATACTCAAGCTCAATTGATCATTAGTGGAACGAGTTTCGTAATTTTGCGGATATTGTTTATTAATTATTTTCATACACTACTCTATGTATGAATATTAGCACCAGAAACCATTGAGGGTGGAATAATGAGTTCATAGTCACAAACTACACGATCCATTCAATATTTTTGTAGATTTTATATCTCTTGTAGCATGAAATGGTAAAGTCTCAACCTCAGGTTTTCAGTAAAGATGGAGGTTTATATTGTACATGGATGGATGACATGGTTATAAATGATCTAGATGTATCCTTCATTCAATATTAATGTATTTTTTATTTTATTTTTACTAGAAAACATGTTATTTTCTTATGTATAATTTGTTTAATTTTTCATGATTGGTATAAAATGGTAACTTATTACTCAATGATATATAACTTTTGACTTATTGTTGCTGGTTATTTGTGTTTTTCCACTATGTTGTGTTGAGGTTGTGAATATTTATTTTCAAACGTTATTGTCTCCTCAATATAACCATATAAAACCTTGATTTTAGTTGATAACCATTGATGTATGGGGAGGAATGCCTAAGGCTAAGTAGTGAACCTGACTAGTTATTATGGAGTGATCTGAGACACGGTGTTACAAAAAAATACATTATAAAGTGAATATAATATAAGGTATTAATTTAATATTATTTTTTTATAATTCATTATTAATCAATTAAACGGGAATTCATTATATCCACAATTCTATATCAGTCACATATATAGTAATTGAATGAGCTAACCATTAATTCATTATCTAGAAATCCTAAAGGATTAAACTGTTGAGTTAAGAACATAGAAACATAACGAATTATTGAGAAGGATAATAGAGATAATCAATGACTTCAAATTGAAATCACTCTATGAAGGAACAAAATTTTTCTTCAATTTTACAATATTATGTAATACATTGTTGATAGTGATCGTGGTATTACAAATTTTCAAACTTCACTATTTTTGTTTGGTTATTTATGGATATATAATATAATTTTTCAATTTATCTCCTATAAATTATTTATATTTTGATTTATATTTTTTTCCAATATTTTTTTATTAGTTTTATGTTTATAAAATCTATTTCATGCATTTTTTTCTTTCTTCTGACTAAATGACAGGTGTTATTCAAGTTGTGCCTCTATTAAACAATATAGGTTGTAATTATCTCACCATTACCCTAAAATAGATAGATCATAGTGTGATACACACCTCTCTAGAAGTATAATAGATATCAAGAGTACATGTATTATATTTTTATCTAAAGATGTATTAAAACCATTATTTTCTTTTTTACAAGCATTTTTTCATCAAATTTTAAATTCTACCAATTTTTCACTCCCCTTGATCATTGTCTATGATATAATCTGAGGAAATAATTGGTATCAATGTTTTGTGTCTTCTCAATATGTATTTTTTTCTAACCATATCCTTGACTATAAATGGTCCAAGGGGAAGATTATATTCTTGTGATGGATAGGTATAAAAGATAGATGTATTCCAGAGAAACCACCTTACTTTTGTGGTAATGAATTTGGTTAATAGAAGACCAAAATATATGTATATTTCAAGAACCTTTCTCTTGAGCATTGGAATTCAATTGTAAAACCATAAAAAATTTCAAAGGTAGAACTTGGTACACTCAATTTTAATGATGCAATAATGTATGTAGTTAATTATAAAAGAAAGAACATTCTTTATTATTCTATTAGTTGTAATTCTTTTTTATGCACTATATTGTAAAACTAATAATAATATTTAGAAATTTTTTTATGTTACACAGTATTAAATAGAAAATTTAAAGAATAATAATCTTGAGATTATTTGGGATGATCAATATAACTTCAGGATATGATAAAATGTAAATTTTAATACCATGTTATATTGTTTAACTAGATTTTTTATTGGTATGGGTACTTCGGGAGAAAAATCTAGATAAATATGTCATGTTTGGAAGGGTTCATAGATCATTTCATAAGATTTAACACTCTAAGAATGTTAAAATTGATGAATGTATGAATTTCATAAAATAAACTATGGAAGAGATGGTTATTTTTCTAAGAAAATATGATTTTGCATTGAAGAAAATTATTAATGTGAAAAATACAAAATTGAAAGGTGTTAATTTTAAATAAAAAATTTCTATTTCTACTGAATATTCTAATAATGATAATTTGGTATGTGAAAGGGACGAGTTAGCCCAAATTATGAAACGATTCTATAAATAATGAAAAAATGAGGATACAAAAATCTAACTAGAATTGTTAATGAAGGAATTATGAAAAAGAAAAAAATAGAATATAGATGCAATTATAATTTCAATACTATGGATGCAACATTATTTAAGTGCATTATTAATGGAAATATCAAGTATGACTAAAAAAAGGGAAACAATGATATAAAAGAAAAGAAGTGAAAGAAAAATTGAAATATGTAATTGCTACAATATGGATATGTATTGGTGAATAAAATTCTAGAGTTGATTTAGACACAAAGAAGGATTCTAAAAATATCTACCTGATTAAAGATTGAATGAGGTTAATTATTTTGAATTTGAGTTTTATTATGATTCTAATTATAATTATAAAATTGATATTCATGGTTTTGATGATATGAGTAAAAAATTTAAGAAATTATAGATTATACTAATAGTATTTTTATATTTTATAAGATACTCATGGATAAAAATAATTTTTTTTATAAAATACTGTTGTGAATCAAAATATTATAATGTTAAGAAACACTGATTTTAACACAAATGAGAAGTTTTATGTTACATTGGAGGCTATTTAAAAAGAAAATTGGAATAATGAAGCTAATATTGAAGAATTAGAAGAGGTTATCAAAACTTTTGTTCAAGATAGATAATGTTATGAAACATTTTCGTCACTATGTATGTTTACTATAAGAAATAATGGTTTTGGTTAAAATAAGAAACATCCTAAAATGTATATGAAATTATATATTTAAATAACTAAATATAATATATCGTATGTTATATGTTTTAGATGTAAAATTCAAGGTCACTATAATAGTGGATGTAATGTTCGATATCCATATTCTTTGGGACATAACAAAGAATTTATATATAAATCTATTTCTATTTGTGAGGTGATGAAAGCATAGCATAAAAATATATTACATCATTTAAGATGAATATTTAATATATTTTATAGTAATGTATGACACTGACCATAAATGTTTAGTGTTGTTCGAGACTAGAAACAGAAACAACCTATTACCTAAATTATTGTCAACATATTCCGTAATGTTCTTCAAATTGTTATGCTTCAAGACATATCTTATACATAACAACTCATTAAAACTTGAGGAAGGAAAACACAATAAAGGGTAAGATTATATTCTTAGTAAGAGTAACATTATAAGATATCAATCAATGATAATAAATAATAATAATGGTATGAGAACATAATCATAAAATAAATAATTCATAACCAATCTATTAAATATCATTATCAATGAGTTATGCAAGTAGGATTTTCCATAACAAACGAAAATATTGATAAAAGAATTAAATAAAAAATAATTAATCATGTTCAATGAGAATATATCATAAATAATGAAATGAGGGAAAATAATAATCTCATAGCCTTGTGAAGATGTATTAATAGTAATATGCTTACTTGGTATGCTACCAAAAGTAAATCAGGAACTCACATAAACTTATGGAGATGAAAATAGGTACACAAATAAAATTTGGACCAAAAAATAGGTACACACAAAAACTTAAGGATATGAAGCTAGAGGAACACATTTTATTTTGAATATGAAATCATGTTTACAAATAAAATTATTATCTCATGAGTTATTTATATCTACCCAATGAATTGGATGGATATAAGAGAACTGTCTGTAGTATAAATTTAAAATATAAATATTCCACATGATCAAAACAACATTCATCATCCTATAACCTATAGAAAAGAAATGGGTATCTAAAATACTTCGTATAGAAAGAGTTAATATATGGAAAAGTATCAAGTATAATGGAATAATACATAAAACTTATTCATTATAAAACACCCAATGAAAATATGTTCAGGGTATATTTGGATCATCTGATTAGTGAAACATAAGAAACATCAAAGGTTGTCATCATAGATGAAAAATGATCATTAAATATCACTAGAATATTTATTGAGTAAAATAATGTTTTCATTTCAAAATAAAACAATTATATTTAAATAAAAATAGAATTTAGAACATATTGGAAATTAAATTAATTAAAAAAAAGTCATTATATGAAAAATCATATACAAAAGAGATGGAACATCAAAATTACCATGGTGATTGAGGAACATTTTCAAAATATGTTTGGAGGAAACTTCAAGGTTAAGGAAGGTAATTTACATGTCTGGATGGAAATTCGTGAAGATATTAAAATACTTGATGATGAGACTATAGTAGAATATTTTATAATGGTGAATGATATTTTGAGTAACGTCATAGGTTTTGGATACAGTCTTTTATATTCAACCGTTGTCATGAATATTTTTAGAAATTTACATGATATATTTGATATAACGGTTCTTATTATAGAGGATTGAGATACAATTCCTTGTGATGAACTACATTATTTACTTGTTTCCTATGAAATGAGAAAATAGCAAATATATAAGAAGAAATTAGATGAGTTTATGGTATTCATGTCCATAAGGAATTTAGAACTCATTGAAATGGAATATGAGACCTCTTGTTATTCTGAATATTAGAAAGAAAACGATGAAGAGAACTAGAGGATAATGGTTATTTTCCCAGATAAATATAAAAGGGGTGAAGATAAGTTGAATTTTAAAATCTGACTAAAATATTATAAATGTGGTGGAATTAGGAATTTTTCATTATTTTTTTTATAGAATAAAAATGGCGAGTATGATGATGAATAGAAAAATAATGTCTTCTGAAGAGGAGTTCTTGTAAATACTCTATGAAAAGTAAGGAACCAGTTAAAGGAAATAAGTAGTTCACTAAAAGGATAATAATAATCACGTTGAGTAATTAATTGGAATAAAATAAAATATAATTAATATATTAAATTATGAATTTCGTGAAATTTTTTAGAACATTATGAATGAAGCTGATAAACACCAAGAAACATCAAGTCGTAATAAAGAAGGGGAAGATACATACATAAAATATATGTTGGAAAAATAACTTGAGGAATGTATTCAGGAAAATACTAAAATCAATATATAAATCTGGGTATTGATGAAAGTGTATAGAAATTGTAATATTTGAAAATAAGTGATTCTTAGACTTTAATATGGTAACATTCTATAAATTTAACAATTCATGTTCATTATTGAAAAACAATATTAGATGTTGAATGATAATGAAAAAACAATATTGTAAAGGAATAATAGTTATCTTAGACATAAGTAATGTTTCTTGAATCAATGTTTACACCATAAATGATGAGTGAATATTTGAAAATGGACGTGTATGTTAAAGATGAATCATCTCAAGTTTCTATGAATGTTACTGAAGAATTTATGTTAAATCTACTCAAGTTAAAATCAAATGTAAATCTATTTTAACTAGACTTTAAGTTTCTAAAAGTAAAACTAGAAATTATTGAACAGATAAATTTCATCATAAACCAACTTATTTATTTATATGGGATGAGGGTATATCAACAAGAAAGTTAATTCAAAATAAAAATAAGCACAAAATATGGCAGAACAATAATAAGTTATTTATAAATATAACTCATATAAATATAACTGATCAATGTTTACCTGAAATAGTTTTTGATAATAAATATTTTTTTATAAATATTATTGTTTCTCATAAGACAGTTAACTTACTTTGAGTAGGTATGAACTGAGGTGGATAAATTCTATAATTTTTAGAATTTTTTTTGAATATAAGTACGATCTTGGTAATAGTTTATCTAGAATAACCCCTATGAATATATCTGACATATCAGATGATTTTTTTGAATATGTGGGCAATAATTTCATTATTTTAGAGAATTTATGACTTATATTCTAGGAAATATTCAACATATAAGAGAGGATAGGATGTTCATAAATCTAATAATGATTAAAATTCTCTACTTATTGACATTTCTATAAAATATTTCAAGAAGAGTTAGTTTCTCATTCATGATATAATTCATTCCTCCCACACGACGAGGGATTTAAAAAACATGAATAACATCAAAGTTTATGATGATGTAATAATTAATTTTCATAATGATATATCCTTAAAAACTTGAGGAACTGGTCTTACTGACATTTAATCACAACGACTAAAATACATTGTTGTTATGTTTCTTAGTGGTTGTAAACATAACATATTGAATATTAGAAAAAATTGTGATGATGAGAATATAATTACATATTGATGAAAAATAATTATCATGTAGGTCTCAAAAAATGGAAGAATGATCATTATGGAATAAAGAATACGTGGTAATGAATTTTAATTTGTTGATCAGAGTATATCATATTATTTGATTACAAACGTTGAAAATAAAATCTTGATGAAACGAAATAGAGACATTATTCTTCAAAGTATATATAAAAAATCGATGTAATATATGGTGACAAATATTGTCTAGGTAAGTATATGAACAATTGCTAATTGTGAAACATGTTTAGAAGCCAAGAGGACACAAGGATGTCACAAAAGGTTGGTGATTCTATTTACGAAGCCACCAGAACATCTGCACATTGTTTGGTGTTGGAATATTAGATTTCAATACACTAACAGTGATATTTATTTTTTCACATACATTAATAATTTCACTAGAATTAAAAATCTGATATTCATGAAGAACAATTATAATGTTTTAGGGGTTTTTAAAAATATTTTTAAGAGATGTTGAGAAAGAGATGAGAGTCTGTATAATGATGTTGGGGATTGATAATTGAAGGGAGTTCACTTGTAATTATTTTGGATCCAAAATTTCTAAAAATTGTATTAATGATGAATATATTTATCCTCGTAAACCTCAGTATTCTAGAGTTATAGAAATGATGAATATAAGCATGGATAAAATTATAAGAAAAATTCAATAGGAATTAAAAATCAATAATTATTACTTATATAATATATAATTTATGACTATTCATATTCAATTTTTTAGAAGCTATAATAGAAAATTATGCTAATATAATTTGGTAAAATATGAATCATGTGGTAAAATACTTGACGGTATTATGTTTTACTTGTCTAATGAAGGTAATAGATCCAAAAATGTTAGATTTTTATGAAATTATTTTCGAATGATAATTCATGTTTTATTAACCCAATGGAGGAAGATATAAATATTAGAAAAAATGTAAATATAGGCTTGGTGATTACTATTATAGTAATGATAATGAAAATAAGATCAGTATGATATGTTTAGGTGAATCATATTTTAATGAAATAATTAAACATAACACATTGAATTCAGAAAAAGTTATTGAAAATGAAGATTATTATAAACATCCTCATCTCCCTCATAATTCAGATGATTTTAATGATGATTAAGATAATAATTAATGTAAAAGTACAATGTTTCAAAAGTTTCAAAATAATGATCAATATGATAAAATCATTTAAAATCATAAATCAATAGTATAGAAAAAAAGGATAGTAAAATTGATAATCAAATAGTTATCAGTTCTCATTGTGTACCAGAATCTGGTACTAAGGCTATTGAGAAGAAATGATGAATAAATTTTAAGATTGACTAGATGAATCATTGAAAAACCCCAAGATTTTATGAAAAATATTCTTTTAATTTCATTAATGTCTTGTGTTGTATGCTACACCAAGATTACCTTGCGCTATACGCAACACCGTATTAGCTTGCAGTATACGCAACACTATTCTTGGATCGTGTTACACACAATATTGATAATAGTTATTCTACGCAACATTGAGAGTATATATATATATATATTAAATGTATAAATTAAATATGGTTGGATTATTTTATACAAAACAACAAAGGATTATTTCACAACACGCAACCCAGACTTGGCTTGCGTTACACGCAATCACGACCTTCCTTGATAGCGTGTGTTGTACGCAATACCGAGTTTTACTAAACAAAATTATATTATTATAATATTATTATGAACTAGCCGTTATGATTAGTATTAACTGAATTTTGGATTTTATAACATTATTATTCATCCTACACAATTTATAGAACATAGTATAAGAACAAAATAATTTTTTCGGGTAAAATAAGTATTTTTTAAAAAATGGAGTTTTGCCCCCTTTTGATGGCACACCCACATTAAATCTAGTTTTTGACATGTTTATAAGTTAAATTTGACAAAATAAAATTCTTCTTTGGAATCAAGAAATAAAAATTTACTTTGGATAAATTTTTAGTATTATTCTGGTAACTTTCATATTTTGATAAATAGTAAAAACATGCTATATTTTAATGAAAATCAACTTTTTTCATCATAATAATATATATAGTTAAATTATAATATTGAATGGTTTTAAAGTATAAATAGAATATATTTTTACCATTTAATATAATGTATGTCATTAGCATTGATTTTACATTGAATTCATAGGTTAAATCAATTCAATCTTTTGCAATGTTTTAAACAAAAACCCGTTCTCATTCGATAACAAGATTAATTTTAATTTAATTTCTGCAACTTCTATGTATTGAATTTGAAAAAATTTGATTCCATATTTGGAATCAGTGGGTCCAAATTATGTTAATAGGCTACTTTTTATTTTTGGGAATTATGAATAGTAACTATGGTAAATTTTATTTACCATAGTTAAAGGTAAATTGGGTAATTAAGGATAAATATAATATTATAAAATTACCCTAACACATGCCAAAATTCTATTGGATGGAGAAAGATAAACCCATATCAACTAAAGGTCAGATTAGATTCATTTTATGGACTTTTGACCATGAAAATAATTTAATTATTATTAAAACCAAAGAAAGTGACAACATGTCACTCTCTCAAATCTTATAAGTATAATAATTTTAATTTAGTGATAAACATAATATAACTTCGAATAGGAATAGTCTCCAGAAAGATAATAAAATTATCCACATCATGATAATTTATTTAGAATTTTTAGGGTTTAAATAATTGTCATTAATGGTGATACATTAATGATATAGATCTTATTTATTAAGTGGAAAATAAGTAATATAGATTTTATTAAAATAATAATACCCATTAAAAGGCCCACAAACCTGACCAAAACTTATAGGTAGTGTATATATACACCTTAATCATCCAATGATCTAATATATAACCGTTTTGATCCTTATAAAAGTGATTATGACACTTATATTATTTTATTCTAAAGATGTCGCCTTCATAATTTAATAAATATAAAAATTTAAATATTGTGATTTTAAGATGATAAATTTGAGTAAAAGTATTATTGTTAAAGGTAATAGATTTATCTTCATCATAATATTTTATTTTAAATTTTTATGCAACAAATCAGTTTATTAAATAATTATACAAAACTTTTGTAGTAATTATTTTATTAAGCGATAAACCAAATAAATGGTTTTAAAAATAATAAAATAAATATTATATGAACTATTTAATGTGATCCACTAATTTTATAGATACATATGACTATTAAAGCTTTTATTTCGACCATATTTTCTGTATATATTTTATTTAAATTCAAATAAATTAATAGTGTCAAAATTGACACTATTGTTATTTTATAAAAATAACATATTATAAAATTTATTAAAAATCACAAAAATATTTAAAATTTAAAAATTTAAATTTATATGGTCTATAATGTTATAAAGTAAACAATTTTGTAAAATTCACAACAAATAATTAATTATTTGTTATAATTTAAAATTTATAATTTTATTACCACAAATAAACTTAAATAGATTAAATAAGGATAAATCAAAATGATAAGGTTTAAAATAAGATCCAAACATGCCTAAATTTGATTAGTTGATGAGATTACAACACTATATCATGTAATATTTGAATATGAGTCATTTTTTGTGGTTTTTAAGTGGGGTTAGATTTATTATAAATTAATATTTTTAAGAATTCCAAAGGTGCCCCTCTCCTCCCTTATAAAAGGGCACCTCCTCCCTCTCCTCCTCACACAAATTTGAGACATCATGCTCGGAAAAAACCTACCAAATTATCTTCTCCACTTCCCTATAAACATCCTAGAGGTTCTGGTCTACTTTAAGGACCAATCTTAGTGCCCGAAGAGGAGGTTTCAAAGAGGCGTATCAAAGAAGAGGTAATTTCTTCTCCCAATTATGTCAAGCTTCTTTCTTTTTCAACTTATTATTCTTTAGTTGTTTCATTATAAAGTAATAACATCAGTATAACAAATATACTGATTTTTTATTAAAAATATTAAACAACCCCATTTCACCTTCTATCCATTCTACGGAAAACAAAATCACCGTGCGCGCGTGCGTACGGAATACCGTCTCCACACCGTGGTGGAATCTGTTTTCGACCAACACCTTACATGGATGAGTATAATGGTGTAAAGAATAACTATATATATATATTATAAAATCATACTGATTCTGATATATTGTATCATCCACTCCAATTCAATTCAATAATTATGGAAACGATATCATCGCTCGTGCGTACGTACAGACTACCGTCTCCAAGACGCGATGAGATTCATTCTCCATTTTAACCATTTAAGAATGATTATAAAGTATATATAAGAAATAATAATGAAATATATGAAATTATATACCTACTGGATTTATGTACATATTTATGTCATCTACTTAATTCCATTCAATTCATTGAGGAAACGAAAACAACGTTCATGCGTACGTACGACCTACCGTCTCCATGAACGATGTATTTCTTTCCATTTATCGATCTATTATATATATGTATATTCTGAATATATATTTTATATAAATCATGTTTTACATTCTGGATGTAGGTAATCATGATCTATGTAATCATATGAATAATTACAAGTGAAAAACACGGATGACAAACGATACGATTTTACCCAAAACACTTTTTAACATGGAATTTAAAAAAGAACGGGTAATATAAAGTCATAAGTGAACCATATATGATATCATAACAATTAATATTATTCTATAATAAGTCAATAACATTATTTAAATCATTATACAGGAGGTTCAGATACATACGAATCATATCGGACCTAAGGTAAGGGATAATTCTGCACATCTCATTTTTATCCGAGATTGCTTATTCGTAAGTATTTACTGGGGATATTTCTATCATCCATGTACATGTTTTATAAAAGGGTTTTCATGTATTTTTAAAGTCATTTTTATCCATTTTTGACTTTTAATAAATGTTATGTAAGGAATCTTTCTTTTGTTTACGTTACGAGGTACTTTTTGACTTTTACAACAAAAGTAAGAGGAGAATGTTTTTTTAACGTATACGAAATGGAAGGATTTTTATGGTTTTATAAAGCCTTATTTTCATGAAGCTTCCTCCAAAAGATTTCATGACTATTTTCAAAAAAATCTATTTCTTTTAAAATTGCATGATGTTTTGTAAAAGAAATTGATTTTGAAGAAGAAATGATATTTTCCGCAAGAATTCATTTCAAGTGTTTTATCAAAACCCTTTTCCATCTAAGATAAAATTATTTCATATGTGTCTTTTTCAAGTGTAATGTCTATATGATTTACATGGTTTCACTTTTCTTATTATTAAATGATATCCATTTCTTTTATATGGATTATGTGATGATGGGATGATGTTTATGAAACCCATTTTATTCGTTGGGTTATTATGAATGATGTATGTTTATTTTGTGGCACAAGTAAAAATGATTTCATTATGAGATGGGTGGGACCTATATCTCCCTATAATGCATTAGGTAAAGATTTATATCTCATGAGATAGACATGGATGGAATGGTAAGTTAATCTGTTTTAGTATTACATAAATGGAACGAGGAGTGGACTTGATTCAGAAAGGGACTTTGTCCACTAAGATGGTCTTGGCAGCAATGCCTTGGATACTATGGAAATCATTACATGTGCTTAATGGATTCCACAATTACATGTTTTATTCCCATGCTATTTTATCATGATTGATGTTCCATTATGATATATGCCTTACGTACTTCCACGATTTATGTCTTTGCTCAAGATTTTGATTTTTAAATTTCATGTTCAAGGTTTTGCTTTCAAATTTTTATGGATTGTTTTATGTTTACTATGTTTTCCCTTACTGAGCATTTGAGATCACACTTTATATGTTTTAGTTTCCCCAGGATTTAAAGAATGGTTTTAGGTAATAAAACAAAAAGGGGAAGATCTTATGGGAGATGTTGAAGATCTTTCACCAAGAATAGAAGATTTTATTCTGAGTTTCCAAAGACACTAAACTATTACGATCCTTGTGTGTCTGTTTTTGTAATGTAATAAGTATTCCGCAAAAGTAATGTAATGTCCTTGTACGTCAAGCTTAGGGTCTCTACAGTTGGTATCATAGGAAAGGTTTAGTCAACCTTTGGAAACTAGGATGCGAAAACGTTAGTGAGATCCCTAGAGATATTTTTAAGGTATGTCTAGGGATGTACCTAAGGATAAGAATACGTATAGGATATAGTCCTAGAACTACGGTTACGATCTTAGAATTTAACCAAAGATGTTAGATATTGAGGGAGCTCCCCCTTTACTATGTTGTTTTCCCGAGCATGATTTTTTCCTCTCACACTATACTTTTGGGGTTTTAGAAAATGGCTGGAAACATGAAGATTCATGATAATGGAGGATATGACGAACAATGGAATGATTTTCTTCATGAGAAACTAAATAAAACGGGATCTGGAAGTCCAAACATCATTATTTTGCCTAATCAGCAATATCATAATATGATCAATGATCTCAACTTTTGTAAGTTTCCCGAATCAGATAATAAGATAAAGATGGAGTTTCATGATGATCATAGAGGAAATAAAGTTTAATTTCCCTCATGTAAATCATGTAGGAAGAGGCATCAAAGAGATTGTTTCAAAGGAACTGGAAGATTATTTGGGTGTGGAAAAGAAGGACACAAAGCCAGTAAGTGCAAAGGAAAAGGTTCAGTTAACACCATGATAAAGGATATTGGTATTTCTACGACATCAACAATGATTAGATGTTTTAAATGTGGAATGTACGGGCATTATGCAAACCAATTCCCTAATGGAAAATCTCATGAAGAGAATCAGCATCATCATATGGGTAATATTTATGTGGATGATGATGACGAGACTACAAATGATATATGAGCTGAAAGAAGTGTTGAATCTTAGTTGGTTGTTTTTAAGGTAGTGGAATGATTGTATATTTATTGAGAGTTATGTTGTATAGTTAATGGTACTATGGAATAAAGAATCATCTAAGGATTGTTACACTATTGTTTTTCCTAAAAGTATTTGAATGTATATGTTGGATGGTACCAGTAACCATGGAATGTTATTCAGATATTTTGGTAAAGTAGATGATATGCGCATAATGAAGGAATATGAAGATAATGAGATGTTTGATTGTATTCATGAGCTCATGATTGATATAAGGACTAAGTGATATCATGGTTTGATTATATAGAATTTTGAGGATTTTGGTACGTGGAAAGTGTTAACTTTTAACTGCATTCATGTTTTCACTAAGGTTTAATGGGTATTCATTTTTCAAGAGAATACATGATTAAGGCCTTCGAACGTTTTTAATGTGACCAACAAGACATATCTTATGATATATGGGGATCAACGATGGTATTAACATGCTTCTTATATAAAATATCTGGTAATCGTTTTCACTATAATATGACAATGGACTGCAATATTATGGATATGCCTAAAGATTGGAATGGATTATGTTGAACATAAGTTAGTATTGTTTTAGGATAGAACCTTTTTCGATATTAATGATGGGATGATATAGTAATGTAGTTTTAGAAAAAGTACAACCTGCAGGACGGGTGACAACCCATCGCGTCAGACAAGGCTGTGGGAATCAAACCCACAACCAAAGTGCGACTGGCCTTTATCACCTACCACTGGCCTACAAGAAGTCCCTGGTTAGTAGAAACTAGTTTTATTTTATTAAGAATTATGATATATGAAGTATAAGTCCATTTTATGAACTATATATGATTAATCTCACCATAGATGGACTTATGTATATTTGATAACTTTTTCTAACCTTTTGTTTGAAATAGATGGAATGACCCATAATTCTATCACATGATCTGTTAACACTTCACGAATAACAAATTCAACTTCATTTCTTTAAGAGATGAAGTGGAAATTGTTCAAATCACGAAAAATAGTGAGATTGTACCAAAATCAAGCAAGTATTTCTTCTAATTCAAAATTTTCAAATTTAGGGAAATGATATTGAAAACCAAAAATGTTGTCCTAGTGCTCTTATATCCGATGAATCAGGTGGTACCTTAGATCATCACAAATTTATGGCTTTGTGATTGATGTCTTTTTCATAGCCATGTTCTCTACCACTCTCCATTAGAACTTGATGGTTAGATTTTTCTTCCATATCCATATTTTCACCTATGTTCTCTTATATGGAAACCCAGTGATTAGTTTATCTGGGAAACCATTACATTTCATACTTTAGTTTTTAAAGATAAGTTTTGGTATTCCTTTTTAAGATGTGGGTTTCAATTAAAGAAACTTTCAAGTAGAAAAACCATTTATAACCCCGACGAATTTCGAGGGAAAAATTCATTTTAAGGGGGATAGAATGTAACACCCCAAGATTTTATGAAAAATATTCTTTTAATTTCATTAATGTCTTGTGTTGTATGCTACACCAAGACTACCTTGTGCTATACGCAACATCGTATTTGCTTGCAGTATACGCAACACTATTCAAGGATCCAGTTACACACAATTTTGATAATAGTTATTCTACACAACATTGAGTGTATATATATATATATTTAATGTATAAAGGAAATATGGTTGGATTCTGTTATACGAAACAACGAAGGATTCTTTCACAACACGCAACCCTGACTTGGCTTGCATTAAATGCAATCACGACCTTCCTTGATAGCGTGTGTTGTACGCAATACTGGGTTTTACTAAACAATGATATATTATTATAATATTATTATGAACTAGACTTTATGAATAGTATTAACTAAATTTTGGATTTTATAACATTATTATTCATCTTACACATTTTCTAGAACATGGTATAAGAACAAAATAAATTTTTCGGGTAAAATAAGTATTTTTCAAAAAATACAGTTTTACCGCCTTTTGATGGCGCACCCACCTTAAATCTTGTTTTTGACATATTTATAAGTTCAATTTGACAAAATAAAGTTATTATTTGGAATCAAGAAATAAAAATTTACTTTGGATAAAATTTTCGTATTATTCTGGTAACTTTCATATTTTGATTAATAGTAAAAACACGCTATATTTTAATGAAATACAACTTTTTTCATCATAAAAATTTATATGGTTAAATTATAATATTGAATGGTTTTAAAGTATAAATAGAATATATTTTTACCATTCAATATAATGTATGTCATTAGAATTGATTTCACATTGAATTCGTAGGTTAAATCAATTCAATCTTTTGCAATGTTTTAAACAAAAACCCGTTTTCATTCGACAACGGGATTAATTTTAATTTAATTTCTGAAACTTCTGTGTATTTAATTTGAAAAAATGGATTCCATATTTGGAATCAGTGGGTCCAAATTATGTTAATAGGCTACTTTTTATTTTTTGGAATTATGAATAGTAACTACGGTAAATTTTATTTACCATAGTTAAAGGTAAATCGGGTAATTAAGGGTAAATATAATATTATAAAATTACCCTAACACATGCGAAAATTATATTAGATGGCTAAAAGTAAACCCATATCAACTATGGGTCGGATTAGATTCATTTTATGGACTTTTTACCATGAATATAATTTAATTATTATTAAAACCAAAGAAAGTGACAACATGTCACTCTCTTAAATCATATAAGTATAATATTTTAATTTAGTGATAAACATCATAAAACTGCGAACATGAATAGTATCCTGAAATATAATAACATTATATACATCATGATAATCTATTTAGAATTTTTAGGGATTAAATAAGTGTCATTAATGGTGATACATTAATGATACAGAAATTATTTATTAAGTGGAAAATAAGTAATATAGTTTTTATTGAAATAATAATACCCATTAAAAGTCCCACAAACACGACCAATACTTATTGGTAGTGTATATATACATCTTAATCATACAATTACCTAATATATAACCGTTTGGATACTTATAAATGTGATTATGACACTTATAATATTTTATTCCAAAGTTGTCACCTTCATAATTTAATAAATATAAAAATTTAAATATTGTGATTTTAAGATGATAAATTAGAGTAAAAGTATTATTGTGAAAGGTAATAGATTTATCTTCATCATAGGACTTTATTTTAAATTTTTATGCAACAAATAGGTATATTAAATAATTATACAAAAATGTTGTAGTTATTATTTTATTAAGAGATAAACAAAACAAATGGTTTTAAAAATAATAAAATAAATATTATATAAACTATTTTATGTGATACACTAATTTTATAGAGGCATATGACCTTTTAGGAATCTATTAAAGCTTTTATTTCGAACATATCTTCTGTATATATTTTATTTAAATTCAAATAAATGAATAGTTTCAAAATTGACACTATTGTTATTTTATAAAAATAACATAATATAAAATTGTTTCAAAATCACAAAAATATTTAAAAATTATAAATTTAAATTTATATGGTATATAATGTTATAAAGTAAAAAAGTATGGAAATTTCACAACAAATAAGTAATTATTTTTTATAATTTAAAATTTATAATTTTATTACCACAAATAAACTTAAATAGATTAAATAAGGATAAATCAAAATGATAAGGTTTAAAATTAGATCCAAACAAGTCTAAATTTTATTAGTTGATGCTATTACAACCCTATATCATCTAATATTTTAATATGAGTCATTTTTTCAGGCTTTTAAATGGGGTTAGATTTATTATAAATTAATATTTTTAAGAATTCCAAAGGTGCCCCTCTCCTCCCTTATAAAAGGTAACCTCCTCCCTCTCCTCCTCACAAAAATTTGAGCCTTCAATCTCGGCCAACCCCTGAACAATTATCTTCTCCACTTCCCTAGAAACATCCTAGAGGTTATGTTCTACTTTAATGACCAATCATAGTGCCCTAAGAGGAGGTTTCAAAGAGGCGTATCGAAGAAGAGGTAATTTATTCTCCTGATTCTTTCAAGCTTCTTTCTTCTTCAACTTCTTATTCTTTAGTTGTTTCATTATAAAGTAATAACATCAGTATCACTAATATACTGATATGTTATTATAAATATTAACCAACCCCATTTCACCTTCTATCCATCCTACGGAAAACAAAATCACCGCACGTGCGTACTTACGGAATACCCTCTCCACGCCGTGGTGTAATATGTTTTTCCACCAACACCTTACATGGATGGGTATAATGGTGTAAAGAATAACTATACATAGTTATTATAACATCATAATGATTCTGATATATTGTATCATCCACTCCAATTCAATTCAATAATTATGGAAACGATATCATCACTCGTGCATATGTACGGACTACCATCTCCACAACGCGATGAGATTCATTCTCCATGTTAACCATTTATGAATGATAATAAAGTATATATAAGCAATAATAATGAAATATATGACATTATAAAGCTACTGGATTTATGTATATATGTATTTCATCTTCTTAATTACATTCAATTCAATGAGGAAATGAAAACAACGTTCATGCGTACGTACGGCCTACCGTCTCCATGAACGGTGTATTTCTTTCCGTTTATCAATCTATTATATATATGTATATTATGAATATATATTATATATAAATCATGTTTTACATTCTGGATGTAAGTAATCATGATCTATGTAATCATATTAATAATTACAAGTCAAAAACACGGACGACAAACGAAACGATTTTACCCAAAATGCTCTTTAACATGGAATTTACAAAAGAACGCGTAATATAAATTCATAAGTGAACCATATATGATATAATAACAATTAATATGATTTTGTAATAAGTCAATAACATTATTTAAATAAATATAAAGGAGGTTTGGATACGTATGAAGCATATCGGGCCTAAGGTAAGGGATAATTCTGCAAATCTCATTTTTATCCGAGATTGCTTATTCGTAAGTATTTACTGGGGATATTTCTATCATCCATTTAATGTTTTATAAAAGTGTTTTCATGTATTTTTAAAGTCCTTTTTACCCATTTTTTACTTTTACTACATGTTATGTAAGGAATATTTCTTTTGTTTACGTTACGCGATACTTTTTGACTTTTCCGACAAAAGTACGAGGAGAATGTTTTTTAACGTATACAGCATGAAAGGATTTTTATGGTTTTATAAAGCCTTATTTTCATGAATATTCCTCCAAAAGATTTCATGAGTAATTTCAACAAAATCTCTTTATTTTAAAATTGCATTACATTTTGTAAAAGAAATTGATTTTGAAGAAGAAAGGATATTTTCATCAAGAATTCATTTCAATTGTTTTATCAAAACCATTTTCCATCTAAGATGAAATTATTTCATATGTGTATGTTTCAAGTGTAATGTCTCTATGATTTACATGGTTTCAATTTTATTATTATGAAATGATATCCATTTCTTTTATATGGATTATGTTATGATGGAATGATGTTTATGAAACCCTTTTTATTCATTGGGTTATTATGAATGATGTATGTTTATTTTGTTGCACAAGTAAAAATGATTTCATTATGAGATGGGTGGGACCTATATCTCTCTACAATGAATTGGGTAAAGATTTATATCTCATGAGATAGACATGGTTGGAATGGTAAGGTAATCCGGTTCAGTATTACAGGACTAGAATGAGGAGTGAACTTGATTCAGAAAGGGACTTTGTCCACTAAGATGGTCTTGGAAGCAATGCCTTCGCTACTATGGAAATCATTACATGTGCTTAATGGATGCCACACTTACATGTTTTATTCCCATGCTATTTTATCATGATTGATGTTACATTATGATATATTCCTTATGTACATCCACGATTTATGTCTTTACTCAATATTTTGATGTTTAAATTTCATGTTCAAGGTTTTGCTTTCAAATGTTTATGGATTGTTTTATGTTCACTATGTTTTCCCTTACTGTGTATTTGAGCTCACCCTTTATATGTTTTATTTTACCCAGGATTTAAAGAATGGTTTTAGGTAAGAAAACAAAAAGGGGAAGATCTTATGGGAGATGTTGAAGATCTTTCACCAAGATTAGAAGATTTTATTCCGAGTTTCCAAAGACACTCAACTATTATGATCCTTGTTTTTATAATTTTGTTATGTAATAAGTATTCCGAAAATGTAATGTAATGTCCATGTACGTCAAGATTAGGGTCTCTACAATCATATTGAGAAGATTTATATTTTGTTTGGGAATATTTTTAAATGATTAAATGGGTGCTCAAAAATAAGATCAATGTAAAATATTATGTTTTGAGAAATAAGGAAAAAATAGTTCTTAATGGTTAATCTCTTGTGAATGTCATAGTGTATTTTGAAACATTTACAACCATTGCATGACATGAATATACAGAGTGCTTCGGGTAGTTATAGCTCACAAAAACCATAAGTCATATTAGAGGGATGTGTTGTATTCTTTCTTGAAAAGAGATCCTGAAAAAACGTTTTTACTCAGAAAACTGAAGTAATTAAACATTATAGTTTTAAAATATGATGCACATGTTCATGGAATACTTTTACGGGATAAAATAGACCCTTATAGCCCAGTACTCAAAAGACTATTGTTTCTTAAAATAATTGATCATTGATGAGGGAAATGTTTTAAAAATATTTTATAGTAAGGATTCAAGAACATGTACTGTACGTATTCATATTTATGTTGATGATGTAAAATTTAACGGTGAATAAGAGTATTTTTTTGATGAATTTACAAAAAAATGAGTATGAATTTAGAGATGAAAATTATTAGAGAGATGAGTTTCATTATGGGACTATAAGGATTCATATTTTAAAAAATTATGATTTTTTATCATGGGATAAATATACCAATGAATTATTGAATAATTTTGTAATAGAAATTTTAAGTAAGTATTAAGGCCACTGATATTTGGTGTGAAATTAGGCAATGATGATGTATGAAAATGTGTGAATCATATGGAATTCAAGAATATAAATTGTATTTTTTGTTCTCTTACAATATTATAATGACCCATACTTTACATACATTGTTATTACATAATAATTGAAGCATACTTATTACTATATATAACAAAACCATGGTAGGATCGTATTGGTATAGTGTCTTTAGAAATGGGGAAACACAAACAACTGGTTCATAAAGCATCTACATTTTCCCCCATTTATTTCATCATATCTAGAGTCCCTTTTGGCATATCCTACTTAATACCTTTCATCCTGACCTGGGGAAAAGAAACCATACAGAAGGGTGAGCTCAAATGCTCCGTAAGGGTAAACAAAGGATATATCAGTCATATCATATTCATAAGAACATAACATTTTGAAAATATTAACCTAAAAAATAGATCATAATATCATAACATGGGACAAATCCTAGTAGTGAAATGTAATCCCAATAATCATAACATAAAACATGAAACTTTCTATCATAAAAACATAATAATAGAAAATCATTTCATATTAATCAAGACTCATTTCCAAGACTATCATAGTGGACAAAGTCCATTTCTGAACTGACCTCACTCCTCGTTCTAGTCCTGTATCACTGAACCAGATTAACATTCCATTCCAGTCATGTCAATCTCATGAGATATAAATCTCTACCCAATTCATTAGAGGTAGTTATAGGTCCCACCCATCTCATAATGAAACCATTCTTATGCATGGTAGAAAATCATAAATCATATATCATAGCATAACCCATGTAATAAAAATGGGATTCATAAACTTCATGCCATCATAAAATAATCCATATAATATAAAAGGACTTAATAAAAAAAATTCCTTCATAAAACAATCAAATTAATGTAAAAATAAGTATAGATATAGAACCCTATATTGTCTTAGATGGAAAATAATTTTAATAAAAAACTTGAACTCCATTCTTGAGGAAAATATCTTACTACTTCAACTTTTTTTTTCCTTTCTTAACATGTAATACAATTTTATACTAAAAGATGGTAATTAAGAATAAACATGAAAAAATGTAATGGAATATTCATGGAAATAATGTTCTATGAAATCAGAAAAATCCATTCATGCCTAATAAGTAAAAAAACATTATTCTCTTACTTTAGCAGGAAAATTCAAACAGTATATCATACTGAAAATGACAAAAGATTCCCTTAATATATTTTACTAAAAATTCACCAATAGTTAAAATTTTACTTAAAAAATTGTAGGAGGATAGAAATAATATTACATATTGAGGAATCATGGATGTGGATGATAAATATTCCCTAGTAAATTCTGAAGTATAAACAATGTCAGATAAATATGAGATTGTGAGATTTTCACTTACCATAGGTCCGATATTCTTCGTACCGATCCGAACATCATGTATAATGATTTAAATAATGTAATTGACTTATTATAGAATCATATTAATTGTTATGATATCATATATGGTCATATTCTTATCTTCTTATTAGTAATATTTCATTGCTACTTGTTATTTAGGTGTGCATTGCTTTATGTTCTTATGCATGTTTTGTAGAATAAATTCTTATTCCTATTTTTATGTTATAGATAATTAATTTAAAAAATTGTATTAGTGTAATATATATTATATTTATTCATTAAACTTATTTATATAATCATTATTCAATTAAGATCATGTAGAACGAGTCACATCACATCAATTAGAAGGTAGGTCATACGTACACACGAGCGATGATATCATTCATTTGATATTAAAATCGTATATAATTGGATGGTATATAATATATAAAGAATCATAATAGTGTTTTATTTATTATTTATATCATTTATACACATTATTATACCCATCAAAATGATGAAATGTTTGAATAACAAACTACACCATAACGTGGAGACGGAAAGCCGTACATACACACGTGTGGTGACTTTTTAATTCAGAGGATGGATACAATTACTAATATGGTTGTACCATTTTTATAAAAAACATCATAGTATATAGAAGATACAAGATTAATTATTTTAGAATGAAACAACATATAAGGAAGAAGTGGAAGAAGAAAGGAACTAGAAATAGGTGGTGAGATATTTACCACTTCCCCGGGTTATTCCATTTGATTTTATCAAAATGGATCCTTAGGATCCCATTATGACTGAAGGAAATCCACTAGGATGAAGGGAGGATAGTTGAGATGGTATTTGGGTGGGGTTTGGACAAGCCAAATGGCATTGGAGGATTTAATTAGAGAGAAGGGGGATTTCCCTTTTATAAGATGGGTGAGGGGCACCTTAGGAAAAACCTAAAATATTATTTTATAATAAATTTATATTAGGTATATAATGTCTCAAAAGTGTCTTATTTCTGGGATAGGGTGGGGATGGTTTGGAATCCTCTCAACCAATAGGTTTTATACAATTTTAGGTTACCATTTTAACCTTATCATTTAGATTTGACTCTAAGTAAAATAATTTAACTTTTACCATGTCGTCTTGTATTCTTACACTATATGGTTAATAAACATACTATAAACAGCCAATAAAACCCTAATTGGTTTATTAATGACATATATATTATTATATAATTCTTTTGGATGATCCGTAGAATTTTAGGAACAGAATATGAATTAATAATTTAATATTTGTTTAAAAACTCTTTTATGTCAATTTTGATAGTATTTGGTATTTTGTTTCTTCTAAATTCATAACAATATTATCACTTAAAAAAATCATCTAACCAACCCTAATATATTATATTAACCTAGAAAATTAACTTAATTCATAAAAAGTCTCAAATTACATTTGTTTGTATATTTATAATATCAATTATGTTAATATTTCATTAATAAGGTAATTACTTCTTCATCAATGTGTCATAAATAAATTAAATTAATTAATGTATAAAAATCATAAATAAAATTCCATTATGTAGTATATCTTTTTATATTTAGAATTAATATTTATAGTTGAATTTATCTTATGTATAACCCTATATTAAAAGGTTTTACTTATTAAACATTGATTTTAACTCTTTTAACTCTTTTTTGACTTAAATAACAATAAATGTCTTAATCCAATTCAAGTGGACCTAAATGGTTATATTTTATTCTTAATGATGTTTTTGTTAGAATTAAACTTACCCAATAGAATTAAAACATGTTTTAGGGTAATAATAATATCATTTTTACCCTTAATTACCCTCTTTACTTTTAACCGTGGTAAATAAAAGTAAAAAGTTACTATTCCCCAGAAATTATTTTTATCTTATTGAACCACATTTTAATTAATAATATCAACCGCTTATCATGAATTTTTTAAATTATACTCATAGAAGTGGTAATATTTGGTTTTATGTAAATGTGCAAATTCTCCTAGGAGGTGGGTAAAAGACAATAAAATGTTCAATAAAATTTTTGTATATCTAAAATTACTATAAAATGAATCCAATGAATTAAATTGAACTTATATAGGTATTATGTATCTATTTTGACCTAAAATAAATTTAAATAATGAAAATAATTATTTAAATAAAAATTCGGTTTTAAAATATAGCTACGTGTTTTTCACTATTCATCAAAATTGGAAGTTTTCAGAAAAATATCAAAACTTCACCCTAAGCTAATATCGATATACTGAATCCAAAAATGAAGTCCATTTTGAATGATAAAATTTATAAAATTTTAAAAAGTGGGTATTACTATTCAAAATGGCGAGTTTATATAATATTTTAATAACATATCATTGTTTAGTAAAACTCGGTATTGCATACAATGAAAGCTATTGAGGAAGGTTTATCTTACATTTAACGCAAGCCAAGACAGTGTTGTTTGTACTGAAAGATTCCTTTGGTTTTGCATATAACATAATACAAAAAACAATATATTTCTCATAAAATCTCTGGGTGATAAATTCTACCCCCCATCAAAAATAATTGCTCCCTCAAAATACATAACTTTGTAACAAATAGACTAGGATATGTATCTATCATCATATCCTCAAGTTCCCATGTTTCTTCTTATAATTGAGGGTTCCACAAAAAAAAATTAACCAAGAGAGTGGTCTTTCTACGTAAAACTTTTTCACTACGATCCAGAATCTCTATTGGCTATTCTTCATAAGAAAGATCTTGCTCCAACGGTACAACTTCTGAGCTTAGTACTTGAGAAAAATCAGGTATGTACTTTCTCAGAAGAGATACATGGAACACATCATGAACTTGAGAGAGATTCAGTGGATGCGCCAATCAGTGAGCTACCTTCCCAACATGATCCATCATTTTAAAAGGACCAATATACCTAGGGCTCAACTTTACATTCTTTCAAAATCTCACTACTCTCTTCCAAGGAGATATTCGTAAGAACACTTTATCAACCACATAAAACTCTAGTTCTTTTCTTTGGTTATTGTCATAAATTTTTTTTCGACTCTGAGCTGCACTTATATGTTGTTGAATAGATATTACCTTTTTTCCATCTCATCAACAAGATCAGGTCCTAATAGCTTTTTTCCCCAACTTCATCCCAGCAAGTTGGAGTTCTGTATTTCTTTCCATAGATAGCTTCATAATCAGCCATATGAATTCTGGAGTGAAATCTATTATTATAAGAAAAATCCACCAATGTAGGTGTTGATCCCAACCACCTTTTAAATTAATAGAGAAAGCTCTGAACATGCCTTCTAGAGTTTGAATTGTCCTCTCAGACTGACCGTCTATCTGAGGATGATAAGCAATGCTGAAACTCAACTCTATATCTAGAGTTTGCAGAAGACTTCACCAAAACTTCGAGGTAAACCTCAGATCCCGATCAGTTATAATGGAAAGTGGTACGCCATGCAATCTTACCACTTCTTTCACATATATCCTGGGAAGATGATCAAGAGAGAAATCTTCTATAATAGAAATGAAGTGTGATGAAATCGTAAGACGATCATGTATAACCCAGATAGAATTATTACATTTGGATGTTTTAGGAAGTCCAGTGACAAAGTCCATAGTGATGTTTTTTCATTTCCATTCTGGTATGGGTAATGGTCGTAACATCTCCTTAGACTTCTGTCTCTCAGCTTCAACTTTCTGACAATCCAAGCATCGAGAGGCATATTCAGCAACATCTATTTTCATGCCATCCCACCATAAGTACACTTTCAGGTCCTCAAACATCTTCGTTCTTCCAGGGTGAATAGAGAATGATTAACTATGAGATTCATCCAATATTTACTTCTTTAATTCTGGGATGGGAGGAACAGAAACCCAATTCCTGAACCTTATTATTTAATCACAATCAATGTGGGCTTCCAGAAAAATTCTCACATTCTTTTGTAAATCTACATCTTCTTTATGTGCCTATTTAATCTTTACATGTATAGATGGTTGAACATTCATTTGATAAAGATAATATTTTTCACCTTTTATTATAATTCAGAGATCTAACCTTTTTAAATCCATAAATATTGGATCCTTCGTGATCCTCATCATAGATAATCTATCATGGTCTTGTTGACTTAATGCGTCTGCCACCTTGTTTTCTTTTCGATGGTGGTATTGAATTGAGTAGTTGTAATCCTTAATCAGATCCAACCATCTTCTTTGGTGCATATTCATCTCCTTTTGTGTGAAAATATACAATGAACTTTTATGATTTGTATAAATATCACACCTTTCACCATAAAGATAATGACACCAAATATTTAATGTTAATATTACCGAAGCTAATTCCAAATCATGAGTTGCGTAATTTTGCTCATGGATTTTCAACTATCGTGAGGCATAAGCTATCACCATTTTGTTTTTCATTAGAACACACCCCAATCCTTTCTTGGATGCATCACTGTATATCAAAAACCTTTCTCAACTACAAGGTAGTGTGAGCACAGATGCACTAGATAACCTTATTTTTAAATCCTTGAAATTATCTTCACACTCCTCTGTCCAAACTAACTTAACTCCTTTTCGAGTCAACCTGGTGAGTTGATTATATAACCATGAAATGTATTTCACAAAACGTCAATAATATCCAGTTAAACCACGAAAACATCAGATCTTAGTTACTTTTGTTAGTCTCGACCATCTTTTGATAACCTATTTTTTTGATGGATCCATAGATATCGCCTATTTTTAGATTATGTGACCCAAAAATAAATCTTTTTGAAGCCAAAATTCATAATTGGTATGTTTTCTATAAATCATATCCTTTATCAGGGTCCTTAATACAATTCTCAAGTGATCTTCATGTTCTTCCTTGCACTTTGCATAGACAAGAATATCATTTATAAAGACTACCACACACTGATCAAGATAGTCTCTAAAGAATATATTCATTAGATCCACAATGATAGTAGGGGAATTAGTAAGACCAAATGGAATCACTATAAATTCATATTGTCCATACCTTGTACAGAAATCCATCTTTGGTATATCATCCCTTTTGACCATTAATTGATGATACCCTGAATGAAGACCAATCTTGGAAAAGTATTGAGGTCCGTGTAGTTGGTCAAATAAGTCAAAAATGCATGGGAGAGGATATTTCTTCTTGATAGTGATCTTGTTAAGTTCTCGATAATCAATACAGAGTCTCATTGATCTATG
Organism: Viscum album; assembly: GCA_963277665.1. NCBI lineage: Eukaryota > Viridiplantae > Streptophyta > Magnoliopsida > Santalales > Viscaceae > Viscum > Viscum album. The sequence continues at coordinate 1,720,221,201 of OY728132.1, forward strand.
TTTCTGCTTAAAAAACAAAAGAGGTGCTCCCCAAGGTGATGCACTAGGGTGTATAAATCCTTTATCAAGATTATCTTGGAGTTGCTTCTTCAATTCATGCAACACAATTGGGGACATTCTATAAGGTTTCTTTGAAACGGGCATAACACTCGGTATGAGTTCTATTGAAAACTCAACATCACAATTTGGTGGAAGACATGGAAATTCCTCTCGAAATAAATCACTAAACTCTTGTACAGTGGTAATATTCTTAATCGTGAGTTTCTTTCCAACCATTTGAGATAAATAACCTTCATTTATTAGAACCAATACCCATTATATGGAATAAATTTCTATTGGATGGTTACATTCATCCTCACATCGATAGATGATCATAGATTGATCTAGAATATAAAATGTGACTTCCCTTCATTGGAAATTGATATGATCTTCATATAAGTAAATATAATCTGTGCCAAGAATCACATCATATTACACTATAGGAAGGATCACATGATTTCCAGGAAGCACTTTCCCACAAACTTCAATTGGAGAAGAATTATAAACTTTTGATGCAACTTTTGTGCCATTATAAGATGTCACAACTAACACAACAGCTAATTGTTGTGGTTGTATGATGACACCCTTAAAACATTCTTCAGAAATAAAAGAGTGTGTGGATCTAGAATCAAATAAAACACTTTCTACATTAGAGTGGATGGTAAGTGTACCTTTCACCACTTCTTTATCATACTCCACATCACCGATAGAAATTGCATGTGACATTCCTGTGCCTTTGGCCTTAACATTTTGTTGACGTCGATCATCATCAACAACCCTTGGATTAAGGCATTGATTATCATAATGTCCCATTTCCTTGCACATGTAACATTGAAGTGTAGGAGGTTCATATGTGTAGACTTTTCTTTGCTCGCATCATTAAAAATTATTTGCCTATCATTGTGGCATTCAAAATCCCGATGACCTTATTTTCAACATTTGAAACATTTACATGTCCCTTTATGCAATTCCTTCCATGCTTCTTTCCACACATTGAGAAGAAGGGAAAAATAATCTTCTTTTCAGTGTGGTTTTAGATTTCGCTTTGAATCCCATTTTCCTCTTCTTATCAAACCAATATGACTGATGGGTTACTCCAATCTCCATCTCAACCTTGAGAGCACATCAAACAATTTCCTCGTATCTATTGAAGTCCCTTATGGCTTACTCCCTTCGAAGACTTGGTTTTAAGCCACTAAATAATTGATCGATCTTAATCTTAGGTTTGATAATAATTCTGGAAGCATACCTTTCTTGTCTTGTAAAATTTTCATCGTAGGTACCAATAGATTCATCATCCTTTTGCATTAGTTTAAGAAACTTCTTATCCATCATTGTTTGAATAACAGGAGGGAAGTACTAATTGAAAAATATGTTCTTGAAATCCCCCCATTCCATGGACTCAATTTTTTCTCTTTGACTCGTATTATTGATATGATTCCACCATTGATCAACTTAACCTTCCAAATGAGATACTGCTAAGATCACTTTATCATGTTCAGAACATTAAAGCACTGAAAATATCTTCTCAGTGGTACTGATCCATTGTTCATCCACTAACGGATCAGTAGACCCATTGAATGAGGGTGGATGATACCTCATGAAGGATTTAACATAATGTTTCTCCTACTTTTTCTCGTTTGGATGTCCATCATGATTCATAGCTTTAGAAAGTTGTGTGAGCATGGCTACAAGATTTTTCATTCCGGCTCGCATAACGTTTGGTTTCTCAGGGGGAAAATCATTGCACTACCCATCACATTTAGCATTAACACGGTTCCCTCCGGTTCCAACCATTGACTAAATCTAATAATAATAGCGTGAGAAACACTACTAATAGTAGGAAAACCACATAATCATGAATAAAATTTCACACTTTAGGTCTTATCATAGGTTATTCATGTCCATTTCTAAAACACTAATATTGTGTTCAATGCTTAGAAATATCCTTAGGGTTCTTATTAAGGCATTCACATCCTAGTTTCCAAAGGTTGACTATACCTTTCTCTAATACCAACTATAATGATCCATACTATACATACATTGTTATTACTTCAGGATTGAAGCATACTTATTACAACATGTAACAAAACCATGATAGGACCATATAGGTATAGTGTCTTTTAAAACTGGTTAACGTAAACAACTGGTTCATAAAGCATCTATATTGTCTCCCTTTTATTTCATCATATCTAGAGTTCCTTTTGGCATATCCTACTTAAAACCCTTCTTCCTGACATGGGGAAAATAAAACATACAAAAGGTTGAGCTCAAATACTCAGTAAGGGTAAACAAAGGAAATATCAATCATTTCATATTCATAAGAACATGACATTTTCAAAATCCTAACCTGCAAAAGAGATTATAATATGATGACATGGGATAAATCATAGTTGTGAAATATAATCCCAATAATCATAACACAATACATGAAACTTTGTTCCATACACATATAATCATCGAAAATCATTTCTTATTTGTCAAGACTCATTTCCTAGACTATCATTGTATACAAAGTCCATTTTTGAACCGATTTCACTCATTGTTCCAGTCCTATATCACTAAACCGGATTAACGTTCCATTCCAGACATGTCTATCTCATGAGATATAAATATTTACCCAATGCCTTGAAGGGATATATAGGTCCTGCCCATTTCATATTGAAACCATTCTTATGTGTTCCACAATCTCATAAATCATATATCATATCATAACCCATGTAATAAAAATGGGACTCTTAAAATTCATGCCATCATAACATAATCCATACAAGATAAAAGGAATTCATAAAAATAATTCCATCATAACATAATCAAATAAATTTAAAAATAGGGATATAAATAGAACCCTATATTATTTTAGATGGAATATAATTTTGATAAAATATTTGAACTCCATTCTTGTGGAAAATGTCATTTCTACATCAAAAATAGTTTTCCTTTCTTAACATGTCATAAAATTATAAACTAAAAGATGTTAATTTAAAATAAACATGAAAAATTGTAATGTAAGCTTCATGGAAATAATTTTCTTTTAAATCATAAAAATACATTCATTCCATATATGTTAAAAAAACATTCTTCTCGTACTTTGGCTGGAAAAGTCAAAAAGTTTCTCATACTAAAAATGAAAAACGTTTCCTTTCATATCTTTTAATAAAAATTCACCAATAGGTAAAATTGGATTTAAAAAATTTAGTAGGATAGAAATAATATTACATATTTAGGAAACACGGATATGGATGATAAATATACCCCAGTAAATTTTGAAGTATAAAAAATCTCGGATAAAAATGATATTTTGAGATTTTCCCTTACCTGAGGTCAGATATGCTTTTTAAATATCCAAAAATCCTCTATAATTATATAAATAATGTCATTTACTTATTATATAAACATATTAATTGTTATGATATCATATATGGTCATATTCTTATCTTCTTATTTGTAATTTTTCATTGCTACTTGTTATTCGGGTGTTCATAGCTTTATGTTTTTATTCATGTTTTGTCGAATAAATTCATATTTATCTTCTTAGGTTATAGATAACTAATTTACAGAATAATATTAGTGTAATATATATCATATTTATTCATTAAATTCATTTATCTAATCATTATTCAATGAAGATCATGTAGAACGAGTCGTATCACATCGTGGAGATGGTAGGCCGTACGTACGCACGAGCGATGATATCATTATATTGATATTAAAATCATATATAATTGGATTTTATATCATATATACAGAATCCTAATAATGTTATATTTATTATTTATATCCTTTATACTCATTATTATACCCATCCAAATGATGAAATGTTTAAATAAAAAACTACACCACGACATGGAGACAGTAAGCCGTACGTACGCATGTGTGGTGACTTTTTCATTCATATGATGGATAAAATAACTAATATGGTTTTACAATTTTTATAATAACATCATAGTATATATAATATATAGACTTTATTATTTTATAATGGAAACAACAATGATAGAAGAAGTGGAAGAAGAAAGGAACTAGAAATAGGTGGTGATATATTCACCTATTCCTCAGATTCTTTCTTTTGATTTGATCAAAAGGGCTCACTAGGATGGATTTATGACTAAAGTAAGTACTATAGAATGAAGGGAGGATATTTTAGAGTGAATTTGGTGAGGGTTTGGCCAATCCAAATGACTTTTGTGGTGTGAATTTGAGAGAAGGGTGAGTGCCCTTTTATAAGAGGGGTGAGGGGCACCTTAGAAAAAACATAAAATATTATTTTATAATAAATTCATATTTGGTTTATAATGGATCTAAAATGACTTATTTCAATTATAGTGTAAGGATGGGTCGAAATAACATAATCCAATATGTTTTAGACAAGTTTAGATTACCATTTTAACCTTATCATTTAGTTATAACTCTATGTTAAATAATATAACTTTTACCATTTCCTCTTGTATTCATACACTATATGTTTAATAAACAAACTATAAACTACCAATCGAACCCCAAATGGTTAATTAATGTCATACATGTTATTATATAAGTCTTCTGGCTGAACCTTAGTTTTTTAGGAATATAATATCAATTAATAATTTAATATTTGTTTTAAAAACACTTTTATATCAATTTTGACACAATTTGGTATTTTGTTTTATTTAAATTTATAACAGCGTTATCACTTATAAAAAAATTCATATAACAAACCAAAATATGTTATATTAACCTGTAAAATTAGTTTAATTCATAAAAAGTCTCAACTTACATTTATTTAGGTATTTATAATATCAATTATGTTAATATTTCATTAATAAGGGAATTACTTTCCCATCATTGTGTCATAAATTAACTAAATTACTTATTGTCTAAAAATCCTAAATAAAATACCATTATGTATATAGTCTTTTTATCTTTCTAATGAATATTTATAGTCTAATTTATCTTATGTATAAACCTATATTAAAAATGTTTTACTTATAAAACATTGATTTTAACTCTTTTAACTCTTCTTTGAGTTAAATAATAATAAATGTCCTAATCTAATCCAATTGGACCTAAATGGTCAAATTTTATTCCTAAGGTTGTTTTTGGTCTAATTAAATTTATCAAATAGAATTAGGACATGCTTTAGGGTAATAATAAAATCATTTTTACCCTCAATTACGCTCTTTACTTTTTAACGTGGTAATTAAAAGTGAAAAGTTACTATTCACCGAATTTTTTTTATTTTATTGAACCACATTTTACTTAATGATAACAACCGTGTCTCTTGAATTTTTCAAATTCCATTCATAGAAGCATTAAAATTATGTTTTATGTAAATTTTCAAATTCTCCTAGGTGGTGGGTAAAAGACGTTAAAAAGTTCAATAAAATTTATATATATATCTAAAATTATTACAAAATGACTCCAGTGAATTACATTTAATTTATATGGGTATTATGTATATATTTTTACCTAAAATAAATATAAATAAAATAAATAATTATTTAAATAAAAATTCGGTTTTAAACTATAAATCAGTGCTTTTCACTATTCATCAAAAATGAATGTTTTCAGAAAAATACCAAAAATTCACCCTAAGGTAATTTTTATATTCTGAATCCAAAAGTGAAGTCCATTTTTAAAGATAAAATTTATAATATTTCAGAAAGTGTGTATTACTATTCATAATGGCTAGTTTATATAATAGTTTAATAACATATCATTGTTTAGTAAAACTCGTTATTGCGTACAACGCAAGCTATCAAGGAAGGTTTCTCTTGCGTGTAAGAAAAGAAAAGATAGTGTTGTGTGTACTGAATGATTCCTTTGGTTTTGCATATAACATAATACAAAAAAACAATATATTTGTCATAAAATCTCAGGGTGTTACAATATAATGAACAACCATTTCTTATGCAGTATCCTTGTGTTCATAATATATAATTTATCCAATGGAATCAAACATTCGTATAAAAATATATATATATATAATATATACAGGGAAAATTTATTAATATTATGATGTTTGAAAGAAATAAATATCATAACTTGATACTTTTCAGTAATACTGATATTTTTGGAGATTATGGTGATAGAAAATCAAAATTCAGAAGATGGTTTTTGGGTAAAGGTTTTGTGTGTTTGAATTAACTAAAAAAGATATATAACATTGATTACAGTTTAAGATGAGTATATTTATACTACAAATTCTTGTATAAGAATATTATTTATTAATTTGAAACATGAATACTTTAAGGAAAAATTTGAGAACAATTGGGGATTACTTGGGATGATAAACGTAAATTTTATATTTTGTATAGATTTTGTTAAAAACTCTAGATCCAAACATATTGAAATGAAATATCATTTTCATGATAATTTTGATAATGGAGATGTGTTTTTGGATTATATTTACAGACAATGTTAGATTGCAGATATGTTTATTAAGGAAATTCCAAGGGAGATATTTGAAGACTTAAGGATGAAAAATAATTTTCAGCATTTCTCTCTTACTTGAGGATCATATGGAGAAAACCTTTATTCTTTATATTATTTTATAAAATGGGAAGATATGTTAACAAATTTTATAAGAGAATGTTATTTAATTTATTTTAAAAATAATTATATTACTATTACAAAATTTTAGATAAAATATAAGTGAGTTGATTAAGTTGGAGAAAATCAAAAATCACGTGCCATAAATTTGTTATCATTATGAAATTTAATTCCCTCAAAAAGAGTTATTTATATAATATTTTGGGGCCAGAAAACTATATCATTCGAAAATCCTATTATTAAATAAAAATTTTTAGAGCCATCATTGTTGAAAAAAATATAAAATGGGAGATTGACTTATCAATTAATAAATTTGAAGTGTTAAATGTTTATTCATTTTGAAACCAACAAATAATAAACACTAGAAAATTAATCTATGAGACAAAAAATGTAAATTTTATAGAATTTACATGTCCTGAATATGAACCATTGATATTGAGTAGATGAATATTTCACAGATTTATACGTATGAATCTGAATTAATATGTGGATGAATCTAAAATTATTTCATAATTTTGAATGATTTTTTTCCACAATTTGAAATCCATGTTATATTAACTCAGATATTCCAAAGTCATTGTAAGTATAAATCAACAGTTATATTAAGTTTATTTAATTTGAGAAGTTGAATATTGTAAATAAATAAATTTTATAAATTTTGATAGGCGATGATATATTGATCATTCAAATTAACAAAGATCATGACTATTAAAGAATAGGTCACAATTCATACAGGTGTTGAAGATGAAGTTTTTCTATGACTGAAGGTGAAGTATCTAGAAATAGGGATGATTGGAAGAAGATGAAATTGATATTGCGGTTTTTCTTGGAGGATCATCAATTTTAAGGATTGTTTGTTTGAAAGGAGACATAAATTAAAAGAAGAATGATCAAAATATTGTAGTAGGTATTAAGAAGAAATAAATTTCTAATAGATTTAGTTTTATGAAAATAAAAACTAAAAAAATCAAGAGTTAATAAATAATTTTCTATTGTTATATTGGAATGATATTCTCAAAGTTTAATTTCCAAAGTTCCAATGTTTATAAGATGATAGAAAATAGATTTTGAGATGTATGGAAACAATAAGTATAACAATCAAAGTTCAATATCTAATTTAGTGAAAATGAATGTTTCTCATGAATTTTAGGAAAAATATTATTCCATTTAGGAAGGATCATGTTCATTCTAGGATCTTATAGAAGTTAAACTACATAAACCTAGTTTCATTCATGAATAGAGGTTATGAATTTTCTCTAATTATGAAGGGATGAATTCATGATTGGTTATCCCTATAAATAGGTTATAATTTATACATTATATGGTTGATTGAAAATATAGTTGGGTTTCAACAAAGATAACTTATTTATTTATAAATAAGGTCTATTAAGAACAATAGTTATTTTAGATGATGAGGATACTTTTAGGAGATTATCGAGATTAGAGGTGAGTAGTGTTTAAGATATAGGGTGGGAAATTTTATTGTGTTGTATTTTATAATCGATGAAAATATCTTATTAAAAATCACACTAAATAAAATATATTATATGAGGATATTGTTATTTGGATATATTTATATTATTGAAATTGGATTGATGAAGTATAAGGATGAATTCAAGAATCTATGAGATCATTTGATGAATTCTATAACTGTTGTATTCCAACTTATATTTGGGTAATTCCTGAATTCTTTGATATATGAGTGGATCTATTAAATTGAGTTTGAAAATTATTGAGGAATTATGATGCAAAAAATTAAAACTTTTAATGATATTACATATATATTCAAGAGTTTGATAATTTTAACATGATAATATGAGAATAGAATAACTAATACAGAAGAGTTATGGTTATTTTAGAAAATGTATAATTGATAATTAAATAGTTGGTATAATAAATATGAACTTCTCTTGATTCATAATAGGTATAGTTTACATAGAAGTTCATTAAAAAATACATAAAAAGGGTTTCTTTGATACTTAATGATATTTTTCTTTCTAAATTTGGTATGTATGAGGTTATACTTCATACAAAATTTCTAAAATTTAATGAAATTGTGAGATTTATAATGATATCGGAATTCTCAAAGATTGTAATCTAAATATTTCTTTGACTATTATAGATAATGTAAGAAATTTTTTTAAGATAAATTCTATTTGTTAGTGAAAACATCTTTGAGGTATCAAATTATCTATATAAGTTTATTCTCAACTAACATAATCAATATGATTATGTGTTCTGACGATTTGGTGAGAATACAAATCTCTTATAAAGACTTGTTTTATTTATGTAATTCATTTTCCATTGATGGAAAAGTATTCATAGGGAAAATGATTTCATGTGAAAATATAATATGGAAGGTTGATGTGTGTGGTTTTATTTTTTATCAATATATAAGAAGGAATAAAATTTAAATGTATGATGGAGTCATATGAGATTAGTAATTACTCATAGAAAGAGAAATAAGGGATGTCTTTAAGAACTGTTGAATAAGGCTGGTGATGATGTTTATGAATTTAGTATGGACTACATGGATCTCATTTACTAAGAAAATTATCAATGATTGGTGATAACTCTTTGATTAATGTTATAGATTCACTTGATAGAATTTAATTTCATGCTCAATAAATTTTTCATGTGGTGTAGATATATGATTGGTGAATCCAGATGAAGTGGGGATTCTAGGAAAATTTTAATGGACTCACTTTTTCCATTGGATTTCATGTTAATTCAATTTTACATGGTATGTCTGATTCTTCTTGAATAGTTTTAATTTACAGTGCTATCTTTTAGAGATGTTTGGTGATTGAACATTGATATGACATTTTAAGAAATAAGTGAAGGTCAATCAAATATCTAAATTCATTAGGATGGTAAATGGAGGCCATGAAATATTAATTTTATTAAATTATGTGTTTTTAAAAGATGAATACCATGAAAATATTAATTGTCCAGATTAAATGATTTGAAGAGAATAATTTTAAGGAAATTTAAAATATTAGTTCACTTCAATATTTAAAGAAGAGATTTTGTGGGATTGGAATTTTTTGATAGGACTAGTATGGATCATAGTTGGAATTTTATTTTATATATAGTATTTACTATGTATAATTTACTGGGTCTTTAAAAAATGGGTCCAAACCACTAGAAGTCCTCAGAAAATTTCAACCTCAGCAATCTAGGAAATAGAGGTCAATTGTTCTAACGGGAGAAACCTTAGATATCCAGTGGATAGAAGAGGAATCATAATGAACTATCCATGATGACGAGGCCATATATATGGCCCGATTATCATGAACAAGGGTTCCTAGGTTGGTATGGATTATTGGATGGTCAAAACCCATGATGGTTATCCGTGAAGTGTATAAATATGTTCTGATTCCCCACATCCATGGTAAAATAGTTCTGTGGAAAAAACTTATTAAAAAAAAGTGGCAGAGAAATTCCAAAAGTTCGATTTGGGATTCCATAGATGTCCACTTTAATCCTCCTAAAAAAATAAAAAAAGACCCACATATTTCTGATAGTGATAATTAATTCCATCAGATCATCCTGAGGAATCGTCTTCAATATCCAATCCATTGATAGAACAACACATTCTCAAGACAATCTGACGACCCAAACTTTTTTCTATGAAATTATTTCCCTTCTGATAATTATGTTATATACTATAAAACACATACATATCATGAAGATCCCAATATGAACATCATTCTCATAAATGATGAATGAAATAAGTAATATTCATATAAATTAAAGAACATATACATGTGGAACAGTAACCCGACATTTAGAATAGTAACATGACAATTAGGAATAGTAATTCAGAAAATAGAATAGTAAACACACTTATTAAATTATAAATAAAATATAGGATTCTTATAAATGAAAACATGATATAATTATATCATAGTATAATCAATTATATTCTTTTGAAAAGATAAATTAACTATTGGAATTTTTATAAAACATAAATGTTTATTTACAATTTTAAAATTAATATAAAGATATAAATGAAATTTTATTTCCATAAAGTTTATTTATAATTTTTTTCATTTATTATGATTATAATATAGTTTTATGATCCCTTAATATGTCTTCAAATTTTTTTTACAATAAATTTTAATTTATAAACAACTATTTTTCAAATAAATGATTATTTTAATTAAAAATTAAATTTATCATATTTAAAAATTTAATTTTAGAAAATAGATTCTATATTTTTTTTTAAATGTTTCAAAATTGTTAGGGTGATTTTTTTATATTTCTAAAATAGTTTAATTTTTGGTGATTGGTGAAATATGCTAATTTACACTATTCAAAAAATACAAGAATTATTTATTCTTAGATTATGTAGTGATTATTTAAGCCCATAATATCAAAAACTCTTTCTCCCATTACTATATTTTTTAATGGTTATGAAAAAAATTCATAGTCTTGAACCAAAATTATAAACTAATGAATAAAAAAACTCCTCTCCTCCCACTATAAATACAACCTCTCTCCCCCCCTTCTCCTCACACCTACAAATCCTTGATTTTTTTACAATTTCTACCCAATTGTATTCCCAATATTTTTACCTATGTCCATGATCGTGTTGTATAAACAAAAGAAAAAAAATCCCTAAAAAGGTTTTGAATGAGAAGAATTCCAGAGGTAAATTCCCTTTTCTTTTCTTTTATTTTCTTTTCAATTTATTTCCTTTAATTATTCTCTCCCCATATCCCCTTATCCAGGTGGCTTGAAAAATATAGTGTATTATATATACCATAATCTTATTATGGTAATGTAATAATTGATCATCAAACATCTTCTCATATCCATTTTATTCTGAAAATGGAAGAATCATATGTGAGGTGTTGATTTATTGCCCTCCGGGATGAATGTTATTAATTTTCAGTTACATCCATCAAGGATGGTCCAAAAAATAATTTAAAGGTTGAAAGATATTTTAAAATTTATTTCATAAAATCATTTTATGTTTTATAAATAAAATATATACATAATATTAAATATTAAAACAAAACGAGTTCATACTGAACAAAAGTTTTCAAAATTAATTTAAAATATTATCATTAACTATTAATCAAATGTTTCATACCCATATCACATAAAAAATGACAAATAAATCCAATTAAAATTATTTATGTTCATTACTAACATATAATTTCATTTAAAAATAATAATTCCCATTTTACATGATCTTTTATATGTATATAGAAGTGAACTGATCATGGAAACCAAGGAACCAAGACTCTCATAATGATGAAACTGAACTATATAACTCATCACAAACAAAAAATTAGCTTAATAAAATTATAATAAATCAAATACATTCATAATAGGGGTTGGATTTATTAATTATTTAATGTTATTTTATTATCCATGATATCAAATTGAAGAAAGAATTCCGACCTAATGTTTGAGGATTCTCAAACCAAATTTCCATTCATTGGGTTATTCATATATGGTTCCAAATTTCAATATGGTTGTTTGTTAATATTTATAAAATATAATTTCATTTTCATTCTGTTTCATTTCTGGGATATACATGCTTTTAATCATATTTTATTAAAATTGTAATGATTATTTTACAAAAGATCTATTCGTTCTAAAGAAACATTTTTTACTTCCCTTGAGACTGTTTCTTATTCACTAAAGATTGAAGATTATTATACCAAGTATGTCATTCCCTTTTATTTTGGGAACCATGTGGTTTATTCACCAATGTGTTCTCTATGAAATTATAATGAATAAAATTTCCTTTCTATATGATTTTTTGTATCTGATTGATATATATTCAATGTGGAAATCATGATGATGTAAATGTTATGACATGATGGGTGACCCGAGAATTATATAACACTAAAATGAATTGGGTAATGTGATCTATCTCATGAGATAAGTTTCTATATGCGTGAACATGATAGTATATTTGTTCAAAATGATGATGTTTTTATTATGAACATATGTTTTTCCTGAACATGATTCTATCTTTGTTCAAACCTATGTGTTTTATTTGACCATTAAGACAGGATTATTCATTTTTATGCACTTCAAAATTTCATGCATTTATCTAATTATTCCTCCCAGAATATGTTGATGATACCGTGATTATTTGGTGATGATAATGATTAATATGATCCATGTTATATTGATTTATGTCCTTATCTATCCTCTAACTGAGATTTTAGGTAACCCCTATTTTGGATGTATATCGTCAGGTGACTACTTATACTAAGTAGTTCATGAGGGACACTAAGAATATAGAGATGATGGAATTAAATAATGTTTATTTTTTATTATGTAAAATTTATGTATTTTCTGAATTTTACAAATACATTAAACCATTGGATCCTGGTTTTATTGAACTATTATATTGTTTATTTTTAATGCGAGGTAATATTAATGTAAGAAAATAAGGGTCTCTATAGTTGGCGTCAAGCATAGTTTGGTTAATTTGGGAATTAGGATTATAGGAAATTAGTAAAAACACTCTGTATGATACTATGTATATGTAAGAACCCAAAAATCATTGTTTTAGAAATAATTATAAACACAAATATCATAAAAGATATGACTTTAGATTTAATTTCATAATGAAATAAATTATTTATTCAAAACATATTGACTTATGTTTTGTTAAAAAAATTTATTTTAGAATATGGTGGGAACTAGGAGAAACTAGTTAAAAAATATGTTTTAAGGAAAATGCAGTGAATGCTCGAATGGAATTCCCAATGACTTGGGTAGTGGATTTCAAAATTTCATAGTAATATATACCCATCTATCTCAAGCAATGAATAATGACCTTAATAATGTGGAATTTCATCCTCCACCTGAGATGGAGGACCTGGATAAAAAGACATTTATGTGTCAATGACCACTAACATTTAGTGTATCTTCAAATCCACTAGCTTAGAAAGAGTGTGTCAACTCAATAGATAAGATCCTTTCTATGCTTCGATGTTCTGATATGGAGAAAGTGATTATTGTTTTAATAGTGGGAGCCCTATAACCAACTATGAAGTAATTTTTAATACCTTATCATGTATATAGTTATATATACATGATGTATTCTTACCAATTTAGTATAGAAAATCCAGAATCCATTATTAAATGGTATCTTCTAAAGATTAATTATTGTATCAAAAGGTTATATAAGATCCCAAGATATAACCATAACCTCGACATACGATGAAATTAATCATAAAAAATGGTTCTATAGTCTAGATTCATCTTACTAAATGGACATAGTAGATGATTGAAAATTAGGTGTTGGGGATCATAATCCTTGAGATATCATCTCGTGAAGTTCATATATAGTGTTATCTAGTAGTGAGATCATGAGGGTGGACCCGCCAATGGGAACCCAACATGTTTCAGGTGTCATTTGTTGTTCCTATGTACATAAATGTGCATTGGTCTCCTGAAATGAAATCATTATCAATGTCTTCCATTTGATCATGTAATTTGATGCTAGGAAAAAACCATGACATTGATATCATGGAAAGGTATCTTGTATTGGGTGTGTCATTGGTGGTATGGAATTGGATGAATAGTAATGAAAGGATTTGTCGAATCTAGTCCAAGGAAGTAATATATCTCATACTTTTTGATTAGGAAGATAGTTTCTTTATAAATCCATAGCTGAGGTAGTCGAAAGGTAAATCAATTTAGTTAGAAAAAAATCCATAAAAGGGTAGATCACACACATCTGCATCCTATTTTATTAGATATTCAAAGAAAGAAAGATTATAGTACAATGTACATGTCCATAGGTTGGTTTTCATCACTATGCTAATTTTTATCATTTTAGGGGCCATGAAGGGATTCTTTAATCCTATCTTGGTCTTTGGATTTTATTCATTGCTATCAAGACAAGGGCATAGACGGACGCACAAAATAGCATATTCACGAATCCAATGGATTCATTTGAATAGGTATATTAGATATGGTGGGCCCTACCATGGGATCTGAGTGTTTCCCATGTTATCAATCACCAATAAATAAATAAATTCATATTATTCATGTAAAAGAAAATTTTCATTCAAGTTATTTGTTAAAAGTATTTACATGTTAATTATATATGATTAAATATCAATTGATGGAATATTAAATTAACATTCTAGGATTTTTTAATATTAAAATGGAATTAAGAGTCAATTTAATGACTATGATTTTATCACATAATAAATTTAATATGTATTATGAGTATGTGATAAAAATAAGAAAAAATATTGATGGAGATTAGTTTATCACTATTGTATATTTTGTGGATGTTAAATAAATGGGAGCAAGGGAACCCTTCAAGGTATTTAGAAACTCTGCTATAAATAGAGAAAGAGGATATCACCAAACCACCTATTCATTAATTTTTCAATGAGAGTATCTATCTCCTACTTATTTCTAGAGAGATATTTTCTATGAGTGAAAATCCATGAACACCATCAATGATCAATGGTAGAAGATTAAATTGATCTTCGGGACATCGAAGACATTTTCGGATCATCATACTAGCACTTAGAATTCAATTATTTTTTCTCCTATTGATTTTTGAAGCCCATGTAGATGATCTAAATGAATCCCACTATTGATCAATCAAGAAATGATCATAGGTGACAAGAATTTGTTGAGTGAGACATCAGATCAAATAAGGTCTGTTTTCAGTATTATTTTTTACTTTGACTAATTATTTGAGATCATCAGACTGTGCCAGGGATCATATCATCAGATATGACTTGATTCATCATCCTAATGTTGAATTTTTTAAAAGTACTCATCCCAATGCCTTTCACTGTGACCCTTATACCTTCAATTAGTATAATAGGAGTCACATAAATTATCTAGGAAAAAACAATTAAATTTTCTTTTAATTTATGTTGAGGATTTAATCTTAGTCCAAATAGATCTGACTGGATTTGATCTAAGGTTAGACAATCAGAGTCATTCAAAGAAATTTAAATTTATCATTTTTGTTTAGATTTCTGGTTTTAAACTTATTTTTATGCTTGTTTTCTCTTGATGAAATCATTTTGTGTTGATTTTGGTAAACAAAAATTAGTTTGGCCAAATAATTTTCCACTAATAAATATGGATAATAATTAAAATAATAAGTATTATTTTATAATAATTTTTATTATTAAGGATAAATCTTAGACTTTTTTAAAAATGTTTGGGCCAATTGGTGTGGAATTAATTACACTAGGGAAATTAATAAAATTCTTCAATCAAGAGATTGTTTTTGGATTTTGATGGTTTTTTATAAAAGAAATTTTAAATTTTAAACATATAAAAAAACTTTTGGAAAATTTCAGAAGTGTGGGGGACCCTGGTCGGACATTCCATTAGAGGTTTTATATTTATGGGTTTTAGTTTTTTTATGGAAAAGGGATAGGGTTTGAAATATTTTTAAAAATGGGTCTTGAGATGCGGGATCCTCGTTCACGCATCTTTGGCGCGGAGAGATGCATGAATGGGGTTCACGCATCTCCCCTCACCAGGATGTGTGAATGGGGTTTATGCATCCTTTGAGAACTTTATGTAGGATGCGTGAACCCCGTTCACACATCCTAAAAAATGTTTTAATTTTCTTTCTATTTTTTAATTTTTTTTAATTTTTGTTTTGTTTTGTTAATATATATATATATATATATATAACAAAAAATTCTGCCGAATTTATCTGCTATTCAATAACTAGCAGTACTGCCAATACAACAGTCTAGATTCTGACACACAACCTCACCTAAGTATCTCTTTTATAAGAGAGTTTTCCCTAGAAATCATTATCCATTTCAGATGTGGGATTTAGGATCTCCCTTTCCTGTGCAGAACATTCTGCATTTCCGATATGGGATTCTATTTCAAGTACATGACATTGAAAGAACATAAAATAAAAACTATAAGACCTATATAAATGAAACTTAAAATGGATTAAATATATATAAAATATTTGAGAATGAAAATAATTTCGTAAAAAATATTGATGAATAATAATTTATAAGCTTTCAAAACCACTAACTAGAATCTTAAAAATGTTTAAAGTATGTGTCTTTGAAAAATAATAAAATAAAAACTATAAGACCAATATGAACGAAATATAAAACATATATTAATCATATAAGAAATAGTTCAAAATAAAATATATCGTAAAAAGTGTTGAAAAATAAGAATTTATAAGATTTTAAAACCACCAACGTGAAACTTAAAAACGTTTCAAGTACGTGGCTTTGAAAGCCTATAAAATAAAAACTATAAGACCAATATAAATGAAAATTAAAATGTTGATTAAGCATATAAGAAATAGTTATTAATTAATTAGTTAATTAGTAATATAATTATTAATTAGTTAATAAATAATAAAATTATTAATTACTAATTACTAATTACTAAAATAAAATAATTAATTAGTTAATAAGTAATATAATTATATAATAATTAATTAGTTAATCTGTAATATAATTATTCATTATAATTATTCATTATAATTATTAATTATATAATAATTTAATCATTAATTAGTAATATAATTATTAATTATATAATAATCCATTAGTTAAGTAGTATTATATTTATTAACTATAAGTAGTAATATGATTATTAATAACAATTAGTAATTATTAATTATATAATAATTATTTATTTAATTGGTAATATAATTATTAATTACTAATATACAATAATTAATTTGTTATTTATTATAAAATAATTAATTAATAATAAATAATTATTATATAATTTATCACTAATAATTGTAATGAATAATAATAATTATTTATTATATTACTAATTTACTAATTAACTAATGAATTATTTTATAATTGTTAATTATATAATAACTAAATACGTGATTATTATATAATTAATAATTATATTACTAATTAACTAATTAATAAGTATATAATTAATAATAATATTACAAATTAACTAATTAATTATTATATAATTAATAATTATATAACTAATTAATTAGTATATAATTAATAAAAATATTAATAATTAATTAATAATTAACTAATAATGATGTTACTAATTAACTAATAATTATATAATTAATAATTATATTAATAATTAAATAATTAGTTATTATATAATTAATAAATATATTACTAATTAATTATTATATAATTAATAAATATATTAGAAATTAAAAATTATTTAATTAATAATGATATTACTAATTAACAAATAATTATATAATTAATAATTATATTTCTAATTAACTAATTAATTATTAATTATTTCTTAAATGTCTAATCCACGTTTTAATTATTTTTATTTGTCTTATTGTTTTTATTTTATAGGCTTTAAAATACACGTACTTGAAACGTTTTGAAGTTTTAAATTGGCGGGTTTGATAGATTTTTAATTGTTTTTCATCAATATTTTTTAAGAAATTCTAGTTATTTTCAACATTTTCTAACATATTTAACCAATGTATTAAGTTTCATTCATATCTGTCTTATAGTATTTATTTTATAGTCATTCAAAGACACGTACTGGAAACATTTTTAAGTTTCTTGTTGGTGGTTTTGAATTCTTATAAATTATTATTCATCAACATTTTTTACGAAATTATTTTTATTTTCAACACTTACTTATATGTTCAATCTATGTTTTAAGTTTCATATATATTGGTCTTATAGTTATAATTTTAATGTGTTTCAATGTCACGTACTAGAAACAGAATCTCACATCAGAATTGCAGAATGTTCTGTTCATGAAATGGAGA
The DNA here is from genome assembly GCA_963277665.1 of Viscum album. NCBI lineage: Eukaryota > Viridiplantae > Streptophyta > Magnoliopsida > Santalales > Viscaceae > Viscum > Viscum album. Next base: position 1,720,239,502 of record OY728132.1, read on the forward strand.
ACCAGAATCCCACATTGAAAATGCAGAATGATTTTCAAGGCAAACTCTCATATAAAAGAGATCCCTGGTAGAGGTATTGGGTCAGAATCCAGATTTCTATAATGGTGATACTACTGGATATTTAATAGCAGATAAATTTAGATGTATATATATATATATATATAAACAAAACAAAACAAAAAAAATTTAAAAAATTAAAAAAATTAAAAAATTAAAAGCTTTTGAAGGATGCATGAACACCATTTACGTATCCTTCATCAAATTCACGATGGATGTGTGAATGGGTTTCATGCATCTTTCATCGCGCCTAAGATATGTGAAACCCATTCACGCATCTTCCTGAAATCGGGGATGTGTGAATAGCATTCATGCATCTCATGACCCATTTTTAAAAATACTGCCAAACTTGACCCTTTTTGCATTTGGTTTTTCCCAAAAACCCATTTTAACAAATACCAGATTCCATTCCGAAACCCTAGCTGTTAGGTGACACCATATCTTCCCTCCTCTCACCGAAGTAGCCACACAACACCCGTCATGCCGGACCACCACACCTCACCAGAACTACTAGCTGCTTATAGCCCTCAAGTCAGTCTCGACGGGACGCACCTCCAAAATGCCACTCCTCTTTGCCGACATCCTCATACCCCTATGAACATCACCATAATATCCACTCGCATCATACATAGAATCTTCCTACCTCCTTTATATGATCGTCTTTTGGCTCACTCTTGTAGCATGGTGCCTCTCCTATTAAGTCGGACCTTCACCCTCACTGGCTCCACCCGACTGCATCACATCCTAGCTCAAGTTATAGCTCCCACTCAATACAGATTTGAATGTGATGTAGGTCTTATTCTAGTGAGATCCATCCAGAAAGAAAATCCCCTCCATAAGATCTAGATTTTTAGTGAGCTTCCCACCATCCTAGTGTGCACCTCCTCCACCTAGTCACCCCACAAGGTGACCATCCCACTCTGTTGAGCATCTGTCGACTAGGTTTTGTCACTACCATCTGGTCTCCCCTCTTTCAGTTGGATAAACTCATACCAGACCTCTATTAACCCACCTCCAATCTTTTTATACTACGATATAACAATGGAAATCATGGGATCCACATTCTATAGTAGAGGTAACCCTTGACAGGTTCATCGAGACCCGATTTTCCACAAATATGGTCCGTGTGGGTGTACCCAACCCTAAATGAGTATTGGAAGACCTTCCTAGCCTAGAATAGCCCTATATGGGCTTTATATATCCTCAAATGGGTCTTTGTGTGTTATAACTAACCCATGAATTCCCTACACCATGTTTTGGAGAACAAGTTAAATTAAATCAATATTACTAGTAATTTTATTTTTAGAAAAAAACTAAATTAATTTAAATAATAATTTGTGTATTTAAAATGTTATTTTAATACACTAAAATAAAATTAATTCAATTTAATTATTAAATTGAATTAAATAAATAATTTAGTTTTTGTTATTATAAATAAAATTAATAATCGAACTCAATGTGAGTTAAATAAATTATCTAAATTTTTAATTTATTTAATTTATTTAATATACCTCATAAAAAATAAATAAAATTGATTTTTTATCATTATTTAATTTACCTGTGACTATTCTTGATCTTGACCCAACCTGTATATGTTGTTATTTATTGACTTAATTTTTTTTACTCTGTGTTATTCTTGTTATTAATTAAATGGTAGTTTTAATATCATCTTTATTTTCAGTCATAATTTATAAGGGCATGTGTGTCCAATTTATCAAATGTACATTGCACCCCTATTCCCGCTCCCCTAAATAAAAATATATTTTTACTTAGGATGCAGATGATGCATATCGTGGACTCCATCATGATGAGGTGGTAAAACAGATGATATGTGGACCCCAAAAAGCTGAGGTGTTACTCTAAACTAGAAGCAGACATAGTGGACAAGGATAAGTTGCATCATGAGTCAAGATACAACTCATGTATAACGCCCCTAGATCATTTTAGATGCTCAAGACTATTTTTGTATTTGATCTTCTTTATGCATTGATTTATTATTTTCATCATTTTATAATAGTAAGAAAATATAGAAACTAATAAAATTTTAAATCCATAAAGAAGTGGTGAATGTGATTCTATTAATGTTTATTTGTGAGCACAACAATAAAGATGAAAAACAAGAATATAAATGGATCACATCTATGTAGAGAATAATAAAAAAGCCCTCAGAGAAATATTAATTCATTAACCTCCTTCCATCATTCATATTTGATAAAAACTAGGTGTTTGGGGTGCTCGTCATACCAAAGGAAATAGTGCCTCTTATAACCAGGGAGTTCTTAAGAGGGTGATGGGTTGACTTAACTAAAGTTGTTGAAAGTAAGTAATGAAATCTATCTTGTTGTAATTTTAGATAAAACCTTTGAGCAAATTAAGATAATGATTTTAAAATTTAAGACTTCACTATGAAATTTTAGGAACTCTGAGTTAATGTGGTTGGCTAGACAAAAACCTACCTTGAACCCTCCAATTAATGGTGTAGAGAAATATTGTACACTATGAGGGAGGTTATAGGATCATTTCTGCTAGAATAGTTAAGTGATATATTATTACGATTCTTGTAAATATGGATCGTAGAATCCGATAAAATACTAGGATAAATTTAATAATTAATTAATCATTAATCTCTAATTAGGTAATAAATAGAAAAATATAATCTAATAGTTTTATTTTGATAGAAAATGGAATTTAATACCACAATTAATACTATGATAAATTAGAAAAAGTCAATATCAGATCTGTTATGAATTTCGATTTGTAGTATTAGTGCTTGTTTATAATACTTATATATCATAAATTCATGGTTCTAGCTTCCTTATACCGATTAATCCACCTTAAGAAGCAAGGGTGTTAAAATTTGTATTGGAGATTCATGAATCTATCATATGATGGTTATGTTATTCTTCCATGAATAATGTATAATGTTTTTGGGGGTTAAAACATCTAGACATGGGTGATTTTACATAAAGTCTCATATCCATGATGTTTATAAGGAGAAAGTGAAGCAAGATCTAAATGTGATTATTACACTAGCTTATGTGTGTAGTGAATAATGGATTACGATCTTTCAATTCATCTAAATCCTATACCCAATTACTCCAGTCTCATTTATGATAATAAAGTGAATAGGATAGATTAAAATCTTCATTAACCTTCGGTTGAGGCTCACCATGTAAATAAGAACATTAATGATAAACAATTCATAAATTATTAGAGTGAATTAGTTAAAGGAAAAGGAAATAATTCAAATGGATAAACCAACAACAAAGGAACCTTCACAATGAATTTCACTGGAATGAGTTTTTTTATTAAACATGAGTTTATTTTCATCTCACAACTTGAAATTAACATATGGAAGTTTATTCTAAAATATAGGATTTAAAGAATAAAGTTATCTCTTCTTTACTGAATATTAATAAAATTTTATTTCTCTTTCATACTTATTAGGTATTGAATAAATCATGAATATGACGTAAATATATTTAAAAATATTAACCGATAATGTATTGAAACATTACTAGAAGTAAGGTGTATTCTCCTAGCACTTGGGAAAGACTGTTTCCTATGTCAGCAGTGAGAAACACATAACCTCTAATTTCTATGTGAATGATTAAGGTTAAACTAATTGTTGAGTATATCTAAAAAATTTCTCTCATATGTAAATTGGACACAAAGAGACAATATTCTTGATTTTGGAATGAATTTTGTTTCTAGTGTTTCATACATGAAAATTAGTTTAGTGATACTTGAATCATATGAAATAAGCAATGAATATAAAATGTAATACTTTCATGCCTATTTGTGTAAAAATAATCCTTTTAAGGTAAAAATAATAGGGGATGTCAAGGATATACCCAGTTTGGTACTTAGTCTTAGTAAAAATAAACACCTTTGGTATTATCGCCATTTTTAGTTTGGACAAAGAATTCTTTAGAAATATAGGTATGATACAAAGATTTGAGAATTATATAAGGAAGAGAGAATGAAATATTACAAGGGTAAGCCACTAGTAAATATATATATGTATATATAAATTATAATTTTACATTATGTTTTTATGGAATGGTAAAATGACGTAAAATATGTATGGTTAGAATATATTAATTGCTCAAGACTGGCATTCTGAAGTATATCATCACCAATAATTCATCGATTAACATAATGTAGCATTGAGTAATTCCAAAATTCCCATTAACATATCCATATCATGAAAATGATTTTAATAAGGATGATTGATGTTGAGACTTACAAGTTAAAATTGATCAAAAAAATGTATCATGGAGCAATTATTAAATGCACATTTAATACATCAGATTTACAATGTTGGTAGTATCAATTGTCAAACCTTACAGAAAATTTCATTATATGTGATGTCGTAATTTACATATAATGGTGAAATACCTTAACCATATTCCAAATATCATGAAAAAGTGATATCTTATAAGTTAAAATATGAATGATATCCATCATTTTATAAGAAATGTGTTTAGATGCCATGTGTTTGATAGGATATAAACAAACATGAATTAAGATAAACACATTAGGCATCTATAATATTATCTAAACTGTTACTTAGAATATTTCATAAATCTATATATTATACTGTATATAGTTATGTTATAAACAATATTTATATTTAGAACTGAACATCTCTACTTGGGATAGTGAGAGAAAGAATGAATTGGATTTAGTCAATATCACATATGCACAAAAAGTTAGTATAGGAACTAGTTCCACAAGTGCATGTGGAACATGTATGTTCCATAGACACACACAATGTAGGAAGGTTAAAACCATAGTGATAGTTTTATGTTCACCGCATTCAGTGATACATTGTTCATTAAGAATAATAATTCCTACATGAAAGTAATATATGGAAATTAGCTAAAATTGACAAGATCATTTAAAATTCAATAAAAGGATTACATGATTCAATGAGGAAAGGGGTGTATTATTTTTTGAATACTATGATCTGTATTCAAATGAGATGATATATGTATTGTAAAGTGATGTACCAATAAGCCTTGATTGGTAATACCATTTTTTATGCCTAAATCCATTAGAAATTTACTTATTGTAGCTAAAATCTAAAATCATTTAATTGTCCATTGGATGTCCAGACCAACATTCATGGAAGGTTTCTATACGATGATACCAGAAAGGGATAAGGACACCATTGGATTCTAATAAGGATTGGATGTTTCAAAAATAGAGTTTCCGATTAATGTAAGATACAAGATATTAGAGAATTCCTTTAGAATGATTATTTTTCATGTTCTTACCAGAGGTTATTTGTACTACCATTGTTTTCCAAGTGAAATATGTTTAGAAACATATTGAAAAAAAAATATTTTCCTTACAGTTAGTTGAGACCAGGATGAATGAATTATCTAGTGATTTACTTAATATAGAAACCTATTTTCTAGGGAACGTGATCTATTAGGGAGATCTAATGGTTTCTTGGACCTAATAAATCATACGTATACTGAAATTGTATTGAAAAATACATTTTGGAACAATTAAAGAGAATAATTTTTTCTAATTCCACTTGGAATAAATCTGTACAAGATGAAATTCAATGGAATTGAAGGATATTGTGTGTTCACTTGAGTTATATGTGAATCAGCGATGGATCAATCATGTATGCCATGATATGTACAAGAAATGATATTGATAAAATATAATTTATCATAGGAAAATATTATATATTTCTAGGAGAAATTCAAGTAAAGTAGTCAGTACTGTTTGATTTTACATGGGCTTGTAAAAAATATATGTTTCTCTCAATTAGAGAGGAAATGAAACTAGTTATGGTGTGACACAAACTGATGTTCCTTAGATAAATTTGACCTAGTATCTTAGTTAAGATATGGTGACGAGTGATACATGATCATATAAGTTAATAGTACCCCTTCCTAACTATACCTACTATGTTTTAGCTTCTATGGAAGCTAAGAAGAAGTTATTAAATATGAATATTTGTTCTAGTTCATTTATCCCAACCTAATAATCAATGTAATATAATTATGACGATTCTTTTATGATTACTATCCAAGAAAACATGTTATGAGAGTGGAAAAAGGGTTATAATTAGGGATACTAACTCTAGAAAAATTTTAATTACGGAGATTTTGACACATATAGTAGAATAATCACATGGTGAAATAGGGGAGACCCAGCAACTAAAGTTGTTACATTGTAGAAACATGATCATATTCATGTTAGAGCTAAAATGTTTCATTAGAAAGTTGGTTCTAGAGACTATTGGAGTGTTTTAATTGTGTGTCTCTTGACCCAACTATGCAACAATGTTGATTTCTATATCATGTATATAGTTTGATATACATGATGTAGTATTAAAATTTTTGTATATAACTTTATAAATCCACTATTAAATGGTAATTACCATAGATTAATTGTCATATCAAAATGATATATTAGATCGCCTGATATAATTATAACCTTGAGATACTATGATTTTATTCATAAAAAAATGTCAAGTGTTCAAGATATATATTACTGACTAGACATAGAAAATATTTGACTATCAGGATGTAGGGGATGATAATCATTGAGAATTCTTCTCATGAAGTTTGCACATGGTGATCTCTAGTAGTGAGATCGTGAGGACATACCAACCATTAAGAACACCACATGTTCCAGGTGTCATTAGTCATTCTAATTCATGAACTAGTTTATTGCTCTCATGTCTTGAGATCATCATCAATTCATTCCATTTGATTATGTACTTTGTTGAAAGGAAACATATATCATATTTAAATCATGTTGAGGTAGCTTGTGTTTTGTGTGTCATTGTAGGTATAACATTGGTTAAATGGTCATGAAATTATTTTCTTCTTTCATCTTAAGATGTATTATTTCTCGGGCCCAGTTAATTAGGACGAATGTACCTTTGAAATCTATGGACATGGTATTATAAAGGTAAATCCATCTGGTTATACTAACAAATAATAAATCACAATAAGGGCATATGCCACAATTGTGCATCCAGATTTATGATATATTTAAATGTAAATTGATTATAGTACATAGTATGTGTCCATAGGTCGATTATCTTTGCTATGAAAATCCTTATCTATTTAGTATCCTCAATGGGTTGATAGAATTCACTATTGGAATATGGATTTTATTCACTTATATCAGGATAAGTGTTTAGAGAGTCACACACAATAGCATATTTAAGAATCTTCCCTATTTAGTTAAATAGGTATATCAAACATGGTGACCCTCCCCCACGAGATCTGAGTGTTGTAAAAGTTATCGATCACTAATAAAAAAAAATAAATTCATCTTATTCATGTAATGAAAAATTGGTATTGAATTTATTTATTTATAGTATTTACAAACTATGTAAATATAAGAACATATTAATTAATTGAATAATAATTTAATATTTATTGGGAATAATGAGTTGAGTTAATGACTCCATATTTATCATGTAATATATTTAATATATATTATGATTATACAATTAAAAATAATAAATAATATTGATGTAGTTTTGTTCAACATAATTATTTATTTAGGGGATGTTAAATAAATGTGGAATGGGGGACCCTACTTGATATTTAGAAACTCAACTATAAATAGAGAGAGAGTCTCTCACAAATTTTTATTACTTATAATTTTTTTAATTCGAACCTATCTATCTTCATTCATTCTAGAGTGAGAGAGTTTATCTCTTTGAGAGATGACCCAAGAACACCTTCATGGATCGAAGTAAGAGGATCACAATGATCATCGGGAAATCGAAGACATCATCGGATCACCGTGCTAGCACGTGAAATTTGATGATTGACACCCCACAATTTTTTTTAAGAATGAGTGGACGATCTAGAGGGATATGGATATGGATCCTTCAAGTAATTATCAACAACCATGATCAATTATCGAGCATATATTCATATCTAAAAAAGTATATTTTGAGTTACATTTGTGTGCTCTAATTAATTACGTGAGATCCTAGGACCATACTGAGGCTCAGATTATCAAAGATTACAGGTTCCATCATCTCAAAAATGAATTTTTTTAAAATTATATTATCCAACCAACTTCCACTAAAATATTAGTGCTTTAAAATATGACAATTTTTCGTTGACATGGGGAGGATAACCAATGGTGGGTGTTGATTAAGAACCCAAAATCGATGTTTGAAATTGAGTAGACTGATTCGGAAGTGTGACACCCCAGGATTTTTTGAATTATTTTATTCCAATTAGTTTAACCATTTCAATATTTTTCCTTTCAAATAACACTGAAAATGGGTTATTTTATATTAAATCACAGTGTTTTTCGTTCGTTATATGAAAAACAATGTCAATTGTGCACTACAAACTACCAAAATTTCATCTTGTTATACAATGAACACCGAGGATATCCTCTGAATTGGTGCATATTCAATGGAACACTGACCTGGTGTATGCATCATGCAACACTAATGTGGCATACATTACACACAACACTATGTTTCTAAAAATCATATTTTCAATGTTATAATTAGTTAAAATATATAATTTTAATCTATCCGTTAAACATAGTAACACGAAAAGTGATTCCTACTTTTCAAATATTGTTTAAAATACTTTCTAAAACATATTTATGATAAAATTTATAATTTCTAGTAAAGTCCTTATATGTTTAAAAATACTATTTTCTCAATGAACTACTTTTAATGCTTATCTATTAAAAGTAATAAAATTATTCTTAGACACATTTAGATATTTAATTTTACAAAATAAAAATCATTTTAAAATTTATAAATTTTAAATTATTTTATGGTGAATTTTTGATCTATTTTTAAGAAACTTCATTTTTGATGAATAGTGAAAAATATCATCTTTTTAATTACAAAATGAATTTTCATATAATTTATTTATAAGGATAAAATATATTTTAAAGTTGTTAAATATTTTCATTTGATAATATTTTAATCAATTAGTCCAATGTTTGTCATTGGAATCAGTTTCAAATTGAAATTGGGTATTAAGACTTACCAAATGTTTAGTGGTTTTTTCTTTAAATACACAAAGTGTCATCCAGTCAGCGAGATTAATTTCAAATTAATTTTTGAAAAATGTATGATATGATTTTGAAATAATTTAATCAAAATTTTAAATCAGAATAATTTATAACATCTAATTAAGTTAACTATGTTTTTGATTAAAAATATTAGTTAATGTAATTAAAATTAATTACATTGGTTAAGGTAAAATTAAAATTAAATAGGGCCTAAACAATTAATTTAAGACCCAAACCAACATTGAAACTTTTAAATTATTTTTCCATTAACTTTCGTTATTGAGTTTATTTGTTTTGGTTTGATGTTTTCTTATGTAAATTTTTGGGTACACAAAGATATTTTTGAAAAATAGCAAGTGCGTCCTTTCCCTTCCATATAGAGGCCACCACTCCTCCCCCTTCTAAATAACTCTCAAAATAATTTGGATTGGATGATATCTACACAATAAACTTCCAAAAATAAACCCCTTACTCATTGAATATTTACTTTGGGAATAATGTAATGCATGGAAGACTTTGGGAACAAACCAAATGGAGTTACCCGATTATGATTTAATAGCTTCCCTCAAGATCCTTTCCTTTTTTTATTCCTCCACCCATCCAATACTCTTATTACATTATTTTATAACATTAAAATTATAATAAATTCACTAGGAAGTTGTTATGATAAATATTTTACTTACCCTTACACACAAATTCATTTAATGGGAAATTAACATATTGTTTATGTGTACGGTAAACTACCGCCTCACGAAATGATGATTGTTTCTTTTTCCCTTTTCTGCCTCTCATGTTGGAAATTATAATGGAAAATATATTAACATACCTTATATATTATATATATTATATAGTAAATCAACTTTAATTACGATATATATATATATATAAATACATGCCTTTTAATTTCATTATTTCAGCATGAGAATTAAACGAAAATAGCTTTCATGCGTGCGTACAATTTACCATTTCCATGAATAGTGTATTGCATTTAATACTTCTATTTTTGTTGGATAATTATAAAACACATATACTGAATAAATATTATATTTAAATCAGGGTTTACATTTTGTAAATCATGATATAAATATAAGAACCAAATATAAAAAAAATTAAGACACATGCATAAAACAAAGTAGATATTAGCCAAAGAGAAACCATAACATTTAATTGTTAAAAAAGAGGGTTATATATAGACATAATAAAAATATATATGTTAATGTAAGAAATAATATGGTTCCTTTATATATTTAAAAGAAATTTATATTTATTATAAAAGAGGTTTTAATGAGTATAATGTGAGTCAAGAAACAAGGTATGAGAATTTCATCTAACTTTTTATTTCTATGGCATACATGCTATATTAATCACCCATTAATATTGTATGCTATGTATAATGAAAATATATTTATTCTATGATTATCATAATTAAATTTATTTTTATTTAAATATATATTTGATGATACTTATTTAATGTGTTAAGGTTTAAAAATTTACCAAATTGGTAAAGTAGATTTGTATCAAATTGCCTTCATTGTGACACATGTTCTGTTATGCACCTATATTAACTAATGATGTTTATATTATTTCAATTGAAATTTTATACAATTAATATAATTATTTTCATGATATTTAATGTTTCATATAATTTCATTTTCTTACATGAAGATTATGATCCCAAGTAACCAAGTGGTAAGAGGTTTTTGAAATAATATCATCGCTTTTTGAGATTGTTTATGTTTACACATAATTTGATGAAATATTATTAAAAATATCATAATAACCCTCAGGAGATTTATTATAACCTATTTATCTCTAATATATTCATGTATTGGTTCCATTTTTCCACTCTATGGAACATAATATATTTTAGAAAGTGTTTTTAAAAATTCCGAACTTAACCATCACTTCCATTTGAAATCTGTGTTTCTTCAAAACCAAGTTTTTTAAAAAGGGTTTCCAAGAATATTATACTAATATTATATGATTATTAAAAGAAAATTTTACACATGTTTTTTCTTTTATCGATGTTTTCAATGAAATATTCTTATCTATTTATGAAGAAATCATTTTTCTAAATTTTTTACTGTGTAAAAGGAATGTTCTTTTTTACCTCACACAACATATATTGATTTACCAATTGTCAATTCCTTGATGCGTTAATTTCTTGTTTTAAAGGTTAATTTGTAACAAAATTTTGTTTAAAAATATACTCTAAAATAAATATTTATCAAATTTTTCCAGACACTTTTATAAGTTTTTTATGTAAAATATTCTTCAAAAGGATTTATGTTTTAAAGAGAATTTTTCACAGAAGATAAGAAATATACCTCATAAAATGTTTTAGAAATATTATTATAAGATATCTTCCATCTAATATGATATCCAAGAATGTTACTCATTATGTTCTAGGAAATTATCCAAAGGTTCAATTCATATTCTTTCTATAAATGGGGAATGATTAATTTTATGGTCTCTACGAAACACATATCTAATTCAGGGGTTATATGTTTACAGAACCAATTTATCTTTCACAAGTTATGAATTTTATAAAATGATTCTGAAACATGTTTCTTTTTCAACAATTTATGATATGTTTATATGTTAATGATGCACATAAGATTTCATGGGTTAAGATATGACTGTTTATTAATTTTTGGGATATATATGCATGATTTCACTATGAGGCGGGTGGGACATATATCTCTCTTAAATGTATTGGGTAATTATAAGTTGTGTATGAGATCAGAGGGTACATAGATTGTATCCCATGCTTGAAAAATTAGGTGTATGGGATATATCCCTAGCAGAAATGTAAGAGGGTACACAGGTTTTAGCGCAATCCCAAAACAAGAACGTACATGGGTTGTAGCCCAAGCCTAAAAGTAAGGGGTAGATAGGTTATGTACCACACCTAAAAAAATGAGGTACATGGTTTGTTGCCCAATACTAAAAGTATGAGGTTAAATGGGATGTTTCCCTTTCCCAAAACAAGAAGGTTTATGGGTTATTTCCCAAACCTAAATGTAAGAGGGAGAATTGGTGGTTATCCGAAGCCTCAAGTAGGTACACTGGTTGTAGTCCAATCCAAAAATGTTTTAATGGTCTTGATAGTTATCCGTAACATAAAATTATATATTCTTATATGTATGCCAGAAATTATATTTCTTACTTCTATATTATTATTTCATGGTTTATTTTCATTATTTCCATATGATTTACGACTGATGAATTTCTAATCTTTATAATGATCTCTAATATATATGGTATGATCTTTTAATGTTATTCACAAGTTCCATATCATTTTTTTCATGTTATTTTGGAACATTTCCTTTATTTACTATTATTGAGCATCCGATCTCATCCCATTTCTTACGATTTATTTCCCATGTTTTTGAAGAATGGGTTTTGGTAGAATTATCGAAGGTGGAGATCATTATGGAAGATATTGAAGATGTTTTACCCAGATAGAAGATTTTTTTTCCATATTTCCAAAGACACTAAAATATTATAGTCCCCAAGAATTTATTTTTGTAATGTATTGAATATTCATCTAAAATGATGTAATATCCATGTATGTTAAGACACTGTTACTATAGTTGGTATCAAAGTAAAAGTTCAGTTATCCTTTGGAAAATGGGATGAGAAAACATTAGAAAGATATTTAGGTATATTTCTATATATTAGTCAAGGGATGTCTTTAAGGATATGTATATGTGTAATGACCCAGAAATTTCATGGAATTATTTTTAAAATACTTTGCATTTTTACGATTCAGTGGCTTTTGACGGCAATTGTTTTTGAGGCCCAGTGTTCCTGGAATCGATTTCCAAAGTTTAGCTTGGGTACGTTCAGTGAACGAACGAGTGGGTTTTTATAACTTTTGAACCGGTGCTCAGAATTAAAATTTGAGGGCACCAATGAACTCACATCACCAATAATATTTTAAGGGGACACTTACCATAGTTTCTTTCGCAAAGGAGGAAAAGATAATTTTGGGGGGTTATTGAAGAAGTAAATAAAAATTGTCGGAATAATTTTTATTTTATCTGCAGGTTATTCCCTCCCATGGGTAGTTAAGGGTGGGTTCCACAACCACTTAACTACCCAGGTGTGGATATTAGAGAGGTGGGGCCCACAAGATCCCCACCATTTTATTTCCTATAATCTTATTAAAACCCCCTCATTAAATTGGCAACCCCCCATTTATTTAGCAAACACGTAAATTGAATAGGGAACTTCCCTCTCCTTTATTAATTAAATTATCAACATGATTGATTAAATGTGGTGATTTAATTCTGAGAGTTTCTTTGCGTGTGTAATTAAATAATAGGAGGAACCAATTATTTAATTTGGGGGAAAGCCTATGTTGTGCGGGAGAGATTAGGAGAGGTTTGGACCTTTTGGAAGAATACTGGTCTCCGAAGAAGAACGACAAAGAATGCCGGCCTCTGATGAAAAATGATGAAGAATGCTGGTTCCTCAGAGATCGAAGAAGCTCCACCCTTCCTCTTCTCCATGATAGGAGAGGAGACGCAGCTTCACCCTCGGCGCACTTCGACGTCGCCAATGATTCCTTTCCCCACGATGCCGATGTATGACATCAACTGTTCAGGTAGGAGATTTTGTATATATTTTGTTACGTGATTTTATACCCTCTGCATGGTGTTCAAATTGTTTGGTGTTGTTTAGAACCACTAACGTGGTGGGTGAAGACTAACAAACAAGTTTGAACCCACCGCTACTTTTTTCATTATGTGTGGAATTATCGGCGACGACGAAGCGGGATCGAAATGGCGATTGGAGGCCTTCACAGAAATGTACGGGTCCCGAGGCGACGACAGGCATAGATGGGATCAAAATCGGACCCCCAGAATGACTCTATAGGCCTGCGGAAATCCTTGGCAGTGTGGGTTGCCGGATACCAGCATTGGCCTGCCACCTGTAGGCGGCGGCGCCCCGGTGTGCCGCTGGCAGAAGCCCGTCGTGGCTGAAGCCGCGGCGGTGAAGGGGGGTTGATCCCACAGCCGCGCGGGATCTGGGATGACCCACGACACCACCCTAGAGCCTTGTCCATGGAAAATGGGGGTCGTGCACCCCCCTGCTTGGCCAACTGGCCGAGCCAGCGCACTCTCCGGCCGGGTCAGGGCGGGTCGCGTGGACAGGGCTGCGTCGGCCAGGCTGAGCCGTGCCCAGCCGGGCCGGGCCGCGCCAAGCCGGGCTGGGCCACACCCAGCTGGGCTGGGCCACACCCTATAGGGAAGGACCCAGACTCGAGTGGGGTTGACCCGGTTCGGGCCGACGTAGGGGGTGATTGGGCCGGGTCGGGCCGGGGCCAGACCCCCCACTTCGGACTGTTTTCGGTCTTTTGACCATAACATGAGCTACAGAACTCCGATCGAAGCACCATATATTGTGTAGGAATCCTTGGATCAAGATGGTCGTTTTGGTATATTACATTTGAGGTTTAGACAATGTTTGCATATGGCCGGGTTGGTTCGAACCCAAAACCAACTGGGCCCTTGGTGCAGAAACACTTATAACTTAAGGACCAAACAGCTGTTTGATGTGCCATCAACTGCTTTGAATTCATCTTGATGAGATGGTTCCTTTTGGATTAATCCTCTTGAGGTTTTTACGCATCTAGAGTATGGTTGGGATGGTTTTAGCTTCATGACCAACTGGGCCGCTGGAACGGAAAGCCAATAACTCATAGACCAGGCGTCCGATTGATGCACCCTCTGTCACGTTGGGTTTCTTTCGATGAGATGGAAATTTGGGATACATCAACTCTGTACTTCGTGAAAGCTAATGTATCAACCCCTTGGCTTGAGGAGCAGACCCTCCTGGAGTCGAGCGTGCTATGTGTGGAAACCCTAGAGCAGGCTACGACTGCATCGACTAATATACTGGAATCCTCTGTGGGTTCAACAGTGATGACAACGGTACTGGGATCCTCCATCGGTTCGAAGGTGATGACTACAATTCTTGTATCCTGTGTGGGTTCGACAATATTGACCTCTGTACCTGTATCCTATGTGGGTCTGGTAGAGTAGTTGCTCTTGTATCATGTGTGGGTCCAACAGCTTTGCTAGACTTGTATCATGTGTGGGTCCGACAGCTTAGATGAATCAGGGGCTACATCTGATCATCTCTGTCGCTATATGAAAGTTGTATACCTGTGTGAGCTGAGTCTTGTTTCATAATCATTATCACTGATGTGATTGACTTGCTTTCCTGTGTGGATTGGGTTTTGATTTCCTGTGTGGACTGGGTTGTGTTTTCTTTTTTGGACTGGGTTGTGCTTGGGCTCGAGAGTTAGAGACGAACTGTAACTGATGACTTAGGTATATGTATGGGCATATAAATAAGTAGTGCTATTGATACTTCGTTATTGTATCTTTCCGTTGTGGTTTATCCTTCATGGATTCTGAGAGACCTTCTGGGGTCTCGGGGTCCCTACTGAGTATCGTATACTCACCTCTGCATGAGTTATGCCCGCACTATGTTGTGTTGGATGCAGATGAAGGACATCACTGATCGAGGTGGAGGCCTGTTGAGCTGGATGGTACCCGGAGATGGACCACTTGGCGGGACATAGACAGATCGGACGACTGGACCCGAGGAGCCGAGGAGACTATCTGTACATACCATTCAGGTGGGATTTCTAGAGGATGACTCAGTTTTGCTGTTATACTTACTTCTGCTGTATTTTCCTTTCAGTTGTACTGTACTTTCATTTGGGTTTGTATAGTGGCCCATTTACTTTCAGCACATACATTGTACCCTATTTTACTTAGTGTTTACATCACTTGCGTACTCTATTGTGTTTTTTTCTTTATAAAGGCAATTCCTTCCCTTTTTTGGGATTTACGCTTTTAGTGCTTGTCGCCAGCCCCTGGCCTATGGAAGGCAGGCTTTGGGTAGTTAGGGCACGATCCCCGAGAATGGGTCGTGACAAATTGGTATCAGAGGAGTTGGTTCTGCAGCAGAATGCAAGACTTTGATATTTGCTTTCCATGAATCAGTGGTGTTAAGAGTATTGAGTGTGGTTTTTAGTTAAGGGATTCCAGTGTTGTTGTGGCGGCCGACGTATCCATACACCAGGACCCTGACTTCTGACTTCTGAATAAGTGAACGAAAACACTGATTGCCTGTGTGTTTCCATTCAAAAGTTTTCTTTGTGATTACTTTGTGTCATCTCACTAGGTATACTGTGTAACCGTGGCACACCTGTTTCTCTTCAGTATGGCCTCACGAAGGCAGCTAGCTAGGGTTCCTAATTACATCTAGAGTGGCAGCCCACCAAGCGATGAGGCCTCGGTGCTAGGACCCATTTCAGGGAAGGCACCAGTTGTACCTCTACTCGCTGAGCCACCGATGCTACCCACCCCAGCAGTGGAGAGTGCACATAGCTTGAGCGCGTTGCACGAGTTTCAGAGACAGAGGCTGCCCAGGTTCCCCAGAGAGACGGATCCTCAGGCAGCCAAGGATTGGCTAGAGGCCATCGTGAAAGTCTTTAGACTGGTAGGGACACCAGTAGATCTTATGGTGATCCTTACCACGAGTCTCCTGAACGCAACAGCAGTTAGATGGTGGATCCTGATGCTCCTGGTTCATGATTAGGCATCTCTACATTAGATAGACTTCGAGTGCCTCTTCTGCTCAGAGTTCATTCCAGCCACCCTCCATATGGTGCACATCCAGGAGTTTCTACAGCTACGGCAGGGCAACATGTGAGTAGCCCAGTACTCGGTGAGATTTACCGACCTCTCACGCTACTCCACAAACATGGTTCGGGATCCATTCTTTCGGGCCCGATCCTTTGAGCAGGGACTGAGGCAGGAGATCATATCTTCGATGATTCCCCTCAGCATCCCGATGCAGGTGGGGGTGCTGGAGTGAGCCATGTTAGTGGAGATATTTCTCGCCGAGCAACCATCATCAGCGAGACCCACCGTAGGATGGCACGGAGCAGAGTCTTCTATAGATGGAAGTCGATAAATGACGTAGGGGTCCAAGTGGACCAGGACGATAGGTGGGAGACCTCAGGATTCAGGTTCAGCTGTGCGGGGCACACAGCACAAAGCCAGCCTTACAAGGAGCAGACAGTTCTATGCATGTGGCGGCCAGGGCCACATGTCTTGTAACTTCCCGACTCGCCATGTAGATGAGAATAAAATAGGGGAGGGACCTCCCAGGAAGTGGCAAGGGTTCGACCGTAGCGGTCCACATAGAGCAGGAGGATGAGGCAGAGGAGCTGGTCGAGGAGCGGGTGGTGGATGATGCTTCGAGGCTCTACCACCACCACCCCCAGGAGGTCCACCCCAACCATAGGGAGCTAGCGGGTAGAGGCAGACTCAGCTCCAGGAAGCGGAGGCTTACGACCACGGTGCACCCGAGATGATTCGAGGTACTATCTGTGTCTACTCCACACTTGCTACAGTTCTTATAGACACAGGTGCAAGTCATTCTTTAATTGCTTCTGCCCTTGTTCAGAGCTCGGAGATTCCGACGGAGCCATTGGCTCGATCCTTACAGCTAGAGAATACTATGGGATCAGACTCGACGATTACCCACTAGTGACAGCAGTGTGAGCTTACTCTAGGAGGCAAGAGTTTCGGCTAGGTTTTTCTTGTAGCGGGGTCGAGGCCTTACAATGTCATCTTGGGTATGGACTGGTTATCCAAAGTCCATGCTCAGATCGACTATATTAGGTGCCTTATGCGGTGTGTCCGCACGGATGGTACAAGCTTCACCTTCATCGGCGATAAGGGAACCTTTGCATCATAGGATGGACTCACGCAGAGGAGAGGGAAACCGATCACACATCGGTTCGCAAGTCTCATCCTCGATGCAGTTGACGTGCGTAGTTAGTGTTTTCTTGTAGTGGTGGATCAGTATGTGGACGTTTTTCCTAATGATGTTCCAGGACTACCTCTTCACAGGGAGGTAGATTTCTATATAGACCTGTACCCCAGGACATCACCGATATCCACTCCAGCATATCAGATGGCTCCCGCCGAGCTTCGTGAGCTGTGGGTACACCTGGAGGACTTACAGGGGAAAGGTTCCATCAAACTTAGTGTTTCAACATGGGCTTCTCCTATTCATTTTTCCAATAAGGAGGATGGGAGTTTTCGACTGTTTTTCGACAATTGTCACCTGAACCAGGTTACCGTGAGGAACAAGTATCTACTTCTGAGGATTGACGACCTCTTCGATCAGCTCAAGGGAGCATGTTAGTTCTTGAAGATAGACCTCAGGTCAGGTTATCATCAGCTCCGAGTTCGGGACAAGGATGTGCATAAGATGGCATTAAGTTTTCCGTATGGACACTATGAGTTCTTGGTCATGCCCTTCGGTGTGACCAATGATCCAGTAGTGTTCATGAGTCTCATGAATAGGATCTTCCAGCCATACCTCGATCGGTTTGTCATAGTCTTCATTGATGAAATACTAATTTCTTCAATGACCGAGGAGGAGCACGCCTACCACTTACAGGTTCTACTTGATACACTCTGAGAGCACCAGATTTATGGTATGCTCTCGAAGTTCCAGATTTGTCTTTGAGAGGTTCACTTCTTGGGGCATGTCATCTCAGAGGTTGGATTTGCAGTGGATCCCACGAAGGTTGAGGCGGTACTTGCTTGGGAGCCACCCATGTGAGTGACGGAGGTGAGGAGTTTCCTAGGTCTGGATGGGTACTATCAGAGATTTGTGAAAGACTTCTCCAGAGTTGCAGCACTGATTACCGCTTTGTTGATGATGGGGAAACCCTTCGTGTAGTCAGACAGATGTCAGCAGAGCTTCCTAGAGCTGAGGTGGAGATTGACCAGTGCACCCATATTGAGGCTAATAGAGGAGGGAGTAGGGTACATAGTTTAATATAATTCATCAGGGACTGTACATGGGTGTGCCTTGATGTGAGAGCGAGCAATTATCTCTTACGGTTCATGGCGGTTGAGGCAGCACGAGAAGAACTACGCTACCCCTGACCTGGAGTTAGCAGCAGTGGCCTTTTTCTTGAAGATGTGGCGGAACTATATGAGGGGCGAGCGGTTCATAGTATACTCTGACCACTAGAGTCTTAGTTACATTTTTATCACAGAAGGACCTGAACCTAAGACAATGGTGATGGCTCAAGTTCCTATAGGATTATTAATTTGAGATTGTCTATATTCCTAGGAAGGGGAACGTTGTGGATGATGCTCTTAATAAGAGATTGGGCATTCAGATACTTGGGGAGGCGACAGAGTAGTTAGCCGCTTTGCAGATATCCTTTGTTGATAAATATGGGGAAGCCTATCAATAGTCCCTCACAGTAACTCCTCCACTTCTTTAACGGTTTCGTGAGGCACTGCGTGGGGACGTTGAATGTGAGGCGCGATGTGCTCAGATATTCTTAGGGCTAGCACCCGATGGATTTTCTGAAGGTGGGGAGCACCTCATCTCCTTAGGGGACGTACCATGGTACCAGTTTCACTACAGGAGGAGGTGATGAGGGAGTTATACACTTCCCCTCTAGCGGTATATCCATGAGTAGCGAAGATGTATCAGGAAATCCGACAATAGCATTGGTGGCCGGGTATGAAGAAGGATGTGGCAGAGTTCATTTCTCAGTGCCTCAATTGTCAGCAAGTGAAGGCAATGAACCAGGTACCTATAAGATTGGTACAAACCTTAGTGGTTTCAGAGTGGAAGTGGGATGGGATATCCAAGGATTTTGTGATGGGGATTCCACGTACTTTTAGAGGACATGACATCATATGGGTGATCGTAGACCGACTCACCAAGTCGGCCCACTTCCTACTGATCAGAGAGCAGGTCTCAGTAGAGAGATTGGGGTGCCTATATGTCCAGGAGATCGTACGGCTTCATGGTGTGCCATCTTATATCGTCTCCGATCGAGATGCTCGCTTTACTTCCCAGATTTGGAAGGGGTTGCAGGAGGCCATTGGGACGCAACTACGCCTGAGCACTGCCTTTCACCCTCAGACGGATGGCCAGATGGAGAGGACCATTAAGACACTCTAGGACATGCTCTGTGCATGTGTCCTTGTCTTGGGTCATAGATGGGAGGATCAACTACCCTTGGTGGAGTTTGCGTACAACAACATCTACCACTCCACCATTGGGATAACACCTTACAAGGGATTGTACCGCCGACCATGCAGATCACCTCTGTGCTGGACTGACATTGGGGAGTTGGCACTCGTAGGACAAGAGATGGTTCGAACTATGAAGGAGAAGGTGCAGGTCATCCAGGAGTGGATGGGGACTACACAGAGCAGACAGAAGTCCTATGCTGATGGGAGGCGGAGGCCACTGGAGTTCGAGGATAGTGACCACGTTTTCTTACAAGTCTCACCTCGGTGTGGGTTACAGAGATTTGGTCGGGGTGGCAAGTTATCTCAGAGCTTCATCGGACTATTTCAGGTCCTTAGAAGGGTAGGCGAGGTGGCTAAATGCCTGAACCTTCCACCTCAGTTGCACCGGGTGAAGGACGTCTTCCACGTATCTCAGGTGAGTAGATACGTGCATGACCTGATGCATATCATCGACCACATAGAGCTGGACATCGATGACGGGGCGAATTTTTAAAAGGTCCTAGTGGAGATTGAGGATCGACAGGAGTGGGTCCTATGTGGACGGTTGATACCTCCTGTGATCATTTGTTGGTAGTAGGAGAACCTCCAAGAGAGAACATGTGAGCGGGAGGCTCAAATGCATGCTCAGTACCCCCATTTGTTTCCCCAGTTTATGTTGTAGACTTTCTGGGACATAAATCCCAGAGGTGGGAGTGATGTAAAGACCCATAAATATCAAAGAGTTCTTTTAAATACATTGGAATTTTACGAGTCTATGGCTTATGATGACACTTGTTTCCGCGGCCCGGTGTGTGAGGAATCAGTTTCTGAAGTATAGCTGAGGTACGTTCAGTGAATGAACGAGCGGGTTTTTTTAACATTCGAACCGGTTCTCGGAATTAAAATATGAGGGCACCGATGAACTCGTAGTTCCAGTAACTTCTTAAGGGGACACTTACTGTAGTTGTGTTCACAAAGGATGAAAAGATAATTTTGGGGGTTTATTTAAGAAGTAAATAAAAATTGGTAGAACAATTTTTATTTTATCAAGAGGTTATTCCCTCCCATGGGTAGTTAAGGGTGGGGTCCACAACCCCTTAACTACCCAAATGTGGACATTAGAGAGGTGGGTACCACACAAGCCCCACCATTTAATTTCCTCTAATCTTATTAACAACCCCTCATTAAATTGGAACCCCCCCATTTATTTTCCAACGTGTAAATTGAATATAGACCTTACCTCTCCTTTCTTAATTAAATTGTCAACATTTGTTATTAAATTTGGTGATTTAATTCTGGGAGCTTCTTTGCATGTGTAATGAAATAATATGAGTAACCTATTTTTAAATTTGGGGAAAATCCTTCATTTTGTGGGAGAGATTGGGAGAGCTTTGGAGATTTTGGAAGAACTCCTGTCTCCGATGAAGAATGATGAAGAACTCTGGCCACCAATGAAGAACGATGAAGAACGTCGGTTCCTCAGAGATCGACGATGTGCCACCCTTTTTCTTCTCAGGGACAAGAGAGGAGACACTGCTTCCTCTTTAGCGCACTCTGACGTCGCCAACGATTCCTTTCCCCGCGACACCGACGTCTGACATCAACTGTTGAGGTGGGGGATTTTGTATATATTTCGTTATGTGACTTTATACCCTATTCAGGGCGTTCAAATTGTTTGGTGATGTTTAGAACCAATAAGGTAGTGGGTGCGGACTAACGAAAAAGTCCGAACCCACCGCTACTTTGTTCTTGATGTGCAGAATAATTGGAGATGACAAAGCAGGACCAAAATGGTCATTGGAGGCCTTCGCAATAATGTACGGGTCCCGAGGCAACCGTAGGCGCAGAGGAGAGAAACATCGGACAACCAGAATGACTCTGGTAGCCCGTGGAAATCCTCGGCAGCATGGGTCGTAGGCGCGACAATACCCTGGCGCGCCGCCTGCAGAAGCCTGTCGCGGCTGAAGCCGCAGGGGCGAAAGGGGGTGGATTTCGCGGCCACGCGGGATCTGGGAAGACCTACGGCGCCACCCTGGAACCATGTCTGTGGAAAATGGTGGCGGCCCCCCTCCCCGCTCAGCCAACTAGCCGAGCCAGCGCACCCCCCAGCCGGGCCAGGGCAGGTCGTGCGGACAGGGCCGCGCAAGGTCGCGCGGACCAGGCCACGCCGGCTGGGCTGGGGCAGGTCGTGTGGACCGGGATGCGCCATCCGGGCTGGGCCATGCCCTACCGAGCCAGACTCGGACCGGGGTAGGTTCGACCCAGTTCGGGCTGACCCAGGGGGGGGGGGATTTGGCCGGGCCCGGACCCCCACTTCGGACCGTTTTCGGTCTTTTTCCAATAACATGAGCTACAAACCTCTGATCGATGCACCATCAGTTGCGTAGTAATCCTTGTATCAAGAAGGTAATTGTGTTACATTACAATCATGGTTTCAGAAAATTTTGTGTATGGCCGGGTTGGTTTGAACCCAAAACCAACCAGGCCCTTGGAGCAGAAATTCTTATAACATAAGGACCAGACGTCCGTTTGACGTGATGTCAACTGTGTTGAGTTCCTCTTGATGAGATGATCCTTTTGGATTACTCCTCTTGAGGTTTGGATGTAGCTGGATTATGGTCGGGTTGGTTTTAGCTTAAAGACCAACCAGGCCCTTAGAACGGAAAAGCCAATAACTCTCAGACCGGGCGTCCAATTGACGCACCGTCTATCGTGTTGGGTTTCTTTTGATGAGACAAGAATTTCAGGATACATCAAATCTGGACTTAGTGAAAGTTGATGTATCCACCCCTTGGCTCGAGGAGCAGAACCTCCCAGAATCAAGCGTGCTATGTGCGGAAACCCTAGGGCGGACTACGACTGCATTGACTACTATACTGGAATCCTCCGTGGGTTCGACAGTGACGAATAACATATTGGGATCCTCCATGGGTTCGACGATGATGACTACTATTCTTGTATCCTATGTGGGTATGTTATTATTGACCTCTGAACTTGTATTTTGTGTGGGTCTGTCCGAGTAGCTGGTCTTGTATCCTGTGTGGGTCCGACAGCTTAACTAGACTTGTATCCTATGTGGGTCCGACAGATTAGATGAATCAGTGGCTACATCTGATCATATCTATTGCTATATGAAAGATGTATAGCTATGTGAGACAAGTCTTGTTTCTCAATCATTATCATTGTTGTGATTGACTTTCTTTCCTATGTGGATTGGGATTTTCTTTCCTGTGTGGACTAGGTTGTGTTTTCCTGTGTGGACTGGGTTGTGCTTGGGCTCGAGAGTTGGAGACAAACTGTATCTAATGACTTAGGTATATTTATGGGAATATACCTAAGTAGTGTTGTTGATACTTAATGATTGTATCTTTTCTTTGTGGTTTATCCTTAGTGGATTTGGAGAGACCTTTGGGGGTCTCGGGGTCCCTACAGAGTATCATATACTCACCCCTGCACAGGCTATTCCCGTACTATGTTGTGTTGGATGCATAGGACGGACAATAATAATCGAGGAGGAGGCTTGTAGATATGGACGGTACGAGGAGGTGGTCCACTTTGCGGGACGTACACAAAGTGGATGACTAGACCCAAGGAGCCGAGGAGACTATCTATACCGACCCTTCATGTGAGATTTTCGGAGGACGACTCGGTTTTGGTGTTTTACTTACAGTAGTTGTACTTTCCTTTCAATTGTACTGTACTTTTAGTTGGGTTTGTATACTGGCCCATTTACTTTCAACACTTACTTTATAACCCGTTTTACTTAGTGTTTACTTAACTTGTGTGCTCTGTTGTGTTTGTTTACTTTATAAAGGCAATGCCTTCCCTTTTTACAGGATTTACTCCTTTGGTGCTAGTCGCCAGCCCCTAGCCTATGGAAGGCGGGCTTGGAGTCGTCACGTCATGGGCCCTGAGAACGGGTCGTGACAATAAGGTGGAGTTAACATTCATGAAAATGTCTTGGGAATTATTTAAAGGATATAGTGAGTGGTCTCCTTGAAATAAATCCACATCTGGATACTATAAATGGACGTGGATTTGGAATAGATGTACCTAGAAGTAACAACACTAACAAGATGTTCTAGTCCTGACTTGGGGTATTCTGGTACACAAAAATAAGCCTTACTGGACACATTATTTTCCACCCTCCAGGGATATAATTTGGGAATTCATAATCTCTTCATGAACCATCATGATGTATTTAACTAGACGGTTTCCATCATTAAACTATGATAAGTCCAAGGATTCATTTATTTAGGAATGTGTGATAATTCAAAAATCATATAAGAGACTTTTCATGATTATGTGGTTCATATATATGAAAATTGTTTCACACTCTATGCCTTTTGGATTTTGTTAATGGATGAAACGTAAAAGAACCAAACTAATGGTGATTATGATGGATAATTAAATGATTTATATCCTAATTATTTGAATTATTTGGGATAAGGAATGAAAAACGTCATTTATAGGCTCACATATCTTTCTTAGGCTATGAATCACGCTAAACTTAAAAATGACCTAATGAGGGAATGATGTTCCATTAGGTCCTTCTTGAGGCAACATCAACCATTGTTCAGTGATACCTTTGATCCACTTTTTTCGGAACACTACTATAGTACCACTCAGAAGATATTATCAATTATCTAGTGTTGGGATCATGAGAATGTAATTCTGGATCATTATTGGTTAGAAGGTGAAGTAGACTAGTGATGGACTCTAATTAAGAATACATGGAGGAAAGATAAAATTAAATCAATGGATTGGGATGATTTTAAGAACCTATTCTTCAATATGTATGTTCTTTATGTTCTTCGTACGAAGATGGAAAAAGAGTTCCCTAAGTTGATGTAAAAAGATGATTAATATGTTGGTGCCAATGAGGATAATTTCAGAAGGCATGTGAATTATGCTTCTAGAATTATCATCCAACAATAATGTAGGTTGAATGGTTCTTCAATGGATTATAGACAAGTGTTCAAAGGGCATTGCCCATAAGAGACTTTGGTAGCTATGAAGAAATTGTGTATTGTGAAATCAAAGTTTAAATGGATGTTGGATTTATATATAAATATCATTGTTTTAATAAGAATATTAAGATGGATTTAATAGGACAATAAAACATCATGGATATAAGAAGATGATACTTCATTTTTACTCTATGTGTGGAAAGAAGAATGGTGGGAATATTCCTAATGGGACTAGTAAATGTTTTAACTATGTAATGGAATGAAATTTAGTGGATGAATGTTGAAGTGATTGGAAAACGTTGTATAATGATGTGAATAATGAGAAATCTCTTTAGGATTAACATACCACACTTCAATGTTTCAATTACAGGGAGTTTGAAAATTTAACAAAAATGTTCCCAAATACAATGGATTATAATGGTGATCAACACTAACAACCTCTGAAGTAAAATGAAAAAATTGAAAGTATATGAAATCATAATGGATGAATTGATCCCTAGTATTTGGGTAACCCTGTAGTGGTGTATTACCAATGTGATGTTGTAAAAATATAATATATGACAATACTATTGATACATTATTGGATCATTTTATGTGTCTAACCATTGATTATCTCTCTCTACATGAATTTTGGATTAAAAAATCCCTATTATTTTCTAGATTTACAAGGAAGAACAAAAGCTTCCAAAATAATTTTTTAAGATAATATCATATTTATTGAATAAAGGGTGTTTTATCTTTTGCATGTATGTATGTTTTCAGTAATTATTTAAGAAATTGCATTTTTTTAACATGTTTTGAAGAGAATATATGAAGAATTTATTCACAAGTTTTGTATGTGGTGAACATGGGGTATCAATGTTTATTTTAGTTCAAGACCTTATTTTTACTATTTTAGATTTCCATCTTTTAAAATGATTATATGGTTAACTATTTGTGAAAATTTTATGTAAAGTTTAGGTTGAAGTATCTATGTATTAACATTATATTGAAAACCATAGTTGAAAGTCTATAAATTGATTAACCTTATTTAAAGAATGTATTTAATATTTGGGAAATTATATTAATGTGGTTTTATAAAAGGACATATTTTATGTTGGGTGAAAAATAATCTTGTCTAAAAAGGATGTGGGTCTCAAACCCAGGACCGAATGACAAAAAGGGTTTAACACATACCAAAGGTGTCTACAATGTCCGGGTTAATGTGTAATTATTTTTGATGATTAATTATTAATGATGAACTTGAAATGTTTTTTATGTATAATGACTAATGTATTAACCATACTGATTTTAAGGAATAGTTAGAGTGAAATAGAAAGGCTTTTCAATATTTTACGGGCATCAAGATCAATTAAAAGAGTATTTTATCAATTTTAGCATAAATGTTAATTTCTGAACTCTTATTACGTGAAGTAATGGATGAATCAGTAATTGATAAAAAAAGTAAAGAATGGAATTTTTCCTAGAGATATATCATGTAATTATATTTACATATATTCTGGGTCAATAAAATAATTATACAATGTTCGGATAATGATCAAAATAAAATGTCTTTCCCTAATACCATTACTTTTATGAACTATAGGGCATTTAAATCATCACATATTTATGAATTTGAGGTCATCAACTTTTCATTGATCCTTAAATTATTTTTGATTGATGAACTAAATAGCTCCCTATATATATTTACACTATTCCTCCATGTCTAATCTTTAATCCCAACCCATTTTCTTCTATGTGGAAACCTAGTTATACATTATGTTGGCTAACAATTATGGTTCCATATTTCCCTTTTATAGAAATTTTTAATTTAAGTTTCTATAATATGGGTTTCTATGAATGAAACATTAATGAAAAAAGAATTTGGAAACCCAAAAAACATTTGAGGGTGAAATACATTTAAGGGGTGTAGAATTAAACACCCTAAGATTTTTTGAATTATTTTATGTTGAATTTTTATAACTTTTATGATATCTTTCATTTCTCATAACATTGAAAATGGATTATTTTATATTTAAGAACAATGTTCGACTTACATTATACACAACACTAAGTTCGTCATTCACTACACTAAACTAAAATTTAATGTTCTATATTTGCTACACCAAGGTTACATTTAGACTTGGTGTACTTTACATGCAACACTAACGTGGTGTAGACAACATGCAACACCAACATGGCATATGTTACACACAATTTTGAGGTTCGATGAAACATATTTTACGGTTATAATTATTTTAATGATATTATTGTAATATATTTATTAAAAATATTAATATTAGTAGTTATAAATAATTTTAAAACACTTTTGTTAGTGGTTTTTAAAACATATTGATGATGAATGATATAAATTTTTTAATGTCTTATATGTTTTTAAATACTATTTTCTCAAATGAATTACATTTTATGTAATTCCATGAAGAATAATTAAGTTATTTTTAGACATATTTTAAAATTAAATTTGAAAAAGAAACATAATTTTTATAATTATAATTTCAATATTATATTAGGGATTATTTTTGTGTTTTTTCCGCGATACTAAAATTTTTTCTGTATAGTGAAAAATACCGTATTTTAATTCAAAATTGTTTTCTATTATAATTTACTGATAAGGTTAAATTATATTATATATTTTTTTAAAAGATTATTTTTATAATATTTATATCAATTAATTCAATCTATTTTATTATAGAAAAATTCTTATTGAAATTGGGTATAAAAACAAAGAAAATGTTTGGATATTTTTACATTAAAAACCAACAGTGTCTTCACAACAATGGGATTAATTTTAAATTAATTTATATAAATTATATGATTGGAATTTTATAAAATGGATTCCATATTTATAATCATCATAATTTATACGCTATAATAAGTTCAACATTTTTTTGACCAAATAGATTATATAATGTAATCAAAATTAGTTAAATCGATTAAGGTAAAACTAAGATTAATTAAAGAATATAACTTAAATTTAAGACTCAAAACAACTTTTAATCTTGTCCAAAAACCTATTTTATTGG
Source organism: Viscum album (assembly GCA_963277665.1). Classification (NCBI taxonomy): domain Eukaryota; kingdom Viridiplantae; phylum Streptophyta; class Magnoliopsida; order Santalales; family Viscaceae; genus Viscum; species Viscum album. The sequence goes on from OY728132.1 coordinate 1,720,267,678, forward strand.
ATTTATTATGAAATTAACATCCCATTATAGATTTTGGTTGGTTTTTATGACTTGTTTAGGTAAAAATGTGGGTACACCTGGCTTTTTTTCAAGAATACCAATTGTGTCTATTCGCTTCCCTATTAATGGACACTCCTATTATTAACTTGTCTCAATACAAATTATTTTGGACCTGAAATTACTACTAAACTTCCAAAAATACATTAAATTATCCTTGATCCTTCTGTTTTGCAGAATGGAATCCAAGGAAACCTTTTTGCACAAAACAAAAGGAGTAACCCGATTAAGAGGTAGTGTCTTCTATCAAGATGATTTGTTTTATTTTCATTATAATACCCTAAAATAAATTTATTCCATTAATTTATAATGATATAAATATAATAAATATAATAAATATAACAATATCTTCTTATGATAAGGTTTTTTCCCAAAATTACACATACCCCAACTAATGGGTAACGAATAAACGTTTTACGTGTACGGTGAACTACCGCCTCACTAAACGATGATTGTTCATTTTTTTTCATTAAAATATATTATATTTGAAATTATGATAGACAATTTTTTATATAAATTATATATTATATTTATTATTTCATTATGTTTATATATATATTTTAAAAAACATATTTTTATACAAACCATTTTGTGTTGATACAATAATTTAGTTTCAGGAAGTGTGGACTACGACCCTGATAAAGAAATTTGATTAGATCATACAATATAGGGAATGTATTAAAAATGGATTTAGATAATATATATGATACAATAAATGTACTTTAAATATATCTATATACATATATTTCTTTTACTTTATTTCATTCAATAGGTTAATAAAACGGAATTGGCGTTCATGTGTACGTACGACTTACCTTCTTCATGAATGGTGTATTTAGTATCATACTTATACATATTATATACAATTATAATAACAATATAATGAAAAAAAATATTTAAATCATGGATTAATTTTTTTAAATCATTATATAAATATAAGGACCAATAAAATAATAAATTAAGACACATCTGAAAAACAAAGCAGATATTACCCGAAGTGAAACCTTTACATAGAATTATTAAAAAGAGGGTAATATAAAACCATAATCAAACCGTATGTTGAATTATAAGTAATATAATGGTTCTTTTATATATTTGTAATAAATTTATATTTAATATATAGTAGGTTTGAATGAGTACGAAGAGAGTCAAGACACAATGTAAGGGAAGTTCATCTCACCTTTTATTTCTGTGAGATACATGATTTATTCAATACCATTTCTTTTTTAGTTATGTGTATAAATTCCATGAATTTATTCTATTATTATTACAATTATATATACCGGTATTTACATATCCATTATATGATTTTTTTCATGAGGTTAATGTTGCAAAAATTTACCAATTTGGTAAAGTAGTTTTGTCTCAAATTTCTTTCTTTGGGAGATATGTTTTGGTATGTACCTACGTTATATAGAAAGATGTATATGATTCAAATAAAAATGTTATAAAATGAATTCCATTATTTTCATTACACGTTATGATTAATTTAATTTAATTTTTTTACATGAAGAGTGTGATCCCAAGTAACCATGTGGTAAGTGTTTATTAAAATAATCTCAACAATTTTTGAGATTGTTTATGTTTATGCATCCTTTGAGGAAATATTATGATAAATATCTTCATAACTACCATGCGTTTTATTATCCCATGGTTATCCATGCTATACTGATGTAATGGTCCAATTTTTCCACTATTTTGTACAAAATTCAGTTAAAAAAGTGTTTTAAGAAAGCATGACTTTACCCTCTCTTCGGTCAAAAATCTATTTTGTTCAAAACCATGTTTTATAAATTTTTTTTCAAGTATCTTATAATAATATTATATAATAAATGATTTTTTTTATTTTTTGGTTTTAACAATGTTTTAAAAGGAATTTTATTGTTTCTTTTTGATTAAATAATTTTTTTACCCTTCTTACCGTGCAAAAGGAATGTTCCTTTTACCTCATACTACCTATAAAGATTTACCTACCATAAATTCATCGAAGTTTAATTTTCACATCTAAAAGGTTAATTTTTTTATTTTTTTAAAGATATTTTCAATGAAATGTTTTTTAAAATGTTTTCAAAATTATTTTATATGTTTTTAAGGAAAATGTTTTTCAAAAGGTTTTATGTATTAAATAGCCTTCTTCATAGAACAAAGGATATTTACCTCAAGGAAATTTTTCAAAATAAACTTCCAAGATATCTTCTATATAAGATAACATCCATTTATGTTACTCATTCCCTTCTAGGATATCATCCAAAGGATCCATTAATATTCTTTCTGTGAATGGTATATGATAAATTTTATGGTCTGTATGCAACCAGTTTCTCATTCAGTGGTTATATATTTATGAAATCTATTTATCTATCATGAGTTATGATTTTCATTAAATTATTATAAAGTCCCACCCATATCATAGTGAAATCATTCATAGATGTGCCACAAAATCATATACAATTATATATTCACCCATGAAATAAAATGTCTATCATAAACAGATAAACATATCAAAACCATTAAATGATTATGAAACATTATATTTTTCTAATGGTTTTGATATGTTTATCTGTTTATGATAGAGATTTTATTTCATGGATGGATATATGATTGTTTATGATTTTGTGGCACATGTATGAATGATTTCACTATGATATGGGTGGGACCTACATCTCTTTCCAACACATTGTGTAATGATAATTTTATATGAGATCAGTGGGTAAACAAGTTTTATCCCAATCCCGATAAAAAAAGGTACATGGGTTGTATCCCAAGCCTAAAATAAAGAGGGTACATGGGTTGTAGCACAAGAACCAAAACAAATAAGGTTCAAGGGTTTTACCCAATCCTAAATGTAAGATATTACACATGTTGTAGCCAACGCTAAGAAAAAAATGGAACATGGTTTATATCCAAATCCTAATAGTTAAAGGTTACATAGTTTTTATCCCAAGCCTAAAAATAAGAAGGTACATGGGTTTTATCTCAATCCTAAATTTAATAGGGTACACAAGTTGTTTTCCCGTGCTCAAATCTCTTACACGGGTCATAGAGAAACCCTAACATGTTATAAAGGTCTTTGTAGTTATCCTTGATATAAAATTCACTATTTTTATATGTATTCAACAAATTTCGTGTTTTATTACAATTTTATTCTTTCATGGAATATTTTTTTCCATATGATTCATGACTTATGAACTTACAATCATTATTATGATCTCTAATATGCAGGCACAATCTTCAAATGTTTTTCACAAGTTCCATACAATTTTATTAATGTCATACTTACACATTTGATTTATTTGTACTTATTTATCATTTAAACTCACTCCTTTATAATTATTTCTTTTTCCAGGATATGAAGAATGGTTTTAGGTTGATGTAATAAAGGTGGATATCATTTTGGGAGATGTTGAAGATCAATCACCATGGTAAAATATTTTGTTTCCATGTTTCCAATTACAATAAACTATTACAATATTACAGAATGTTTTTTTTGTATTGTAATGAATATTAATTTAAAATTACGTAATATCCATGTTTTTAAATCCATGGAATCTATAGGAATCCTTTAATAAAATTTTTCTTAATAATTATTTCCCTCGAAATCTTTAGACAATGATGGAGGAAAAATTTATAGTGGTGAAACACAAATAAGGCAAACATATCACGACATATAATAAAAACTTCACAATTATATCATGATATAATTGTGTATTTTTTATAAAAATGATTAAAAATGTAGAGTTTATTTAGTTGTTTAAAGACACACCTTTGAAAATATCTTGCTATCTGTGACATTGGGAGTTAGGAAAAAAAATTTCAATGTGCTCTCAAAGTGGAAATGGAGTTTTTGGAATAGTCTCATGGTAATGAATATAAGAAATCAAATATGAAGTTTCATGATTGGGGATATATTGAAAATGGTGGAAAGAAAACTCAACCACTCACATGTTAAATATATTGGAAGAATAATCATGATAATTGCCTCAAATAGAAGGAGAAATGTTTTATGAATGGGATAAAATGCCAAAAATCTCATGAATGTCGTAGATAAATGAGGAAGATGTAAAATGTATTGGAAGAAAGGATAAAACCACCAATGGTAGAACAATTAAATTGTAGAGAGTGAGGGTACTATGCAAGACAGTGTACTAAACCTAGAGTCCCCAAGGGTAATAAATGTTAGTAGCAACCAAATCCAACAGAGAAAGGGATAAATTCTTTAATCACTACAACTAAGGTAAATCCCACCTATGATCTGATGAGAGGTATGATGGTTATTTATTAAAGAATATTACAAATTCCATTTGACTCTAGTTCAATGCGTTCTTTCACATCCTTCATGTTTTGATGTTCTATTCAAACAACACCTCTTAATATAATGTTTGAGTTATTTATGAGAAAATTAATTGGGGAAATTATTGTATACAATGTATATAAATCCATCTCGATAAATTACTGTACTAAGCCTCCCAAGATATCTTTTCAGACATCCTTTGGTTGAGTTTGATGCTATAATGGGAATAGATTGGTTATCTTTATAAAAATAAAACATCAAATTTTGGTAAAGGAATATCACTCTTCACATCCCGAGGCATCCTCTTATTCGGTACAAGTGCAAGGAAGACAATGAATCTCATTCAAAATAATTGTTATTAGTGTGGATATTATTTCCTTATGGTAAATAATAGCTTTCTAAAATGATTTAGACAATGGAGAGAACCATGAATGATGACATTCCCATTATAAGGGGCTACATTGATGTGTTCCCTAAATAATTTCTTATACTTCCTCACGATTGAGTGGTTGAGTTATCAATTGAACTTATTCCTTGATCTCTACCAATATCAAAAACCCCATATAGAATTTCTACCATCGATTTGGTGAAATTAAACAAGTAGTTACAATAGAATCTAGACAATGATTTGATACACCCATGTTCATCACCATGGCGTGTTCAAATCCTATTCATCAAGAAGAAGGATGGATCAAAAAACCTATGCATTGATTATCATGATCACAAAATTATCATGAAAATGATCATGTATCCCCTACCACAGATAGATGAAATATTCAATCAACTGTGTGGGTCCAATTTTTTCCTTAAGGCTGACCATATGTTTGGATACAACCAATAAAAGGAGAGGAAGTAATATATTCACAATACTACCTTTCAAACGAGGTATGTACACTATGATTTCATAGTTATGATTTTTAATCTCACTAATTCTACATAAATATTCATGGTCATAGTGAGTAGAGTCATTATAGATTACCATGATAAATTTGTTGTAGTCTTTATTGATAATATTATGATATAATCTAATTGAAATGAGGGAAATGAGGAGCATTTTATTTTAGGGATAACGTCTTTTTGTAGAAAAATAATAATAATAAAAATTATAGTAAATGTTAGCTTTGAATGCAAGAAGTATCAATATTGGTGCATGTTATGACCAGTAAAGGACTATATGCAGACCCTTCATAGATAATGACAATCAAAGAGCATCCCATGACAACATCTATAATAGAGATCTATAGATTATATGTAATATTTGGTTACTATAAGTGATTTTTTAAAGATAATATCATTATTTTCAAACCCATTATCCAAGATTAATCAATAGGGAGAAAATTTGTTCTGGATGATTGAATGTGAAGAGTACTTCAATGATTAAAAAAAAGAGGATTATCACCATAGTAGTACTCACACTTCTAACAAGTGGGGAATGAATATTGGTATCATACACCGGTTCAAAGAATGGGTTGGGATGTCTGAAAATGAATAATGTTAGAGTGATATCCTATGCCTCAGGTAGATTAAAATTCCTGATCAAAACTATCCCATTCATGATCTAGAGTTGTCAGCTATGCTCTTTTCATTGAAAATATAGTGTCATTATCTCACTGAGAGGAAGTGTGAAATATGTAATGACCATAAGAGCCTCAAATATATTTTAACATAGAATTATCTTAATATAATTTAGTTTAGATGGTTAGAGCTCATCACATATTATAATTTCTCAATCAACTACCATCCCATAAATGCGAATAATTGTGGGGGATTCTTTAAGTAGAAATGATCTTGCAACATTATCAATGATGGGAATTGTTAAGGAAAAAAATTTCTTAGATTTGATAAGGAGGGATATAAGAATCATTAAGGATGGAACATCATAAATCCTTTCCCAAATGGCTGGTCGACCATCCATAATGTAGAAAATAAAGCATTCTAAAGAAAATGATATGAAAATTTAGATGAAGGAGGAAGCCATGAGAAAGAGAAATCCTCAGATTTAAATATTTATGAGGAAATATTTTTATTATTTGGGTCACAATTATGTGTAACATCCAATATAGAGATAAAGAATGTTCTTTTGAGTGATGCACATAAATCAACCTTCTCTTTTCTTCGGGGGGCACAAAGATGTATCATGATATCCAAGAGAACTATTGGTGTGGAATTATGAAGTAAGAGATCACATAATATACATCAAAGTTCATTATATGGAAGAAATTAAAGGATAAAAGGAAAAGTATATAAGTGGATGATGAAAACATTACCTATACTAACATGGAAATGAGAAAAAAAACCCCATCAGATTTTTCATCGGACTTCTAATGACATCCATAGGAAACAATTCTATATGGGTTGATGTGTATCGTCTTACATAGACAACTAATTTTATCAAAATTTGATAGGATATATCACTGGATAAGATTGAATGGATATACATAAGGGATTTATTGAGGCTAAATAGACTGCTACTATTGACTGTATCTAATAGATATATGAGATTCACCTCGATGTTCTAGAAAAGTCTCCAACACACTCTAAACACTAAGCTAATATTAAGTACGACTTATCATCCTCAAACTGATTTCCAATCTGAGTGGGATATTTACAAACTGGAATACATTTTGAGAGAATGTTGAATGGACTTTAATGGAAGATGGGTAAAACATATTTCTTTAGCTGAGTTCTGTTACAACAACAGTTTACACTCATGAATCCAAATGGATCCATATGAATTCCTTAATGGGAAAAGATATAGAACACCAACATGCTATGATGAAGTCAATGAACATAATATTTTAGGACATAAAATGGTCAATGAAATTGTGGAAATGGTGAAATACATTTAGTAGCACTTCATGACTACCCATATATGATAGAGTTTCTATGTTGATATTTTTTCATGTGACCTAGAGTTTGTGGTTGGTGACATGGTAATCCTCCACATTTTTCCATGGATTAGGATCATAAGATTTTAGAAGAAGTTAAATATGAGTCATAGGTACATCGACCCCTTCAATATTTAGGATATTTTAGTAGTTATGGACAATAAACTAATACTTACACCTACCTTGTCTAATGTACACGATGTATTCCACGTATTTCTCTTGAAGATGTACATACTAGATCCCTCACATTTACTGAATCAAATAGTTATATATTTGGAAAAGGATCTCTCTTAAAAGGAGAATGTAGTGAAGATATTTGACCCTAGGGATAGATATAGATTCAATAAGAATACTCTCCATGTTAATGTATTATAGAGGAACCATAAGTATAAAGATTAAACATGGGGGAAATATAATGCGATGATGGAGAAATACCCTCGACAATTTTTTTGAAATGAAAAGTCGAGGGAGAAATTTCAAAAGGGGGAAGAATCTAACAACCCAAAATTTTATCAATGGAATTTTTTCCCTAATAAAAATTATGTTATACGGTATAAAATGAATAACTATAATGGAGATCCCAATAAAAACCTCATTCTCATAAATTAAATTATTATTATTAATAGAAATTAGGGAACATATTCTAATAGAACAGCAACTTGACACATGGAATAAAAACATGAAAATTTTAAATAGTAATCCATCCAATATAGTTGTAACCCCATTTGTGATAGGGTAAATAAAATTGAAGCATCTTATAAATGACTATATTATATAATTATATCATACTATAAGTGATAAGATGTTATTAAAATACAAAATAAGTGATGGATTTTTTATAAAATATAACTCTTTATTTAAAATTTTATAATTAATATGATTATTTAAATGAAATCATTTTTTATAAACATTATTTATAAATGAATATTTTGTTTCCTTTTTATTATAATATAAATTTTTAGTGCTTAAATAGTTGTCCAAATTTCTATAAAATTTGTTACAATTTTAAAACCAGTATTTTTAAAATAAAAGATTCTTTTAATTTAAAAATAAATTTATCATATTTAGAAATATACTTTTATAAAATTTAACTAAACCTTCAATTATAAACAGTAAAAAATTTCAAGTGTAATTTTTTTGGTTTTTTCTAAAATAGTAGACTTTTTTTGGAATAGTGAAAAATTGAAATTTATGGTATTTAATAAATACATGAATTTTTGAGTCATAAATGATGATTGGATGATGTACGTACATGATATCAAACAATACATATGTCTCTAATATATATAGTCATTATAATCAAAAAAATTCATATTATTGAGCCAATATAATAAACTAATTACTAAAAATAATAAAAAAACACTTCTCTCCTCCCACTATAAATACCACAGTCCCAACTGTTATACTCACATTTTCATAGCCTTTAATGTTGTACCATTTCAGCCGAATACTATTCCCAATCCTCTTACACATATCTATGAGCCATTGGTCTCAATAAAAGACTAAAAGTATTCTCCCATGAGAGGTTCTCAAGGAGAAGTATTCGACAGGTAAAATCAAATTTATATCATTTAATTTCATTTCAATTTCTTGATTTTTTATTATCACATCATAAAACCATATCTAATGGTCATTATAAATCCAATATCTTATATATATAGAAATTTTAATATTTTAACTGAATAATCTATCATGAAACCTATTCACCTACTCCTTTTATTCTAAAAATGTAATCATCGTCCATGAGGTGTTGATTTATCACCTTCGAGGATGACATGTATTAATTTCCCAATAGAACATTTAAGGGTGGTCAAAAAACCAACATAAATATTGACACATATTTTAAAATTTATTTTATAACATTTTGTTTATATTTTGAAACTAACATATATATAGAATACTAAATAATTACACAGAACTAGTGCGTTGTGATAAAAACCCGCCAAAATTAATCTAATCACCTATCATTAACTATTTATCAAATGATTCATCCACATTACATATAACCATAGGATATATAATACCAAGAGAACTTATTTATGTCCATTAAAAACAAATAATTTTAGTTCCATATAATTATTAACCTTTTACATGACATTTCATACATGTATATAAACAAACTGATCATAGAAACCAAGAAACAAACACTCTCAGAATGATGAAATTTAATTCTATAACTCATCCAAATGGCCATAAATTAACACAATAAAATTATAATAATCCAAATACATTCATAATATGTTTTATATTAATTAATTAATTAATATAATTTGATTATCCAAGATATTATAGTGAAGAAAGCATTCAGATATAATGTAAAGTGATTCTGAAACCCAATTTCCAATGTTTGGGTTATTTATATTTTGTGATAAATTTTAGTATATATGTTCATTAAATATTTCTCAAATATAATTTCATTTACTATAATGTTAATTTATAGAATATAAATTCTCCCTATATGATTTTATGAAAAATGAAAATATTTTTCCAAAATAACTCTTCTTTCTAAAAACACATGTTTTACTTCTCTTTAGATTTTTCCTTATTCAAATCAGATTGATGATTCTTTTACCAAGTATAATATTCCTTTTTCTTTTTAGAACCAAAGTATTTATCTTTGAATGTATTCTATATAAAATTTTCAGGAAACTGATTTCATTTCTATGGTTTATTGTATGTCTATGATTGATATGCGTTATATGAAGCATTCATGGTTATGTAAATGTATTGTTGTGATGATGCACCATTAATTATATAGGTATCCAATGAATTGGGTAATTATATATATATATAATGAAATAAGGTTTAATATTCTTGAACATAATGCTATATTTGTTCAAAATTATGATGTTATCACTGTTCACATATGTTATGCGTGAACATGAAACTATAATTTTTCACAACTATGAGCGGTATGTGACAACAAGGACAAGACATTTCATTTTTCTGAATTTACACATTCCATTCCATTTTCTAATTATTCATCTAATTTTTTATTATTATGATCCCATTTTTTATGATGGTAGTTATTATGATCACCCATGTCATAATGATTCATGTTGTTATATATCCTATTTTTTTATCTCACTGATTTCATTGATTTATATCCTCAGGTGACTACTTATAATAAGGAGTACATGAGGAACAATAAGAAGCTGGAGGAAAAGAAATTAAATATTTTTTATATTTTATTATATAAATTTTATTAATGTTTCCAATTTTCCCACTACACTAAATCATCTTTAATAGATTTATATTTTTTATCTTTTAAATGATTTAATAGTAATTTACGAAAATAGGTTCTATTATATAAAACTTGATATCAACGGGATCCTTGTTTCTACCCAACGTTAAAGATCATGGATAAAGGAATAGGTATTTCGGTCAAACTAAAATCATAAATGAAATCTATGTATATCATGCTTGTGAAGAGTTTGAAGAATGAGATACCGTCAAATGAAAAAAAAAGTTTAAGTAAGAATTTCATGTGTTCACTATGGATGTATGATTATAGAGATTTACAAGAGTAGAGTTCATTCATGGAATCAAAATGAATGAAAACACAAACTTACATATGATGATACACTATGAAATATGTCAGAATAATATTTGAGGATGCCAAAATCGATGGGGTTCAAAACATTGACATACATAGAGATTTTTATCTCTACGATAATAGTACAAGAGGAGGAATTATTATTAGATATGTGGCAGTTGATATATTCCTATAAAATAAGAGGAAGTCTTATGGGAGAGGTTTCTATTAATAATGTTAGTACTCTAATTTTTGAATTAATTGAGCCACCATGAAACAAATATTTTGTTGGGTTGATGTTTCGTGAATCCTTGGATTGTGTAGGGTAGAAGTGGATCCCACATGAATAGTACTTGTCCATATCACACATAATGTTATTTTAAATTAAGCAATTCTATTAATCCAAAAAATGTTGTGTGATACCATGATGGGTAATTGTCTAGGTTTGTGTGAACTGTAGTGGAGATATTGTGTTCTTAACATTTTACAACAAACACAAAATCTTTATTTACACATTGCATTAAGAGATAATTTATTTACCCATTTGAAGGTCCTTTCATGAAGAATATTCATGTATGATGAATGAAAAATACAGTGTATTTGTGTGTGTGTAGAGAAACAGAAAGGGTTTATAGTGTGTACAAACCATTTCATTAGGGATTTCCTTGAACTCTATGTATACATTGTTTCACAAAATATAAGATATTTTCTTGTATGAATCGTTTAATGCTCAAACAAATATAATGAAAAACTTGAATAAGATAGTGTATGGGTAAAAATAATAAAGGAATATGAAAAATTGTATTGTGTTGATATATTATTATGTTTATATTGATGAAATCATAATTAGTTTATAAGATGTTGTATCTTCTATTTATTTAATAGTACTTGGTTGACGTTAGTAGAATAATGTTGAAACAGTATTAGTTAGAGACATAACTTGAAGAATAATATTATACAGTTGATGAAAAGTGATCTAGTGATTTAGAGAGGTCATGATTAGTGTTTTTATATAATATATTTGAAAACGTATTGGAGATAGAATAAAATCCACCATTAAATATCAGTTTTACTAGTATAAAAAATTCCATAAACTCTAGATGATTGAAAATTTACTACATAATCATTTTATGCTAACTCAAAGAGATTTTATTCACTAGAATGTTATAGTTATAAGGGAACCCCTAAAACAACCATAGGTTGTTTATGAATATGAGCAGTTCTTAGTATTTAACTTTGTAAAAATAATTATGTGTTTACATCTCTTTTATTATCATTATTTAATGTGTATTTAATTTCAAAGAGAACACAATAAATCCATCCATGTTAACGTGGATATATTTTCAAGAGTAAGAGGATACTTCATTAAAATATTGCGTACACTATTTCACAACCCCTCTAAGTGTCCCTGCATGATTCAACATGGTTTTATAAGTGGTATCAAAGGTTTTTCCATATAATGATTGGATGCATGTTTTTATCCTTATTTTATTTTAAATGGTTTATATTAAGTGAATATTTGAAGTTTATACTAGTGTTCCTCAAGTTGATAACAAATGTTCCACTGCTATTTAAGAATACATGAGACACTCTACTATGATTTTGAAAAAAATAAAGATGATTGAAGAAAATATATTACAAAAACACACAAATAAAGAAGATACAAATGAGTTCACCACTATCATAATAGATGACAATGATCCTTTTCAAGAAAATATCTTAACATGTAGAGATTATTAATAATATTATTCAATCAAATTTATTTAAGACTTCTACTAGAAAATTTAATGGTATATGGATAATTTTATTAATGAATTGATTTCATATAAATATTTTTCATTCAATTATATTTTTAATGATAGAGAAGAGGTTGAAGATGATATCACTAAATAGTAGGATAATCCTTGTCTAAAATTTAAATTATGTAATGTAGTAATAGAAACCATTGAGGAAAATGTGGAATCTATGACTCCTTCCAATTAATGGATTTCAATAATTGAATAAGAATTTTAGTGGAATTATTATTATAGCACTGTGAGTAACATGTTTTTGGTGAAGAAATTCAGTTACATGATACATTGTTTAATGTTTCCATGAATGTCACATGTTCTCAATATAAAGACAAAACATATCAGGTAATAGTTCTTGACTTGTTTTTAAAATTAAAGACCAAGATGAATGATTTTTTTTTTCAAAAGATACATTCCCTTGAAGAATCACATAATTATAATATTAGTTTCAAGTTAGTTGAATTTTAAGTCTAGTCAATAAGAATCATAGACCTTGGAAACTCATTGAGTGACAGATGTAAAAAAATGATAATAAGATTAATAAAATGAAATGTTTTTCATCAATGATAAGAAAAAGTACTATGAATAGAGATTTAATTGTGAAATTTTATGGATAAACATACTCAAACATTTGATGTCGTTGAAAAGAAGAATAATATAATCCAAACTTATAAAGTCGATCAAGCCTAAAAAAGGTTTATTGTTATAAAATCTATTAATGAAGGTAATGTCACTAAACCGACTGATATTGTTTAGAGAAAATAACTCATAATCATTCCTTGATTATCCTTTTACCAAATCATGGATGAAGGTAATTCATAACCTAGTAAATTTTGTTTTTATTAATGTACTCTCATCTGCAAGTGCATGTTCAAATCTAATATCTGTAAAGATATAGGTTGATACAATTTCTTGTAAATAAATTAAAACAACACAAGAGGATACTATTAGGATCAATAAACAATAATCTAAAAGTGATTCTCCAAATATGGAAAGAAGAAAACCGAAACAAAAACGTACTAAATCTTTCAAGAAATATTCATCCAGAAAAATAGGACATTCCTTGGGTATTATTAGTGCTACTAGAATTTTGGTAATCATGCTATTTAATTTTATTAAAAAACATGATAATGTATAAGTATTATTGAAGGCCTACATTCAAGGGGTAGAGGTGAACAAATTAATATCCCTATTAACTAGAAGTGGATTCTACTGAAGAAAATATGTATGTACACTAATAACATATTCATGTGTCTTGATGATTTATTATATAACTATATGACATATGGATATAATTATGATGAATTTTGGTATATACCAATAATGTAATTTTAGTACGTTGATGAGAATAAAATAAAACAACACATTAAGAAGTAATGACCAAATTCTGAAGATGCACTTAAAGAAAAATATGAAGCAAGAAACTCTTAAGAAGAATGATATTATCACTTCAATGAATTTCATGTCATCCAAGAAAAAATGGTTCTAAAATTAAAACATAAAATCTTACCCTGATCAAATGAAAACAAGACATAAAAATCCGTGTATGTAAGATAATATCAAGAAGAGAATAAATCTAGGAGAGAAGCTAGGAGATATGATTAGTTGAATACATTTGTGAAGAAGATTTTGAAAATTAACCTAATAAAGGTAACTAAAAATGATTAAATATGATATGAGGATGCTACATAATAGAATATTTTAAGAAGGAATGGATAATAATTTTTCCTGAAAAATTGCATGATGCTAGAGAAATGAAGAAACATGAAGATGATGCACTAGTTAGAGAAAAAGAGAAAGTAAATGTAGATTGTTCCACATAAGGATAAATTCTTATTTCATAGTCATATATAAACAAATGAAAACTCAAGAGTCTCACATAATATTTGTGGATATTGAAAGAAGACATAACATAATAAAATATTTTTTATGAATTTTTTACCTACTCGAAAATACATGATAATGATAGAAAAAAAACTATCAAGGGAATGTATATCACTAATGGAATATGATAGGATAAATAATCCAACGAAGATAAAGATAAATGGGATAATAGAGTCCATACTATCAAATAAATCCCAAAATATACAATTTAGACCACACACGTAGTAAGAGTACCAAAAACCATAGTGTTAAAACAAAATTAATATATGGGTTGAGAGAAAATTCATTGACTTATTTCTCTTATTGAGAAACTTAAAAGATCCCATCTTATTCCCTTAATTAATGTGAAATTCTTATGTGACTATAATTTAACTAATTGAAGGTGAAACTCATCATCAAGAGGGGAACAAAATGAAAAAGTATAAGAGAAAATTATGAAATGATTATTCAAGATCTTAAAAAAACCAAAATTGTTCCCAAATAGTGAATCATCAATATGATCATCTTGAAGATTATTTTATGAAACTATCCACTAGGTATTGTGAATATATTTCTTCTCTTAACAGAGAGAAAATATATAGAATATTCTATCATGAATTTTTCCATGTATATCTAAAAGACCAAGTTATCTCTAAAAAAATATGAAAATGGATATATTCGAATAAAACAACATTCACTTGTATTGATTGTTTAAAATATTTTCATAGTGGGGGAGTGTTGGTTTATGATTACGCTCAAATAATGGGCAGGGGGGGTTCAATTATTCATTCACTTGAAATTTATAATGAGTTATTTAATGTGTGTTGGACAATATATTTCTTTATATTTTTTTAAAACCTAACTTTGAGAAAAATATATGTTTGGATAATGATATAACATGGATTGTTTTTAGTGGATATTATAGAAAATATTGGATATATATCACTTGTTTTATACATTTGGTTAACCCACATAGTCTTATATTAAGCCCACTAATGGATCATGGATACGAGAACCACGTGATACTATCATTCATTAATAAAAAGTATAACTTATTCTCCAATGGATTGAAAGGAAGAAGAAATACCCAAAATTAATCATTACCATTTATTGTCAATAAGTGAGGGAAAAGAATTTTAATTTAAGGAAATGGTATTGAAAACAAATCTGCAGGAAGATATTGAAAATTCCACGTGGAATTTTGATGAGTGTGGTTGTAATTTTATTCAACATATAAGAATGAATAAAAAGTAAATATACGATGAATGGAACTATGATTAGTAATTAATCATGGATTGAAAAAGATGGTAACATTGTAATAACTATTGAAGAATTAGAGTGATTATGATTAGAAAATATTTCTGTATTCTATGGATCTCATTTACCAAGACAATTCCCCATGATTAGTGAGGTTGTTTAAATTCTTTTTGGATTTTCTTGATGGAATTAAATTTCATGCATGAGAAATTTTAACAGAAGTGTGAACATGTTTTTGTGAGTTTGGATAAAGTGGGGATGCTTGGATTATTTCTATAGATTCACTTTATGACATCGGATTTCATGCTCAAAAACATATCTATATTAAGTCCAATTATTATTAATCTATTTCATTCTATCCAATATGTGTACAAGAGATGTTTAGATATTTCATATTGATATAACATTTGAGGAAATATCAAATTCTCATAAAAATCATTGAATGTATGAGGAAGTTAAATGAAGTCCATTAAATATAATTATTATTTCACGTATAATTCCTAATAGATAATGAAAATGGAAATATTAATTTTTTTGAATAATTTTTTTTTGATAAGAACACGAAGGCCATTTCAAATATTTGTTTTATTGAATAATAAAAGATGATATTTTTATGGAATGGAATTTGTTGATTGGATTTATATGGATCAAGGTTGGAATTATATATTATAAATTTTATTTAATAAGTTTATTTTTATTGGTATTTATAAAAAATGGGGCCAACATAATATATATCTCAGAACAAGATCAAACTCAACATTGTGGGACCTAAAGGTAGAAAAAACAATAGGATGTATCCCCGTATAACCTTTGGGATGTAGAGGAATCATGGTCCCTACATCATGTGTACATTCCCCTATATAAGGCCCTCTAAGAATTCCCTTGGGTGCATTGGTTGGCTCAGATTAATAGTGGGATGAAGCCCATGATATTGGTGTGTAAAGGGTATAAGCAAGAGTCGATCCCTCGCATCCATGTGAAAATAATATAGTCGAGGTAATTTACTAATAAACCATGACCAATACATAACACTATTTAAATTTGGGATACATGTAGATAAAAAACCATTCCTCCATCATTAAAAACAATTACAAATCCTTGTTTTTTGATGGAGTCTATGTGATCCATTTGATCATATTGAGTGAAATTATTCAATATACCAACCATCGATGGACTAATTAACACTCAAGAAAATATATGATTATTATCATCCTCTTTTCCATTAATATTTGAAGTGAATTATGTGTTTATATGTTATTTTAAATCAAACCAAAACCATGAATGAAATCTATATATTTCATGCATGTAAAGAGTTTTAAGAATAATAAATAATCAAATTAAACTGATGTTGTAGTTGGTAATTTATGAATTCACCATTTATGGATTTGTTCAATTATTTACATGAGTTTTAATTCGTAGAATTAACATGAATAAAAACATTAACTCTTGTATTATGATACACCCTGAAATACAATTTAAGATTAATTGAGGAATTCAAAAACAAAGGGGTTCAAAACATTGTGATACACTAGGATTTTATATATGTGATGATAGTATTCGATGTGGTATTAATATCATATATAAGGCGGTTCATATACATCTATATAAGTGGTGTCATTTTGAAGATAGTGGTTACATTCGTTCATGAGAGCGAGCAAATTTTTTGTGAAATATATCCTCTATAAAAAAACTGTTTTTGGATGTGGAGGTTCCATAAATACTAGTATTTCAAGAGGGATAAGTAAATCCCACATGAACTCTAATTGTGAATATAAAATCCAAAGTACCTTATAGAGATCCCTGTATGTGAATCCACTCAAATATTCACAATACACTGATGTGAAATCATCCAAGGTTTCGTGAACTAAAGTTGAGATATTGTTTACTAAACCTTTCATGAGGAAAAATGAATCATTAGTTTCACATTTAAAAAATATATATAGTATATAAATGCATTAAATTCCTTTATTAAAGGACTTGTATGTTTGAAGAGTGGAAAATATAGTGTGTGTGTGTGTGAATATATATTGGTTTGTCTGATAAAACAAACCATTCTCATAGTGTACACACACTTTTACACGTAGAATTTATTTTAAGAGGCCATCTACATTGTTACAAAAATAACGAGATTAGGTTTTCATGCATGTATTCATGAATTCTCATGAACATGTAGACAATATACTGAAGGATACTATGTATGTGTGTGTAATGACTTAAGAAAGAAGACAACATGCATTATGTTGATATATTTTTCAATTGATAATTCTAAAAATACATTCAGTTGGAGTGGAATTTGTATAATCAATTTATTAAAAATTTCTGCGATAATATTCAAATAATATTATTGACAAAATATAATTTTAAGACCTTTATTGAAGAGAAATATTATCTAGTTGATAAAAATTCATCTAGTATAGTAGGAAGGTATTTTTTATAGTATTTATTCAATATCTTATAAAAATTGGTGGTAATAGTGTAATCAAGATCATTGAATACTAGTGATATAAGTATAAATAATTCCATAGAACTGAGAAGATTTATAATTAACTGTATAATCATTTTATTCCTATTTATGGAATTTGTAATCACTACAGATGTATAGTGAAAAGATAATACAAGAATCAACCCCATGTTGATCAAGAAAATGAGTAGGCCTTAGTACCAAACCTCATTAAAATATTTGTGTGTGCTACCTCTTTTGTTATCATCATTGTATGAGTAAGTAATTTGTGAGACCACATATATGATGTCTTCCTCTTATCTGGGGAAAGGATTCAAGAGTAAGAGGGGATAATTGTAAATAAAGTACAAATTCAGTAAATATTTATGTACACTAATTCAACCATCTCTAAATATCCACATATGATACATCTATGATCTAAAAGAGAAAATTATACTCTATATTATAAAATATTTATGGATAGATCAACTAGTAATATGATGCCTTGGACTTGTTTTTAAAAGCCATGTTGTGTCATTGAATGTTATATTTACCAGGAAGAGGGTGTTCTGATTCCCTAGGATGGAATTATCAAGAATCTATGAATGAGTTTTTGAATCTTCATAGATATTCCACATATAATTTTAATGTTATAGAATCAATTATTTTATTTTTATGTAATGTGAATTGAAATGTATACATTAAAAATTTTGTGACTATACATGATCATGAAATAATGGGAAGAATAGAACATTTTTAAAATCATTATTCAAGCGATTAATAAAAGTGTTGCAACATCAAATATTTCAATATAATAGAATATATAATTCTTATATTGATCTTAGTGAATGAAGTTTATAGTTATCTCTTTTCTCTTACATGGAAAGAGATGTTTTTATAAGTAATTATTATAAAATATATGAAACAGATGATACTATTTTTGTAGTTAATGATTCACAATGGTTGATAGCGTGTTTTGAAAAGAATAAAAGGATAAAAAATATTTATCTAAAATAATATTATTTATCCATCTGTTAATTATAATACATGGAATTGATATTAGACCACTAATATTGGTATATTATAATGAATAATAACATTTCTAATAAAATTTTCCACAAAACTAGAATTCCATATATGATATGGAAATAATATCATGTGTCCTAAATGTTTTCATTAATGAAATAATTAGTATTTCATTTACATAAAAATATGATTATTTCTTGTGAAGATATTTTGGGAGAAATATAATGTCTTAGAGGCGAGTGTGAGTATGTTTGGACTAATACATGTTCAATGTTAAAAAGTAAAATGTTATACCATTAAAAATTCAATTTGTATTTCACTTAATATGATAGTAGGTTTTGGGTATGTTGACTAAGATAAACCTAAAATGTTATATTAGTTAACAAATTATTTCAAAGAATATTTTAAGGGAAAAGTTCCCTAGAATGATGATTATATACATAGAAATATTTCCATGTAGAAGACAATAGTTATTAACACCATAACATTTGAAGTTGTGGAGTTAAGAAGTTTGAATATGTTCAAGGAGTTGAAAATTATAAGTATGCTTCATATTTATCACCATTATTAATTATTAATTACTTCATAGATTTTGCTTACTAAATATTTTATTATTGGGGTTTTAAAAAAGGGCCACACAGGGATGTTGTTGGATAAAAACAACAATATAATTATTTTAACTAAACCACTGTATGTGAAAAAAAGATAAGGCTAATTGGGCCATCAATTATATATGATATATTAAAAATACTCTTATGGATTGTTTTGGTAAGTTTTATTAAACAAGTTTAAGTATATAATATATATCATGATATATAAATGGTAATTTCTATATTATCATTGTTTTAAATTTTTTGTATATATGTATATATTTATATACATTTCTTCATTTGAAATGGTATTTGACCTCTCAATGTATGACTTTGAGATATCGGTAAATAATTTCCATCATGTATTATTATGGGTTATGATGAAATTGTAAAGTTATTATGAGTATGATTAAATTATTTTGAGATTTAATGTATTAATTATGTTGAAAATTTATTTTGTATTCTAGATGAACAATGATTTATTTCAAATGGAGTGTTATACATAATGTATTTGGTATATTTGGAATGCATGGTTGATTTTGAGAGTACCCTATAAATGGGGTTGGATATATACGTAGAATAATAAACTTTATACCTTATAAATTTCTTTGTCAGGCCTTGACTCTTAGTTAACAATTAAGCGGTTGGGTTTGTTACTTACAAAGTCATTGGTTAGAGTTCAACCAAGATGGAATTTTTCCTCTCATATTAGAAGTAATGAATTTGTGCCCTAAATTAGGATGAACTGTGGAAGTGTGTGGAAACACATTGATAGGGTATATAATTTCTTATCTATTCAGGTGGGGGAAATTTTATATACTAATCGATAAAGGTGAATGATATATGATATAATCATCATCCTCCTTAGTTTATACTCAAATAATCAAGAACGTAAGAGTTATCTCTATGGGATTAACATAATTCATGTACTATGGCACATCAAAGTCTTTGAAAAATCGATCATATAAGAATTGAAGCTTCAAAAAGATTAATATGGTAGAAATATGTATGGAGAAACATAAGCTTATAAGAGATCACTCCAGATCCATTTGTATCGTGGGTAGAATTGTAGCTATTTCAGAGTCCACTCTTTTATTGTGTTTATTTGTCTAATGAATCTTATATTATTTAAATATAATAAGTCTTATAGGGTAATGCTTTGTTGTTTACTTAATGATTATTGGGTATAAATTATAATTTCCTCTAATATTGTTTTTGATTATTTCCTTAGGGAATCTTGGGTGGGTATTCATAATGTATTGAATATATTATGATTCAAGGTGAAGTTAATGAATGATTTCCAAAAAAATTAATAAGATATCCAAAACTCCCAAAAGTGTTTTGAATATGGTTATAAATTTTATTGAAAATAATATTATACATGGTGGTATAGAACAAAGTATATGAGTCTTTATTTTCACTATGATATTGAAAGATATATTTTTTAAATCCCATTATTTATGGCATATATTGTTCTCTAATATCTGTGCATGTCATAAAGCATAAAATGAATAATTTTAATTAATATCATATGAATTGATTATTGATTTTTCAATTACTTTTATAACATATAATTAGCCTACCTTAACATGGAAAATGAGTCATTAAATGTTGATGTTTGAAAAATACCAATGTAAACTATCATTAAATAAACTAAATGTTTAATAAAATTAATTACACGGGAGGAGTGATGTATCCATATTATTGAAAAATTATAGGTAGTAAAATTAACTCATATACTATAAAAATATTTATTAAAATATTTATATTTCCTAGGAGTTTATAAAAGAAGGTTAATCCATGTTATAATATGAACATGAAATTTACCCATCCTAGGATGATTCTCCCATACCCATTTCCCCCTCTCCCTACCTCCGATTCATTGTATGATTTCAGAAAATCATGGAAGGTAGGAGGCTCCCAAACATGAGATAACTGGTTCATATCATCCCATTGATACACCATAGATAGGAGAGCTCAATGAAATCCCTTAAGTAATCTTTATCATGCACATATGATGAAGATGGTTTCTATGATCAATGGTTCACATTATCTTGGATTTGTCATTTTACATTTGATAGGGTATTTTCTTTAATGAATATGACATTCCATGTTTATATATTACTTTTATAATTTTTTCATTGTTTAACAATTAAACTATCCTACTAATCCAAGTAGGCTGAGCTAAGAATATATCCACAAGAAAATTGAGTCTCAAGTATTAACATAGTATATTATTACTAAAACAAAATTCTGTTTAGTCAACACAATCCATTTGGATCATGTCGAAATGGTTAATGTGTTTTTTTAGAATACTAAATAATGGATATAGCATAGAGAGTTATTTATATAGTCAATTATTATTTAAATATAGTTTTTGGCTCATGAATGTTTTTTGTGTTGATGTTTGAATATATTTTCAAGGAATACCATAAGAAAATTGCAAGTAGAGAACTCTCTTTATGTAATATAACATATAATCTATAGTAAAGAAAACATAATATAAGGTTCTAAAGTTTTATTTTATTTTTTCGTAACATATTATTTTGTTTTTCTCTTATTATATATTAGTTAGTCAGTAGAATATCGATCAAATATATGGAAATTAGACAAATAAATTTTTAAAACAATATTTAGTTATTACGAGGGATTCAACTATGCAATTAAGAATATGAAACATCATGAATTAATTAAAAGACAATTGGATATAACTCTATAAAAGGAATATGAAGTGTAACAAATCATGTGATGAAGGATTATATATTTCAATAATACATTTAAGCTATTTAATGCTTATATAATTTGAAATAACAATGAAATTTAATACACAATGTCATATATCTACTAAAACTATTCAAGCATCATTATTAATGTGCGATTATTGATGTTCTGTTATAAAATTATTTATTTTATCTACTATGTTTTATCTTTAAATTGGTTTATGTGTTTTCGAAAAAAAATGAATTATTTTATCTTATATATCTATATAAATAGTCAATATTTTATTTTGTTTAACCTATAATGACTTGTGTCTTTATTTGTTATGAAATTCATATGAAATTTTAATTTTCTCTCAGAATAGGGAATTATAGAGAATATAGATTCCAATACAATTTTTGGTAGTTGTTAAATCACAAGTTGTTTATTTTATATTGGATTTTAGGATTGAGAGATGTTAGGGGTTGTTGGGTGAATGTTAGATAGTGGTTAGGGTGACACCCAACTTATGACTCATTCTGTTGGTGGTTGATCAAGCCATAACCTGTAGGTCATGCTGTGAATCCCTTATGCTGTGGTTATTATGGATAAGACCTTATGTATTCCAGACCATGAGGAAGGGTGTAAATTACTTTGTACCATTTATCTCACTAGTAAATGACCCCACACACCGTGACCTAGATGAGTCATGTTGTGAGGATATTTTATAGAACATTGGATCCTCAGCCTAGGGGTGGTTGTGTCATGACCCATAGAGGATGACCATTAACTAACCTAGAAAGGGGGTGTCATGAAATGAACCCCATGGATTCATCATGACTGGGGAGAAAATCTATATTTTTTAAATGGGGTAGAAAGATCCTTTTATAGACATCAGTGTCCAGATATTATGTTGATAGGCATAAGGGGAGGGATATTCTAGTTATAACAACCTAATGAATTAATCATATTAACCACATACTATGTGACTATTTTATCAATGGGTCCACATAGTGTTTTTAAGAGATTGTATCCCTCTAATGTCTTTCATTTCTACTCCCCTTAATTACATTGTGATTTAAGATAATCCAGGACATGATTTTGGAACCGATTCCACTAAATAATGGTGGAATTTGATGATACGAATGGGGCTTTGGTATGGATTTGGTACATGATTTCTCATGTTGATAAACACACAAAGTTTAATGAAATTTAAATGAAATTATGAACATGTATTATGCATGTTGTTTCCTTCACAATGAAATGTTGTGCATCCTGGGTATGGTAGCTCTGTGATTAAGGTTGATGGTCATTTAAAAAAATCCATATTCATTTTTTTCATGGATATGGATTCTTATATGTATTCTTAGTAATGGGAAATGTTTTAATGGAAATGTGTTCCCAAGAGATATACGTTGGATGTAATTTAGCCTCTTATAAATGGAATAAGTCCTCCTTATAGATTTGGGTTGTTTGATACCACCAGTCGATTATGTCTCCAATATGTTAAGGTTCTTGTTATGTTAAGTGTAGAACTTATGTTGGTATAGGAATGTGAAATAATGTGTGAATTTCATAAATTAATTTCATAGTATAGTTAAATATGAATGAGATTCATAGGTTATGTGATGATATTTGGGGTGGGATTACATATTATTTTTGATGAGGGACTCTCTATTGATGGTGGATAAGTGATGTAGAAAGTTCCATGTCTATTAAAAATCCTTTAGGTATAGATTTGTTTTGTGATAGAGAGTTATTTCACCAATTAAACGGGTTTATATCCCACATACGAGAGATATGAGTCAGATACCAACTACGGGTCATGGGAATATATTTATTACATGAAATAGTGATTCCAAGGTGTCTTGGTGTGAAATAGCTTGGGGTGGTCCCTAGTTAGTAGGATTGGACTATGAGATGGATTAAAATAAGGTTTAGAATGGATTGTTGATGCCTAGTTCAGATAAAGAGAATAGGTTCTATGGAACCCATGGGTGGTGGGATAGAGACTTGTTGCAATAAATTAAGACTGATTTGGGATTTAATGTCCCACATGTATTCCATAAAATTTTACATGAGGATGTAAATATGTTCATAAAATAAAAATTGTGTGACTGAGATAATCTAGAAGGGGTTAGCCAATGATGATAGATGGGTGACGATATTTTAATTGAGATTTTGGAATACGAATCAAATATCTTGGATCATAATATGATTTAGTGAGATTATTGGATGAGTTTTGTGTAATAATTATTATTTCATGTGTGTTACCATCATTGTTGTTACCAGATGATGTGTTAGTTACCAACTAAACCCTATTGATTATGTTGGGTGATAAGTCTTAAAGTTTTCACTCCTCTATGATTTGTTGGGTTATGTACTTGATGGATAACATTAAATATTGAATATGGGATGGACTGGTCATTTTAATGAACCCATTCATAAGAGGAATGGGATGGGTAAAATTCAGTATTTCCTTCCCCGAGAAGAATACGTCATGGTACTATTTAGTGAGAAATTACAAGATTCTAATAGATGAAGGTACTACGAATGAAGCATATCTCATATTATATGATATCTAGGGTACATATCACGGAAATGTATCTAGTATTCATGGATGGATTAGATACTTTTCTGTGAATAATATCTCATACATAGGGATGGCTAGGTTAATATTAAATGCACCCTTTACAGTGATATTATGGTTTGGTTACATTCAGTATTACAATACCGAAGAGGGAATGGGTTTGGAACATTTAGTGCAGCCTATCCTAATGGGAACCTACCATGATACAAGAATTGAACCCTACCCTAAGGATAAGGGTAGTGGTTACGACTTTGAACAATTCCATTTTTTAATTCATCTGGTATGGGTCAGGTTATATACAATTAATTGAATGGATTCTGGTAATGGTTGAAGTAAGCTTAGTGAGGTGTTGGGGTAGTTTTTTTAGAACATGATGTCCCAAAATGTGTGAATTTGGGGTTGAAATGAAGTGTATTTCATGAATAAGAAAAAATAGGTATGGACTAGTGTCATAATTATGTGTTATCAAATGATGACCTGGAAAAAATGTTTATTTTTAGCTATCATTTTCCATGTTAATAGGCATGAATATGATGATGTATTTTAGAGTAACTTGGAGAGATGATTCTATGATGTATTTATCACATCCCACAAAATATATATAGTGCATGTATAGACCTTATTTATAATTTTTTGGTGTGAAAATATTTTATGAAGTGGATTTGGTTATGGAACATTGAGGATGTATTGGAGATTCTATTTTTTGTGAGTCTCTATGATAAAGAAATTCTATCATATGTATATTTTTATTATTTTATGAATATTTTATATGCGATCATCCCAGTGGGTGATCAATGAGATTTTATAAAAGTATGATTCTTTTGTAATCAGATATAATTTGGATATATTAGTTACTTTTATACACTATGATTTATTATTGTGGATGATTTTTTGTTATTTATACCCTTTCTTAATCTTATTTTAATGGAATAGAGTCTCAAGTGTATAATTTATGCCCTCTCTACAAGTGTGCAGCCTTATGAGTATGAGGAGGCATGATTCTGATAATGTTGCATTACTAAATAATACCCTAATGAGTGGTCTCAAGTCAGGGTGTGAGATAATAGTATCTCAACATCTCTTTTTTCTTACTATTAGTGATATGGTAGAAAATAAAACTCTATGTGTTAGATAATGTTATTGACCTTGGAATTGTGAGTTAAGAATTCCAATATATTGGAAATTCTAGGTTACTAAGGTTATGAGATTGTTTTTAATATTGTTTACTATTATGTTTGATGTGTTTTTTCTGATGTTTTTTATAGATTCGTATTTATTATTTTTAATCATAGACCATAGTGTCATGTGGAATGTTTAAATTCATTATGTTCCATAAAAAAACTAACTTGAAATTAATGTGTTTATGTGCAATTTATTTTAATGAGGATTGGGGGTATAGTTATTTAATGTATAAAAAACATATATTTAATTTTCTAAAAAAATTATTACATTCAGATGATTGAAACCATGATTGTTCTCAATTTGATGATAGGATAAGTGGATCTTACAGTCAGACATTTTTTGATGATGGATATATAGTCTCTATTCACAATATATATAGTGACCCATGATTGGTTGGATTATGAAATGGATAACTGAGAGATGATCCAAGGATGGGAATGAGTTTATCTCACTATGTAGATACCCCTTTGTGGGTTGAGAAAAACATGTGTAAATTAATTGGGTCCTTGACATGTGACAAACATATAAGAATTTTGTTATAGAGGTCAGGTTCAATAGGAAAAGATCAATTGGATTCCTTACCCTATAGGATTTCCATCCTATAATGTCATATCTAGTAAGAGTAGAGAGTGGGTAGAAACAATAAGGATTTCATAATGACACTGGGGTGAAATGTGATGAGGTGGTAAGACATGGAAGGAGTTATGATATTTGACCCTATTAGAATGAATGCATAGTGGTTATTTTGTTAGATAAGTCTAGAATATTAAAGATCATAAATTTTGGGTTAGGATATTATCCTAGATTCAATGAGATATGAATCATGGTATCCTAATATGTGTCGTGTGATCATGGTTTGCTAGAGCATAAACCTGTTAGGTTTAGATTTTTTGGTATCGATAGTGGGAGAGAACCCATGAGAGGGTTATTTAAGGATCACTCCACATTGTTGAGCAGAGTGAGTGTTGGTATGTGTTTTTAGAACAAGTCACAAACTATGAGGGAAAGTATCCAAAGATTAGGCATTATGACTATTAATCAACATATTGATGAGAGGGTGTATAAAGTTCGTGAACTGATGGATTTTATGAAATGAATGTGGGTATGGTGGATTGATGTTATGTTAAATATTAGGGATGTTTCAACGATATGGATGGTGAAATAATGTTTTGATTAGAGTATCATGGTGTGGTTGATTTGGTATTGTTCCTTTTTAAATGTTCTCGGTATGGGGCACTATAGATTGAGAAGAGATACATGAGTGTGGTGATGGAACATATCAAATATTTCAATTAAGGATTTATTTAATTGAGGAAATATATTTTGTAGTGTACCATTGTCAATTAGAGGGTATGAACCATGAGCTAGTTGGATTTTTTAGGATGTGATGGATGACATTCATCATGATCCGTGAACTTGTAGAAACTAATGTTTTTTAATAGAACTTATGTTTCCATGTGGTGATCATGTCAAATAATTTCATGTGGTAATGGATGGGGTGTGTGCCATAAAGATAACTATTTCGGATCAATGGTGAGATAAAAATAATAATTTTATGTTGTTGTTAGAATCTTATATTTCTTGGATGTGATACCCAAATATTTTTAAAGACATGGATATTGTAAGAACATGTGTTAGATGACTGATATGACATTAAGACTCAAGTGTGTTGGGGAATCTAAAGAAGATAGTTTCTCAGTGAAAACTTGATTTTTGATTCATATTTTGTATTTAATGGTGTCCATGTGTTGACATCATACTTTTGTGGGATTTGGGTGTTATCCAAGTGGGAGTAAGAATATAGGTGTGTCAGCACTAATAACAAGAGTGTATAGTGGATTTTTCCAATTGAGTATTCAACCAGAAAATTACACCAAGTGTCTAGTTTGGAATTTTGTGTGGGTGTTTGGATGATTTTATGGTTAATCTAGGATATAAGGAATCATGATCGGGTTTTGGGATGTTGTGTCGATAGGTATGGCCATATTTTTTTATGAGAGGATAGTAAGAGAATGGATGAAATGTGTTTTTCATGGAATTTCATGTAGTGTGTTGGTGACGACAAAAAAATGTCTGTTGACCACCATAAGTGAATTTTTAATTGGAAATTCAAATTTTTATTAATAGGTAATGGAATCGACCTTATCTTGTACATCATTATGATGGTGAACACCATAATCATTGAGATTAATTGGTTGTTGAGGCTTGAATTTATTAGGATAGAAATGTGTGGATAAGTTTCAACTCAGTATTTGTGATAGTGATGATTATAAAGATCAAATTCTGATGAATTTCTCATCTTGGCGTTTTATGCTTCACTATATAAGCTCATTTAACATTAATAGATATAATGAGATGACTTAATTTTGTATTGATAAACTATTGTGGTTAGGAAAAATTTTATAAGAACCCATGTGGATTCTTATGGTTAAGAAACATTATGATAGTGAGTTTATAATATCCCATGTCATCATGAGTTTTGAAATACAAATAAAACATGATTTTTTCTAATATCATGGAATTTTTGGATAATTTGTATTGAAATTGGAATTCCATGAATGAATAAATCTCAACCAGATGTTCTTTGTATGGGAATCAAGACATGGGAGATGTTATGGGAGCTCAAATGAACATATATGTGAGGATGGTTTGATCCATTACTGATTTATACTACAAGAATTAAGTCACACTATGACCCTTAGGACACATCAAGATGTCCTTATTTGAGTGTTTTCATGTATATGAGTGAATAGGCACCACATTACGAGGAATGGAGTCCATATCATGGGATCCTAGGACTCATCTTGAAAATGAGCCTAATGTTGTGACATAGAAGGGGAATGTTTTGATGGTGTTTGGTCCAAAGTTGATATCGCAACCTAGTGAAATTAGATACGTGGTCTATAGTGGCCTAGATGCAACCTTACTCCGCATGAAGGTGCCATGCTATGGCCCTCACTCTACCACAATGACCATGTGTCTAGGTATTTTTTTTAATAGTGGAATATTATTATTTTTACAATAATTACCGTTAGATTTTTTGGTCATGTTGTGCAGAATGATGGATATTATTATTGGATACTCCACCTCAATCCATTATTACTCAATTATGTTGGCTGGATTATGAGTTGATTCTACTATGTTTTTTGGATCATTACACCCATTAGTTTCATTCTTCTTTTCCCTCAATGTCATTCATATTTGGGATGATTCAAGCTAGGGTTTTGGTGCCGATTCCACAATATTAAATTTTTATTGTAAATAGGTGATTGAGATTTTTATGGCTTGACTAGAAGATGTTTTAATTAAAAGAATGCAACAAACAAATATGGGTCAACTAGATAAGTAACTCCATGTGGTCTGACACATGGTGAGGCATAAAAAAGATAATGAAAATAAATTTAGAATATAATAAAATTACAAAAGAGAATAATGATATAAAAAGAACCATAAAATCCATTCCTAATTGGATAAACCAATAAAATGAAAATACAAGACCCAAAATTCTCTATGTATCCAAATCTCACTTCTATACAATCCCACAGTGATGACAATAGATGAAAATAGATAACATATATAGCTACATGATTCCCTTTCCTTTCCTTGATTCCATCAAAATACGGTCTACAACTACCCAAAGTCCAAATTATGATGTCATCATAGATACTAGTAAGTTACTACCAACGAATCAACAAAAGTTCAAATATTTAGAATTAATAAGTTATTACCTTAAAACATAGTATAGGTTATATATAGTTTTCATATATAAGGTCAATTTTTAAAATTTCCATTTTTTCCATAAATGAAAACCATATTTACAAAATCCAAGAATATATTAGGTATAAAATAAAAAAATTAAATTAAACACGTGATAAAACATCCATGAAATAAACCATTATGTTATAAACTAGTTATATAAGACAAAGAATTCCATTTGGGATCTATCCTATGAGAATATGTATGAGTCATAAATGAATCCTAAACAAGATATATGTTGGTTCTAAATGATATCATGTTTGGAAAAAAAATTTCAATATCGAAAAAGTATCCCCTAATGGTGCCACACACACTAGGGTCACCAATTTCCATTTCCCAATGCACCCAAGGGTACAAATTTTATATGTTTTTCCATGTAAAAATTCTAAAATCCATCCTCATATTTAATTAAAATCATTTTACACCAAATAAAATCCATCATAAATCATAAGACAATGGGACTGACAATAACATAATGAAATTTATGAATTCCAAAAAAATACAAAGATTCAACCACCTCAAGAACAATGGAACCCAAATTTCCTTCAACAATGGGGATTGAAAAACATAGATTACCCATCAAAGGACATGACATGATAAAAAAACTAAAAGGATTGATAAAAAACCCAAATCAATTATAAATGAAAAATTGAAATACATCCAACAGGTCCAGCATGGCCAAAGGTAATGAAGAAGTATAAAGAAATCATTCTAGGGATATGTGATGAAAAAATTATAGAAATAAAAAAATGAACAAAGAGATCTGAAATGAGGGATATCAACTAAAAGCACCCAAAATAATTGTAGGGTTTTAGTGGAATTCTTATTCACTGAATGATAAAAGAGTAAGGAATGCAGTGCTTTAAAACCATTTTCCCTAGTAAATTCTTCTCATGAGTCCCCTTCATGGAATGCAATCTCACGTATTAAAAATATGCCGAAAAGGAATCACAATAGATGAAATTAAATTCTGATCTATATTTTCATG
Organism: Viscum album; assembly: GCA_963277665.1. Taxonomy (NCBI): domain Eukaryota; kingdom Viridiplantae; phylum Streptophyta; class Magnoliopsida; order Santalales; family Viscaceae; genus Viscum; species Viscum album. The sequence continues at coordinate 1,720,298,625 of OY728132.1, forward strand.
ACATGTTTAAATTTCATATCCTATAAAATTTTCACACCATGAATGAGACTCATAATATAATTATTAAAATATATTAACATCATATAACCAATTCATGAAGTGAATGTGCACGTAAAGATGTGCTATGTGTAGTTTTATACAAAAAAATATGAGCCAAAACATAAGGCTCTCTGGTCCTAATATGTAGAATATTAATCCATTTAAACACTTATACCTTGATTTGATTAATTCAAACAATCATATTTCCCATAACCGTCGGCCATTTCCCCCAACAATGTCTTTCCATTTTTGAGAAACACATAATTCCACCCCAAAAAATTGAAACAATAAAATAATAAAAAAAATACCCACATGAAGGTATGGGGGTGTTGCAACCTCCCCACCAAAAATTATTTCTATCCCTATAAAAAACTGAAGATCCATAACTCTGAAAACTTTAATTTCACTATCATCTAAAAATAAATTTCTACTCCCACATCTTATGGATTACCATACACACTACCAATGTACATGGACCAGATGAACCATTTTATCACGTATCACCATCTCACAGTTGTCCAAAATATGAACTAGTTTATAAAACATAGTGATCTCAGGCTTAATATCAACATTGTCTCGTACAATCACATAGGAAGGATACAGTTGATACCACATCAACTGGGAAAAATTAGATATGTTGTGGATGAAAGTAAAATGAGATGGTATGTTCATCCAATAGTTAACCATTCTTAGCCATCCAATATTCTCAATGGGAACTACATACCTCGGTGCCAACATACACTTCTTACCCAAACAACAATATCCAAGATAGGTGAATAAATAAGAAAGAAAAAATCAAAAAATTCAAACTCCTACTTCCAATGATGATGGTCTGCATATGATTTATGATGACCCCATGTCATGATAAATATCTTCCAGATAAATGAAAACATCTTCCCGATCTCTTGAACAAGACTCATCCCAACTAAGGAACGCTCTCCCAACTCTTCCTAGAATAAGGGAAATGTACAAGGAAAACCATAAAAATCCCTAAATGAGACCATTTTTATTAAGTAATAATAAACATTTTTATAGAAAAAATATACTAATAGAAAATTCGTTTCCCAAGAAACTCTAAATTCATGCACACATTTCAGAAGCATATCGCAAAGAACCTAGAAAGATCTACTATAATTCTTTTAAAAAAATAATGTTAACCTTGGGCCCATATTATAGAGAACTATATAAGGGACCCCATGAATTCTCATAGTCTTTTTGAAAAAACACTTTCCAAGATGTTCCACATTCATTTTATCAATGAAAAATAGGAAATGTACAAATTTTTTAAGTTGGTTAATGATAATCAGAATCGAATCCTTCTCACTAGGAGTATATAGTATACCAATGTGTAAATCCATTGAAATATCATAAAATTTTCATACTGTAACAAGTAAGAGGTGAACAAAACTTAAAATCTTCTAGTATTCTTCCTTAATTCTCTAAAAAGTAAGACATCATAATAAAAAGTACGCAATTGACCATCTCATCCCCACCCACAAAAACTGACATCTAATGTCTTGATACATATTAATAGTACCATGGTGTATCGATCAACATGAATTGTTTAAACTATCCATTAACTCTTGTCGCATGGAAAATGGAACAACCAATATATTTTGAAAACAAAAGACACTATTGGGAGACATAGACTACTCACCCAAGCTATCGCTACCATAATGAATTTCACTAAATATCTAGCACTCGAGCTCAGACATATGCCTATGTAAAACCCACTCATAAAATGATGAGTCAGTATTTATCAAATCCTAACTTACCTTCCACCATATTATTCCACTACCAAGATCATATCAAGAAAAAATATCCTCAAACACCACAAATCCATTGATTCGATCACTACATGTATTTGTAATTTCCATCTCAAAGAATCAACAACCAAAATCCATTTTCTAGGATTATAGAAAAAAAATCAAACTCTTTGAGATAAGACACCTAGCTCTATTCCACATGTTCATATACCTCTGAGAGAAAATATACCATAGGATGTAATGATTAGGGTATATAATATGCCTTTCACTAAATACATAGAAATGTAAAATTTTGAGTGAAAGAATATCTACTAAGAACTCAAGATTATGGGTAGGGTAATGCTTCTCATGGGGTTGTAACTATCAAGAGGCTTAGGATAACACCTATCTACCCTACACCTAGACAAACCCCAAAACCATTCCTAAATCATAAAATAAACCAACATAACCTGAACCATGTTCTAGAAGAATCAAAACTAGTGTTGAAGTTAATCTCACATTCAGTTCCACAAAATAACTAAAGAACTTTCATTCGACTAAAACTTTACACCATTATGAGTAAAAGCATTCATTATAGATTTTATTCTGGAGATTTTTGGAACAAAAATCCTATAATAACTAGACATCCCTAAGATTCGTCATATTTCAAACATGTTTTTGTGACTCTGATAGTGTATAACTACATGTACATTTTTTGGATCCACTAAGAAACCCTCTTAGATATAACATGATCTATAAAATTTACTTCTTTAATCCAAAATACACATTTTTAAAGCATAACATAAATAAGGAATTTTGTAAAAGTTCTAATAATTTTACCCAAATGTTCCTTGTTCTCCTCCTCTAACTTGGAGTAAAAAAACATCATTCATAAAGACCAAACAAAATTGTACAAAAACTAATGAAGGATACACTTTATCAGTTACATAATCATTATAGGAGGATTAATTTGACCAAATCGAATAATCAAGAACTCAAAATTCCCATAATATATCCTAAACACTATGATAGGTATATCCTCATCTTGGAATTTCAATTGGTGTTACTTTGAAAATAATCCATTCATTGAAAACGGATAAGCCCCACCAAGCCAATCAATGAGATCATTATTCTTTAGTAAGGGATATTTTTAGTTGATATTAACCTGATTTAACTTCTAATAGCTAACACAATGTCTGAGGAACCCATCATTCATCCTAAAAAATATGATAACAGAAAACCAAAAGGACATGATAGGATGAATAAATCATATTTTCTCGAGATCCAAAAGGTAAAACTGAATTTTTTCCATCTAAGAATGAACAACAATGTTTGATGGAATAAAAATGGGAATAATTATAGGGAGTAGTTCAATGTTAAAATAAACCTCTCTCTATGGTGCTAAAACATAAAAATAAAATAAGTCCATGGTGTTATGAACAAACTACATTTGATAGTTTAATTCCCAAATAAGGTTCAACAGAAATCATGAAAACATCTCTAAAAAATGAAATAAGATTTTTCCAACATATGGATCAACATTACATTCCCTTCCTGATCAAGAGTCCCACTCACCTTGAAAAGCACAAGAAACCCCATTAAAATATAATAACTAAACAAGATTATGATAATAATATATCTAGGACGTAACATTGATCATCAAATATATATAGATAATCACTGCAAATATCTCAAGATTGAGAACTATGATATCCCACTCCACCTCATGGTCCTCTATCATAACTCGAAATACTGACCACTTAAAATGTTGTTCAGATCTATTTTACACAGGAATGTAATGATACAATAAGAATGTTATAAGACCCAAAAAATCCTAAAATGTCAACCAGATCTTATGATACAATGTAATGGGTGGAACCTTTATCAAACAAATCTATCACTATAGAAGATGAAGTAAACACCATTAATCTAACTGTGGATCACACTTCTTCATATTCATATCATTATTACTCCAATAAATAATGAACTATTGTCTTAAGTCATGCATTATATTTTTTATCCCCATAATCACCCTATTATCTAGAGGAGAATACCGAAAAACCATAGAAGAATTTGTTTAAACCTATGATCCCTTGGTGAATGTGGATCTATCATTACTACCTTGTGGAATCCTATAACAAAAATCATCAAATGGGATGATTTACCATATTAATGAAAATTTCAAGGAGCCTCTAAAAAATCAGACTTGGTAGGACATGGAATTCCACAATGATAAGAAAAGCTACTGCTTTCAAGATGGATCCCACAAAACTAGTCCTTGAGAGAACAATAATCCTTTGAAATTCCATTTCTAGATAGATGACAAACCCAGGATATTGATAGTTTGTATTGAATCTCCTCCAATTTTTCTAATCTATGGAATTGCCTAAAAATGTGCCCCTTTCATCTAACTCTATAATGGTTAGAAGACACATGATAATCATCATTGACCAAATTTCGGTGCTGAACCCCAACTCAAACCTACGATCCTTCAAGAAATACTTGTTAAAATGATATGGTGCCAATTTCTCCATATTAAAAAAATTGGTAGAAAACTCCAAAATGGTACTCTCCCATTTCTCTATTTTTAATAACTCTAAGGTATTTTTCACAGGTATTGTCACATGATAAAAATATTGGATAAATATTTTCATGAAATAATCCCAAGAAAGGTCCTTAAACAACTTTATTTTCATAATATATTACCACCATATTATTTCCATTAGAAGATGAATTTATATGAGAATATAACGATGTATTCCTCAGGGGACTTCATGATTTTTACGATCATATTAATCCTCTCATGAATTACTTTAGAATCCTACAGTCCTTTGTCACTATGGATGGTAGGTGGATGATGGTTTGTAAATTCTGATCCATGATCCATTCCTCATTCTAGGTACCCAAAAAATATTGACCAACAGTATAAATTGTGAGGATTAAATATTCTACCAAAGAAGGTTTCACTTGAGTATTCACTTGTGGATCCATTATCACATCTTGATCCCTTAAATTTTTAACCAATTTTCATTATGGTATTATCTAAAAATAACAATAAAAAATCTAATTATTCATTATAAGATTCCAAAAAACATAATAACATCTTCACAGATCGATATAAATTGATTAAAAGACAAATAATTTAATTATATATGAGTTCTTCAAATAAAAAATCTTACATTAAAAAATAAAACATTCATTTAAATAAACATCACTTATAGTTCATTCAAATAACCTCAATAACATAGTGTCAATACTAGTGAATGTTTTTCAACCACCCATGAAAACTTGAATTTAGAAATTGAAGTAAGCTAGCTAGGACCCTTCGTATACTTACTACATAATTTCCAATAGTCCAAAATATTTTCTACCCATGTCATAGAACCAAACTCAAGTAGTGCTAACAGACTTTAGGTTGAAAATCCCGTTGATAACAATTGTTAACAAACCAACCCATGTCAACTGGACAAGTCACCCAAGGTGGTCTAACACACGATGAGGAATAAAAAATATAACAGAGGTATTCTATGAATATAACCAAAATAAAACATACAAATAGAGTAAATTTTGTATGAACGAGATATAATAGGATCTCAAAATTGATGAAAATATGTAAAACAATAAAATATTTACAAAAAGACCCAAAAGTCTCCACGTGACCAAATATCAAATCCATATGATCAATACAGGAAAGAAACATACAATAAAGGTGAACCTATAATGCTAAATGATGGCCTTATCATTCCCTAAGACTAATAAAACAAGGTCTACAACCAACCAATGTAAAAATTAATTCCTGAAAAAAGATCCTAATATGATACCAAAAATGAATATGTACATGTCATAATATTAAAAATGCACTATTTCTAGATTTATATCAAAATATAGTTTATAAATAACATTCATAAATATAACCATTTATAATAATTCCCATTGTTTTCAAGAAATTCATTCCATATTCACCAAATCCCGAGATATATAATTTATAAAACAAAAATAGAAAGATTAATATTGTGAGAACATATCCATGAAATAAACCATCATATGATAAACCATGTATAAAATAAATATCAAATCATTTAGCCTCCAGACTACAGGAGTATGTACTATAAATAAATGAAGCCTAAACTAAGAATATGTTGGTTCCCACTAATATAGATCCCTACTATTATATGTTGATATCATAAAAGTATCCCATTGTGTTGTCATATGCACTAAGTTCACCTATGTCTATTTTGTGAAATAATAAATGTTCTAAATCTGCTATGTTTTCCAAAAATATTTCAAACACCCACTGTAAAATTGGATAAAAAACATTTTCCACCAAAGATAACCCATTTCAAGCCATAACCCAATTATATGAACATGAACATAGTGTAATTCCTGATTTAAAAACACTTTCATAGATACATATACTTCATGAATAATAGAAACTTTAATTACCTCAATGAAAGGGGTTAAAAAACCATGTATCAACCATTAAAATACAAGGAACTATATAAAAATAAAAATATTGATAGAAAGCCCCAATTAATCAAAGAAATTAAACACAAATGAAACCAATGTAGTCGTCAAGACTAAAGGAAATAAAAAAGTAGAAAGATCCCTTACTAGGGATATTTAGTGAAACCATAACATGAATCAACACCAAATTATGTAATCTAGATGGAGTGATATAATAAATAATCTCAAAAAATATCCATATAGTTTTAGAGGAAATCATGTAAATTGAACAAAGAAATATTCATGCATGTTTCATGTTTGAAACTTATGATCTCAATAAAATCATTTCTTAAATCCCATTCACGGAATGAAATCTCCCATAATAAAAATATTCAAGAAAGGTGCCACCTTAGATTAAATAAAATTTAGACTGATGTTTTCCAGATGTGTAAATATTTCACTTACCATAAACTATTCACTCCCTGAACGAGATTCATAGAATATTCACTAAAACATGTTGACATTGTGTAACCCATTCAATATTCTAATGTGTCCAACATGAAACTATCCACCGAGTTGTCTTCAAAAAAACTGATGAGAAAAAAATTAAGTCTTTATGGTACCAAGGAGAACCCTATAAATCAATTTAAAAACTAATATATAGAATCCACTAATTTAAACAAAAATAAATCACTAAACATTATATAATTTTTTCAAACATGGTCTCTCAAATCATAGGAAGCCCAAAATGAATGAAAAAAAGAAAAAACACAAGAAAAATAAAAATCACACATAATGTATGGTGAGTGGGTTTTATAACGAACACATAATGATATGTTATATAGATATGAATTATTGTATTAAAATGAGATTTTTTATGAATATTACTCTTTAAACTAAATTGAATAATAACTTATAATAAATTATAAATAATTATTTTGAGGTTATTGAATGATATAAGAACTCATGTGAAAGTATAAAATCAGAAGAGCCATGAAAGATATTTAAAAAATATGTATATGGAATTTCTTGGATGCTATCTCTGTTATGATGCTAGGATGTCCCATTAACACAAAACCATATTCTTTTTTGTGCATGAGTGTGATGGGTTGGTTCTTTTAATTTGTCTAGAAAAGTTGAAAATGATAAATAGAACCCTATATAAATAGATAATAAGGAATTGACCATCTATAACATGAAATATGCACTCATTTTTTTACTTCAGATTATTATTTGTCACTTGATGACGATGTCTTTAACATGTGATGTTATCAGTTTAGTTGAAAAAGAACTATGAAAGGACCCAAAATGATATTTGAGAAAAAAATTACTAAGTGGGTTTTCATATTCTAATTATATATACATAATAGAGTTTTGACTTATTATAACAGCTGAGATAGTTATACATACATTTTATAATTAAGTATTTACTCAAGAGAGATGATAAAGACCTTAATATGTTTTTTTGGGTGGGATAAATCCTTAAGGAAAAAAATAGTGAAACAAAGAGGGAAATACTCAATGTGATTTATTGATATCCCTAAAAAGGGTGATTTAATATAAGACGCATGTGTGGGTTGTAGAATTTTTTTGAAGACATGGAAAGGGATTTCAACAGGGGCTTGGGGAAGGATAGCTAGAGTAATCATCAGTTCAACAAGACTGAACAATGAGTATAATTTTTATTATGTTTGGACTGGCCTGTTCTGGACTAGGTTGAATAAAAAATTATTAAATGATTCACCATGAGGTGTTTGAGAAATATTGATTCAAATAAACAATGATCGGTACATGTCTAAATGACCATATTCTATTCCCTAATGAGTGATATATGGATAATGAATGATTCCGCATGTTATTATTATAAAATATGTTATTGTGAATATAATTTGGATATAAATGACATATTAAGAGATGAATTTAAAGTTTATGGGATCTGATTCATTCCTAACATGTTGTTTAATTTATTTTCATAGTTTTTTGTATACCAGATCATGGGATGGGTAGTGAAGAATCCTTGTGGAAGATGGATGTGATATGAGGTTTAAATTGAACCCTCTTCTTAGAGTAGATATGTAGTATACATGATGGATGACTACCCCTATAGAATACAGTATGAACAGATCATTATAATAATAAATTTCCCAAGAGGCTGGGTTAGATATGAATTAGTGAGGCCTTACTTGAGTAAAAAATAACGGGGTGCTATACAGTTAAACCTTCCCTAAGTGGAATGTACCATGGTACTATCAGTGTGACATCTCCCCTTTTCTTGGATAACAAGGGTACCTAATAGGGTAACATATCTTGTAGGTAGGGATGCAAATGGTAATTATAATAAAATATCACATTTATACTATGATAGAAAAGGTACTATTAAGTGCATCTTTCTATGATATAAGATGGGTTGAGTACTTTTATTTAACACTTCCTTGAGAAGTATTAGTTTGGGTACATTTAGAGAAACCTTTTTAGAAATTTAATGGGTTGGGTATTCCCAGTGTGGCCTTCCCTAAGGAAAAAATTCTAGGGAACTTGATGTGGATTCTACCCAAAGAATTATGGTAGTGTCATGACACGGAATACCACCATACCATGAGTAATTAGGGATGGTTTGTGTTATATACATTGAGGCTACCATACTATTGAAATGGCCAATGGGGATCCCAAAGATCTAATGATAAAAAAACTTTCTATAAACAATTTCTATGGTATAATGTGAGATTAACTAATCTAACCATATGTTATTTTACATCATTTTTACAATTTAATCGTTATATCTCATAAATAATAATATACCCCCAATAATAGAAAGTTAAGGGTCTATTAGTAACAAATTTATATGGAACACATTTTATGATATTTGTGAATATTTCTTCATTTCTAAACCACACTATACTCCCTCTCTCCAAAAATTAGTTTTCAACATCAAAACATGGGGATTTGAAACAACATATAATTTGATCTAAAATTATTTGTAAGGGAAAATTCGTCTACATATTATCAAGGTTTATATCATAAGAGTATTTTAAATAAGGTGGATGAGAGAAAAATCTTACTAAAAAAACATTGAATAATCATAGATATTTGAAAGGAATAATGTAATGAAATGTAATATCAAATAATGAAAAATAGTCCCTGGAATAGAAGTGGAGAAAAATTAGGAAATAAACACTTTCCATGAATTATAACATAATCATATAATAGAGAGATGATTCATAAGTTAAAGAACAATAAATTTTGAAACTAGTGGAGAATGAATTCCTACCAGATTCACATCATATAGTGGGATTGGGATGACAACCCACGTACCTTCTTGGTATTGGGATAACAAACCGTGTACCCTATTGGTCTTCAATTATTACTAGAGTTACCTTTTAATCAAGGGATTTCACAAACCAACCTAGATAACCGACTTAAATAATACTAGAACTAATCCTGACATGTCCCAAATGGAGTTCTAGATCCCCACTGGTAGGAAAAAAGAACCATTAAATCAATAAGACTAAAAGGAAATGATTTCATCCAAAGAGATACATTTTAATGAAAACTAGTGGATAATAGAAAAATAAAACAATTAATGTGAAAAACAATCCATATGAGAAAAAGGTCCACAAAACCCTGATACATGACTCGATGATGAAAAAACATCAAGACACATATGATGGATCAAAAACCCCATCATTTTGTGCCAACTCATGATGGTACTGGAATTCAGGTATACTCTCCACCTCCACATAGGTACTTCCCCTATCATATACATGGCACAATTTAATCTAGAAATAATCCAAAGATAATGGTAGGGTGTAAGATTCAAGACTGTTAGGATTTAAACAAACATTTCATAAGAATGACATATTAGATAATCCAATTATTATCACTATAAATGATATATGGAATTTAAATATTTTCAAAGACCAGAAAAAACAAACATGAATTAAAATTTAAATTAATATTAGAAAATAGTTTCATCAAATTTTAATTCAAATCATTCTTGATCTTAATATTTTCAAAATGATGTATAAAGAAACCAATTTATCAAAATAGATCATAAATATGTATTTACATAAAAATTTACATGAGAAAAAGATTTATCACATATGGAATGGAATGTTATTTCCATTCATAGAACCATAGTTTAGATACCCAAGGGTATGATAAATAATGATAGTAATATATCGTGGTGAAGTACAACTTCCAAAATTCACAAAGGACGTCCATAAAGATTAAAAAGAGAAGACCCCTATAGACTAGACCCCATTCCCCTAAGTTGCTTAGTAGAATTATCATTCTAAATTTACTGTTGGGTAGTGGTAGTGCATGAATATTGTGTGTTCTTCCCACTCAACTAAAATGTTCTCGAATTTTCTTTAAGGTAAATCAAATAATTTTAAAGGGTTATCATTCATTCAATATTAATTTCAATCACCCTAATTTAATGTTTCAAACCATTCCATTCATTTCAATAAAAATCCTCAATATGTTTTTCTCATGAATTCATGTATTTATTTCCAAAACCAATACCAAAGGTTTATTTAAAAAAAATCATCAAAATAAAAAAATTTAAATCATAAAATATCATATTCATTTCATTTTCATGAAATTCCTATCAATATTAATAATTTCAATTAAATAACAATTTTCATAAAAATCAATAATAAACTTCCCTAATGAATTTCTCATCACAAACCATGCCATTTCAAATTCAATTTATGATAACGCAAGCTAAATCATTATTAATTGATTTGAAAACCAATTTATTTAATTGCATCAAAAGTTTCAAATAATAGAAATTTCTATTGATACCACCAAACAGGATTATAATATCACAAAACTATGAGGATGGAGTTTTATGGATGAATAGGTGACACCTGTGGAAATATATGAAGCTCTAGAATTGAATAATGTTTTTAAGAAATAGAATCGACCACCCTGGTGTAGGGTTGAACAACAAAACATAATAGTGCACTCGAAGAGGATTTATAGTAAAATTAATGGTTTTGCAGTTTAGAATAAGATAATATACTGTAGAACCACATTGGAACATTAAATGTGCTATTGTATCTTGAGAATTGAGGGGTGGAGGTGGATCTCCAAGAATTTTTTGGAACTCATGATATATACCAACTAAATAAGGCAAACATGTATAATTAGGGGTTTGATGACCGTTACCAAATCAATTATAAATCCTTATCAAAAACAGAAAGGGCTATTCCCCAAATAAAAAGAATTAATATATAATAAAAGGAATAATTCTTGAATACCAAATGGATATAATAGTTGAAAATAATATGGAAAATGGAGTTATGGATTGGTATAGGATACCATGGAATAAAACATTCTATATGGCTCTCCAAGGAGATGGATATAGTGAAAAACTACCATTGAGGCCACATACATATTAGTCATTCCCATTGAGGAACGACCTCAGTCCCTATAACACCACTATATCATAGACACTACTCAAACAGAAAAATCAACTCCTATTAGGTGTGGTCATGAGTGTTATTGTGTTTAATCAAATATATTCTTTAAAATTTCGAAAAAAATGTATTTAATCTTGAAAAATATATTGAAATCATAAATTCATTACAAAAACATGGACCAATTCAGAAATAAGGGGGATTTAATGAAAAATTATTAATAACTACACAATGTAAATGCAAGAAATTGTTGACATGTTAATATTATCCCAAACATAAAAGACTTCTACCCCCAAAAATCCTATCATGAATACAACATAACAGAGTTGGGGCCACTTTTCTATCATGAATAGATCACAGACAAATGTATCGTGGAAGTAAAAACCATCCCTCCATAATAAAAAAAGAAGGAGTTTTAATTTTCTATGCTAAACCATTATTTGAGAATAAAAAAACAGAAGTAGTATCTCATTCACAGAAAAATATGGTTCCACATCCAGATTATACAATCATATGAAATGAAATGCCTTAGAGAGATGATTTCTGAACTATGAAACATGGAACACATTGAAAATATATATCACCTATGGTAGAAAAGCCAAATGGTAACACATATTACCAATAATCCCAACTACATCAAATGGTCTTACATATTTTGTTACCAACTGTCTCATTTTTCTATTCCTTCGGTAACTAAACCATGGTAAAAATCTCATTAACAATGCTTCACCAACACTAAAATCTAAATGGAATCAATAAGGGTGATTATATGATGTGTAATGGATTTTTTATTATAATTTTCTATTGAATCAACTAAATATTATTCATCATCTCATAGGCTAAACTAGGTCTTACTAGGGATGGTATACTAACCATAATCGAAAAAATTAGGTATTTTTTTGGGTTTCCATACAACAACTCCAAGGCTTCCATATTTTTGTATTAATGTTACATATTATTATATAAATACTCGACCATTCCCAAATGGTGATCTGAATATCATCTAAATCCAAAGAAATGTTCTCATAGAATGTCCCCAAGAATTTCAATTTTTATGGATATCAATAGGAGGATGTAATTACATGCTCAACTCTAGATAGGATTTCATTTCCTTCTAGAGGACCCAATAAAACAGGTAAGTGAACCTAGGATCTCTATCTAAAATTATTTTAGATGGTACTCCATGAAATCCAATGATTTATTAGAAATACAAGATTACAATGTGCTTAACCATGGTGGTATCACATATTGGAAAAACATGATATTTTTTGGTGAATTGATCCATCACCACCTTTATTACATTATTAACATGAGGTTTATGTGAAAACATGACCACAAAAGTTTATAGATATCTCATCCCACATCCAAGTCATCACTGGATGGGGATGAACCAAACTCAAAGGCTTCTAATTCCTAACCATAACCTGTTGATATGTATAATCATATAAAATAAAATACTTTTTCAACATTTTATACCTAGTCACCCAAAATATTTCTTCATATAATAAAGCATTTTTACAGTTCCATGGAGAAATTATCACTCGGAATTATAAAGATCTATCATCAAAACATTCCACAAGGGTATAAAAATGATGAACATGTTCTGAATGAATATGATACACTCTAAATATAACGACTAATTGCTGATGATTTCTATTCCATATGTAGAATCAATAATGCCCTAAAATCATTATTGAGGTGTAATTACATAAGAATAATCTCATGTAATGTGGAGTTCAAATTGTCACTCCCAAATGTAACCCAAATATAATCCCCCTAGACTCCCAAATGAAAATAGGCTAAGAGGTCCATTATATTTCCCTTCTCATAATATTTTTTTCATGTCATGGTATGGAAATTAAAAATGGAAAGCATCAGCCATGATATTCCCATTTTCAAGGGTATAATAAATTCTAAAATAAAAATCTTGAAGGTACTAAATCTATTGTCTCTACCAAATGTTCAAATAGTTTTGGGAAAATACAATGCTTATGATTTAATGATTGGAGTTGATGGTTAACATTTTAGTCTATAGGTAATGCCACCAATACATTATAACATGAATCATAACTACATGGTCAAGATCATGTCTAGGATAATTGTTTTCATCAGGCCAAAGTAAAAAAATAATCATGTGCTACTACATAATCACGATGTATAAGGACATAAACCAAACCAAAAACTAATGTGTCGTAGAAGGACACATATCTTTGATCATTTTTTGGATGACTAAGAATGGTGACTAAATTCAACTGAATCTTTAACTCATAAAAAGAAACTTGATATTTAAAATTCCAAATGAACATGACACCCTCATGATGAAGAGTGAGCATCAAAGAAAACAACAAAGAATAATATTTATAAAATGATGATAATTTCATTCCAATCCCACTAATATCTGAATCATAAAGAAATTATATAGTTCCTCTTATATCATAATGTCTCCCAACTTCTTAGGATCAGTTGACGAACTCTGTTCAGAAACCTCATGTCTCATGAATGTTACTTATTATTTTTATTAGTTGAATTAATGAATCTAGGAATAAATCTTGTGGTTTTAATGATAAATAATAATACTGTAAAATGATTTACATGGTCCTTCATAGTATTTTCATAAAAAAAGATGTTTTATATAAAAATAAAAATACATTAATGAAGGTACACATAGAAAATGATATTCAATAATTCTGTTAACAATGTAGGATAATTGGAAAGAAAAAATTTCAAAATCTAGTACACATAATGGACATACCTACATCTAATGTTTCTAACTGGGATATGATACCTTTTAATCCCAAGCTACTTATAACTAGGCAGAATATCAATATTTTGTAAACCAAAAACCCCATTCAATTTGTCAAAAAAATATCAAACCAAAAACACATATACATATTCTTCCCGGTGACCTGATTGAGATTTTCATAGTCAATAAAAATCAAAATTTTCCCATTGGATTTGTTACAAAATAACATAGTTGCTTCGAAAGGATAACCCTTGGGTCAGATAAATGCATTGTAAAACATAACATTTAATTGAGTTTTCAACCCCTTTTTGTCCTCCTTTTTTTGGTATGATGGAATATAGATATGATGGGTACCTAGTACCATGTCGATTGAAAAGACTACATTCACTAGTGAAAAACAATAAAAGTCATGAGAAAAAACATCAAGAAACAAAAAAACTTTTGGTGGAAGTAAAACCCAAAAAGGACCATGCGGTAGTTGAAGATAAAACATGGAAATCATCTTAACCAAATCTAGTTGAAAAGGCCTAGCATGGCATGACCTCGAGTCCCATTATCCATGAGAGACATGACTCAATCCATCAATGTTGACAATGAAAACCCATCGATGAAAATAGTCAACATGAGAATTATGGGTGATTGACCAAACAATATTGAGAATTAAATATAGAGGATTCATATCCAGAAATAAAAAGTCTCACAAAATCATAACATTTTCCAAAGATAATGTTTAAAAAGGGAATTAAAGACCCTACCATTTCATCCTCCTGAAAGGTTTACATATCTCTAAAACATAAGGCATGATCTCATTATCAAGGATTAAAAATTACATGATATATGTAAATATAATTTATTGAAAGGAACAACTGTCAAAAAATGAAATCACTAATGATAAATTAATGGTATTGGTAACTCTCACTCTCTCAAGTCTTGAGCTAGCTTACACTAGGGATTTATCCACTGTGTGAAGAGGCATCATTTCCAATGAATGTATATTTAACAAATGTTTACTTGAAGCATTTTAATGTTCAAAGGATTATATGAAAAAAAATTCATAAACACCTATATGGATTGGTAAAAACAAGAGAAAACCTCTATAAATGACCTAAATTACCACAAGAGTTGCAATTATTTTCTTCCTTTGGCCATATACACTTTGGGTTCCCTTTCATTCCAAAACAAAATTAATTTAGACGAAATTTACTAAATACTATAGATGACTTAGTGGATGTATGATACTGAGACACAACATAAACACTTCAACTATGAGACTAAGACCTACTTCTACTCACATTATTGGGACCACTGAAATAACCACTGTGAGTAGTAGGAACACTAATTAGCCCTAAATTGTAATCCAAGTAAATCTACACCATCAAATATCTAACCAAAACATTAACATATGCAATGAGTTATGTAGAAAAACCAAGGGATTCAATATCTGATCAGAGACCATTATTAAATCTCTTGACCTTTAGATTCTCAATTGATGTGACCTTATAAGTGATTTTATAAATATTGTCAAAGTGATTTTCATACTGAAACATAATTTGGTTATCCTAGTCAATTTTATAAAACTTGATATATTTATCCAACACAATATACTATAAATATAATTTTTTCATGAAAAGAGACCAGAAATATTTCCAATATAATACCACAGTATTCCCAACCCTAAAAATTTATTCCCACAACATTTTCTAGGATGAAAATCCTTGAATGAAGTATATTTCACCTTAATAGGATCAAGAATATACAAGAACCAAAAAATCCCCTAAATTTTATTCAACTAATCCTTTCCCTTTAGGGATCATTGGTACACTCAAAAGATAGAGGGATGTGTTGATGAATCTTCTATGCACAATCTCTCATATTATACCTATGGGTTATAACATCTGTATCCCTATTGGAAATAGGTGCTGTTATCTAGCCTAAATATTAGAATAAATGTCGAAAACCACAACATGGTTCATTATTAACTCCTCCCTTAAGGTTTTATCAATCATCTTATTGGAGTAAAATAATAGAAAATATCAAAGAAAAATATCACTTAAGAGACACAAGATCATTTACTATATCAAGAGAAATTCACCAGGATTACAAAAAAAAATACTATAAAAATTATATAATTTAACATTAAATTTTCCTCAAAGACAGTTTACCAAATAACCAAAGTAATCATATGCCTCATTACAATGATATATTGAGAGACATTTTCGCGTAACAAAACCCTTGAATATTGAAAATTCATTCCGAAACTGCATGCCTACATAAAAAAGAGGTTCAATCAAATTTGTTAGAATTTTTAAAAGACAATCTAGATAACCCATCAAAACGGTACCCTAGATGATCCTCACATGACCAGAAGGGTGTTCCTGATGCTCAAGGGTTGGAGAGAGGCATCATGGAATCATTAAAAGTGTAGAGGGAATGATTTTTACACAATATTTATAAGTAAAAAATTTAGTGGATAATAGAACAATAAAACTGATGGTATGATAAACAGTTTAATTGAGAAACTAAATCAATGATACCATGATACAAGTTTGAATAATTTAAATACAACCCAACACAATTGATGGATCACATAATCCATAATGTGATACCGTGTTCTTAAGGTCTCACAATTCTAGTACACCATCCACATCTAAGTGGCACATTCCCTTTACCTAGGCATAGCATAGTGAAATATAAAAACTCCCCAAAGTAAAATTCCATGTAACTCCCTGACCCCAGTTACCCAGAGTCGGTGCATTATTTTAATACATTGGCATGATTACAAGGAATCATGTCCCGAAGGAACGATCAGTTTAGCAGTCTTGGAAAAATAGATCACATACAAGAATGTTACATTTTCACTTTAAAACCTAAAAAAACAACATAAATAATCTTTATTAATTCCATTATTCCCTTGGCATAAGCCTACATATCAATCACATTACACTTCATGGAATCCTAGGAAAAACAAAACATAGAAAGGGGTGAGCTCAAATGCTCAATAAGGGTAAGCAATACAGCAGAAACTTTCAAAAATAAGCATAAAAATTTAAGGTAATGTATAAAACTAAAACAAAAGCCTTTTAAACTTGACCTTTAGCATAATATGGCAGAAATAAAATGAAATAATTCCATTTAATTATTCACATTGATATTCTACTAATTGAATAATCACATGAAATATCAATAACCACTTTCATAATGATGGAATGCATAATGCCAGACTATCATAACCACATATCCAAGGCCTCGTGCCAAGGCTACAAATAAGATTTTGTCAAGGCCTTGTTCTAGGACACTAGTTTGTCTCATGAGACCTACCGATGCATCGAGGAGCTATAGTGGGCTCCACCCGGCACATATTAAGTCCAATGCATTCCTCATATGAATAGGTTTAAACTTAACATAAACATTTGTATGAAAACTAGCATACGAAATGTCAATAATTTCTCCATAAACCATGAATGGTATAAAAATAACACATCCACAGTCAAACAAATCACAAAACCTTCAATGTATGTGTTTTATAATAAATCAACTTCAAATGAGCTTAAAATACATCAAAGAATGTTGATATAGATGAAAATGATGAGTAAAACTTTTTGAGAGAAATATACTTTTTATAAAATCATTTAAAAGTCACACATTTATAAAGGAAGTAATTTTAAAAGAGATTTTTGAATCAAAGTGTCCCATACCACTTTGAAACTTTTGAAAATAAATATCATTTCAAAACTTTCACATCCATATAAATAAATCCTGAAAATCATTTTGAAAACATGGACATTAATTAAAAAGATTTAGAAATATAAATCTTTAAAACATTTGAAATTAGGATCTTGATAAAGAGTACCTTTCAAAATCCTTAAAATCTTATTTTTGAAATCATTTTTATGAAAAATGGACATGGATGATAAAAATGTCCCAGTAAATACTTACACATAAACAATCTCAGATAATGATGAGATTGAGGAATTAACCCTTACCAATTTGGTAACTTACGAAACATACAACCCATGAAAGAGGTATCATACAATGAATATGTAAATACACATAAATTAAAGTGTATTACACAATGAATATAATTATGGGCAGCACATACACCACATAAAATGTAATAGTGGCAATATGGCATGAATCTCACGGGAATAAGGAGTGAGATGAAAACCCCTTACCTTGCACTTTCCTTTAGTCGAGGGTACGTTTAACCTCCTGTACAAAGATCTTAGTATGTTATTAAATTATACCTGAACCATATTAATATATATTATATCAATCCTGATTAATTTATGACTTTATATTACCCATTTAATAATAATTTCCATGTTAAGTTAACATTTTGGGTATTAATCACTTTCTTTATCGTACGTGTTTTAACTTTTCACTCTTGGTTGTATCACTTAGATAATGATTTAAATACATCCATAATATAAAACATGATAAATATATCTTATATATTTATAATATAAATATGTATAATAGACATATATATGAAATGGAAAACACCGTTTGTGGAGACGTTAGTCCGTATGTACGCATAAACACTATTTCTGTTTTCATATAGTATTGAACGGAAGTAAATGAATAAGATATATGTAAGTACATAAATCCTTATATATATATATATATATCTGGTAGCATTATTATGTCATATATTACATAATTATTAGTAATATATATTTTTATAATCGTCGATGAATGGTGAACTTGAAATGAATCTCTTCGCGTCGTGGAGACGGTAATCCGTACGTACGCACGAGCGAAAATATCATTCTTTTGATTTTAAAATAATATATAATTTAATGGTATATCATATATAAAGAATCATTATCATGTTATATTTATTATTTACATGAATTAAAATTCATTATTATACCCATCCAAATAATAATATATTGAATAACAATTACACCACGACGTGGTGACAGTAAGTCGTACGTACGCACGTATGGTGACATGTCATCAAAGGATGGATAGAATACTGAATATGGATGTACCATATTTATAATAATATTAAAGTATATAGGAGATACTGGATTCATTATTTTAGAATGGTAATTACAAAGAAAGAAGAAGTGGAAGAAGAAAGGAACTTGAAAAAGGGTGGTGAAATCATTACCTCTTCTTCGGGTTCTTCCTTTTGATTTGTTCAAAAGGGCTCCTTAAGTTGGATTTCTGACTAAAGGAAGGCCTATAAGATGAATTGAGGGAATTTTAGAGAATATTTGGTCCGAGTATGTCCAAACCAAAAGGCTTTGAAGGTGTGAGTTAATGTGAAGGGAGAGTTCCCTTTTATAAGAGGGGTGAGGGGAACCTTTAGAAAAGTTAGAAATATTATTTTATAATAAATTCATATTTGGTTTCTAATGTCTAAAAAGTATATTATTTAAAGGTTAATGTGTGGATGGGTCTAATACCACTCAAACAATAGAATTTAGAGAGGTTTGGGTCATTATATTAACCTTATCTTTAAGTATTAACTCTTAGTTAATTAGTTTCACTTTTAAAATGTCTCTTTGTATTTTTATATTATATGGTTAATAAACTCACTATATACATCCAAGAGACCCCAAAGTGGTCCATTAATGATACACCTATCATGATATAATTCTCTTGGCCGAACCTCAGTTTTTTAGGAATTTAATATCAATTAATAATATAATATTTGTTTTAAAAACTCTTTTATGTCAATTTTGACACTATTCAATAATTGATTTTTGTAAAAATCATAACAGAATGATTACTTAGAAAAACGTTAATTAATTAAATCCTTACATGTCATATTAACCTAGAAAATTAGTGTAATTCATAAGAAGTCTCAAATTATATTTATTTGGTTATTTATAATATCAAATATTTTAATTTTATTACTATTATGGTTATTACTGCATCGTCATTGTGTCATAAATAAATTAAATTATTTAATGTCTAAAAATAAACTATCATTATGTAGGAAATAATTTAATCTTTCTAATTAATATTTAAAATCTTATTTATCTTACGTATAACCCTATATTAACAATGTTTTAGTAAATAAAATTTGATATTAACTCTTTTAACTTTTCTTGGAATTAAATAATAATAAATGTCCTAATCTAATCCATGTAGACCTAAATGATAATATTTTATTCCTAAGGTTGTTTTTGGTCGAAATACACTTGTCCAATAGAATTAGGACATGTTTTAGGGTAATATTAATATCATTTTTACCCTTAATTACCCAATTTACTTTTAACCGTGGTAAATAAAAGTAAAAAGTTACTATTCACCAAAAATTATTTTCATCTCATTGAAGCAAATTTTACTCCTTGATAATAACTGTGTATTTTCGGATTTTATAAATTCCAATCAAAGAAGTGGTAAAATTAAGTTTTATGAAAAATTCAATTTTTTAACTACCACTTAGTAGTTTCACTAATCATCAAAAATTGATTTTTTTCAGAACAATGCCAAAATATCACCCTAAGCTATAATTGATATTCCAAATTCCAAAATGATTTCTTTTTTACAAAATTAAAAACATATAAGTTTCATTTATTAATTTTATTATTAATTTCTGCAGTCACAACAAAAAGCGTGTTTTTAAGAAACAATATATATCAAAATATTGACAATTGTTTATGTCCAATTTTAAAGTGAAATTAATTCTAATGAACAACATTGGATAAAATGGTAAAAATATATTCTAATTATACATTAAAACCCCTCAAATTCATAATTTACCACTATTAATTATTTTGATTAAAAATGTTTTTTTAATTAAAATTTAGTAATTTTCACTATTCATAAAAATATTAAAGTTATCCGAAAAGTACCAAAATTTCACCTTAGGCTAAATTCGATACTCCGAATCCAAAATTGAAGTCCATTTTGAGAGATAAAATTTCTAAAATTTTAAAAAGTAGGTATTACTATTCAAAACAGCTACTTTGATTAGTCGTGGTGTGTGTTAGAACTCGAAGTTGTGTACAACACACGCTACTGTATTATTCAAAAGGAAGCATACCATGGAAGTTCGGGGTGTTACATGATCCCCTACTTCAATAAATTGCTTCCTAGAAATATGATATTGTTCATTGAATATAACAGTTGAAAATAGAAAATATCTTTGTGGAAAAACCCACATAGGAAATTCGGTTAATAAAATTTAGTCTTAACAAGATGAAAAGAGAAATGAAAGGGTCACCACAAAATTATGATCTCGATTAGGAGGACATTGGTGGAAATTATAGACATATAATTGGAGTAAAAACGTAATTATTTATAGGTAGTTATTGAGGTCATTAATCACAAACATGTTTAAAATTGAGGTCCTTAAATTCATCAATCTATGATGATTTAAAATACCATCATTTCAACAAAACATAAGGTATTAGGATAACATATTTTTGACGTTTCAAAACATATTAGTTGAAATACCACATCAAAAAATGAATCAATGAGGCCTCGATTTAAAATAATGTGTGGAAAGTATGAATATTAAAGAAAATAACACATTCTAGGGTTCCATATAGGCAAATATGGATATGGAAGAGAAATCTAACCATCAATTATCTGATGGAGAGTTGTAGAGAACATGGATATGAAAAGGCAAACAATCCCAAGCCATAAATTAGTGATGATCTAAGGTACCATCTAGGACAACATTTTTGTTCTAAGTTCCCTTTCTTAATTTTGAGGAATTTATTAATGACATTGGCTATGAACATATGGAGATATACTTTCTTTATAATTATAGTTTTATCAATTAATAAATTTCTACCACAAACTCATCTTTCACCCCAAAACAAAATATAACTCAAAAATACTCTATTTATCCTAATCGTATAGGGTTCCAAATATAATGAATTTATAATTCACATATAAGACCCTTTATGTAAAGAAACTACATTATACCATCCAGGAACTTCATGTAGCACAATGGTAGGCAATAAATCCCAATTGCACTATGGTTGTGGGTTCGATTCCCACAGTTTTGTCCGACACGACGGGTCGTCACACGGTCTGCGTGTTGTCCTTTTATAAAAATCCAAAAAAAAACCTTTCAAACTTAATCCATTCCAACCATTAGACTTATCCAAAATACTATTATCCAAACTCACAGTCTGAAATTTACAAGGAAGTTAAACATAATGAGGATCCTTTTTTCCTGGTAATAACATGTGAACGCCTTCCTCATATATTCTTTTACAACACCACAATAACCTGAATTACCAAAATCAACCATCTCTTATTCAAAAATCACTACCTCAATATTAGGAACCTATTAAGGTTTATCTTTCCTTCAACCATGTAATTTCCAAAAAAAAATATAACACGCTGAAGAGTCACTTTTCTTAGTACCGTAAAATCTCAAATCCTTAATTAAATTGTACTACAGTACAATCTTTAATTATTTCCAGAACATAATTGATACAACACTTAAGTGAAATAATTCTACAATAACAACATTGGAACACTAGTCATTCCTCGTCATCTGTGGTAGTATAATAACTTGATTATTATCCAATAGCATCATTTGCGGTATAGTCTGATGACTGAGACATTGGTTTGCGTAGTGTCCAAACTCTTTTCAAATGAAGCATTGTACATTTGAAACAATTTTCTTACCCTTACAGTCACATACATTGTGCCCTTTTCCTACACACTTATAACAAACTCTCATTCCTTACAGGAAAGTTCTAGGGTGTTTCTTCCCATAGTTATCACATATGGGGAAATTCTTCTTTTCCCTCTTCCCTTTATCCATCTTTCTCTCTTCCATCCTTTTCTTCTCTTGTTTCCCTTCAAAGCCATAGGACACAGTAAACTCTTTAGTTATCTTATCCACACATGATACTATTTATTCATATGATGATAATACGTGGGAGACTATTTCCCTTTTAAATGATGGATTAATACCATGAAAGATACGATCCTTCTTACTCTTTGGATCATATGTATTACTGGAGTTCACATTCCTTCTACTGGGTGCCATTTATATACAATAGCATAAACTAGGTCAGTTTATGAATTGCAATGAATAATTCTTAACACAAATTGAACAGTTTATGGATATAATCCATAATCATAAAAATGTTTTCTTTGAGTAAGTATATACTCATTATCCCTTCATAATGTTTTGTAAAGAAAATGAGAATTATCCTAAGCATATCCCCCAGGAGTGTCATAACCAAGAGTGTCGTAAGACCCGTTGTTGTGCACCAGTTCCCATTTGAGTCTTGCTCAGAGCGGTGTTTTCGGGTTTTACCACTAGGTACATCTGTGCCAGAGCCGCCTCTACCTACTCATATACAGACAGGGATGTATTGCTCGGAAAACTCAAAAAATCTCTACAATACCAAATTTTATGAAGTTCTTCTATACTAATCCTCAAAGTCTATCTTAGGGCTAAGTGCTATAATCAGAGTTTATCTAAATCTAGTTTCCAAGGTTATTTCTAAACTTCCTCTAATACCAACTGTAATGCCCCGACCCCAGTTACCCAGAGTCAGTGCATTATTTTAATACATTGGCATGATTACAAGGAATCATGTCCTGAAGGACCGATCAGTTTAGCAGTCTGGGAAAAATAGATCACATACATGAATGTTGCATTTTCACATTAAGACATAAAAAAACAACATAAATAATCTTTTTGAATGCCATTTTTCCCTTGGCTTAACCCTGCATATCAATCACATTACACTTCTTGGAATCTTGGGAAAAATAAAACATAGAAAGGGGTGAGGTCAAATGCTCGGTAAGGGTAAACAATACAGCGGAAACTTTCAAAAATTAGGATAAACATTTAAGACAATATATAAAACTAAAACAAAATCCTTTTAAACTTGAACTTCAGCATAATATGGCAGAAATAAAATAAAATAATTCCATTTACTTATTCACATGGATATTCTACTAATCGAATAATGACATGCAATATCACTAACCACTTTTATAATGATGGAATGCATAATTCCAGACTATCATAACCACATAGCCAAGGCCTCGTGCCAAGACTACAAATAAGATTTTGTCAAGGGATTATGCCAAGACACTAGTTTGTCTCATGAGACCTACCGATGCATCGAGGAGCTATAGCGGGCTCCACCCATCACATATTAAGTCCAATGCATTACTCATATGAATAGGTTTAAACATAACATAAACATTTGTATTAAAACCAGCATACAAAATGTCAATACTTTCTCAATAAACCAGAAATGGTATAAAAATAACACATCCACTGTCAAACATATCACAAAAACTTCAATGTATGTTTAGTATAATAAATCAACTTCAAATGAGATTAAAATACATCAAAGGATGTTTACATAGATGAAAATGATGAGTAAACCTTTTAGAGAGAAATATCCTTTTTGTAAAATCATTTAAAAGTCACACATTTATAAAGGAAGTAATTTTAAAAGATATTTTTGAATCAAAGTTTCCAATACCACTTTGAATCTTTTGAAAAGAATTATCATTTCAAAACATTCACGTCCATATAAATAAATCCTTAAAATCATTTTGAAAATATAGACATTAATTAAAAAGATTTAGAAAGATAAATCTTTAAAACATTTGAAATTCTGATCTTGATAAAGTGTACCTTTAAAAATCCTTAAAATCTTCATTTTGAAATCATTTTTATGAAAAATGTACATGGATGATAAAAATGTCCCATTAAATACTTACACATAAACAATCTCTGATAATGATGAGATTGAGGAATTAACCCTTACCAATTTGGTAACTTACGAAACATACAACCCATAAAAGAGGTATCATACAATGAATATGTAAATACACATAAATTAAAGTGTATTACACAAAGAATACAATTATGGGCAGTACATACACCACACAAAAGGTAATAGTGGCAATATGACATGAATCTCACGGGAATAAGGAGTGAGATGAAAACCCCTTACCTTGCACTTTCCTTTGGTCGAGGGTACGTTTAACCTCCTATACGAAGATTGAAGTATGTTATTAAATTATACCAGAACCATATTAATATTTATTATATCATACCTGATTCATTTATGACTTTATATTACCCATATAATAATAATTTCCATGTTAAGTTAACATTTTGGGTAATAATCACTTTCTTTATCGTACGTGTTTTAACTTGTCACTCCTAGTTGTATCACATAGATTATGATTTAAATACTTCCAGAATATAAACCATGATAAATATATCATATATATTTATAATATAAATATGTATAATAGACATATATATGAAATGGAAAACACTGTTTATGGTGATGGTAGTCCGTACGTACGTATAAACGTTGTTTCTGTTTTCATATAGTATTGAACGGAAGTAAATGAATAAGATATATGTATGTACATAAATCCTTATATATATATATATATATATATGGTAGCATTATTATGTCACATATTACATACTTATCAGTAATATATATTTTTATAATTGTCGATGAATGGTGAACTTGGAAATGAATCTCATCGCGTCGTGGAGACGGTAATCCGTACGCAGGAATGAGCGAAAATATCATTCTTTTGATATTAAAATAATATATAATTGGATGGTATATCATATATACAGAATCATTATCATGTTATATTTTTTATTTACAAGAATTACAAATCATTATTATACCCGTCCAAATAATAATATATTGAATAACAATTACACCACGACGTGGTGACGGTAAGCCGTACGTACGCACGTATGGTGACATGTCATTCAAAGGATGGATGGAATATGGAATATGGTTGTACCATATTTATAATAATATTACAGTATATAGGAGATACTTGATTTATTATTTTAGAATGGTAATAACAAAGAAAGAAGAAGTGGAAGAAGAAAGGAACTTGAAAAAGGGTGGTGAAATCATTACCTCTTATTCGGGTTCTTTCTTTTGATTTGATCAAAAGGGCTCCTTAAGTAGGCTTTATGACTAAAGGAAGGCCTCTAGGATTAGGTTAGGTAAGTTTGAAGAGTATTTGGGTATATGATGTCCGAACCAAAAGGCTTTTAAGTTGTGAGATAATGAGAAGGGAGAGTTCCCTTTTATAAGAGGGGTGAGGGGCACCTTTTGAAAAGCAAGATATATTATTTTATAATAAATTCATATTCTGTTTCTAATGGCTCCAAAGTGGATTATTTAAAGGTTAAAGTGGGGATGTGTCTAAAAACACTAATCCAATAGAATTTAGATAGGTTTGGTTCATTATATTATCCTTGTCTTTAAGTATTAACTCTTAGTTAATTAGTTTCACTTTTACAATGTCTCTTTGTATTTTTATATTATATCGTTAATAAACTTACTATATACATACAAGAGACCCACAAGTGGTCCATTAATGATACACCTATCATGATATAAGTCTCTTGGAAGAACCTTATATTTTTAAAAATTTAATATCAATTAATAATATAATATTGTTTTTAAAAACTCTATTATGTCAATTTTGACACTATTCAATAAATGATTTTTGTAAAAATCATAAAAGAATTATTACTTCTAAAAAAGTTAATTAAGTCAATACTAACATGTCATATTAACCTAGAAAATTAGTGTAATTCATAAAAGTCTCAAATTATATTTATTTGGGTTTTTATAATATCAATTATTTTAATTTTTTCACTATTATGGTAATTACTGCATCATCATTGTGTCAGAAATAAATTAAATTATTTAATGTCTAAAAATAAAATATCATTATGTAGGAAATAATTTTAGATTTCTAATTAATTTTTACAGTCGAATTTACCTTATGTATAACCCTATATTAAAAATCGTTTAGTAAATAAACATTTATTTTAAATCTTTTAACTCTTCTTTGAATTAAATAATAATAAATGTCCTAATCTAATCCAAGTGGACCTAAATGATAATATTTTATTCCTAAGTTTTTTTTGGTTGAGATAAACTTTTCCAATATAATTAGTACATGTGTTAGGGTAATATTAATATAATTTTTACCCTTAATTACCCTATTTACTTTTAACCGTGGTAAATAAAAGTAAAAAGTTACTATTCACCAAAATTTATTTTCATCTCATTGAACAACATTTTACTCCATGATATTAACCGTGTCTCTTGGAGTTTCGAAATTCCAATCACAGAAGCGGTAAAATTATGTTTTATGAAAAATTCAGTTTTTTAACTACCACATAGTACTTTCACTATTCACCAAAAATTGATGTTTTTCAGAACAATGCCAAAATTTCACCCTAAGCTATAATTGATATTCCGAATTCAAAAATGATGCATGTTTTACAAAATTCCAAACATATAAGCTTCATTAATTAATTTTATAATTAAGTCACAATGTCACAACAAATAGCATGTTTTTAAGACACAATATATATCAAAAGATTGACAACTGTTTTTGTCCAAATTCCAATGAAATTAATTCTAATGAACACCATTGGATAAAATGGTAAAAATATATTCTAATTATAAATTGAAACCACTCAAATTCATAATTTATCACTATTAATTATTTTGATTAAAAAAGTTGTTTTTAATTAAAATTTAGTAATGTTCACTATTCATCAAAATATTAAAGTTATCCGAAAAGTACCAAAATTTCACCTTAGGCTAAATTTGATACTACGAATCTAAAATTTAAGTCTATTTTGAGAGATAAAATTTCTAAAATTTATAAAATTAGGTTTTACTATTCATAACGGCAACTTTGATTGGTCATGGTGTGTGTTAGAACTCGAAGTTGCGTACAACACACGGTAATGTATTATTCAAAAAGAAGCATATCGTGGAAGCTCGAGGTGTTACATGCTAGGTGTGAGCAACAAGACCATTAGTATTTCACCAATAATTACTTATGAATTGTATATTTTATAACCCATTTATGCTTAATGTAAATAAAACATTAGTTGGAATCATTTTCATCATATATAATAAAATTTACTTGAAGAAACAATTTCAATGACTATTATAATATAGGTATAATAAATTTTTGATAAAGAAATGCATGATCATTAATTATGGTCATATATGCATGAATAAAATATTTTTGAAAAGAGAGCATGAATAAGAATTTACATAAAATTTGACGAGAGAAAAGAATTTATATCATATGGCATTAAAATTCATTTCCAATTATAACACCATGGCTAAGAGACAATATTGTAAGACAAAAAGGATTCTGACACTTCTTGGTGAAATAAAAAATTCACAATTCAAAGAGGGGGTATTTGTAATGATGAAAACATAAAGATCTCTAAGGATAAATATCCCTAAGATCGTGTAATTTATTTGTTTTTTTATTATTAATGTATTTCATGGAATATCGAATATATTATTATTGTGTGTTATTCCCACTAAATGACCAAGTCTCCCATGTTCATCAACACAAATATAAAATTTTCTAAGTGGCTATCATTTGTACAATAATTAATTCAATCATCATTTCATTTATCCCCAATTCATGTTTCAAAACATGCATTTCATTCCATCAAACAACCTCGATGGGTTTTTTAATCATAAACACATGCCAATCTATTAAAAATCCAAAGATAAATTGTTTTTTCCAAAATTCAGAAAATCCTAAAGTTTAAAATTATAAAATAAAATATTCCACTAATTTTAAAAAAAACATTACCAATAGAGATAAATTTAATTCACGATGATTTATCCTAAAAATAAATAATAGAATTCCATAAATAATTTTACATCACAAAATATGGAATATCAATGTTTGTTAATTATAAATCCAATAAAATAATTAGAAATTTATTATCAAACTAATTTATGTTTTAGAATAAATGGATTCAAATATTTAGAATTCTGTTTGAAACCATCTACATTGATAAAAATATCACATGACCCTAATGATGGTTTCTTATTGAGGAATAACTAAATACTATGGGAATATAGGTGGATCTAAGGCATAGGAAATGAACAAGGATTTATTAACATCCACCCCAATGTAGGATGAAGCACCAAGATATAATGGTTCACCCGAAAAGGCCATGATGGAGTAGAACATGGTTCCATGACATAGAACATGACACTTCAACAATGAACATCACTTCAAAATTAAATAATGTGGCATAGAATGAGAATGATGATGTGGAGGAAGCTTTGTAGTATTCATTCATCACTCAGGTGTGATCCCAGGAGAATAGGGATAATGTGTATAACTAGGGGTCTGATTCATGTTGGAAAACCCCACATAAATCACTCAAAAAAACATTAATAGTGGACCCTGGAATCAAAATCATAACACCCTAAATAAAGGAATAACCCATAAAAAATAATGACTTTTATTGTTAGAAATGTCATGAAAAATGGATCCGCAGTGTGATTTAAGACACCACGACACAACCCTTCTCATATGTCCCCAACAAAAAATGCAACATCAAAAACTCTCGGTATATAGTCACTTAGAGCATATTAATTTCCTATAAGGTGTGGCCTCAAACCCAACAACAATACTTTGATGTAGCCTCTAAATCCATGACACTGATAACTACTATATAGAGTGGTCCAGAGTGCTATGGCATGGTACTTCCTTTTTTGAAGAAATTTTCAAAAAAAATAAATTTAAAGATAAAAAATAATTTAGAATCAGAAATACTATACATGAAGATGGGCCAAATAAAAATTGATGATAACAAGGGAAATAATGATGATCTATATAACATACTTGTAAGAAATGTTTTGGATATTTAAGAAAGTTATATTTTAAAAACAACATTGATATTGATTTAAATTTTTTAAAATTACCATCAAAAACCAAAATGGGGTTTTAGAAAAAAGCATATAAGGGATATAATCATTTCAAAACCTATTTATATGGTAAATAGAAATACTAATAAATTTTGTTCTAAAAAAATTCCCATAAGACAAATTTTAAAATCAGGAATTTATATTAAATTCAATATTTTATTTTTAAAATAGATAACTATATTTAAATTTATATTTAAAACTCTTCATGAAATGAAATCATTTATAGAACCAATTCAAAATATGTAATGTACGATTTCAGAAATAATAATTCCCATAATGGTGAACAATAACATAAAAAAAGTTTACAAATATTTGTTCAGATATTTTTTAAACAAGAAGTTAATGTTGACATTAAAATATCATTTTTAATATGTGATGTGAAAATTTTTGAAGAATTTAATTTATAATAATATTTTATAACTGATAACTTGAAATACCTGAAGGTTTTTCATAAAAAATGAGTTGGTTGATAAAACATATGATCATGAAGGTAATAATTTTTTTAGAATATATTTATTTGATACCCACATTATAAAATGAGTGAAAATATTTCATTTGAGAATAGTTAAAGATAAATTTGAATATTTCCAAAATTTAAAAACGTTTTGATTTAAAAAAAAACCATGGAGAACGTTATCTTGAATACTAAATATGTATATAGAATAAAATATGCTCATTTGGAGAGAATGAGATTTATTACAAACATCCTTTGACTTTCTAAAGAACTAAGTATATAAATTTGTTTCCAAAAAATAGTGAATGAATTATAATATCATTATAGAAGAGAATAATAGCATATTGTGAAAAAAAAATTTAAATAGGAATCATTATGTATCAAGAGAAGAAGTACAGTCAAGAAAGCCCATTACTTTATTTATAACATTCAAATAAAAAATCCTCAAAGAAGTAAAATTCAATAAAAACAATCGATAAAAAAATTAAGTGATAATACTAATAAAATTATAAAATATGTAGTATAATCCGCATTTTAAAGGATTAATGTCCATGATATAACAATTTGTAAAATAAAATAAATTGTGAAGAAACTCCCTTAACATTAATATCACTCTGTAAAACATGCTCTATCCTACAATATATAATGTATATCTATCTTCATGAAAATGTTTTTGAAAACACCAATACATATAAAATTTTAGAAACCTTTTTTAAAATAATTTATGAACAATACATTTCTTAATTATATTTCATTTTTAACAGTAGATGTTTCTAGCATTGATTTTTTATTTAATACAAGTTTATGTAATGCATATGTAAATTATATTTAATGATATAAAGTTCATCATTATAACATAATTATTTTTTTGAGAAGTAAATGTTTTATAATTATTTAAAATATTATAATTCTTATTCATATGTATTTATGTTATGATTAACAATGATGAAGTCGGTGATGGGATTTTATGATAATTTTAAAAAACAAGTTTGGAATAATAATTAAAAAATAATTTTAATAAAACATTTATTGAAAAGTACAAAAAATATAATTTTTATAATTATAGTTTAAATACACTATAATTTATTTTTTAAAATTCAAATATAATATAAATTTATATCATTGATCTTGTACATTTTTAAACTAACCAAAGTAAGAAAAAGCTACAATATATAGGTTTTTATTGTTAAGAAAGTGAGTATTTTCTAATAATATCACTGTTTTATAATAATAATGACATTATTTACAATTTTTTATTATGATGTATAGGATTTGAATAATTTTTTTGTGAATGATATTATGGGGGAGAAAAATACTATGGGAATCCACTGTTCATGTTGGGGTGAGTTTGTGAAAATTTTACACCTGTCCATGTCCAAATTGGTCAGGTAGGGTTGGGTAAGCCCTAACGAATTTTTTAAAGAGCCAAAGCATCAAAAATTGTGGGGGTCGAGTTGGGTTGGTTCAGTTCTATTGGTTTATGTAATGAAACATTATTAGAATGAATAATACAAAATATATTTAAAACTGTTGATATATTAAAATAAACTAACATAAACAAATTTAAATCCTCTAAAAAATGGGAAAAAATATTTCTCATTAACTTCAATTTAAAAATATTTTTTAAAAAATGAAATATAATATCAAATTCATATCCTAAGGAAGATAAAATCAAATATAGAATATTTGGGTTTTTTGTGTTATGATGGGTTATTTTTTTCCAAACAGTAACCCAACCAAATTAGATCCTGCCAAAACAAAAATTAACACAAACCATTCATATAATATGTATGATGGAATGAATCTTGGCCTAATATAGATGAGATTAGTTATTTTGGGATTGGAAACCATAACTAAATTCATCACATTCATGGAGGAGTTTGTACCCATGCATGCTTGGGTGCACATTCATTTACATCTAAAAAGAAGAAAAATTAAATTTATTATAATTTAAAAATATTAGAAAAAAAAATTAATATCATATTGATTCATTAAATAACCCCCTTAATACCCATATGTAAGGTGGTTATGAAAAGTGGACCACTTCTCTTCTTGAGGAGGAAATCCATAGGGAACACAATTAAAAATTTCATTTTTTGAAAGGTTAGGAGTAGGGTAGAAAATGGTTATCCAATAAATATGATAACATTTCAGTATTCTATTTACTATTATGTATCTATTTCAATAAGGGTATATAATATATAGAGGAGATATATAGTAATAATGAAATGAAAATGAAATTAAATAGAGTAATTGATAATTTTTCCTTACTCCCTAGAAGTGTTCATTTCAAAATTGGATAAAGGATTTCAGAAATATTATTTTTAGAATATATGAACCCCAAAGATTTTCTTGGAGGTTTTAGAGTGATTTTGGACAAAAATTATAATCTAAGAAAATTTGTGTTTGAAGAGAATTG
Organism: Viscum album; assembly: GCA_963277665.1. Classification (NCBI taxonomy): domain Eukaryota; kingdom Viridiplantae; phylum Streptophyta; class Magnoliopsida; order Santalales; family Viscaceae; genus Viscum; species Viscum album. The sequence continues at coordinate 1,720,331,616 of OY728132.1, forward strand.
GGAAGTGTTAGATAATTTTTTTACTGTAAATGAGTATAAATTTTGTAATAACATAAAATCAAAGGTTAGAATTAAAAAGTCAAATGGATACAACAATGTTAAATAATAGATTGGGTGAAGGGATAAAATCATTAATCCCTCAAAAATTTATTTTAAAAAATGGTTTAATAATGTATTTAAGACTTTTACTCGTAAAAGTTTACATTTACAATTTTTTGTTTCCCCCATTGTAATTAATGATTACATATGTAAAATAATTTTAATCCATAAAAATATTGACCTTATTAAATAATTTTGACCAAAATCTTTTAAAATATAAATATATTATTTTAAAAATATTCTAAGGTTGATAAAATTTATTTATAATATTTTTTCTCATATATTGTAAATACTATTCTTAAAAAAATTATATGTTTATGCTTGAAAATTATTATTTAGAAAAAAATGTCAATATTGAGGATTTATATGACTATATATTGTATATAGTTAACCAATAAGATTTATGTGACATTCAAACTCACCCAAAAATAAATTTTACCAAGAGGATATATAATAAAATGAAATAGACCAAAAAAGTAGTTATTTAAGGAAAATATTATATATTTTTCCAAAATAAATATCACGAGTTTTATCAATGCAACTAGAATTTTTAAATGAATAATTTTAAACCTTAAAAAATTTCATTAAATTCTTCTAAATATTTTTCGTTCATTCTTTTTGATAAGATCAGAAACACTATAGTATTTGTAAGATCATTATTTTTCATTGTTGAACAAAAAATCCACTTTTTTAGAAAAATCTCAAAAATTCATCCATAAATAATTTTGAATTTCCAAAATTAAAAAGTGTAACACCCAAAGAAATTTAAATAGTAATTCATTATATATAAGGATTTATTTAATTAAAATTTAACCATTATACTGAAATAAATAAAATATGAAAATTATAAATTGTTTATAAATTGATAATAATAATCAACGAAAAAACATTTTTATATGAAAACTAGTATTATATTTTTTTAAAATAATATATTTTATAAAAATATGAAAATATAATATGTTTTTGTATTATAAAATTTATAATTTATCAATAATATAATTAATATATTATGAAAAAATTCATAGAATATTTATGTTTTACAAAATATCGACTCATTAATATATATATAAATGTCTTGAAAATATAAATTATATGTTATATATATATATAAGTTACTTAATACATATATTGTCCCGACCCGTCCTTGGGACTCGTGCCGTGACTACCCCATGCCCGCCTTCAATAGGCCAGGGGCTAGCGACTACCACCAAAGGCATAAATCTTGATAAAAAGGGGAAGGCATTACCTTATAAAGTAAACAAACACCACAGAGTAAGACAGCAAAAGTAAACACTAAGTAAAACTTGGTATAATTGTAAGTGCGGAATGTAAATGGGATAGAATAGAAACCCAAACTGAAAGTAATGTACAATTGGAAAGAAAGTACATCAACTGAAAGTAAAGCAGCAATGTTGAGCCGTCCACTGAAAGTCCCACCTGAAGGGTGGGTACAGATAGCCTCCTCAGCTCCTCGGGTCCAGCCGTCCGCTCCGTTTACATCCCGCCCAGTGGTCCACCTCCTGGTAATGACCTACTCCACAAGACTCAACCACGATTAGCGTTGTCTGTCGTCTGCATCCAACACAACGTAGTGCGGGAAGAGCCCGTGCAGGGGTGAGTATATGCTACTCAGTAGGGACCCCGAGACCCCCTAAGTTCTCCTAGAATACACAAAGGATAATCCACAAAGGAAAGATACAATCATGATGTAACATCCGACATTACTTTTGGTATATATCCATACATATATCTAAGACATCAATTCTTGTTCGGCTCCAACATCCGAGCCCAAGTTCGATCATGTCCACATAGGATAGTACAACCCAATCCACACAGGAAAGCATAACACAATCCACATAGGAATCAAATCAATCATATTGAAGATAATGATTGAAAGTCAAGACTCATCTCACATAAGTATACTTCTTCATAAGGTGATAGAGATGATCAGATGGATCCACTAATTCATCTAAGCTAGGACCCACTTATGATACTAAACCAGCTAAGGTGTCGGACCTACGTATGATACAATACCATCTACTCTGCCGGACCCACGTATGATACAAGTAAAGAGTCAAAAACTGCTGGACCCATGTAGGATACAAGAACAATAGTACAGCTGAACCCACGAAGGATATAAGAAAAGTAGTCATCAAAATCGAATGAACAGAGGATTTCAGTATGGTCTTCATCACTGCCGAACCCACAGAGGATTTCAGTGCATTCTTCATCGTTTCCGAACCCACGGAGGATTTTAGTGCGGTCGTCGTCGGTGCAGAACCCACAGATGATTTCAGTGCAGTCATCTTCGTCATCGCAGTCGCATCCATCTCTAGGGTTCCCGCACACAGCATGCACCATTCCGGGAGGGTCTGCTCCACGAGCCAAGGGGATCAGTATATAAACTAACATGTAGTCTGGACTTTATGTATCCCAATGTTCTTTCTCGACAGGAGGAACTCAACGTGACAGACGACGCGTCAATCGGACGCCCAGTCTGAGAGTTATTGGATTTTTTATTCAAGGGGACCGATTGGTTTTTAAGTCAAAACCAACCCGACCGTACTCCAACTGCGTCCAAACCGTGATCGGAGTAAGAAAAAAGGTCCATCTCACTAAGTGGAATCCAACAAAGTCGACAACACGTCAATCAGACGTCTGAAGCTCAAGTTATAATCGTTTCCACTCCGAGGTCCCGCTTGGTATCGTGTTTTATCCAACCAAGCCATACCCAAAATTCTTCTAATCCTTGATTGTAATATATTGAAATGAACGTCACGATCCAAGGATCTCATCTCAACTGACGGTGCATCGATCGGAGGTCTATAGCCCAAGATACGGGTGTTTGAACAGAACTGTCCGGAAATATTGGGTGTTGGGCCCAGACCGACCCGGCCAAAGACCCACTTGTTCGGCCGGAACTGGGTCGACCTGACCCGTGTCCGGGTCTGGCCCAACAGGGCGCGGCATGGTCTGGTGGACGCGGCCCGGCCTTGCAGGCCCGGCCCAACCTGGGCGGCCGGTTGGCCTGGCGCGGGCACGACTCGCGTGGCCAGACAGCTCTGCTCGGCCGAGCTGTCGCAGAAAGGGGGGGGGGGGGGGGGGGGCGCTGCCCCCCTGATTGAGAAACTGCGGCCCCCAGTTGGGGGGGGGGGGAACTCCTTTGGCCATCTGAGAGTTACAACCCCCGGTCTTCCTCGATCGGCCGGCCCAGCTGGCCGGCCATGCTACCGCCGAGGGACCCCGCGATCTCGCCCCTCTGACGCGCCAGCGGCTGGTGGTTCCGACCGCCGCTCCCTACTCTGCCGGGTCCAAAGGCCGTGACCTTGGTTTGATCGGCACGGCGCGCCGGTACAGCGCCCCTTCTCTGCGGCCCGACTCTGTCCGCGGGTTCGTTCGGCCTCAACGGCGCGGCGCGACGGCACCTCACATCTTCGCATGTTCCACTTGCTTCCGCGTGGTGTCGTTGCACCGTGATAACTTTGCTCGTGCCATAACATGTTCAAAATCAAAGGGGGATGAGGGTCGGCCATGTTCATGTGGTCCGACCTCCTCCCGTTATTACGATAATAGGTGGACCTATATAAAAGACGACGAACGAAAAAGGATATTTCACGAACAAAAATCCAACCCTTACCTTGATGAAGTCGTCGAATGAGGTTCTTCATGAAGAAAGGCGTCACGGAAGACGGTGTCGCAGAAGGAGGCTCCGTAAGCATCATTGACGTCATGGTACATGGCTTTGCGGTGAAGGGGATCTTCGGTGTTGTGGTATACAGCGTCGCGTTGTCGATCTCTGAGGAATTAGTGTTCTTCGTCGGTGCCAGTGCGTTCTTCGCGTTCATCAAGGAGGATGATGAACTTATTCAGAGAAAAGAAAGACACCTCTCTCAAAAAACTCCAACACAAAAAAACAACCACACCAAAATTAAATTAGAGTTATTCTTATTTTATTATAACATTCCATGCATTTAAAATTGAAAAATTCAAACGCATAACTCTCAATTAATTTAAGCATTGGCATGATTTAATGTGAAGGAGTAAGTCACATCATTTAATACAAGGGGTTTAAAAGGGAAAGAGTTAAGGGGGTTAGGGAATATGAAGGGGTGGGGTTTGTGTGGGCCAAACCTCACCTTTATCCTCACTTGGTTAGTTCCCCAACTTCCTCACATGCTTAGATGTAAAATTTCTTCCACAAATTTTTATTTACTTCACAAACTAACCTTATATTTTTTTATCAACTCCTCTCGAGCAAACACAACTCCAAAAATGGTCTTCTTAAGAAATTACTGGCGTTGTGGTTTTATCAGTGCCCTCAGATTTGGATTACGAGTACCGATTCAAAATTATGGAAATCCCTCTCGTTCGTTCACTGAATGTACCTGGGATAAACATCAGAAATTGATTCTGGGAACACCGGTCCTCGGAATTAGGTGCCGTCAGAAACTGCGTACTCATAAAATCGCCAAAAAATTAAGAAAAACAATTTCCTTGAAATTTACTGGTATTTACATTAATTCCACCTCAGGGCATTACGTCCCAAAAAAGATATATCACACTAGGGAAAGAAATGAGGGTACTGAGTACGTATCTGAGCCTCCCACTCCCAAGTGCTCTCATGGAGGTTCCCATGCTGCCACCTGATGCACACTAGAAGAATTGACCGCCCATATAGGACCCGCTCCTGTCGATACTCGATCTCTACTAGGACCTCCGCAAATGTCACCCCATCAGCGATGTGCATATCCCCATTGCCGATGATATGTGTTTGGTCGTGCACGTATATCCTCAGCTGAGATACGTGGAAGACATCGTGCACCTGGTGCAACTGAGGTGGTAGAGCCAGGCAATAAGCCACCTAACCTATCCTGCTGAGTACCTGAAGAGGTCTGATGAAGTGCGGAGATAACTATCCCCCCGACCAAATCTCCAAAATCCACATCGAGGTGAGACCTGTAAGAAAACGTGGTCACCATCCTTGAACTCTAGTGGCCTCCACCTCCTATCAACATAAGAATTTTTCCATCTCTGAGCTGTCCTTATCCGCTCCTGGATGACATGGACCTTCTATTTTGTGGCCTAGACCATCTATGGTTTCACAAGTTATGACTCCCCAGGGTCTATCCAGCACAGAGGTGATCTGCAAGGTCGGCCGTACAATGCCTCATATGGTGCCATCCCGATGGTGGAGTGGTAGCTGTTGTTGTACGAAAACTCAACCAAGGGTAGGTGGTCCTCCCATCTGTGACTAAAGTCAAGGACACATGCCCGGAGCATTTACTCAAGAGTCGGAATGGTCCTCTCCATCTGACCATCCATATGAGGGTGAAAGGTGGTTCTTATATGTAGCTACGTCCCGAATGCCTCCTACAACCCCTTCCAAATCTGGGAAGTAAAGTGAGCATCTCTATCAGAGATGATAGTTGATGGCACACCATGAAGCTTTACAATCTCCTGAACGTTGTGATGTCTCAAGACCTTTACTGAGCCCTACTCTCTAATGGGTAAGAAGTGGGCCGAATTGGTGAGTCGGTCAACAATCACCCAAATGGAGCCGTGACCCTTGGATGTACATGGAAGTCCAGTCACGAAATCCATAGATATCCTGTCCCACTTTCACTACGGGACCTCCAAGGGCTGTACCAAGACTGCTGGTACTTGGTGCTCCGCCTTCACCTGCTGGAAAGTGAGGCATCGAGAAACAAACTCTACCACAACCTTTTTTATACCCGGCCACCAGTGCTGATGTCTGAGATCCTGGTACATCTTCGACACTCCTGGATGTACTGCTGAAGGGGATGTGTGAAACTCCCTCAGCACCTCCTCTCGAAAATCAGTTGGTACCATGGTACGTTCTCTGAAAAGGACATCATGCTCTACACCTATATAGATCCATCAGGTGCCTGTCCTAAGGATATCTGTGCACGACACATCCCATAGTCAATGTCCCCATGCTGTGCCTCTCTAAACCACTGCAGTACTAGAGGAGTGACTGTGAGTGACTAAAGAAAGGCTGCTCCATCCTTATCCATGAAGGATATCTGCAAAGAGGCTAGCTGCTCCATCACCTCTCCAAGTAGCTGAATTCCCATCCTCCTGTTGAGAACATCAGCTACTACGTTCCCCTTTCCAGGAGTATAGACTATCTAAAAGTCATAGTCCTGGAGGAACTCGAGCCATCACCACTATCTCAGGTTTAGGTCCTTCTGCGAGAAGATGTACCTGAGACTCTGGTGGTCTGAGTAGACTGTAAGGCGCTCAATAATCAGATAGTGTCACCACATCTTCAGAGCGAAGACCGCTGCTACTAATTCCAGGTCATGGATAGCATAGTTCTGCTCATGCTTCCTCAACTGTCGTGATCCATAGGCGATCAATGCTCGCTCCTGCATCAGGACACATCTGAGTCCGTTCCCTGATGCATCGTAGTAGACTACATAACCTACTCTCTCCTCCGATAGCCTCAAGATAGGTGCGCTGGTCAATCACTGTCTGAGCTCCTAGAAGCTCTGCTGACATCTGTCTGACCACACGAAGGGTTTCCCTATATTTGTCAAAGCTGAGAGTAGTGACACAACTCTGGAGAAGCCTGGCACGAATCGCTGGTAGTACCCAGCTAGACCCAAGAAACTTCGTACCTCTGTCCCACTCCTGGGTGGCTCCCAAGCTAGCACTGCATCGATCTTCGCAGGGTCGACCACAACTCCCACCTCAGAGATGATGTGTCCCAAGAGGTGGACCTCACGTAACCAGAATTGACACTTCGAGAGCTTACCATAAATATGGTGTTCTCGGAGTGTGTCCAGTACAACTCGCAAGTGGTTGGCATGCTCCTCCTCAGTGGTCGAGTATATCAAAATGTCGTCGATGAAGACCACAAATAATCGATCAATGTATGAATGAATGATCCGGTTCATGAGACCCATGAACACTGCTAGAGTGTTGGTTATGTTGAATGGCATAACCAAGAACTCATAGTGGCCATACTGACATCTGAAGGCAACCTTCTGAATGTCCTCGTCTTGAACTCGGAGCTGATGATAGCCTGACCTGATGTCTATCTTTGAGAACCACTGTGCTACCTTGAGATGATCGAAGAGGTTTTCAATCCTCCGTAGCGGACACTCATTCTTCACGGTCACCTTGTTCTGGCGATGATAATCGTCACACATTCTCAAGCTCCTGTCCGCCTTCTTGGCGATCAAAATCGGGGAAGCCCAGGGTGAAACACTAGGTCAGATGAATCCCCTGCCCTGCAAGTCCTCCAACTATACCAGTAGCTCTCGAAGTTCAGCAGGGGCCATCCAATTTTTTGGAGTAGATATCGGGGCTATCCGAAGGTACAAGTCAATATTAAAGTCTACCTTTCTAAGAGGAGGTAGTATTTAAACGTCGTCAGGGAAAATGTCTGCATACTGATCCACCACTGCAGGAAAACTAGGACTCCACACGTCAACTGCTCCTAGGATGAGGCTAGGCAACTGATGAGTGATTGGCTATTCTCTCCTCTATGTGAGTCCATCCTAAATTTATAAGGCTTCCTTCTTGTCGGTGAAGGTGAAGGTGCTCCCATCAGTATGAACACAGCGCACCTTGCGCCTAATACAGTCGATCTGAGCATGGACTGTAGATAACCAATCCATGCCCAAGATGACATCGTAAGTCCTCGACGCTGCTACAAGATGATCCTAGCCAAAGCTCTTGCCTCCCAGTGTAATCTCACACTGCCGGCACCAGTTAGTAATCATCGAGTATTCTCCCGTAAGAGTCTCTAGCCGTAAGGATCGAGCCAACGGCTCCATTAGAATCTCCGAGCTCCGAACAAGGGAAGCGGAAATAAAAGATTGACTCGCTCATATGTCTATAATAAATAAAACAAGGGTGGATTAGACACAGATAGTACCTCGAATCATCTCTGGCATGTCGTGGTCATAGGCCTCCACTTCTTGAAGCTGAGCCTGTCTCTGCCCGCCAGCTCCCAATGGTCAGGGTGGACGTCCTGGTGGTGGTGGTGGTAAAGACTCAAAGTGTCTCCCACCACCTGCTGCTCGTCCACCTCCTCTGCCTCATCCACCTGCACCCTGCGGACTGCCACAGTCGACCCTATGACTCTTCATGGGTGGCCCCTCAACTGTCTGCTGCTCCTCCACATGGCGGGTCAGGAAGTAATGACCCATGTGGCCCTGCCCACCGCATGCATAGAACTGTCTGCTCCTAGGTAGCCTGGATCTACGCCATGTGCCCCGCACCTCTGAGCCGGTGTCCTGAGGTCATCCACCTGATGGTCTGGTCCGCTTGGACCCCTGTGATGTCTGTCGACTGCCAGCTGTAGACGACTCTGCTATGTGCTGCCCTGCGGTAGGTCTCGCTGCTGGTGTAGGCTTAGCAAGGAGGCTCTCTTTGGGAAGGGATTGCTCTAGTACTCCTGCCTATGTCATAATTCTGAGGGAGATAATCAATGCCTTGATCTCATGCCTCAGTCCCCGCTGAATGGTCTGGGCCCGGAAGAATGGGTCTCGTACCATGTCTGTCGAATAGCGTGAGAGATCGGTAAATCTTGCCGAGTACTGGGCGACCATCTTGCTGCCATGCCACAGCTGTAGAAACTCCTGGATGCGCACAACACGGAGGGTGGCTGGGACAAACTCTGAGCAAAAAGGCTCTCAATGACTGTCCAGAGAAGAGATGCCTCATCGTGCACCTGGAGCATCAAGCTCCACTATCTGCCTGCTGCCGCATGTAGGAGGCTCGCTGTAAGGATCACCATGAGGTCAGATGGTGTCCCCACTAGCCGAAAAACTCGAACTAAATCCTCCAGACAATCCTCGTCTGCCTGAGGGTCTGTCTCCTCACGGAACCTAGGCGGTCTCTGACGCTGAAACTCATGCCGTGCACTAAGTCGACGTGCACTCTCAGCGGCTCGGGCTGGTGGCATTGGTGGCTTGGCTGGTAGTGGTACCGCCGGTGCCTCTGCTGAAAAAGGGCCCTACACTGAGGCCTCATCGCTCGGTGGGCTATCATCTCACACAAATCTCGGAACCCTAGCTGGCTACCGTCGTGGGGATATCCTGAAAAGAAATAGGTGCACAACATTCAAACAGTATACCTGTTGATCTAACAAAAAGTAATCACATAGAAAACTTTTGAAACACACTTGCAATCAATGTTTTCATGCATTGAATCGGAAATCAGAATTCAGGGTCCTAGTGTATGGATACGTCAGCCATTGCACCAACATTGGACTCCCTAGACTGATAACCACACTCAATAACCTTAACACTAGTTCTTCATAGAAGAAAGATCAGAGTCTTGAGTTTTTTCGGTAGAACCGAACTCCTCTGATACCGATTTTTCACTACCCGTCATCGGGACCCATGCCGTGACTTCCCCAAGCCTGCCTTCCATAGGCCAGGGGCTTGAGACTATCACCAAAGGCATAAATCATGATAAAAAGGGGAAGGAAATTCCTTATAATGTAAGCAAACACCAAAGAGTAAGCCAACAGAAGTAAACACTAAGTAAAACAAGGAACAATAGTAAGTGCGGAAAGAAAATGGTCCAGAATACAAACCCAAACTGAATGTAAAGTAAAATTGGAAAGAAATTATAGAAACTGAACGTAAAGAGCAACATTGAGCCATCCACTGGAAGTCCCACCTGAAGGGTGGGTACAAATAGCCTCCTCAGCTCCTCAGGTCCAGCCGTCCACTCCGTTTACGTCCCACCGAGTGGTCCACCTCAACGTACCAACCTGCTCCACATAACTCAACCATGATCAGCGCTGTTCGTCGTCTGCATCCTACACAACATAGTGCGGGCATAGCCCGTGCAGGGGTGAGTATATGCTACTTAGTAGAGACCCCGAGACCCCCGATGGTCTCTCAGAATCCACAAAGGATAATCCACAAAGTAAAGATACAATCACGAAGTAATATCCAACACTACTTAGGTATATGACAATACATATACCTAAGTCATTAATTCCAGTTCGACTCCAACATCCGAGCCCAAGTTTGATCATGTCCACAGAGGATAGTACATCCCAATCCATATAGGAAAGCACAAAACAATCCACATAGGAAGAAAATCAATCATATCGAAGATAATGATTGAAAGTCAAGACTCAGTTGACACAGGTATACTTCTTCATATGGTGATATAGGTGATCAGATGTCGACACTGATTCATCTAAGCTGGGACCCACATAGGATACTAAACCAGCTAAGCTGTCGGACCCACGTAGGATACAAGACCAGCTACTCTGCCAAACCCACGTAGGATACAAGTACAGATTCAAACACTTCCGGACCCACGTAGGATACAAGAACAGTAGTACGGTGAGACCCACGTAGGATACAAGAACAGTAGTAATCACTGTCGAACCCACAGAAGATTTCGGTACGGTCTTCATCGCTGCCGAACCTACAGAAGATTTTAGTGCAGTCTAAATCACTGCTGAACCCACGGAGGATTTCAGTGCTGTCGTCATCGCTACTGAACCCACAGAGGATTTCAGTGCAGTCCTCTTCGTCGTCGCAGTCGCAACCAGCTCTAGGGTTCCCACACACAGCGTTCTCGATTCTGGGAGGGTCCGCTCCACGAGCCAAGTGGGTCGGTACTTCAATTGACACGTATTCCAGATTTGATGTATCACAAAGTTCTGTCTCGACAAGAGGAACTCAACCTGACAGACAACGCGTCAATCGGACGCCCGGTCTGAGAGTTATTGGCTTTTTAGTTCTAAGGGCCCGGTTAGTTTTTAAGTAAAAACCAACTAGACCATACTACAACTGCATCCAAACCTCGAGCGGAGTAATCCAAAAGGTCCGTCTCACTATGAGGATCCAACAAAATCGACGTCACGTCAATTCGACGTCCGGAGCTCAAGTTATAAGCATTTCCGCTCTGAGGGCCCAGTAGGTTTCATGTTCGAACCAACCTAACCATACAAAAAGTTCTCTGAAACAATGAGTGTAATATAGAAAAATTACCATCTCGATCCAAGGATCACATCACAACTGACGGTGCATTTATCAGAGGTTCGTAGCCCACGATATGGGTGTTTGAATGGAACTGTCCGGAAATAGGGGGTTTTGGGCCCGAACCCACTCAGCCTAAGACCCCATGGGTCGGCCCGAACCGGGTCGACCCGACCCGGTTCGAGCTGACCTGGATCTGGGTCCGGCCCGGTGGGCGTGGCCTGACCTGACTTGTGTGGCCCGGCCCGGCCTTGGTGGCCGGTTGGCCTGGCGTGGGCGCGGCCTGCGAGGCAGAAAGCTCAGCTCAGCCGAGCTGTCGGGGAAAGGGGGGGGGGCACACTGCCCCCCCTGATTAAGAAACCGCAGCCCCCACATGGGGGGGCCTCTCCTTTGGCTAGTCGGGGGTTACGACTCCCGGCCTTCCTCGATCAGCCGGCTTAGCTGGTCGGCCGTGCTGCGGCCGCTGGACCCCGCGGTCCCGCCCCTCTGACGCGCCGGCGACCGGTGGTTCCGACCGCCGCTCCCTGCTCCGCCGCGACCAAAGGTCGTGGCCTTGGTACGACCGGCATGGAACGACGGCGCCGCAGCCCCGCTCCGTCCGTGGTGTCTTCGTGGTTCTCCGGCACGGCGCGAAGGCGCCGCGCCCCTTCGCTGCGGCCCAACTCTGGCCACGGGTTCGTTCCGCCTCAATAGTGCGGCACGACGACGCCGCACATATTCTCCCATTCCTCTTGCTTCTGCGTGGTGCCATTCCACCGTGCTACCGTTGCTCGTGCTGCAACATGTACAAAATCAAAGGGGGAGGAGGATCAGCCATGTTTGTGGGGTCCGACCTCCTCCTGTTATTACAATAAGAGGCGGCCCAATATAACAGACGAAGAACGTCAAAGGATATTTCACGAACAAAAATCCAACCCCTACCTCGATGAAGTCTTTGAACAAGGTCCATCATGGAAAAAGATGTCGCAGAAGATGGAGTTGCGGAATGAGGCTCCGTAACCGTAATCGATGTCACGATACACGATGTCGCGGTGAAGGGGATCATCGGCGTTGCAGTATACAACGTCACATCGTCGATCTCTGAGGAATTAGCATTCTTCATCGGTGTCGGTGCGTTCTTCGCTTTCTTCACGGATGATGATGAACTTTTTTAGAGAAAAGGAAACTCCCTCTCTCAAAAATCCCCCACACAAAAAAACAACCACACCAAAATAAAATAAGAGTTATTATTATTTTATTATAACATGCCATGCATTTAATATTGAAAAATTCAAACGCATAACTCTCAATTAATTTAAGAGTTGGCATGATTTAATGTGAAGGAGGAAGTCACATCATTTAATACAAGGGGGTTCAAAGGGAAATAGATAAGGGGGTTAGGGAATAATAAGGGGTGGGGTTCGTGTGGGCCCCACCTCACCTTTATCCTCACTTAGTTAGTTCCCCAACTTCCACACATGCATAGAAGTAAAATTTGTTCCACAACTTTTTATTTACTTCACAAACTAACCTCAACTTTTTTTTAAACTCCTCTCGAGAATACAAAACTCAAGAAAGGGTCTTCTTATGAAATTACTGGCGTTGCGGTTTCATCGGTGCCCTTGGATTTTGATTTCGAGTACCAGTTCAAAAGATAGGAAATCCCACTCGTTCGTTCACTGAACGTACCCAAGCTAAACTTCGGAAATTGATTCCAGGCACACCGGGCCTCAGAATCAAGTGCCGTCAAAAACTACGTACTCGTAAAATCCCAAAGAAATTACGAAAAAAATATCCTTGAAATTTACATGTCTTTAAATATATATAAAAATAAATACATTTTTCTGAACGTATAATTATAATTTTTTATTTATATAAAAATATCTATCAATATATGTATAATTATTGTTTATTGTTATGTGTATTTATTTGTTCCTTTTTTATTTCAATACGTTTTATTTGTGTTTTTAAAAAAAAGGTAACATATAATTTTAATGACCAATTATAAATGAAAATCCAAATTTGACATGTAAAGAAAAAAATGAAAAAATATTAGTGATAAAAGAAAAAACTGAAAGGAAATTAAAAAATTATTTGATATAAATATAAATATAAATATAAATATATATAAACATTGGAATGAAATTATTTGTTTTAAGAAACTGGTTATGTTAATGTATTAAATATTTAAAATGATTAAATTAAATAATAAGTAATATATTAGTATAATTATATCTTAACTGAATTATATGAGTTGAGAGGTGTGACATGTTGGAAGAAAAAGAAAAGTAAAAAAGAAGTTTTTATTTGGATAAAACATGACACGTGTTGTTAGACAAAAAATGAATAAAAATAATATATCAGTATATATATATATATTTTTTATAGATATATAATAATGAGTATGCCCCATGACGTAGGTCATTTCCTAGTATTGTTTTAATAATAAAAAAAATAAAAAAATAAACCAACCCTTGACATGCATTATATGTTAATAATATATATATCTTTGTGCGTGTGTGCATAAACCCCATTCCACACACCATGCTTAACCTGTACTGTCAACTGCATCCCTCTTGATTAGATCTAGTGTGTCTGGACCTCACTCTGCCAGGCCCTCTCTTGATTCCTAGAAACCCCCAACCTCTATTTTGATCAAAATTAGGCAAGGGTTTTATTTACTTTGATAAATTACTTTTAAATAAATACATATACATATATTTATATATAATTATTTAAGATCATATTTTACACTTTCAAATCACATATATGTTAATTTTACTTGATTTAAAGGATCTGTTTTCAAAAATCTTATCGTTACATGTGTATAATTTTATTTTCATTTTACAAAGACTTTCATATATATATAAATATTTATATATCCACATATATATATATATATATTTATATATACACATATATATCTTAAAAGTTTCAATATATATATATATGTGTGTGTGTGTGTGTTAAGGTATTATTTTGTCTTAAACCTTATTGCTAAATCATATATGGGAATGTATTAGTTTTCAAATTGATGATACATGGGTGATGTATATATATATGTGTGTGTGTTTATGTACATGTGAATATACAAATATATATCAACCCATTTTTATTTAAGTGGGTTCACATTTTAATTCTTAGTCACAAAAACCTACAATTTCATGAATTTTATTATTTTGATTCTCATATACTTAATCGTATATATGTATATATACATTTATATACATGTAAATATAAACATGTTAAGTATAATAATATTTCTAGTTTATTTGGAAACTTAAAATTTTATTTATCAACAAACAAACTTTTGTTTAAATATTTATGTATTATTAATTTCCTATAATCACCATGTTTACATAATTCCATGTGATACTTACTATAATTTTATGTGTAATTATGGGACAATTTATTATTTCAGGTGCAAAATCACATCTACATCTCTTATAATGTCATGAAAGAATATGTTTTTCCATCATCTAGCTCATGTGAGGCATTCCAATCATTATGTAATCTGACATTCACTTAAATCCATGCTTCATGAAATTATAGGATTCAAATAAAAGTGATTTTTTTGAGCATTGGATACACCTTAAAATGATTTTAAATCCTTTTTAGGAAATGATGATGACATGAGAATGTTTTTTATTTCTATGGAAATAATATTATGTAAGTATTTTGGAAGTTAGTTTTGGTATGAACTAAGAAAGTTAGGTCAATGGGAAAGTGTTTTAAAAAATAAGCACTTGTGAAATTTATGACGTTATGGGGAGTGGACCCATAAGGATTAGGGATGATTAGTGACCATAGTTATGGATTTTAATATGGTCTTACATGTATTATTAATGACCCACAAAAAAATGTAAAGGAAAATTCCCAATGGCATTTCATTTAAAATTATGTTGTGAAATGCTATGTTTCTAAAAATATACTAGTGTCGGGAAAAACTATTTCTGAGTATGTTTGTTTATTTTAAATAAACCATTTATGTAAATTTAATAGTAGTTTTGAAACCCCCTTACTGGTCATTTATATTTCTCTCCCTACGAATTATAATCACTTTTACAGGTTTAGTAAACTTGATGCATTGAAAAACTATCATGGAAGAAATACGCCGAAGAATCATTATTTTCTATTCAGGTATTTTATTGATATGTAACTAATGTATCTAATTTTATAGAACCTAGACTAATAAAAGTCCCTCTACTATATTTAACGACATGTATTTATTCATGTTTCTTTTATTAAACAAAATAAAACAACATTTTTAAAGGGCTGAACCTGGGTTTCATGTTTGGGACTTTATTATTGGTATCATAGGACCGATCTAGATAACTATGGAAAGTTAGAACAAATCAATAATTTAAATATTCCTCCCTTGTAAAGAAAATATTTCTCTCTTGTGTAAAGAAGAATTGCGAGGGTATAATTTATTTACGGGGGGAAGAATGCAACACCCCATAAAATTTAAATAGTAATTTATTTTAAGTAAATAATTTTTTTAATTAAAATGTTACCATTAGTTTGAAATAAATAAAATATTAAAATTATACCATGATTATAAAATTTATATAATAATTATGGGTAAAATATTTTTATATGAAAACTATTATAATATTTATTTAAGATAATATATTTTATAAAAATATGAAAATATATTTTGTTTTTATATTATAAAATTTATAAATTATAAATAATATAATTATTATATTAGGAAACAAACACACATTATATTTATGTTTTATATAAAAATATTAAAATTTTAATATATATATATATCATGAAAATATAAATTATATGTTTTATAAATATATACAATTATATATAAAACTGTGATTTAATACACATATATTTAAACATATATTTATATATTAGTATACATTTATCAATACACATAACGATTGTTTTTTCTATTTAATTTCAAATATAAATATATATATATATAATTATTTTTTATTATTTTGTGATATTTTATTATTATTTGTATTGATTTGTTCCTTTTTTTATTTTAAAAGGTTTTCTTTTGATTTGTTAAAAAAATTAATATAAAATTTTAATGATAGTATATAAATGAAAGTCAAAATTTAACAAGTATTGCAAAAAATGAAAAATGGGATTGAAAAAAGAAAAATACAAAAGCAATTAAAAACTGATTTGATATATATAAATATATAAAATTGGAAAGAAATTATTTTTTAAAAAAATTATTACGTTAAGGTATTAAATAGTTGAAATTATTAAATTAAATAATTCATAATTTATAATTATAATAATATCATAACTAAATTGTATGAGTTGAGAGGTGTGACATGTTGGGAGAAAAAAAGTCAAAATGATGTTTTGATTTGGATAAATCATGACCCATGATGTTAGAAAAAATGGATAAAAAAAATATATCATTAAATATATATATGTATATTATTTGGAGATATATAAAAAAGAGTATGACCTGTGTTGTGGGTCATTGTCTGGTATTAATTTAATTAAAAATAATATTACTAATTATAATCTAAACCTTTGGCTTCCCTTATAAAATAATAATCCACACACAAAAACACACACATATATATGTGTGTATTTAAACCTCATTCTGCACACCATGCTTAACCTACCCTTTCATCCGCATCCATCTTGATTCAATCTAGCATGTACGAATTTCACTGTCCCGAGCCCCCTTATGGTTTCCAAAAATCCCCAACCTATCTTTTGATATAAATCAGTTAAGGGTTCTATTTATTTTGATAAATTACATTTCCTATAAAGAAATGTAGACATATTTATATATAGTTATGTATGACCATATCATTCTAATAAAGATTTCATATGGGATAATTTTTATTGATATAATATATCTATTTTCTAAAATTTTATCATTACAAGGATATAATTTTATTATCAATATATAAATATTTTCATATATATATATATATATATATATATGTGCTTATACATCCTTATATACACATATATAGCTTAATATTTTTATTATATATAGATGTTAAGGAATTATTATGTCTTAAACCATATTTCTAAAACAAATATGGGAAGGTATTAGTTTTCAATTTGATGATACATGGGTGATGTATATATATATATATATAGGACTATATATGTGAGTCTATGTACATGTGAATACACACATATATATCAACCCATTTCAATTTAATATGGTTCATTTTGTAATGATTAATCACTAAAACCTAGAATTTCAAGAGTATTATGATTTCACTTCTAATATAAATAAACATATATATATATAAGTATATATAGATATATATTAATGTCAATATAAACATGTTAAGTATAGTATTATTCTTAATTTATTTGGAAACTATAAATGTTATTTATCCACCACCAAACTAATATTTGATGAATTATATATGATTATTTTCATGAAATAACCTTATTTGAATAACGACATGTTATAATTGTTATCATTTTATGTGTAATTATGGGTCATGTTATTATTTAATGTGTGAACTCTCATATGTATCTCATATCATGTCTTTCATGAATAGGTGTGGCCATCATCTAGCTCATCTGATGAATTCCAGGAATTTTGTTATCTTACATGCGGTTAAATCCCTGTTTCATTTAATATGGGTATTAACTAAAAACATTTTTCATAAGCATGGGATTATACCAAAATTTATTTTAAAACAATTTGTGGAAATATTGGTGACATGAGAAGGATTGTTTTATTTTGAAGGAAATAACATTATGTAAGTATTTTGGAAATTATTTTGGGTAAAAATTAAGAAAGGCAGATCATTGGGAAAATGTTTTCCCAAATTAGAATATGTGAAATGTGTGACGTTATGTGGATTGAACTCATAAGTCTTAGTGATGAATAATGACCATATTTATAGATTTTAATATAGTCTTCCAAATATTATTAATTATGAAAAAAAAATTTAATATTTTGAATGGAGAATTCCCAACAGATTTTCAAGAAAATTTATTTTCAAAAATACTGGTCTTCTAAAAATATACAAGTGTTGGGAAAACGTATTTTTGAGTATGTATATTTATTTTCAAGAAATATTTTATGTAAATTTATTATAATTTTTGAAAAACAGATACTTGGTATTTTAAATGCCCACCCTATGAATTATAATCACTTTTACAGTTTAGAAAACTAATATCATTGAAACTCTATTGTGGAAAAAATATATTGAAGAATCATTGTTTCCAATTACATTATTTTATTGATACGTAAGTCATGTATGTAATTTTCCACAACGTAGACCTATAAAAGGTCCTATATTTTATTTAATGTTGGTTATATATTCAAGTTTCTTTTTCAAAAAAATTACATAGCATTTTTAAAGGGATGAAACATGGATTCAGGTTCATGTCTTTATAAAAATTAAGTACATTTATTACATTATAATTTTAAAATTTGTGATGTTTTTAAAGGATATAAAACATATAATGAAATTTTTTTTATTAAAAAAGATTTTTTATGTGTTCATAATATTATCTCATTTTAGTTTAAAATTTAAATAAAATTAATAAATCAGTTATTATATATTGTTATTTTAAATGTGGTTAAATTAACATATTAGGATAAATAATATAAGAATAAATAAATAGTTATTCGATAAATAAAAATGATTCTTAATATTAAAAAAATTAATTATTTTTCCTATAAATGAATGTAATTTTAGTTGAGTAATATAATATTTATTTACAAGATTTATTAATATTATAATAAATATAATAATAATAACATGTCATGAAACATTTGAGTTTGGTGTTTCATGTGAAGAAAGCTACAAAATACATTCTAATTTTCTAAAGGAAATAAATATAGTAATATATTAGGATGTATATAATCACCCATTAAATAAATTTCATCTTAACAAGTTTTAATATCGTTCACCACTGAATGATGTTGTGGAATCCATAAGAAAATAATGATATATTTTCTACTCAGATATAATCCTTAAAAACATATCTACAAAGAGGCTATTTATTTCCCCCATAATATGCATATATTAAAAAATTTATTTTATTTCAACAATTTCTTCCAAATTGGCTTCCAATATTCATTATAAGAGTTTTTTTGGACAAACCATTCAAAGATTCATTTTTTATCAAATTTTCTACCAGATACTTAAACGAAAGTAATTGAAATAATATATTTTTAAATTAGATTAAATTATCATATAAATATGAAAACTAAATCCTATGATTATATTCCCCAATGAAACCTTTACTAAATCCTATGATTTGTTTTGAAATATAACATAAGTGGATAAACCTAACACCCATTGTAACATCCCAGGTAAATAAAGAATAAATAATTTTCATATTTATTAATATTTATGAATTAAATATTAATTTTACTTTAAAGGGGTTGCTATGTTCGATAGCGTACCCGATACGCAACAAAGAGTTTCATTGAATTCTTACGTTGAACACTAGTAATAAAATAATATTATTTTAAATGGTAGTTAACACAAAGCCATTGTATTGGAGGGAATGGATAGAAATAACTAAAAAATGATTATATTTGTTTTTTAAATGATTCTACATTTATCCAATAAAAACTAAAGTCTTAAAATACGAAAAGAATTCAATTTTAGGCATATATACTCTAACATTCAAAAAAGGTTCACTTATCACCTTTTGTTGGCGAACCATCATTAAATATAGTTTTGGTCCCTTTTATACATTCTATTATACCAAATAAAACTCTTTTTTTATAATAGGTACATCAAAATTTACTTTTTGGTATTTTTCCAATAAAGTTCATTTTTTAGTGAATAGTGAAAAATTTTGTATTTTAATTCAAAACCTGTTTTTAACATAATTTAATTATATTATTAGATTATATTTTGAATTGGTTTGAATGTTAAATTAGAATAAATTTTTACAATTTAATCCAATTGTGGTCAATGTAATTAATTTCACTTTGAAATCAGACTTAAACTAGTGTCAATCTTTTGATACTTATAGTTTCATAAAAACATGCTATTTGCTCTGTCAGTAGGAATTAATTATTAAATTAATTAATTCAACTTATATGTTTTTAATTTTGTAAAATATACTTCATTTTTTAATTCAGGATAACAAATATAGATTAGGGTGAAGTTTTGGTATTATTCTGAAAAACATTAATTTTTGATTAATAGTGAAACCACTAAGTTGTAGTTTAAAAACTGATTTTTCATTTAAATGAAACCTTAACACTACTATGATTTGAATTTCAAAAAATCCGACTTAAATGGTTGTCATTAGGAAGTAAAATGTGTCTCAATGGGATTAAAATAATTTTTTTGGTGAATAGTAACTTTTAAGTTTTTAATCGCGATTAGAGGTAATTAGTGTAGTTTAAGGTAAAAATAATGTTTTAAAAATATGAAATGAACTTGAGACATGTCTTACCCACATTTTATGTGTAATGACCGACCAAGAAAATCCATGGGTCAACTTTGGGACCCCATGGAGCCACTTTGGTTGGAAAATGACATAAATAACTTTTTATTTAAAGTTAAAATTAAAATGTCACAAACATGAGTTGTTTTACTAAAACAATTTTTAAATGGGGTTATACAAGTCATATTTTTGACTATAAATATTCATTATAAAGATAAAACGATTTAGTAAATAATTGTTTCGCGCGGAATCCGGGGATGACCTCCCGGACGGGAGATTCAAACGTTCCGATCGGTTTCTAACGGGTTTGTTCGTAGAACCGGAAACATCCAATGATTCCACATCCGTTTGGACCTACTTTCCAAAGGCAGGCGCTCATTAGCTTGTGGGCTAATGAGGCTTGGGAATTTGCATTGGTCGAGAGGATGGGAGGTCGGACTCATCACACCTTTTTGAGGGGAATTATTGTCTACTCCGGGACTCTCTTTATAGATTTAAGTTAAGTTCGTGAATCCTTATTACATTACCAAGTAAAAATGAGCTTTCCTTTAGTTTTAACAATCAATGAATAAATATGCAAGAAATTTAGAGAATCTTTTATATGTATTCGAGGTTCTTCATCAATATGGAATCATCTATATTTTTTTAGAGATTCTTGGTCAATGGTATCCTTCAAAACATTTATATAAAAGTCTCTTGGTCATTTTGATGACCAGGCTGGTTTTAAAGCCACTCAGTGGGGCACTTGAAGTTTATCGTCATTCAGAAGGACAGAGATTATCTCAATGTTGGGATCGAACCCATAAATGGGCTACCTACGTATCCTTTGTTTTGAAAAAGGAATCAGAACCCACGTAGTTCGAGGTATGGGATATGATGTTTATGATTGATGGCTCAAAGATGAATGTCATAATTACTTTTACACTCTAAGCTCATGTGAGTCATGCTCGGTGTGAGAAACAAGAGGTATTGGTAAAATTTAGACAATTGTGCCATAAAAGATGCAATCATAAGAATTTGTTTGGGGCTTATGTATGGATGACTGCCCAAATAGACGAAGGTTTAGGATTTACTTTTAGGGAGAAAAATCCAAGAACAGGGTCCACAAAGTTATATGTGCTTCATGGAGATTTGAATACTCTAATCTTGGGGCTTACTACTAAGGAGGATGCCCAAGTTAGGAGGGGACTTATGATTGGGTTTTATTCCTGAAAAGGAAACCCTAATCAAAGGTAATTTATGACTGGTTAAGAGAAATTTTAAGAGACTTGGGGCTTACTCCTAAGAAGGATGCCCAAGATTTATGACTAGGACTTATTCCTGAGAAGGAAGCCTAGGTTAGGGGACTTGGGGCTTACTCCTGAAAAGGAAGCCCAAGGTTATGACTGAGTCTTATTCCTGAAAAGGAGACCCAGGTTAGGGATTAAGGTTTGGGGCTTACTCCTGAAGAGGATGCCCATATTTGAGATTGAGGCTTATTCTTAAGAAAGATGCTCAAGATTAGAGGACTTGATTGGGGCTTACTCCTGAGGAAGATGCCCAAGTTAAAGGTTTTATAACTGGGGATTATTCCTGAAAAGGAGACCCAGGTTAGGATTCTCTCATCTTAAAGGATGATGTTGAATGAATGAACTCTCAATCTTTGGTGACATAAAGATGTTTAAATCACTAGGTTTTGAGAGATATTTCACAGAATTCCTTTCAGATAAGGATGTCAAATCAATAAATCATGCCATAAATGGCTTTGAAGAGTATCTTGAAGACTGAATCTTGAATAGGAAGGGTGAAATGGCTTAAGAGGGGTAAAAATGGGCAAGATGGGCACCCAAAAAGATAGGGGCGCGCAAGTCTTGAAAGGCGCGCAAGTCCTGCGGCGGAGCGCAAGTATTGGTCGCGCAAGTATACTTGCGCGACATTAGGGGTACTTGCGCGATTTTCAACCAGTATTGAAATGCTTGAGCGACTCTTTATTAAACCCTTTACCATCCTCTCGAGGTTCTTCCAGATGAGGGACGCGCAAGTTATATTGAAGGAATTAAGTCGGCGCGCAAGTGTTTGATAAGTTTCAACACTTAGGTCTTCCTTCTTCTCTTTAGATCTTCCATTCTAGGTAATAAATTACCTTAGAAGTGTTCTGGAAGCTTTGAGAAGAGACTTGGGAGTCGGGAGCTTCGATCCGAGTTTCTGGAAAAAGATCCTCTTGAATGGGGGGCCCATAGGGTCTATTTATAGGAAAAAGAAGACCCCGGGCGGTTACTGGGCGGTTACCAGGCGGTTACCACATATGTCGCGCAAGTCCCTTGCACGAACATGAGGAGTCGCGCAAGTATTGAGGCGGCGCACAAGTGTACTTGCGCGACCAAGAGGGAACTTGCGCGATATATGGGCAATGTTCTCCTTTTTTATCCCTTT
The DNA here is from genome assembly GCA_963277665.1 of Viscum album. Classification (NCBI taxonomy): domain Eukaryota; kingdom Viridiplantae; phylum Streptophyta; class Magnoliopsida; order Santalales; family Viscaceae; genus Viscum; species Viscum album. The sequence goes on from OY728132.1 coordinate 1,720,354,472, forward strand.
GTCGATTTTTGTTGTTTCTTCAAAGGATTAATCACTTTGAGCTCAGATATTCCCTTTTCCGAACTTTAGATTCTGTGACGAAAGGAGCGTCAACAAAAGTCCCCCCTCAGAGTTGGATCCGGAGAGAAAATGAGGATTTGACTCTGAGGAAATTGAATTCCTAAAAAGGAAAAGGGAGGGCGCGCAAGTCTTTCAGCGTCAGTGGGTGGCGCGCAAGTCTGCGTCGCGCGGGCTTTGAGCGCTCTAGGTGCGGCGCGCAGATAGGCCCCCTGGCCTATAAATACACCGCTTCCGGCCGTAGATGGCATCTGAAGTTCCGGATTTCTCGAGCTCTCGCCGCGCAAGTCTTCCTCGCCGCGCAAGTCTCTTGTTTTCACTGTTTCTTTGCAGCCGCGCTACTCTCAAGGTAATAAGGCTTGCGCGGCACATACTTGCGCGACAAATACTTGCGCGACCATGTATCACTTGCGCGACATCTCCATACTTGCGCGCCTTAATGCCTTGGCCATTTTTTCAAATTCTTTTCACAAATTTTATGAAAAATAAAACCCATTTAAGAGTTTAATTTATTCAACTCCTGTGTAGATTCAATGGCTCTTAGACCTGGATTAATTGATGGACTGGCTAGAAAGCGGATAGATGATATGATGAATAACATTGGCCCTGATTACTATACTGTCAAAAACAGCACTCTTCCAGATTTGGCTAAGTATCTGAAGAAATATCATTGCGACTTTCCTCTCTGCACTTATCTACCTTTGTATGGTCATGGTCATCTGCAAGAAGTCATTATTCCGGAAGTAAAGAATTATCTTCCATTTTCTTGGTTTCAGAATTATACCAATTTTGCTTCAGCAAATATCTCAGGCGGAGGATCATTTCAAACTGCTGGAACAGTGGAGAAGGCTTATGTGATGCATCATAGCCCTTGCACACCAGATCTGAAAAAACATACACCTGAGCTCCAACCACATTGTCATCCTTCAATCTTCCGAAATGCTCAGATGGATCAATCCAAAGGCTGGAAGAAAAGTTGGGATTTCCGTCCTGGGGGAGGTGTGAAACCAACTTGGATATGGGTATACTGGGTGCGACAGACTTGCGCAGAGTTTATTGAGGATCTGAAGAGAGCTGCAATATAAGAGGCTGTTTGGGTTGGGCAAACATATATTTACAGACATGATATCTTCGTGCCAGAGATACTCAGCCATTGGAGTCTAGCAACTAATTCTTTCCACTTGACTCATGGAGAAGTAGGTATCAGTTTTTGGGATGTCCACAAGATTTCAGGAGCTCCAATCTTGGGTGATATGTATGATGAATTCATTCCTCCCAAGGTGACTTGGAATGATCCAGAGAAGACTCCTGCTTTGGCTCGAGAATTATTCAAAATCTTTCACAAGCTCAAGAGTTCAGAGACCTCATTAACTCATTTCAGAAAAGATATCCATCCGGAAGAATGGATGAATGTGTTTCTTACTGAGAAGAAAGGGATGGAGCCAAAGGAAAAAGGATCCAAGAAAAAGAAATCCAAGGATACCCGGCCCAGACGTCCTACCACTTGCCCAAAACCTGAGAAGAGAGGAGCTCCTGGCACATTCTGGCTAACTCTAGAAGCAGGAGAGTCTGAAAAATGGGTCTATGAAGTGAATCAAAGAATTCCAAAGAAAACTCGTCTGGAGGGTTTCATGGCAATGTGGCTCAGTATTTATCTCTTGCCGGTCAGGGATTCGAAGGGAGGCGTTAGGCCAGGGACCTTCGTCATTGTGGCCAAGTTGGCTGAGGGAAAAATGGTTGGGTTAGCTGCCCCCATTTTAGCAAAGATTCACAGGAGTTTACTTCACGTCTTCCAGGGTAAATCTCCTTTAAGAATAGTGGGACCATTACAGGTTTTGTGGGGATGGATCGCCACTCACTTCAGGACTTACAATGTACAGAATGGATTACAAATTCCTGGAAGCTCTTTCAGACCGTCAGTGCAAGCATTCTCTGGAATTGCTCCATTAGATGTCAATGGTTATGACATAAAAGTAAGACTAAGCATGTATAAGGAATTCAACTTCTTTCCTTATGGAAGTCCGCCATCTGGGCGGTTTTTTGATGATGGGAAAGCCCCTTTGGATTTGAGGGCATACATGCTAGCTTGCAGGGATGGCGTGTTAGTAGCCAGGATTGATGGAGAAATCATATGCGAGGCCTATGCTCCATATAGATTTGCACGCCAATTCAAATGTTTGCAACAGATTGTTGTATCCCCTCCAGTACATGTCAGGTTAGAGCAACATCTGATGGTTTCTCGACAACTATGGTTGCTGACATCAAGAGAGAAGACTGGGGCAGTATTTGATCTACCAGTTGAAAAAGCGGCACATTATCTGACTACATTTTATGCCGAACACTGGATAGCATCATACCCTAAAGGGATATTGAATCATCCTGTATATCAAGTGGGAAAGAGGAAGAGGACTGTAGAGAAAGAAACTCTTCCTCATGAAGGTGATGCTTCTCCTCCTGAAATAGGTTCAACAGACTCCTCCTCTAAAACTGATTCCTCGGATTATCATGATGGGGATGATGAGGCACAACCGGCAGCAAAGCGGTTTCGTGCCCGATATAATCCTCCGGCCAGAGTTAAAAGACCCACTCCATCAACTCCTGGTGAGTTATTTGATTGTAATAACTTCAATCACTGCTACTTTATAAAGTAATAAGTCTCACTTTCTTATTCTCTATATGTAGTTGCAGGAGTCAGGAAGAAATTAAAATCAAAAATTGTAGGACCTTCCTCACAGCCTTTATATCTAAGACCAGAGGCTGTTCAGCTATGGCAGAGCTTATACTGTGATACTGAGACCGCCTGGCTGGATTTGTGTGAGGGCCTACAACTTCCTGGGATAGGATATCTTCTAGCTTCTAAAGACCTTCAATACGGAGATAACCCCAATGAAGTGCGAGCTTACATCGGAGAGCTGGAAATGCTCATATATGCCACTGATAATTCGGTTCCTATCACCAGGAGGGTGAAGGAAATGATTGATCGTGGCACCACTGAGGGGGTTGGTGGTTCGGGAGATGAGGAGTGGCAAGAGTACGTGGCTCCTAAAGATGTAAGTTTTCTTTCCTTATTTTCTTTGCAACTTGATTTCAGTTGAAGCTTTGTTACTTAAGGAAGTTATTTTCTTCATCTTGCAGCTTGCAAAGAAAGGGACCGGGGTTCCTTCGCCACAATATAGCCCTGGTGGTACCGCTGTTGGGGATGCTGCTGATTCTCCTCGCGAACCAGGCGAGATATCTCCAGGCCAGCAGGCCATGAATGAGGCACTGGACATAGCCTTTCATTCGCCAATCCAAGTGCCAATAAAGGAGACAACTGAAACTCCAAAAAAACAAAAGAATCCAAGGCAACGAAGGAGGAAATCCTTAGCTAAACGTTTCATTAGCAGTGGTAAGTCCTTCGAACAATCATGAGTTTATACCCATAATCATATGGTTACTCATATTTCTGAGGATTGCAGGGGCTTCTTCAATTTCCCCCATGAGGGAAGGGACTGATCCTTCTTCAAAGGTCGTGGAGGGTGCTGTAGAACAACCACAGACTCAAGCTAACTTGGTTTCTCCTAGAGAAGAGCTACCATCCATTCCCAGTATCCCTCCCACTACTGAAGATGTTGTCCAGGGTCAGGGGTTGCAGGACATAAGTCAGCAAGAAGACGTAGCAAATGCTCCCACTGGTGAGACTAACCAAGATTCTGAAGTATCATTAGATGAAATGATGAATCAAGGAATGACTTTTGAAGAATTTTATGATCATGCTAGATTGTCATGTGATTTAGAAGACCTTGGGCGTGAGTGTTACCCTTCGCCCAAATTTTTCTTTTAAAAACAAAACATATTTCTAATCATGATGTAAAATAATATGCAGTTTCTTCCGTAGAAGCTGCTGAACTGCCAATGCCCGAAGAGGGTGTGGACACTGATGTCAACCCTATCATTGCAGAAACATTAGCTCAAGTAGAGCTAAATCCAATAAACTCTCCTGAGACCCATCTTGAAAATCCTGTTGAAACCGGGAAAGATGGGGAGAAGTCTTCTCATGTTGCTGAACCACCATTGGGTAAGGGATAACAATATTTGTGATTGTACTTTATTTGAAAGACAATCCATTCTTTTGTTATCCTTTAAGATTCAACTAAAATCTTTCAATTGATCATGTAGGGCCATCAACTGTAATGGCTAGATCCGGAGATGAGGCTTCAGCCTCTGCCCCAACGGTAATTGAAAGTGAAGAAGCCCAAGTCAGAGGGGAAAGAGCAGGACGAGGCACTTCCTTAAGCATGTTAATTCCAGATTACATACCCCCTTCTGACGAAGATGTTGAATCAGATCCAGAGATGCTCAAAGCGTTCAGCTTTTCACGACGTAAGGCATGGAACAACATATGGAACATCATATCGGGGGTGCCTTTAGAAGAGCTACCATCAAAAATTTCCCGATTGTCATCCCAATTTGTTATAATGGGACTCGGTGGTTTTGGGTATGAAAAGATCCATGCTGCGGTGAAACAGATTACTTTCAGGAGGGAGCAAATACAGACAAGTCGCGAAGATTTGACCAGAGTGAAATTGTCAGTCAACATAGGCGAATTTGAGGCTGCGATATCCCAGGATGAAGCTGATTATACTGTCAAGATGAAGGATCTGAAGCAAAAAATCAAAGAAAAGGTCGTCCAGCAGGTGCAACTCCAGCAACAGTTAGATGCTGTTACTGGGGAACTTGATCAGCTTAATAAATCATTAGATGAAACTCATATGAATGGCATGAAAGCCATTGCAGATGCTAAGAAGGCACTTCAGCAAGCTGAAAAGAGTGAAGCTGGTCAAGTGCACGAGCTTCAAGTAACTGTTGATAAGGCTCAGGATGCTATACATCAAATGAAGAATTATGTTGACAATCTTCTGTAATTCTTGAAAAAGAGAAGAGATTCCAGTCTGTGGATGTCCTTCTAACTCTTGTGTATCAATGAAAAACACTTTTGTCTTCAATCATTTGTACTTGCATTCTTCCATTACCTGCTTCAAATTTACTTAAGCCAATGGGCTTAGTAAGCATAGTTTGATTTTTAATAGGATTATTAAAAATAACCCTACAAACTTTGAACCTTTTAACTGCTCAATATTACCTAAATCATACAAAAAATGTATATTTAGTGAGCTGGAACTTGACTTTTATTCAGAGTTCCTTTGTCTTTTGTGTGGGCAGTTTAAAGTCATGCAAGCCGGACATAAAGGGGCTAATGTTTAAGGTCGAAATAGCTTTGACCGGAAATGGATTAAAAAGAAAAAATGGATTCAATTCCTTGACAATTTATCTGAAAACATATTACCATACTCAAGTATGAGGGAAAAAATGTAAACTATGGATTAAGAATATTTGAATCTGAGGAATGATATGAAAAAGAGCTAAAAGGCATTAGAAGAAGTAGTTTCCAAGAATGAAGTTACTATTATTTAACAAAACCCGTTAGGGGGTTGAAATATGCAGGGCCACCTATGGGCATTGGCTGCATAGTCAAATAAAATAGCATCTTTTGGCTGACAAGTCTGTTATGTGGACTGTTTATGCAAGGCCACCTATGGGCACGTGCTGCATAGTTAGGCAAAAGAACTCCCAGAAATTTACTTTCCTAGTGCTAAAAGCTAGTGAATGTTTATGTAGATTCAAATTTTCTAAAGCATAGAGTTTGTTGTATGGAAAGAGGTACTTGAATATAGAGAAGATATTTCCAAACAAGAATATCGAAGAACTGGATGAATATCACTCCTACGAAGGTCTGACCCAAACTTAGGGAAGAAGAATAAACCATAGACTTGAATACTTTCAGATCATGAAAAAGGATATGGGACAAATACGTTAAGGATGACTATTTTTGCGGATCCCTACATACTGTCGTTTAAGACAAATAAGGACAAAAGAGGCATTCTTCCCAAGAATGAAGTTACTATTATTTAACAAACCCGTTAGGGGGTTGAAAACATGCAGGGCCACCTATGGGCATTGGCTGCATGGTCAAATAAATAGCATCTCTTGGCTGAAAAGTCTTTTATGTGGACTATTTATGCAAGGCCACCTATGGGCACGTGCTGCATAGTCAGGCAAAAGAATTCTCAGAAGTTTGACATTTTTGTGACTAGAAGTCATGAAAAGGGTTATGAAGATCTGAAAATATTTAAGGTTAGGATTATAATACATAAAGATGGGTATTTTCCAATGTATATAGAGATACATAGGTCAATGAAAACCATAATCATGTTGTGGCTGGGTCCTGAATTGAAACTTGGACTTCACTACGTATCTCATAAGAATGAGAATCAAGCCATACGTAGTTCTTGAAATGTAGTTTAACGTCATGCAGGATGAAAGTATGAGTAATCTTAGTTTAGGGTCATAGAATTCGGACCATAATAATGAATACACAGTGTGTGTTTTCATGAGGACTTTTCAGCCAAGGGACTGAAAGTGAAATTTGGGGTTAGGCCCAAAAGACTTGGGACTGGATTCGAGGGACACTAGAATGTTCCTACGTATCCCATAAGGATGGGAATCAAGTCCACGTAGTTCTAGAGCTACCTTTTGTACAAATTTGGTTCGTACATGTGAAGGGTGAAAGGGGACTTTAGTGCAATGATGGTTTTAACCTAAGATAAAAAGTTTAGGCATTACCATGTATGTACGTAGTCTTTTGAAAATGAAAACCATGATTGAAAAAGAATCAATGTTAATAATGGTTCCTTCTCAAATGAGGAAATCAAAGAATATTGTAGTTTATTGTCGTACCGGACAAAAGTGTTGTATAGTTTAATGTCATATAACAAGGACGAAAGTGAATCAATGTAAAGATATTGATTCCAGGGGTGGTTTCACATATCATCATCATATGAGATGGTGGTGAACCAATGTGAAGAGATTGTTTTTGGGCTTGAACCTTTGGGAGGTTGCCTACATACCCAGCCTGGAGGGCAAGGATCAAAGTCCGTGTAGTTCAATTAAAGAATGGATCAATGATCAAGTTGTTCTTGTGGACAATGATCTAATAAAAAATATTGTTGGGACTTACACATGGTTAGTGGCCCAAAGGGAGTGTTATGGTTGATGTTCGCTCTAAGCTCACGTGAGTCATACTCGGTGTGAGAAACAAGAGGTAATAACAACCTTAACGATGTACAGTTTAATGTCATGTAGGACATAAAAAAGGGACTTTCTGTACATTTTAGCGTCATGTAGTTAAGACGATGGGGACAATATAGTTTAACGTCATATTGGACGAAAGGGGGATTGTGCAGTTTTAATGTCATGCTGGACTTTTGATGATTATATAGTTTAACGTCTTTCCGGACATGAGGGACTTTTATACAGTTTAGCATCATGTAGTTAGGACGTCACAATATAACGTCTTTCTGGACATATTTGCAAATAGTTTATGGTCATATACATGGACCAGGGATGATGCAGTTTAAAGTCACACGGGACCATTGCTGTATATTTTAACGTCATATAGCAAGGACGAACTGGTGCTGTACAGTTTAAAGTCATGTAGCTAGGACTAAGGTGAACCAATATAAGGATATCAGTTCTGGGGATATTTTTTTTTTACAGTTTAATGTCATGCTGGACGATGAAAGTGCCACACAGTTTAATGTCATGTTGCTAGGACACAATATAGTTTAATGTCATCTCGGACAGAATATAGTTTAATGTCATCTCAGACATATACAGTTTAGTGTCATGTAGGACATATTAGTAACCAATGTGACAGTTTAACGTCATGTTGGACGATAAGGGAACTGACACAGTTTAATGTCATGTTGGACGATGAAAGTGCCACACAGTTTAATGTCATGTTGCTAGGACACAATATAGTTTAATGTCATCTCGGACAAAATATAGGAACTTCTATACAGTTTATTGTCATGTAGGACAAAATCAGGGACTATACAGTTTAAAGTCGTGTAGTTAGGACTATTGGTGCTGCACAGTTTAGTGTCATGTTGCAGGGACATAAGTGTGAATAATTTAAGGTCATATGCATGGACCGTACAGTTTATCGTCATGCTGGACGTATTATAGTTTAATGTCATCTCGGACAGAAGTGTGACACAGTTTAATGTCATGTTGGACGAAGTTGTAGTTTAAGGTCATACTGGACCATTACAGTTTAACGTCATGCTAGACGATGAAAGTGCCACACAGTTTAATGTAATGTTTCTAGGACACAATATATTTTAATGTCATCTCGGACAAAATATAGGAACTTCTATACAGTTTATTGTCATGTAGGACAAAATCAGGGACTATGCAGTTTAAAGTCTTTCAGTTAAGACTATTGGTGCTGCACAGTTTAGTGTCAAGTTGCAGGGACATAAGTGCGAATAGTTTAAGGTCATATGCATGGACAGTACAGTTTATCGTCATGCTGGACGTATTATAGTTTAATGTCATCTCGGACAGAAGTGTGACACAGTTTAATGTCATGTTGGACGAAGTTGTAGTTTAAGGTCATACTGGACCATTACTGTATGAACCAAATGTAAGAGTCTTGGTTCTGGGAACAATATTTTGTGTTTATACAATATACTTCTTCAGAAATCTGGCATTAGTTGGAGTCGTGATGTGTTCTCCATCCACTGAAATCAGAGAATACGCTCCATTGGAGTAGACCTTATGTATTGAATAAGGTCCTTCCCATTTTGGTTCAAGCTTGGGAGGCTTCTTTCCTGGTATCATTGTTGTTCTGAGAACCAATACCAATTCTCCCTGAATGAATGAACGAAGACGAACTTTTTTGTTAAAAGCTCGTGCTATTCGATTCTGATAGATTTCCAAGTGGTGCAAAGTTCACAATCTTTTCTCATCTAACTGTTCCAATTCATTCAAACGCTTTTGGGATTTCTCATCTGTTGATAACTGATCACAAATGGCTATTCTGAGTGAGGGAAATTGAACTTCAATTGGCAAGACTGCTTCTGTTCCATATACCAATGAATATGGAGTAGACCGCGTTGCATTGCGAGTGGTAGTCCGATAAGCCCATAAAGCATGATAGAGTTTATCAGGCCATGACCTCTTATCTTTATCCACCATCTTTTGCAGTATATTTGAAAGAGTCTTGTTGAAGGCCTCTATCTGGCCATTAGCCGCTGCATGATATCGAGATGAATGGTTGGACTTAATGTTGTATTCTTGATACAATTTCTCTACCTCAGAAGAACAGAAGTTGGTGCCGTTGTCTGTCAATATGGTATGAGGGACACCAAATCTAGTAATGATGTTAGACTTGATGAAGCTAACAATGCATTTAGAACTGACTTCTTTGAGAGGTACTGCCTCTGCCCATTTGGAAAAGAAATCAGTAGCAGTAAGAATGTACTTAAACTGCTTGGCCGTAGCTGAAGGGTAAGGTCCCACCACATCCATTCCCCATGTGGAAAATGGCCATGAGTATTTAGCTGTATGAAGCAACTCTGGAGGTTGATGAATGAAGTTGGAATATACTTGGCATGAATGACACTTCTTTGTGAAATTAACACAATCTTGTATCATTGAAGGCCAGAAGTATCCAAGCCTTCGAATTTGATCAGACAATCTATGTCCAGACTGGTGGGCACCACAGACTCCTGCATGCACTTCTTTTATGACAGCCATTGTCTCTTCACCATCAATACATCTGAAGAGAACTCCATCAAAACCACGTTTGTAGAGAATTTTCTCGAGGTGGTTTGGACCATCATAAAGAGTAAAATTGACCACACGTCGCCGAATTTGTTCTCTCTCGGCTCTATCAGGTGGAAGTGTTCCATTTTGAAGGTATTCCCTGATAGGTGACATCCATCCTGTAGTATGACCATATGGTTCAGGAATGGGACTAATTTCATTAATTTCCTCTGTTCTGACTTGAACATAAGGTGAAATTGCACGACGGTGGGCAATACAGATGGTTGTCTCGTCCCGATTTCGATCTGCTAAAGCTGTGGCTATATTAGCCAGTGCATCAGCTTGAGCATTTTGTGATCTTGGGACATAAGAAAATGTCGGTTCTGTAGGGAATTCTGACATTAACTCTCTGACGTAATCATACAAAGGGATTAATTCTTCTTTTCTGATGGCATAATCCCCATTGACTTGTTTGATTACCAGGTCTGAATCACCTTTCACCTTTAAGTGATTCACTTGTGCTTGAAGCGCTAACTCCAAGCCTGCAATGAGAGCTTGGTATTCAGCTTCATTATTGGTACCACCTTCCCACAACAAAAAGGAATAAGGTAACACTGCCTTATCTGGAGAAATAAGCACAATTCCTAAACCAACTTTGTTGAATTTAGGATTTTCCATTTTCTTCCCTGTTGGACTTCTAGAAGAACCATCAAAATACATTTCCCATGTTTGAGGACTCTCTTGAATAGAAAAAACTTCCTCATCAGGGAGTTCGATATCTGAATATGTGTCTTCCACTGAAGGGTGTTCAGCCAGGAAATCAGCCAGAGCTTGGCCCTTAATTGCCTTTTGAGACACATACTGGATGTCGAACTGCTGTAAAATAACCGCCCACCTTGCCAGACGTCCTGTAAGCATTGGACGACTAAGGATGAATTTGAGTGGATTATTACGAGATACCAATTGGACCTCGTGATGTTGCAGGTAGTGTCTCAGTTTCTGAACTGCAAAGATTAATGCTAGGCAGCATTTTTCAATACTCGAATACCGGGTTTCTGCTTCAAGCATAGTTCTACTAAGATAGTAGAGACTATTTTTATTCCCAGCATCATTCTTTTGAGCGAGAAAGGCACCCAATGATCGCTCTAAAGCTGTCACATAGAGGATAAGAGGCCTACCCTCAACAGGTGGCATGAGTACTGGTGGACTTAAGAGGTATTTCTTGAGAACATCAAATGCTTCTTGACATTCTTCAGTCCACTGGTAAGTGACTCCTTTCTTCAATAATTTGGTAAAAGGTAAACTTTTGCCTGCCAAATTGGCGATGAAACACCGAATATAGGCTAAGTGTCCTTGAAGTCCTCTTAATTCTTTAAAATTATGAGGAGGTGACATACCAAGGATTGATTTGGTCTTCTCAGGATCGACTTCAATACCACGATGGCGTACAACAAAGCCGAGGAATTTTCCTGAGGTTACCCCAAAAGCACATTTTAAGGGGTTCATCTTCAAATTATGTTGTCGAAGCTTGTGGAATATGACTTCCAAATCAGCCAAGTGATCAAAACGTTGTTTGGATTTAACCACCAGATCATCTACATAGCATTCAACAAATTTCCCTAGAAAAGGTTTGAAGATACGATGCATGGCGCGTTGATATGTTGCACCTGCATTCTTTAAACCAAAGGGCATCACCCGGTAACAAAACACACCTTGAGGAGCTCTGAAGGCTGTATATTCCTCATCTTCCGGGGCCATTCGGATCTGATTATATCCAGAATATCCATCCATGAAAGAAAGTACTTCATAGCCAGCCGTTGCATCAATTAAGAGTTCTGTAATCGGAACTGGAAAATCATCTTTGGGACAATACCGATTAAGATCTCTGAAATCGATGCAAACCCTAATTTGTCCGTTCTTCTTCTTTACAGGGACAATATTAGCCAACCACTTGGGATATTGAACTTCTCTGATTAAGTTAGCTTTGATAAGCTTATCCACTTCAGCCTCGATTTTGGAAGCGTAGGTTGGGTGTGTTCTACTCGCGGCTTGCTTGAATCCTCGATGTTCTTTTGGCAAACCCAAATGATGGGTGGAAACATCAGGATCAAGGCCAGGCATCTCTGTATAATTCCAAGCAAAAATATCTTTATTTTGCTTTAGAAAAGAAATATACATCTCTTGTTCTTCAAGGGTCATGGCCGCACTAATTAAAGTGGGGCGTGGATCTTTCTCTGTACCCAGATTTACTTCTCTGAGTTCATCCACAGTGGTAGAGATACCCTCTTCAAATGCTGGAGGAGCATCTCTAAGATCTTCCTCTTCCTCTTTATCATGTGTTATTTCTTCCGTTTCTACTTGCAAAGTAGATGAAAAAACGAAATTCTCATGATCATAAGAGATGTCAAAATTTTCACATTTTGAAGAAGAAGCTTCCATTTCCGACCCTATTGATGAAAAAGGGTCTTCTTTGGGAAATAATGAGGAGATGATGGATTGAGAATCGACATCAACATTCACCTCTGGTGTTGCTATAACTTCTTCTGGCCTGATTAGCGAAGTATAGACTTGTTGGATTTCAGCAGACGAAATGAAAACGTCACCACTTATGCTTTCATCACTGCTGGGTAAGTTACCAATTTCTCCCATGTTGTCTGGCTCGATTGCCGTAATTGAAATTATGGATCTTTCTATAAGAGTATTTTGATTTGGGCCTATTTTGTCAATTTGACTGATAGGTAACACATAATCTGTACTCACATGTGAAAATGGATTTATTGGAATTTTTTCCAAACCATATGGAGCATTAACTTTGGTAATTTCCTTCATTGTAGATTTTTCTCTTCCCTTCATGTGATAAAATTCCGCCTCAATGTATTGAGACTCACATGTCTTGAAAGGGGCCTTATCACCATACAATGTTCCAACTTGACCATCGAAACAGTATTTGAGACATTGATGGTATGATGACGGAATAGCTGCATGCTGATGTAGCCAGGGTCTTCCAAGCAAGATATTGAAAGCTGAGTCTTGATCAACAATCACGAAATCTGAATTGGAAACAAGATCTCCAAACTGAGTTCTGAGCGTAACTTCTCCCAGTGGTTCTTGTTCATTTTTATCATATCCTTGCAACATCATGGTAGAAGGAGATAAATCAGATTCTGTGAGGCCCAATCGACGAAGTGTGCGAATGGGCATGAGGTTGACTCCTGAACCATTGTCAATAAAAGCTCTTCGAACGTCTATACCATTGACTTTGCCAGATAGGTACAAAGGTTTTATGTGCCCATGCACAACATCATCTTCATCTTTATCAGTAAAAGATATCACTGCATGGCATTCTGCAGGATTATTCTCTATGTGATAAATTTCAGCTGCAGCAATTTCAGCTTCAAATTCCTGAGGACTTGACAAAGCTTCGATGAGTGCTTCCCGAAGATCTCTTGATAGATTCAAAGCATCCAAAATTGATAATTTGGATGGTACTTGGGCCAAGTGTTTCAATATATCATACTTTTGATCTAGAGGCCTGCGTTTCCCAATAGGAATATGCGGTTTGGCAGGTACCTTGGAAGCAGATGCTTTGGAAGCTGATGCATCTTGTATTGGAGTTGGCAACATCTTTGGTTTTGGAAAATTAGACTGATTAGATCCACTTACTTGCTGAGATAAAGAAGATGGAACCTTTAATCGGTCTTCCAAAATAACTGTGCCAAAGCTGAGTTGGCCATTGGCAGAAGAACTTGCTTGTTCATTTTGAGCTCGCTGAAGGGCTCTACCACGAGTTTCTGCTGCATATACAGTGCTAGCAGGGGTAGAATTAGAGTAGTGGCTTCGGAAAGATCCACGTCTTCCCCTATATCCTGAACCTCTAGAACTTCCTCGGGTTCCTTTATTTGATATAGGTAATTCAGGCTCATCAAGACTGGAATATGAATCTGTTAATTGAATCATATTAACAGAACCAAAGATTAACTCTTCGTCTGATAAAGACTCTGCCTGGTTAGCCTGTTTAGGCTGTGCCATTTGGTGGGACGGTGCCCGTGGCTTTGAAGTAGATGGCATGAAATCTGCCAGAGTCAAAGACAATTTAGGCTTTGATACATACTCATCTTCTCCTGATTCCTCTTTCTTCTTCGAATTGTGCTGCCCTTTTGAGGATTTGTCCTTTGATGGAGGCTTTACTGCAGCTTTTGTAGGAGACACAATTGGCTTCTTCAATTGTGTTCGCAAAATGGAATGGGTCCGATTGATTGTCTTTCTGACCATCCAATCAACATATTTTTTCGCAGTTTTGCTTTTGACTTCCTGCCACTCGCCTCCTTCCTCTGGATCTGTAGCGGTAATACACGCTACATGAGCTGAAGAACCCTTCAATTTGACTTGTCCCAAGTCAACCATCTTTTGTAGGAGGTCTTTAAAGACAAAACACTCCTGGATGGGATGTCCCAACATTTGATGAAAGGGACAATAATTGGGACGGTCTTCATCTCCTTCCTTGTTTGGCCTCTTGGGCACTGGTAATTGAACCAGATTATTTTCCAGAGCTGAAATGAAGTAACCAGGAACTTTCTCACTTCGGAAAGAGTATGTTTTACTCTTCATATCCTCAAATTGTTTTCGTCGTTGATCTTTTTGATCATTTGGACGAAACAGCCTTTGTTGTTGGTGTTCAGGAGGTGGATCCCTTCGAGAAGATGACGGTTTTGAAGTAGAAATAGGTACAGGTGCCTGTTTAAGCATAACTGTAGCAGTTTCTGCTTTACCCATTCTTCTTCCTGGAGCTGATGGAATTACACGAGATTTAACCTTAGCCTGCATAAGGGAATCTTCAATCTGTTGAGCGATTGAAGTAAGGTCTCGAAACCCTCCTGTGTATTTCACAGGGATCAATGGCATGCGTAATTCGTCACGCAAATTTGCCACACAGATTGGCAACAATTCCTCCTTAGGAAGTGATAAACTCAAGGAATACGTTAATCCATTCCAACGAGCAATGAAATCAGAGACTCTTTCATTCTCCCTTTGCTTGCAGTTTGTAAGATCGAAAACTGTCGTTTTTGGCAAAGTTGAGCTAAACTGAAGAAGGAATTTTTGACGAAGATCCTCCCATCCGATGACTGACCGGGATTGCAAGCTTGTATACCAGAAAAAAGCTGGTCCTTGCAAGGTTCGCACGAAGCATCTGAGTTTCACTGCTTCTTGTTGCTCTGGAGTTCCCATCATAGGATCACAACAAGACACGTAATGCGTCAAATGTTGTTCAGGGTCACCTGATCCATTGAAAGTAGGGAAAATAGGGTTTCCAAAACTGGATGGAGGAGAAATTGAATCTACCCATTCGGGGTAAACTTTCTTTTCAGGTTGAACTTGCGCCTGTTTCCCTTCCATAGTTTCTAACCGAGCTGTTAATGACTCAATAGTAGTTATTAACTTTTGAGAAACGTCAGGTTGAACTTGGTTTTGGGTAGGTGCAATGAATGGAGCTTGGACAGCCGTGGAGGTTGGTGCTGCAACTAATGGTAGTGCTGCCAACCGTTGTTGCGTTTGACCCGTAGGATTAGACCTCTGTGGGTGTACTGATAAAGGAGGATATTACTGATCCATCTCAGTAGTTACAACAAATTCCTTCGGCTGTCGGACTTCAGCATTCTTAAGAAGAAGACTACTCTGAAGTAGTTCTGCATTCAACCTTTTTAATTCTTTCATCTCTTCCTCCTGTTGTGCAAACCTTTGCTCTAATGAGAGCGATTGACCTCCTTCAGAGGAAGGGTGAGAAGTAACCTGATTTTTACCTTTCCCCTTATTGGATCCTTTTCGGAGAGGGGGAAGTGGGTTACTTGAAGGAATACCCATATTTTGGGTATGCCTTTGATTACGTGTGCGCACACCTTCTTCATTTAGGTCTGTGTGCGCGACTTCTTGAGCAGGAACCTCTTCATCTGATCCCTCTGATTGAGCCTCATCTGGTGAATCAGCAGCAACGGCAGTGATGACATTAATGGATGCATATTGCATGGAATCCTTTCTATCAGCATTTCTGTGATATTGTCTCCTTCTATGTCCATGATAAGACATGGCATTCCGTTGACTTGATCCCTCAGGAATTTCTTGGAGAACCGTCACTTGGAGAGAATCTCCTGACATCTTGGCTCTTCGTTCCTCTTGAGGCTTATTCCCTAATCGAGAGAATACTGACTTTCTCTGAGGGAGGGATTGAAGATTTGAAAAAGTCCCCAGTCCGGTGGACTAGGGGTGTTCCTGTTGCTTCCGCTCAACTCCTCGAATCCCATTCGTTGATTCTGAGGGTTGGGTTAGAGAAGTCCCCAGTCTGGCAAGCTGGGGTGTCTCTTGACATGCTATGTCTGAGATCTTTTTAAAATCTCTCTTGATTTTGCGAATCTTAGTTCGGAAATTAGCTGGATGCATTAACCTGTATCCACTTTTATCACCTGGTTCAACAGACCGTTGGATGATTTCCGAAACTTCTGTCATTTGATGACGTGTTTGCTCCAAACGCGAGGCTTGCGCAATATTCTCGCCTGCTTGATGTAGGAGCAATTCAACAACCTGTTCTCTATATACTTGATTTTGAGAGGAACTAGTTGAAGCTTGATCTCGAGCAAGCTTTTGATTATGAACAAAGCCCATTGACTGTGGCCGGCCATGGGCAATAACATTGCATGAGACCATTTTCGGCGGGCTCTGCTGACCGGAAAGCACTGTGAAATGTAGTGCTCCATGAACACCCCATCCTCTGATATGAACATTAGACGGAGCATTGGAAATTAACTGACGCAATCTTCTTAGTGCGCCAAGGCATGAACGTTGAAGGGTTCTCTGTTGCTTTTCAGCCTTCGGATACCGAGAGACTGATAGAGATGCCAAATCAATCTGGCGTTGTAACCCTTCTATTATCTTAAGATGATTTTCATATTCATCGTAAGATAATACCTTCTTCTTTAATTTACAAAGAGTTTTCCATATGTTGAGACGAATATCATGGATTCCATCATCCGTCAACATCTTTAGAATGTCGTACTGGGAGTCAGCCAAAGGCCAAAACATGACTGGTACTTCACCTTTGGCCAGTTTTTTCCTCATGTTCAGCATTTCCTCTTTATCATTAAATGAAGATTCTTCTACCTGTTTGGACCAGAGTTGGTGTTTCCTTGTTGCTTCATAGGATTCAACAAGATTGGTAGAGGAATCACTATTCATGCTGGAAGATGAATGACCCAGGGAAGTTTCGGAGAATAACCTGAACCCCAGGCTATCTTCTGATGGAGAAAGAGTTTCACCTGCCGATAGTAAAGCATCAGACATGACTGGTTTTACGTTTGCAAGTGCCTCGAGATAGGAGGGCTTTCTCGTCACTACATTGCCTTCTGAAGAATTTTCGAGACAACGTGAATCACTACTGTGGAGAGGACTTTCGCAGCGAAGTTCATCACCATGAGGAGGACCATCATGATGGGTTACAGCAAAAGATGAAATCTCTTGCTCCTTGGTCTTCTGACCACACAGAGGGTTCCTGTGGCTCTCATTTGAAGAAGAAACTTCAAGATTGACCGAATTTTCATGAAGCAAGTCTTCATGAGGAAGTGTCTGTTGAAGACCTTCGGGATTAATGTTCCTGTTATTGGGAACTGAGGGAGTAGAATCTTGAATTTCGACAGATAAATGTCTGAGGGCTTCAAGAACTCCAGCATCGAGCAAGGCCTTGTTGCAGATTGGCCTTTGATCTCCTGACTGTGCTGGGCGGATATTTTTCTTAGATGCCTTCTTACTCGCTTTAGAAATCACTTGATGACGAAAGTGATTGCTCTGAGCAGGTATATGTGCCTGGTCAGGAAAGATGGTCAGGTTAGGCTGACAATCATCGCTCAAATCAGGTGTATGTGCCTGACTTGGTTGTCCGTATGATATGGGGGAGTATGCCCCATAACCCTCTTGGACTGGAACAGATGTGTGTGTCTGTTCCGGAGTGAATTGTTGATGTGTCACTCCACTGCTAGGGATAGATTTATGTGTCTGTCCCTGAGATGATGCTGAAGCTGTTATGATATCCTGGAAAGCATCCAGAATATGAGCAGGAATTTGCTTCTGCTCTTTCACCATTGACAAAATATGTTTGGTGACTTCAGCCACCGGAACATGGATATACGTCCATTCCGGGCTTGGAGTAGGTGTATGTGCCTGCTCCTGTCCTCCTTTTCCTGTCAGTGAATTCTGACAGTACTCAAGTGTGGAGGCAGAGAGTTTAGTCTGCCCCCTGTTTGTCGTCAGGACTTTCCGACTGACTTCTCCGTGCGCTACCAAGCGAGACTGTTGGTAGGCTTGATTAGTATTAGCAGGTGTATGTGCCTGCTGATTACACTTCGCCAAACGCGGTTGATGAGATCCATCATATGTAGTCAGACGAGCCTGCTGACTAATTGGTGATGTATAAGCAGGTGTATGTTCCTGCCTATGGTACTCCACCGGAATTGCCTGGCGGGATCGGCTTGATGCTGCCAGACGAGTCTGCTGGACAGCTGAATTAAAACGGGCAGGTGTGTGTGCCTGTTCGTTGTTTGCCACCAAGTTAGGTTGGTGGACTTCTCCGGAGATGGCAGGGATGACAACCTGCCTATTGTTAACCGGATTCCGTCTCTGGCGGTTCATCTTGCCTGCTCGGGTTCGAGGAACCTGAGCTGAATGCCTGGAGTCGGTACCCTCATCATGTTGAGGGCGCACTACCGCACGAGTCTGGCGGCGATTGTTGATGGGAGCCCTTGAGAAGGACTCCTGTCTTTTTGAATTAAGGTCCTGCGGGACCTGCTCATTCACTTCCTCGGAATAAGGGAGTGAATGGAAATTGCGTTCCGGGGATAACGACCTGAAACGGTTGGAGACGGTAGTCAGCACCGCCTGCTTCTTGATTGCTGGTCGCCGTTGTCCGGACGACCAGGTAGAATTGTTAACTTGGAGGGCTTGACGAGCGGCCTCCAGAGTTGGGATAGTACCATTACGATGGTACTCCTTAACCAGTGCATTGGAAACACAGCGCTGAAGACGCTGAGTTGGTGATGTCATCCTCAGAGCGGATGACGTTCCAGCAGGAGTAGCAGCATTGGTTTTCACAGCAGCAGACCTCACAGTAGAGGTGTTCCCAGCAGCAGTATTCACAGGGGTGAACTTAAGGAAAGCCATTTTTGTAGAAGATCTTGAAAAAAGAGTGCCTGTTCCATGTAACAGACATAATCAAGATGAATCCGGCTACTGCATCTTTTGGATGATCATATGTCAATGATTACCTTGTTGGCCCAAAGGGCCTAACAGATAAGAAGAACATCATTTTAACTTGGTTAAGGATTCACGTCGGGTTCACCATTTTTTGTTTCGCGCGGAATCCGGGGATGACCTCCCGGACGGGAGATTCAAACGTTCCGATCGGTTTCTAACGGGTTTGTTCGTAGAACCGGAAACATCCAATGATTCCACATCCGTTTGGACCTACTTTCCAAAGGCAGGCGCTCATTAGCTTGTGGGCTAATGAGGCTTGGGAATTTGCATTGGTCGAGAGGATGGGAGGTCGGACTCATCACACCTTTTTGAGGGGAATTATTGTCTACTCCGGGACTCTCTTTATAGATTTAAGTTAAGTTCGTGAATCCTTATTACATTACCAAGTATAAAATGAGCTTTCCTTTAGTTTTAACAATCAATGATTAAATATGCAAGAAATTTAGAGAATCTTTTATATGTATTCGAGGTTCTTCATCAATATGGAATCATCTATATTTGTTTAGAGATTCTTGGTCAATGGTATCCTTCAAAACATTTATATAAAAGTCTTTTGGTCATTTTGATGACCAGGCTGGTTTTAAAGCCACTCAGTGGGGCACTTGAAGTTTATCGTCATTCAGAAGGACAGAGATTATCTCAATGTTGGGATCGAACCCATAAATGGGCTACCTACGTATCCTTTGTTTTGAAAAAGGAATCAGAACCCACGTAGTTCGAGGTATGGGATATGATGTTTATGATTGATGGCTCAAAGATGAATGTCATAATTACTTTTACACTCTAAGCTCACGTGAGTCATGCTCGGTGTGAGAAACAATAGGTATTGGTAAAATTTAGACAATTGTGCCATAAAAGATGCAATCATAAGAATTTGTTTGGGGCTTATGTATGGATGACTGCCCAGATAGACGAAGGTTTAGGATTTACTTTTAGGGAGAAAAATCCAAGAACAAGGTCCACAAAGTTATATGTGCTTCATGGAGATTTGAATACTCTAATCTTGGGGCTTACTCCTAAGGAGGATGCCCAAGTTAGGAGGGGACTTATGATTGGGTTTTATTCCTGAAAAGGAAACCCAAATCAAAGGTAATTTATGACTGGTTAAGAGAAATTTTAAGAGACTTGGGGCTTACTCCTAAGAAGGATGCCCAAGATTTATGACTAGGACTTATTCCTGAGAAGGAAGCCTAGGTTAGGGGACTTGGGGCTTACTCTTGAAAAGGAAGCCCAAGGTTATGACTGAGTCTTATTCCTGAAAAGGAGACCCAGGTTAGGGATTAAGGTTTGGGGCTTACTCCTGAAGAGGATGCCCATATTTGAGATTGAGGCTTATTCTTAAGAAAGATGCTCAAGATTAGAGGACTTGATTGGGGCTTACTCCTGAGGAAGATGCCCAAGTTAAAGGTTTTATAACTGGGGATTATTCCTGAAAAGGAGACCCAGGTTAGGATTCTCTCATCTTAAAGGATGATGTTGAATGAATGAACTCTCAATCTTTGGTGACATAAAGATGTTTAAATCACTAGGTTTTGAGAGATATTTCACAGAATTCCTTTCAGATAAGGATGTCAAATAAAGAAATCATGCCATAAATGGCTTTGAAGAGTATCTTGAAGACTGAATCTTGAATAGGAAGGGTGAAATGGCTTAAGAGGGGTAAAAATGGGCAAGATGGGCACCCAAAAAGATAGGGGTGCGCAAGTCTTGAAAGGCGCGCAAGTCCTGCGGCGGCGCGCAAGTATTGGTCGCGCAAGTATACTTGCGCGACATTAGGGGTACTTGCGCGATTTTCAACCAGTATTGAAATTCTTGAGCGACTCTTTATTAAACCCTTTACCATCCTCTTGAGGTTCTTCCAGAAGAGGGACGCGCAAGTTATATTGAAGGAATTAAGTCGGCGCGCAAGTGTTTGATAAGTTTCAACACTTAGGCCTTCCTTCTTCTCTTTAGATCTTCCATTCTAGGTAAGAAATTACCTTAGAAGTGTTCTGGAAGCTTTGAGAAGAGACTTGGGCGTCGGGAGCTTCGATCCGAGTTTCTGGAAAAAGATCCTCTTGAATGGGGGGCCCACAGGGTCTATTTATAGGCAAAAGAAGTCCCCGGGCGGTTACTGGGCGGTTACCAGGCGGTTACCACATATGTCGCGCAAGTCCCTTGCACGAACATGAGGAGTCGCGCAAGTATTGAGGCGGCACGCAAGTGTACTTGCGCGACCAAGAGGGAACTTGCGCGATATATGTGCAATGTTCTCCTTTTTTATCCCTTTGTCGATTTTTGATGTTTCTTCAAAGGATTAATCACTTTGAGCTCAGATATTCCCTTTTCCGAACTTTAGATTCTATGACGAAAGGAGCGTCAACAATAATGATATATTATTTATAATTTTCAGAGACTAAATAAATTAAATTATTTATGACACGATGATGATGCAGCGAATACCTCATTATTTAACGATTTAAATAAAATGAAAAGATAATGTAAAATCTAAGACCTACACTTGTCAAAAACCTATTGTATGGGTGGGTTTTTAAACCTTATTACCTTATCCTCGAAATATATCCATTTGGGACATTTAAAATCCGAAAAGAATTATATAATAAAGTAATATTTTATAACTTCCAAGAGTGCCCCTCCTCTCCTCTTATTAAAGGCCCCCACCTCTACCACCTTACCCACACATCTCAAGCCTTTGACTCGGCCACAACCTGACCATTTCATCTCTCCACATCCCTCTATTCATTTTTGAAGCCTTTCCTTTAGGCATAATCGTTTCCAAGGAAGCCTTTGAGCTCAAATAAAAAAGAGTTATCCGATTTAAAGGTAATGTCTTCCCTTGTGTTATTTTGTTTTATTTTGCTTCTCCAAACCCCTAAACTCTTTTTATTCCTTTATTTTGTAACAAAAATAGTATACTAAATATAATAGGATCTTTTTATGTTAATTATTTGTGCTATAATTACACAGACCTTTGTCTAATGGTTAAAGAACATACTATTTCTATGGATGGAGAATTTCTGCCCCACGAAACGATGATTGTTCAATATCCTCTTAACACCTTTCATGGTGGCCATTATAATGTCACTATATTTTATATATGATTTATATGGTATTTATGTTTTCTATATGAATCTGAATTTTATATTTAAATCATGCCTTTATGCTTTTCATGTTGTGCAAATGCGATAATTTCATACGAGGAAGTGTGGACTACCGCCCCCCTCAAGTGATGTGACTCATTCATGCAATACATGGAATGTATAAAGAATGAAATTAATGAACATATGTGACCTATATAACATATATATTATACTGTAATTATAATTTATATATCTCTCAATTATTTTTAATTCCATTAACATGAAAAAGAAATGAAAGTAGCCTTCATGCATACGTACGGCCTACCGTGTCCATGGACGGTGCATTTCATTTCATTCCTCTATATGATTATGTAATATTATAAATACAGGTATATGCTGGATATATAATATTTATATGATATCCAAATCATTAATATCATTCTGGATATAATGAACCTTTGACCACTCGAACAACATGTAATTGTAAGAAGTCCACTTTCGACTTAAGAGCCAAATATCGAAAAAACAAATATTATTAACTTAAATGATTATATAATGTTTATAACCTGGTAATAAGTGATATAAAAGGAATAATGAACTTGAAAAAGGTTCTTAATAAATTATAAATTAACTCAAGTATATTATTCGGGACGTTAAAGAACGATCGAGTCAAGTCGGACCTGAGGTAAGGGATCCAACCTCTCTCTTTCTTTTTAAGTACTCTCATTTATGTCATTTCTTTTAAGCCCATATTTCTTATGTTTGGGGATGTTATTTTATATTCCACATACATTAATTTTTATGTTCATATTATTGGAGACCCTATTTGATCTCATAAATCCATTTTTGGAAGCTTTAAGTGGTGCCGTTAGGCTGACGAGTTTTCGTAAGGGATTTTTCATCTCACTTTTATGCTCATGACATTTATGATACATTTGACACTATTTCCATTGATTGGTGTATGTACTGACCATTATTATACACTTTTTGTAGTATAATTTCATTTATTGGTATTTACATCTTCATTGTATGACCCTTCTTCCCTGGGGTGTACGTTTCGAAAGTTACCCATCTTGGTAAGGGGACCTTTCACCCTCCTCTTTTTAAAAGTATTATTTTTTTATGTCTTTTAATTTACATATTATTATGTTGGGACATGTTCTTCTATATCCTTATTGATTTAAAATTTATTTCCAAGTCATGAGATAACCTTTTTGTCTCATCACCTTATTTACTGAATTTTAAAGTGACGCTGTTAGGCTGTCGATTTTTTACAAGGGAACGTCTTAACCCAATTTCGATTTCTTTGGGTTCAACTTCTAATTCTTGAACATGTCGTCCTATGAATATGTGTGAATGACCTCTGATTGTTTCACACTTAATATCCACCTATATTGGGTGTATTTATATTTCTCAGACATAATTATGTGATATATTTATCCTTAATTTAAGGATACAATCTTTATAATGGATTTCATCTCAATTTACATTTCCATTGAGTCTTCATTGTTGTTATGCACCAATTCAATCTTATATGGTGTATATACTGTCCTTCGACATATTATATCATTAATCCTTTTATTCTCATGATATTATTATGTTCAGATTAAATGTTATTCTGAAACTATTTTTATTCATGAGTCTCTCATTTTTTTAAAAACACTTTTAAAAAATATCCTTTTAAATGTTTTAAAGATTAATTGTTCAAAATCTTTATCTTTAATGTCCATGTATTCAAGATGGTTTTCAGTATTTATTTATATGGACATAAATGTTTTAAAATTATAATTCCATTAAAAGCTTCAAAGTGGTATGGGGCACTTTGATTCAAAAATATATTTTAAATGGTTTTTGAAAATGGATTGATTAATTAAATATCTTGGAATTACTTATTGTGATTGAAAATGAAATGTTGTTATTGAAATGTTTATATTTTCAATATTTTATGTGTAATGATGGTACTTGGACATTTTATAGGTGGTTACGTGATAAACCATATGATAGGTGGTGTCGTGAATACCAGGACGGGTGGTTACGTTATAACCTCTAATGCATTGGGTATGGAAGTCGTCCGTATGGCTATTCCATTAAGTATGTATGGAAGTCGGCTGTATGGCTATTCCATTAAGTGATATGTGTGGAAGTCAACCACATGGTTATTCCACTTATGTATGTTTATGTCCCATGTTACCTTTATATGTTATGTGTTCTTTATATGGGTTTTATGGTAATCCTTTGGTTACAAAATGGTAAGTAATGATATTTTATTCAGTAAAGAGTTTTTACTACTTCATGAAGGTGAAGGTACTAATTTGATAAAGTATACATGGTTTACTTGATGTTTGAAGAATTATAAGTTTTCATTCTTTATGTATCCCTTACTGAGCATTTTATGCTCACCCCAAGTGTTTTTGAAATGTTTTTCACAGGACATGATGTGGAATAGGTTTAGGGATGGGAGAAAGGGAAACTCATGCAATCTAAAACATGGAACTAAACATGTTTCTTTTTAAGAGTTTTTATTTTATGAAACTTAGTCTACTTTTCAATCTTTTGAGATGTAATAGTTATGTCCTAATTCTCTAAAACCCCAAACCTGAAAAGATCCTAAATGTGAATTATTCATTTAATTCAATATTAAGTAAGGTTTATGGCCGGGGCCTTATAGTTGGTATCAGAGGTCGGTTTAGACAACTTTAGGAGTAAGAAAATTGTTAAATTATAAATTAATTTTTCGTATGATTGAAATGATATAGCATTTAAAGATTAACATGTTTATTTACCTAAGATATTTATTTGTTTAGAATGGTTTTTCAAAGAGGAAACATGTAATTTGTGCTAGGAAGGTATACAGATGGAAATGACCCTTCAAATCAGTATCCTAAGATGGTCAGAATCAGAACTAAACAGTTTGTTGCAGTGATGGCTCAGTAGACTTAGGTGAAAAATGTTGGTTGTTTTTATTGATGATATTTTGGTGTATTCTAAAAGTAAATAGGGGCATTAAAGACATTTAAGGGTTATCTTTCAAACCTTAAAAGAAAAGAAATTGTATGGAAAATTCAGCAAGTGTGAGTTTTGGTTACAACAAATTTCTTTCCTTGTTCACATTGTTTCAAAAAAAGGCATAACTTTTGATCCTGCTAAAACAAAGTTGTTGAAGAATGGCCATGACCCACAAATGTAACTGAGATCCGTAGTTTCCTTGGTTTGGAAGGTTACTATTGAATATTTGTTGAATATTTTTCTTGGTTATCTAGTCCAATGACTAATCTAACTTGGAAGGGTGTTAAGCTTATCTGGACAAAAGAATGTGATGATTGTTTTCAGGAGTTGAAAAGAAGATTGGTGAATGCTCTAGTTTTGGCACTTTCTTCCAGGAATGGTGAGTTTGTTATATAGATTGATGATTCGTTGAAGGGACATGGATGTGTCCATATTCATAATGATTAGGTAATTGCTTATGCTTCACGTCAGTTGAATACTCTTGAGGTAAATTACCCTACACATGATTTGGAATTAGCTTCTGTTGTTTTTTTACTTTAAAAATTTGGAGGCATCATTTGTATGGAGTAAAGTGTTAAATATATACAGATCAAAAAATATTAAAGTATATATTCACTCAGAATGAATTGAACATCAGACAGAGGAGATGGCTGGAATTAATCAAGGATTATGATTGTACAATTCATTACCATCCTGGAAAAGCAAATAAAGTGGCAGATGCTTTGAGTCGAAAAAGTAATGCTTCATTAACCGTGCTACGTTTGGAATGAGATCCATTTGTTTTGGTTTTGATGAACATTGGCATGGAAGTTGTTTTTGCAGGCTGTCCTTCTTTTTTATTTCAGGTATCGGTGAAATCTTCTCTATCAGACAGAATTAAGAAAACAGAGAAGCAGGATAGTGAGTTGCAGAAAAAGGTAGACCAAGTTCAGAAGGGTATGTTTCCTGAATTCAAAATTGATAATGATTGTGTGTTGAGGTTTGGGAAGAGATAATGTGTGACTTGTGATTCACAGTTGAAGAATGAATTGTTATGTGAGGCTCATAGTTCCCCGTTTTCAGTTCATCCTGGAAGTACTAAGATGTACACAGATCTGCGAGAGTATTACTGGTGGGATGGAATGAAAAGGGATATTTCTAATTTTACTGTGAAGTGTTTGACTTGTCAACATGTCAAAGTAGAGAGACAGTTACCGATAGGGATGCTTCAGCCATTACCAGTGCCAGAGTGGAAATGGGAAAATATACCCATGGACTTTGTTGTGGGATTACCAAGGTCATCTTGAGGTAATAATAAAATCTGGGTTATTGGTCATCGATTGAATAAATATTCTCATTTCCTTCATATTAGAGATACTTTCTCTCTAGATCAACATTCTCGTTTGTATCTAAAAGAGACATTTAGGTTACATGGAGTTCCTCTCTCCATTGTGTCCGATCGTGATCCCAGGATTACTTCTAACTTTTGGAAAGGCCTACAGAAGTCGTTGGGTACTGAATTAAATTTCAGTACAGCTTTTCATCCACAATCCGATAGGCAGTCAGAACGAACAATTCTGACCTTGGAGGATATGCTACGAGCTTGTTCGATGGATTATCAGGGATGTTGGGACCAACATCTTTCTTTGGTTGAGTTTTCATATTATAACAGTTTTCATTCTAGTATAGAGATGGCACCGTTTGAGGCATTATATGGGAAGTAGTGTCGAAATCCAGCTTTTTGGGATAAAGTGGGTTAAAGGAAGTTTATGGGACTAGAATTTATAGAATAGTTGGCAGAAAAAGTTCAGTTGATTCAGAAACACATGAAAACAGCTCAGAGCAGGCAGAAGAGTTATGCGGATAACCAGATGAATGATCTATCTTTCAAGGTGGGTGATCATGTTTTTCTCAAGGTTTCTCCATGGAAAAGTGTGATGTGATTTGGTAAAAAAGGAAAGCTAAGTCCAGGGTTAATTGGACCATATGAAATTCTAGAGAAAGATGGATCAGTTGCTTATCGAGTGGCTTTACCTCTAAGTTTATCTTAGGTACACAATGTTTTTCATGTTTCGATGTTGAGAAAGTATATGCCAGATTCATCTCATGTTTTCAACCCAAATGTAGTTCAGTTGGAAGAGAATCTCTCTTATGAAGAGTAACCAGTCCAGATTCTTGACCGAAGAGAGAAAGTGTAGCGAAATAAGGTAATTCACCAGGTAAAGGTTTTGTGTAAAAACCATATGGTTGAAGAGGCAACGTGGGAATCTGAAAATGCTATGAGGGATAAATACCCCCACTTATTTTGATAAGTGAATAAAATTGCGAGGATGCAATTCCCAAAAGGGGGGAAGGACGTAACATCCCTGGTAAATAAAGAATAAATAATTTTCATATTTATTAATATTTAAAAATTAAATATTAATTTTACTTTAAAGGGGTTTCTATGTTCGATAGCATACCTGATACGCAACAAAGAGTTTCATTGAAATCTTACGTTGCACACTAGTAATAAAATAATATTATTTTAAATGGTAGTTAACACATTGCCATTGTATTGGCGGGAATGGATAGAAATAACTAATATATGATTATATATGTTTTTTAAATGTTTCTACATTTATCCAATAAAAGATATAGGCTTAAATTACGAAAAGAATTCAATTTTAGGCATATATACTCTAACATTCATAAATGGTTCACTTATCACCTTTTGATGGAAAACTGTCATTAAATTTAGTTTGGTCACTTTTATACATTCTATTGGACCAAATAAAACACTTTTTTAGAATCAGGACATCAAAATTTACTTTGTGGTATTTTTCCGATAAAGTTTATTTTTTTAGTGAATAGTGAAAAATGTTGAAATTTAATTCAAAACCACTTTTTTATCTAATTTATTTTTATGATTAGATTATATTTTGAATTGGTTTTAAAGTTATATTAGAATATATTTTTACCATTTAATCCAATTGTGGTCAATGAAATTAATTTCACTTTGAAATCGGACTTAAACTAGTGTCAATCTTTTGATACATATTGTTTAATAAAAACACTCTACTTGCTCTGTCAGCGGGAATTAATTATTAAATTAATTAATGCAACTTATATGTTTTGAATTTTGTAAAATAGACTTCATTTTTGAATTTGGAATATCAAATATTGCTTAGGGTGATGTTTTGGTATTATTCTGAAAAACATCAATTTTTTGATTAATAGTGAAACAACTAAGTGGTAGTTTAAAAACTGATTTTTCATTTAAATGAAACTTTACCACTTCTATGATTTGAATTTCAAAAATCAGACATAAATGGTTGTCCTTATGAAGTCAAATGTGGTTCAATGGGATTAAAATAAATTTTTGGTGAATAGTAACTTTTATGTTTTTAATCGCGATTAGAGGTAATTAGTGTAATTTAAGGTAAAAATAATGTTTTAATAATATGAAATGAACATGAAACAAGTCAGACCCACATTGGATGTGTAATTTACGACCAAGAAAATCCATGGGTCAACTTGGGGACCCCATGGTTCCACTTTGGTTGGAAAATGAAATAAATACCTTTTTATTTAAAGTTAAAATTAAAATGTCACAAACATGAGTTTTTTTACTAAAACAATTTTTAAATGGGGTTATACAAGTCATATTTTTGACTATAAATATTCATTAGAAAGATAAAACGATTTAAGAAATAATTATATATTATTTATAATTTTTAGACACTATATAAATTAAATTATTTATGACACGATGATGATGCAGCGAATACCTCATTATTTAACGATTTAAATAAAATGAAAAGATAATGTAAAATCTAAGACCTAAACTTGTCAAAAACCTATTGGATGGGTGGATTTTGAAACCTTATTACCTTATCCTCGAAATATATACATTTTTGACCTTTAATATACGAAAAGAATTATATAATAAAGTAATATTTTATAACTTTCCAAGAGTGCCCCTCCTCTCCTCTTATAAAAGGCCCCCACCTCTACCACCTTACCCACACCTCTCAAGCCTTTGGCTCGGCCAAAACCTGACCATTTAATCTCTCCACATCCCTCTATTCATTTTTGATGCCACACCTTTGGGTATAATCCTTTCCAAGGATGCCTTTGAGCTCAAATAAAAAAGAGTTATCCGATTTAAAGGTAATGTCTTCCCTTGTGTTCTTTTGTTTTATTTTGCTTCTCCAAACCCCTAAACTCTTTTTATTCCTTTATTTTGTAACAAAAACAGTATACTAAATATACTAGGATTTTTTGAAGTTAATTATTTGTGATATAATTACACATACCTTTGTCTAATGGTTAATGAACATACTGTTTCTGTGGATGGAGAATTTCTGCCCCACGAAGCGATGATTGTTCAATCTCCTCTTAACACCTTTCATGGTGGCCATTATGATGTCACTATATTTTATATATGATTTATATGGTATTTATATTTTCTATATGAATCTGAATTTTATATTTAAATCATGCCTTTATGCTTTTCATGTTGTGCAAATGCGATAATTTCATACGAGGAAGTGTGGACTACCGCCCCCTCAAGTGATGTGACTCGTTCATGCAATACATGGAATTTATAAAGAATGAAATTAATGAACATATGTGACCTATATAACATATATATTATACTGTAATTATAATATATATCTCTCTCAATTATTTTTAATTCCATTAATATGAAAAAGAAATTAAAGTAGCCTTTATGCATACGTACGGCCTACCGTGTCCATGAACGGTGCATTTCATTTCTTACCTCTATATGATTAGGTAATATTATAAATACAGGTATATGCTGGATATATATTATTTATATGATATCCAAATCATTAATATCATTCTGTATATAATGAACCTTTGACCACTCGAACAACATGTAATTGTAAGAAGTCCACTTTCGACTTAAGAACCAAATATCGAAAAAACTAATATTATTAACTTAAATGATTACATAATGTTTATAACGTGGTAATAAGTGATATAAAAGGAATAATGAACATGAAAAAGGTTCTTAATAAATTATAAATTAACTCAAGTATATTATTCAAGATGTTAAAGAACGATCGAGTCAAGTCGGACCCGAGGTAAGGGATCCAACCTCTCTCTTTCTTTTTAAGTACTCTCATTTATGTCATTTCTTTTAAGCCCATATTTCTTATGTTTGGGGATTTTCTTTTATATTCCACATACATTACTTTTTATGTTCATATTATGGGAGACCTTATTTGATCTCATAAATCCATTTTTGGAAGGTTTAAGTGGCGACGTTAGGCTACCGAGTTTTCGTAAGGGATTTTTCATCTCACTTTTATGCCCATGACATTTATGATACATTTGACACTATTTCATTTGATTGGTGTATGTACTGCCAATTATTATACAATTTTTGTAGTATAATTTCATTTATTGGTATTTACATCTTCATTGTATGACCCTTCTTCCATGGGGTGTACATTTCGAAAGTTACCTATCTCGGTAAGGGGACCTTTCACCCTCCTCTTTTTAAAAGTCTTATTTTTGTTATGTCTTTTAATTTACATATTATTATGTTGGGATATGTTCTTCTATATCCTTATTGATGTAAAATTTATTTCCAAGTCATGAGATACCCTTTTTGTCTCATCACCTCATTTACTGAATTTTAAAGTGACGCCGTTAGGCTGTCGATTTTTTACAAGGGAACGTCTTAACCCAATTTCGATTTCTTTGGGTTCAACTTGTAATTCTTGAACATGTCATCCTATGAATATGTGTGAATGACCTCTGATTGTTTCACACTTAATATCCACCTATATTGGGTGTATTTATATTTCTCACATATAATTATTTGATATATTTATCCTTAATTTAAGGATACAATCTTTATAATGGATTTCATCTCAATTTACATTTCCATTGAGACTTCATTGTTGTTATGCACCAATTCAATCTTATATGGTGTATATACTGTCCTTCGACATATTATATCATGAATCCTTTTATTCTCATGATATTATTATGTTCAGATTAAATGTTATTCCGGAACTATTTGTATTCCAGAGTCTCTCATTTTGTTAAAAACACTTTAAAAAATTATCATTTTAAATGTTTTAAAGATTCATTATTCAAAATATTTATCTTTAATGTCCATGTATTCAAGATGGTTTTCAGTATTTATTTATATGGACATAAATGTTTTAAAATTATAATTCCATTAAAAGCTTCAAAGTGGTATGGGACACTTTGATTTAAAAATATCTTTTAAATGGTTTTTGAAAATGGATTGATTAATTAAATATCTTGGAATTACTTATTGTGATTGAAAATGAAATGTTGTTATTGAAATGTTTATATTTTCAATATTTTATGTGTAATGATGGTACTTGGACATTTTACAGGTGGTTACGTGATAAACCATATGACAGGAGGTGCCGTGAATACCAGGACGGGTGGTTATGTTATAACCTCCAATGCATTGAGTATGGAAGTCGGCCGTATGGCTATTCCATAAAGTATGTATGGAAGTCGGCTGTATGGTTATTCTATTAAGTGATATGTGTGGATGTCGACCGCATGGTTATTCCACTTAAGTATGTTTATTTCCCAAGTTACCATTATATGTTATGTGTTCATTATATGGGTTTTATGGTAATCCTTTGGTTACAAAAGGGTAAGTAATGATATTTTATTCAGTGAAGAGTTTTTACTACTTCATGAAGGTGAAGGTACTAATTTGATAAATTATACATGTTTTACTTGATGTTTTAAGAACTAACAGTTTTCATTCTTTGGGTATCCTTTACTGAGAATTTTATGCTCACATCAAGTTTTTTTGAAATGTTTTTCACAGGACATGATGTGGAATAGGTTTAGGGATAGGAGAAAGGGAAACTCATGCTATCTAAAACATGGAACTAAACATGTTTATTTTTAAGAGTTCTTATTTTATGAAACTTAGTCTACTTTGTAATCTTTTGAGATGTAACAGTTATGTCCTAATTCTCTAAAACTCTAAACCTAAAAAGATCCTCAATGTGAATTATTCATTTAATTCAATATTAAGTAAGGTTTATGGCCAGAGCCTTATAGTTTGTATCAGAGGTTGGTTTAGACAACTTTAGGTGTAAGAAAATTGTTAAATTATAAATTAATTTGTGGTATGATTAAAATGATATAACATTTATAGATTACCATGTTGCTTAACCTATGATATTTATGTGTTTAGAATGGTTTTTCGAAGAGGAAACATGTAATTTGTGCTAGGATGGTATACAGATGGAAATGACCCTTCAAATCAGTATCCTGAGATGGTCAGAATCAGAACTAAACAGTTTGTTGCAGTGATGACTCAGTTGACTCAGGTGAAAAATGGTTGTTGTTTTTATTGATGATATTTTGGTGTATTCTAAAAGTAAATAGAAGCATTAAAGACATTTAAGGGTTATCTTGCAAACCTTAAAAGAAAAGAAATTGTATGGAAAATTCAGCAAGTGTGAGTTTTGGTTACAACAAATTTCTTTCCTTGTTCACATTGATTCAAAAAAAGGCATAACTATTAATCCCGCTAAAAAAAGCTGTTGAAGAATGTCCATGACCCACAAATGTAACTGAGATCCGTAGTTTCCTTGGTTTGGAAGGTTACTATTGAAGATTTGTTGAATATTTTTCTTGGTTATCTAGTCCAATGACTAAGCTAACTCGGAAGGGTGTTAAGTTTATCTGGACAAAAGAATGTGATGATTGTTTTTAGGAGTTGAAAAAAAGATTGGTGAATGCTCTAGTTTTGGCACTTTCTTCCAGGAATGGTGAGTTTGTTATATACAGTGATGCTTCGTTGAAGGGACATGGATGTGTCCATATGCATAATGATTAAGTAATTACTTATGCTTCATGTCAGTTGAAAACTCATGAGGTAAATTACCCTACACATGATTTGGAATTAGCTTCTGTTGTTTTTGCTTTAAAAATTTGGAGGCATCCTTTGTATGGAGTAAAGTGTGAAATATATACAGATCACAAAAGATTAATGTATATATTCACTCAGAATGAATTGAACATGAGATAGAGGAGATGTCTGGAATTAATCAAGGATTATAATTGTACAATTCATTACCATCCTGGAAAAGCAAATAAAGTGGGCGATGCTTTGAGTGGAAAAAGTAATGCTTCATTAACCATGCTACGTTTGGAATGAGATCCATTGGTTTTGGTTTTGATGAACATTGGCATGGAAGTTGTTTCTGCAGGAAGTCCTTCTTTTTTATTTCAGGTATCGGTGAAATCTTCTCTATCAGACATAATTAAGTAAACAGAGAAGCAGGATAGTGAGTTGCAGAAAATGGTAGAGCTGGTTCAGAAGGGTAAGTTGCCTGATTTCAACATTGCTAATGATTGTGTGTTGAGGTTTGGGAAGAGATTATGTGTTACTTGTGATTCACAGTTGAAGAATGAATTGTTATGTGAGGCTCATAGTTCCCCGTTTTCAGTTCATCCTGGCAGTACTAAGATGTACACAGATCTGTGAGAGTATTACTGGTGGGATGGAATGAAAAGAGATATTTTTGATTTTACTGTGAAGTGTTTGACTTGTCAACATGTCAAAGTAGAGAGACAGTTACCGATAGGGATGCTTCAGACATTACCAATGTCATAGTGGAAATGAGAAAATATACCCATGGACTTTGTTGTTGGATTACCAAGGACATCTTGAAGTAATAATGAAATATGGGTTATTGTTGATCGATTGAATAAATCTTCTCATTTCCTTCCTATTAGAGATACTTTCTCTCTAGATCAACATTCTCATTTTTATCTTAAAGAGTTATTTAGGTTACATGGAGTTCCTCTCTCCATTGTGTCCGATCGTGATCCCAGGTTTACTTCTAACTTTTGGAAAGGCCTACAGAAGTCGTTGGGTACTGAATTAAATTTTAGTGCATCTTTTCATCCGCAATCCGATAGGCAGTCAGAACGAACAATTCTGACCTTGGAGGATATGCTACGAGCTTGTTCGATGGATTATCAGGGATGTTGGGACCAACATCTTTCATTGGTTGAGTTTTAATATAATAACTGTTTTCATTCTAGTATACAGATGGCACCGTTTGAGGCATTATAAGGGAAGTAGTGTCGAACTCCAGCTTTTTGGGATGAAGTGGGTGAAAGGAAGTTTATGGGACCAGAATTGATAGAAGAGTTGGCAGAAAAATTTCAGTTGATTCAAAAACATAAGAAAACAGCTCAGAGCAGGCAGAAGAGTTATGCGGATAACCGGAGGAAAGATCTATCTTTCAAGGTGGGTGATCATGTTTTTCTCAAGGTTTCTCCATGGAAAAGTGCGATGCGATTTGGTAAAAAAGGAAAGCTAATTCCAATGTTCATAGGGCCATATGAAATTCTGGAGAACGTTGGATCAGTTGCTTACCGAGTGGCATTACCTCTAAGTTTATCTCAGGAACACAATTTTTTTCATGTTTCGATGTTGAGAAAGTATATGCCAGATTCATCTCATGTTTTCAACCCAGAGGTAGTTCAGTTGGAAGAGAATCTCTCTTCTGAAGAACAACCAGTCTAGATTCTTGACCGAAGAGATAAAGTGTATAGAAATAAGGTAATTCACCAGGTAAAGGTTTTGTGTAAAAACCATATGGTTGAAGAGGCAACGTGGGAATCTGAAAATGCTATGAGGGATAAATAACCCCAATTATTTTGATAAGTGAATAAAATTGCGAGGACGCAATTCCCAAAATGGGGGAAGGATGTAACATCCCAGGTAAATAAAGAATAAAGAATTTTCATATTTATTAATATTTTGAAATTAAATATTAATTTTACTTTAAAGGGGTTGCTATGTTCGATAGCATACCTGATACGCAACAAAGAGTTTCATTGAAATCTTACGTTGCACACTACTAATAAAATAATATTATTTTAAATGGTAGTTAACATATAGCCATTGTATTGGCGGGAATGGATAGAAATAACTAAAATATGATTATATATGTTTTTTAAATGTTTCTACATTTATCTAATAAAAGATAAAGGCTTAAAATACGAAAAGAATTCAATTTTAGGCATATATACTCTAACATTCACAAACGGTTCACTTATCACCTTTTGATGGAAAACCGTCATTAAATATAGTTTTGGACACTTTTATACATTCTATTGTACCAAATAAAACACTTTTTTAGAATCAGGACATCAAAATTTACTTTGTGGTATTTTTCCGATAAAGTTTAATTTTTTAGTGAATAGTGAAAAATTTTGTAATATAATTAAAAACCACTTTTTAATCTAATTTATTTATACAATTAGATTATATTTTGAATTGGTTTTAAAGTTTAATTAGAATATATTTTTACCATTTAATCCAATTGTGGTCAATGAAATTAATTTCACTTTGAAATCGGACTTAAACTAGTGTCAATCTTTTGATACATATTGTTTAATAAAAACACTCTACTTGCTCTGTCAGTGGGAATTAATTATTAAATTAATTAATGAAACTTATATGTTTTGAATTTTGTAAAATAGACTTCATTTTTGAATTAGGAATATCAAATATAGCTTAGGGTGAAGTTTTGGTATTATTCTGAAAAACATCAATTTTTGATGAATAGTGTAACCACTAATTGGTAGTTTAAAAACTATTTTTTCGTTTAAATGAAACTTTACCACTTCTGTGATTTGAATTTCAAAAATCCAACATACATGGTTGTCATTATGAAGTAAAATTTGGATCAATGGGATTAAAATAATTTTTTGGTGAATAGTTACTTTTATGTTTTTAATCGCGATTAGAGGTAATTAGTGTATTTTAGGGTAAAAATAATGTTTTAATAATATGAAATGAACTTGAAACTAGTCCGACCCACATTGGATGTGTAATGTACGACCAATAAAATCCATGGGTCGTCTTCCGGACCCCATGGAGCCACTTAGGATGGAAAATGACATAAATACCTCTTTATTTAAAGTTAAAATTAAAATGTCCCAAACATGAGTTGTTTTACTAAAACAATTTTTTAATGGGGTTATACAAGTCATAATTTTGACTATAAATAGTCATTAGAAATCTAAAAATATTTCCTACATAATTATATATTTTTTATAATTTTTAGACACTAAATAAATTAAATTATTTGTGACACCATAATGATGCAGCGATTACCTCATTATTTAACGGTTTAAATAAAATGAAAGGATAAGTTAAAATATAAGACCTAAACTTGTCAGAAACCTATTTTATGGGAGTATTTAGAAACCCTATCAACTTATCCTAGAAATATATCCTTTTGGGACCATTAAAATCCTTAAAGCATTATATAATAAAGTAATATTTTATAACTTTCCAAGAGTGCCCCTCCTCTCCTCTTATAAAAGGCCCCCACCTCTACCACCATACCCACACCTCTCAAGCCTTTGACTCGGCGAAAACCTGCCCATTTAATCTCTCCACATCCCTATATTCATCATTTAATCCTCACCTTTGGGATTAATCCTTTCCAAGGAAGCATTTGAGCTCAAATAAAAAAGAGTTACCCGATTTAAAGGTAATGTCTTCCCTTGTGTTCTTTTGTTTATTTTGCTTATCCAAACCCCTAAACTCTTTTTATTCCTTTATTTTTTAACAACAGCAGTATCTTAAATATTCTAGTATGTTGTTATGGTAATTATTTGAGCTAAAATTACACACACCTGCGTCTAATGGTTAAAGAACATACTGTTTCTGTGGATGGCGAATTTCTGCCTCACGAAACGATGATTGTTCAATCTCCTCTTAACACCTTTCATGGTGGCCATTATGATGTCACTATATTTTATATATTATTTATACAGTATTTATGTTTTCTATATTCATATGAATTTTATATTTAAATCATTCTATTATGCTTTTCATGTTGTTCAAATGCGATAATTTCAGACGAGAAAATGTGGACTACTGCCCCCTCAAGTGATGTGACTCGTTCATGCAATACATGGAATGTATAAAGAATGAAATTAATGAACATATGTGACCTATATAACATATATATTATACTGTAATTATAATATATATATCTCTCAATTATTTTTAATTCCATTAATATAACAAAAAAATGAAAGTAGCATTCATGCGTACGTATGGCCTACCGTCTCCATGAACGGTACTTTTCATTTCTTACCTCTAAATGATTATGTAATATTATAAATACAGGTATATTCTGGATATATATGATATATATGATATCCAAATCATGAATATCATTCTATATATAATGAACCATTGACCACACGAACAACATGTAACTGTAGGAAGTCCACTTTCGACTTAAGAACCAAATATCGACAAAACAAACATTATTAACTTTGATGATTACATAATGTTTATAACATGGAAATAAGTGATATAAAAGGAATAATGAACATGAAAATGGTTCTTATAAAATTATAAATTAACTCAAGTTTATTATTCAGGACATTAAAGAACGATCGAGTCAAGTAGGACCCAAGGTATGGGATCCAACCTCTCTCTTTCTTTTTAAGTACTCTCATTTATGTCATTTCTTTTAAGCCCATATTTCTTATGTTTGTGGATGTTATTTTATATTCCTTATACTTTAATTTTTTTTTCATATTATTGGAGACCCTATTTGATCTTATAAATCCATTTTTGGAAGTTCTAAGTGGCGCCGTTAGGCTGCCGAGTTTTTGTAAGGGATTTTTCATCTCACTTTTATTCCCGTGACATTTATGCTACATTTGAAACTATTTCCTTTGAGTGGTGTATGTAATGCCCATTATTATACACTTTGTGTAGTATAATTTAATTTATGGGTATTTACATCTTCATTTTATGACCCTTCTTCCATGTTGTGTATGTTTTAAACGTTATCCAACTCAGTAAGGGGACCTTTCACCCTCCACTTTTTAAAAGACTTATTTTTGTTATGTCTTTTAATTTACATCTTATTATGTTTGGATATGTTCTTCTATATCCTTATTGATGTAAAATTTATTTCCAAGTGATGAGATACCCGTTTTGTCTCATCAACTCATTTGCTGAATTTTAAAGTGACGCCGTTAGGCTGTCGAATTTTTACAAGGGAACGTCTTTACCCAATTTCGTTTTCTTTGGTTTCAACTTGAAATTATTGAACATGTCTTCCTATGAATATGTTTGAATGACCTCTGATTGTTTCACACTTAATATCCAATTATATTGGGTGTATTTATATTTCTCACACATAGTTATGTGATATATTTATCCTTAATTTAAGGATACCATCTTTATAATGGATTTCATCTCAATTTACATTTCCATTGAGACTTCATTGTTGTTATGCACCAGTTCACCCTTATATGGTGTATATACTGTCCTTTGGAATATTATATCATGAATCCTTTTATTCTTATGATATTATAAATTTCGGATTAAATTTTATTCCGAAACTATTTGTATTCAAGAGTCTCTCATTTTGTGAAAAACTCTTTAACAAAAATATCCTTTCAAAGGTTTTAAAGATTCATTATTCTAAATAATTATCATTAATGTCCTTGTTTTCAAGATGGTTTTCAATATTTATTTATATGGACATTAATGTTTTAAAATTATAATTCCATTAAAAGCTTCAATGTGGTATGGGACACTTTGATTCAAAAATCTCTTTTAAATGGTTTTTGAAAATGGATTGATTAATTCAATATCTTGGAATTACTTTTTGTGATTGAAAATGAAATGTTGTTATTGAAATATTTATATTTTCAATATTTTATGTGTAATGATGGTACTTGGACATTTTACGGGTGGTTCCGTGATGAACCATATGACAGGTGGTGCCGAGAATACCAGGACAGGTGGTTACGTTATAACCTCCAATGCATTGGGTATGGAAGTCGACAATATGGCTATTCCATTAAGTATGTTTGGAAGTAGGCCATATGGCTATTCCATTATGTGATATGTGTGGAAGTCAACCGTATGATTATTCCACTTAAGTATGTTTATGTCCCAAATTACCTTTATATCTTATG
The DNA here is from genome assembly GCA_963277665.1 of Viscum album. Classification (NCBI taxonomy): domain Eukaryota; kingdom Viridiplantae; phylum Streptophyta; class Magnoliopsida; order Santalales; family Viscaceae; genus Viscum; species Viscum album. Next base: position 1,720,393,540 of record OY728132.1, read on the forward strand.
TGTTCTTTATATGGGTTTTATGGTAGTCCTTTGGTTACAAAAGGGTAAGTAATGTTATTTTATTCAGTGAAGAGTTTTTACTACTTCATGAATGTGAAGGTATTACTTTGATAAAGTATACATGGTTTACATGATGTTTGAGAAACTACTAGTTTTAATTCTTTGTGTATCCCTTACTGAGATTTTTTTTCTCACCCCAAGTTTTTTTGAAATGTTTTCATAGGAATTAATGTGGAATAGAGTTAGTGATGGGGGAAAGGGAAAGTCATGCTATCTAAAACATGGAACTAGAAATGTTTCTTTTTAAGAGTTTTTATTTTACGGAAACTTAGTCTACTTTGTAATCTTTTGAGATGTAACAGTTATGTCCTAATTCTCTAAAACTCTAAACCTGAAAAGATCCTCAATGTGAATTATTCATTTAATTCAATATTAAGTAAGGATTATGACCGAGGCCTTATACCCATTTGGTTTTTCCAAGGATTTCCATAGTTATAAACAACAGACATTAAAAAATCTGTAAGACTAATTATTTAGTCATGAATTCATTTTCATACATTCCTAGAGAAATTTTTGGAATATAGTTTTGTAGAATTATGTTTTCACACTTAAATAAATAAATATTATATCACAAATTGGAAAATTTCACTTAGTAACTTATTTTACTACAATATAAAACATTTAATATATATGAAGTTTTATTTTTTATTGAAATATTTTAACAATTTTCATCTTTACCACATCCTTGTTCTAAATTATCCTTAAAACCCAGTTTAAAACATTTTAAAATATTGGATGAGAAAATAATATTAGTAAGGGATGTATAAAAATAAATAAATAATTCCATTAGTCCATGAATACTCATAAAACATTCCTTTTTAAAAATAACGTATAATCAGAAAATAAACATTTTATTACCTATGAAATCAAATTATTTAGCCTAATATAATCATAAATAAATATTCTGAAAACTCCTAAATGAAAAAAGAACACTCATTATCCTTTTTAGAAAGTTATTAATAATCAAGAATTATTTTCCACAAGGATTGTAATTTCATCCATAAGATGTAACATAATAATTCATTCAAACATAATCTCATTAGCTTGACTTATAAAAAGATCATATTATGATTAAAAAACATATAAATAATAGATAAATCATATATGTAAATTGGGCGTTCATTTTGATATCATTATTAAAAGGACACATAAAAATGGAAATATCTTCTAGATAAATTCCTACACTCTCATAGGATAATAAAACATGTAAACTCTATCCCATTAACCAATGAATTGAAGATTTATTTCAGGTTCACCAGTTTTTAGTTTATAATTGAACCAACCAACCATGGTTTAAAATGGAGGCACCCATCATCATAAAATAGTTCCTAGAACTATAAAATAATAATAACATAATACCTCATTCACTTCCATAAAAATACTAAAATAAATATTCATTATACCCATAAGAAAAACAATTTTAGATATTGAAATATCAATTCAATTTAAAAACCGTAGGAAAATACCCATAATAAAGGAAAAGAGAGGTTTTCTATGAATAAAACATAAAATCTAACAATGGAATCCAAAAATCAAATAAATTTGATTGGGAGGGGAAAACTATTGATGTTATATACCTTAAAATATAACATTTCTTTTTTACTTTATTCTACAACCTTTATAATAAATTACGTAAGAAGATTCATTTTTTAAGGGTTTGAATGTAAGTAATAAGTAGAATGAAATTTATTTTAAATTAATTTTTGTCCACGTAAATAAACACATATAAAAATATTAATAATAAGTATTTTGAAGAAAATTATTTATAAAATTAAATATTAAAAACATTAAAAATGTTATGTTATAGTATAGTGTCATTTACCTCCTGTCTGACACACCATGTACCTTATTAATCATCCTAAATAAATTACTTCTATTAACTATTAAATTTCATAATAATAATTTTAATGTTTATTATTGCTTCTCACATCATATTCCTGGATATCTGGATTTGGTACTAAAAAAATGTTGTGTTTTTTAATATAAAATATTAATTAAATAATAAATATTATATTATACAATCAAGGATCATATTCAGAATATGTTTTGAGGGATTATAAAAATTACTTACATAAAATCTGAGTTTATAAAAAAATAATAATGAAATTTCTACTTTTCTTCACATGTGATAACTCCTTAAACAATGAAATCCATCTTAAAAATTATAAAGACCTGTGAAAAACATTTTATAAATGTTGGATAAGAATAATATTTCCCAATAAGGTGTTTTATAAAAGTTACATATTCTTTTAAATTCCAATGAAATCATTTCATATCAAATAAAAAATATTTAATATTATATATTACTTTTGAAGACATTATTTTAGGGGTTTATAAAAAATAAATTAGAAAATATATTTCAAAAACAATTAAAATACATATCATTTTTGAAATACCATTTTATAATAATTTTTGAATATCAATTGGATTTCTCTATAAAATAATTTGGAAATAATAAATCTTGTATTTCAAAATATGAGACATGGATGATAACATGATAGTAATGTAGCCACTTATTAGAATCACTTCTATAAAAACTCCCCATTGAGGTCGTGAGTTAACTCCCCACTCAACATTATCTCATTTGATATGAATGTAAATAATTTTATGAATTTTTTATAAGATAGACCCTTATTATTCATAACCCATAAAAAAATTCCAATATATATACTTGAATTATTGTCAACAAATAAAAATATTTTGCAGCTTCTATTCTTTGAAAAATCACCTTTTATAAAATCCATGAGATAAATCAATATTTTTATGATAATTTCTTATATTTTAAAAGAAATTATATTAAACACATTCAAATTAAAACAAATTCATGTATTAATATTAATTAAATGTAATTAGAAAGAATATGAAAATATCTACTTGCATGTATTACATTCATAAAAAATCAGTCATATTTTTAAAGTAATAATAGTTATTGGAAAACTATAATTTTGAAAATATAATCATTTGATAAAAATTATTTTCCATGGTAATTTGAAAATAATAAATTTTAAAAAATATTACGTGTATATAAATAATTTGAAATAAGGGATTATGTTTTCCCTCACTAGGGTTATTAAAAATTGAAATGATTTTTAGAACCAAAATTTTAGAAAAATGATACTATTTAAAAAAATGAATTCATTTATAACCTAAACATTTGATGTTTTAGAATAAATAAATATTATAAATCTATATCATTTAAAAGAGCTAAGGTAGACTTATATTACAGGTCGATAGATGATGAGCTGTGATTTCCTAGTAGATAAACCCACAATGTAGTTTAGGGATAGAGATGTTTTTGTGGTGTGAGTTAGTTATTCCATGTGATAGTTTATATATTAATATTTTTTTGTATTAATTTACTTAAATAGATAGTGTTGAAAAAAATGCTTATTGATAACAAACCATATCTCTAATATTTTTATTTGTGAATAAGATGGGAATGTATATTGGGTTTTGGGTATTATTAAAAGATAACATAAATTTATTTATATCATTTCATGATATATCTGTAACTTCAGTTTCAAAGCCTTAGGAGAGAGAAATAAAATGAAAAATCAAAACCAATAAAAGATTATCAGTATTGAAGACATTTTATTTTAAAAGATCTAGTATACTGGTGACGATAAAATATATATATATGTATATATATATATATATCCATTGTTATGAATCGAAAAAATCAAGATAAACCTAGATATCATCCAATACATTTTAAAATCATACACATTTAGGATTGATGGGGAATAAACATTTTTAATTATATACTATCTAGATGTAGCAATGAAAGAAAACAACCTAATCAATGACTATCTAGCATGTGTGGTTCAAGTGTAAGTCTGTCCAATAAAGCATAAAATTTGATTGAGAATTTATATTATATATATACTATTTCCAGCTATATTTAATGAACTAAACATTAAAAACACACATTAAATTTAATTTTATTAATTTGGAATCTTATTTTTCTTGTTTTTAATTCGGTTCAATCAAATCATCACCGTGTAGCTTCATTGAATTAATAAATAAATAACACACATAAATCATTTATTAACAATGTACCAATAATTTTTTAATTTAATACATGAATTTTGAATAACCATATAAACATAGAGGGGAAGAAAAATCCATTGTAATGTGAAATAGTGTCTACCAATGTTGACCAAGGGAGAAAATAGAATACATGAATGAATAGAAAATCAATATGCAAAAAATGATCCAAGATATAAGATTTTAAAAACATAAAATAAAATTCAAGCCTTGTATTTATTACAAATTGAAATAATATAGGATGATGATGATAAAAAATAGCTGACAATCAATTTCACCCATCCGAGTTTTTAATTATTACATTAAAACAAACCTCATTCGATAGTTGATATCTCTTGGTGTTCCACTTATTCTCGAATACCCATCTGTGTTTGATATCCCTCTTTCAAGATCGATCTACACTCAAGACTCCATCTTTTGATTAATCCTTCTCTTAATATCAAACCGCAATTCCACTTGGAGTTGCGAAGTGAAAGCCTTGGATCAAATCTCCCTTAGAAAATCAAATCCCATCAATTTCATTTCCACTTTTTGAGGTCGATTTTAAAATTATTTTATTTTAATATTATTTTTTGGTAAATTTTTAATAATATTCAAATTTTAAGAAATAATTAATTTTTAAATTCATATTATCATAATATTATTAAAAAATTAATAATACAAATAAGTCTTAAATACATATATTAGTAAGAATAATAATACTCATAATAATATTATATTTTAACATATTCATGAATGTTTATAAATTTATAACATTTAAAATATATTTATATTAAATATTTTATATTTTAAAATAAATTATATTTCCATAAATATTCCTCATTTTAATAACCAAATATACTACATTGATTATTTTTATTTAATTTACATCAAATATTTTTTAATAATGAAATTTCTATTATTGATATTGTCCAAAATTTCAAATTTTGTATACATATAATATTCTCAATTTTTATTAATGTTATCTGTCAAATAATTTTTAAATATTACATATTAATAAAACTTATTTAAATTATATTATATGAATTTAAAAGATCAATTTTCAGTTTTTAAATTCTCATTCCTATAATTTATTTTATTTTAATTAAAACAATATTATTTTATAAACAATAATTCATTATAAATAAATTTTTTATAATTTATATTATATCTTATATCTAATTACAATATTAATTAATAAAAATAATTTTAGTTTAAAAATTTATGACTATGGTAAACCATATTTTAATTTTTTTTAATATAATATGTAATTAGATATCATTTTTTGATAAAAATAAAGTTTATTTTCTTAGCACCATTATACATTTTTCTTATATTTATTTTCATTCTTAATAAAAAAATTTATTATTAATTATTAATTTCATTTTATTAATATTATTATAGATAATGTTAATTTTTAAATCAAGTTACTAATAGTAATTTAAATATTTCATATTTAAAACCCAAGATGTTATATTCTCCCCCTTAAATTAATTGTTCCCTCATAAATAATTTTTATAACAAAAATAATATTATGAATTTACATCTTTAGAATTATGAAAAAATAAAATAAAAATTATATATATAAGGGTATTTTATTTCCAATAATTTCAGAAGTAGAAAATATCTCGTTGATTTTTCCTCAAATTGAAATTCCTAATCTCAAATGTTTTCGAAGACCTTTCTTTGATACCACTATGACAACCCAAACCAACACATCCAGATTTGATACTGAAAACAAAATATGGATTTATTTAAATATAATGGTAACAAAAAAGTACGTAGTATATTTTATAATGAAGGATCTTTTAATGTCAAGGTTTTAGAAGATTAGGAAAATACTTTACATAAAATTAGAGTAAATAAAAAGAAAAAAAATAAAATATCTAATTGGAATCACGTACACTAACTCCTTAAATCAAAAAATCCAACACTGAACTTCAAAAAGTTATCTGCTTTTTTGTTTCTAAAAATCTAGGATGAGCAAAAAATTTCCCAGTAAAGATTTTTATACTAGTGAAAAATTCATTGAAATATAATGAAAATATTTTAAATCAAATGAAAAATAGTGGATATTATATATAAATTTTCAAAATATTATTCTATTGTTTTTATAGAAATACATAAGAAAATAATTTTCAAAAACATTAAAACAAAAATAATTATTGAAAAACCATTTAAAAATAAACAATGATAATCAATTCGATTTCTCCCCAAAATACTTTTTAAAATATAAAGTTATTTTTGGATAAAAATGACGCTTAGAATATCCAATGAAACACTTATGGCCACATCGTAGTATCACATATATGAAAATTTTTGATTGAGGTCATAGATTCACTCAAAATTCCTAATTATCTCATTTTATATACACGTTTCGAATTTTAAGAAATCATTTTTAAATTTTCCTCCTTGCTCATTCCTTACACATCAAAAAAAATTCAATAATATATTCATATATTAGATTCAAATTAGAAAATAATTTTATAAAATCTATGATTTCACGTAACATTTTTATGAAAATCCATGGCAGAAATACATATTTTGAAAATAATTAATTACATTTTAAACTACCTAATTATGAAAACTATGAAATTAAATCAAATTATTGAATTAAAATATATGAAATATCATGAGAAATATTATTGCTACACCTATGTTCTTTGGTGAAATTCTTACCAATTAATTAATGTTTTGAAGATAATAATATTTCGTTCAAAAATATAAATTTGAAAATATATAAATTTGAGAATAAATACTTTTATTGCTAATTTTATTTTCTATAAACATAGTAAATATATATAATTAATTTTAAACAAGGGATAAAAATTTCCAATAAAATGGTTTTATAAATATAAGAATGATTCTTAAAAATAGAATTTTAGAAAAAACCATTAAAATTTCAAAATCATTTATCACCAATATATAGAAGGTTTTGAAAATAAATAAATATCATAAATCACTTACCTTAAAAAGGACTAAGGTAACTTTATTCTAGAACTAAATAAGAGATTATCCAAGAAATTCTAGTCAATAAACACACATTGAAATGCAGAAAGAGAGAGAGAGGTTTTTTGAGGTGTGATTTGATTCATTATAGCGATATTTTATATAATTTTATTTGATTTATTAATTTATTTACACAAACTATGTTGAAAAGATAAATCTATGTTGATAATAAATTCATGTTGCAACAAATATTTTTTTCTAATATTACCATTTGAGAAAAAACTGAGAATCTGAACATGTTTTTTATGTTATTTTGATAAAACATAAATTTATTTATATCATACTATTATAATATATATATACTAGGTTGTTTAGAATAAAAATAATAATAACCTAGATATCTTCCAATCCATTTGAGAATCTTATGTATTTAAGATCGATTTTGAATAATTTGTTTTACTTCTGTCCTCATTGTATGCAACAGATGAAGAAAACAACCAATGAGATAGATATCAAGAATTTCTAGTTCAGGTGTAAGGATTAATGAGAATGCCTAAACTAATAGTGAAAATATATAATATATATGTACGACTGCTATCCAGATTCAATAAACTAAAAATAAAAATACACAATAAGGTATTTTTATTAATGAATATGGTTATTTATCTTGTTTCTATTTCTATTTCATCAGATATTCTTTATGAAACTTTGTAGAATCAAGAAATAACACACATAAATCATACAAAAATCAATATAAATAACGTTTTCTATTTAATACCATCATTTTAAATAACTATTGACACCTCGGGAGGAATAAAAGTAAAATGAAATGGAAAATATTGACTATCGATGTTTACCTTGGGAGAAAATCATAGAATACAGTGAAGAGGTAACTAATACAATGAAAATTATATAATAAATAAGATTCATACAAATAAAAATTAAATACATACCTATAGTTTCTTAAAAATAGAAATACAGAAGGATGATGATTATCAAGAACAACTTGCACTAAATTTCCTCATTCGCATTCAAAACCCTTACAGAAAAATAAACAACCATAGATAGCTGGCCTCTCTGGGAGTTCGATCTCATGCTCAAATCATCACACTTGTGTTAAGATATCCCCCTTCCATGCTAGATATTCCCTCAAGAATTCATTCGGGGATGAATCATCCTTCGAATGTCGAACCTCAGCTTCACTTGGAGTTCCAATGTCAAAGCCCTGACTTGACTTTCAATCATAAAATTAATACCCTTCGATTTTGTTTCCCCCTTATAAGGTATATATTGATGATATATTATTTTATTATTATTATTATTAAAATAAAATGTTAATAACGTTTATATTTTTATAACTAATTAATTATTAATTTAATATAATCTTAATATTATTGAAAAAATAATATTAATCATATTTCATAAATGTTTTAATAATTAAGAAAAATAATACTCAATAGAATATCATATTTTAAGATATTAAAAAATATCTAATGATTTATAATTGTTAAAATATATTTCCGTTAAAATTTTATTTTTTTGTACAAATTATATAGCCTTTAATATTCATAATTTTATAATAACCAAATATATTATACTGTTTATTCATATTTAATTTTATTAAAACATTTTATAATGATGAAATTTTAATTATAGTTCTTAACAAAAATTTCAAATTACGTACCAATAAAAGGTTATCATTTTTCTATAATTTTATATGTCAATGAATTAAAAAATTTTAGTAATTAGAATTAGTTGCTAAAATTAATTAATATTAATTTGATAAATATTTTTTTTCTGTTTAAATTAAAATTCTACTGTTTTTTTATTTTATAATTAAATAAAAATAAATTCAGGAAAAATAATTAAATAGAAATATTATTTTATAAATTTATATGTTTTCTTATAGACAAATTTTAATATTGATTAATGAATATTATTTTAGTTTAAAAACATATAATTATATGAAAACACATTTATGTTCCATTAATATAAGATTTAATTTGATATAATAAGTTGATAAAAATAAATTTCCATTTAATAGAATCATAATAAATTCTTCATTTTTTTAAATTTCTTAACTTATAATTTAATATTTATTAAAATTTTTATTTGTTATCATTATTATTGAAAAAATTAATTTTAAAATCATGTTACATATAAAGAATAATTATTTCCTATTTAAAACATGGGAGTTTACATTTTTTTTACTATATTATATTCAAATACTTAATCAAAAACGTTCTCTTTGATGTTTTGATGATATTCTACTCATATGTCCTAAATGGATTCAGTATGTCGACTATGGTAAAATATGCCATTATTATATAATCTATAGAATAATAATCATGAAATATTAATCATTTTTATACATCAATTATACCCTAAATCCAAAAAATTATAGATGAATATTAAGTATTAATTATGTCACAATCATCGAGATAGTAGGTTGTATGTACGTATTAGTGAGATTTCCATTTTGTAATAATCATGATGCAATTAATATAAGTGTTATTTTATCTTTCTGAATGATTTTTATGTCATAAATATTATATTATTTATCTAAATACACATATAAATGACATCCATATGATTTGGTTGTGAAAAGCGAGTCACATTTCTTTGTGGAGTTAGTAATGCACATTTAGGCATGAATGAAGTAATCATTTTCCAATAATAGAGAGGTAAGTAAGAAAATGATATATTATTTTTATAGATGGATAAATATGTTAGTAATAATATATATATATCTATGTGTGTGTCTGTGTGTGTGTGACGTTAATTCATGAGTATATCTTACAGAGAGGGGATGTGATCGAAAATGAATTAAATCAGATCGTGAGGTCGTAGACCACTATACATATAAATGATGGTTTTATATCCCATTTGATGGAAGAAGAATTTGAATATAGGTTATAGTATTATAATATTAAAATCTATGTATATTAGAAAAAACTAGTTTTATTATTTCAACCCATTTTGATGAATATTTAATAGAGTTCTGAAATAAAATAAAAGATCATCAGTTAAGAATTATGACTCTTTATCGGGTAAAATCCCAATGTTATTACATCAGTATTATCTAGAATTGTTTTATGATAAATATATGGACTCTATTATGTGTTTATGGATGTGGGGAAGGTATTTTCAATTGTATTTTCGGAACCGAAAGGATTTTTAAGTGTTGAGAAAATAGGACTTAGGGAATCCTTCTATAAATTGGGGATATGACACAATTAGATAATTTTTTAAAATTAAAAAAATAATAATTTCTTAATCTTGATGAATTACTAAAAAAATGGGATTTTTCTGAATCATTGATGATATAGATTTTATTTTTGATCAAAACATGAATTTATACAAGTGTCATGGTCATTTTGACCCCTAACTCTTAATTTTAGTCCATAATAAACAAATTTTTACAGTAACCGAGTGACTTTTTTTTTACACTTTTCACTATTAATTATGAAGAAAAATTAAGTAGAAATTATTATATAATATTAATTTTTATGAATAAAAATATTATGTTAATTTTATCTAATAGATTTCATATTATTTTCTGAATTTAAGTTAAAAAACCTTCTAAACGTGGCTAAAAGTAGATTCTGAGAAAAATTACATTTTATGTATAAAGTTGCTTGAATAAAAAATTATGGTTTAAAATAATTCCAAATAACATAATTTTATTATTAAAAATTCAAGTAAAGTAATGTTATTGGGAAACCATTTTAAAAAATATATACATTTTTTCAAATTCAAAAAATTGAAAGAAAACACTCAAGAAAAACCATTACATTCAGTATTCATAAAAAATAATGATTTTCAGAAAATTATCCTTAAATAATCATTAGATAATTTTGAAATTAAGAATTAATATATTAAGTTAATTATTTAAAATTGAAACTATATAATTTTAAAAAAATTATAAATAAAAAATATAATGCATTAAAACCCAATTTGGATAGAAAAATTATATTTTCATTTTTATTAAAAAACATCCGAACATTTTTATAGTGATTATAAAAATAAAAATTTAATTAATAAAATTAATAAGAGAATAAAATAATTTATCATAATGTTACCTATGTTTTTAAAATATTCCCCTTTTTTAAGTCATATGATCATAATTTTATTCATTACATAATCAATTATAGTTATTTTTCCTTTATAGAGTTTTATGATTCCTATGTTTCATCTTCAATTATAAATATTTTCCTTAGAACATTAATATATTTAATAAATTAATACCTCAATAATTTATCTTCTAGTTAAATAATTAATACATTTTATATATAATAATATTAGTTTTATTCTAGATGAACTACATTAGTACTCAAAACATGAGATATACTGACACATATTTTCATAAAAAGGAAACATGGAATAGTCCATGTAACTGAGATAACACTGAGTTACGTCTACTCAATATATAAGAAATCCAAATTTTCCTAGGATTTTATATCGACAAATAAACCATGGAATTAAACTTCAAATTTTACCAAATTGCATAATGCCTTTCTACTAAGATAATTTAAGAAAAATATGATCACCTACCATGAAATAAGGATCATTCCATTAGTTATCTAGTAAACATTTCTACATAATCTGAGATATCATAATTTTAAGATTATTTATATTCTCTTTATTAAGCATTTATCCTTTAAATTAATGTCCCAAAAAACTACCATTTTCATACTTTATCCCAAAAATCTAGATTCCAACACTACTTTCCATATAATACCTCAAAATGTTCCATCTATATACTAGATTAAAAACTATTATTATATGAAAACATATAAAAACTCTGATATTGATCCCAAATTCCCTAATAATCTATTGAACAATCTAACATCTTATCCACCAATGCTGGAATCTTTCTCTACATCAAATTATGGACTAAAAACAGTAATGATTTTTAATTCATCACCTAATGACTTATTATTTTTTTCATAAAATTATAGGTCATCCTTAGATCATGGGGACATACAATGGATATTTTTACTCAATTTATTATGAATATATTTTTAAAATAACTTATATAAATTTTATACAAATAAATAATCTATAAAATGTGATGAAAATTAGCATATTTAGTTAATCAATAAAAAATTACCCAAATCAAATTATTACCTAGAGATGAATTTGGTAATCCAAATATGAAATCCATGGTTATTTTCTCCTATTTCCATTATATAACTATACAAGGTTGAAAAGTACCCTTCGATGATTTTAATAATAAAATAACCTGTTGAAAATACAAACGTTTCATAGTAAATTCAAAAATATATTTGTCATTCCATTCTAACATAATAGTTTTGGATGGTTATTATAAATTTTATACTAATAGGATGAACAAAAAATAGTGAGATATGAGTATTACAAAAAAAATATTTCTTCAATCAAGGTTCACATGAAACAAATAACCTTTTTTAATATCCAAACAACTTTTTTCAACATAAAATTCCATAAACATACCGTTATTTTCATATTCAACATTTTGATTTAAAACATGGTCCTACTTCAATTTATGTTTAATTATTACAAATAAATATAATTTTACAGACACCTATAAAAATAGAGGGAGTACATTCAAGAACATTTTCTAAGACATCATACATTAAATCATTAACCAAAGGATCAAGTTCTAGATGTCGCATAGTTAATGTAATATCATATACCCAACTCAATGCATCAACTACTATCTTTTAATTTTCAGAATTGTATTAAATTGTGTTGTAAAAATACTTTATCAATTCCATTCCCCTCCTTTTTCACTTTTCCAACTGATTATGTGTTAATATATACATCAAAATTTGATGAAAAGAATATATTTAACACATTTCAATATATAAATGTTTCCTCTAATAAAACTATAGCCATCGGTACAAGTTCAGATTTATGATAAATCTATCCATGAGGTTTTAGTTGATTGGAATGACAAGGAATTACCAGATCAATCTAAATTGAAACAAAACCCAATACCTTCATTGGTACATCATATTAGATAAAAGTCACTATTTATGGATGGAATGAAAAAAATGGATCATTAACAAATCTTATTTTAAATTCATATGTATATTCATTACATTATAATATAATAATGATCCAAAATCATTTTTTTGTTAACTTTATGAGCTAGATAAATAATTGTGAAATGTTTTTAACAATGCACTGGAAATTTCCTACTCATAAAATATAACTAGAATCACATTAACATTTTTAGGTCTTATCCATTGATAAAAAATTTAATTTTAATACTATAAAAATTTATTCAATTCTAATTTACGATATGTCAATGTAATGAAATATTACTTAAATAAAAATTGCATGTAGTAAATTTTACACAAAAATTATTTTCTTTCAAGGCTTCTAGATTAATTCATAAATGTTTTTCATGAACTATCACTAGTGCAGAAAACGTTTTTTACGTCACCATTTTTTACTTCGGTTATATAAAACCGACGTCATAATATGTAAAACGAGGTTTTTTACGTCGGTTATTGAATAACCGACGTAAAAACCAGTGTTTATTACACCTTTAAGGTCGGTTATTTTGATAACCGACGTTATTAATCGCGCGGCTTCGTTTTTTACGTCGGTTATACATTAACCGCCGTAAAAAACAGAAGCGGGGGGCGTTTGTTACGTCGGTTATTCAATAATCGACGTAAAAAACGCGGTTTTCGAAGGCCTTTTTACGTCGGTTATAAAATAACTGACGTAAAAAAAGAATCTGCCGATGTTTTTGACGTCGGTTATGGAATAATCGACGTAAAAAAACGCGGATTTTGAGCCCTTTATAACGTCGGTTATAAAATAACCGACGTAAAAAAAGAATCGGAAGAAGGTTTTTACGTCGGTTATTGAAATAACCGACGTTATAAATGTTTTTAAAACAATTATCACGTCGGTTATTGAATAACCGACGTGATAACTCATTTAAAAATTTACCCAGACCCGTGGATTGTCATTCGCGAGTTTACCTTCGACAGTCGCGACTCGTCTCTCTCGCGCGTAAACCCGAATCGGCTCGTCCATTTTGTTGGTTTAGATTCGTTTTGCGATTATCGTTTCTCATATTTAATCTTCTCGGATCAATCATCTAAACTCGCAGCACTCAGGTAATCCTCCCACTCGTTCGTTTTTTTTCGCGGATAGTATATATATATATGTGTTGTGATTTTTTTTGTTGAAACTAGATAAGATTCTTCGATTGCGAACCCTTTTAACTCGTTTTGGCACCATAATCTTATTTATTATCCCTAGATCTATTTGTTCGACTTGCAATATTGAGTAATTTTATGATTTCACTAATTTTTCATCGTTTTCTATAAATCCCCGAGAGGGTTGGGGCGTGTCCATTTGGATGGGTTGCCCTTTTACAGTTGTTACTACTTTATTCACACACAACCATGGCATAGGTGCATGGATTTGGGGTCGGGGGGTGTCCAGGGGGTTTACAAGGGGGTGGGTGGGTGTGGGGGGCTGTCCAAGGGTGTGGGTGGGTGTTGGGGGGTGTCCAGGGGGGTGTCCAAGGGGGTAGGGGGTGGGGGGTGGTGTTTAGGAGGGGTGGGGGGGCTGTCCAGAGGGTTGGGGGGTGTCCAGGGGGGTGTCCAAGCAGGTCGGGGGTGGGGGGTTGTGTCCAGGAGGGGTGGGGGTGCTTTCTAGAGGGGTCGGGGGCTGTCCAGAGGGGTCGGGGGGTGTCCAGGGTGGTGTCCAAGGGGATGGGTGGGTGTGGGGGGCTGTCCAAGGGGGTGGCGGCCTGTCCAGAGGGGTCGGTGGGGTGTCCAGGGGGTGTTCAGGGGGGTGTCCAAGGGGGTGGATGGGTGTGGGGGGCTGTCCAAGTGGGTGGCGGCCTTTCCAAAGGGTATTTGGAGTTGGGGGTTGTCCGGGTGGGTGGGGGGGGGGGGCTGTCCAGAGGGTTGGGGGATGTCCAAGGGGGTGTCCAATGGAGTAGGGGGTGGGGGGTGGTGACCAGGAGGGGCGGGGGGCTATCCAGAGGGGTCGGGGGTGTCCAGGGGGGTTTACAAGGGGGTGGGTGGGTGTGGGGGGCTGTCCAAGGGTGTGGGTGGGTGTTGGGGGGTGTCCAGGGGGGTGTCCAAGGGGGTAGGGGGTGGGTGGTGGTGTTTAGGAGGGGTGGGGGGGCTGTCCAGAGGGTTGGGGGGTGTCCAAGCAGGTCGGGGGTGGGGGGTTGTGTCCAGGAGGGGTGGGGGTGCTTTCTAGAGGGGTCGGGGGCTGTCCAGAGGGGTCGGGGGGTGTCCAGGGTGGTGTCCAAGGGGATGGGTGGGTGTGGGGGGCTGTCCAAGGGGGTGGCGGCATGTCCAGAGGGGTCGGTGGGGTGTCCAGGGGGGTGTCCAAGGGGGTGGATGGGTGTGGGGGGCTGTCCAAGGGGGTGGATGGGTGTGGGGGGCTGTCCAAGTGGGTGGCGGCCTCTCCAGAGGGTATTTGGGGTTGTCCGGGTGGGTGGGGGGGCTGCCCAGAGGGTTGGGGGATGTCCAGGGGGGTGTCCAAGGGGGTAGGGGGTGGGGGGTGGTGTCCAGGAGGGGTGGGGGGCTGTCCAGAGGGGTCGGGGGGTGTCCAGGGGGGTTTACAAGGGGGTGGGTGGGTGTGGGGGGCTGTCCAAGGGTGTGGGTGGGTGTTGGGGGGTGTCCAGGGGGTGTCCATGGGGGTAGGGGTGGGGGTGGTGTTTAGGAGGGGTGGGGGGCTGTCCAGAGGGTTGGGGGGTGTCCAGGGGGTTTCCAAGTAGGTCGGGGGTGGGGGGTTGTGTCCAGGAGGGGTGGGGGCTGTCCAGAGGGGTCGGGGGGTGTCCAGGGGGGTTTACACATCGATTTGTTTTATATTTCAAAATTGTTTACATTCAAATTATGATTTTTTTCATATAAACATATATTTGTCTTATCAAAAAAATATATATTTTTTTGCTATTTGTTATAGGAAATAATGAGTCGAAGTTGGATTACGGCACATCGAATGAGCAATGAATATGAGGAAGGTGTTGATGCCTTTTTGGAATTTGCTAAACGAAATGTTCCAAGTAGTGACATTTTTTTCTGTCCATGCATGAAATGTCTGAATATGAAGAAGTTGAAAAGTAGAGAGATAAAAGATCATATGATTTGTCATGGTTTCAATCAGAGTTACAACACTTGGATTTGGCATGGCGAAACTGGACAGAATGTCACTGAAGATAATGAATCGCAAGATGGTAACTCCGATGGAATTGAAGAAATGATTTGCGATATTGTAGCAGAACAAATTGAGATAGAACCGACAGTTTCACGTCTATATGGTGATGCCGAAAAACCATTATATCTTTGTTGTACAGATTTTACGGTTTTGTCGGCGGTGTTAAGATTGAATAACCAGAAGGAGAAACATGGATGGAGTGACATAAGTTTTACAGAGCTGCTACAATTGATGAAAGACATTCTTCCAAAAGATAACGATCTTCCAGATTCACATTATAAGGCCAAAAAAATATTATGCCCGATGGTATTGGGATACAGGAAAATACATGCCTGTCCGAATGAATTCATTATATATAGGAAGGAATATGAATTTCTGAAAGAGTGTCCTAAATGTGGGACATCACGGTATAAGGTGAAAGAAAAATCACAAGCTGATGTAGAGATTACAAAGCTCCCTTCAAAGTTATTTTGGTATCTTTCTATAATTCCTCGTTTCAAACGTTTATTTGCTAATTCACATGATGCAAAAAGGTTAAGATGGCAAGCTGATGAGCGGGTATGTGATGGAAAAATACGTCATCCAGCTGATTGTCCACAATGGAAGAAAATTGATGCCCAGTACCCTACATTTGGAAATGAAATTAGAAATCTGAGACTAGGCTTGTGCACAGATGGAATGAATCCATACCGAACCCTTAGTAGCACACATAGTTCATGGCCTGTTTTATTGGTAATTTACAACCTCTCTCCTGAAGTTTGTATGAAGCGCAAATATGTCATGTCGAGTATCATGATCTCTTGTCCAAAGCAACCCGGCAATGATATTGATGAATACTTGTCACCGCTGATTGATGATTTGAAACTGTTATGGGCTGATGGTATTAGGGTGTATGATTCTTATAAAATGGAATATTTTCAACTACATGTAGTGCTTCTATTCACTATAAATGACTTCCCAGCATATGGAAATTTGTCTGGATACAGTGTTAAAGGGCATAAAGCATGTCCAATTTGCGAACAACAGACGTCATATTATCAATTGCATCATGGGAGGAAAACAATGTACATGGGCCATCGAAATTTTTTGCCTATGGATCACCCTTATAGAAGACTAAAAAAGGAATTCAATGGCTCACAAGAATTTGATACTGCTCCAAAACCTTTATCCCTAGATTTGTATTTTGAGAGGGTGAAAAACCTTGATGTGACATTGGGAAAGACACAGGAATCTGGCAATGATAGACATATTTGGAAGAAAAGGTCAATATTTTTTGAGCTACCATATTGGAGGTATCATGAAGTCAAACATAATATTGATGTCATGCACGTGGAGAAGAATATCTGTGATTCTTTGATCGGAACATTGCTAGATATTAAAGGAAAGACAAAAGATGGGTTGAATGCAAGGTTAGACCTACTATCAATGGGAATACGTTTGGTGTTAGCTCCCACTCCTAAAGAAAGACGAACATTTCTTCCCCCGGCTTGTCATACATTATCAAAGAGGGAGAAAAGTAGCTTCTGTCAGTGTCTTCATGATATCAAAGTGCCTCAAGGTTATTCTTCAAATGTAAAAATTTTTGTCTCATTGAAATACTTGAAGTTGATAGGTATGAAATCACATGATTGTCACGTCATGATGCAAAAAATTCTACCAGTTTCACTGCGTGGAATATTGCCCATCCGTGTCAGAAAGACTATAATGAGGTTGTGTTATTTTTTGAATTCAATTTGTAACAAGGCGATTGATTTGAATGCATTGAACATTTTGGAAAATGATGCAATTTTTATACTTTGTCATTTGGAAATGTATTTTCCTCCAACTTTTTTTGATATGATGGTGCATTTAATGATTCATCTGGTTCGAGAAATAAAGCTTTGTGCACCTGTATATCTTCGTTGGATGTATCCTTTTGAAAGTTATATGAAAATATTAAAGGGATATGTTAAAAATCCATATCGACCTGAAGCCTCCATTATTGAAAAGTATATTTCTGAGGAGGTAGCAGAGTTTTGTACGAGCTACTTGGCTACGGCGCAACACATAGGTTTGCCTCCATCTCGCCATGAACGGGTTAATAATGAGGGAAAGGGGATTCGTGGCTTGAAAGTCAAATCACTGTCAGCTGAACATATGAAGAAGTTAGAATCATACATCTTGAATAACATAGCTGATGTTCAACCGTATATCATATTGCATATTAATGAGTTGAAACAATGTCATCCAAAGAAGAAAGAAATGTGGATTTTGAATGAGCACAACAAAACTTTTTTTCCATGGTTTAAAAAGACCTTGCTTGGTAGATCAGATGTATCAGAGACATTAAAATGGATAGTGGGTGTTCCATCTTTAAATGTGATAACATGGTCCACTTATGACATTAATGGCTATACATTTCATACGAAAGCTCAGGACAACAGAAGTGCAGTTCAGAATAGTGGTGTATTGGTGTTTGCAGAAGTAATGCATTTTTCGAGTGCTAAGGACAGAAACCCAATTTCGGCATCAAGTGCATATTATGGAGTGATTGAAGACATATGGGAGGCTGATTACTTTAAAATTAAAGCTCCTGTTTTTAACTGTAAATGGTTTATCGGTAACAACAGTGTCAGACACGATGAATTTGGAATGACACTTGTTAATCTGAATAGATTGGAAGACATAGCTGATTCTTTTCTAATAGAAACACATGCCAAACAAATTTTCTATGTAGTAGATCAATCAGATATGCAGTGGGCTGTTGTTTTACAAGGGAAAAAACAATATGTTGGTGAGGATGAATTTGATGAAGATTCTGATTTATGTGAGATCCCTACTTCCATGGAAAGATTAACAGAACATAATGATGAGTATGTTGAAGACATGGTTTGTGCCACAAGGAAAGATCACGACGAAGGAATTTGGGAAAACAATCCAACTGTACATTCCTAAAATTACAGGTAACACATGTTTATTTCTTGTTTACATTTAGTTTTTTCATATACTGTTAGATATTGTAAATTTTTTACTTATTAAAACATGTATCAAACAAAAAAGATAAAACAATAAAAACCGTAAAGAGGAGAAGTCCTGGGCGCACCGGCTGGCCGGTGGTGGATCACCGGTTGGCCGGTGGTCCAGATCAAAGCTCTGTCTGGTCCACCGGCCGGCCGGTGGTGATCCAGCGGCCGGCCGATGGTCCAGACAGAGCAAGGCTCTGGTCCACCGGCCGGCCGGTGGTGATCCAGCGGCCGGCCGGTGGCACCAGGAAGTGGGAAAGTCTACTGCCTGGGTCCTCCGGCTGGCCGGTGAGCTCACACCGGCTGACCGGTGGCTCAGTGAGTCCATTTTTCATCTTTCTTGGGCCAACTCGTTGGCAACCTTTTGCCTATGTTTACCATGTTTATCATTGTTTAACATGCTTACCATATTACCAATGTTTACTATTATGTAATTTAGTACACTTTTCTATTTTCTGATTAAGTAGTACTACAATATTTGAATTTGTTTATTTGTGAACTATTGTTTGTTTTTTTGATTTGAAGGAAAATGACAGATCAATCAGTTGATCAGCCACATGATTCTGGAGATGAGCATATTGGTCATACATCTGGGGAGGAACATTCACATGATCCTATTACGAAAAAGAGTTCAAAGGTTGGTAAGCGTGGCTGCACATGTTTTCCAAAATTATCACTTGCCCGTACGAAGGATGAGAGGATAGTCGTGGAGTTTGATGATGATGATCTTCCTAGAGGTCCAAATGCTAAAGATTTTAAGTGTTTTGTAGCAACTCAGGCTAAGAGAAAAGTAAGCATTCTCTATGATGATTGGAGAAGTGTGGATAAGGCGATAATTTCTCAGCTGTGGGAGACCATTTTGGTAAGATCTTTTGCTATTGTTTGACTGTTCTTTAAATGTTTCTAGTATATATAATATTTTTAACCTCTTTTTTATCAGATGACATTTGATATTCCTGACACTGGAGGAGTCAGGAAGAAATGCTTATCGTTGGCTGCTAGGAGATGGAGGGATTTCAAATCAACCCTCTCATCTGATTTCATTTATGGTCATAGGAGTCGTGAGAATCCATGTCGTATATATCCTTTTATAGATGAAGACACATGGAGACAATTTTTTGAAAGTAGAAGAAAAGAATCATTTTTGGTAAGTGCAATGTAATCTTTTATAAGATTTCTTATATAAATGATCTTATTATTGTTTTGTTAATGATTACTTATTCTTAATTTACATAAAACAAGGAAAGCTCATCAAGAGATCCAATCTAAAAATGTATACCCTCAATGTTTATCTCGGGGAGGATATGCATTATTGGAAGAACAAATGATGGCAGAAAAATTTCAACAACTAAGAGCCGAGTCTTAAAGCTCTGGAGAGGTGGCCCCTCCATCCCCTCCATCTAGACATGAGAAATGGAAAAGAGCTCGGAAGGGCAAAAAAGGACAATATCTTTCGGAAGAATCGAGACTCGTAGTTGAGAGGATTGTAAGATATCTATTTTATTTATTTAAGTTTACTATTTTCGTCATATATTTCCAATCATTATAGAAATGTTCAATTAATTATTACAGGACTCTCTTGAGGAGCAGAGTTCACAGGGGACATTTACACCATCTGGGAGGGAAGATATTTTATCTGTGGCATTGGGAAAGCCCGAACATCCTGGCCGTGTAAGAGGATATCCGGCAGGTGTATCGGTAAGAAAAGTGTTGCCACGTTCCTCAACTTCTAACGTTGAGGGAGTTTATAAAAAAAATAGAATCCTTGGAGGATGAAGTCCATAATATTAATGCGACAATGGAGGACAAGATTAGAGCATCGGTGCAGTTTATGTTTGCAGACTTGCAAAGACAATTTCAGGGTGCAGCTCCCACTCCACCTCTCCCAGTAGCTCCCACTCCCCCACCTCAGCCTGCGGACCCCATTTTTGATCCTCCTCCTCCGCCGCAGCTACCTACTTATTGTGAGTTTTATGTTGATGATCCTCAACATCATATAGTTGCATATGGGATGGTATATTGTATAGGAGATACATTTCATCATCAACAGTTAGAGGTAGAGAATCAGAGGGTCACTGTACAGGATATTATATATAGATCAGCTCGGATACCATTACCTACAGATGAGGTGATGACAGTTGGACATAGTATCGGCCATTTTTTACTTTGGCCATCCAGACTTCTTCGACTCATTACCATATAGGTATGGATGTTATATCTTCTATTTTATATTTTTATTAATGTTTTATCATTTGGAAACTAATATATTTTTCAATTTATTTTTACAGGAATACTTCAAAGGTAAAGAAATACTGTATAGACAACAACAAATACAGATAGCTATGACATCAGATGCAGATACTAGCAGTCTTGACAAATTGTCAAGATATTCAAATTTTTTGGCGGATCATTATGACTTTACAATGGAAGCTCATGTTTGTGGACGTGAACTAAGTGTGGGGATTATGAAAACTGATATCATGGAGTTTGTCACTGGAGATAAGTTGGGCATCAACGTGGTGCAAATTTTTATCATGTAAGTCTTAACACCTTTTCCTTGCGTTATATTTATTAAAAATGTATACTTATGTCTACTTTGTATTAGGTATCTGTATAAAATTTGTGATAGGAATGAGCTGACAAATGTATATGGATTCGTGGACCCACAATTGATTTCCCCTGAAGCATGTGCATTGGATGAGGAACAAAGAATGCTTTATATTGCTGATAGATTTGAAAAGAATGTAATCACACAGTGTTGGATGATGCCTTTTTGTGAGAGGTATGAAACACATCCCTCTCAAAGAGTTAATTATCTTTTAACATAAAAAACCACTAACGTTAAATTTCATTTTATCAGGGATCATTGGATGTTAAGGGTTTTTTGCCCTAGGGAGAAAACACTTTATTGGATATGCTCTCTCCATGATGATGTGCGAGAAAGTTTTAAGAATATATTGGAAACGTAAGTTTCAATTTCACAATAGTTTTATATATTATAATGAATTTTAAATTTACCCCATTCATATTATTTTCTAACAAGGCATGGGTCCACTTTCGAAAAACCGCAAAGAAAAGGAATTTCAAGATCAAATATGTACATGCGAAGGTAAATATCCATTTATAATTTGTACATTTTGATTTATTACATAAAAATAATATATTGAATTTACACTCATTCAAACAGAAATGTCATGAGCAACAAGGCATCATCGAATGCGGATATTACATGTTAAGATTTATGTATGAAATAATAACAACTGGGACAGTTCTGAGTTTTTACCTGGTAAGATTTCCTCTTTCTCATAATATTTCAATTTGATTTATTCATTATACACGATGACTACTATCCTTTTCCTTTGTAGCTTTTTAATGACCCTCAACCCTTTACTGCTGAAGATATCAAACACTTACAAGTGGAGTGGTCAAATTATTTTACAGGTTTGATTGACTTTTAGTTGTTTGTAATGTAAAATGTAATTTTGAATATTGTCAATGTAATTGTGTATTTCGTAGTCGTTTAGGTTGGATTTAGTTTTTTTTGAAGTTGACAGTGTAAGTTTTGAATGTTATATAAGTGAATGTTTAATTTTTCTCTACTTCTTATTTTGGTCTAATGTTGATGGTTTTTCTGGTCTGGATTTTGGTATGGGGGGAGAGGTTCCAAGGGGGTGGGTGGGTGTTTGGGGGGTGTCCAAGGGATATCGGAGAGGTGTCCAAGGTGTGTTTGGGGCTGTCCTAGGGGTCGGGGGGTGTAAATGAGGGTGGGGGGGGGGGGGGTGTCCAAGGGGTGGGGGGGGGTGTCCAAGTGGTGGGGGGTGTCCAAGGGATATAGGAGGGGTGTCCAAGGGGTGTTTGGGGCTGTCCAAGGGGATGGGGGGGTTTCCAAGGGGTAGGGGGGTTTCCAAGGGGTCGGGGGGGTGTCCAGGGGGTGGGGGGTTGTCCAAGGGGTGGGGGTGTCCAAGGGGTGGGGGGGGGGTGTCCAAGGGATATGGGAGGGGTGTCCAAGGGGTGTTTGGGGCTGTCCTAGTGTTCAGGGGGGGTAAATGAGGGTGGGGGGGCTGTCGAAGGGGTGGGGGTGTCCAAGGGGTGGGGGGTGTCCAAGGGATATGGGAGTGGTGTCCAAGGTGTCTGGGAGTTCTGTCCAAGGGGCCGGTTGGGTGTAAATGAGGGTGGGGGTGGGGGGGGGGCTGTCCAAGGGGTGGGGGTGTCCAAGGGATATGGGAGGGGTGTCCAAGGGGTGTTTGGGGCTGTCCAAGGGCTCGGGGGGGGGGGGGTGTCCAGGGGTCCGGGGGGGGGGGGGGGGGGGTCCAAGGGGTCTGGGAGGGCTGTCAAGGTGTGGGGGGGGGGGTGTCCAATGGGTGTTTGAGGCTATACTAGGGGTCTTGGGGGTGTAAATGAGGGTGGGGGGGCTGTCCAAGGGGTGGGGGTGTCCAAGGGGTGGGGGGTGTCCAAGGGATATGGGAGTGGTGTCCAAGGTGTCTGGGAGTTCTGTCCAAGGGGCCGGTTGGGTGTAAATGAGGGTGGGGGGCTGTCCAAGGGGTGGGGGGTGTCCAAGGGATATGGGAGGGGTGTCCAAGGGGTGTTTGGGGCTGTCCAAGGGCTCAGGGGGGTGTCCAGGGGTCGGGGGGATAGGGGGGGTGTCCAAGGGGTCTGGGAGGGCTGTCAAGGTGTGGGGGGGTGTCCAATGGGTGTTTGAGGCTGTACTAGGGGTCTTGAGGGTGTAAATGAGGTGGGGGGGGGGGGGGGGCTGTCCAAGGGGTGGGGGGTGTCCAAGGGGTGGGGGGTGTCCAAGGGATATGAGAGGGGTGTCCAATGGGTGTTTGAGGCTGTACTAAGGGTCGTGGGGGTGTAAATGAGGGTGGGGGGGGGACTGTCCAAGGGGTGGGGGGTGTCCAAGGGTTGTGGTGGGGCTCCAATGTGGTGGGGGAGGGCTGGCATGGTTATTTTTGTTTGGTTTCTGGTTGCTTTTTGGTGAGAGCAGTGCAATTATTTTTAAAAAAATATCGCTTTCACGTCGGTTATTTTATAACCGACGTGGTAAATAAATCGGTAGGGGTTTATCACGTCGGTTTTTTCGAGAACCGACGTGATAAACCATTCCCGGGCCTTTTATCACGTCAGTTATTAATATAACCAACCTGATAGAAGGTCTGGGAATCGATTTACCACGTCAGTTATTGGATAACCGACGTGCTAAAACGTTTCCCAGGACTCTTTATCACGTCGGTGATTTCAGAAACCGACGTGATAATAGGCACGGGGAAGGGTCAATCACGTCGGTTATGTCATAACCGACGTGATAAACGATATCCCAGGCGTTTTATCACGTCGGTTTAGAAAATAACCGACGTGATAAACCCCCCCGCTCATATTTATCACGTTGGTTATTAATGAACCGACGTGATAAACACCGTGATGTTAGGGATGTTACGTCGGGTTTTAAATAACTGACGTAAAAAACGTTATTTATAACGCCGTCCGTATTAACGTCGCCTAAAAACCGACGTAAATAATGAAAAATAACCGGCGTAAAAAATGTTTTCTGCACTAGTGTATATAATAGTTTGAAAAAAATATCATCAATAAAAATAACTAAAAAATTATCATAATATTCATAGAATACTCCATTTATATGATCCATGTATATAGCTTCAAATTTTTTTGACCCAATTTGAATAACCAAAAAACAAATAATGCTTATACCTTATATGAGACTTTTCCACAGTATGAAATATTACTTCACTATCATTTGATGGTATAAAAAAGATTGATGAGGATTCAAAAAATATTGATCGTTCTATAGTTCATCAATAAATTCATCAATATGAATAAACCAGTAATAATTTTTAATGGGGATGTTATCCAGTTCTCTATATTCAGTGAAAACCCTCCCAAAACCATCATTTAATCACAAAACTAATATAAGAGAACCCCATGGTGAGGTGATAGAATAAATTAAACTATTATCAAGAATCTCATGTAATTTGTTCTTCAATTCAATAATTTCTTCATAAAAAATTCAATAAGGGTAATTTTAAATCATTTTAGAATTAAGAACTAATTAAATATTCCACTCATATTTTTATCATGTATAATACTAGTTAACTCATCGATATAAGGATCCATATATTCTTTTAGTGTTGAAAAATCCTTGATATGTACAATTCAATTAATTTTAGAAATATAAGAAGGATAACATTAATTGCCATCTCTTAATATAATATTAGCTTCTGGATACATTATCAAGGGTATAAATTCATTAATTTTAAAGAACGAATGTCATTTTGGAAAATAACATCATTAAATTTTAAATCTATCTTACTAAATTAAACTGAAATACACTCTATACCCAGAATAAAATCAAACTATAAATGTGAAATAAAATTAGATTTATAGGGAAAACTATTTTATAGATTATAATTGGTTGATATTTTTATATTTTTATTGCAATAATAGTATTTTTATGTGTTTTTAGCAAAAGGAAACACATCATTTATTGTTGTGGAAATTTTATTTTACTAGTAGATTTCTATGAAATGAATTAATTCATAGGCCCTGAAAAAAATATAGTATGATTATCTTAAATAAAATGTAATATCCTTGTTACCACATCATTTGATGTCCAATCATCCACTAAAGTAATTTCAAAGGATTTCACAATAACCTTCTTCATATTGTAATACTGCTTCATTTCATTAATTATCTTTTTCTAGAACACATCTATATAATCTCCCATATCATTAATGTTAAAAAAATTACTAATTTTTTATCAAAATTAATCTTACCACTAAAAATATTATTTTCTGTAAAATCAGGGTTCAAATTCCCAAACAAACCATATTAAAATATAATTGAATATTTCATAAAACATTCCCTACGGTTCTTTTTTCCACAGATATCAGTAATTAATAACTTTATTTTACCACCTTTATATTATTTTGATTTATTCATCCCATTTTCCTACTACTTTTGTGTATTTTTTTTCTTCTCACAAGAAATATGATTACCCTTATACTCTATTTCCTACTTCACGTCAAAATGAACATTTTCCTCAAAAAATTATAAATTTCAAGTGTAAAATATCATTTGGTATCTTGGATTTAATCCTGAAAGAAATTGATGATTTTTTTCTATCATTAAAACAATTATAATTTGGATAACAAATTTATAATTAAGTGATGTTTTCTTCACACATAAATATTTAATCGTACTTATTCTTCCTCAATTAAAATGATTTATTTTCCATATAAATGAAAAAAATGAAGTAATAGAATTCATCGAAAATATTCTTAAATGTATCTGATTCCATGGAATATATCACTTCTCTTTCTATAGTGTTATTAAAAATTTACAAAAATTTATTTACATTAACATGAAAATTATGAATAAAAAGAGTTTCCCTTTCATGATCCAAATGACCTATGACTATGAATATTTTTTAGAGTTATTTAATCCATCCCATAACTACCATTAAGATAAAAGAATAAGGAAATGCTAGATGGTGTGGTCTCATAACATTATCCACTATAGAAATTTAATTTAGTGGTAGATATTGTTTCTATCTAGAAAGGATACCACCCCCATTTATATCTTAGGTCCACTAATCCATCATAGTAGAAAACATTTTAGATATCATTCCAAAATACTTGGATGATGATTTTGAATGATATTATCCTCATTATTCATTCCTACACTATCTTACATGTTTCCTCTATAGAAATCCATTTTAAATATAAATAGTTTATATAAATAATCATGGTAATATACAAATGATATATCCGGATTACCATAAAATGGATCTATTTATATTATTTTATTATATTATCATATCCTCTAAAATAATCTAAACCATTGATCTGATGCTAACTATAAGAAAATGACCATAACCAATTGGTAAAATAGATTCTTTAGACCAGAAATCATTTTCATGAATACCGAAGGATCATTTTTTTATTATTATTTAATTAATTATGTAAATATTTCATCCTAATGACAAAACTTCTAATAGGTATCAGTTTTTTTCCACCATGAAATTTCCTTATGATGTACCATGTTTTATTTTAATTGAATATCATCATATTTTTAATCACGACATCATCATTAACCCTAATCGCCCTTAAAACCCCATTTGTTTCAAAACCTATTTTAAATATAGAAATATTAGTAAAGAACTTTTAAAATGAAATAAATATATTTATTCATATATGAATACTTGAAAAATATTTTTTTTTCAAAATAAACATTTTATTATCCAATAATTCAACATATCTTAGTAATGATTAAAAAAATCATAAGAACTCTTACATTGAAAAAAATATAATTTTTTTGGATCCATAAAACGGATTAACATTTTTTCTCAAAGTTATACATTTCACTATTATGATATAGGATAAGCTTCTCTTTAATCATTAGATCAATATATACCCTTTCGAAGTCATAATACTTCTACGAAAAACTATATCATTATTTGACAACTATTAATTTAATATGGGACATAATTTTCATATCACACTTATAATAACTCTTAAAAATGGAATAACCTACACAATATATTCCAATAATCTCATAGGAGGACCCTAACTGGTTAACTCCACCCCTTTATGCAATGCATCATAGAACTATATCATGCTCTACCATTCATTGTTTATATTCGGACCAGCATTCCATGATTTATAACAGAACCAACCATCAACATAAAAAACAACAATGACTATAAAATAATCACAACACATTAATTATTTCACTTCCATCATCATACAAATTAATATATTATTTTCACCCATATAAAATGGTTTTTTATATTGAAATATCCATTAAAATGAAAACCCGTTTTGAATATACCCTGACCAAAGGGATATAGGGTTTTACTTTTAGAATGTAATGAATTATTCAAAAGTAATATAAAAAAATAAGGGTTATAGAAGTGTAATAATCTATTTATGTTTTCTATGTAAAAATAAAACCTTCCTTTTAAAATTATGTAAAAATAATCTATATGAAATATTTAAAAAGATTCATTTTTAATATTTTTCAATGAAAAAAGTGACATAAAATTTCCTTTATAGTAATTAATTTACATATAAATACATACATAAAATAATTTTAACAATATGTATATGGAAGAACTGGATTTATAAAATAAAGCATCAAAAGATAAGGTATAAAATTCCTTTAGTGAGGTCTGACTCTTCACATATGTTTTTTATATTCCAAAATATAAAAATTAAGTTAATTACAAATATTATTAAGTATTTTTAATAGGTTTATTATTCTATATATTTTACTCATTATATAGTTATATTTAATTACATAAATAATTAGGTTCATTTCATATGTTTTCCAGATATCTAGATAATATATCAAAAATGAAATTGGTAGGTTGACTAGGAAAAAAGTGGTTCTTATTAAATAATATAAATAATAATAATCATGAAATAATTATAATTTTTTAGAAAAATTGTATATTAAAAAATAACCATGAATGATGATTATGAAAAATTAATTATGTTCAAATCATGGAGATGATAGGTCATACATACGATCGAGTAACATTTCCAAATTTCAATGAACATTATAGAAATAATCTCTGTGTTATTTTTTCAATGAATAAAAATTATCATATCAAAAATTTCATATTATGTAATTAAATAAACTAATATTTATCATCCATGATATGTGTTCAGGTAAAACGAATCACATCACATCATGGAGGTGGTAATCCACATGTATTCCAGAACAACATATATATTCACTAAATTTATAACAATAACTAGCCATGATAAGTGGTGATAGAAAATAATTACATCGGTTTACAAGGTGGTAGTCCACCAAACAAATGAATGATTATTTCAATTATCATTCGATGGAAGAAGGATATGGATATTAGTTTTAAAAATAATAATAATAGAATATCAACATATGGATGATACCTATGTTATTATTTTACCATTTTAGAATAATATTTCATGGTGTTCTAAAATAAATAAAAAGAGATTTATGGTTAAGAGTTATACGTCATTTTCAGGCAGCCTCTTTAGGTTTACACCTAAAAAAATTATATGATGTTATTATGAATATAATTAGGACTCTAAGAAATATTTAGGGATGTGAGTAAGGTATTTAGTTTTTATTATATGAAAGGGAATTCTTTATACGTGTATAGTATTGTGGTGAGTGGGTTTCCTTTTATAAGTGGTAGAGAGGAAATAAATAGAATTTTTAAAATGACTTAATTATTTTTCAGTATCACTTGATGAAAACGACACTAAAATAGTCCATTTTATAATATTAGATTATATATGGTCGATATATATCCATAAAATAGAATTTATAAAATTTCGTAAACCATTTTAACCTTTATCAATTCATTTTTACACACTGTAAGAATTATTAACCTTTACCCTGGTAATGATTTTTTTATTTTTTTACTATTTATAGTGAGAAGAAATTAAGTTAACTGTATTAAAAAAATTATAATTATGATTATTAAAAATATACATATCATTTTATAAAATTAAAATCATTTATTTTAAAGAATTTAATTTAAAACTAAATCAACAAAATTTGTTGAGAAATAGGTTTTAAAAAATAATTTTGAATATAATGTTGTATGAAAAAAATTCAAGTACTAAACATATTAAAAATGAAATAATTGGATAATTAATAATATAAATAAACTAACTTTACTTTGAATTTTTTTATAAAAAATATTGACATTGTAAGTTCTTGAAACAAGAAGTCAATTTTCAATAAAAATAAGTAGTTTTCACTATTCATTAAAAATCACACTATTCAAAAAATTATCAAAAAATATTGATAAGATTATTTTTTAAATTATTAATTTAAAAAAAAGTTAAATTTTTTAAAATTATTATTCTATAATATTTAAATCATGAATTGTAATAAAACTATATAATGCAGGAAAACCCAATTTTATTAGAAATTAATATTTTCCCTTTTGAGTAAATATTACCCAATATTCATATAAAGTATTTAAATATAAAAGATTAATATTAAATATTAATTAGACATGAAAATGATTTATATGAGAATTACTTGGGTGGTAATAATGGCCATATTCTTATTAGTTTCTCTAACCAAACTATTTATATATTACATTATTAGCATCCATCTAAATCCTTTATAATGGTTCATAAAGAGAGTTTAATGCACCAAATCATATCCAATCATAGTGTATATACATGTGTATTTTCTTAGTACCACCCATTGTGAAATATAATATGTTTTATTTGATTCTCATCCAAAAATTTTAAGGGAGAATACCCCATGTTTCAGCCATTCCACAACTAAATCCAATTACTAATATACCTAAAGAGGTGTAATTTATAAGAGACCAAACAATATCATCTTTTTGAACACACAATAATGTTCTATTATAATTAGAAATACCCTTAAATATTTCACGAAATTTAATATACCCCAATACAAAAAAATAACTAAACTAATATCCAAAAATAACTAAACCTAGTTAAAATAAACCTTGAGGCACACAAACCCATAATATCAGATCTCGTGCTAGAAACAAATTTAGTAAACACTTGATTGGATATAAACTAACAAGGTCGGAAATAAACATATTTTAATTTTATTCATTTCAAAAAGGTAAACATTACAGCTAAAAAATTGACACATAATCCCAATAATGGATTATTTAGTTTATTTCAGGATTATCAACCAATGTAACTTATTTTAGGGTACTTGTTAACATTTCTATATGTTATAACAACACTATACAACATTCATCATATGTTATAATCATCTTTATAACTTAGGGAATTGAAAAATGGAAGTGTTGATCTATAATTCTCAGTAATTGGAAACATCATCAACCTCTCATCAAGGGTTATATAATAAGAACATGATAAAACACGATCATTTTAGAAATACAAAATTAAAAAGAACATGGAATAATAATTGTTATCTATAATCCATAATAGATTTCCATGTAGTCTTATATGACCAAAAATATACCATGGTATTATAGGAAAAAACATGAGATAATAAAAATGATCCATGGGTTCATATTAGAAGAATATAACAAAGAATTGTTTGATAAGAAAAACCATTTAAATCATAATCGAATGGATTAGAAATTTATACCTAATTTCATTACATTTTTGCCTTGGGATAATAATTTGTCTACTCTCTTAGGCTTCTACTAACAAACTATATAACCTCGTGGTGTTTGGATACTACCAGTTCACGCTCTTGGGCTTGTTCTACTACAACGTTCCATCTTTTGATATAGATATCAATCAATATAACCTCTTATTCTTAGCCTACTACCAATGTATACTCTAGGTATTTAGATACTCCCCATGTACCCTTATGAGATCA
The DNA here is from genome assembly GCA_963277665.1 of Viscum album. Taxonomy (NCBI): domain Eukaryota; kingdom Viridiplantae; phylum Streptophyta; class Magnoliopsida; order Santalales; family Viscaceae; genus Viscum; species Viscum album. Next base: position 1,720,425,123 of record OY728132.1, read on the forward strand.
TGAGTTATAAAAAATCGTCCAAATTTCATGATGGTTAAAAAGGACTACACCCATCAATCAACAATATATATGGAAACCATTTACAATCTATCATTTCCATTTCATACATCACTTAGTTAAACCATTTAGTCACAATCCATTTTAATTTTTATTTTAAGAAGCCACTTTTTGGGTAAGTGGTAACCATAAAAAACCTCCACAAACCACCGGTACAAACCCCATTTAGACTATCACCAGTATACAAAGTTCAAATTTCAAATTCCACTACCCATAAACCCTAATCGAGTACCACCCTTGTTTTAAAATACCTCAAAACCCAAACCTTTCCAAATTAAAAAATGCCCCTGAAAATTTAAGGATTTCAAACCAAAAAGTTACAAAAAACTCCATCACGAATCACGTGCAGTGCTTTAATCGAGACATCGTCCATCCATCACTTCACAACCATCATCACGACGCCGTCCAAACACCGTAACCATCAACATGAACGCATCAGCAAGGTCGTCTCCCTCTTCTAAAATGTCCACCGCCTGCAACTAGCTGAGACCACCAGAACCGCACATCATCGTCGACTAACCAAGCCATCATCACCGCCGGTACCCCGACACGACACCATTGCTCCACCTACATCGATATCACAACATCTCTAGTCACCGTCTAGAGTTTATTGACTCCACTCTATCATCACCACCATCATTGCTATACAGAACCAGAATGACAGAACCCATAGACAGAATTCACAAACATCCCGCACCAGAAAGAGAGACGATCGGTGGAAATAAAGCCACAATATCGAAAAAGACAAAAAATGGAACATGAAATAGGAGAAGAACACTGAAGAAGACTAAGAAAGAATCCCTGAAGAGAGCCGGGAATGAAACCCTAAAAGAAACCTACAATTTTTTAAACTATTTAAAAAACATAAAACATTTTACATAAAAAATACTTTAATAAAGATAAATCATTTTTAAATATACACATTAATATGAAGAAGTCATTTTTAGAAAATTTGTAATGAAAATTAGATGTTATTTTAAAAGATATCTTTGAGAAGAAAAAGAAATACTGATTAATTATTTTTTAAATACAGAAACCCTTAAAATCACATTTAAAATCAATAATTTATTTTAAAAAATATCTTTTAAATAATATAACAATATCCCTATTTTATTTTAGAATTTAAAAATGAATTAAAATCATAAGGATAACTATTATAATAATTTTATGGGTATATTCTAAAAAATGACTGATCATTATCATTAAATATACCACAAAATAGCTGTTATGAAATGTTTTTACAATAGTTGTAAATGAATAAGTTATAAGTCAGATTCAAATTTAAATTTAAAAAAATGAGATATTTAAAAAAACATAATTATAAAAAGAGAATTAAATAATGGATCCTTAAAAAGGCATAATGGTGGCCCAAATGAAATTTGTAGTGGAAGAAAAAAAAATAAAATCATGATTATAATACCATTTTTTAATATTTTAGAAGACCATTTTTAAAAACCAAAATCATAAAAAGATATATAAATTCTACTTTTTAAAAATTATAAATTTAAATTTTTGGATTTTAAAAAATAGAACATATTTGGATTTTAAAATATGAATGGAGAACATTGACGAGAAGAGAAAATATGGGTATGGCAGAAAACAATATCATTCATTATAATATCATTAACCTTATGGATATATATCATTCTCCTATTAATGTGGTATTTTAACTTTAATTTTAACATAAATTTGTTATGTTTTTCGTTGTGGGAGTTTTAAGTGATATATGATATTTTTTTGAAATTTTGGGTTGTGTTCTAGGCTGTGCACGGTTTCCCCACGATTTTCCCAAACTATTCTCCATCCCCATAAAATGTACATTTGAAAATATAGGTTCAATAGATGTTTAGGAAATGTATTTTCAATCCATTCACCCTCTTAGTACTAACTTTTATAAACCTATGAGAGGAAAATAGTTAAGGAACATAGTTTGGTTAACTATGGTCCCCTACGTAAGAAATTGTACATGTGGGTTAAATTTTCCTAAATAATTTTTTTTAAATTATATAACACCTCTATATTAACCCCAATTCATCCTGAACAATACCTAAACTTTTCCTCCATTTTTGAGAGGTCATAGACAAATTCTAAACCCCCATGAACTCTATTCAAAATTAAATGAAAAGTTTATTGATTGATCTTCACCTCTTCCAGTATGCAATCTTTTCCCACATAGATTAATATATTTGTAGCCTCTCTTTTTAGAATATGATGATTTTTTATTCCCCATTTTCATTTTCCTAGACCAAGGATTCATTGGATGTTTATCCACCTGACCTTGTTTCTAGGATTTGATTCTATATCATCTACATTGTTTGAAATTCAATTATTATATTTCAATTATTGTATTTTTATGCTAGATAAATGTTCATAAACTATCTTGAGGTGGGTGGTTTATCAATCCATTCATAACGTATTGATTTTAATTTTGTGTATATTATTGTTAAATTTCAATTGAATGTTTAGTAGTTACATATTGAATTGGAATAATTAATTTGATAATTAATTAAATAATGGATCGTAGAATTGATTGGGTAAAGAAGTTATAAAAGTGGTTAATTGATGGGATTATGGAACTGGATGGTTAATGGGAAGTATAAAGGATTTAATAATGGGAATTGTGTTTATGTTGGAATTACCTTGAATTGTGAATGGATTATATGATTATATGTTGATAAATGGTTAAATTATAAATTTTTCACATTATTATATGTGAATTAATTTTATGGACCTTTTTTGTTTAAAAAAATTGTAAAATTACACTTCAATGAGAATGTTTGATAATATCGTTAATGATTCCTAACCTTGACATATATTCAATTGTGGTATTTGGAATATTTTGATATATGTGATGACATGTGTGAGACATGGACTGTTGTCTCAAAATCACTTATGAGATTGAGTAACATAGGTGTGTGGGACATAGATTATTGCACCAAAAATCCATCTATGATGAAAATGAGGTGTGGGACAAGGACTAATTCTTGATAATCCCACGGGGTACTAGACATGATGTTCTAGACCCAAAATTTTGGCATTGGACCACGGTTCTAAGTAGCTGGGATATAAAAGTGTAATGAATTCAATAATAAAAACACATAATGTAACATAATGTTATATCCCTTAGGGATGGTTGGACTCTAGAATGGTATGATGCTGGTATTGATATGTTGGGTGTCATCAAACACCCAGATAATTATGAGGTTAATTAATGGTTAATGAATTTTGAAAGCTATTTGATTTATTTTACATTATTATTTATACAACTAAATACACTATTATAGAATAGATATTTTTATATACTCCATTAGTGGTGTCATTCTGATTTATGCTCACATGCCACTCTGGCAACATGATAGATACCTGAATAGACATCATGACTTTATGACATGATAAGGGAAAGATCCCAATGATATAAGGATGGGTTGGGATCTATAATGGATGAGGGAACCAACATGATTTCAAGACCTTCTTGGGGTTGTCTGAGTGTATTTATTTGGGGTTTTTAATATTGAAACATTACACCCTTATAGAATGACATATCAAGGGTTTTTCTTTTGATATCATTTTTTCTTTGGTCCATCATCTGATACTTGTATGTATTTGGTTATTGTACTATTTTGGTAATTGGTTATATCATTTGGTTATTGTTTAGTTATTTCCACTATTGTACTACTTTGAAAAAATTGGTATAGTCTACCAATGTAATATATTTGATCCTTACCACTATTTAGTATTCTTTAGCATATGTGGAGGTGTGCTTGAGGTGACATAGAGAACCATCTTAGGGAACCTGTGTGTGGAACTCGAATCGAGATGTTACATAGTTTAGTTAATGGGATTTTAATTTTATTTTCCTTTTTATTACTTTTTGTGAACATTATATAGGATACTAAAAAGAGTGAATCCCAATTCATGTGCTTGTGTATGGGATTAGCTAATCCATGTATAAGGGAAAAACCAAGTAACTATGGTGGGATTACTATTATTGACGGTTTTGCAATATTTGGAAGTTATTTCACCTCAAGTGACACAATTTATGCATGATGTGATTATTTTTATGATATTTTATTCCTATCTATTATTGGATGAAATTTGAGAATACATGAATCATTCTAGAAACTCATGAACTATTGAGACATGCATCATTCTTAGGTACATAACAAAAAAAGGCTTTGGGTGAGTTGTTTATGTGATAATATTGATCTATATTTGTCTAATTTGATGGAAAATAGTGCGTAATGTTAAATTGAAAATTAAAAAATGAGGCTGAATATGGTATATTAAATGGAAAAAGGGGTCTCTAATGAGAACATTGAAATATTAAAATGTTTTACCCATAGTTAAGCATGAATTATGTGAGGGATGGTTGAGGGTAGTGACAGTTCCTTGGTTTTGACCTTGTGGCGGGGTATGTGGGATGAATTATTATGGATTCTTGTGAATCCAACATTTGTATAATTTTTAATGTAATTTTATTTTCTGTAATACTTGTGTTTGGAAATATAGAGGTATTCCCCCAAGGCAAAACGTTTTGATAATAATACAAGTTTACATGGCGGAAATTTTACCCTAGGAGAGGAATCAAAGGCTCAGATTGTTTCATGTGAGGAAGCTATGGAATCTTAATGTGGGAACTATTCATCAATTATGTGTTTTATGGAATATTACCCATGGTAGGTTTTAAATTTCACGTTAGACCTAACTCGATGGTATTTTTTTGCAATAATCAATGAATATTATTGGAGTTGATGGACCTTTGGAAGAAGAGTTCTGGATTGATCATATGAAAATTATTATGGTGAACTTATAGACTTATACTAAGAAGAGAGTCATTCACGATTCTTATATGTTACATTTTCAGGAGAAAAATTACTAAGACATAAAAATTTGGGATGGAGATCTAATAAATATAGTGTGGGATGAATTTAATTTGAAATTCATGGAGTACTATTACACTGAAAAACTCAGATATGAGAGGGTGGCTGAGTTCTTGAGGATGATCTAGGGATGTATTTCCATGATGGAATATTTTGGATGCTTCAAATATTTTTAGTGATTTTTTCTTGCATTCCAAAGGTGATGATGCTAGTATAATGAATCCATTTCCTGATGGGAATAAATGTGAGATTATGTCCAGTGTTATCATATCATGGATAAAAATGTTTATAGATGTAGTGAATCAGGACCTGATTTTAGAGTGGAACCTAGTGTAGGATTCAAGTGAGATGCAGATGGATTCAACTAGAAGGCTGGGTGATTCATCTTTCGAGTGTTAGAAGCATCACTATGAGAATGCCTCTCAATGTAATTTAATATAGAGTGGGATGGGAAAATGGTCAGATATGAATGACCATAACAGAGTGGTCTTCCATCAGTGAGTAAGGCCTAGTCACAGACATATAAAGTACCATAAACCATAGTTTGAGTGTGTAGATTACAGTAGGATAAGAAAAATACAAAGGTTCTATAGAACCCATTCCAGATGGGTAATGAAAGAGGAGTTAGAGAGAATCAAAGTGCTTGAAGGGGGTCTTATACCACATTTCAGTTGGGTTGTTGGAATTCTAATAGCTATGCTGGTCATGGTAGTGGACATGGTAGTTCTAGGAATGAGATCCCACATTAGTAGATTGGTGGTGCTTAGGGTACTCGAATTAATACATAGTGAATAAGGGCATAAATGTTTCATGTAGTTCAGCCTTCACATGTGTATATCGAGCCTGGACCATCGATAATTAGAGTTATAATTTTTGTTACATCTATGATTTACAATGAGATCTAATGAGCTTGTACCTGAGTGGTAAGGGCTATTGTTCGGCGTCCAAGAGACACAGGTTCAAAACTGGGTGGAGGCGATTTTCTGGGGGTACTATAGCATTTACTATAGAAGTTCTGTTGCAGTTATTGTTCGATATTGTAGCAGCCGGAACTATTCACCCTATTTGGGCCTTTGGGCCCCTGGTCTGCGCCTTCGGATCATCAAAGGCCTTCGGTCCACAGGGCCTTCTGGCCACAAAAGACCATGGAGTAGCCCATTTCATACATAACATACTCTAGATGAGGATAATATCAACAAGAGTAGTAGCCACCAGATGCAGAGCGAACAAGATTGGAAGAATGAGAGGGTATTGTAGCCGCCATCAGGACCAGGCACCGTGCAGCTTTGTAGGGAGAAATGATAGACAATAAGCAATTCCAGGTGAGTAGCTAGGTTTTCAATGATGCAGAAGCTGGGGAGGGGCATTTCAAGTGGGTTGGGCCTACTGGTCATGTATTGGGCATGGTATGCCTCTGGTCCTTCGGGTCATGTATTGAAAGTTAGTCGGGCCTTGTGGCTTGGGCCTATGGGCCATATACGGGTTCCCCTTAAACCATTAAAAGGGGGATTATGCATAATAAAATAAATAAAGAAGGCCTTCACGCCATTCATAGTATGCTTTACAATGAAAAATTTTATATCAGTTCCTATAATTATTTTATATATTCAATACATGTTCATGGGTTGATTTTTGCATTGTGTCTTGTGAGAGGTGTAATTATTATTGATACGCCATTTGGGTATGGTCGAGAGACATCTTTTGTGAAAGATGTGTTATATCAAGGTTGGGATTATCATTTCTACTAGAATATTTTTATCCTATACATGTCATGATTGGAATTTATTTTTGGTATTTACTGGTTAGTATTATATCGAGACCACATTGATATTTAAAATATGTGAGTGTACTTTAAATGCTCTGGGGGTGAAAATTATGTTCATCGTGGAGAGTGGGATGCTAAGGTTGGATGTTCAGGGCGAGTTCATCAGCAACTGGGGGAGCAGACCACCATGGTTGAAAGTACTTTTGTGGATGATGGGTGTGTGATATGGGATAGCCTTCCAACGATATTGGGATGGTTTCAAGACATCTTCCATGAGATTTATTCATGGTTTTCACATAAGAGAGATATAGAGTATACAATTGACCTAATGCGTAAAATGATTCAGTTTCCATTTCAAATTATATAATGGAATATACAGAAATTTAGGAGCATAAGAATCAACTAGAAGAGTTGATGGATAATGGATTTATCCATCAGAGTTTGTAATCTTAATCTTCCCTTCTCAATTTTCCTATGAAGGATGAAATAATGTTTTTTCCATGTGGGGATTATTGGATGTATACCCGGATTATAGTGATGAACTGATATCCTATTCCTTCTATCGAAAATTTATTTTACCAATAGAGAGTATATTTTCTATTCTACAAGATTGAATTGAGATTATGGTATCATCATCTCATATATTGACCATCTGATATACTAATGAGAGAATTTAAAAGCTGTTATATCCTTTATGACTTGATCGTGATGCGTTTTGTGCTGATGAACACTTCGACATCATTTATAGCCCTGATGTACTACATTATTCACTGGCCCCAGATCAGTTTTTGTTGTTTTTTGATGAAATGTTGGTATAATGAAGACCGATGCTTATCATTCCCAACATAATGACCTCGTCTTGAGTATAGTGAGAGAGCATCATCTATACACAAAGCTATCGAAGTTCCAATCGGGGATTTATCAGGTTCATATCTTTGTTCACATAATCTTGGATGAAGGCATGCCAAGAGATCCAAATAAAGTTAATGTAGTTGTTTTTTGGAGGATCACAAGAATCTTTTGGGTATCTATAGCTTCTTGGGGTTGGCAGGCTATTATCAGAGGTTTATTTATAACACTTCCCAATTGGAAGCAACACATTAGAAACTGACCAAGAAGGGAGTTATGTTTTAATTTTCTATTTTGTATGTGAATTATTTTGAGGAGTTAAAGATGAAATTGAATTATATACAAATTTTGATAAAACTCGAGCCAGGTGATGACTATATGGTGTTTTGGATGTATCTTTGATAAGACATTGAGCAGTGTTGACGTAGGGATAGCCAGTTTTGGGGTATGAGTCACAAAATTTTATTCCTCATGAATATAATTACCCTATGCATGTCCCCATGTTAGTTGAAGTGGATTATTTGATGAAGTGTTAGAAGCATTGTCATTTGGGGAAAAAGTTTATTATGTATACTAATAACATAAACCTCAAATATATATTTTTGTTATGAGATTTTAATATTAAACATCGGAGTTCAATTATGTATATAAAGTCATTTTATATTGAGCTATGATATATGAACAGGAAGGGAAATAGTGTGTTCTATGCGTTGATAAAGAAACTCAAAATTCAAAAGTTCAGGAGTCTACTTTTGAGTGGAAGATGACCAATTTTTTAGATGATAGGCATATTGTTTATAGGGAAGGATATGAGAATATGACCCTCATATCAGTATCAAGGAAGTCCATTATTTTGATTTAGATCAATGTGAGGAAGTATGAATATCCAGAGGTTTTGGCCTTTAGGGAAATCCTTAATGGTGGGGAGTCACCGTCATACTGAACAATAGATGAAGATGAAATCATCTCTATATGGAACTGAATTTTAATTCCTATAGGCATGCGAGAAGATTTGATGTGTGAGTCTCATGCCTCAAAATGGGTGGAACATTTGGGATGGACCAAAATGTACATTATCCTATCTCAATAGTATTGGTGGAAATAAATCACTACTACAAAATAATTCATCAATAGTGCTAAAATATACCTTTATTAGTTGATTAAGGTGTTCTGAAAAAGAAATAAATAATAAAATCATAGGGATTGTATCATTACTTTTTGAAATATTGATAAATTAATTATTTATCAGTTCTTATAGAGAATATCATAAAGTAGAAAACTGTACTATGTAACAACATCAAACCACATCACTAGTGCAGTGATTTGTAACAATAGAATACAACACCAAAAAAACCATGATAACAGAAAAATAATGTTCAAATATATAATTTTAATGAAATAAAATATATACCAAAAATACAAGAAGAAAATTATATTATAGACATTTAAAACAATGGTTTATATAATTATATAAATAATTCTTTTTATATATATTCTAAAGTAGTTGTCTCCCTTTGTATTTTGATCATAACACCTGCTCAATAAAAATATACACCTATATAAGAAACATATTCGTATTATTATAATAGTATAATGAAATAAACTAACATAAAGTGTTAATTTTAAACTGAATATTGAGTCATATGTGAAACAATATATATCAGATTGAATTGCGGTTTATTCATGAATGTCACACCATTTCTTGTTCATCGTCAATCATTATTTATATTAAATGTAACTATATAATTATAAGATAAATATGATCAAAATGTTAATTTATTAACTGCAGATATACTGATTAAAAAACCATTCATTATTGTTTTATTGATTTTTGGAATGTAATGTACTTTTTAAACTAAAATGATGAATATATATTGAAATGGTTCACAAGGATTCATAACATACACAACATGCATTGGAGTGAGGTGTACATGATTCTTACATATCCGAAACTGAATTATGGATCATTTTTCTAAAGTATCAGAATAAACTATAAATATTTACTCGGTTTTTATAATGAGACTTTTCTTTCATTCAAAAATCCCTTTTAAAATGGAAAAATAAACTTTGAATCTTACCAATCATATCATTTATCAATTTTATGTGATAAATATAACTACACGTGAAAAATGACATATGAAAAATTTTCCTATGTTATCAAGATAATCCAAGAATATTTTCTTGGTTTCTGGTGAGTGACATTTTTAGAACTAAACTTAGTTTTAAACTGATAACAGACACATTGAGTCATACCAGGAACATCATGTATGATATTTAGGTGACGATGATGACTACATGTCAAAATTAGCATATGGTTAATTTAAAAAAAAAATAAAGAAAATATTCTGAATTTTGTTTCCCATTTTTGAGTAGGTTAGATGTAATTTTTACTAAAATCAATGCCAATTTTAAATAAAAAGACACACTTAGAGTCACATCAGTCCCAATGTTTGTCAGATTGTTGGGAGGGTAATTACTAAACATACCAAATGTGTTAAAGATCATTTCTGTAAAGTATAAAAATAATCCAAATTTGTTTACTCCGTTTTCAGTACATCATTTTTCTGTTTTACTAATATTCCATTTTAAACTCGAAACATATACATTGACTCATACCAGCCACATCATGTGTCAGTATTATGTGAAACAAATTCCTACATGTAAAAAATGGATTACGAATTTCTTTAATCAATTATCATGAAGATGATAGTGAGTTTTTATGATTTTTCGTGGGTGACATGTTTATAACAAAACTGTTAATTATAAAATGATAACGGTCATATTGAGTCCTATAATACATATCATGTATTATATTGAGGTGGGTATGAATTATAAAAATAAAAAATGACTTATGGAAAAATTACATAATTTATAAAAAAAATATGAATGTGTCTCGTCATTTTTGAGTAGGTCAGTTTTCATTTTTACTAAAATTGATATCAATTTTATATAAAAAGATTCACTTTGAGTCATACAAGAAATATATAGAATCATATTGATGTTTTTCTGATTCGTAAAGGTCAAAAATGACCTATGGATAATTTTAATAATGTGTAAATTCAATTTTAATGTTTTTTCATTTTTTTAGTATGCTAGTGGTCCTTTTAACTAAAATTGATGTCAATTTTATATAAAAATATGAAATTCCAATCATATCAGTATCAACGTGTGTCAGATTATGGTGTGGATAATTCTTATATGTCCGAGACATCATATGGATCATTTTAACATGTTATTAAATAAACAAAAAATTTCTTTTATTTGTTTTGAGTGTATCACATGTCTTTTTTTTACCAAAAATCTACCTTAAACTAGAAACAGGCGCTTTGAATCATACCAATCACATCGTGTGTCATTTTAACATGATACTGAATCCTAAACATAAAAAATAACATAATAATTATATTCCAAAATTATCAAGACAATCCATGTTATTTTTCATGGATCTTAAAGAGTGGAATTTGTTGAACTAAATTGTAAATTTTAAACTGATAATGGAAAAATTAAGGAATATCTGGCACATCTTGTATCAGATTGAGGTGAAGCTAATTATTATATATAAAAAACAATATTGTAATGTTATACCTAAAATATCAAAATAATATGAAAGAAGTTTCTTGTTTTTTAGTTTTTTATTTTTCATTTCTACTAAAATTAATGTGATTTATAAATAAGAAGACACACTTGGAGTCACACATGTCACATTGTGTATCATATCGAGGTGTGGAGTTTTCCTACACCACTTAAATAAATTATGGACCATTTTCTTAATGTATCAAAAAAAATTGTAGTGTTTTTCATTAGTCATGATTATTTCACTAGTTTTTTTAGTATAAAATAATTTTGAAATGGAAACATAGAATAGGACTCATACAAATAAAACCATGTATCAGTTTGATGTGAGACTAATTTTTATATGTCACAAATGAATTATGAATTAATATCCTAAATTATTAAGAAAATTTGAGTGTGTTTTATCTATTTTTATAAAGTGAAATATTTTGAGCTAAACTGTCAATTTTGAACTGATAACAGACACATTGAGTCATAATGTTCACAATGTACATTGAATTCTGGTTGGGCTGATTCTTAAACATCAAAAATGAAAAATGGATCATTTCATTAAAGTGTTAAAATAATATAAATTTGTTTGATCAGTTTAGAGAATGTCATTTTACTTTTTTACTAAAATTAAGTTAAATTTTAAATAAAAAAGAAACTGGAGTCATACCACTTACACCATGTCTCAGATTGCAGATTGAATGATTCATATATGGACCAATGTATCAGAAAAAACAGAACAACCAATGTTTCCAATTTTCCATTTTCTTTATATTTCATACTACAAACACTTTATATTAATTTGATGTTCTAAGACGAAAAAACCATTTATTTTATTAAATTTTATAAGAGAAGATGGCGATCATGTGTCCATTATATCATGAGAAGTCACAAAAATGGGCACATAATACTCCTCTAATCATCTCAATTTCATCAAAGAAAAAGGTTATTCATCCAACATCATTGATTTAATATGTATTGTTGGTAGTTCAATAAAGAAAGGAAATTAAAATGGAATGTGTGGTATCATTGGAATAAAAAATCATTTAATCTCTTTTGTGGCTTTTTCGGAGAGATCAAAGTAGAATATGACATTCCAAAATATCTATGAAAAAAATAAGTATTAAAAAAATGATATTGAAATTAACATACAAATAGTTAAAAATGATGACAAAAGGAATTAAATAATTAGCAGAAATTCACCTTTTCATAATGGTTGTATGCATTATTAATGCATTTTCTTTGTATTCATTATCCAATTATAGGATCAAATTCAAATCCCCCACAACCAGGTGCATCTTTGAACACACCACACCATATTGAACAAAACTAGTCAACTATACAATAAAACTATTATTATAAGAGAAATAATTAAAAGAAATAAATTAAACATAAATATGATAAAATACATTAATTATATGGATACTTATTTTACTATGAAAACATTTATGACCATAGGACTATGCCAATTGTAAATAAAGAATGATGGTAAAGAAAAATGGAAATAGATCTCACTAAAACATTAACCAACAAGTGAGGAGAATGAGTAGAAAATAAGATACCATGGATTGATGTTTTGAATCATTAGAGAGAAAGTAATGATATCTTACTAGATTCATAAAATATTAATTTGTCTATAATAAATAAAAAATTAACATAATATATTTATCATTAAAGGATAATGTTATAGCTAATTCTAATAATGGAAACTTTATTTTTTTTCAAATAATTTCATTATGTTTTCAAGAAAATGAATAATTTTATTTAAGAAAATAATTTTTCTACTATGTTAGGTGTTATCCTATTAATTCATCCAAAGGTAAATGTTATAGAAAATTGTCATCCCCATAAGCTTATATTTAGAAATATTACCATTTCATTTTTCTTGTTTAAAGAACATCCTCTATCTATTGTGAACATGCACATATGTTTCATTAAAGACTCAATATATTAGTCATCAATTGGATGAATACTTATCAAAATAGTACACCAAACATAAAAAATAAGGGGGATAAATCCCATTAAATAATTTGGGATAATAATTGTCCGGTTGATCAATTATATGAGAATGATTTTTGTACACCAGTGTGTTCTCTAAAAGGGGTAATCACACACATTTGTGAGAATTACATGGACAAAAATCAGAGATTCCAAAGGGTGGAACAAAAAGGTAATGTTTTGCGAATGATATGTTTCTATATTTATTACTGGAAAAAATATATAGTGTTAATTATATGTGTGATGAATTAAATGAGGTGTTTTTTATAAGTATTACTGAGTGTGTAATCATTTTAAATATGAAAATGTTTTTAAAAAGGTATATAAAACTAGGATAACTATGGAATGATTTGGGGTCGGTTATAATTTATAGATATTCTCTTTGAATGAGGAAATTGATTTGTGGAAGTGAAAAATTATTCATATTAGATAATGAGATAATTGAATACAGACATATAAATGGTGTGTTGGGTTATTTTTAAGATGAAAATACAACTTTGATAGATTTTTTTACTAATAATTATGGGGATATTGTTTATAATTAAAATAATGATGAAAAATAAGAGGAAATTATGGTTTAACTGTGTAGTGTAGGGTGGATCAAAAAAGGATGAGGTCAACTAAAAATAATAAAATGGAATTTGAGGAAAATAAACAGAGGTTATTAACTACAATAAATACAATAAAGGTTAAAATTAATGAATTAAATGTCATTACTGAATAGATAGTTTTGATGAAAACATGAAGGAGTATGAATCTAAAAAAACCTCATTTATTCCCAAATAATGCCTAAATAATTTGGAGAGGTTAAAATAATGATAATTGGATCAGACATATGGAAGAGGATCTTGATCTAAATAAGAACAATGTGACAAGGGAAATAATTCCTTGGCTAGAAGATATAAATGTTTTCAAAACCAAGTGGTTGTTCAGTAATAAACTCATTCACTACAGTAAAGTGGCCCTAAATAGATAATGGATAGGTTTCAAGGGGAACTACAAGATAAAAGGAATTTATATTTACAAAAAATTTACTCCCATATCATGGTTGGAAACTATTTTTATTTTCTTTTAATTTATGTGCGAATGTAGTTAAATGTATACTAAATGGATGTCAAATATATGTTCTTTAATGGTGTTGTTAATGAGGGAGTATAAATTGAGAAACTAGATGAGTTTATTATGGATGAACATTAGAGAAATGTGTGACAATTATGGAATTATTTTTATATGGTAAAATAAATCAGATAGAACATGGTATTAACAGTTGGATTAAAATCCATGAAAAAATTGTTTTTAGTGATGTAAAGTTAATCAAAACCTTCACATCAATAAGGAGAAATATATAAGGACTTCATTACTCATATATATCTAAGATATAATATTTTAGTATAGGAAAACACACAAAGAAATTTTTTAGGGATCATATGAGTTAAGATATCAAGATTTTTATGATTATAGATACATTTTCCTTGGTTAGTAGGAGAATAATGAAAATAATAACACATTAATATCAAAATAAATATATGAAAAAGAGTTTCCAAAGTTATTTTCAATGTAAAATACCCAAACCATGACAACATATAACACTATATGGAAGAATTATCAAAAAGTGGACTATTTTAGATTGGTATATATAATAGATTATTGGTATTATGACACTATTATACCTCGTAACAGCATGAACCAACATTAGGTATGATAAATTTCAAGTCGCACAATACTAAGGTTTTTCCAATGAGAGCTACATGATATTAGGGAAAAGATAATTCAATATATCTAAAAAAAAATATTTTTTTTGTTTTATTATAGGATAGTGCAACTGAACTTGTTGGGATACCAAAATGTGGTATTAGAAGGATCGGTGAATAACTGAGGGAAATTGGTGATATTGAAAAATATATATTTTGTTTGAGCCTTGTTTTTGTTGGACCCATGAATTGATCGAGCCCTGTATCCAAGAATTGAAATAGTTAGATCACTGATTCGAGCCTAGGTCAGAACATGGATTCAACAATAAGGAGCTGTGATAGAAGGTGGATTCTACAGAGATCTTCAGATATTATGAACTAGTTCATGATTGTTTGGGTTCATAAAATATATCGAGATAGTTCTATTAGCGCTATCAAACAACTGTGATAAAGATATCTTTTATCCTTACTATATTAATAAGAGGTGATAAAATTAATATTTATCATATGCTATTTTAGAAATGATAAAGATAGTGGTTTATTAGTGGTAAAAAGGATTGATAAAATCCATATTTATCATTTCTAGAATATCAGCACTCTTAAAGATGGGTTTTATCATCACATTTTTTTGCGTTGATAAATCTCTATCATTATCATTGCTAAAAAATCCCTTAAAAATAATTATAATACATTTTCATAAAATAATAATAATTTTGGTAACAATATTATTTTAATATATAATTATAAAACCTATAGTAATTCTTCATAGAAAATAATAAATTTATAATATTTTGAATATGTAATTAATTATTTATAATTACATAAATATGTTTAGTAAAATTAATATTTATATCATTTTATATATTTATATCATTTTATATAATATATATATATTAAATATATATAAATATATCTTAAATATAATATTTATTTAAATAAATTTATTTTAAATTTGTAATTATCTAAATAAAAAAATATCTATTCATAATAATATAAATAATTTATAAATGAATAATTTCGATTTATTATATATTTTAAATGTATAAATGTATTATAATAGAAAATATAGATTTATGAATATTTTTATTTATAAATATTTTTTAAAAAATACATTTTTATCATTATTCATGAATATTCAATCATTTGTTTATGCATGTTAAAAATGAGTGAAATTGAATAATTAAAAATGAGTACAAAAATTTGATAATTTTGATTAATAAAACATAAATAATTAAAAAATTGTTATATATTTAAAAAATATGAATACATGTTGAATATATTAAAACATTGAAAAAAATATATATAAAATATATAATAAAAATTGAACAAATTTGCCAAAAAAATATTTGTTTGTGTAACCTGTATACAAAAATGCATTAATTAGGTATATGTTAAATTAAGATAATATGTTTGTCTTATATTAAATTTAAAAATCAATCGACATTTAGTTATGTCAATTAGTCGATGAAATTAGTCAATATTTTTAATTCATATTAATTTCTAGTTGCAGACCATTATTCATTATATATTTTACTATTTAATGTAACTCATATACATTTTATATAATATAATTCATATTTTTAAAAAATCATATATATATATATATGTATTTAATTTATACTATTTGTTGACATTATGAGTAATTATTTAATTAGTAAAATGTTTAACATTTTCATAAATTTATTTATTTTTTTAATTTTCATTTTACATATATCTATATATTTAATATATACTATTATTTAGTATTTATAATTTATATAGAGTATAATAAATTTATTCATTTTTGTCAATAATTATTTAAATAATAATTTATTGATGTTTACGAAAAATAAATTTTTTTATTTATTTAATTATTTCTTTTTATTCGGTCGTTATTGGCACTAAAAAAACAGATAAAAGACTCATTGATGGGCTCTAAATATACAACAATGATAAAGGGTGTCCTTTATAACTGCTAAAATTATAGCCATGATAATGGAAACCATTTATCAGTTCTAAGAAAATTTATTAATAAAGGGTTCCTTTTATTAGTCTTAGAAAAAAAGTACTTGTTGTAGGTACCCATTATCAGTTATTTTTTTTTCGCCGATAAAGTGAACCTTCATCAACACAGTTATCTAGAATTGATAAAGGCCACCACTGTTAAAGGATTGTTTTGTAGTAGTGCATGAAAAAAGAATTATAGGGTTCGTGATGCGTGGCTACAACTCTCAAGAATTGAATTCTGAGAATCAACATTGGGATGTTTTACTATAGTCATTCCCCATTCTATAATGGAAGTTGAGAGATGTTACCATGAAATTTTTGTTAGGTACCCAAAGGAATCCTTGGAAGAATGATGTTATATTTGTGGTTTTGGACAAACTGAATAATGTTTCCCATTTCATTCCTATACAGGATACATTATCAGTGGAAAAGATGGAAAACCTGTACATTAAATAGACATCCCATATTTATGGGTTACCAAAGAATATAGTTTAATAATGTGACACACTTTTCCCATCGCACCTCATTAAAGGATTTCAAAAGGACCTAGGTACACATGTATTATAGGGTACGACATTCTATCCATAGAAAGATGGTTACTTTGAATGTACTATACCTGTTTGTATGATATTATACAGGTGGGAATTATTGATTTTGGTGGGTCTGTGGAGAAGTACCTATCACTCAATGAATTATCTTATAGAAAAAGTTTTCATGAGTCTATTCAGATGGTACGATATGGGGATATTTATGGTAGGCCATACAGATCCCCACTATATTGGATAAAGGTAGCTAATTCATAGAAGTTGGGATAGACTCTAACGTAGGAGACATTAGAGTATATTCAGGTGAAATAGAAACATATGATTGTGTCTCAGAGTAGGTATAGTTCATATGATGATTGACATCAATGGAACCTTCAGTTTACATTGGGTTATCATGTTTTCCTTTATGTGTCATCTATATTGGGTTATAGTAAAATGTAGATGAAGTGAATGATGGAACATAGTTTATTCAAACCTTTCAAGATCCTTAAGAGAATCAAGCAAGTGGAATACCGTGGAGATTTCCCAAATAGCTACACTTCTATGCATGATGTAATTCATTCGTTATAGATTTTGGGGTATCACCCAAAATTTTCTAATGTGGATGATATTAATGATATTTAACTTGATATTGATGCATCCTTTGAGGATATTCCAATACATGTTATAGAAAAAATGAATGTGTTGTGAAGAAATAATGTGTCTATAGTTTGAGTAATGGGGAAACATGGTCGTGTTTATAAAGAAACATGGGAGCGAGAGGTAGATATACAATCTTAGTGACCAGATCCTTCTACCCAAGAATCCTAGAGAATCTTGGGAGTAATGCTCGATGACAATATATTATAAGGAGGGGTGGTGGTAAGATCTTTTCCTTTCTATAAATATGTATTTCCCTTTTTCAGGTACATTGCTTCCAATTTTTTGAGAATAACATGGTTGGGTTTTACAGTGTGGATCTTTCATGTGAAACAAGACAAATTAATATGGTTTCAATGGTGTTTTGGGATGTTTAGGGTTGGTTAATAGTATTCCCAAACCATACACCCTACCCCATATTAATGTGTTTAGTTTCCATAAGAAATTATTTTTATACCCCAACCCCTAGTATTAACCTCGATTCAAGCTCACTCGGAAATAAAATTTTTCATTCATTGTTTGGAGCTCCTGGACAAATTGCAAGCACCCTCAAATTCTATTTATGAGGAATATATGATCTCATTAATGGATTTTCACCACTTATGATATATAATATCTTCCCTTTTGTTTTATTCCTTCTCCAATATATCTTTATAATGGAATTGGAAAAAAATCCCATATGAGAATTTGTTTAGATTTATTTTTTGTGGGACATCGATACGATTTATATTGTTTTTTGGATTATCATTATAGATCTTCCACACCATTGTGAAATCAATAGTTCCATTTCATTTTTTCATTTTTCATTTTATAAACATCCATTAATGATATGGAGGCAGGTGGTCTATTTACGAGTTCTCAAACTCACGACTTCAATTACGTGTATCAAATTGTGAAATCTCAATTGAACATTTGGAAATTGCATCATCAATTGGATGAATTAATTAGTTAATTAATCAAAAAATGGATCATAGAATTGAATTATTAATAAGGTTATGAAATTGGTCCATTGATGGGATTATTATGTTAGTTTATTAATAGAATGCTGAATTTATTGATTAATGTGAATCCAGGGTTGGTTGGATTACCCATAAAGTGTTAATGATTGTTTATGATTAAATGTTGATAAATGGTTAAATAGTGAATTTTTAATATTAGTCCATTTGAATAATTATGATGAAAATTTTTGTTTAATAAATTTGAAATTTTATAGTTTATTGAGAATGTTTTATAATAAGGATAAATAATGATTGGACATTATTTATATAAAATTTTGATATATGTGATATTGTGTATATGTGATGATGTCTATGGAAGATGGACTTATACTTCAGAATAAAATATGTAATTAATTGATATATTTGTGTGAGACATAGAGTGATGTTTCAAAACCCCATATGCTATAACAATTATTTTTTGTATTAGGAATGTTTCTTCAAATTCCCCTGGGGAGATATACATGATGTTCTTGGCTGAAAATGTTGGTACTGGATGGTTGTCCAAGTGTCCCTAATATGAAAGTGTAATGAATTGAGTAATGAAACCCAATATTTGATGAATTGTGACATCCCTTGGTGATGTGTCAGAATCCATAATGAGATGGAGAATTTATTTAGGGTTTAGGTTTCATCATGACCAAGAGTAATTATGTGTTTAATCAAAGGGTAACGAATTGTTAAAGCTACTTAAATTATTGTAATTTATTCTTTATAAAAATAAATACAATATTATAGACTGGATATTGTTTCAAAACCCATTGGTGGTGTCCTAATTTGTTGTAATCACATCATAATCAGGTTTCCTAACTAATACCTAAATAGACCTCATGTTTGTAGAATTAGGTAGGGGAAATAGCACAATGTTAGATAGTTAAGCTGCAATGGGGCATGGTTGAGGAAAACATACATGATGTTAGGACCCACATGGGAGTATTCAGTGTGTATATATTTTTGGCTTATTATATTGGAACATTAAACCATTATTGGATAAAATTTATACTATTTGGGTTTTGATAATATTTCGTTCTTTGGTTCATTATGTGATATTTATCTATATTTGGTTATGGTATTATTATGGTTACTAGTTATATCCTTTGGTTGTGGTTTATATATTTATGATATTGTGATATATTAATAAAAAGGGTATATTATTTCCATGATATATATTTGACCCCCATTACTAGTTGGTAGCCTCTGAAATGCAAGGAAGAACAGTTGAGGCCACATAGTGAACTTTCTAAGGGAACCAGTATCTAGCACCTTGGTCGGGACATTATATTCAAAGAGAATGAGAATTATTCTAAACTAAATAAATATTTTTCATGAAAGAAATATAGAAATGTAACTCCACTGAAAATAGTGGAATTCATGATATTATTACCTAGGAACCCATATGTAATATCCATAGTCAAAGAGGAATAATTTTGAGTCAAGGAAATAATTCATGTTAAGATAACCCCTTAATTATTTTGTAACATTCAAATAAAAATCCCTAGAAGGAGTGAAAATCAAATCAATCACTCAACACCATGAATAAATAATGAATCATGATATAAATTTTCTATTAGTTATTATATAAACCATTTAAATAGTGGTATGATCATAATACAAATCATGTTTGAAATAACAGAAATTTTGATAAAATTCCCTTACCATTAATCCCTATGGTATTAAAATTCTCTAAAATCATATTTAAAAAAAATAAACATATCATTAACTTATTTATGAAACTTGTTAATAATTTTAAACTTCTATATGATTCATTTATAATCATATATTATAAATATATTAGTTAGTTATATTTTGTAATCCACAGACGTTAGTTGCTTTGATTTTTTGTATAGTACTGGTTTCATATCGACGTTGTAGATTCATCTTTATAGATTCAAATTTCATCAATCCATGATAATTATTGATAATTTAATTGATATTATTATATTATTTATAATATTAATATTCTACTTAATATAAATTTGTCTTTGGTTTCATGAAAACGAAGATGGTGAAAAAATTGTTATGGTAAATTTTAAAGAACAAATGAGTGGTATAAAAAGAATAAAGTAAAATATAAAAATAAAAATTATAAAATAATAAAAAATCATTTATAAAATAATTTTTAGTAAAATTAGTAGTTATTTTTCCATAGTAACCCTTCATATTATTTTATTTGATTTTTCTAGTAGCTAGTATATCCTACGCAAACATGGAAAAGTTATAATTTATAGTTGGATGTGCTTAAGAAAGTGACTCATTAACCGTAATATCATTATAAAATTAGAAAAATTATATTATTTATAATTTTATGATGGTGAATCATATTTTCATATATTTTTATAAATAATAAGGAATATGGGTAAAATTAAATATGTCACTTTTATGGAGGTGATAATCAACATGTACACATAGGTGAATATTTCAATTACATAGATAAATAATGAAAATTAAGAATGTTTTCTAATTTTATTATCCTAATTTTGCTTTAAACCTAACATTTATTTATTAAATACAACCGTCGAACCATCCATGAAATGTGGATATGAAAAATGGGTGATGGCACTTATGGAGGTTGTAGTCTGTAAGTGACAAAAAAAAACATTCTTTATCGAAATGTTTTGGGGGATGATTGAATATGGTTATAAAATAATGAAAATTATATTTATACACACTTATCATACATATGTAATTATTTAGAATTGTTTATTCTATATTTGAAGGAGGTATAAGAAGAATTAAAGGAAATGTAATGAAAAATGTCTAATTGAGAATTGTACTTTACTCCAAATAAAACTCTATTTCATGTTTGATTAGGGCTTTTAGATTTAGTATTTATAGAATCATATGACCTATAATAATTTACAAGGATATTTTGAGATTTTTTTCAAGAGTATTTTGAGTGAATCTTAGAGGATTGTGGTGTGGATAGAAGTGGGGCGATGATGGATCCTTTTATAGGGGAAGGCTGTTTCATTTCTATGATAATATAAATGGGGAATTCACTACTCAAAGTTCAAATATATCAAAAAAAAAATTAATATAGCGGGATAAATGATATATTTGGGAAACTCTAAATAATTCAGTTGTACACATGGCATCAAAATGTTTTTTTGTCTTTAGCTCAAATATTTTTCAATTTTCCCATTTTTTATTTTCATTGTGTTAAATAACTTTTACCTAATTTATGTGATTTCAATGAATAAAAATATAATGGGGAATATTAAATAATTATGTGCTAATGATTCCTAATATAAGACCATCTTTTAAATTAAATATCCATCAGCCATGAATAGAATGTTTAATATTTGAGAAAGATAACATATAAAACCCATTTGTTAGAGATAGTGTATTTTTTGGATTAAATTGTTTTATTAAGATTAATTAATCAATGTAACTGTCTCATAATAAATTATTTGGTTCACTATTATAAAAATAACATCTTGGTGCATTTAAAAGTATGTTAAAACAATTTACATTGTGGTTACATAGTTAAAAGAAACAAACAGAAATAGATTTTATTAGAAGAAAATATTCTATAAATATTAATAATTTTAAACATGGGTTTTATAAATTTATAAGTAAATTCATAAATGTATAATATTTTCCCTCAAAATAGTTTTCGATAAATATAAATGGTTTTAATATTCATTTGTGAAAACATTAATTATTATCACTTCATAAAAACTATGAAATCCATGAAAACTATGGTCTTCACTATTTGACTAATAATCAAATATTTTTGAAAAATACCAAAAAGTTATCATATTATATTTTTGAGATGATAGATTCAAAAATAAATTTAATCTAAATATAATAAAATAATGAAATTTATAAACTATGCTTTAATATATAAAAAAATATAATGGAAATCAATTTTTTCTAATAAAATAATGTTTTAAGTATTTTTAACATTATATCATATAAATTTATAATTTTAATAATATTAGTATATTTTTAGATATAATAATAATTTAAATATGGTGAATTTTATTTATTAGAGTAAAATATATAACTCTCTTTTAAAAAAAGTAATTTGATAATGAATTTTTTTATATTAAATCTTATTAACTATAAATCCTTTAAATGTAATTAATTTTATTTCACTAATGTATTTTTATTTACTATAGATTTTATTATTATAATTACATTCATAATAATAAAATTCTTAATATGTCATGAGCTATTTTATTTTTGTGTTTTGTGTGGAGAAATAATTCCAATACATCAGAAGTTCTTAATGGAATGATATAAAGATATTTTTATGGGCGTTATAACCAAAACATATATGGAAAATTTTTATGGGTGACTAGATAATAAATTTTCCCTAATGTGTCTTCTTGTGTTCATGTAATAGTGTGGACTTTTGACATAGGTAAAAATAGGTATGGCAGGGTATCATGGTGTCCTCGTTAAAATAGAACAATCACATGCAGAAGTCTATTTTCTGTTATTAGATTTACAATATTTAAACACGATAATAAAGAAACATATTATGGGAAAATCATGGTACCATATTGAGATGTATTTCCCACACCCTTTATCGAAACCCTATTTAATTTAAAATTTTTTTTATAGTCATTGGAAGAGTTTGTGTTGTGAATCGGGATAGGGTAGATTGACAGTGTATTGGAGACTAGGATAGAGGTGAATCTTAGTGATAATATGAGATCCTCTTTTGTTTTTTAGTTCTTTTTATTATTTTGTATATGTGATAATTCTGATGGGGAAAATGTAATTTTGTGAATGTACTATTCCAAATTCTTTAAATTTTAAATATATATATTTATTTCTTTTCTATACATTGATTTATTTTTTTGGTGATGTTTTTTATTTATGATATTTTTTCAATTAATTGAAAGGAATTGTCTCACAAATATATGATTTATGGCTTTAAATACATTTGGAATACTTTGGAATATGTGGAGGCCCACATGAGGCCATGTGTTATCACTAACTGAGACATTTATGATTTGTCTCAAGCTAGGTAATTATATTACCACCTAACCAAAATGAAAGAGTTATACTAGTTATACTAAAATTATAAAACACATGTTATTATTAGGATATGAATCACCTAGAAAATTCTTTTTAATTTATCATCTACGCCTCTCGAGGAGATAAGTGAAGAGTATACATAGTATTGATTAATACAAGATACAATAAAAATAAATTCTATTTATATTTGACTTTATTTTCTATCATTGATTTTAAATTTTATAAATTATACTCATAAAACATTCGATATTATACCATATGGGAAACTACTTGAAATTTAATTATAAATTATATAGAGTTATAAAGTTATTTATTCCGATTATTTCATAATTTCCACCATTTAGAATCTAAGATGACATTAATATTTCCTTTCATGATCAACCAATGCCATTTTATGCTAATATCTAATCATAATGAACATATGTTTCAATATCAATCATACTTTCCCATGTATAGTTTTATTTCATGGTAACATTTTTCATTTTCAATAAGGTATCCCTATTTATCAATGTAAAATATTCTATACTTTCTCTAATATTCAAAACATATTACCATTGGGTTTTACAATGCCCCATTGGGTTTTTGATCCAATTATAAAATTTTATTCACATTAAAACTCAAAAAATGAATATTATTAATAAATTTATTACTATTTTACTCATTATTAAATTAAAATTATACAAAATTAATCATTGGTTTTAAAAAATTCTATATAATTATCCTTATTCAATGATTATAGAATTAGCAACGAGCTTTATAGATTGAATGAGTTAGACAAAGACTGTAAAGAACCTGAACCATTAGGATAGTTACAAAATTTATTATAGCATTTAAATATTTTTAGTTTTTTTGAGTTAGAATAGTGGTTACCTAAATTATTTTAGCATTTAAAAACATACTTTCTCATCACATAAGAGATATTAATATTAAATTAAAATTTTCCAGTAATGTGTGTGGAATTTCAAAAAATGGATTACATATTTTGAATTATCATAATTTATATTATATAATATTTTTAGTATATTTTTTTTGACTATAATTAATAGTGAATGAAGTAAAAGTTAATAAAGTGGTAAAGGTAAAAATGGGAATACAGTGGGGTCAAACTTAGAAAATAATGTTTAAATAATTTAAAAACTTGTAAAAATGTTATTTTATAGACTTATTTTTACATTATCATTCCCAATATCGAATCTATGTAAATTTGGAAGTTTTATTCATTGGAATTACATTTTTATTTTTGAGTCGTTTGGGAAATTTTGAAGTAGTTTCCATGTGCATTCCTTTTCCGCACTTATAAAAGGAAACCAACAACATTCAATTACTAAAACCCCTATAACTTTCGGATTGAGAAAAATTTTCCAAATATTTTTCCCAACATCCTTATACAAATTATTATTCATCTTTTCCTCCGAAAATTCCATCACTATGGTCATTATTAGGAGATCCAAATGAGGTTTCTGTTAGTGAAATTAATTATCTTAACAAGGTATGTCATTTTCCACTAATTTTTATAGGTTTTATTATTTTTAAACACTTACAATATAATAAAACCTATTTCAACCATAAAATGAAATGTGATTATGATGATGGAATAATTATTATTTATATTCCATTTTATCAAATGGATTACAAAATTATCATTCATTTGTACAAAGGACCACCACCTCGCGAACCGATGTCCTTTGTTTTCTCATTAACAACTATCTAGAAAGGGAATAATGATGGATTTATTTAATATATAATAAATTTAGGATTTTATTATAATTATCTAATTTTTATATCATACATAACTATAATATCTCTATTTTTTGGGAATATGATAATGTCCCTTGTGTGTATAGTGGACTACCGCCTCGTGAAGTGATGTGATTCTTCCATTATTTACATGGGATATTTCAATGAATTACTTATTCAATATATGTGATATATATGATATAAAAATGATTAGAAAATGATAATATATATCATTTAATTTTATTTCTTTCAATCCAATAGGAAAATTGAAACAACATCCAAGCATATGCACGACCTACCATCTCCAAGAACATGATATTTTAGTTATTATCTTGAAATTTAATAGATTACAATAAGAAAACATATAATTAATTTATATGATATTTTTGTCACATTTTACATTTTCGAGATGATGAAACCTGATCAATGTATGAACACCACAAAACTACAAATCAAAAAATATATGAAAACAATGTGGTTATTACTTGAATTGTAACTTTAGTGTGGAATAAATAACAAACAGGAAATAGAATAACATAATAAAATCACATATAACATTATTTAAATGTATATGTTTTTTAGTAGATTTATAAAAAACATATCATTATTATACAAGTGGTTCGAATGAGTACGACAGAAGTTAAGACTCAATTTAAGGGTTTTCATTCTCTCTTTTCTTTTAATATATGATACATCCCATGTTTACCACATATTTTTTTTCTATCGTGTATATAATTAAAATAATGTAATTCATAATTCTTATCTTGAATTTTTTGGGGGTTTTAAATAATGATTTAATAATCTCTCTATTGTAGGGTTAATGTTTAAATAATGAAAAAATGGGGAAGATATTTTTTCTCCATTTTTCTTCCATGAGACATATGTTATGTTTTGAACATATATTATTTTAATAATTTTATAGAAAGACAATATGAAAAGTAATAACATGAATTTATTTATCCCCGTGATATTTTGAGGTCCATTTTATTTTATTCAATCATTGGGATAATGATTCAAAGTTACCAAACTAGTGAAGATGTTATGTTACAATCTCATCATCTAACAATATGCATCATAATTATGTTTATGATGATATAATATTATTATAAATATCACAGAAGACACATTAATTTTCATATCATCTTGTTATTTCATGAGAATAAAATTTTTTCATTCATTTTTCTCTCATTATGTTATGATGAGTTCAAAAATAACATTTATAAAAATATTTTCAGTCAACACTCTTTTTTCTACCAATCCCATGTTTCCAAAAACTGTTTTCAAAAGGTATAAAATTGATTTTTTTTATATTGAAAGGATATTTTCCTTTTTAGATCCTTTAAATTATTTTAAATTATCCATTATAACCTTTCTAGGTTATTTTAAATTTAAATTATTGTCAAAATGTCTTTTATTTTAATTTTTTTTTTCAATAATGAAATGATATTTTTATTATGAAATTTTTTAGTTGATTCTTAAAGTATGATTTAAATATTTTAATGGTTATTTTCAAAGAAATTGAATTTAAAAATATTCTATATTTTTAAAATTTCTTTCCAAATAATAATTTATATTTTTGTCGTAAAACGATTTAAATTATTTTAAAATATTCATTCATAAGTTCTTATAGTTATTTTCAAATAAATAAATTTAATATTTTTTTATGAATATTAATTTTTAAAAAGTTATTTTCTTTCAAAAGTAATTCTCCTTAAGAAATTGTGAAACAATCATTTTAAAATTATGTTCCAAATCAGATGACATCTTCTAATGTTACTTATGCTTTACTATAGAAAATATTAAATTATACTATGCTTATTCTTTCTTTGGATGGTTAATGTTTAGGTTGATAAAATTTTTATTAAATCCATTTATATATCATAGATTATACCATCATGATTTGAAGAGATTTTTCTAAAACTAATTTTCTTTACATGGATTTTGATGTGATTTTCCATTGAATGTTTTATGATATTATGGCACACATAGGTCTGGTTTTCTTTATAATATGGATAAAGCATATATCTCTCACAAATATTCTGGGTTAATATTTATATCTCATGAGATAATGATAGGAAATAAGTTTATAAACCTTATCCACTATGGGAAATAGGTGTGTCCTAATCCATAATGGGAAGTGCTTGGGTTCTAATCCATAATGGGAAACAAGTGATAATTCCTGATCAACTACGACGATGACCTTTGTTTTTACCTTCAAAATTTAAATTGTATAATATATTTAAAATGGTTCCAAACTTTTATGACATTATTTATGGTTTATGAATGGTTTATTATCATTTCTCAACCTTATGGACAATGTTTTCTAAAATGATAATAATTTATTCCATGAATCTTGCTTTTTACCCCTGTCTAGTTGGTTATTCTCTTTGTAAGGTATGTTCATTATCACATAACCTTGTTTTTATCATATGTTTTAATATTATCTTATATTAATAACATTATGTTTACCCTTAATAAGAGTATAATATTATCCTTTCATATAATTCGTTTCCCTAGGTTATGAAGAAATGTTTTACATAGGGTATGTCTATGAAGAGTACTTAATGGAAAGTTATTTATAGGATATTTTGAAGATAATTCCAGAATTAAGAAGATTGTGTTTTAATTTTCCAATGAAACTAAACAATTACGATCCTAAAAAGTGTGTTGTTTAATTTCATGAATATTTATCAAAAAAATTTTAATATCCATGTATGAAAAGAAAAGGTAACTATTATACGTATCAAAGGATGTGTTTATTTAACCCTTTCTAACTCAGATGAGAAAAAAATAGTGATATTCCTAAGGAAAAATTTAAGGAAAAGTATAAGGATGATTCAAATTATATGAAAATGCATTTTAATTTTGGTAAAGGACAGAGTAAGTTGTTTTTGTAGAAAAAACATCGCTATCTAGATTCTATAACTGGATGTGGCTTCGGCATAGATGATTCATGGGGTAACATCCCTTGAAAACCCATTGTTTAGCTATACTCGATCATGAACTAGTGCATGAAAATGTGCCATGGTGCACACTAGGATTGAAACTCCTTAGGGATATGCAATAGACATTCATGAACTATTTACGAACCATGATGAATAATTTATATAGATAATCACTACGAATGACATATGATAATATGAAGGATTCCTAGATTAAATAATTTTTTTTTCAGGATTTAGACATCTTATAAGTTAATTTTCATGATTATGTTGTTCACCATAATTATTATTGTTTATTTTACTGTGCCTCTTAGTTTTTGTAAATGGTGGGGACCAGAAGGAATTGGGATAACATTGAATGTATTAGGCCATTTTTTAATTTTCATCCAAATTATATGATGACAGGAGTAAAGTATGTTTTGATTATACCAATTTATTTATCATGAAAAATGATAAAAAATGTGTTTCTTAACAAACTCATATACTGACCAATAAAGAGAAGGCCATATTTCACAGGGAGTTCAGATTGTAGGCATGATGGAGGATTGAATATTTAGTTTTCTTTTGTTTTGATAATGTGGGAAGAAACACATAAGTAGATGTATTAGAGGAATTAAAAATGGTTCTAAATGTGGAAAATAAGGACACGAATCAAGTAACTACAAAGGGAATTTTGAAGTCTCAATTAATTAAATGGATGATAATATTGATCTCCCTAGGATATCATCAACTATTTAATGAATTAAATATAGAACTCATGGGAATTATGAGAATTGGAGTCCTAAGGGGAATGAATGTGATGAAAATGAAAACTCTTAAATGAGTAGTGGTTATATTGATGATGATGAAGATATGAAAACATAAATATGTATTGAAATGTGTATTAAAGAATGATATAAATGAATATAGTCAATAGTATAGAATATTTGGGGTATTTGATGTTTTTATGCATCAGAATTCAAGTATTATGTTTTATTAATCATGAAACCTAAAAGTATAAATTTTTTTAAGGATTTTAGGGAATATGTGAAATTATTTTTATTTACAAGAGGGTTGATTAAATGGAATGTTCATATTTTTATTATTCAAAGGGAAACATTTTTAAGGTCATGATGTTGAGAATATTGGTTCTAGATTAGATAATGAGATGATTTATATGGATAAAGTAAACCAAATAGTATTAATGTCCTCATAAATAACAATGGATTTGTTTTAAAAATATTATTTTATCATTGATGGTGTTTATGACATTATTTTATCAATGGGATATATTAAATATTATATGGTTTCATTCATCAAATGAGAAAGCATGCATTTTTTCCCTGGGGATCAATGCTAATTCTGGATTTAAGAGAATGCATTATGAAGGTATTCAGTTGTTTGAAATGTGATAGTTATGAACTATTTCATGTTATTTAGGAGATATATGACACTTTTATTATATAAATATAATTACCTTATTTTTAATGTTTTATATTTAAATCTTTAGTAAGGGTCATAAGGTTAACCATTTGTGAAATGGATTATATTGAACATTGAATGATGTTTTATAGATAGATCTATTATTTATCTAGAAGAAGGTTTATTCATAGTTTAAATATTATACAAACCATTTTATTGTTAGGATACCTAAATATAAAAGGAATGACTTATCATTATATCCATAGAACTTATGAGCTATTAGTGCATTAGGCATTAAAAATACAGCTTCATTTCATAGAGTATGAGATGATGTAGAAATTGATCAATGAATTAGAAAAAATTAATATTGTGCAGATGATATTTAATGAATTCATTTATTTGTATATTCTTGTGAACATTCATAAAAATAAGAAAACAGTACGTTAAAGAAAATAGTTTTTTATCAATTTTTTATGATATCAATGAACTTTTCCATGCATCTTTTATAAATGTTTTTATAGTCATTAAACTTATATTTATAACACAATTATTTATGATCAATGTTCACTATCACTCTCCATTTTTATTTAGGGGTTTGGTTTCTCTTTTATTTCAATGTTTTGACTTCCCACCTAGGTTCTCATATTTGGAAACCTGGTATATTTTATTCCAAAAAAATTTTCACAACCCTTTATCTTTCCTAAGAGGATGTATTATTATCCCTTTTTAAAATTTGGTCTTCATTGAACAAATTTGAAAATGGTAAACCTTTTATGAATAAGATGAATTTAGAGGTAGAAATTCATTTTAGGGGGTATAAAATTTTACAAGATGAGATTTTATGAAATAATTTAATGAACTAATTAACCCATTCAATATTTTACATCATAGAAAACACCTTTTTTATTTTTATTCACATCAAATACTGAGTTTATATTTCATTATACACAATAAAATGTTTATATTTTTTTACATGTAGCAACAATAACATGAATGAAACATGACACTGAGCTGCAGCTAACCATGAGATAATATGATTTATAATATGAACATTATAATATACTAATTAAATAGGTGATTATAAATAGTATAAAATAAATTATGAAATATACATATAAATAACCTATTAAATAACAAAATATTTATAAATTATAAGTAAATAATTATTTAAATGTTGGTAAGGTCATTATATTCATAAAAAATTTGTTTTCTTGATACATTTTTTTAACGTTTAATGATTAATTATTATAATAATTTTATATAGATTTTATGATATTTAGTTGATAAAAGAAACTATATTTTTTTATTATCATATCAAAATTAATTTTTATGAAATTGTTGGATTCATTAGAAAATAATTAATTTTTAGTGGATAGTTAAAGATAATGACTTTCAGAAAAATATCATTTATAAATTCATTTAAAATTTAAATTATGTTTTAATGTAAATAAATTATTCTTTAGTTAAATATAATCCACATAAGTTTTATTTATTCAAATTTATATTTTGATTTAGTATAAGTTTTTTTTTGGTTTTAAAGAGGGGTTTTCTAAAAATTGGTTTAAAATTCATAATTTTTCTCCATTATAATTAAATTAAAATAAACCAAAATTAGTAAATTTATAAATTAAATTTATATATTATATAACAATTAAATAAATTTAATTTCATAAACTCATTATTATTATATATAGATTCAGTATAAAATCATATTGTGCTAGAAAAATACACTTCTTAACAATATGCTTTTTTATTGCATCCATGAGGTTTCATTGTAAATTCAAATGTTTACACTTTTAGAAAATTAATTTTTTAAAAAATAATTAATTTTCAAATACATAATGACAAAAATTAGATTACATTGAATTTTTGGATTTTACCTGAAATGTTTTCTTGAATAGTGATGACTTTTGAATTTTAATTGAAATTTTCCACTTCAATTAATTTATTAACATTGTATAATTTTATTTAAAACTCATTTTCAGTTTACAATAGTTATATAAAACATATGTTAATATATTTAATGTCTTTTAAATCATTTTTATATTTTATTTTGATAAAAAACTCTATAAATATTTGATCATTTCTTCATTAAGAATATATTTTCTCATCGCTTATATGGGATTAATTTTATATTATATTTGTCCACTTATATGATTGGAATTTTAAATAATTTATTCTATATTTGGATTCATCATAATTTATATTATATAATAATTTCTACATAATTTTTTACCAAAATCAACAATTGAATATGTAAAAATTAATTATCACAGTTAAGGAAAAAATTTATTTACCACAAGGCTAAACTAAAATGACAATGATTAAAATGGAATTAAAACATTTAAAATTAAAATTTTATTGCTATAGACCCACTATATCCTTCCAATTTTCCAATATAGGTTTATTTGAGAGCACGTTTATTAAAAAGACTATAAGTGTTCATTTCCATCACTTATTAAAGTCCACCACCACCCTTAAATTATTCACACCTCTAAATACATTTCTCTTAACAAAAACCTAATTAATTCTCTCTCCCAAAATTTTTATTCATATTCTAGAGATTCTATTCCTCCCATATGGTCATCCTAGGTTCCATAACAAGAGATCTAAAGGAGGTTTCTCTTAGAGAAGGTAATCATAATAACAAGCTATTTAAAATTATTCACTCTTTTTATACCACAAAATATGTATTATCACTTAAGTTTTAGTAACCCCAGTATATCCCATATACTATGATGTTATTATTATTTTTTCAAAATAATTATCAATACCCAATTTTATCATTGATGTTATGAAATAATCCTTCATGTGTACAACGGACTACCGCATGGTAAACCAATTAAATTCATTTTTCTATTACAATCGACAAAGTCTGGTCATAATGATGGATTTATAATTTATATATTTTATTTTTAATATATTATTATTATATAATTATAATATCAAACATACCCTAATACACACCATTTTTTGGGACTATAATAATGTTAGTCATGTGTACGGTGGAAAACTACCTCACAAAGTGATGTGATTCATTCACACATTATAAAGAATATACTATGAATGGGTTGAATAAGAATATATGATATATATATTTGAAAAATTATTCTAGAATGAAAATAAATATAATTTAATTTTTTTTCTTTCAATTTTATATGAAAATAGATATAATGTTTATGTGTCTGTAGGACCTACCCTCTACAGGAATAATGAATTTGAATTCCTATCACTAAATTTAACGGATTACTATAAATAAATATATACTGAAAATATATGATTTTAATATTATGGTTTAATTATTTATATAATTAAGATAGGATCAAATTAATACAACAACAAATAAGAAATCAAAACCCATAAAGAAAAGAAATCAGTTATTACATAAAACATAATTGTAACATCGAATCACTAACAAAAATTTAATAAAAGTTAATATAGAAATAATATATTTGGAAAAATATATTATTATCTCTATATAATATATGTATAATAAACTTATACTCATTAAGAAATAAGTTATAATAAGTACAAAGAATTTGATGACAAAATGTATGGGATTTCTGACTTATTGTTATTTTTTTGTGAGGTACTTTCCAGGTTCCCACATGTTCATTATATGTGGTGTATATAAATACCATGAATGTTTCTTATTATTATTCTCTTAGAAATAATGGGAATTTAAATATCCATTTTTGGATCTAATGTTTTCTGGGTTTATAGTTCGAATGTTAATAAATCTGTATTAGATTTCCCCCAATTTTTTTTCTTTGAGACATATGCAATGTTATGGGAAAATACTCTTTTATGAGATGTATATACTTCCCCTTTGACATGTATTATCATGAATTTATTTATCTTAACGATCATTTATTTTTCATTTAATTTTATTCCTCAATGGGGATTATGATTCAAAGTTAACAAAGTGGTAAAGACATTATCTTAAAATCCCATCATTTATCAGGGTTGTTTATGATTATGTTTCTAATAATAAATTATTTTGATCAATATCTCCATAAAATAATTTATTTTATTATCATATTTTTTTTCATGATAATACATATTTTTATTGTATTGTCCTCTATTTATGAGCTATAGAATTCTAAATGAAAATTTTGGAAAAAATGTTTTTTCTTTTGAAAACCCTTTTTCTTCCAAATCCATTTTGGAAGAAAATATTTTCAAAAGAATTAATAATTTAAATTAATTGGAATGAAAATGTAATGGATATTTTATCAAATATAAGTTTTTAAATTATTTTTATGTCTTAATTAATAATTTTAAATTTTTATTTTGAATTAAAATGACTATCATAATGTATTATTTTTTTTCAATGTATTTTTATGATCGGATTAATATTTTTCTCGAGAAGTGTTTTAAATGATTTTAAATCATCCTTTATAATTTGGGAAGATTTAAAAAAATTATATTCAAAATTTATTATGTTTTTTTTTTTCAAATCATAAAATATTTCTTACACAAGAAATGTTTTAAATGATCTTAATATCCTTCTTTTACATGTTCTCATCAATACTATCAAAAAAAATTATTTCTAAAAAAATTATGAATTTTTAGTTTTAAAATGTAAATTTCAATGAAAATTAATCTTCCTCAATTAATGTTCTATGTGTCCTCTCTAAATTATTATCGATATATAATGACATCCTCTAATGTTACTTAATATTTAATAGAGATAATTCTGAATGGTACCATCCATATAAAATTTTTATATGAATAAAGCTTGTGTTGATGAAATATTTATGAATTTTATTATTTTTTATGGGATATGCTATGGATAATTGATGAAATGTTTATGAAACCTATTTATTTAAAAAATCTAAAATGGGATGATATGATGAATGTTTTATGATATTTTGGAACACATTAGTATGGTTCTAAGGATGAGATGGGTGAGACCTATATCTCCAACCAATTCATCACGTAATGCTTTATATATCATGAGATGATATTGAGTTAAATGTTTATAGAAAAAATCTACTATGATAAACAAGTGCATCTTTATTCAAAATGGGAATCCTGTGAATCCTAATCCATAATGGGAAACATGTTACAAGTCACAGTTTTATATTTTTATGGTCTAGGTAGATTACCATAACATATGAAATGGTATTTACATTTATTATGTTTCCACACTTTCATGACATAAGATTATGAGTTGTGATTGATTTATGATGATTTCATACCCTTTGGACCATGTTTTCTAAAATGATAATGTTTTATTCCATGAATTATGTTTATCATCCTTGATGGGTTGGAAATGATATTTTCATGTTATGTTCATGCTAAAATACCCTTATTATTATGTTTTAATATGATATTATATTGATATATATTATGTTTACCATATATATGAACTGATGCAAAACATTTATGATTTTTCCCTTCCCTATGTTAGATGAAATGTTTTAAATATTGGAATGTAAATGGAGAGTACTTAAAGAAAATATCATTATTGGATAAATTGAATACACTTTAATAATTAAAGATATTTTCTTCCAATTATCCAAAAAAACTAATCTATTATAGTACTCATATGTGTGTCTGTGGAATTTAATGAAAATTTTCTAAAACATGTAGTATTCATGTATGAGACAGTTGAGCCACAATAACCCCTTTGTTCATATAATATATTTCTATTCAAAAAATTTGATTTATTTGATAACTTTTTTTATAACCAATGACAATTTTAAAAGAATCACGATATAATATTGAACCCTTATTATTGATAGCCTTTGGATTGGTGGGTATAAATAGTTGTAACTATGTAATATAAAATTATATTTTAAACAATTATAAAATGAATTCATTTGTAATAAATTTTTTATATATAAAAATAAAATCTGTTTAAATTAAAAGTCATGTTAAAAAGCTATTATATTCATGCAATGTGTTTTTATCTTAATAAATATAATTAATAATGATTGATGAATACTTTTATTGAAATTTATAAATTATATAATTAATAAAATATTTTTGAAATCCTATAATGGTTTTTACTGGCCATAGTATCAGATGAAAATGTATATTATGATTAAATATGTATTTTCTTAAAAATTATTTTTATTGTGTTTTATGAGTTAATTTTAAAATTGACTCCAACCACTTATAGAAATTGAATCATGAAAATTGAATTCCATGTTGGGATTTAGGATGTTAGAATTTTATAAATATTCCCCTTTTGTTTTTTCTCATTAGGAATCGTAGACGTGGTAAACAATTTTCATCTCATAATGGGTAAATTGGGTTATTATAGTTTCAAATAATTAAATAAGATAGTAAAAATATATATAACACCTGATTTATTTCTATTTTATGAGATTAGTTAGACTATCCAAATATTATATTTGGATATATGGAATCATTATTCAATTTTTATTTTATACTATCCTTAATATTATTTTTTTAATTAAAAAATCTAAAATAGAATTCTCAGTCTTTTAATTTCTCATATATTTTCAAATTGGGATACAAATATATTATGTATGAATGTTCAAGTTTAATTTTATAAAAAATAATTTATTTTTATAAGGTTTATTTAATTTTCATATTTAGTTATGGTATAATTAACATAAATGCTTAAACAATGCTATCACAATTCCTGTGTAAGAAGTAGAAAATCCATGTAAATTATTTAAAAAGAATCCAAATTAATTGTTTTTTTAATTATTTTAGATATAAAACAAATTTTATATTTAATAAAAAATTATTTCTAATTGTTAAAGAAATTATATTTTAATAACATTCCACTCTTGATGTATTTTATTTTGAAATATGTGAATTGTTATTAAAGTGTATTTAATGATATTTATTTTTAAAAAATATTATTGAATGAAATAAATCCATAAAAAAGTAAATATTTAATGAGGGGTTATATATGGATTAAAATTTTATCCAACGAGAAGTTATGATTTAAACCAATAGATATGCTTTAAAATTACAAATTAACTAATCCAAATTTCAATTTTGAAGGGATTGAAACCATAACATATCTTATAATCAAAATTTTGGCAATATTTTTACCCTTTTTCTTGAAATATATTTTACTATATATATATCATTAAAGTAGTTCCTAGTGTGTAATCTCCCTATCCTATAAAGTGACACCCATCCTCTTACTGATTTACACCCCTTTAAGCCACCAAGCTAGAAAAAAATCTATAATTTTATCTTACCAACTTCCATATCCAAAAAATATAGGTTCTTTTCCTCTTCAAATACTATTTAATGGGTCATTAAGAAGGGAACTAAAGGAGGTATACCAAAGGAGAGGTAATCATCTTACCCGACAACTTTAAATTTATTTATTATTATAACTCCTATAAATTTTTGGTATTCATCAATAAATAATAAATTGATTAAACTAAATACACTAAAATTTTAACATGATTATGGACCCTCTATTATCCAATTTTTTATATCAAATGGGAAGTGAATATATCGCTTATACATACATGTATACCACAACCTAAAAGAAGTGATGTATTTAAATTTTCATCATTATTTCACATTGATGGTTACATTAAAAATCTAATATATATATATATATGTATTATTTTTGAAAGTATTATAATTAAATGAATTTTAATTCTTTTTTTCATTTATTTAATTCCATCCATTGAAAATTTGAAACATCTCTCCTATATACGTATGGCATACTATATCTATGAGGTGATGTAACTCATATTTCCAAAAAAATAAGATTATTTATGAATGTGTGTATAAGGATTACATATTATAAATATAAAATGATTAAAATTATAAATATAATT
The DNA here is from genome assembly GCA_963277665.1 of Viscum album. Taxonomy (NCBI): domain Eukaryota; kingdom Viridiplantae; phylum Streptophyta; class Magnoliopsida; order Santalales; family Viscaceae; genus Viscum; species Viscum album. The sequence goes on from OY728132.1 coordinate 1,720,462,951, forward strand.
TAACTAAGATCAACTTACAGAAACTAAGAATTTTAAATCGAAACATGCCTAAAAATGAAGCAGTTAACACCAATAACAATGTTGTTAATAAAGAAAAATTAATAAATTTGTGATAATAATTTATAATTAAATCTTTTTTTGTTTGGAAGATATTATTATCGAATTAAAATATATTGATAAAAACCAATATTTATATTATAATAGGATCAAATGTGAATAAAGTAAGATGACACTTTATGTAATTAATTTAGATTTTAGCCACATTTTAATCAGGATTTTTTATTTTTGAATTTACATTATTGAAAGTATATGATCCTTATATGATAAAACAATTACTTTTTTCCTATCATGTGGGTATTTATTAATAATTCATATTTTTGCCTATCATTTTGACCTATTTTAGTAATTTTAGAGGCTATATAATTTTTTTAAGGAAAATTGAAATTATTTTTGTCTTCGACCATAAATCCATTTTCTGTTATATAGATATTTTATAAATGATTTCATGAATGTTTTTACTACAATCATATAGTTTATAATATTAATTTCAACCCATTATTTAAATAGTATATTTTTTCAAAGGAATATTATTATTGTCTTCTAGTCGTGTTACTTTTGAGTTTTTACCAAAACTGTGAAAGGGAAATTTGTTTTATTTTACGTAAAATGAATGGAATATCCTACCATCCTAACCACACAACACAAGGATGATTCATTTATAAATTCCATGGTTATTTGGAAAAACTTATTTCTATAATATATTTTAAATTAATAATTTTTAATAAGTGAATTCCAATTTAAATGTGTATTTTCCTCATGGAATATTTCAATGATATTTTAAAGAAATTTTTACATATGATAACATCTGTTTATGTTACTTATGATATACAAGAGATAATATTTAATGTTACCATTATTATTTATTTGAATGGTTTAAGATTATGATGATGTGATGTTTTTTAAACCCATTTATTTTCTAAGTGGTTTTCAATGATAATATGTGGAATGTTTTATGATATTATGGAATATATATGAATCAATTAGGATTATGTGATGGTTTTTTCCAAAATATTATGTTCTTGCAATAAATTTTTAAATGGTTAATGTTTTGTGATCTAAAAGGATTCAATGGATGTTATCACAAGATCAAAGTACAATACATGAGAGGTGTTCCCATGCTTGAAATAGCTTATATTGACGGTTATCCTAATTCCAATTGACGGTACATGGGAGGTTATCACAAGACATAAAGAGGTAACTAAATGATTATCTAAAGTCTATCATGTGTTGAATTCTTATATATGTGGAAGTAACATCATATTTCCCCTTTTATGATTATTCTACACTTTCGTCGACCCACTTTTGACATGATTATACATTTATGTTATAATAACATATATCATGTTGTTTGTTTTATTTTTGATTCATGTATAGTTAAAAACACTGATTTACATTATGATTCTTATTTTCATCTATGATATTATGTATATGGTTTTAAAATGTCAATCTTGTGTTCTCATTCCTTTAGGCTAATGATTTTATGAAATAAAAATCTTTTTCTGTAACATTTTCACTTATTGATAATGTTATCTCACCCTTCATTATAAATCATTTCCCCTAGGATATGAGGAATATATTTTTATGATATTTCTGAGAAGGGTGATAGTTGTGAATAAATATGTGAGAGATAGAGAAAATAGTTTATATACATGTTGTTTATGTATCCATTTTCAAAGACACTAAAATTTTACGATTCTGATGTAGATCATAATTCCTGTAATGAATATTCATGTAATATAATGTAACAGTTAAGTATGAAATGATTTCATCATTGTTGTTTTCATAAAAAAAGGTTTAATTATTTTTGGAAACAATGATGAGGAATATTTATTGAGACAACTTATGGTTGGCCTGTTTTGGGAGGAAATCCTTTGTTATGGTAAATAATGAAGTACGAGTTTCCATTGAAAATTAATCCATATCAGAATAATAGAACATTTATTTGTATTTTTTATATACTTAAATAGGGTTAATAAAATGGATTTTAGTGGATTTTGTTTCAAATTGATTTTACTTAGTGCATAATGAGCGTGCCTAAGACTGGAGACCTAGCTAGACACCTGCGTGGGTTATGTATCGATTAGTCTACATTTTCATAATGAACCGTTATTATAGATTTGAATAGATAATGATCTAGGATTCCTTATTTTAGACCTACAATGTCATATATTGAGAAAAATATTCCATGATTTTGATACCCTATGAATGGTATATCAGGATAATATGGTTTCTAACTAAGATAATTGTAGCTCATTGTATTATTTTTTGTTTTACTCAATGTACATAAATAAAGGGTATTATGTTAATTATAAATATAATATACAATGCAATGATTTCCCCATGATAAACCATGTGTAATGGGATGTAGGATGAAAAATATCATTGATATTATTACAAAACAATATCAAGTTGTGAATCATGAAAATATTCAAAACAAGTAAGGGAGGGAAATGATTTCTATAGATTCTTTTATGAGGAAACATTGACCATATTTTAGTGGTTCTCCTATTCTATTTGTTTTATCATTATGTTTTAATACCATTGAAATTACATTTTTCATTCTCCAGGGTTCAAATCATAAAAAATTGTTTTTGTTATTTATTGTTTGGATGGATAAGTAGATCAACTGTGAAATATATTCAATTACATGAGGAAAAAGAAAAAATACATTGACTATATAGAGTGGGATGAATTTTGAATGATATTTTTCATTAGGTCAATTCATTTTATTATTCATATGAAAGTAGAAAAAAAAATTGAGTTATACAGGAAGCATAAGGAATCCATTATTTCTTATGATTCAAATTATACATGACAATCAGTGAATTATTATGGTTTTATCATTAAAATAGAAAGTAATATTGATTAATTATTTAATGGATCAAAACTAAGTATATAAATGGAGTTATCTATATGGGACTTTAATACCTACAAATAAATCATTCAATGTGATACCGTGAAAAAAATATAAATAGAAATTACCAAAAAAATATCATGGTTTTGATATTAAATGAATGATTGAACTAAAAGGAAATTATAATAATCAAATCCATTGAGGTAAGAAGATGAGTCTTCATTTATGATAGAAATATGGATGAAGACATGGAGAAAACTAGTTTAAGGGTATAAGTAAATTATTTAATTGTGCAGTGGTAGTTAATTGGGTAATTTAATGCTAATGTTATGGGAAGAAGTTATTAAATGATTATATTGGAAAAAAACTCCTAGAATACAAAACCCACACTCCAATGTTTCAAATGTATGTAGTATGGTCATTATGATTACCAATTATCAAATATGAAGGTTAATGATGATGATTATTTGTGTCCATAACCTCTTAAGACTAGAGACAACTGGAAATCCTTTGTGAAAGCTGTCTCCGATGTGGGGTGTAACACCCCGCCCCTACCCCATTGGCTTGAGGAGGTGGTGAGGGTTACTTGGACTTAAGATATGTTCCCAAGGAACCAAAGGCTATCAATAAATGCAGAGGGCTCCAAGAAGAATTTGGGGAACGATTTTCCCATAAGACAAAACCAACCAAACAATCCTGAACTATTTGACACATATCAACAAAACAACCAGACTCATACATTACCAAAAGGCAACCAGTTAATCCATAACAATATAACATGCCAAAACAAATAAATACAACATCACTGTACTATGCGGAAGACCAAATAAGAAAACTCCATGAGCCATGACACCACCATAGCACCACACCAATCTCCAGGCTTCAAGATCCACCAATACATCACAATGTACCACTAAAGGGGGGGGGGGGGGGGTGATTCCTTCCCTTTTCCCATGTCACGGTACTCGACATCTACAAAGACGCCACATTACCAAAGAAGGGGGTGATTATTAATTCTTAATAGTTTTTCCCAAATGAATTCCCTAAACACATCACTAGGATAAAACCAATAACATATTTATATAAAACAATTTATATAAAACAATCACAAGTGAAACCGTTACTATAATCCATGAATATCCGTACCAAGCCATCTCACCCACACAAAGAATCCAAGGGAAAGCCAAAAAAACACGCCAAAATCCCTTTCATCATTTACACATTATCACAATAATTTTCATCTTGCAAAGCAATACACACAACGAAACCATAATGGTGGAGCTTCCGTCCAACCCGTTCACCCATTCACAACTAGGAGTACTTCCCGACCACTTATCTTTTGATGGTGGACCTTCCATCCACTACCCATCCCCTTTTTATAGTGGCACTTCCCAACCACTTCTAATCATCATTTCATTCAATCCATTAGCATAAATATAACCCACCAAGACCACAACAACATGCAATAAACCATTTCCATTACCTGACAACCACTTCAATAAATCACCAATTTATTGAAACCGACCTTATATAATATTCCATGAAAAAACCCATTTCAATAAAACAACATCTTAATTGAAAAACATTTTCATCAAGAATTCTCACAAATCTATCACAACAACCCTTTTTAAAATCATCATTTTAAAATCCAAAATAAAAGCATTTCACTAAAAACCCTTTCTTCCCAAAAATCCCCAAAACAACACCAAAGGAATTTCCAACCAAATTTACACATCAAAACACAATTAATTTCAAGAAATACAAATTAATTGTTACCAAACACCCCCAGTTATAACCAAGTTGAGTCAATAGAGAATCCACCTACCTTTATGGTCCTCGTGAAATCGACCCACAAGCAACCACACCTCAAATCCAGAAAACGCACCACCACAACCTCTCTAGATCCCCCTTGCTAACATTAACTAGCCTTAAATTCAGCATCCAAGGCAACCACAACCCTAGATCTACATGAATCAAATGTAGATCTAGAAAACTAAATAAGGGAGAAGTGTAGATCTTGATAGAAACAAAAAGAAGCCAAGAGGAGAGACTTACACGGGAGAAACCACCTTTAAAACACCACGAAAACTCTTTGAAATGCTTCCAAAATGAGTGTGACATCACCCTAAAACTCTGAGAAACCAAAATATTGAGTGAGGTTCGAGTGTGAGAGAATTTGTAGAGAACTGAGGTACCTTGAGTGATCTTGGATTTAAAAATCCTACTTTTAAGTGGTCGCACGATTAGCCCCCATGGTTTGAAAAACCATGCGCTTACCATGCACACGCTACTGCCTCGAGAGGAGGGGTCTGCATGGTTGCCTCACATGATTTAGAAAACCGTGCACATGCCATGAGAAGCCTACTATCTCTCCTTGCACGGTTTTCTAGATAACCCACATCATTTCCCTTAACCGTGGTCAAACTGTACTCTCTATGAAAAAGCCTCCAAACTCATTCAAAACCATTCCAAACTCCCCAAACCTCTTCTAAATATATCCCATGAACTTTAAACACCTAAATACTCCTAAAAATGGCTACATACCTCAAACCTGGGGTACTAAATTCTACCCACCACTGGTCAATCCATCATCAGAAAGTAGTAAACCCACCCTTTGCCGAAATAAGTTAGGACATTGCTCGACCATCCCTTTCTCCTGCCCCCAAGTCTCCTATTGGAGATGGCCATGCAGCCACAAAACCTAAACCAGACCGATTCTTCTACCCTTCAAGACATTATCATGATTATCCACAACCCGCACTAGCACGTGCACCAATGAAGCATCATGTTCTTGCTCAACATGATCCCATCAAATCACATAGACACAACCCGACTGATACTTTTTCAACTGGGACACATGAAACACATTGTGCACCACACTAAACCTAGGTGGAAAATCCAAACGATAATCCACCTCACCAACCCTCTCTAGAATTTAAAGAGGTCCAATATACCCTGGAGATAACTTTTCCTACTTTCCATACTGATGATGTCCCAACCTAGGAGAGATTCCCAAGAAAACATGATCACTCACCTCTAACGACAACAACCATCGATGTTGATCCACATATGATTTCTATCAACTTGGAGCCGTCTCCATCATCTTCTTGATTAACATGATCTTCTCTGAAGTCTCTTAGAAAAGGCTCGGTCCAACCATCGAGGATTCATCCATTTCCACCCAACATTGTGGAGAACGACACGGTCTCCCATACAACACTTCAAACAGAGCCATATGTATGGATGTATGATAACTGTTATTGTAAGAGAACTCAACCAATAACAAGTGCTCCTACCATGAGCCACCAAAATCCATGACAAAATCCCCCAACATATCCTCCAATGTTTTTATCATAATTTAAGATTGACCATCCATCTGAGGGTGATACACCATACTCATGGGAAACATAGAATTAAGGGTTTGCTGTAAGGATTTATAGAAACGAGATATAAAGCACAGATCTCTATCAGATACAATCGAAAATTGAACACCATGCCTCTTTACCCCTACTGAGTATAGATTTTGGACAGATCCTTTACCATATGAGATTCACAAATTGGAATGAAATTGAGGAACATCATTAGGCAGTCCACTATCACCCAAATGGCATCGTGCTTTCTAACCATTCTTAGGAGACATGTTATAAAATCCATCTGTATTTGCTCCCACATACAAAAAGGGATTGGTAAAGACTTCAACATTCCCACTGGCCTCTGATGCTCTTCCTTAACTTGATGGCAATTCAAGAATCTTGAAACAAACTTAAACACTCTTTTTTCATACCAGCCCACCTGAACTTCTCTTCCAACAGTTTATACATTTTATGAATTATAGGATGAACAACCCAGCCTCGAATGATGATACACCATGAGATGATTTTCCTGACAAGCAATTGGAACAACCATCTAATTCTGAAAACTCAAAACTGAATCTCTATTTAGTTGACAACCCTCAATGGTCTCCCCACCATTGAGTTTCGACCTTATGGTCACACATTCAGAATTAGATATCTGTGCCTCTTTAACCAGGCCAACCAAGTCAGGAATCAACAAAACTAGAAAGATGACCACTCTATCACCCTGCTCCTCACATTCAACCAGCATGCCAGTTATAACCGACATCAACTTCCACTGGTCTAATACCTATTTCACCACTTGAATGTATGATTTTCTACTTAATGCATCTACCACCGAATTTCCATTACCTAGTGTGTACATAAAGTCAAAATAAAAAATCTAGAGATATTAAATCCATCTCTTTTTCCTCAAGTTAAAATCCCTTTGTGAGAAAATGTGCTTCAAGATCTTATCTCCACAATCCATTTTTTTAATTTTATTAAAAATTCACTTTTAAGGGTATGTGAGAACCAACAAAACCATTACTCCATTTTTTATTGATATGTGTATACCATGAATTTCTCACCAAATAGATAATAATGCCACACTTTTAAATCATGAACCACTGCTGCCAATTCCAGATTATGAGTTGGGTAGTTCTTCTCATGCACCCTCAACTGCCATGATCCATACACAACCACATGGTTCCTATGTATGAGAATTCACCCCAACCCTGCTTCTAATTCATCACAATACACCACGTACCCTTTTCTTGGTTCTAAAAAAACTAAGATTGGTGCTGATGTAAGGAGACCCTTTATTTCTTTGAAACACTGCTGACACTATTCACTCCACTGGAATGGAACATTCTTTCTTATCAAACCGGTCATTGGTGATGCCAAATGTTAAAAATAATGAAACAAAATTCCAATAATACCTAGCTAGTCCAAGGTAACTTGGTATCTCAAACACATTCTTTGGAGGTTTCCATGAGATAATAGCCTCTATCATTTATGGATCCACCAAAACACCCCTTTCAAAAATCACATGTCCAAGAAAATAGACTACATTTATCCAAAAGTCACACTTTGACAATTTAGCATACAACCGATGATCCCTCAACATCCCCTGCACTATCACTAAGTGCCACTCATTCTCCACCCTTGCCTTTGAATACACCAAAATATCATCTAAAAACACCACCACAAATGAATCTAGATATCTCTGTAAAATCCAATTCATCAATGCCATGAACACCACTAGCGCATTCATTAGACCAGAGGGTATAACAACATACTCATAATGTCCATATCTACTTATGAATGCTATTTTAAGAATATCTTACGTCCTCACCCGCAATTGATTATATCCCGACCTTAGGTCGATCTTGGAGAACCCCTGGGCTCCCCAAAACTGTTCAAACAACTCATCAATCCATGGAAGTGGATACATATTGTAATACCCCGGGTAAATTAAGAATATTAAATTTTTTTATTTTTATCCATATTTGTGAATAAAATATTAATATTAATTTAAAGGGGATGTTATGCTCGATGGCGTACCCAATACGCAACAACGAGTTTCTTGGGAAGCTTACGTTGCACTCTAATAATAAAATAATATTATTTTAAATAGTAGTTAATGCCTAGCTGTTGTAATGGAGGGAATGAATAGAACTACCTAAAAATGACTATATATGTTTGTCAAATATTTTTACTCTTTAAACTAAATGTTAGAGGATTAAAAAGGTGAATGAATCCAATTTTAAGCGTAGACATTCTAATATTCTTTAAACAGTCGATTAACCACCTTTTGAAGGAGAACCTCTTTTAAATCCACTTTTTGACAATTTTATGTGTTATATTTGACAGAATAAAATTCTTATTTAGAATCAGGATATCAAAATTTACTTTGATTAAATTTTTGGTATCTTTCTGATAAAGTTCATTTTTTAATGAATAGTGAAAAATGTTGTATTTTAATTCAAAACCTCTTTTTAATCTAGTTTATTTATATGATTAGATTATATTTTGGATTGTTTTTAGTAAAATTAGAATATATTTTTACCATTTAATCCAATTGTTGTCATTGGAATTAATTTCACTTTGAAATTGGACTTAAACTAGTGTCAATCTTTTGATACTTATTATTTCATAAAAACACGCTATTTGCTCTGACTGTGGGAATTAACTATAAAATTAATTAATGCAACTTCTATGTTATGAATTTGGTAAAATAGACATAATTTTTGAATTCGGAATATCAAATATAGATAAGGGTGAATTTTTTGATATTTTTCTGAAAATCTCCAATTTTTGATGAATAGTGAAACCACAAAGTGGTGGTTACAAAATTTGATTTTTCGTTTAAATGGGACATTACCACTTCCGGGATTTGAATTTCAAAAATCCAACTTAAATGATTTTAATTGTTAGGTAAAATGTTGTTCAATGGGATGAAAATAATTTTTGATGAACAATAACTTTTAAGTTTTATTAATCGCGATTAAAGGTAATTAGTGTGATTTAAGGTAAAAATGATATTATAATAAAATGAAAATATATTTACACTTTTCCTAACCCTATTGGATGAGTTATGGCCGACCAATACAACCCATGGGTCGATTTTTGGTACCCATGGAGCCACTTGGGTTTGATAATGACATTTATGCCTTTCATTTAAAGTTAAAATAAAAATGTCACAAACATGATTTGTTTTACTAAAACAATTTTTACATGTGGTTATACAAGTCAAGAGTTTGACTATAAAAAGTCGTTGGAAATATAAAAAGACTTCATACATCATAGTATTTGTTTTTTAAATTTTAGACATTAAATAAATTAAATTCTTTATGACATCATTATGATGCAGGGATGACCTCATTATTTAACGATTCAAATAAAATGGAAAGATAATGAAAAATCTAGGACCTAAACATGTCAAAAACCTATTGGATGGTTGGATTTCGAACCCTTATCACCTTATCCTATAAACCCAACAATGTGAGACCATTAAAATCCGAAAACCATTTGGAAATAATGTAACATTTTATACTTTTCCAAGAGTGAACCTCCTCTCCTCTTATAAAAGGCCCCCACCTCTACCACCTTACCCACACCTCTCAAACCTTTGGTTCGGCCAAGATCTGATCATTTTGTCTCTCCAAATCTCTCTCATCATCCTAGAAGCCTTAACTTAGGCCGTAAGCACTTCAAGAAACCCTTTCGGTTCAAACCAAAGGGAGTTACCCAATTTTAAGGTAACGTCTTCACTTGTGCTCTTTTGTTTTATTTGGCTTCTCCAACCCCATAAAATCTTATTATTCATTTATTTTGTAACAACTCCAGTATATTAAATATACTATGATGTTTTTATAATATGTATTCGAGCTACACTTACACACACCTTCATCTAATGGTTATAGAACATATAGTTTTTGTGGATGGCGAATTTCGGCCTCACGAAATGATGATTGTTCAACACTCATATAACACCTTCAAAGGTGTCCATTAAGATGTCACTATGTTTATATATGATATATAATATTTTTATGTTTTACTTAAGCTTCTGTATTTTTTATTTGTGGCATACCTTTATGGCTTCCATTATGGGTATACGTGATATCGTCATTTTAGGAAGTGAGGACTACCGCCCCCTCAAAGTGATTTGATTCGTTAATGCCATATGTGGGATGTATAAAAGATGGATTTAAAGTTATTATATATGATTTTATAATGGAATTATAATATACCTTTATATCATTATTTTTTTCTTTTCATTAAATTATGAGATAGAAATGATAGTAGCGTTCATGCGTATATACGGCTTACCGTCTCCATGAACGGTGCATTTCATTTCTTATCCTCAAATGTAATGTAATGTTATAAGTACATATAATGGATATATATGATGTATGATACATATAAAGGATGAATATAATTATGTAATTAAATATATAAACATCTCTCATTTAGTTTTAATTCCATTGATATGACATAGAAATGAAAGTAGCGTTCATGCATACGTACGACTTACCATCTCCATGAATGGTGCATTTCATTTATTACCTCTAAATGATTATGTAATATTATAAATACATGTATATGCTGGATATATATGATATATATGATATCCAAATCAGGAATGTAGTTCTGGATATAAAGAACCCTTGACCACACGGACAACATGTAATTGTAAGAAGTCCACTTTTGACTTAAGAACCAAATATCGAAAAAACAAATATTATTAACTTAAATGATTACATAATGTTTATAACATTTCAATAATTGATATAAAAGAAATAATTAACTTGAAGAATGTTCATAATCAAGTATAAATTAACTAAATTTCATTATTCAGGACGTTAATGAACGATCGAGTCAAGTCGGACCCGAGGTAAGGGATCCTACTCCACTCTTTCTTTTTAAGTACGCTCTTTTATGTCATTCATTTTAAAAGATAATATTTCTTGTTATTGGGATGTTATTTTATATTACTCTTACTGTAATTTTTTGTTCATATGATGAGAGACCCTATTCTCTCTCATCAATCCATTTTGGATGTTTTGATTGGCGCCATTAGGCTGCCGAATTTTCGTAAGGGATCCAACCTCTCTATTTCTTTTTAAGTACTCTCATTTATGTCATTTATTTTAATCCCATCATTCATATGTTTTGGGATGTTATTTTATATTCCTCATACTTTAATTTTTATGTTAATATTATGGGAGACCCTCTTTGATATCATAAATCCATTTTTGGAAGTTATAAGTGGCATCGTTAGGCTGCCGAGTTTTCGTAAGGGATTTTTCATCTCACTTTTATTCCCGTGACATTTATGCTACGTTTTCCACTATTTCGTTTGAGTGGTGTATGAACTTCCCATTATTATACACATTGTGTACTATAATTTTATTTATGGGTATTTAAATCTTCATTTTATGACACTTCTTCCATGGGGTGTACTTTTCGAAAGTTACCCAACTCGGTAAGGGGACCTTTCACCCTCCTTTTTTAAAAGACATCTTTTGTTATGTCTTTTAATTCACATACTATTATGTTGGGATATGTTTTTATATATCCTTATTTATGTAAATTTTATGTCCAAGTGATGAGATCCCCTTTATATCTCTCATCAACCCTTTTTGTAAAATTTTATGTGACACCATTAGGCTGTCGAATTTTACCAAGGGAACATCTTAACCCAATTTCGATTTCTTTGGGTTCAACATGTAGTTATTGAATATGTCGTACTTTGAATATGTCTGAATAACATTTGATTGTTTTACACATAATATCCACTTATATTGGGTGTATTTATATTTTTCACACATAATTATGAGATTGATTTATGCTTAATTTAAGGATACCTTCTTTATAATGGATTTCATCTCATTTTACATTTCTTTTGAGACTTCATTGTTGTTATGCACCAGTTCACTCTTATATGGTGTGTATACTATCCTTTGATCTATTATATCTTGAATCCCTTTATATTCATTATATAATAATGTTCGGATTAAATCTTATTCCGCTATTATTTTTATTCAAGAGTCTCTCTTTTTGTAAAAAACAATTTAACAAAAATATAGTTCTAAATGTTTTAAAGATTTATTATTCTAAATCTTTATCTTTAATGTCCTTGTTTTCAAAATGGTTTTCAGTATTTATTTATATGGACATTAATGTTTTAAAATTATAATTCCATTAAATGCTTCAAAGTGGTATAGGACACTTTGATTCAAAAATCTCTTTTAAATGGTTTTTGAAAATGGATAGATTAATTCAATATCTGGGAATTACTTATTGTGATTGAAAATAAAATGTTATTATTGAAATGTTTATATTTTCAATATTTTATGTGTAATGATGGAACATGGACATTTTACGGGTGGTTACGTGATAAACCATATGATGGGTGGTGCCGTGAATACCAGGACAGGTGGTTACGTTATAACCTCCAATGCATTGGGTATGGAAGTCGGTCGTATGGCTATTCCATTAAGTATGTATGTAAGTTGGCTGAATGGATATTCCATTAAGTGATATGTTTGGAAGTCGACCTTATGGTTATTCCGCTTAAGTATTTTTATGTCCCAAGTTACATTTATATGTTATGTGATCTTTATATGGGTTTTATGGTAATCTTTTGGTTACAGAAGGGTAAGTAATGAACTTTTATTCAGTGAAGAGTTTTTACTACTTCAAAAAGGTGAAAAGTATTACTTTGATAAAGTATACATGGTTTACTTGTTGTTTTGAAAAACTAACAGTTTTCATTCTTTGTGTATCCCTTACTGAGCTTTTTATGCTCATCCCAAGTTTTTGAAATGTTTTTCACATGACTTAACGTGAAATAGGGTCAAGGATGGGATAAAGGGAAAGTCATGAAACCTAAAACATGGAACTAGACATGTTTTTTTAAGAGTTTTTTATTTTATGGAAACATAGTATAAGTGTCTACTTTGTAATCTTTTGAGATGTAATAGTTATGTCCTAATTCTCTAAAACTCTAAACCTGAAAAGATCCTTAATGTGAATTATTCATTTAATTCAATATTAGGTAAGGTTTAAGGTTGGGGCCATATTGTTGGTATCAGAGGACGATTTAGATAACTTTTGAGGTTAGGGTATTCTTCAAGAATAAGTGACATGACCATAATGGTTAGGATTTCATAAATTGTCTTAGTTTTAGATAAAGTGAATGAGTAAGTATATCTTAGTGTTTATATTCCTCTTTAGTACATGATGGTTTTGTTGATATACTCAAACTGACCTTTTTGGTTTTAGTAAATGGATGGAACTAGTAGGCACCAATGTAATGATGGATGTGAAGGAAACTATGACAGTTTTCTGAGCGAGCAACTGAATGATATGGGAGCTTCAATGAGAACTCTTGTGTTTATCCTCAACCAACTATCTGGAGTATTGATTAACCACCTAAACCTTGGTGATTTCTATAAGGAATCATATATAAGAGAAACAAATCCCTACAGAACTACAGGTAATAATCATAATGGTAAGTGTGTTCAAAATCCTATGTGTCATAGATGTGGAACGAAACACCTAGGAAAATGTTTCAAAGGGACAGAAATATGCTATAGATGTGGAAATCAAGGTCATAAAGCAAGAACCTGCCATGGAAAAAGGAAGCATCTAGTTGACTCGAGGATAGGGAAAGAAGTTCTTTCTTAGGGATTAATTAAATGTTTTAAATGTGGTGTGCATGGTCATTATGAAAACACATGTCCTATGAAGAAGTTCCGTGAATGGGATCACCAAGATCATACAAATACTTGTTTACCAATACCTAATGCCATTCCGATTGAGGATGAAGAAACTGAAAATAACCAATCAAAGATATGGATTACTTCTTAACTTTTTTTTATAATTTGGAATATTAGGATATGATTAATGATTTTGTTTGTAGGAAAGAAGTATCTCAGAATAAGTTGTAAAGGAATGGTTAATGGTTCATGAAGAATGTTGAATGAGTAAGAAGTCAACATATAAGGGCTTCAAGAGTTATGGTGAAATTATTAAGAGTATTAAGTGTCTTTCGATCATGGTGTACATTAGAAGACTTTTTATAGTATGTGTAACACTGATGGTTGATATATGAAAATTTTATTCAAAGAATAGTAATCTGTTCTTTTGTGGAAATAGTTATAAAGAACCATTTGGGTTTATATGATCCTTACTTTCGAGTTAATTATGGGTTACTATATGTAATGATGGAATGTGAAAGTCATGAGATAAAATTGAGGTTAAATTACATTATGGTTATTTGTGATGATTTTATCTCGTTATTGGGGAATGTTTTAAGAATTATGTAGTTTTGGAAAAAGGACAACATGCAGACCGTGTGACAACCTGTCGCATCGGACAAGGCTATGGGAATCGAACCCACAACCAAAGTGCAATGGGTATTTATCGCCGACCACTGGACTACGTGTATTCCCTGGTTAGTTTGACTAATTCTTTTTAGTAAAATGATTTTATGAATTAAGATTATGTTGATTTTGGGATATCTATGGAAATTTATTAACCTATCATAGAGGATATGTGATTAGGTTGATTACTTTTCAATACGAGACTTTAAGAGCAACTGATGTTGTTTGGAGAAAAATGTTATGATTTATCTTGGAAGACTATCTGACTAAATCCTTCAAATATTTGGGTTTCAATCATAGTTTGGTTTACTTTGAGGAATTTTATGGACAAATTGTTTATCGAATGGTCCTCGTTGAACTTTGGGTTTTTTTGGGGCAAATTTTGGAGATTAAGAATAGATTTTCTTTTTATAAAGGGTTATCCTTTTCTGGATTATCTGATCTTGTACTAACCTTTTTGGTTTTGGTTTTGGTTAGAGTCTAAAGACATGGGAAGTATATAGTTCTTTTTTGTGGATTAGGAGATTCTCTAGAAATTGATTATAGTACTCTTAATGAAAACAAGTCTTCCTAAATACTCATCTTTTGGAGAATGTATGAGTTTGATTAAAGAATCTAGTAAAAGTTGGATGTCTACATGACAAGTAAGTATGTTTCATTTTGATTTAGTTAGGATCAAAAATTAATTCCTCAATGAAGAGTAACTTAACACAAAAATGTTGTCTATTAACTTTTTCTACTGGGGAATCGAATACCGTTAAACCCATCACATGTTTGTGATTTTCTTATTGTTAACTTTCTCCTAAACATGTTTTCTATCACTCTCCATCAGAACATGACCCTATGTTTTATCCTCCATGTCCATGTTTTCCTACATGGAATCCTAGTATGGGTTAACTCGGGTGACCTCTGTACTTATCTTTCTTTATTTTAATGTGATTGTTTTACCGACTCTTGTTTCGATGTGGGACTTTCAAAGATATTTACAAGCCCAATTTTAAAATTGCGAGGACGCAATTCCCAAAATGGGGGAAGGATGTAACACCCCAGGAAAATAAAGAATATGAATTTTTTTATATTTATCCATATTTGTGAATAAAATATTAATATTAATTTAAAGGTGATGCTATGCTCGATGGCGTACCCAATACCCAACAACGAGTTTCTTGGGAAGCTTACGTTGCACTCTAATAATAAAATAATATTATTTTAAATAGTAGTTAATGCCTAGCCGTTGTAATGACGGGAATGAACAGAACTACCTATAAAATGACTATATATGTTTGTCAAATATTTTTACACTTTACAATAAATGTTAGAGGATCAAAAATGCGAATGAATCCAATTTTAAGTGTAGACATTCTAATATTCTTTAAAAGGTCGATTAACCACCTTTTGAAGGTGAACCTCTTTTAAATCCACTTTTTTAAAATTTTATGTGTTATATTTGACAAAATAAAATTCTTATTTAGAATCGGGACATCAAAATTTACATTGTTTAAATTTTTGGTATCTTTCTGATAAAGTTCATTTTTTAATGAATAGTGAAAAATGTTGTATTTTAGTTCAAAACCTCTTTTTAATCTAGTTTATTTATATGATTAGATTATCTTTTGGATTGTTTTTTTACAAAAATTAGAATATATTTTTACCATTTAATCCAATAGTGGTCATTGTAATTAATTTCACTTTGAAATTGGACTTAAACAAGTGTCAATATTTTGATACTTATTGTTTCATAAAAACACGCTATTTGCTCTGACTACAGGAATTAATTATAAAATTAATTAATGCAACCTCTATGTTATGAATTTGTTAAAATATACTTCATTTTTGAATTCGGAATATCAAATATAGCTTAGGTTGAATTTTTGGTATTTTTCTGAAAATCTCCAATTTTTGATGAATAGTGAAACCACAAAGTGGTGGTTACAAAATTTGATTTTTCGTTTAAATGGGACTTTACCACTTCTGTGATTTTAATTTCAAAAATCCAATTTAAATGCTTTTAATTGTTAAGTAAAATGTGGTTCAATGGGATGAAAATAATTTTTGATGAAAAGTAACTTTTAAGTTTTATTAATCACGATTAAAGGTAATTAGTGTGATTTAAGGTAAAAATAATATTATAATAAATTGAAAATATATTGACACTTGTCCTAACCATATTGTATTAGTTATGGCCGACCAAGACAACCCATGGGTCGATTTTTGGTACCCATGGAGTCACTTGGGTTTGATAATGATATTTATGCCTTTTATTTAAATTTAAAATAAAAATGTCACAAACATGATTTGTTTTACTAAATCAATTTTTACATGTGGTGATACAAGTCCGAAGTTTGACTATAAATAGTAATTGGAAAGATAAAAAGATTTTATACATCATAGTAGTTTTTTTATAATTTTTATACATTAAATAAATTATTTCTTTATGACATCATGATGATGAAGCGATGACCTCATTATTTAACGATTTAAATAAAATGGAAAGATAATGCAAAATATAGGACCTACACATGTCAAAAACTTATTGTATGTGTGGATTTAGAACCCTTATCACCTTAACCAAGAAAAAAATTAATGTGGGACCATTAAAATCCGAAAACCATTTGGAAATAAAGTAACATTTTATACTTTTCCAAGAGTGCCCCTCCTCTCCTCTTATAAAAGGTCCCCACCTCTACCACCTTACCCACACACCTCAAACCATTGGTTCGGCCAAGATCTGATAATTTTTTCTCTCCACATCCCTCTACTCATCTTATAATCCTTAACTTAGGCCAGAATCTCTTCAATAAACCCTTTTCGTTCAAACCAAAGGGAGTTACCCAATTTTAAGGTAACGTCTTCACTTGTGCTCTTCTGTTTTATTTTGCTTCTCCAACCCCCTAAAATCTTTTTATTCATTTATTTTGTAACAACTACAGTATCTTCAATATACTAGGATGTTGTTATAATATGTATTCGAGCTACATTTACACACACCTTCATCTAATGGTTAAAGAACATACAGTTTCTGTGGATGGAAAATTTCTGCCTCACGAAACGATGATTGTTCAACACTCATATAACACCTTAAAAGTTGGAAATTAAGATGTCACTATGTTTATATATGATATATAATATTTTTATGTTTACTTAAGCTAATTTATTTTTCATTTTTGGCATACCTTTATGGCTTCCATTATGGGTATACGCGATATCTTCATTTTAGGAAGTGCGGACTACCGCCCCCTCAAAGTGATTTGATTTGTTAATGCCATATGTGGGATGTATAAAGGATGGATTTAAAGTTATTATATATTATTTTATACTTGAATTATAAAATAACATTTTATCATTATTTATTTCTTTCCATTAAAGTATGAGATAGAAATGAAAGTAGCATTCATGCGTACGTACGGCTTACCGTCTCCATGAACGATGCATTTCATTTCTTATCCTCAAATGTAATGTACTATTATAAGTACATATAATAGATATATATGATGTATGATACGTATAAAGGATGAATATAATTCTGGAATTAAAAATATACACATCTCTCATTTAGTTTTAGTTCCATTAATATGACATAGAAATGAAAGTAGCGTTCATGCGTACGTACGGCTTACCGTCTCCATGAACGGTGCATTTCATTTATTACCTCTAAATTATTATGTAATATTATAAATACATGTACATTCTGGATATATATGATATATATGATATCCAAATCAGGAATTTCATTCTGGATATAAAAAACCTTTGACCACACGAACAACATGTAATTGTAAGAAGTCCACTTTTGACTTAAGAACCAAATATCGACGAAACAAACATTATTAACTTAAATGATTACATAATGTTTATAACATGTCAATAATTGATATAAAAGGTATAATGAACTTGAAAAATGTTCTTAAGCAAGTAGAAATTAACTAAAGTTTATTATTCAGGATGTTAAAGAACGATCGAGTCAAGTCGGACCCAAGGTAAGGGATCCTACTCTCTTTATTTTTAAGTACGCTATTTTATGTCATTCCTTTTAAAAGATCATATTTCTTGTTATTGGGATGTTATTTTATATTAATATTACTGTAAGTTTTATGTTCATATGATTAGAGACCATATTCTATCTCATCACTCCATTTTGGAAGTTTTGAGAGGCGCCGTTAGGCTGTCGAATTTTCGTAAGGGATCCAACCTCTCTATTTCTTTTTAAGTACTCTCATTTATGTCATTTCTTTTAATCCCATCTTTCTTATGCTTTGGGATGTTCTTTTATATTCTTAATACTTTACTTTTTTATGTTCATATTATGGGAGACCCGCTTTTATCTCATAAATCCATTTTTGGAAGTTTTAAGTGGCGCCGTTAGGCTGCTGAGTTTTCATAAGGGATTTTCATCTCACTTTTATTCCCGTGACATTTATGCTACATTTGCCGCTATTTACTTTGAGTGGTTTATTTACTTCCCATTATTATAGAATTTGTGTAGTATAATTTAATTTATGGGTATTTACATCTTCATTGTATGAACCCTCTTCCATGGGGTGTACTTTTCGAAAGTTACCCAACTCGGTAAGGGGACCTTTCACCCTTCTTTTTTTAAAGACTTCTTTTGTTAGGTATTTTAATTCACATACTTTTATGTTTGGACATGTTCTTCTATATCCTTATTTATGTATATTTTACGTCCAAGTGATGAGATCCCCTTTATCTCTCTCATCAACCCTTTTTGTAAAATTTTATGTGACGCCATTAGGCTGTCGAATTTTACCAAGGGATCTTCTTAACCCAATTTCGATTTCTTTGGGTTCAACATGTAGTTATTGAATATGTCATCCTTTGAATATGTGTGAATAACCTTTGATTGTTTTACACTTAATATCCACTTATATTGGGTGTATTTATATTTGTCACACATAATTATGAGATTGATTTATCCTTAATTTAAGGATACATTTTTTATAATGGATTTCATCTCATTTTACATTTCTTTTGAGACTTCATTGTTGTTATGCACCAATTAACTCTTATATGGTGTGTGTACTATCCTTTGACATATTATATCATGAATCCCTTTATTCTCATGATATTTATAAAGTTCTGATTAAATGTTATTCTGCTGTTATTTTTATTCAAGAGTCTCTCATTTTGTTAAAAACTATTTAACAAAAATATCATTTTAAATGTTTTAAAGATTTATTATTATAAATCTTTATCATTAATGTCATTGTTTTCAAAATGGTGTTCAGTATTTATTTATATGAAAATTAATGTTTTAAAATTATAATTCCATTAAAAGCATCAAAGTGGTATGGGACACTTTGATTCAAAAATATCTTTTAAATGGTTTTTGAAAATGGATTGATTAATTCAATATCTGGGAATTACATATTGTGATTGCAAATAAAATGTTGTTATTGAAATGTTTATATTTTCAATATTTTATGTGTAATGTTGGTACTTGGACATTTTACGGGTGGTTACATGATAAACCATATGACGGGTGGTGCCGTGAATAGCAGGACGAGTGGTTACGTTATAACCTCCAATGCATTGGGTATGGAAGTCGGCCGTATGGCTATTCCATTAAGTATGTATGGAAGTTGGCCGAATGGCTATTACATTAAGTGATATGTGTGGAAGTTTACCTTATGGTTATTCCGCTTAAGTATTTTTATGTCCCAAGTTACCTTTATATGTTATGTTATCTTTATATAGGTTTTATGGTAATCTTTTGGTTACAGAAGGGTAAGTAATGAACTTTTATTCAGTGAAGAGTTTTTACTACATCGAATTGGTGAAAAGTATTACTTTGATAAAGTATACATGGTTTACTTGTTGTTCTGAAAAACTAACAGTTTTCATTCTTTGTGTATCCCTTACTGAGCTTTTTATGCTCATCCCATGTTTTTGAAATGTTTTTCACAGGACTTAACATGGAATAAGGTCAAGGATGGAATCAAGGGAAAGTCATGCAACCTAAAACATGGAATTGGACATGTTTATTTTTAAGAGTTTTTTATTTAATGGAATCTTAGTAGAAGTGTCTACTTTGTAATCTTTTGAGATGTAATAGTTTTTTCCTAATTCTCTAAAACTCTAAACCTGAAAAGATCCTCAATGTGAATTATTCATTTAATTCAATATTAAGTAAGGTTTAAGGATGGGGACTTATACATATTCATTATCGTAACTTGGTTACGTCTCCCATAATCAACACAGAGTCTCAAAGTTCCATCTGCCTTTTTCACAAACACCACTGGTACTACCCACAGAGACATGCTAGAGTGGATAAACCCTTGGTTTTCTAACTCTTCCAAATGGACATTCAATTCCCACAATTTAGTAGTTCTTATCTGATAATAATGAAGTGAAATAGGACTGGTCACCTAAAAAAGATCAATCATAAACTCCTCTACTCTTATGGGCAGTAACCCAAAGGATTATTTGTGAAAAACATCCCTGATGTGATCCTCCATTGCTTGAAGGACGCTCTACTCAATACCCTCTACCACTTCTAACAACAACACTACCAACTGTTATGATAACATTCCCACTGTAGGTTCCAACAAACCTGTTGCACCCTGCGTTTCATTCCTCTCTCCACTAAAGATATGTCTAACACCATCATGTGTCGTAAAATCCATTGTTCGTGCATTTAAGTCGATGTGCGACTTAAACACCACTAGCCAATCCATTCCTAGGATTATATCATACCCATCCACCCAAAGCATAGATAATTTCTACATTAGCTCAAACTCGCCCTCTATAATACACCATGCTCTACACAAGAAGTCTCACCACTCTCTAAACCTAGAAGAGTTTGATGTTTAAAAACTGATGACATCATTTCTGTCCTTAAACCTAGAAACTCAACCACACATGTAGAAATAAAAGAGTGTAAACCACCTGTATCAATCAATAATTTCATGAAGGAAGAATTTGAAAGAATAGTACATCGCAACATGGATGGTCCCAAGTGACAATCCACCACAACCTGCTCAGCTCCAAACAACTATTTGCTTTCCATGCTTCACTCTTTATTGCCCTATTGTGGCATTGTGGTATTCTAGGAATCACCATGACCGACTTTACTCTACTGATGAGGGGTATATTGTTGTCCCCATCCCTTCAAAACAAACGACATCTACAATCCATGAGGAGTTTCATGCACACCCAACCTCAGAACATTTCGACAATAATGCTGCAAATTCCCCATCTGCAAATAATTCTGATATCCTTGAGGTTGTTCCTTATAGTTCCTCTTGATGTGTGATGTAGATCCACACTAAAAACATCCTGGTTTTCTCTAGGGCTTTGGGGGAAGATTTACTGATCCTATTCTCGGATTATGTGCCAAAGTCTATCCTTTGGAATAAGTGTCCCTATTCCGCTTGAACCTTGAGTTAGAGTTCCAACTATTCTCCATGGGTACCACTATGCTTCCTCCGCCCAGAGCTCCCAACATATCCCACTTAGCCACTGAGGCTTTATTCACCATCTCTGTATAGTCATCTATACACTACACCGCTATCTTGGAACAAATATCCTACCTCAAACCAGCTTAGAAGATATGAGCTTTCAACGATGTGTTTCCCACTACCTCAGGTGCCAATATCACTATGCTCCTACACAAAGCTTCATACTCAATCATATACATATGATCTTGCTTCAGACTGAACAAATCAGTTGTGCGCTGAATAATGAACGTATATGGGTAGAATTGTTTATTAAAAAATTCTTGAAAGCCTTCTCACATAAAACCCTGGTCCATCCCTACTTGGAATACCAATTACCACCACTGAAGGGAATGATCTTCCAACATATATGTGGCGAACATTACTTTTAACTCTCTTGGTCTTCCTAAGAATTCGACAATATTGTTCATTCTATTGAACCATTCTTCTTCCCTCTCTGTCTCTAAATCACCCCTAAATATGGGTGAATTTTCCTTTTGAAAATAAACCTCATGATCCACATTCCATGGCTCAACCACGTTATTTTTACTTTCCACAGCTTGGAAATCCTGCACTATACTTTTCACTAACTACTGGTTCACCTGGGGCTCAACTGTAACCACGTTCTCATCGACAACATCTAGTTGGTCTCTACAATGCCTACATGGTGCCATATCTATAATTAGAAAACCAAAAATGATGAGTCTCACTTCTGTAGAGATCAAGAATTCCCATTCCAAACTTCATTACACAACACTATCACAATGAGGATTTCCACCTTTCCACTTTTTCCATGTTTCCCCATTTTTTAAAAACAAACAATTTTCAAAATACCCTGAGTTTCCATGTTTCAAATCCTTCTGTTTTGAAACCCAATTCATATTTTTCAAAATCCACACATTCATATAACACCTTAAATCATTATACCCCAATAAAATATTCATCCTAGTGGGAAGTCATTTCTACCATGCATTCCATACTCATCTAATTGGCTACATCCTCGACAATGAGATATCCAATGCCTATAAGTTTCTCGAAAACACTTATGTACCCAACATCATGGAAACATGAAGTTCAACATAAAAGGTTTAGCTATGTACTTTTATGCTATAACTTCCATGTTCTAACATTCCTATGTGTTTCTACCATATGGACATAAGGAATATACCACAACGAATGTCAACTCCAAATCTGATAATAATCTCCAAAGGACCCAACAAGCTAATACCACTTGTAACACCCCAGTCCTACCCCATTTTCTTGAGGAGGCAGTGAGGGTTACATGGCCTTAAGAAACATTCCCAGGGGGACATAGGCTAGAAATAAATACCGAGGGCTCCATGAAAAATTCGAGGAACTATTTTCCATTAAGAAAAACCCAAAAGAAAAAGAATCCAAAACTATATGATGCATGTCAACAAAACAACCTAACTCATACATTACGAAAAGAAAACTAGTTAATATATAATGATATCACAAGCCAAAAAAACAAAATACAACATTAGAGTACTATATGGAAGACCAAACTATAAAACACCACGAGCCATGACACTACTATAGCTCCACACCAAGCTCCAAGCACCAAGCTCCACTAAGACATCACAATGCACCACTAAAGAAGGGTGATGCCTTGCCTTTGACCACATTACGGAACACGACATCTACAAAGACACCACAATGCCAAAGCAGAGGCTGCATACTAATACTCATTAGGTTTTCCCCAAATGGATTTCCTACACACTTCACTAGGATAAAACTATTATCACATTTATATAAGACAATTTATATAAAATAATCACAAGTGAAACCATTACAATATGTCAAGAACATCCTTACCAAGCCATCTCAACCAAACCAAACAACCAAGGGAAAGACAAAATAAACATTCCACAATCCATTTTATCATTTACACATTAGAACAACAATTTTAATCGTTCCATGAATTTCACACAAAGAAACCATACTGGTGGAGTTTCCGTCCAACCCGTTCACCCATTCACAACGAGCGGTACTTCCCAACCACATATCCTTTGATGGTGGCCCTTCCATCCACTATCCATCCCCTTTTTATAGTCTTACTTCTGGCCCAATTCTACACAACATTCCAATCAATCCATAACCAAGCATATAACCCACCAAGGCCACAACAACATGCAATCAACCATTTCCATTACATGGCAACCACTTTAATAAATAACCCATTTACTGAAACCGCCCATAAATCATTTTCCATGCAAAACCCCATTTCAATCAAACAACATATTTATTAAATAACATTTTCAACAACCATTTTCACAAATCAATCACAACAACCCATTTTAAAATCATCATTTTAAAATCCACAACAATGGTATTTCACCCAAAAACCCATTTCCTCCCAAAATTCCCCAAAACATCACCAAAAGAATTTCCAAAAAAAAAATTTCACATCAAAACACAATTAATTTGAAGAATAAAAAATGTAACCAAACACCACTAGTTCTAACCATGTGGAGTCGACAGAGAAGCCACCTACCTTTAGGGTTCCGATAAAATCGACCAACAAGCAACAACACGTCAAATCCGGCGAACGCACCACCACAACCTCTTGAGATCTACTTCCCTAACATTCACTATCCTTAAAATAAACATCCAAGGCTACCACAACCCTATATTTACATGCAATGGATGTAGATATAGAAAACTAAATATGGGAGAAGAGTAGATATAGAGAGACACCAAAAGAATCTAAGAGGAGAGACTTACCCAGGAGAATCCACCGTCAAACCACCAAGAAACCTCTTCAAAATACTTCTAAAATGAGGGGGAGATCACCCTAATCCTCTGAGAACGTGAAATCCCAAGTGAGGCATGAGTGGGAGAAAATTTGGAGAGAAATGAGGCATCCCTAAGGGATCCCAGATTTAAAAAACGTACATTTAAGTGGCCACAAGGTTAGCCCTCACGGTTTGGAAAACCGTGCACAGGCCGTGTGAAGCCTACTATCTCCCCCTACACGGTTTCATGGAGAACCTGCATGGTTTCCCTTAACTGTTCTCAAACCATGATCCCTTTGAGAATCCTCCAAATTCATTTAAAACCAATCCAAACTATTCCAACCACTTCTTGACTTGTCTCATGCACATTAAAGACATTAAAATTCATAAATAAAGGCAACATACCTCAAACCAAGGATCTTGTATGGGGTATGTTTAAAAAGTGGTGTAATGTAAACATAGCTTATAATATAGAAATTATAATGTCTTATTTTATTCAGGATCTACCCAAAATTTTTCGTCTGAGAAAATTACTATGTTTATCACTATACCACTTAAATTGTGATTTGTTAAATTAATAGTGAAATCTTCTAATGGTCTTATGATAACATCTTATATCTATGATTCTTCATAGATTGATGTTTGTGGGAATGTGCTTCCTATATATCTCTATATTTTCCCTCAATTTTAATTTGATATTATTTTGATCATGGATTATGTTTCTTTAAATAATTTTAATATCAATTACCAGATAAGAAATACACATTTGACTTTCTTGAATAACTAATGAATGACTTTCAGTATGATGATAAATATGATCTTCCAAAGGAAGTAATATAAATTTTCAGGGTAATAATTCCTAATACAAATCTATATATATCTCAAATGGTTGGGGGGAAATCAATATAAAATAAATTAATTTTATACAAGATGTTTTTGGGTATTTTATGAAGAGTTTCTCATTCATTATCAAAATCATGATGTTTAGTTATCAAAAGTTAAATTACATAATCATAAAAAAGTTTCTAAGACTTGTTATTTAATATCCTATATTATGTCGGAGCAATTAACAATGTAACTCCCTGAGTTTTTTTTTTGAAATGGTATTCATTCATCCATATGTGTCACTATAGGATGCACTTATTATTATTTTTGAATAAAAATGTTGTATAATTAAAACTCTAAATAGATATAGAAAATTTAATAATATTAAATTGATGAATAAGAATATTCTAACCCATATCAAGTATTTTTTGGATCAATTACATAGAGTTTAATTTTTTACAAGATTGATATTTGACCGGGATAATTCTAAATTGATGGTAAAAAGTAAATACATCCCCATGAAGACCTTCTATTCAAGGTTTAGACACTATGAATTTATAGTGATTCCATTTGGTCCTAGAAATTCCCCATGTTTCTGAATGTATTTAATAATTAGAATCTCTAAATATTACATTGATCAATTTTTGGTAGTCTCTTCTGACTATATTATAATATATATTCCAAGATAAATGAAGATCATGAAGATCACTTATTGTTTGTGAATGAGAAATTCCCAAAATCTATAGCTTGTATCTGATGAATGGAAGAATCATATTCATGGGATATCGAGATGCATGCCATAAATGAGATTTCATGCATGAAAAAACCATTTATAAATTGAACAAATAAAGATTTATTCTGTCAATGTTAAAATAGTTTAACTCATTTAAAAATATCATTAAATGAAATAATTTCATGTTAATCTGTAATGTACAATGATTATATTCATAAAAGACATGAAAAAAACATATAATTTATACATTCATTTTAACGCATGAGTTAATAAAGACATCACCATTAGTGAATGTCAAGTTTTTATATAGATCACAACCATGAAATGGATGTTTTTTGGTGTGGATTGAGATCTTGAATTGTAGTCCAAAATTCCTTTACCCATAAATATATTCCAAAATCCGTAATTTCATATGCACATACTAGTATATCATGGAGAGAATATGTACACCATTAGAAAATTGGATGATTCTACACAACCTATGGACACCTATGGAGCTTAGATGATTCTATTTTAAACAATTTTATCTTTATCAAAATAATATAGTGTTGTTCAATAATGTTGTAGTGGTTATTTAGTGAAATTAATTCTATTTATTTATAATATTCTTCATTTTGGTTTTAGTAAATGTTTCATAGTATATAGAATAGATATCCTGATTAAAGTGTTATTAATTACTTCCAATTAATCTAATAAATGTTAATGGACTCACTTAAAACAATTTTGTGGAATTAGTGTGGGCCATGTCTTGGAATTATGAAATCAATGCATGAAATGTAGAAGAAATTTAAAAATATAGTACCATCTCATTCTTCTTGAAATTCTATTTTGTAATTTGTTTAACATTATGTATCTTGGATATGTAAAGTTAATGAATATTATACCCTTAAACATCAAATATTTTTAAGGGGAACAAAATATTTACTCTTATGTAAAGTTGTCTACATAAGGGTAATCTCACCTTACCCTTGTATAGAACAGTGTATGTAAGGGTCACATGATCATACCCACATGTTTGAATGTCTAGATAATGGTCATACACTTACGATATCCAATCAGGTAAAGGTGGATGATCCTTTAACCTAAAAATATACCCTTATAGAATATTTTTGTGTAAGGGTAACCTCTTTGTTACCTTTACACAAATGGTTTTCGAAAAGGTAATTGATAGTTTACGGATGCATGTATACATACAAGTTATAGTATGTAAAGGTCATTAATTTTCACTTTTACCAATTATATGAAAATAAAAGGATACTTTTATGAAAATTGATTCTGTAAAATAATTAACAATACGTGAGGTGCCATGTAAGGGTTATTTTATCCTTACATTGATGAAACATATTTTTTTATGATATTGGATAGTTCCTATTACACATAGTGTCTGAAAAAGGGTAATAAATAGATAAAATTATAAAGAAATCATTTCCTAAATATGGTAAAAAAATTGTAATTTTTTCAAAATATAAAATAATTTTAATGGTTTATAAAACCTTTATAAATAACAATAAAATGTATTTTAGGATTTTTTATTTTAATAAGGGTTTACAAATAAAAAAATTATTTATTTGTTTTGTAGTTAGTAAAATAAATATTTTTAAACCTTTATATTTTTTCCAAATCTTAAATATTAATACTTAAAATATATTTTAGGAAATTATATGGAAATTCTTATGATACAGAAATATTAGTGTTTATTTTGAAACCATAAGATGTAATTTACAATGATTTGTAAATTATAATATAAGAAAAATATTATAAAATGGTCTTATTATATATATATTTATTGAATTGGTCAACATAAAAATGTAAAAATATTTTGATAATAGTTGAACCGTAATATTTTTTTGATAATTGATATAATAAATGTCTAATAGTATATTAAATATATTATTATTATATCATGCATAATGATTACATAACAGAAGTTGAATTATAAATGGATTATAATTTATATAATATCATATATATATATAATAGAAATTGAATATAATGATAAATATAAAAAATTTCATGTTGGAATGAATATAAAATTTTTATATTAATAATTATGGAATGTATACAATGATAATTTTTACAATAATAAAAGGTATTTTAACTAGTTTTGATTTAATAATTATTCAATAATTTTTACATTGTGTTTAAATATTTGAATTTTACATTTATTTAAAAAGGTTAATCTATTCTACATTCATGTTTATTGATTAATATATTAAAATATTTTGTACAATTTAGTTTAATTGTTAAACTACTTCTTTGATAGATCCTTACATTTCTTGACAGGATTGAATCTATAATGGAGTTAATTTTCCAACTACCTTGACCTCATTTATTAATTTCTATTATTAGCTTTAATTTAGTTGTTTAATATTATTTGTTCATATTTGTGTTATAGTTATGATAAAATTGTCTTGATGTTTTGTAATGTATCCCTATAGAGTTGGACATGGGGTCAGACTACCAACGTACATGTAGGCTTGTTCCTTGTCTTGGATGGTGAATGGGTAGATAATATATCATTTTAGGCCTACTCATGTAAATATTTCTAATATCATTTATTTGTAAACCATTACATGAAGGGTTCATGAACCTTATTCAAATTATATACTCATATATGTAAGAATATACATAAATTTGAATTTTGGGTGAGAAAATAAACTTGTAGGTTTTATAAAGCTCTACACATAAATATGATCTAATAATTATGATTTGGTCAAGGGAATATGATTCCTTAAAAAATTACTAGATGCATTCATACTTAAAATAAATAACATGAGATAATATGGTGAGGTCAAAACCCTTAAAATATTAAGTGCAATAGTCATTCCGTAATGGATCTTATCATAACATCAATCATCTATCCTGGTAGGTTTTTCTATTTTTGGTTACCCCTAGATTATCTAATGTAAGAATATATAGAATTGGTGAAACTGGAGTATCCTTGGTGATTTCATGCCAAATTGGTTTCCCCATGATTTTTTTGAATAATATGCATGATTTCTTTGTGTTACAAAAGCTAAGATACCATAATAGTTTTAAGTTAATTGTATAATAGATTCGAGAAAATATATATGATATATTATACCAAGGGATTCTGTATGACTATCCAAGAATCATATATAAAATTATTCTGATTATTCCCTACCCAAATAACATATTGATAAGATTAATTTCATATAACACCCACTTATAATTTAAATAGGGATATTTTCCTACTAATGGAAATAATATATAGATAAATGGGGTCCCTATTTTAGAGTGATGCCATCTAATAAATTTTCTTTTTAACTGGTTAATAATATTTGACATTCATCTTATAAAATATTTTTTTGTATATAAGTTCATCACTATCATCATCAAGATAATGATTAGAGTAAATTTTTATAAAGGGATGTTTAATGTAATGTACCACATACACAAGTAACATAAGGAAGGTTCTTAAGAAAATTTGGTAATATGAGAAAACATCGTATGCTCGAATGGCCCGAAGGCCTTCATTTTTATTGATTTTTGATAACCCCCAATTAAATGGATTAGGCTGATCCCTTACAAGGACAGTAGGCTCAGAGATACAAGGCATGTAGGCTTAGGAGATTACCTGAACGAAAGGACTTATGGAATTCAACCAGACTATCTACAAGGAACTACCCCTCCCCATTATCAGCGTCATGATAGTAGCTCTCTACCTTTGCATGGCCGTTTGGATAGGCTTCCCCTGCAAACACAGGCCGGTACCGATGGCATAGCCATACCCTCTCTAATACAAAAATTTATGATTTTTTTATTATTTTAAAATACTTTTTGGTATAATGAGAATGGAATGATCTAGTTTAGGAATTTTTCAGGTTATAAAAAATATAAATTTTCTGATAATATGATTGAATTAAAATAATGTTTACCCATCATTATCAGAGTGTTAGAAATATATATTAACTAAGAATGTGTTTTCTAGGTTCTATAGTTTTGTATAGATAATAAATGTATGTAAAATATCGAAATAAAAAAATGGTTGAAAATAAAAAAATATTTCACGATGAATGAAATTATGGATATTGAGACAAATGGGTGATAGGAAGGAAGTGTAATAATTCTATATGATTATATAATATACGATATACCAGAAAGTGTTTTTGAAACTCCAGGGAATTTCCATGTTATGTATAAAATGTTATATGAATTAGTTATTTTTTTAAGGTATTTAATAATGGATGTGTACTTTTTAAAGCATTATATATATATATATATAAGATTTGAAAATCGAAGGAATAATTTATTGATCATGTAGTTTATATTTATGAGATGAAGTAAATAATTAAAATATAGAGTATTTGAATCTAAAGGATGTTATCATGATCAAATGATTTTATGTAATAGATTCTTATCTTAAACTCATTCACTTATATGATAAGGTGGATTTTTTGTTATAATAATATTTTCATAATATGTATGAGAGGGTTAATTTTATACACATGGTTTCTAAGGCATCAATTTATAAAAGAACTGAGAAGAAGAAATAAAGAAATGTTTTATTCCAAACAAATACTTTTTATCAATATATTTTTTCAAATAAATGGTAATATATTCCCAACACCCAAACTCAGTATATTTTACAAATTTATTATTATCAAATGAACATGATGAAAACATAAATAATACCATATGTGATTTAGAAATAATTTGTTATTTGTTTAAATTTTTATCTAAAAGAAAATGAATGTTTTTTAAAAATAAAAAGTATTTTTATATAATATGATAAAATTATGAAATAAATATAATGTTTAAGAGGATAGTGGGAGTATTATTGGACTTAATGAAGTTAAATATTAACAGATAAAGGAAAACATCGATATAATGTTATGTTTTTACACTTAATATATTAATATTTTTTGCATTTTTATGGTAAAAAAAATTAAAGTGTTACATTTGGTGACCTTTTAAAAATTGGATACGTCTATAATTCCACTCTGAGATGATTTTTTTCACTAAATAACTTAAAAACGTTTAGGATATGCGACCATAATGAAAAATATAATGATTTATATTTAGTTACCATAAAAATGAAAGTCATTATTTATTAAAGTATTATTCTTGCAAAAAAAAATAGTGAGATATATCTAGCATTCTAAAATAGTTCAGGGTTTGTAGATAATTATAAATTTAAATAGTATCATTAATTAGTGTAACAAATAGGTTTTTACATTATCCAAAATCAATTTGGGAGAAATTTTAATCAATAATGTAAGTAGTTACATTATTTTAGGAAAATGATGGATGTAATAGGATCCTAATGATGAAAATGATGTGCTTAGAATGAGTTATACATAGAAAATTTAGGTGGGAATCATAACATTGGATGTTTCAATGTTAAGATAGTATGATATGTTTAATAAGTTATATTGTTTGGAATATGATTCCCAAATATCACCATTATTCAAAATAGGTTTTTATAGATGTTTCTCACTAAATTATTTAGTTTGATAATTTTATAAAATTTACACATAGAAATATGTTCTGTATTATATAAGATGGAATGTGTTAGAAAACACACATAGGTGTATGAAAAACTAGGCTAATCTAGTAGTATCCATTTATGATATTGAAAATTGATGATTTTGGTGGGTTGTTTAAAAATAATAAAAATTTTATGAATTTTAAAATTTAAGAATTTGAAAGTCAACCCCCATTTTCTTAGTAATTGACATTGGCTATGTAAATATATATAGATGTAAATTTCATGAATTGTAATGATAATTTGTATGAACCAAACAACATAATCCTAGAGCTAGTGCATTATTTTAATACATTGGCATGATTGCAAGGAATCAAATCTCGTAGGAATGAGTAATTTAGTAGTCTTGGAAATCCATATAAATACACAAGTTCAATATTACAACAAGAAAATATATACAACATTTATGATTTATTGGGAACATTCAGTACACAAATATTATCTGTGTAGCTCAATCATAAATATATATCTTCTTGTCATGAGAAATTGAAACATAAGAAACGAGTGAATTCAATAACTCTGTAAGGGTATGAAATACAGTGGAAGATATCATAAAAATAAATAGTAGGAATGGTGAATAATCAAAAACACATAAATCTACAAAAAATAAACATGAACACATTATGGATGGAATATGAGCAGAATAAATAATGAAATAATAAAACATAACCATTGGTATTCTACAATTTGAATAACCACATGAACTTTCAATTACTAGATTCATAATTAGGTAAATGCATATGTCAAACATTATTAAACATAACGTAAAGACCTCAATAAATACTTTTAAAAATTCTTAAGGACTCGGCAAAACCATAAATATTCATTTGGTTAAGGCCTCGTGTCAAGACCATTGTTTGTCTCATGAGACCTACTGATGCACTGAGGGGCTATAACAGGACCCAACAGATACTTAATAAGTCCAATTCATTCCTCATATTAATGTGGATAAACATAAAAAATATACACATTCATATTGAAACTAACAAGTAAAAATTAAATAAATATCCCCCGACATTAATCATAAACACTAACCATTCTGAGTAAATTGGTGAATGGTTTTAAGAAGCACATCCATAGTCAAACTAATCATAATAAATTCAATTAAATATGGTTGATGATATCATAGGAGTTAATTTTCAATGAAGTACAAAATTCAATAAATGATTTTGTCTTATATGAAGATACATATAAATGAGACCATTGGAAAAGTACTTAGGAAATAATCCTTAAACATTCAAAAGTGTCACATTCAACCTTCAAACATTCAAATAATAATAACTCAGATTATCATGAGAATAAGGAGACTCTTGATATGATATATAAAAGGTAATTACATACACCAAAATCAATAAATATGTGGTGAACAATGAATATGTCCCATAAAAGTAAATGTGAGATGAGAAAAATCATTTTTAATTTTGAAATTGGAGTACTTTTAGAAAATCATTTGTATTTTTCATAAATATGGTTTTAAACATGTATATCCTAAAAAATAAAATTTAAGGTCATTGAAATTTTATTTGAGGTTTAATTAATGTCTTATTGTGTTAAAAACATATAAAAAGTGTTTTTAATGAAGCTTTGGGAATAAAACATTATGGTGGGAAATAAGGGAAATATTAAATGATTCTAAAGTGAAATGGAATTTTTTATTTCATAATACCAGAAATGAACCAAAATATAATTTACACATTAAAATGTGTAATTTTATAATGATAAATATTGGTTAGAATATATTATAGACTGATCTTCAAAATAGGAAAAAATACAAGATGTTCCTTGAATCGTGCTTGTATTTTGTGAAGAATTTTTTATAGATAATTTTAAAACTTAAAACTACCATTAAAAGAAAGTAGGATTATTTTGGGTAAACATATATATAGTAGTCACACAAAATCTATGTGGAGTACATAATAATCCACCATAATTACATTGTAGTATTTATAAAATACAAATAACACGAATGAAAATGGATGTTTTGGTGGAACAAACCGCTACCTTAAATCTGAAAGTGTTCCTCTATTGAACTTATGGTCCTAAAATATGAAATTATAATTATTAAAAAATTATCTAAGAACCCATTATACACGATTTTGGTTTATCATAATTCTTTTTTGTTCATTTATGTCCTTATTCATAAGTTATTATATTTAATTTTGTGGTTCCAGAGTGTTTGTTTTCTTGATGTTCATAAATGGTTCACGTGTTTTTTAGTAATGAAGTTCATGTGGAATGGATGTAATTCTCCCGAATTAAAATTACATATTTTTTTTATGAAAATGAAGATGTGTTAATGGTAATTTATATCATTTGGTTAAATTAAAATAGGATTATTCATTAGAATAATTATTAATGACATTCACTTAGATTATTTAAGCGGTATTTTAATTATTAGGAACTTTTTTTATAATATGATATAATAATATGTACTTATACTGGTTCTGAATCATTCATTAGGTTATAATATATATATTAAATTATTTTTTAACCATAAAAATGGTTTTATGACAAGTTATTAAGGATAAATTGAAGAAAAAAAACTACTTCATCCACGAAGGTTATAAATTGGAACCTCATGAAAGTTGATTTCATTTGTAAAATAAATGAGAGAGGGAGAGCATAATGATATTGATGAAGGTTCTTCCATTAACATGACATAATTATTGTGTGTGTATATATATATATATATATATGATCCATGATATATCATGGTCATTTGGACAGAGGAGTTGAGGGGTGGATAAAAATAGAAGATAAATTGAAATGAAACCAAATGAAAAAGAGAGGTGCTTTACCTCTTGAAATAGCCTCCTTCAAAACCTCTTTAAGGGAAGGGATTTTGGTCTTTTAGAAATTCAAAGAGTTTCTAGCATTTGGGGAGTGACTAATGAAGGTTATTTTGGTAGATATTTTTGGATATTCACGGCTTACAGAAGTTAAGAGTATATGGAGTGAGAGTGTGTTTTATAGTGTTGGATAGGAGGGTTTTCATATATTTTTATTCATTAGTTTATTAATTTCCCACAAGACAAGCAAGAGTGATGATCCTGTGACCAATAATAGTTATAAATTCATGAGAGTTCGATAAAACCAGGGATAAATCATTCATATGGTCATTAATAGTTTATTTAACTGATAATTTGTATATATGATATTTTATTGCATTTCACTATTCATCAAAAATGAAATAATTTTAAAAAAATCCCAAAAACTCACCCAAACCATTTTTTGATATGTAGAATTCAAAAGTGAAAAAAATTTATCGAAAATTATTTTTTTAATATTTTTAATTTAATTTTAAAATAAAATCATAATTTAATAAAAAAACATTAAAACAATAACTCATTTTATAACACATTATGGAATTAATCAAGGTCCCATAAAATGTTCTTATAACCATAAGAAAATAAAGTAATAATTTATGAATACATCTTGTGAAATTAAATTTTTAGTTTAAATTATTAATTTTAATCTTAAAATTGTATTTAAAATATTTATGACATGGAAAAATACAAATATTTATACTATTATCATTTTTTCAAATTTAAGATGTCTAAATTGTATTTATACATTCATAGGTGAAGTTTCTATTTTTTGTAAAATTTAATATTCATTACTATTCATTAAAGTATGTTACTATTCATAAGGGTGTGTTACTATTCACATTAAAATTATGTGTGTCTTATCCGACTCAAAATATATTACATAACACAACCGTGTAGGTCATTTTTTTCAAAATTCAAATCATAGAGGTGGAAACATTATTTTTAGTTGGATATGTTATAAAAAAGTTGTGTTTTATAGAGACTCCATGTTTCATTCATTCTATATTATATCTATTTATAAATTCATGGGATTTTACATTATCCACCCTTACAAAAAATTTCATCCATGAAATTAGAAATTGATCTTCGAAATTTAATGGTTGATACTTGAAAAATCCCTTAGGAAACCCACATCAAGAATATGGTTAAAATATCCTTTTAATAAGAGGAAATGGAAATGCATCATTTATTACAAAACAATGCATTCTATTTGGACAACATGGTCATGGATGAATAATCATACCATCATGTAGTGACATTGAACTCTAAAAACCGTTACAATTATCAACTTAAACCATTTCATAAATGGATAAAAAAATCCAACATGTAATGATTAAACACATTATAATGTAGGTCTCTAAATTTCAAAGATGAACTTATCATTAACCATTAATCAACAAGAATAAGGTCTAAAATTCACAATCCAAACATGTGAATGAATTCATCATCTATCCTTTTGAAATATGGTAATAAATTGAATTACAGTAAAAATGATAATGGAAACATTCATTCTTCTATATTTTTTAAGTAAGATTCTTGTTATTGTATATATTTCTTTAATAAAAAGTGCTATAAACTCCATCGATGATAGAATAGACCACTTCTCGACAAGTCAATAATCAGTTCTGAGGTAGTCAGTACTCATCCGAATCAATCATTTCTTCATCATTATCTCAACATCATATATATATATATATATTCAGGGTTTTGTTTCTATCAATCCTGTTTTTTTCATCTAAAATGTTTAACTTTAAACTGAATAATTTCACTTTGTACCCTTCATAATATGACCTCAAATACTAAATCAGACTGTACTATAATACAATCCTTATATATCTTATAATTATTAAAACTAATATATTTCTGAAAAAATATTCCAACGACATTTTTCTTGACTAGGAATATTAATCATTCCACTTTATCCACAACAGCATCCTAACTTGATCGTTATCCAAAATCATCATTTGGGATATATTCCTTTGACGCTTGGGAAATTGATTCGCATAGTATCACATCTCCTCATAGTTGAAGCATTTAATATAGAAAACTTTTTTCTTTGTCTTTCAATTTTGAACATGCGGGACTTTTTCTCTACACATGAAGAAAACACCTTTTCCTCTGAATATTATACCAAGGTGTTTTGATCCACAATTATCACATGTGAAAAAATACATCTTCCCTTTTTTCCTTTTATCCATTTTTTCCTACCATCCACTTTTTATTTAGCTTCCTTTCAATTCCATTGGAATCAGATATGTCTTTACATACCATGTCAAAACATGATGCAATTTCCTCATACGATGAGGATACATGGGAGACAATATTTCTTTGAAATTATATTTTACGACCATCAAATCTATGATCCTTCTTTCTCTTCACAACATGTGTATTGCTGAAGTTCTTATTCTTTCTTCTAGGATCCATTTAAAATAGAATTCCATATTATATATTAACCCATGAAATTATAAACACTATATATCTTTAGTCATGGTATAACAGATATCATAAATTTATGTATCATAAATCCTAGAACCATATTCTTTGGTTACTTTAGGGGCATAAATCCTTCATAATTATTTGTAATAATCTTTTGAATTTACTAAATCATATC
The DNA here is from genome assembly GCA_963277665.1 of Viscum album. Taxonomy (NCBI): domain Eukaryota; kingdom Viridiplantae; phylum Streptophyta; class Magnoliopsida; order Santalales; family Viscaceae; genus Viscum; species Viscum album. The sequence goes on from OY728132.1 coordinate 1,720,500,306, forward strand.
CCATAGGATTTTGAAACCAAGAGTGTAGTAAGGACCATTGTCATGTACCATTTCCTATTTGAGTCCAGCTCAAAGCAGTGTTTTCAGGTTTTACCCTAGATACATATGTGCCAGAGCCACCTCTACTTCTTCGTATCTAGACAAGGATGTATTTTCTTGATAAACCACATAATAGATTTATTACCAAAATATTAGGATGTCGTTGTATTATTATCCCCAAATTCTATCTTAGGGTTTCGTTAACTAATCAAATTTTTCTATATCTATTTTCCTTGTTTTCTACCAAACTTCCTTTGATACCAACTTTAAGGACCCAACCCCAGAATCCTAGAGCCTAATAATTATTTAAATACATTATCATGATTACAAGGAATTAAAGCCCAATGGACCAAGTAGTTTAATAGTTTTTGATATCCAGATACATACATAAGTTTAACATTACAACTTGAATAGAAATAAAATAGATAAGATGCATTGGGAACATCCACCACTCTAAGATTATCCTTTTAAATCAATCATCAATAAACTTCTTCATTTCTGGAGAAAATGAAACATATGAAATGGGTGAGCTTAAACGCTTAGTAAGGATAGAAATATAGTGAAAGATATCATAAACATCAATAATTATCATGGTTAATATTTGAAAACACATTCCTCTAGAAATAATAAACTTAAACACATTGTGGTATGAATAAGAGATGAATAAATAATTCCATAATAAAACATAACCATGGGTAATCTACTAGTCAAATAACAAATTGAACATTCAATTACTAGCTTCAAAATGAGGTAAATTAATATGTCAAACATTATGAATCATGTCGTAAAGGCCTCATCCAAGACTTATAAGAATTATTAAGGCCTCGAACAAAACCTTAAATATTCATTTTGTCAAGGCGTTGTGCCAAGACCATTATTTGTCTCATGAGACCTACCGATGCAATGAGGGGCTATAATAGCCACCATCCTAAACATTCTAAGTCCAATTCATTCCTCATATGAACATGGATGAACATAAATAATATAAACATTCATATTGTAACTAACATATGAAATGTAAATAACTTTCCCCGAACATGATCATAAACACTAGCCATTCAGAGTAAATTAATTAATGGTTTTAAGATGCACATATGCAGTTAAACTAATCATAAAAAATTAAATTAAATATATTATATGATATCATTGGTGATAAATCTAAATTAATTTCAATATTCCATAAGGTATGTTTCCTTAGATGAAGATACATTTAAATGAGACCATTGAAAAAATCCAAAGGAAATAATCCTTAAACATTCCGAAGTGTCTCATACCAAAGTGAAACATTCAAATAATAATCCATTAAAATATCATGAGAATAAGGAGACTCCTTATATAATATACCAAAGGTAATTACATACACCACAATCAATAAATAAGTTTTCAAAAATGTATATATCACATAAAAGTGAACTTGATATGAGAAAAATATTTTTTACATAAGAATGTGGAGTTCTTATGGAAAACGATTTTTATTTGTCATAAATGAGATTTTAAACATGTATATCTTAGAAAATAAAATTTCAGGTCATTGAAATTATATTTTAGGGTTATATAAAGACTTATTGTGGTGAAATCATTTATAAAGAGTTTTTAATAAAGCTTTAGGAATAAAACATTTTTGTTCGATTTATGAAAAACATTAAAGGATTTTAAAGTGAAAAAGAATTTTTTATTTCATAAATCATGATATGAACCAAAATAGATTTTTTTTAAAATTTTTTATTTTTGAAAGTAAAATATTTCTTAAAACAGATTATACATTGAACTTAAAAATAGGTAAAAATTTGAGATGTTCTTTCAATCGAGCTTGTATTTCGGGAAGATTTTTTCAAAATACTTCTAAAACAAAAAAATACCATTAAAGTAAAGTAGAATTATTGTTGGTAAACATATATATAACACAAAAAATAATTTATAAAGAGTAAATAATTATCCACAAGAATTTCATTGAGTTATTTATACAATAAGAATAAGTCGTATGAAAGTGGAGGTCTGGGTGGAAAAACCCTAACCTTAAATCTGAATGTGTTCTACTATTGACCTTAGGGTCCAAGAATATGAAATTACAATTATTAATAAAATATTTCAGAAGATATTAGACATGATTTATATTTATCAGAATTATGTTTAGTCTATTTATGTCCTTATTGATAACTTATTATATTGCATTTCTTCGTTCCAGAGTGTTTTTTTCTTGATGTTCATAAACGAATCACTATTTTTTAAATAATGGAGTTCATGTGGAATGGATGTAAATAACTAGAATTGAAATTTAATATTATTTATTAACATCTAGAGGTGTTAATGGTAATTTATATTTTTTTTACATGGAAATATGATAAATCATTATATGAATTATTAATGACATTCAGTTAGATTATTTTAGCGGTATGTTGATTATTAGAAACTAGTTTGATCATATAATTTAATAATATTTACATATACTGGTTACTAAAATTAATTAGGTTATAATAAATATATTAAATTCTTGTTCAACTGTCAAAATGGTTTAATGACCTGTAATGAAAGAGAGATAGAAGAACGACACTTCATCCTCAACGAAGGTTATAAATTAGAACCTCATGGATATTGATTTCATTTAAAAAATAAAAGAGGGAGAGAGAGAGTGTGTGAGGATATCAATGATAGTTCTTCCAATCACATGATATAATTACACTATATAGATGATATTGGATCTATCATGTTCATTTGGACAAATGCGGTGAGTAGAGGATAATAAAAGATGATAAATTGAAATGAAACTAAATGAAAAAGAACGATGCTTTACCACTTAAAATAACGTCCTTGAGAACCTCATTATGGGATGGGATTTTGGAATTTTGCAAAATCCAATAGATTCATGGATGTGGGAAGTCACTAAGGAAGGGTATTTGGGAAGAACAATGAGGAGATTCAAGGCTTAGAGGAGTGAATATAAGAGGGGGTGGGGGGGGTTCATAGTGAATGAGATGAGAGTTTTCATAATTTTTTAATCATTAGTTTATTAGTTTCCCTAAAGACAAGAAATAGTGATGATTCCATTACCAATAATAGTATGAAATACATTTGAGTTTGAACCACGTGGGATTACATCGCAGATGATGGCATAAATATTTTATTTAACTGATGATTTTTGTATACTGTATTTTACCGCATTTAACTATTCATAAAAAAAATTCAAGAATTATAGAAAAATACAAAAATTTCACCCTAAACATTTTTGGATGTGTAGAATTAAAAAATTTTCAATTTTTTTGGAAAATAAATTTATAAATATTTTTAATTTAATTTTTTTCAAAAATTATAATTTATTCAAAAAAACAACATTAAAAGTATAACTCATTTTATAACACATTGTAGAATTAATCAAGGTCCCATAAAATAATATTCTAATCACAATTAAATAAATTAATAATTTATGAATACATTTTATGAATATAAATTTCCATTCTTAATTATTAAATTTAATAATAAATCTATAATAAAAATATTTTTGACATAAAAAATACCAAAAATTATACTACAATTGTTTTTTCACTTTTAAGATGTCTAAACTGTATTTATACATTCATTGGTGATGTTTTAATTTTTGGCCATTTTACTATTCATTACTATTCATCAGGGTATGTTACTATTTATGGGGGTATGTTACTTTTCACCAAAAAATAATTTTTGTCTTATCAGACTCTAAATATCTTACTGAACACAACTTCATGTTCCAGTTTTACAGAATTAAAATCGTAGAGGTGGAGAAATTATGTTTACATAGATATGTTATAACATTATTGTGTTTTATAGAGACTTGGTGTTTCATGAATTCTATATTAAATCTATTTGTAAATTCTTGGGGTGTTAAAAAATTTACCTCCTAATGTTTGACTTTAATTTTACCCATAAGCAATGTTATTCATGGAGTATTATTGGTTGTGACTAAATGATAAGGTTAGAATGAGTAGGATTCTTTTATAGGCATACTTATTATGATTATGAATAATAATAGAATAAATAATATTATTGTTTCACAAATGATGGAATTCTATATATACCGCATGGAGGGTCATATAGAGATGTATTTGGTACATAGAGGTTCATGAATCATATTTTAGTCCCCACTACATGAAGTTATCTAGATACCTATCTTGATATCTTGTATACATTGATACCCTAATTAAAAATTTCTAGATATTGACTAATTTATTATTGCGGTGATTGGGTATGTTGCTAATCATTTTCTTGGAAAGTGCCTCACCAAGATCGGATTATTCCTATTGTATAAGGAGTATGAAATCATATCCCTCAATAGAGATAGAATATGGGATCATTACTACAGATATGGATTATAAAATCACTATAAAATGCTTTTAATAGTGCTAGAAAAGTTATGTTAACATCAGAGAAGATAGGGTGTCCCTTTAACATCTCTAAAAAAGCATTGATAAAGGGTGTCCTTTATCTACGCTAAAAAAGGCAGATAAAGGCCCCCTTTATCTAGGATATTTTTGCATGGATAAAAGTCCCCTATATCATCATTTTAATTATCACTAATAAATGGAACCTTAATTAGTGTTTGAAATAGCTTTAATAAAGCCCAAATTGAATGTGATGTGTTGTTTATATAACATCACTCCAACCAACAGCACCCGCGCATCACACAAACTACTTACACAAAATATCACTTGCACAATACACATAGGAAAAAAGAATCACACATAAAGGTTTTTCAAACAATATTATATAAATTTCAAACAATGTGTTATGTAATTATATTTACAATTATCTAAAAAACGGTTAAAAACATTAATGTTTCATCCATTTAACATCTGTGATCCCCTCTCAAAAATGTCTGCCCATTATATGAGTTATTGAAAAAATCCTCCCAACTCATGAAAAAGGTTCCACCTATATAATAAAACAAATATTATGTTATTTATACAATAAATAAATAAATTAAACATTAATATGATTGAATACATTAATAAAATGTAATTTTTTTTTAAAAAGTCACATTGGGAGTTATACAGGTCGAACCATGCATCGTACTGAGGTGGAGTTGATTACAACACGTCAAAAATGAGTTATGGATTGTTTTCCTAAAATATATAATTAATCTGAATGGGTTTTCTTGGTTTTCATTATGTCCATTGTTTTTTTACTATGATTAATATCAAATTATAAATGACATATTTGGATTTATACCACAAACATCGTTCATCCGATTGAGGTTTGGTTGATTCATACACGTTACAAATGACTCATGTATCATTGTTCTAAAGTATCAAAATAATCTGAATGGGTTTGCTCAGTTTTCATTATGATAGTTGTGTTTTTAATTAAACTATCATTTCATACCGAAAACATGCATTTTTAGTCATACAAATCACATTGTGGGTTTGTTTGAGGTGAGACTTCTTCATACATGACAAAAGGGACATATGAATTTCTCTCGAAGATTATAAATACAATCGGAGGGCGTTCACTTGGTTTTCAGTGAGTCAGACTTTTTTTCTCTAAAATGTAAAGTTAAAACTGATAATATAACATTTTAGTCATACTTATCATGCCATACCTCGAATTGAGGTGAGTTTGATTCCTACACATCACAAATGACTCATGGGTTATTGCCTTAAAGTATCAAAGCAATAGAAATTCATTTTCTCAGTTTTGAGTATGTTAGTAGTTCTATTAACTTAAATTAATTCATATTTTAAATAAAAATAGATTTGAATTTATAATGGTCACATTGTTTGTCAAATTGTGGTGTGGTTGATTCCTACACGTCAAAAATGACTCATGGGTCTTTTTTCTAATGTATGAATACAATCCCAGCGTGTGTTTTTTGTTTTTATTATGTCAGTTGTGTTTTTTACTAAAATATCATTTCAAATTGAAAACATGATTTTTGAGTCATACTAGTCACATCATGTGTTGATTTGATGTGATACTCCTTTATACATTTCAGAAATGTCTTAAGAATAATTTTCCTAAATTATGAATACAATTGGAAAGTGTTTTCATGGTTTTACTGAGGGACATGTTTTGAGATAAATTTTAATTTTTAAACTGATAAGACACACTTTTAGTTATAAACGTCACACCATGCATCCGATTTAGGTGAGGTTCATTCCTAAATGTCACAAATGACTCATGTATCAATTTACCAATGTATCAAAACAATCCAAATTTTTTTTATTGGTTTTGAGTATGTCAATTATTCTTTCTACTTAAATTAATTTCAATTTTAAATAAAAAGACACATTTCGATTTCTACTAGTCACGTCGTGAAATGAATACAGATGGTGTTGATTCCTACACATCAAACATTACTCATGAGTTGTTTTCCTAAATTATCAAAAAAAATAAGAATTCCTTTTCATGGTTTCTAGTATTCATGTTGTGTTTTTTTATAAAATTGCTTTCAATTTTAAATAAATAGAGACAATTTGAGTCATAATGGTCACACCGTGCATCATATTGAGGTTTGGTTGATTCCTACACATCACAAATGAAATAGAGATAATTTTACTAAATTATATAAATGACAAGAATACGATTTCTTGGTTTTTAGTTTTTGATTTGTGGTTTTTTACTAAAATATCATTTCAAACATGAAACATTCATTTTGAGTTATACCAGTCACATCATGCCTTAGTTTGACATGAGATATCTTCATACACATCAAAAGAACTTATTAATATTTTTCCGAAATTTTAAAGACAATTACTGTGAGTTTTTTGGTTTTCAGTGAGTGACATGTTTTGAGCTAAAATGTATATTTTAAAATAATAACAAACACTTTTATTCATATCGGTCACACATTTCATCGGATCGAGGCGTGGATGATTCCTACTAATCAAAAATTACTGATGGATCACTGCTCGAATTTACCAAAACAATACATATTCATTTTCTCAGTTTTCAATATGTCACATCTTCTTTTTTCCTAATTTATTGTTAATTTATAATTAAAATACACACTTAAAACCATAACAGTCACACCATATCTCAGATTATGGTTTGGTTGATTCATACATTGTAGAAATAACTTATGGATCCTTTTCCAATGTATCAAAATAATCTTAATGCATTTGATCAGTTTTTAGTATAGAACGTTTTGTTGTGACTAAAAATACTGTCAATTATAACTATAAATAGACACCTTGAGTCCTACCAGTAACATATTCATGATACTTTTTCAAATTATTTCATCACCAATGTGTCCCATTTATTTTTTAAAAAATAAATCTCATATTTTGAATATGATTATTTTTGACAATTATGATAGTACTGAAAAAATATAAATACATGAAGGATTAAAAATTATTTTAAATTAAATAGTAATAAACATCGATAATACCTCTTCCGGGGTGCAGGTTTATTCATTGAATATGATCTCTTTCATAAATTTACAAACATTATAACAACATTATTTATCTTTTGTTTTTTGGAACTGTAGAAACACTAATAAAAATAAGTAATTTATGTAGTTTGTGTTTGGATAGTGTAATATTTTTATATATTCCCTGATTTATATCTAGTCATAGTACTTTATATATTTCTTTTCCTTTTCCCCTAGCCTCATTCCATGATTTAGACAACAATCATGCATCACCCTATCATAAAGGAGACCTCATTAAATGATAATATAAATCATATAATGATACATTTAGTTATAGAATGTTGGATGTAGTGTATTAAAAATTGACAAAGGTCGTCATTTTTGGTCGTTTATTTTGATTTCCATTCATTAAATCCAATAAATAAATATTTAGAGTAGCCAAATTGACTATATTGGGCATCCAATGCTGCCTAAAAACACATAATGGAAAACGTAATGAAATAAATTGAAATATATTTGACATTAGTAAATTTTATAGTTTTATGCATGCATCATTGGTATTAAAAAGAGTATGTCATTCATAATATTGTTGAAAAAGGATTTGAGAATGCTACCCACTATTTCACCATCTTTCTGGGATTCTATTTATTTGTGTTCTGTAGAGGTGATGTGAGGTCTAATGTGCCCAATTTTTTTCACGGGGAAATCCCTTAAATTTTTTCTTTCATATATACGCTTGTGAAAAATATGAATTGTATTTTTTCATAATTATCATAGTATATCAGCTTTTGGAAAATCAAATCATGAAAACATAACTCATTTATATATTTACAACTAATCCATAAAACCAACCATAATCTATGATTTCACTTAGATTGACAAAATTAATGAATTTTGGATCATCCCTAATGTATATATTTTCATAAAGAAGAATTGTTTAAACCCCACCATCTTTGAACATTCTATTCACATGATTCTATAATGATTATAGATGTAGATATAGAATGAGTGGGTTTAATGTTCTTTCAGTAGATTGTTTCGATCGATGGGTTGATCATTGAGATTGTTCTGAGATGTTCTTTCTTTTCAACCACTTCCATGTGTCTGTCTGTAACAAAATTCATTAGCCCAGACCTTTTTTACTGGAAGTTATTGGTTTATATTGAATAATAAATTGTAATGGAATTCTGTAACAACACAAATATTTATTAATGAAAAATATTCTTGATCAAGTTAAATGTCTTACTATGTAAAATGGTTATATAAAATACACACAAAGATGGTATTTTGGTTTTTGGATTTCAATATAACATTAATAATTGTTATCATACATAATATATCCATTGAATTGTGATCACATACTTTGTATTAATGTTGTGCATTAACAAATCCAATATACTAAGGAATAAGAAGAGATGTCCTATTCCAGTAGAATTACTCAATACTAAGCCCATTTTTTGGAGTGCGGAAAGGAAGTAGCATCAATGAGCTTCCATATTGACCAATGTGAGGCCAATCTTCAACCCGTTAAGCTTGAATGGAAATGCCTATGGGAGTAGTGGAAGTTAATAGAAATTACCACCCGAGCGATGTTATATGAGCCTCCCTAAGAGTATATCACCATCACACACCTTACCCATAAGTATTTTTTGGGTGTTATAAGTGGTTATTTTATAATACCCTAGCACTATGATTATGTTCATTTTTATATAGTATAATGAATATACATTTATTTTATTATTGTTACTTTGAAAATTGTATTTAGAGTACAACTAGTATTTGTAGTAAATTTTCAATTATGAAATATATTTTTATGAATTAATGGAATTTTAATTAAATAATACTTTAATAATAAATTAATAATAAATTACTTTTTATAAAATATTAATTATTGTATAATTTTTATGAATACAATTGTAATTTTTATCAAGGTTCGAAAGCTGTTGATTTCAAAACCAACAATTTTCAATAAATATCTATTTTTCTTTTAAAATAAAAAATTCACATATTTATAAACATATTTAAGTAAAATGAATATTATTTTTGTAATAATGGTGTCAAAATTATCCAATGTTGATTTTTTTTATAATTTTTTGAGATAGTCAATTTTTGGGTAAAAATTAAATATCGTTCTAATATATAATTTGTTTTGTGACATCATAATGACCCAATAGTGATGTAATAAAATACTATAAAAGGGTTGTTTGGAAAATATATATTTTATCCTTAAATTAATATGGTTTTATATATTTTTTATTTATTTAAAAAATTCTTAGTGGACCCTCTAAGATATATAAATCATTTTAACATTTTAAAATAATTTCCTTGAGAGTATGAGTCACCCCCACATAATCAAGCCTAATATTTTAATAGGTTCATACATTGGAATTAAAAAATAATGTTTTCCACTCAAATTATGAAATAATTATTTTCAAAAACCCATTTTATGGTTTGTGGTTTTGATTAGTTAAAGTGTGGTGTCCAGAACCTAAATAATAAAGAATTTTCTCAAGTTTCCATTATAATCCCACTCAATCTCCCTTTCCTCTTCACTCAAACCATTTGTATCTAGACCAAATCCTATCCTTATATCTCTATAATCCACCCTAGGTGCCCCAAGATCCCACGAATCCTCTCTCAATCCTCTCCCAACCCATTGGAACACACTTCCAAGTAAGGGATTTTTTCATTTCTCATTTTGGTCCAATTTTCATTATGTTTCTTATACCCTTGTGTTTTCAATTACAAATGTTTTTGTAAGATTTTGAACCTCCGCCATTCTTCTCTCTGTATTTTTGAATTAAGGGAGGCCTCTTTCACTCTCATTAATGACTCCCATGTAAACCTAATACCATGCCGAAATTCTGTAATAAATTTCTCTCTCATTTACATTCAAGAAATTATTTTTTTATTATGAATATAAATTCCATTAGATATTTTGGGAAATGTATCTATATAAAACCCTTAATATTGATTTCATTTACATATTATGAGATACCCCTTTCCCTCTAATCATCTATTTTTTTGAATTCTTATGTCACACTGTTATGCTGTTGAAATTGCACTGTGATTTTCCAAGCCAAAGACATTTTGTAGTGAATACCATGCCCATTTCTCTATCAAGGGAAGTCACCTTTATACTGATTTACTTATTGATTATATAGTTTCATGTATTTATTCTACAACCCTTTATCATGGAATAATTTTGGATTTTTAATTATTCCATGTGGTATGATCCATGTGGAGCACTTATGCATGAAATGAAATGATTAAGAAGGGTGCTCTCTGATAGCACTGCAATGCATTGGGTAAAGATTAGTATTATGATACACCAAGTGAAATGAGGTATTACTCATGATAATTCATGTGGAATGAGGTTTTATGCATTATTCATGTGAAATGAGCCTTGTCTCATAGTAATATCATGTTAAATGTTGTTGTCACATTTTGATGTTATGATAACCATGCTATTTCATGCATTTTTGTTCATCTTTCTCTTATGCTCCATTGATATTCCTATTGAATAGAATGTACTATATTCTTTATGTTATACATTTTTTACTCCATTACTAGGCTTTCTAGATCACCATTTTCTTATGCATGTCCTGGGGTTATCACATGCATTGCTACGTGAGAAGGAATGTCATGGTCATGTAAACGATGTTTTCAATAATGATGTGGGGTTTTATGTTCTATTTTGTTATGTAATGTTCCTAATTTACCAAGACAATATAACTCTTAGTCATTAGAGTTTACATAAGTATTATTTTATGTAAAGAATCATTTTTATGTGTGTATCAAAGCGTAGGGTTGTTATAGTGGTTATGAAATGATTGGTTTAGTTATTTTAGGGATTGGGATTATAAAACTATAGAGAAATCCATTAATATAAGACTAAGTATAATAAACACATCCCTAAATTTTGGTGATTATTTTGTAAGAGGTTTATCAAGAAAATACATCCCTATCTAGATACAAGCAGGTAGAGGCAGCTCTAGCACATATATATCTAGGGGTTAAACATGAAAAAATCGCTTTGAGTTAGACATGAATGGGAATTGGTTCATGACAACAGGGCTTGCTAAACTCATGTTTATGACCCTCCATAGGGACATGTTTTGGAAAATTTATAATATTTGTATGAACCATTATTTAGTGAATTAAATTTCCCTACGAATTTATCATTAGAAGTAGATAATGGATAACATAGATTGATGCTTATAAATTCAAAAGTTAAGGAAATAAATGTAATTTATATGTTATCGATTTTTTCATTGGATTCCCCTTTTTGTGATACCCCTAAAATTAGTTTTTTTCTATCCAACAGTAGGAAAAGTGATTACTAAGGCTAACAACCAATGAAAATATCAATTTGATGTCTATTCAAATGAGATGCCCAACCCGATGGGAGTAGGAATCACAAAATTTGTCACGATAATATCTCAGTGAACTCATGTTTTGAATAGAAACATGGTCAAGAAGTAATTTTCACCCCCCTTAAGAAAGAACAACTCAGAATCGAATGATTAATGGGAAAAAGTCCTTATACTTTTAATGGATCATCCAATCCCTCAATTACCAAATAGGGGATCAACTCTATTGAAAAGATATTATCCATCCTTAAATGTTCCAAAAAAGAGAAGGTTCTTATGGCTACTTATCATATGGAGGGATAAGCTGATCAATATTGGATATTTATAAAAAAATGAAGCCTTAGGAAGAGATAAAGGCATTGGAATGGAAGGATTTCTGAAATAAATAAATAAATTTTTTCCTCAAACCCTCTGACTTATGGTGTAAAGGGAAATATTTTCCCTCACGCAAAAAGGCAACAAATCCATTAGAGGGTATGAGGAAAACATCACAAGGCTTGAAAAAAATGCCTTTGGATTTGTTTTTACTCCAAAAATCAAGGTTGAATGCTTCTTTGGTGGGCTAAAACTATGCCTACAGATATCCCTGGTGATCCGTGACTTTGAAAGACAGGTGGAAATTGTCTGATGTTCCCTCAAAGTCAAAATGGATATGGGAAAATCTAGGGGTATCATGGGGATAATAAGTGTAATGTGGAATTTAATTTTAGTGGTCCAATGGATAAATCCAATAGTGATAAAAAATTATTGCACCCCACTTGACAACAGTGTGGAATGAAGAACTTCAGAAATTTACTATAGGGGACAAGGAAATGAGTTAGTTGTGGAAGAGAAGGCAACATGGCCATTAACTATCAGTATGAAAAACCCAAAACAATGATAGATGAGAGGAAAACTCTGTTCTAACCTAAATACTTATTTTATTTCATTAAATACAAAGAAACAGTGAACTTAACAAATCAGTTCCCCAAGACAAGGACTTTCGGAGGAAACCAATAACTTATAAGGTAATAAGGGAGAGATTTTTTCATCATCACTGCTGAAGCGAACCCCGAAAAAGACGTGGTGAAAAGTTAGTTAGTTATTCATTCTAGAATGTTGAACATACTTTTTCATTGTATTTCTAATCATTATTTTATATAATAAAATATTAGTAGAACAATCCCAACGTCACCACAAATCATGGAAGTAGGGATGTTGGTGAGAACCGAAAATGGGGAAATCATTGCAACCCAAGAATATAATTTCTCCCCTATCACAATATGTGGATTAAACTTCTCTGTAAGCCTCATTATACTGAATTTATTAGAATTTTATGCAATTCATGGCATGTATTGGATTTATCTATATAGATCCAATAAAAATTGACGTTAGAGGGAAATCAGCTCCATATGGTGAATCTACCCACAATTATGTACAAGTTCAAAGAGGAGGATGAATCTTATTTAGCTCCATAATATTATCTATGAATATTACTTCCCTGTTATCATGTGTATCTTTCTCAAATGACTGAGTCCTAGGAATCAACCATCCATGAAGACATGCCTATTGTTAGGGAACTCAATAAAGTGTTTCTAGATGAATTGTCTGGTCATCCTCGTAGAAGAGATGTCGAATTATCTATCGATCTTATACATGGTGTGCTTCTAATATCATAGAATCTATTGAGAATATCTTCTGTGGAGCTTGAGGATCTAAAGAAACAACTATAGTTGAATATGGCTAAAGGGTTTATACATCCAAGTACATCACTAGGGGTGCTCTAGTCCTCATCTTGAAGATGAAGGATGGGTCAATGTGCCTTTGAATTTATTATTGAGAGCCCAAAAAATCACAATAAGAACAAGTATCATCTAAAAATAATTTATGAATTGTTCAATCAGCTACGTGGAGGACAATAATTCTCCAAGGTGGATCTGCAGTCGGGATATTATAAAGTATGGTGAAGAATGAGGATATCCCCAAGACTGCTTTTCATAGAAGATACAGGCACAATGAATTCATAGTATTTCCTTTCAGACTCACAAATTATCCCTCAATCTTCATGGACATGATGAATAGAGTCATTAGAGATTACATCGACTATTTCTTGGTAGTTTTTATAGTTGATATTCTAATATAATCCAAAACTGAGGATCATGAGGAGAATCTAATCATTGTACTAGAGACCATGTGAAAGCAGAAGATCTATGAAAAGTAACAAAAGTGTGACTTATGGTTAAAGGATGTCACATTCTTTGGTAATATCATCACAAGATATGGGATATCTATGGATCCCTCCAAGATAGCTACAATTGAGGGATGGAAAAGGCCAAAATCGGTTATGGATAACCATAGCTTCGCAGGGTTATCTTTACATTATTTTCAGATTTGTGAAAAACATTTCATGGTATTCCAACCCTATTAGAAATCTATCTCAGAAGGGAGTAAAGTTTTATTAGATTTTTGAAAGTGAAGATAGCTTCAAAGAGTTGAAAAAAGGCTTATCACTACACCCATGTTCACACTACCCACAAGTATAGAACTTATTATGGTATTATGTGATGCTTCAATAAAGGTCTTGTGATGTGTGATGAAGAAAAATGAAAAATTCATTTCCTATGATTCAACGAAATTGAATGTTCCTGAGAAAAACTATCCAACACATGATCTGGAGTTGGATGTAGTAATCGTCGCTTTAAAAATATGGTGACATTAACTTTTTGGGGAGAAGTGTGAAATATACACGGATCACAAAATCCTCAATTAAAAATTCATAGACATAGACTTTGACATGAATCCATTAAAATGGTTAGAGATGGTTAATGACTATGACTGCCCAATCCACTATAACCCTGGGAAAGCGTACCAGGTGGCAGAATCCCTAAGTAGAAATAACACAACTATTAAATCATTGATGGGAACTAAAATGGATTCAATCTTTTTAGATTTGAATAAGATGGAAATGGGAATAATAAATTAGGTAAAATGATCATTCCATTCACAAATTATTGATCAACCATCTCTTTTGGAAAGTTTAAAGGATTCTCAATTGGATGATGTGGGAATTCATAGAATGTAAATACTAGAAGAAAATGGAAATACTCGGAGATCAATGTTAATGTAGAATGAATTGTGAGATTTGTCACAATACAATGCTTTCAGTTAAATCCAATTTTAATGAATGAACTTTTAGAAGATGCTCATAATTATAATTTCTCCATTCACCCATAAAACACAAAGATGTATTGAGATCTTCGAGAGCATTGTTGGTGGGATAATACGAAGAATGAGATTGATGAGTATACATAAAATCTCTTAGTTTGACAGAATGTGAAGGCAAAGAGAAATATGTCTTAGGGGATTATAAAACCATTACTCATACCAATGTTGAAATGATAGAACATCCATATAGACTTTTTTACCAATCTTCTGAAGACATCCAAAGTAAATAATGCTATCTGGGTTGTTTTTTATCGTCTTTCAAACATTTCAGACTTCATTTCAATTCAGGATGATTTCTCATTAGATCAACTGGCATGGATATACATCATAGAAGTGTTAAGAATTCATGGAGTACCATTATTTATTATATCCTATTGAGATCCAAGATTAAACTCTATGTTCAGGAAGAGTCTCCAACATGCTCTAAATACTGAACTAAACTTTTAGTATCACTTATCATCCTCAAACTGATGGATAATCGGAGTGGACTATCCATACACTTAGGAAAATGTTTAGAGCATGCTCAACAGAATCCAAAGGAGGATGGGATCAAAATATTCATCTGGATGATATCTCTTACAATAATTGTTTCTACGCAAGCAATCAAATAGATATTTATTATGTCTTATATGGGAAGAGGTGTAAAACACCGGTATGTTGAGATGATGTTGGGGAGAGAAAAATCCTAGGTCTAGAAATGGTCTACGAAATGGTGGAGAATGTTAAGGCTATACAGAATCACATTAAATCTACTCAGAGTAAACAAAAGATCTATGATTATAATCGGTGGTGAGACCTATATTTTGATGTCGTAGACATTGTATTCCTATGCATATCATTGTGGAAGATCATTATGAGATTTGGGAAGAAGGGATTACTTAGTCAAAAATACATCGGTGCTTTTGAGATCCTTGATTTCATAGTAGAAATGACCTATCGACTAGCACTCCCACCAAACCTATCTAAAGTAGACGATGTATTCCATGTATCAATATTGAGAAAGTGCATAACCGACCCATCACATGTACTCAATCCAGAGCAGGTACCATTGGGGAATGGCCTCTCTGATGAAGAGAAGATGGTGAAATTCATAGATCGTAAAAAAAATTACTATGAAATAAGACAATCCCCTTCTGGAAAGTGTTGTGAAGAAATCACAAGTTTATTGAATCCATGTGTGAATAAGTGGAAGTGTTGAAGCAGAGATATCTTCATCTGGTATTGTGTGGGAAAAGGAAATTTCGAGGGAAAAATTTCATATGGGTGGAATTTTTTAACGACAAAAAATTTTTATTAGTGAAAATTCATATTGATCTGATAAAATATATTATTATGTAAAATGGTTATATAAAATATAAACGTCCTTGGATTTATGATTTTGGATATCAAAATACCATTGATAATTATTAATATTGCTAATATATCAATTGACCAATGATCACATGATTAATATGAATATAGGTCCATAACAAATACAATTTACTCGAACAAAAGAAGCGATGACCGCATCTAATAGAATTTTTCATAAAAGCCCATTTTTCAGACCATAGAAAGGAGGTATCATCACTGAGATTCACTCTTGACCAATACCAAGATGATCATGAACACATTAAGGTTGAATGGAACTAGATAGAGGAGAAGTTTATGTTAATAGAGATTACCACCTGAGCAATGTTATCTAAGCCTCCCCAGGAGTCTGTCACCAACACACACCTTACCCTTAGGTATTGTACTGATGTCATAAGGGGTTATGTAATAAGACACTAGAACTATGATTATGTGCATTATTTTTGTGTATAAAAAGGAATATAAATTCAATTTTTTATTGTTACATTCAATTAATAAATCATTTCTGATGAAATGATGGATTTTCAAATTAAATAATATTTTAATAAAATATTATTAACAAATTAAATTTTATTAAATATAAATGATCGTTAAATTATTATGAATACAATTGTAATTATTTTATTGTTTGATAGTATTTTTTTTCAAAACCAATTATTTTCAATAAATTTTGGTTTTTATTTTAAAAGTAAAAATTTACATATTTAGAAAAATATTTAGATAAAATGAATATTATTTTTGGAATCCAGATGTTGAAATTATCCAATGGTGAATTTTTCATAATATTCCGAGAGTCTAATTTCAGGGTAAAAATTAAATACTAATTAAATATATAATGTGTTTTATGGCATCATAATGACCCAATAGTTATGTAATGAAATACTATAAAAGTTATGTCCTACCAATATATATTTTAAATTTAAAATAATGTGATTTTAGATTTGTTTTATTTATTTTACAAAGCCTTAGTGGACCCTCCTCGACTTATAAGACATTTTAATATTTTAAAATAATTTCCTTGAGAGTGTGACTCACCTCCATATAATCAAGACAAAAATTAAAATAAGTTCATCCATTGGACTCATAAAATAATGTTTTCCAATTCTCATTTGAAAAAACCATGGTATTCTTTGTGGTTTTTATTAGTTTAATATGTGGTATCAAAAACCTAAATAATAATTATTTCATTCACCTTTCCTATATAAACATGCTCAATATCCCATTCATCTTAAATCAAACAATTTGGAGCTCAACCAACCCCTATTCTCCTCTCTTTATAATCTTCTCATGGTGCCCATTCTTTGAAGATTCTCCTCTCATGACTCTCCCATGCCTTTAGATCACACTTAAAATTAATGGATATATTTTTTTCTCGTTTTTGTCCAAATTTCATTATATTGAAATACACTTTTTTCAAATAAAAATATTGGGGTATGATTTTCCACCTCCCCTATACATACCTCCTTATGTTTGAATGATGATATATGTCTTTATCTCTCTCATTAATGCATCCCATGTACACCCATTACCATGCCAAAATTCTGTAAGAAATTTCTCTCTTCCCATTTACATATAAGAAATTATTTTTTTATTATGCATCTAAATTCAATTACATATTTTGGGATGTGTATCTATATTACCCCATTAATTTAAATTTAATTTATATATTATGAGATACCGCTTTATCTCTCACTAACCATTTATATGAATTCTTATGTCACGCTGTTATGCGGTCTAAATTGCACAGCAATTTTCCAAGACAAAGTCATTGTGTAGTGAATGCCATGCCCATTTCTCTATCAAGGGTATTAAATGTTACAAAAATTTACATCTTGATTATATAGTTTCATGTATATATTACACATTCTTTTATCATGGAATAAATGATGATGTTGAATGATTACGGGTTGTATGATCCATGTGCCACACTTATGCATGAAATGAAATGACCTAGAATGGTGTGCCCAGATAGCTCTCTAATGCATTGGGTAAAGATTATTATCATGATATGTCATGTGAAATGAGGGTTTTATCATTATAATTCTTATGCAACGAGGGTTTACTCATGATCCATGTGAAGATATACTTGTCTCATGAAAATATCATGTTAAATGTTGTTTGCACATTTCTATGTTATGATAATCATGCTATATCCTGCCTCTATTTTCATGTTTCTCTTGTGCTCCATTGATATGCATATTTACTATATTTTATTATATTTTTCATGTTATTCCTTGTTTACTACCTTAATGGGATTTATATCTCACCCTTTTTACGCATTTCCTTAGGTTATCCCATACAATGCTATGTACGAAAGAATGTTGTGGTCATGTAAAAGATATCTTCCATAAAGATGTTGGGTTTTATGTTCTATGTTTTTTTGTAATCTTTCTAATTTCTTAAGACACTATACCTTTCGATTATCAGAGTTTTCTTAAGTGTAATTTTTTGTAGTGTATCATGTTTATGTGTGTAAAAAAGAACATGGTTGCATAAGCACCCCCTTATCGACATGACTTTTTTACATGATGTGATGTCCATGCGATGAATATTACAAGAGTTTGTTTGACCTTATGAATATCTTCATCATTAGTTATAATAGGTATCTCAGTGCTCATATCATGGTATGTGTTAATCATCTCTTTCAAATAACCAGTTGGAAGTGGTTTGCTTTTAGCACGACATTATGGATATTAAACACTATAGCCCTCGCTATAAGGTGATATGTAGGTGTCGATAGAAATAAATCACAATCACTTTCACGTTGTACAATATTATCACCAGAAAGGTACCAGTGTCTATCTCAGTCAAAATTCAGAAAAATAAATATTATAACTTTTATTACCTTAGTTAAGCCATGTTTTTTAGGGGAATGTAACTCCTCAACGCTACTGGAGGGTGGGGTGGGATCTTCACGCACTAGTTGTTCTTGTGTTGTTTCTTTTATCCCCCTTTTCCATCATATTTTCTATGAAATATATCAGAAATTTCTTGTCTTCTTCATGTATAGATATTATTTCTCTCATCATTTTGATTTTTTAACTTTTATCCTCATGTTTGTTTTCTGAAATTTTTTTAGGGATTCACCTGAAAACCCGCACCTCAAACATGGACATATTTTCTTGGCTATGTCAAGGCCACTAAAAGTATATCCAAATTTGGTTTGGTTGTTGTTGATTGATGTGAATATGTTAGAAAAAAAATATTGGAAAATAAGTAATAATTGTTATGTAATATTAATATAAAAGCCAAAAAATATTATTATGTCATACTTACAAATGTTTCGCACACATTTTTGTGTGTTTTCATCTATTACTACCCCATAATTATTTACTCACTTCTACTTGCTTAGTAAAAGGCATGGGATAGAAGTGGCACTGTATTGGGATTCAAAAATATATATATAGAGTAACATAGTTATGGTGTTGTTTATGTCACATAAAAAAATTATGGTAAATTTAATATACATACAATTTTTATTCATGTTAAACATACAACATTCTTTCTTAATAGTATTGGTACACAATTTTTTCTGCTAGTTCCTTATTTTCAGCACTCATTTGCAGTATTATAAATAAAAAACTCTAAATCAAATTGATGAATACACATATCATTAAAAAACATATTACCAAAAAAGTTTAGATGAAAAGATAGATCCTCACGACATGTAGTAAATGCATCCCATGATCATTGGGTTATTAGGTGTATATAAATACAAGGTGGGTGTGGTTTTAGTTTCCCTTCATCATATTTAAGATATCATTTCACTAAAATTGTGTGAAATCCTCTACGAATAATTTTAGAAACCCCTAATACATAGTCCATGTGCGAGTCATCCACAATTAATGCACTCTGCAAGGGATGATAATGAGTATTTAAATGTTTAATTATTTTATTTTATTTATAAAATTATTGAAATGATATATCATATTGCTTCCATGATATATCCCAACATCATTTTTTTAATCCTGGTGACAATATGGTGCAATGAATTTACATCCATCGTCATACATTTCTGGGTGATGAATCTAATGTAACTAATAAAAATGGCCTTGTTGGTGTGAACATGTTGGCACCACTTATTCAATCCAAAATCATATTTGATATAGTTTTCTTTTTCCATGATGATATTTTATAATAGCTTCAAACTACAATGCTTTGTTTTTTTTGCCCCACCAATATTTCATATCCAACCATTTACTTGGTTTCATAATCAAAGATGTGTTCCTTCAGAGTGCTGGAATCAACATGTATAGTTAGTGGTTTTACCTCTGAAATGGGATAAGCAACAGTAACAAGTTGACAAACCTATTGGTTTTTTGTACTACGAGCATTAGAAGGTTGATAGACAAGTTATGCCTCAGGATTGGTAGCATAAAAATGTATAGAATTCATTATATATATTAGTGTTTCAAAATTTAATTCAGATTACATAAAATCTACAACAATGAAATAATAACATATGGTAACATGATGTATTTTACAATAAAATATAATTATATTATTGAACAATTTTATTAAAGGATGAAGGTATTTTACCCGTCTATCGACTACAAATATCCCTTCATTCTGGTCCCCTATGACATAAAACACTACTTCAATATTGATACCATGGTGAAATGAATATGACATCCCAATGAAATGTTCTCCTTTTTTTGAATTTTCATATGACCCTTCAGTGGTTTTGGTGGATAACAGAACGATTGACCAGTTTCAGTTCATGGGATCAAGACCATAAAATACATGTACATCCTATGATTGCATTATCAATGGTTTATATTTTTACCCTTCCTTACTGAAATCAAATTTCACAAATCTCAACTCATCTATTTTAACAACACTCATGTTATCAACCTACATGTATTGAAAAATCAGCACATGGATGTTCATAAAACTCAACCCCCATATTTGTTTTATGATTCCAAAGTATGACATATTCACATAAATTTAATTTCAGTACATAGCACTGAAAGCATTCATTGCTTTGGCCACAAGTGTAAGTCCCCTATTCTGCATGATACTATCTTAATCATGTTCATTAGTATATAATGTGTAATAATTAACTACATAAGAATTATAAAATAATACATACACACATGGTCTTCTGGCCATCCATCAAATTCATTACGAAATTGATTCTATATTTTCTTCTAACTTCATAAATATATGGTCCTTAAGCCATCCTATAAACCGTCTATTATGTGTATTTGATATATATTATTCATCTCTTTTTGTATTAAAATTCTAAAGAATCTATTTTGGTGTATCTTCATATGGGTCAACATCCAAAATATTATGAAAAACATAAAGGTGGGCCTGCTCTGGATCTATAATGTTGATTATGTCAACATCTCTTCTAAAAATTCCTTCAGCCACAATCCACACGGTGTGATTAGATTTCAGTAGTCTAATACCTTCTACACTGAATAAGTATTCAGTATAGAATTAAATTCCTTCCTAAACAATATTTCTCTCCACAATACAACTATATGGACAACTTCTATTTTGTACATACACTTTCAAAATCATCATATACCATTATGTAAGAACCAGTTCTTATTCTTGAGGTATGAGATTATTCATTTCCTTTTCTTAATCATTTTTGAGAAAACAAGGGAAATGTGGGAAAAATCACAAAATTTATGGGCACACTCCATGAAATTCTTCACACAAGCCATGAACTTTGGCTGAGTTGGATGCGAATACAGGGCGTGTAGTCTTGGGTGTAATTTCTAACTACACTCCATGTATATTTGTACACAAGCCATGTACTTTGGATGTGTGGGATGAGAATACATGAAATGTAAGATTGTATGAGATTAAAGGGTATAAAAACTAACTACACACCATGTACATAGTAATACACACTATGTAATCAGTCGGCAGATGAAGAGTGAGGCTATAGAATGTAGCAGCTAGAGGAACAATTTAAATGGAATGTACACATCGTGTACTTAAAAGTATACACCCTGTAGTTATGTTTTTTTGTTATAAATGGGAAGTAGCATCCTCATTCAATATAAGAGGCACAGATATCACCAAGAGAAGTGAGAGAGGAGGCCGATACTTGGCTGAGCTCTCGATCGCACACCAGGACTCAGATTCTTTCACCATCGATCTCGTTTGAACAGTGCATGTAAGAGATTCCCTATTTTTGAAACATTCCTTCAAACTCTTTTCCTATGGGGAGTTATTTAGGTTTGAATGGGTAATTGTTTACCTCATATTTACTTCATTATGGGTTGTTTAGGGAGGCACCTTACATGTATATCGATCAGAGGAGGTCGAGGTAGGAGGTCTTATGTTTAATTACAATTTTCGAGTTGATTTAGTGTACTGTTCTTCCAAGTTCCCATGATCGTGGGTGTCGTATAGTTGAGACATTGACTGTTGATATACCTATAATTGCATAGGTAATATAATGAATAATTATAAACTTCTATTAGTGATCGTTTCTTTGATCTGGGGCCACCCCGTGGGTCTGTTTCCCTTGTTTAGCTGTTTAGCCAGGATACCCGATGGAATGGCATGATTATATCATGTTTTGAGTTTTCTTGAAAGGAAACATATATAAATTTCTTTCTTATACATTTGGTTCGAACTTATTTCTTGTTTAGCCTAAAGGGAAAGGATACTTGTTTATCCTGGGGGCAAGGTTACATGTTTTTCTTGAGGTCAAGGTTACTTGTTTAGCCTAAGGGAAATGATTCTTATGCCTGAGGGTAGTAGCATCCGTTCCTTAGGGAGAGATCTTCCATGCCTGAGGGAAATATTATTTATGACTGAGGTAAAACACCTGAGGGCTTCAATTCTATTCAACTAAGGGTAAATATGTACTTGTCTAGGGACAATGTTTACATTGAATATTCACAATGGATATTTCTTATGTTGTACCTTCCATGCTAAATCACAGGCTTGGTACTGAAATTATCTTTTACTTGATAGATTACATTTTTGTGGTTTTTGATGTGGCACTGGTATAGGAGATTTTCGGTCAAGGTTGAGTCTCGGAAAACTCACAATTTAATTATATTTATTTGATAAATAGTTTTTAAAATTACAATTTAACAGGTAGTAATGGTTACATTTGAGTGCTTCCTAGTTTGATGCATTTTATTATTGCACACTATTGTTGCACATTTTCACTGACTGTTGTGAATGAGCATTTTTTAGTTACCTATTGGGATTTATTTCTCACTCCCTATTTGGGCCATGTCTTGGGCATAAGATTATTATATTGATTCATGTGCCGATATGGGAAAGGGTCCCTACACAGTTACAAGATTGTTGCAGAGGATTAGGAGAGCACGAGACCGAGCATAGGCTTGCGATGTTGGTGTGTTCCTATGGCACTACTTTGGTTTCGTTTTCTATACTTTGTTCCTTGAAATGTATTGTATCTGATAGCAGTGTATCATGTTTTGGATTCATTCATAGAATTAAGGACATGATTAATAATCATATATATGATTGTTGGTTATCTTTTACTTCAGTTCAATAGTCCATTCCAGGTCTATATTGCTTATTTCTTCTTCTTCTGTATGCTTCTATTTATTTCTGATGCGCTACAATTTGAAAAATGAGTGCATAGTTTCTCCACTATAAGTCCTAGTCCATCACTGATAGTCCGTTGCCTCTAGAGTTTGGGGAAATGCACTTAAGGTCATTTGACCAACTGGGTTTGGGGAACCCATTATGTGGTACCCAGATCCAGGACATTACATAATGGTATCAAAGGGAGGTTCTTTTCTTTGACATAAAATTTAGATCCTATAGCTAGGGGTAGGATGGAATTAGTACTTGGTAATCAGATATTTCTAGGAGTAGCTGACCCATATATTGAGAATATCCAATCTACTTCTTTTAATTTCAATTTTTCTGGTTTTGTAATTATTACTATTTATTTGATTTCACCTAGAGTTATTCACATAATTTGTGTTGTATATATTTTATAATTAGGCTCTATTTAGTTGAAACCCAATGAGACTAGGGTATTCCATTTCATGCATCATTTAGGCACATGTTACAATCACATGTCATGCATATTTTCCATGCCATGTAGGTGCACTAGAAATCAGAAGATGTTGTGATAGATTTTGTGCTAGAAAATGCATGTTGTTGTGATAGGTACATTGGAAGAAATGCCAACTGTTGATAAGGTATTGGTACATGTTATGGTTGGGTTTATGGATGCTAAAAATTTGTTCCTAAGAAGTATAGGCTCTCTTGGACCGGAATTTAGCGGATCATGATCCAGCCTTTTGTTGCGTGTTGCACTATAACGTGAAAGGTATGGTGCTAAACTTTGGTTCTCAGGTAGTATAGGACCCCACTGATCGAAATTTGGCATACTGATTCTTGAAATGAAAGAAAAAGGGGCTCCGAAGTAGTTTTTGAGGTTTACTGTCTTGAAACCCAGACAAAATGGTGTGTGGTCCTATGGACACATGCCATGTACAGTTATGTTCAGGAAGAAATGCAAATTTTTACGTACACTCCATGTACATATATGTACACGTCGTGTAATATAAGGCCATGTAACTTGCCATTTGGGAGGGGACATGGGACTTCCAGATTTTCTTGAGGACACATCGTGTACCTGAGGTACAAGCCGTGTAGTCTGGATCAGTGAGAGACCGTGTGGACTTGGCTGTGTGGTTGGGGAAACAAGGTGGTGTACATGACCTATGTGTGTGAAACATTTCATGTACCTATGGTTGAGACATTCCCAAGCAGACATCAAAACACGACCATGTGAGGGATTAAGGGTACATGTCGTTTAGACATTATATACGCTGTGTAGTCTCTTTTTTCCAATTTTTGTAGATGTTTCCTCATTTTCATTGGCACAGGTAACCGGAAAAAAGAATCCTTGACACTAAATTAAACTAAGGTGTGTGTTTGAATTTGTAGAGTAATTCCACCGAGACAACCATGATTTGTTCTCCAAGAGAGTGGAAATGATTATACTCTAGAGATAGATGGCCATGGGATTCTGATGGATCCTACAGAAGTTCCAGATGCGATGTTGTCCATTATACCGGACATATGTGTATATGCACAGTTTTATGAAGGCTTCATGTGGTTCATGCAGACCTTCTAGGGAGCACCGCCTATTTCCACATCTATGGCAGAGCTAACATGTATATTCCTGAAGAAACATCCGCCTACATTTTCAAGGGGTGGTAGACCACATGTTACAGAGTCCTGGAGTGGTTCTATGCTGAATATCTTTGAGTATATGGAGACACCTATTGGTAGGAGGGTCAATCACACTACTTACATGCTACATGATTCCGCTAATAGATGGAAGGATGTCACCACCCAGACTGAGCATCACTAAGACACGACCTGGGAATAATTTCAAGCAGTCTTCTATGAATTTTTCTTTCCAGAGATGTAAAGTGAAGATCGAGCTCTAGAGTTCATGAATCTACGGCAGGGTTCCATTTCAGTGATGGATTACTCTACCCACTACACCGAGCTACAAGGTTTTGCAATGGTTTTGGGGAGTGATGAGGCACTGAGGGATAGACGCTTTGAGGATGATATTCAATACGAAATATGAGGACTAGTTAATGATTTTAGTTTGCATACAATACATGAAATTGTAAACCAGGCATTGATTACTAAGCAGAACATGTAAGAGCTAGTGGTGCGGACGAGGGTGGTTCGACACCAGTTTCTGGTACTATTTCTACTGGCAGGGGGAAGAGGTAGATGTATTTCTCTCATGGTGGCGGTACTAGCCATAATAATTCCCCAGATGGCCAGATATTGTGCTACTAGTGACGTAAAGAGGGACACAAGAGACCTCAGTGTCCACGTGACCCAGTGGAGTGTCGATCTTGATGAAAGAGGGGTTACCTTCAGCTTTTTTGTAGGGAGTTTCCACCAGCGACTAGTGAGATGGGTTATGGGCAGACTCCGCATGCAGGAGCAGGTCCGAAAGCTTCTCACCGGTCAGGGAATTGGGATACATTGGGATTTTCAAGAAGAGGTGGTGGTCATGACCATGGTAGCCAGACACAATGATCTGAGAGACAACAGGTTGGGTCAGCTTAGGGCAACCATGATGTGTCATAGGGCCGCGACATTGGGCAGACATATGCAGTGAAGAAGACCCAACAAGAGCAGGATCCCGAACATTCCACTGTCAGAGGTACTATTCTAGTTGCTTCTGTTCTATCTTCTATACGTTTTGATACTGGTGCCACACATAGCTTTATATTGGTACCTGTTGTAGAGAGCCTTGGGATTTGTGTTTCTTTTTTTTTTGGATATCATGATGCTAGATAGTCTTATGGGAATTAGAATTGTAGGACTGTGTCAATGCATGGAGTTCCCCCTAAAGGTTGGTGTGGGTCACTTTCTATGGGACCTCTATGTATTAGAAATGAAAATCTATGATTTCATTCTCAGGATGGACTGGTTGGTACCCTTTTAAGCATTTGTGGATTTCTATCATCACATGGTGAGTTTCATGTTACCAGGGGTCATAGAGTTTCTATACAAGGCTGAATGGGATGTCCAGGTAAGGCGAGTTGGACCCGAGAATCATGGGTGAGGTTGAGTAATAGCCCATATTGTGAGTTTATATCTGGATAACCAGGGAACTTGTTAGAAGGATTTCTATCCAATGGTTAATTGTTTCATGGATGTTTTCACAAATGAATTTTCAGGTCTACCTGTAAAGGGATAGGTAGATTTATCTATTGATTTTGTGCCAGGTGCGACACCTGGATCCATTCCTCCTTATAGGATGGATACTCTAGACTTGCAAGAGCTCAAGATGCAGTTGGAGGAGTTACAAGGAAAGTGTTTTATCGAACCCAGCATTTCTCCCTAGGGTTCGCCTTCCCTTTTTGATAAGAAGGTAGATGATACTGTCAAACTCTTTATGGATTATCGGAAACTGGACCAGTTGACGATTATGAACCGATATCCATTACTGAGGATTGATGATATTTTTAATCAACTTTGAGGAGAATGGGTGTTATCGATGATCGACATGAGATACAGATATCATCAGTTGCATGTTAGACCATCGAACATTCCACTTACATCCTTTTAGAGTAGATATGGTCTATAAAAGTACATCATTACGCCATTCAGACTCACTAACGTGCCATCATTTTTCATGACTCTGATGAATCATGTGTTACACCCATATCTAGATTATTTTGTGGTAGTATTCATGTATGATATCTTTGTATACTCTCACACTCGACAAGACCATGCCACCGATCTTGAGATCGTACTTAGTACACTAAGATAGAATCATTTATTTTCTAAGCTCTAAAAGTGCAACTTTTAGATGGACCAAATTCACTTACTAGGTCATATTATCTTAGAGGTAGGAGTTGCGGTAGACCTAGAGAATGTGAGAGCAGTAGTTTCTTGTGAGCATA
The DNA here is from genome assembly GCA_963277665.1 of Viscum album. Taxonomy (NCBI): domain Eukaryota; kingdom Viridiplantae; phylum Streptophyta; class Magnoliopsida; order Santalales; family Viscaceae; genus Viscum; species Viscum album. The sequence goes on from OY728132.1 coordinate 1,720,528,019, forward strand.
CTAAGAACATGTTTGAAAGATGAAGTTTCTTGGGGGTGTCTGGTTACTACAGGTGCTTTATACAAGACTCCTCCTACTTTGAAGTGCCATTGATGGGTTTTACTAAGAAGGGTATGATGTTATTTTGGTCATAAGCTTGAGAGACATCATTTCAAAAGTTGAAGGGAAGGATGACATCACCACATGTCCTGTTACTTCCAGAGCAAGGGAAGATCTATTCAGTTTAGTATGATGCATCAGGTATTGGGCTGGGAGCAGTGTTCATATTGGGAGATCAAGTAGTTCTTTACGATTTGATGTAGTTGAGGCCACATGAGCAGAGTTACCTAACGCATGATCTCAAGTTGGGTGCAGTTGTTCATGCGTTACGCTGTTGGAGACATCATCTCTTGGGAGAACATTTTGTGTTGTTTATAGACCAAAAATGTCTAAATAAATCTTTACCCAGCAAGACTCAAATTTGAGACGGCGAAGTTGGGTGGAATACCTTCAATATTTCAACTTTGAGCTTGCCTATACACCTAGGAAGGGAAATACAATAGCTGATGCACTGAGTAGGAAGACTCAGATACAAGCAGTGAAGGAGGCTAGAAGTGAGTGGTAGCTTATGGATTTTTCCTCTGAGATGCATTTGGAGGTGCACAATAGTTAAGGTAAAACCTATATTTCATCCTTAGATGTGACTTATACCCTCCTGGATTTATTGAGGATGAGAAAAATATCAAAATCAGAAGGCCTAGTTCTATGGGAGTCAATGGCAAGTGAGGCCCCTACCCCGGGATGGACGATAGGCGATGATGATGTACTACATATCCATAGATGAGTGTGGCCTCCAGGGGATATACATGAGGAGTTGATGTGGAAATTTCATGCTTCAGCATTAGCAGTGCATCCTGGAGTCAACAAAATGTACAATGATTTGATTTTTCATTATTGGTGGCAGAGTATTAAAAGAGAGGTAGTTGGTTTTTTTTATGAGATGTTACACTTGTTAGCAGGTGAAGGCAGAGCATCAGAGGACAGCCGGATTTATACAATAGTTACCCATTCCAGAGTGTAAATGGGATGATTTCATGATGGACTTTGTGACCGGGTTGTCGAGGTCACCATGAGGAAATGATGTCATATGGGTTGTGGTCAACAGACTTATGAAGTTAGCTCACTTTTTTCGATCAAGGAGACCTTAGATGTTGACGAGTTCATAAAGGTGTATATCTGAGAGGTTGTACGTCATCATGGGGTACCTCGATCTATCATTTCAGATAGGGATTCCCATTTTACATCTCATTTCTGGCATAGTTTTCAGAGGGCACTAGATACAAAGGTGATTATGATCTTATCTTACCATCCTCAGACCGATGGCAAGTCAGAGCATACAATACTGATGCTAGAAGACAAGTTCCATGCTTGAGTCCTAGACTTTAGTGTCTCTTGAGAGAAGCACATACCCCTGTTTATGTTTTCCTACAATTATAGTTTTCTGGAAACTATTGAGATGGAACCTTATAAGGCTCTATATGGTAGGCCATGTCGATCACCCTTGTTATGGCTGGAGGTAGGTGAGGTAGCTTTACAAGGACCTCGTTTTGTACATGAGACTTCAGAAAAGGTTTAGTTGATTCAGAAGTAGATGGCTACTACATAGTCTCATCATGAAATCTTTTTTTGATCATCACAGATGACCCTTGGAGTTTGTGGTGGTGGATTAGTGTTTCTTACGTGTTTCACCGAGATTGGGACACATGAGGATCAGGAGATAGGGTAAACTTTCTCATAGGTATGTAGGTCCATCTATGATTCTGGAGGGAGTCGGTCTGGTTGCCTATCGGTTGCAGTTGCCACAGAGGTACCAGGCCATGCACGACATCTTCCACGTATCTCATCTGCGTCGTTATCACTAAAAAGCATATCACGTTTTTCAGCCAGAGGAGGTTGAACTTCAGGTTGATTCATCCTCTGAGGAGCATCTGATTCGTATTGTTTATAGGAGATTGAAGGTTTTCTGGAGCCAGTCAGTTCCTCTCGTACGGGTGCTATAACAGCATGGGTGATTGTAGGATGAAACCATGGAGCAGGAGACCGACATACATTCATAGTGACTAGAATTGTTCTCAGTGTTATTTTCACCACCCATGGAAGGAAAATTCAAGGATGAATTGTTTTAAGGGGGGATTTTGTATGAACTCGGTTCTCATTCATGAGGTATGATTTTTCTATTTTCCTTTTCATTTAGTTTTTTTGCAAAAATAAGGGAAATTTGGGGAAAATCTCAAAATTTATGGGTAAACGGCGTGTACTTTTGTACACATGCCAAGTACTTTGGATGAGTGTTATGAAAATACAGGGCATATAGGATTGGTTGTAACTTCTAACTACACTCCATGTATATTTGTACACATTCCATGTACATTGATTGTCTGGGATGAGAATACATGGCATGTAGGCTTGTCGGTGATTAAAGGGCATAAAAACTAACTACACACCATGTACTTAGTAAAAAACGTCATGTAATCAGTCGGAATATGAACAGTGTGGTGGTAAAAATTATCTGCCAGAGGAATAGTTTAAAAGGAAATTACATGCCGTGTACTTAAAAGCAGATGCCGTGTTGTTATGTTTTTTTGGTATAAACTGGCAGTATCCTCCTCATTTGGAAGAGGATGTAGAGATCTCACTAGGAGTATCAGGAGAGGAGGCCAAGACTGGGAGGAGCTCCCGACCACACACCAGGAATCCGATTCTTCCACCGTCAATATCGTTTGAACTGCGCGGGCAAGAGCTTCCCTCTTCTTGAAGAATTCCTTCGAATTCTTTTCCTAAGGGGAGTTATTTAGGTTTTAATGGGTAATTTTTATCTGTGATTTACTTCATTCTGGGTTTTCTCGGGAGGAGCCTTTCACATATATTCATCAGAGGAGATCGAGGTAGGTGGTCTTGTGTTTAATTCTAACTGTCGAGTTGATTTTGTGTACTGTTGTGCATGGAGCCCATGTTTGGGGTGTCGTATAGTTGAGACATTTTCTATTGAGATACCTAGAATTGCATTGGTAATCTAATGAATAATTATAAACTACTATTTGAGATCGTTGCTCTGATCTCGGGCCACCCCGCGGGTGCGTTTTCCTTGTTTATCCGTTTGGCCATGATACCTGAGGGTATGCCATGATTATAGCATGTTTTGAGTTTTTATATAGAAAACATATATAAATTGCTTTTTTATACATTCGGTTCGGCCTGTTTGCTTGTTTATACTGAGGTCAAGGTTACTTAATTATCCTGAGGGAAACGTTACATGTTTAGCATGAAGGAAAGGTTGCTTGTTTGGCCTGAGGGAATCATTTCTTATGCCTGAGGGTAGTAGCTTCTGTGCTTGAGGGCGAGATCTTCCATGCATGAGGGAAATTTTCGTTATGCCTGAGGGAAATCACCCAAGGGTTTCGATTCTAATCACCTGAGGGTTAGGATTTACTTTTATAAGGAATATGTTTACTTTTAATATTTACTATGGTGATTTTTTTTGTTGTACCTTCCAAGGTAAATCACAGGCTTGGTATTGTTATTATCTTTTACCTGTAAGATAGCATGTTGTGGATTCTAATGTGGAACCTGTATGGTAGATTGTGGGTCAAGGAAATGTCTCAGAAAACTCACAAATTAATTATATTGAATAGATAATTAATTATTAAAATGACAATGTAAGAGGTAATAATGGTTACTTTTGAGTACTTCCAAGTTTACAACATTTCATTATTGCACACTTCTATTGCACATTTTCACTGACACATGGGAACATGCCTTTGGTGGTTGCCTTCTGGGATTTATTTCTCACACCCTATTTGGGTCATGTCTTGGGCCCAAGCATATTATATTTCTACAGGTGTCGATAAGGGAAAGGGTCCCTACACATGTACATGATTGTTGCAGAGTAGTAAGAGAGAATGAGACTGATCTTTGTATTTTGATGATGTTGTGTACTTATTGCACTGGTTTGGTATTGTTTGCTGTACATTTTACCTTGTTCTGTATTGTATAATATTGCAGTGTATCCTATTTTGGATGCCTTCCTAGAATAAGAGATATGATGCATCATCAGATATATAATTGTTGGTTATCTTTTACTTCAGTTCCGTTGTCCATTTCATGTCTATATTTCTTATTGCTTCTGATTTTTAATGCTTATATTTATTTCCTCTATGCTACACTTTGTCAAATGAGGGTATAGTTTCCCCACTAACAGTCTTAGGCCCTCACTGCTAGTAGGCATCCTCAAGTGTTTGGGGAAATGCTCTTGAGGTCTTGTGACCAACCGAGTTCATGGAACCCATTGTGTGGCACCCAGATTTGGGACGTTACACAATAAATGGGGTATATCCATATATAGTGTAAAATACCACATAGTCAAATCTCCCTCTCCAATTGAACCATCAAATGAACCATCATATCACATAATATTAGCGGGAATAACATTTCAAATTTGCATAATATGATTAAAATTTCTATTTCCAACATGTAAATTAAACTAGGTCTATAACTTTGATGCATCAATCTTTAGAGGAGAAAAAGATCTTTGTTAACATATATTGGGAATTCTTGGAAAAAATTTAACGTAATGTTATAGTAATTATATCTTGTAAAAAACGTGGTAGTCATGTGATTTCATACCCTTTAACATGAAATCGGTCTTTGAAACACTATTCTTGATATTTAATGAATACCCCTCTGGATCCTTTATAGCATTCAAGAAGATTCAAAACTATTATCAATCCTTCTAGAAAAGAGTGCATGCAGCTGGAGGAAGAAAGGGTTTTTCACCATTCATTTTCATAAAATCTTATCATTTTAAAATTTCAACCACTTCCATCCAAGCCTTATTCCATCATTTTTTAGCCGGGTGAATTTAGTAATATTCCTATGAAAATGTCACAATCATTTTTTTCAACATGTATAACATCATAAAAATGTTTTACATACATACAATTCAAGTATGGTAATTCAAAAAAGTGATCTCTTCTTCCAACTAGTTTTCATATGTTTTTTCTAGAATGGTTTACCAAAATAACGGTGCAAATATTTTACATTCTCAAATAGTTTATCACAAGTTAGTGGAGAAAGTGTTGTACATTCTTCTGAACTTCCATTTAATGGTGTTGTCCAAGATCGGTACTTATGTAATCAGGGTAGAAATTTATGGTGTCAAAGACATAAGGTTTTTGAAAAATGATTCAACCTAATTGACTGTGATCCATGGTAATAGATGGGAGACCCATGAAATCCTTTAATTATATATCCTAACAAATTCTCATAAGCGGGAAAGTCATTTATCATCACGAATAATATGGATCTCAATGTGAAATATTCATTTCAATAAGAATCATACAACGTAACACCTAAACCCCACAATAATATCAAATCTCTTACAAATGGAGTCAGATATACATCAATATAATTACCTAATTGTTTCGGTCCTAATATAAGAATAGATAGCATGATGTGTTTTTGTTTCATTCATTACCAGGATAGCAAGTTATAATTTTCCAACATAACTAGCCATGTACTATAAATGTTTCTTTGAAAACCAAAAGGATTCAATTTATCTATAGATAACACTAGAAAAAAGTTTCTCAACTAATTTCTAGAATCAGGATACTCATTATTGATTCTCTTCCATTGAGGAGAGACTATAGTGTGATGTAGTTTCCATTCTGTATTTCTTCCATCGATATTCCCTTTCAACTTCCCTGCGGCCTCCACACTTCAATATAGGTACCTAAGCCTTGGAATGATTGGAATGTACCATACACATTTTTTTGGACCTGATTCATATTTCTTATATTGAGAACAACAGCACTTTGGGAATTATCTAAGTGATTTTTGATCCTTGAGAAATATTATACAGTCATTCGAGTAGGCGTGTATTAGTTCATAGATCATACCCATCAATAATTGTCATCCTTTGGCATCATATATTTGGATCGAAAAATTACTATCTTCTGGGATCATGTCATTCAAGAGAGAATGTTATTATGTAAACCTGTCATCTCACTATATGTTTCCTACTAAAAATTTATATAGCTTATATATAGATAAAAATTCTATATATTTAGTGCAACCACAATAAAAAGAATCTTTTCACAACTCCTTAACAGCTCAAACAATTTTGGGAAATGCCAATGTTCACCTTCAACTGTCCATTTCATTTACTCAATATGATCTTCATCATAATTCACATCTATAATCTCATCCTCAATATAGTATTAATCTTTTTTCCCACTTGTAATCATATTATATGATCCTAAAAATGAATTTTTATCCCATATACTAGCTACATTCTCTTTTTCCCAATGTTTATTCCAACTTTTATAACATCAATCTATTCTGTGACAGATCAAGTGTTATTCCAACCCCTTTAGAATAACTTCTTTTGAATAACAAAATTGTAAACATGCACAATATATTTGAGAAGGGTCATAAGGGTGATCTTTCAAAATCTTGATGAACTCTTTCACTCAATCTTCATTCTCTCTTGTCAAAAAATTTTCATCCATCTAGTATTTATTCATAGCCATCCTATTTCATTTTATGATATTTATTTTTATCAAAATAAATATAAAAATGATGATATAAAAATTAACGAAGTCCAAAATTAGTTAGAGACTTTAATTCTACATTGAAAACTATTTATAAAATCACAGTTGAATCCCATTAAAAAACAAAAAACATTACATATATTCATCTTTAAAACAACATTCCCTTCTTAAAATAAACTAATCATTTTCAAAAAGTCATTCTGAAAACCCCAATTCCGTTTTATAATGAATTCATAGAATCTTAATGAACTAATAATTTTAATCGTTTAAAATGTGCGACAACAATGTATATTTTTCAAATTTTCATTTAAAACATCAGACCCCACTTGTTATAATGAAACAAAAATTACATACACTATCAAAACATTCACATCCCTTTATAAAATCCAATTTGGTGAGTTTAGAAATTCATCTCATAAAACCTATGTCAATATAAATAGTTTAAATAGTTTTAAAGTTATTTTCAAACAAAAAATGGTATGTTGAAGTCATTTTTCAAACACATTTGGTAGTGTATTCCAAAAACACCTCATTGAAAAAACCAATATGTTCAAATATAGGAAAGGATTTGGGAAGTTTCTCTTCTGTGTTATCAACTATCAGGACCCATAAGTAACCACATGACCATCATGGACTGAAACTGTTCATATCCTAACTTTTGATACACCACAATATAAGCTATACTCAATAACCAACTCATTTTTGGTTACAAATGTCGTTTTCATCAATCTACCAATAATATTTAAGAAGGATCACTCATGAACATCTAAATACTCATATTTAGCTACACATTTTAGGTTAGGTCTTGTATAAAACCATGCCTATTTCAATGATATTATCATAGATGGAAATCTGATGTTAGTGGTTAATCCCTATCTCATATAAATAAAAATCTTTTTTGAATCACCCCTCGTATCACATAAATACTTATAAAATATAATGATTTATCTAGTCCATAAATTACTAAGTATAACTAGCCTATGTCAACTTAAGTGTTGTCACAAAAGGTGGGGATTAATATCCCACTCCAGACCAGTAACTTGATTCCTAAAATAATAACAACTCATTCTTAGTAAAATATCCTAAAAGGAACGTTAAAAAGGAATAAAACCCCAAATAACTTGAACATGAATAATAGTGACCCCTGGTAACATGAAAAATACCATCATCCAACTATGGACCAATTTGATCATCAAAAAAAAATAGCGCACTAAAAAAATGAGATATAAGAGCATCATACACTCCCGTCCACCAATTCATATATAGGGAATGAGCAAAAAATTATTTGTATGGTTTCATAAAAATCATCATTGAATCCCTTCATAATATAGTTCATAATTTTCTAGTTTGAAAATAAGGTATAAAATATATTTTCCCATGAATTATAAGAAATATATATAAAAACTTATAGATTTTCCAACAACCATCCTTTTTATATTATATAAACAAGGGTGACTAAATATTTGAAATAAAAATATAAAAAATGAAAAGTGGGACCTTAAAACCATATAATACAATTCAAATCATAGTTTATCTATCTTTTATAACATTTTTTGAAAAACTCTTTTTCACAAAAAACAACAATGAAGAGCCATTTTCTTAAAACTCATTTAACAAATAACCAATTTTTTTATTTTTAAACAAATATTTTTTACCATTTAAATATACCTATTTAAAACTAAGAAAATACATACTTGAATTGAAACAATGATAATACATATGAACATAGGAAAGAAGGAAAAATAATCCTAAAAACCACCAAATTATGGTGACATATAATTAATAAAACTAGGTGAATACAATCCAACCAAGATAATAAATCCCCTAAAGTATTCTAAGAATGATGTAACCATCATGTGAAACATCCTAAGACACAAGTATTTATATCATGGAATGGAGATCAGGAACCTAGGTCGATTCTATTTATCACAGTATATCCATGAAGTCATATAAAACACATTATGCACTATCATGATTAGGGGATCAAAAGAAACTATGGTACCTTCCACTACATTCTAGGGACACTGAAACATCTCAAGAACTCACAAAATATAACTGGTTCCTTACACTAGGCAACACAATCCACACTATGGATTTCAATTGTCTATATTTGTACTAGTCTCGTGAGACACCCATGACATTTCAATAGTGGAACTGAGAAACCAATGAAATTATATATCCTCACATAAACATCATTTCAATAATTTGAAATTTCACGTAACCCCACCTCCTACACCCTCATTAAATAAAACCCATTTCACATCCTTTTATATGTTTCACAATAATAATTATAATATAATGAATCCCCCATGGGGTCACAAGGCTCAATAGGAACAATAAATGCATGGAGCTCAATTTAGGGTCTCTCATTTTTATAAAATAACTTCATTCAATTTACCAACATGTATTTTACAAATTTTATTGAGAATCCAATCCATTTTCACCTCATTTGAGAACAAAATTTAATGTTTCATCCAAATACCATTTTTTAGAATGCTCTAGAAATACCATTGGGAAAGACAACCATTTTCTATAAATAAGATATTAAAATAATAAATAATTTTATTTTTGAATGAAATATATGCTAAGAAAACTTTTATTAATCTTCAATATCATTTTGAATACATCTTAATCCACCATGAGGGTTAAGGGTCTGAAACACATTTAAATAGGTTGAAGGTCAATTCCATTCATTTTTTAAAACATGACTTCAAAATTTTGCATATTCATATTAAATAAAAAAATTAATACCAAACTTTAAAAATATTAATATTCATTTAAAAATACACTCAGGGGTTTTCCAAAATACATAGCATGTGACATATGTCTATGCCACCTCTTTAAACCAATTTCAAGCCAAATGAGACCCAAAAATTCGTAACATAAGATTATTATATCATAATAAGTCATTTAAAAACATCCCCTAAATTTATAAAATTTATTACAAGGGGTTTCCAAAGAAACTCCTACCTCACTCAAGAAAAATCAAAGCTAAAACATTTCTACATTAATGGAGTAAACATAAAAATTTCATGTGACATACTACTCAACCACTATAGACAAAAATCGACCTCATTAAAAAGCATTTAGACAATGATCTAGTGCCATCCCACCTCAAATTCATAACCGAGTCTCAAAAAATCAATGGAAAAATATAAAGAGGAACACCAACCAAATGCAATTCATTTAGTGGGAAAACATGGATAACCAACGATCAAAATTTTTAGTAGGGTGTTTATCACATACAATTCATAGCATACCATCAATATCATTCTATAATTACATGAGAACAATATGAAATAGATGAAAAAGAGGAGAAAACTCAACGGTAGAGGAGAAGCGCACGTTAGAGGAGAGAAGCACGGGGGACGTGTGGCACACAAGAAGGTGTGGCATGTGGTTGAGGAGAGGTACACGATGACTGACTCGCACATGGCAGAGGTGTGGCGTGGGGAGGAGGAGAGGCACACAATGGTCTGGTTAATGGCGGAGGAGAGTCAGATGGGAGAGGTGTGGTTCACAGTAGGGGAGAGGTGGTGTGAGAAGAGGGTGAGGAGTTAGAGGTGTCACGACACATGGGTCAGCTTCCACGAGATCTTTTGGGGTGTTAGAATGAAAGATACATTATGATTTTTCTAATAAAACTCAGTGAACCATTTGTCAACTCTAGCAAAAAATCGATGATAAAAGAATGTTTTATTAGTGCAAAAATATAAAGTGCTGGTAAAAGATCCTTCATCAGTGCTAAGCAAGCACTTATAAAAGGTGTTTTCAATAGTGATAAATTTATAGTGCTCATAATTACACATTTTATCATCGCTTGTTTAGCACTGATAAAGGAAAATCATTATTAGTACTAAAAAACCTTTGATAAAGATATTATGTTAATAATTTATTTATATTAATATATATATTTATAGAATTATATATATGATAAATATATATTTACTTATTTACAATTATAACGATAAATAAATAAATTTTTAAATTTAAAAAATTATAATTTCAGTATTTATAAAATCAAAAGAAATATACTTTTTATATTTATAATCTAGAATATATGTTGTAAATATATTAATTATATATATTAATAATTTTATAGATATAAGAAATTATATTTCTTCTATTTTTATAATTACTTAAATTAATATATATTTTCTTTATAATTATATGAATATATATTTATTTATAACTTAGAATACAAATGAATATTTACTTTTTTATTCAAATATTATAAAATTACAAAAAATTAATATTTCTAATTTTTATAATATTAATAATATATTTATTAAAAATATATATTATCATTTTATAATTATTTAAACATATCAGTATTTATTTATGACTATATATATAAATAAATGTATTTATTTATCAATATTTCTATATATCTATAAATATATTTATATAATATATATAACATTATATATGAATATAGTAAAAAAATTCTATAAATTACAAATTATTAAAATAAATAAATAAATATTTATATTTATAACTAATAAGTAAATATATATTTATTTGTAAAAAAAATTTTAATAAGTAAATATTTATTTATAGTTGTAATTATAAATATATATATTTATTTAAATAATTTTTAATTTATAAAAAATACAATTTACTATTTTATAAATATATATAAATATATTTATTATAATTTATTATAATTTATTATTTATTTAAATATATCAACATTTATTTAAAATTTTATTTATAACTATTTTTATTTATTTATAAATAATTGAATATAATATATATAATTAACCTATTTATTATAAAATTTTAATTATTTTAAAATATCTATATTCATTTAGGAATTATAATTATATAAAATTTATTTATTTATAAAAAATATTATACATTTAATTAATTACATTATAACTTTATATATAGTATAATAAATATATTTATTATAATTTTATTATTTTTTACAAATATATATTTACTTATAGTTATAATTTTAAATAAAATTAAATATTCTTATAAATATTTTTATATAATTATATATATAGTTATAATATATATTTAGTATAATTTTATAATTATTTAAATATATATAGTTTTAATTATGATTAAAATTAACATATTTAAAAACTAATTTTATATAATGACAATTAAGTAATTATAAATATAATAATTATATTTGTTATTTAAATATATTTAATGTAATTTTATAAGATTTTTTGTGAATATAATAGTATATATGTGTTACATGAATTAATTATATACTAAGTAAATACACGTAATTAAAAACATGACATAAATGGGCAACATGACAAATAAGAAAGGGTGTAATGTATAAATGAACAATATTATGCCTAATATATGCACATATGATCAATATATTTATTGATCAAATTCATTGGAAACACATATATATTTAATAACTAATATAAATAAATATATATAAAATTTAATTTACATATATTGATTACAAATAAAATAAATATATTAAATATAAAAAATATAAAAAATATAATGAATCTAATAAATCTAATAATCTAAATAATCTAAACATTATTATAAATATAAATAATTAATCTAATAAATCTAATAAATATAAATCTAAAAAAATATAATAAATCTGAAAAACCTAAGAAATATAATGAATATAAATGAAAAAATTTATAATAAATCCAATAAATCTAAAAAATATATTAAATCATACAAATATATTAAAAATAATAAATCAATGTAATCTAAAAAATATAATTAATATGTTTATTATTTAAATAAATTTATTAAAATATTATAATTATAAAAATATATATAATTATAATAATAGAATTTTTTTAACATTATATATATATTTTGAAAATTATTAAAAATATATATTAATTATAAATAAGAGATTTTTTGTTAATGTATGAAAATTTACATTAATTTTGAATATAAATTTCTAAAAACTTTTATCACTGCAAAATATAGTGGTGATAAAGGATACATGTATCCACCCTTTTATCTAGCACTTATAAATGCTCCCCATTTATCAGTTCTTTCTTCTTAGCACTGATAAAATGAGGTGCTTCCCATACCCTATTTTTTGGTAGTGGATTGTCTGAACACACCTAGATGTTTTATATCTATATGGATAAGTGACATGTGATGAGTTTATCCATCAAGATGAATGAAATGTGATGTATTCATCAATTAGATCTGTCCACACTCAGAGAGTTGAGAGTATATGAGAGGGATTTATGGGGTTGACATGTTACTTGTTCCATGGTGACTTGACGTGTTAGAAAAATGTAAAATATTGGAGTGATATTTTGTATATTATGGGTACTAGTAGACACATGTATATAGATACATGTGCCTGATCGAGATCAAGCTAGATCCCGATATTCATATTTGATTTAAATTATTTATAGGTCCATCTGACAACACGTTGTGGTTAACTATTAGGGACTGAGTTTGACTCATAGAGACTCTAAAAGTGTATTATAGTTAATCAAAATGGGTTTTGGATGGTTATTAAAAAGTTATTCCTTATGGTGTAATACATGGTGATGTTTATGAGAACATTCATGATTTTTTGGAAGAAATCCGAAAATAATTTTTAATATGGTTTAAAAAGTTGTTATATATGATACTATATAAGGTGAAATAAAACAAATTCTATTAGTATTTAGTAAAATTCAGATATTTAAGGAGATATTCCAAGACAATATAGTTAGTATGTGATGAATAGGTATAACATATGCATTTTACCATGAGATGTAAACATTTAATGATATTTCATGCATGCTATATCCTTTCATCCAATGAACTTCCAAACACAAATTGTATTAATATTTTAAAAAATCAAATCCTTTAATGTTATAAATAAATTAAATGGTTTAATATTTATGTTTTAAATAAAGGGAATAAATGAATATGATATATGAACTGAATAATAGATTTATACCATCATTTTAACACATGAGTTAATGAGTACAACATATTTATAGGGTATGAATACCATATTTGGGTACATTCCTTTCCAAATATTGGTTAACCTATTTAATCTATTTTTTTGTTTTAATCCTTATTTTCTATCCTTTTTCTGGATGTGTTATTCTAGGATGATAGAAAAAATAGGTGACTAAATTAGAGGATGGTGGGCCATGTAGGCAAGGACAATGGCGTAATCATGGTTATTATAATAATGAAACTCAGGATAATATGTAGGTATCTTCAGAAAGTATGTTTGGATCCTTTTAATTATAAGGCATATCTATGGTGTGGTGGAATTCTATGGTGTATCCCCTCTTAAGGAAGCAGATATATAGGGTGTGGTGTGGATGGATGTGGCATAGTTTCATGAGGTTGGTTCTTCCAATATAAGAGATGATATTCTGTAAGGGATAGGCTACACCATAGACTCAATTTCTCATGTGGGGTCTTGTTGTGTGGTTTCATTGGGTACATTGTATTATATACCAAGAATTATAGGATATACAACATATTAATCCCCACTAATCTCCGATCCACTTTAAATATGGGAGGCTATAGGGTGGTACCTTGGTAATTTATATAGTATTCTTTATGACATATGATTCAGTGGTGTATCTGAGGGGGTTGTGCCACAATCCCATATTTCTGATAATTCCAATAAATTAATGAACCCCATAAGAAATGCTTTTTATTAAACATTTTCACTTGATTCAAAGAAACCAAGAGTTTTTTTCTAAGTCCTCTAAAGGCTCATTCAGTCATCTGATATCCCTATATTATAGGTATCAATCTATGCTGACCTGAGCCGTCAAACTGGAAAATATTAGCGTCCAATTTGAACCAAAAACATGATCTGTCATATATAGGTGTTAATAGTCTAATGTTTTAATGGATGGGTGAAGAAACCAGACACTACCTTGGAGATTGTGAGTTTGTATGTGTGTTCCCCACGTTTTTGGTATGTAGTCTAGAAAACTCCCTTTGGTCTGTTTCAATATTTTTCTATATGTGATATATATATTTTTCACCAAAATGTTTTGTGCATGACATAAAGAATCAAAAAATTCAATATCTAATGAGTTTCCCAAGCATTGAATTCCCCTTGGACATCGTCGGGACCAAAAGTTTTTGTCTTAGATTGAAACCATCCATGAGAAGAGTATACCATTGAAATAAAAAATAATTTATTATTTTGATAATGGGTATTTTATCTTAACAATGTAATTTTTTTGGATTAATATTCTGAATTTGGAGAAACATGTGAATATTGGCTATTTATCGAAAGAGAATCATATGACTAAAATGGAAATGTTGGCATATAATTGGTTTGGAATGCTGACATGATTAGATGTGTATATATATATTGGAATTTTAATTACCTTTGTGCTAAAATATTGAAGAGAATGGAATGTTTTTTTAATTTATATAATAATTGGTGACACTACAATGTGGCATTCAAAATAGGTTTATTTTGCATCATTATACTATTCGAGAAAGGTATAATGGAGGCTAGTATGTGTTAATAATTGCTAATGTTATTTAAGAGAGTGGTAATAAAAACACTTATAATATAACTAAGTTAGATTTCCCTACATCAAATGAGAATTAGATAGATGAATAGTTCAATGATAGTTTCTTTATAATCATGTGATCCATGGAGAGGTAGACTATTCGTATCATGTCATCAATGTCTATGTTGATGAGATATATATATTTGTATCATCTTCCTACGTTCACTGGGTTGAGGTCCCTAAGAATATGTTATTCATATTGAGTAATTGAAGATGATATTTTACCTCCCTGAACCAGCATCAGAAAGAAGGGTGAATCTTGCAACTTACAGGATTGCAGTACCAGCCATGTATTGGTAAAATATCATGGAGTAATCTGGGATACACAAGAAGTTATCTTGTATATATTTTGATGTAATGTTTGAAATAAACAATATAATTGAGAAATTGTTGGATAATATGGCTCGTGAGAACATGCACCTCAAATATGAGGGAATGTATGTAATGGAATATACTAAAAACTTCACATACCTAGAATACCTTGCTTCATCCATTGAAATAAATGAGGTTTAATGGGTGAGACATTTATATGATGGTATTTTTTTTAGGTAAGATTGAATGTAAACATATTTTTCTTTGAAAACCTTATAGATATAATGAATTAGTATCTCACCCCATAAAGGAATCTGAGAGTGTCCTAAATGTATTTGTAGGATGACATTTTAGATTTTATTCTAGTGGATGTAAGAACCTCTATGATAGTTATTGGTTTGGAAGTAGTTATTATATCATCTGGGATAGTGGGTAGTCATCTAAGAATCACAGTCCAATATAGTTGTTTTAGTGATAAAAACTGATAAACAATTTCAGACAATGTTCTGCAACAATTGTGGAGTTCCATTATTATAGTGTTTTGGGTATTTTTTAGATGTTATATAGGATATTTCAACAAAATATTAGTGGTAGAGGATCAAGGGAGGAACCAGCTTCTTGAAGGGACACAATTACCCACAATATATTGGTAGTAATATTTCCACTATATGTTTAGGATGAGGTAAAGAATGTGGTAACCTAATACAAGATAAAATTTAAGATACTTATTAATCTATAAAATGGAGTTATATTAGAGCCTAGGGTAGAGGGTTGAGTCCACTGCATGCTATATAGTGTTCCTTGGCCAGTTTTACTATAGGGACTTATACTTTCATAAGAACGATTTTTGTATCATCTACTATTTCCTATAATTTTTCTATATAGAGGAATAATATTAATTTTTATTATTTCAATAAAATAGTGTTTTGGGTTTGGCTGTGGCATCCTGGGATGAAATTATGACCATGGAAGCATTGTTGTAAATGTTTTTGGAGGATATCAAATGTGGCAATTACTGTCCCCTAGAATTTCATAGATACCATTTTCATTGGGAGATTTTTTATTGAAAATGAGAGCCTTTTCTCTTATTCTAGTAATCATATTTGTAGTTCTATACTTGGATTATAAAAATTGTTATAAGAGGATAATTACAATCCTATCACTATAAGGGGAAACTATACTCACCATGGTGAGTGGGACCCTCAGGCAGGTCACGTAGGCCTAATTCAGTACATATTAGATTATCATATGGCATAGATATCAAGAATTGTTCTAGATAATGGTTTAGTTTAAAAGTATAATTTACCTAAAATTTTGAACCATTACATGAATTATTTCCTTATTTTTTCATTATCATACCACCCTAATCGAGATTTAGTTCATTATTGAGTTGGGTTTCTAGGATATCTAGTTTCTATATATCCTTGTATAATGAAATTTGCAGAGTTTCTGTGAGTTAAAATATCATTTTCCTAATCTGGAAACAAAGGGATTAATATAGAACAATATGTCACTATGGGAATGTATAATTATTTTCTCTAATAAGGATGAAGAGACTCTCTACATATGTCTGGATTATTAGAGATTGATCCAGATCATGGCCATGAACTAGTATGATCTTCCACAAATCGATGATCTATTTGATCAACTATGACATGTCAAGATCTTTTCTATGATAATATTTTGGTTATGATATTATAAATTGAGAGTGATATTATTAGACATAGCTCACCAAACATTCAGAAGCTGATATGGTCTATATGAGTTTTTAGGGATGTCATTTAATATGAAAAATAAAATAGTGGTATAATTGGAATTGATGAGTTAGAAATTTTATAAATTCAGGTATATGTCTGTTTTAGTTTTCATTGATTACATTATGATATACAAAAAAATTTTAAATGATCATTCCAATCATCTAAACATAATCTGGAGTATAGTAAGGGAGAATCATCATTACACAAAGCTATGTAAATGAAACATCTAAATTGAGAGTGTACACTAACTTGACCAAGCTATGTCAATGTTTTGAGTAGTAATGGACCTATAAAAGGTATAAATAATGGCATCTTGGAAATTAAAATTGATTATCTATGGAATCCATATATTTTTTGTGTCTAGTAGGATATTATCATTTTTCATATAGGACTTCTCTCATCAGCTCATACCAATATCTGAGCGAACCAACAATGGGATGAGGGGTTTTTAGTAAGAAGTTTTTAAGAGGTCAATATAGGAGCTGTATACTAGACTGAACTCAATACAAATCCATATTGTACCTATACTGAGAAAGGAATTTATTATATACTATGACACATCCAAATTTACACTTTTTGTAGATGTAATATATGGAGAACAAATTATTTCTTTTGGGACAAGATATCTGAGAACATATGAATGAAATTTACCTACACATTATTTAGAGTTAGATGAGGTGGTACACGCCCTGATATATTGGAGACAGTATCCATCAGGTGTGATATTTTTGGTGTATATTGACCGCAAGGGAATTAAGTAATGTTTTCATAGTGATAGTTGATCCTTAATCATATGAGGTGGGTCGAGTATCATTAGACTTTAAACATCATAATGGGATACACACTGGGAAAAGGAAATACCATTTTCAATTAGCTGAACTATAATATGAAGACAGTGGTAGAGCAGGAATCTTGTGATGCTTGGTGATTAACAGAAATATTTTTATACATGCATCTAGATGATTAGGAATCCCATAAATGACTATAAATAACATAAAATTATTTAATAACTATTATTTTATAAAATATCCTGATGGAGTTGATATCTTATCCAATGACATTAGCTTTGGAGGAGAAATTACCCTGTGAGGAGCAACAATGAGAATGGCCTTTGGGAATCTATTATGTTTTTCATATTCATTATTGTGTATGGGTTCAAACGGGATTTCATGAAGAGGTGATGATATGGTATATTTATTCTAAATGGTTTGTATATCTAGTTCGAACATAGATGTGTCATGATCACCATAGACAATACTAACGTACGAGAATTAAAAATTAGATAGAAGGCTTCATGGTGCGATATTTCAGATTTTACCAGTTGAAATCCCAGAAACAGATCCTTCCTGGGATGTTGTAGCATTTACCCATTAGGAATTTGTAGTAGGTTTATTCACTATTAATTTTATGATATGATTACCCATGAAACCTTCTAATAGTGATGTGGTATGGGTGAATAAGTATTTATTGATGAAAATATCCCAGTTTTTTATAATCTTGGTGACCTTTTCAATCGATGACCTCAATAATATCTATATGTAAGAGATAGTTCAGTAAAATATTACTATCATAAGTATCATTGATAATATATATCCTATTTATCATCTTGTATTTTTCTAATATTGAGAAGTATTTTGGTTAGAAGATTATTTTGAGTTCATCTTACCATCCTCAAATAGAAAACCAATTTAGGAGACAAATTAGATTGAAGAGGATACGTTTTTGATCATGTGTTTTTATTTCACTGGTTCATGGGAGTATATTTTATAACTAATAATTTTTTTTAAAAAATAGATTTATATTAATTGATCCAAATGAACCCTTTATATCCTTATTATGAATGGCTCTTTCATTCTCTTCTTTACTAGTTATAGGATGGTAGGTCCATACTTATTATACATTGTCTTATGAAACTGATTTTTGGGTGGGTTCTTTAGATTATGAATTATTTGGAAGTAAAATAAATTTGGAATAATTCTTACAATGACCATTGGATATTACCTAATATTTTGAGGTTGCTGATCATGTATTCCTTTGGATGTTTCCAAGGTTCGGGAAACGTCATATTTTGAAATAGTGGAATCTTGCGAGCTAGTTTGTCAATCCATTCAAGGGGGTGGAAGTTGTTGGTATATATGGGTACTGTTTGTCCCACCCAAAATGATATATATCCATTAAAGATATTTTTCATGTGTCATAGCCTTATAGGTATCATCCTAGCCCTTCTAAGTTGATAGAATATGATGACGTATAAATGGATGTTGATGTGTTCTTTGTGGGAAATATGATTCGTGTCATGGACCATAGTGAGAAGAATATTTGGTTGAAGAACATATCTCTAGTTAGTGAGTAGTGGTAGAATGTGAATTTTAAAAAGGATACCTAGGAATGGAATATGATATGTGGACATAGTGGCATGAATTTCTTTTAATGTCCCATAGTGATGATTTTTGTTTCTTGGGAAAAGTTGTTATATGATGGGTATGTTGTCAGATCCCATTTATTTCCAGGCATGATCCTCTTCAATTTTTCATTATCCTAAAAAATAATTTGGTTTTGGTTATATAATTGGTTATCAATCCACGTTACATATGTTTTTTAATGGGAGGATTGAAAGAAGAGTTAGTGTAACACCTTAATCATTTATGAGTTATTATTTTTGAATAAATTTATTTATTTTATGGATTTCAATATTCGCTACACCAAGCTAAAATTTATTTATATGAAGGACCATGTTATGTTTTCACTAGACCTAGAAACACGTTTATATTATAGTATAATCAATACTATGTTTCCTTAAGTTACACAAAATACTGATTTTCTTTGATATCTTGTGTTTCATGCAATATCATGTTTTACTAAACTAAAATATATTATTAAAAATATTATTTAATATAATAGTTATCACATATCCAATAGAATGGAGTGAATTTAAAGGATTTAATAAATTTTAAAAAAATATAGTTTTCACATCATTATTAGTAATCTTTTGGCTAGAATGAAAATAAGAATCATTTAATATACAAGGAAATGTAGCCTAAAAGACAATAGCCTTTATAAAAGGGAAGTTAATTTCCCTTGGTTAGAAAAATTTCAAAATATAGTCTATAAAGTTTATAAATATTATTTTAAAAATAGAAAATATTAAAATAAAAATATAAAAATTTTATTAGGATTATTTTTTGGGTTATGCTGACAAATTTCATTTTTTGATGAATAATGCAAAATACAGAATTATAATTTGAAACTGTATTTTTTTTTTAAACTATTTATAATGATAAACTATATTTTGAATTTGGTTTAAGGTAAATATTTTTCATTTATTCATATATTAACACAATTTAGGTCATTTTAATCAATTTAATATTAATATTGAAAATAAAAACATTTGTAATCTTTTAATCGTTTTCTTATTAAAAACCCACATTCTAATTACCTTAGTGAAATTAATTTTCAATTAAATTCTTCCACTTCTATGAATTTAATTTTATAAAATTGATTCCATATTTGAAATAAGAATAATTTATACTTTATAATAAGGAAAACATAGTTTTTAACTAAAATTATCAGTGAAATAATTTTAAATTAATTGTTGAGATTAGGGAAAAAATTAGTACACATAGAGGTTGAACATCAAATATAAGGTTTATAATGACACAAATCTTTTCCAAAACCCATTGTAGGGATATATTTTGAAACATAATTCTTTATTATGTAATTATAAATGTTTCTGGGACACTCATCCCTGAATGTGACCCATATTATATGATGTGTAATGAAATAAATTTTTATTACCTTTTTTCTTTTTAATTTTTAGAAATCATTAGAAAAGGGAAAAACAACATAGGTTTAATTATAAATATTATTTCAATGTATTAAATATTTTTTTTCATTTTATTTAAATTTTCTTTATTAGTGTTTCTATAATTACATTAATTTTTCAGGAAATGCCAACTCATTAAATTTTTAGTTAATAATTTAATAAATCAAATGATATTAAAAACATTAAATGTGAAGTGTATTGTAATAAATATTATGTTACACTATTTTTTACATGAATATAACTTATTATTTTTTTCACATAATATATTTTACTTCCATCATTTCCTTTTATTTTTTAAATTTTATATAAACGAATTATGTAAAATTAAAATTAAAGCTATTTTATAATAAGTGATATTTTATTAATTTATTTATAAATAAAAAATTAATATATTCTATAAAGTGAATGCTATTATAAAAAATATATAAAATGTGGTTTATTAATGGAATAATATAGAAATTATAATGACTGTATTGGCCGTTAAATAGTAAAAAACATTGTTAAAGTTGTTGGGTTTAATGTAATGTTTTTTCATCTTACATGCACATTAATTAATATTAATTTAAAAAACACATAGGATTTTTATTTAGTAAATTATATGTCATATTTATAATTAGTGGGAAAAAATTATCTAATAAGGATATGTTAAATATTATCATAAAGTATAAATAAATTATTTTAGAAACCTAGTTAACAAAATGAGAAACCTAAATATTAAAATAAGGAAACTTAAGAGTTAAGGAACCAAATGTTTAAAACGTGATTATAAATGTGTGATGGAGGTTCAAATAGACCATATAATAATTAAATAACATAAATTTTTAGTTTTGGAGAAAATTAATATAATATTGACATCTAAATAGTAAATACTTTTGAATATTTACAAGAATGCCACTCCTCCTCCAATATAAAATGGGAACTCAGTCACCCATTTATTCCTAACTCTCTAGAATTTTGGCCGAGAAAAAAATTACCCAAATTAATTATAATCTCATGTCCTCTCATTATATAAGATATATGTTGATTTGAAATCAAGCAATGTAAGTCCTTTATTGCTAACTAATAAGAGATAAGTTAAGAATATGTAATGTTTATCAAAAAACATATTTCTTTTATTTCTTACTCAAACCCTTTAATTTATTTTTATATCATTATAATATACTGATACTTGTATCATAAATATATATAGTGGTTTTTTAATTATCATTATAAACTAAAAACACACATGACTCAATCAAATGAGCTACAAAATCATCATTCACGAGTTCGACGGACTGCCTCCTAACAAACTGATGTCATTGATTTTTATATTACCAAATTTCATTGTTTTAAATAATGATGGACATTGAATTTATATATTATATATATGATATATTTAATGAATTTTTTATTTTTTAATATTATATAACACATACCTTTATGATTTCCATTTTTGGGAATTTGATAATGTCGTATTCATGTACAACAGACTACTTCCACACAAAGAGATATGACCCATTCAAGCATTACATGAAATTTATTCCGAATGGGTTTAATAGAAAAATATGATATATATGACTTAAAATTCTAATGGAATGATAATATATAT
Source organism: Viscum album (assembly GCA_963277665.1). Classification (NCBI taxonomy): domain Eukaryota; kingdom Viridiplantae; phylum Streptophyta; class Magnoliopsida; order Santalales; family Viscaceae; genus Viscum; species Viscum album. The sequence goes on from OY728132.1 coordinate 1,720,550,593, forward strand.
ATATGTTAATTTAATTTCATTCAATACTACAACTAAATTTTAATAATTTTCTTGCCTACATATGAACTATCTTCTCAATGAACGTTTTATTTCATTTACGATAAATAAGTTTTATTATTTTATAAAAATTCACATAAAATGAATTTTAATGATATTTATTGATACAACCGCATCATTCATTAGTATTTTTTTGGATTATGTTTCCACTGATTAAATATTAGGATACATATCTCAAGAATGATGATGAACTCTCTTATCCACAAGATATTCATAGAATATTCCAGTAATTGTTCCCATTTTCCACCGTTTATTACTTAATATAATTAAGAATTAGTTTTTATGAAAATAAAAATTTATCTCTCTCTTCGGTCAAAAATAGGTTCCATTGGAAAAATATGTTTTCTAAAACTGCAATCAAAATTGATCAACTAGTAAACTATGAATTTCAAAAGTCATTTTTAGCATTTTTTACCTTTACAAAATGGGATCAAAATGAATATTATTTTCATTTTACAATAATGTACCTTTATTAATTATAAACCAAAAATGAAAGGAATAATTGGCTTTATATATACATCACATGTGAAATTCTCCACGATTATGACCACTCCTTTCATTAATGATTCTTTTATACTTCTTAAATAATATTCCCAATATGAAATTACTGATTAAATATTTTTCAATTATTTTTTAAAAATTAATTTTCAGCGTAATAAATTTTTAATGATTCAAAATGTGTTTGAAATTATTTTAAAAGAACCGTTTATATGTTTTTAGATTTATTTTCATCAAAAATGGTTTCCAAAATGTTCTACATTTTAAAAAATAGTTTTCCAATGAAAAAATTATATTTCCCTAAAGAAATAATTGAAATAAATTATGAAATATTTATTAATATGATTCCAATGTAATTTTAAAGGAAATTTAGTTTAAGAATGTTTTATAGAAGTGAATTTCCAAAAGCTATTTTACTTAATATATATTCTATGTGATATTTCAATATACTTTCCCATATATTATTACATTCTTAGATATAGTTTATAATTAACTAGGGATATGATCTAAGGAAACCAATCATATTATTTGATAAAATTATTTATAATTTAGATGAATATTTATTTATTAAACTGGTTTGTATTCCCTGGGTTATACCTTGATAAAGTAATTATGTTACCCTCTTTATTTCAAGGGATAAAAAATGATAAAATGATTATAAAACCTGTAACATTTTTCCCAGGTTATGATATGATGAAATTTTTATGATGCCCATTAAATTTCATGGGTTATGATATGATGAACGTTTATGACTATTGGCACACATATGAACGATTTCATTAAGTGATAGGTGTGACCTATATATCCCTCGGGTAAGGGTTTATATCTATTAAAGTTGATAGGATTTGAATGAGAAGTGGGAAAATTTCAATATTTTAGGGATAAAATTGAAAGCAAACATAGTTTAGTAATAATGTTATGGAATATTTAGGAATCACATTTCATTCTTACATTAATGGAATATGAAGTTGGCCAATTTTTAGTAATACAATATTGGAAAGTTGGAGAACTCAATTCAGTAATGGAAATTATCCACTATGATGGTCTTGCTATTGAGCCTTTACTAACATGAAATAATTTCATATGCTTATATGTAAGTCCCAAATTCCATTTCTTATTGCAATGTTATGAACTCATGTATAATGTTTTATTATTTACATATGATTCATGTCTTATGATTTGGAAATATTTATTCCATGAATCATGTGTAAGATCATTGATATTTATGGTATGATCATATAATGTTATACTAAGGTTCTGATACCCATGTATTCATGTAATGCTTATGAATCTCTTGTATTTACACTTACTTATAATTTAATCTCATCCTTTATTATGAATCATTCCCCAAAATTACGAAGAATGGTTTTAAGTTGGAGAAATAAATGGATGTTAATTTTGGAAAATCAATGATTTTCTCCATATATAGAATATTGAGCTAAAATTTTCCTAAGAAATGAAAATATTATAGAACTCATGTATTTTATTAATATAATGAATATTGTTCAAATAATTTTTAATATCAATGAATGTTAAGCTTGGGTTGCTATAGGTTGTAAGAATGAAATGGTTTATTAAACACTTGGAAGCCTCGAAGAGTAAAATAATATGAGATCCATATGGATATTTCAAATTATATGTCAAAGGATGTCTCTATGAATATGTATAAGGATGAGAAAAATTATAATAAAATGTCCTAGAATTTGGGTAAATTATAGAGTGAGTGTTTTCTGAGAAAGACATCCCTAATGGAATATATAAGTGGATGTGCCTTTGAAATAGATGTAACTAGGGATAAAAAACCCTGAAAAAATCTAATTGTGTTACAATTTATTGGGAGTTGGTGCATGAAAATGGACCTTTCAAACCACCTAGTTTGACATTTTTAGAAAATACTATTTGTAAATTCAGAAACTCATTATGAACCATCATGGAATATTTAATTAAAAGAAGACTATAAATAACCTTGGAAAACCCAAAGGTGTCAAGTATTAAGGAATAAAAATTCATGATTTTGATATCATATAAGTATATTTTCATTATTATTTGGTTTTCTTCTATGATATATGTTTCAGACAGTATTAGTTTTGTTTTTTGTCAATGGAGGGAACCAAAATGAATTGGATTAATGTTGAATTTTATAGATAATTTGAATATGAGTAGTCAAATGGGTGTATTAAAGGAGTTAATGACATTAGGATTATTTATAATGATTTTTCAAATAACATGATTAATATAGTTACCCTATCCTTTTATAAAAATCATTACATGATTTTAAGCATAATAAAGAATCATATTACATGCCAAGGATAATAAATTATAGTGCCTTAGAAGACAAGGTACATAAAACTAAAAACATGGAAAAATAAAACACATTTCTTTATTTAATCTTCATGAAGATACCATAACATATATTGTTCTCAAACATATTCATTTGATAAACTCAAGATAATATTAATAATGTTATGAGCTAAAAATCCCTGTAAGGAAATAAATATATGATTAAATCTTTAGCCCATGGGTTTGAAGTCATGAAAAAATGATATAAAAAGGCATGAAAAAAATGGAATCATAACATATAAATAAGGGATTTTATAAAAATAGAGTTATAATTATGTGGGCGAAAAATAAAAAATGATTTTATCATGATTCAAGGATCATTTTACATAGAGGATCACATGTTGCGGTTAACAACCAAGACTATTGCACATGGTATCACAAGTCAAGGATAACAGCCAAGACTGTTGCATATAACGTCTCATGAGACTCATCTTTTCCCTAAACATTAGAGAGATATCTGGTCACACCCATCATAACATATTCATTAATATACATTCCACATGAATAATCATACATAATCAATCATACATAAACATAAAGGGTTCCCATGGAATTAAATGGGTATCATAATCATGTCATAAAGCATAACCTATGGGTGTATCATAAGAGTGTCCATACAGGAAATGAATTCAAAATAAATGGTCATTCATGTGGTAGAATAGGAATATAACATTTTAAGTGATGTCAAAAATAAGTGATGAAATGTAAAAATATTATTTACAAATCTTTAGCATTAAACCTTTTTAGTAAGGTTTTAGGGAAAATACTAAAGATATTTTATGATATAGAGGGGAATAATATTTTATATAAAACCAAAAGTGAATCTATAATTTTTTTATAAATAAAACACTAATTTTATATAAACAATTATGGTATGAAATATATGATAGAGTACACTTGAAATTGGTAAGAATTCTTGATGTTCCCTAAAATGAGATTTCTTATCGGGAAGAATTAATAAGGGGAAAACCTAAAAATCAGTATGTCCCTACAAGAGAATTATTAATGGATCTTGATACATTACTTGAGAACATGTAAATAGAATTTAGATTATTTATATAAAAATAAAATATAACTTCATTTGGTTAAAATGAAAGATAGAGAATCGCGAAGGATTAATGGAGGTTCGGGTAGAATCCCTTACCTTAACTCTAATGGTGTGTTTCACTTGATCTTAATGTATTGTATAACATATATGAATTCATTAATTAATATTTTAAAAACATATTATTTGTATAATTTATTTAACATATCCTTATTTGTATCATTCATGACCTTTTTGATTGGTTAAGAGGTTCAATTTCATTGTTTGGTAGTGGTTGTTTCCTTTGTTTACACTATTTGTTTACTTATATACATTTAAGGATAAGCATGTATGATTTGAATGGTTTCTTAGAATTATATTTATCTATTATTAATGATCATATATAATTGTACATCATTATATAATTATTTTTTATATTTGGAGTGAGGATGAAACATTATATAAAACACTATTGATAACTATTATGGTTAATTGGCAGTTTTTCGATCAGAATGAAATCATTTTTATTTCTATATTTTTATCATATGTACAATATATTCTGGAACCTTAAATAAGATATAATACATATATTATAGTCTAGTTGAACCGTAAAAATTGTTTAATGGATAGAATTTAAGATAGTAATAGAAATTCAAAATCTGTCATCCAAGAATATGATAAATTAACACATTTCGGACGGAATATTCATTTCTAGTATAAATGGAGTGGAAAGAAGAGAGGATTAGGAATTATTCAATTTTCATAAAAAATAAAAATACATATACGGTACTTTATTTATCATAATATTTGTATTAAAATATTTTATGAGAAGAAAAGAAATAATGGAACATGAAATAATATAAATCTAATGAAAAGAGGAATTTACCTATTGTATATATTTTAACGAACCATCCCCCAGGTCCTGTTCTATGACTACACCAAGCCCGACATCCATATGCCAGGGGCTGGCGACTTGCACCAAAATGTGTATTCCCTAAAATAGGAAGGCATTGACTTTATAACCTATAAACTCACACAAACCAAGCATACTAAAAGATACGAACACAAATAAACTGTATAGTAAAAAAAGTGTGAATAGTAAGTAATAGAGGACAGAATACAAGACCAACTAGAAATTATAAGAAAACTGGAAAATACAAGTAAACTGAACAGCTCATGTGAACACCAGCCAGGGATCCCACCTGAATGGTAGGTACAACATCTTGAATGGTAGTATCAACAGTATTCCTTATCTAAGGTCTGCCTCTAAGATACCTCCAGTCTGGGTACCCTCATCCTCAGTCAGTGATTTCCATCCTCTACACCAAACACTACATGGTGCGGGCATAACCTGTGCAGGGGTGAGTATAACGATACTCAGAAGGGATCTCGAGTCCTTCGAAGGTCTCAAAAAATTTACTAAGGATAAATGAAAAGGAATGAAAACAACTGACTACCCTTCATAGGTATATGCCCATGCATATACATAAGTTGTCAAGTAAACCCATATCAATCATGAGGTAACACAAGGCCCAAATCCAAATCCCAAATCTCAACTATCCAACAAAGGAACGAATACCATGAAGGTAACCACCATGAAGGTAAGTGACACAAAGGCACACCACATAGGAGAATACCACAAAGGTAACCACTATGTAGGTAAGTAACACACAAGAGAATACCACAGAGGTATCGCCATGATGGTAAGTACCACAAAGGTACCCCACACAGAAGATTATCATAAATGTAAAGACACAACTAACACCAGGTATAACTTATGTACTGTAGTAAATATGATTAGATGTTAATACTGAATCATCATAATCTATTAAGAGGCATACCCACGTAGGATCCTAAATCATCAGACCCATGTAGGATCCTAATTCATCAGACCCATGTAGGATCTGAGTACAGCGGACCCAGGTAGGATCCTAGAGTAGTCCCACATGGATTCCTAGAGTGGATCCAAGTGGGATACTCGAACATAGACCCACGCAGGATCCTAAAGCACCGAAATAAAAAAGATTCTAAATCACAGACCCACATAGAATCCCAAAGTACATACTAACATTGTATTCCAATGAACCGAACTCACATACGATCCTTTTCTCATGTTACAGACAGCTATAGGGTTCCCGCCCTATGCTTTCTTGATTATAGGTGGGTCCGCTCCTCAAACCACAGGTCGAATACCCACAAATACGAATAATTCCCATGAATATGTAACCCAAATGACCACCATGTAATATAGGTCTCAACGCAATAGACGCTGCATCATTCGGATGTCCGGTCTATAAGTTATTGGCCATTTAGTCCTGATAACCCTGTTGGATTCGTGCTCGATCCAATCCGGCCATACCCCAACTTTATCCAAAACACAATAGGCATATACCAAAAGGACCATCTCTTTCAGAGGTATCATGCACCGTAGACAGTTTTTCAAATGGACGCCCATAGCTCAAGATATGGATGAAAGTGAGAAAAGAGTTGAAACTGGTCCGGGTCCGGTCCCACCCTGTCGAACTGACCTGGCCCGAACCGTTTCTGGCCTTGGATCCAATCCGGCCTGCTGGCGTGGCCCACTGAGCGGCCCACGGTGCGATGGCCCGCGGTTGGCCGGAGGTCCATCCTCCTCCGTGTGGTGCAGTCGCTCCCTATGCCTTTACAGGTGGCCCGCATCGGGTCGGCCGCCCTCCCCTCACTACTGTTGCACAAGGCCATGGATCCAATATGTTGGGTGGTGCGGACGCACATCACCGTACTCTTTGTGAGGCCAACCAGAATGTTGGATGCCGACCTTGCTCTGTCGCGGATGATAGGCCACAACCCTTCTTCGGCGGTGCAGTTGCACAACCACCGTCTCTTCGGCCGACCGATGCGTAGACCACCGCTTCTGATCCCCACCGGTCTCTGTCCTCCTCCTTCGCGAAGAACGCATCAATAACCACATAGGTTGCGGAGTGGTCGGGCCTTGTCTGTTTGGCATGTGCCCTCCGTGTTAGAGTGGTAGCAAGCGGATCATGGGAAAATATTCAACATAAAATAAATAAATGAAGAATAATACCAAAAAAACCCTACCTTGAAGCTTCCGTTGGAGATCGCCCGTGATTGTAGATGGTTTGGTGTTTTTCGATCTCGAATCAAGCCTCCTCTAACAACGCCGCTTGTTTAACTATCCTCCGTTCTTCATTAGAGAAAGTTCTTCATTGGAGAATGTTCTCCAAAATCACTCTCTTTTTCCCCAAACTCTCTTCCCGCAAGATGTGTGGTTCCAATTTAAATGATTAGGGTCTAATTTTATTAATTTCATAAATTAATTAACTTAGGGTTCCACAATCAATTAAGAGAAAACCAAGAGTCACATACCTCATTAAAGAGGGAGTTTAAGGGGGGTAAAGCAATCCCCACCATTAATTTCAAAATGGGGTGTTTTCTAGTTTTGGTGGTCCTCACCCCCATAACTCAAAAATATGTTTGAAGAAAAATTAAAATGTTAAACATTTTTATGTTTTTTATTCTTGCATGAAAAAGTGAGAAACTAACATCCACACTCAACTTATTATGGTCGAGCTGAAGGTCTCCTTAAGTGAATATCAGTGCTATGAGTTCAATAGTGTCCTCAGATTTAAATTCTGAGCACCGGTCCCAAAGTTACAAAAAACTCACTCACATGTTTACTGAATGTACTCGAAAAAAATGATCAGAAATTTATTCTGGGAAACCTGGGCCTCAGAATCACGCACCTTCAAGTTTTGCGTACTCATAATATTCCAATACAATAAAATAAATTACATGGAAAATCTGGGTCTTTACATTCTACCCACTTCAAGGATTTGCATCTTCGTAATCCACAACTAAAACTATGGAAACAATTGGGGGTACTGGGCATGTATCTGAGCTTCCCGCTCTCATGTGTTCTCCTAGAGGTTCTCGTGCTGCCAGTGAACGTGCAGCAGAGCTATCAATCAACCAAAATGGACTGTCTCTTGTCGATCCTCAATATCCACTAGAACCTCTGTAAACGTTTCCCCATCGTCAATGTTCAGCTCACTGTGGTCGATGACGTGAGAAGGGTCGTGCACGTACTTCCTCAGCTAGGATACATGGAAGATGTCGTGCAACCTATGCAACTGAGGTGGATGAGCTATGTAGAAATCCGCCTCACTAACTTTTCTGAGGACCAAAAAGGGTCTGATGAACCACATATATAACTTGTCACCCAATCCAAATCTACGGAAACCTTGTCGGGGAGGGACACATAGAAAGACGTGATCACCATCCTCGAATTCCTGAGGTTTCCGTCTCTTGTAGGCATAAGAATTTTTTCTAATCTTTAGAGTCTTCATCTACTTCTGGATGATCTGCACCTTCTCCGTGGTTTCCCATACCATCTCTGGTCCCACGAGTACTGACTCACCTGGGTCAATCCAGCACAAAGGAGATCTGCAAGGATAGCCATATAGATCCTTGAATGGTGTCATCCCAATGGTGGAGTGATAGATGTTGTTGTATAAAATCTCTACCAAGGGAAAGTAATCCTTCCAGCTACAACTGATGTCGAGAACGCAAGCACGCATCATTTCCTCAAGGGTTTGAATGGTCCACTCAGTCTGGCCATCCGTCTGAGGATGTAAGGTGGTTCTCAAATGAAGCTACGTCCCAAAAGCCTCCGACAACCCTTGTAATAGTTGGGGAGTGAAACATGCATCATGATCGGAGACAATCATTGAGGGTAATCCATGTATCCATATAATCTCCTACACATTGAGGCATCCCAAGATCTCTACTGAACCCTATTCTCTAATCAGTAGGAAGTGGGTCGACATGTATAGTTGGTCAATGATCACCCAGATAGAATCATGAACCCTGGAAGTACGTGGAAATATTTTCATAAAGTCCATGGATATTTCATCCCACTTCCACTATAGGAACTCTAAAGGTTGAACTAAGCCTGATGGTATGTGATGATCTGCCTTCACTTGCTGACAAGTCAGGCACTGAGAGACCAACTGTACTACTGCTTACTTCATTTCTGACCACCAATGCTGTTATCGAAGGTCCTGGTATATCTTCTCCACTTCTGGATGTACAGCTACAGGGGACATATGGAACTCCCTCAACACTTCCTCTCAAAGAGACACTGGTACCATGGTACATCCTATGAAAAAGATGATGTTCCTTCCACCTTTAGAAAATCCATCAAGTGCCTATCCTATAGATATCTGAGCATGTCGAGTCTCGCAGTCAGTGTCCCCACACTGAGCCTCCCTGACTCACTGAAGAAGTGGGGGTGTGACTATAACTGACTAATGAAAAGTTTCTCCATATTGTTCACCATAAGATAACTGTTAAAAGGACAAGTGATCTGTTGCCTCACCTAGAAGTTGTATACCAGATCTCCTGCTGAGTGTATCTACTACAATGTTCCCCTTCCTAGGAGTATAGACACTCTCAAAGTCCTAGTCCTAGAGAAACTCAAGCCAATGCCACTGTCTCAGGTTTAAGTCCTTCTGAGAGAAGATATACCTGAGACTCTTGTGATCAGAGTAGTCTGTAAAAATTTATCCCATCAAGTAATGTCACAACATCTTCAAGGTGAAGACCACTACTGCTAAATCCTAGTCATGGGTAGTGTAGTTCGTCTCCTGCTATCTCAGCTGTCGAGAAAAATAGGTGGTCATAGCTCCCTCCTATATTAGGACACATTTGAGGTCGTTCCGTGATACGTCATAATAGACTATGTGCCCAACTCCCTCCTACAAAAGCCTGATAATGCGGACACTATTCGGCCTCCACCTCAACTCCTGAAAACTACACTGGCATCTCTTCGACCACAAGAATGGTTTCCCCTTCATTTTCAATGCTGATAAAGGTTCTGTAACTCTGGAGAAATCTGGCTCAATTCTCTAGTATTATCCAGCCAAACCCAGAAAACTCTATACCACCATCACACTCATGGGTGGATCCAAAGAACGTACCACCTCAATATTCAAGTGATACATTGCAACCCCAGCCTTTGAGATGACAAGTCACTGAAAGTGAACCACATAGATCTAGAACTAGCAGTTCGAGAGCATAACATAATGTTTGTTCTCTCAGAGTGTTTCCAAAACTATCTTCAAATGATAGGTATGCTCCTCTTAAGTAGCCGAGTAGATTAGAATGTAATCAATGAAGACTACTACAAAGAGATCAAGGTATGGCTGAAAGATCCTGCTCATGATTCCCATTAAAACAGCTAGATCATTGGACACGCCGAATGGAATATCCAAGAACTCATAATGGCCATACCGATATCTGGAAGCCATATTCTACACATCCTCGTCTAGTGCTTTGAGCTGGTGATAGCCCGATCTATGTTCTATCTTCGAGAACCACCATGATCTCTTCAGCTGATCAAATAGGTTGTCAATCCCTAGAAGTGGGTACTTGTTCTTCACGGTCACCTCGTTCTGGTGCCGATAGTCAACACAGAGTCTCAAGCTCCCATCCGCCTTCTGGGCGAATACAATTGGGGCTGCCCATGGAGAATCATTGGGCCGGATGAACCCCTTCCCATGTAAGTCCTCTAGTTATACCCACAGTTCATGAAGCACCGCGACAGCCATCTGATACACTTGTGTAGATATCAGTGTCATCCCAGGTACAAGCCAATGTAAAAGTAAACCTCTCTACAATGGGGTAGACTCGAAACATCATCAGGGAAGACATCTGCGTACTGGTCCACCACTATAGGATAGCTCAGACTATCCACATCAACCGCTCTGAGGTTAAGACTAGCCAACTGATGAGTGATCAGCTGCACTCTCTTCCGGGTAATTCCATCCTGTGATGAAAAGGCTACCTTCTCATCTCTGAAGTTAAACCTAATCCCATTCGTGCAGATATACCACACTTTTCACTTAATACAGTCAATCTGAGCAATGATTGTAGATAACCCGCCTATACCCAATATGACGTCACACGACCTCGATGCCGCCACTTGGTTATCCCATCTGAAGCTATCACCTCCTAGAGTAAGCTCACACAGCTGGAATCAGTGCGTAATCATCGAATCTACTCCCGTAGGAGTCTCTATCCCTAAAGATCAAGCCAACAGCTCTATCAGAATCTCTGAACTCCAAACGCGGGACATGGAAATAAAAGAATGACAAAAACCTATGTCTATATGTACTGCAGCTAAGGTGCTCTATACACAGATCGTAACACATATCATCTCCGAAGCGCCATGGTCATAGTCCTCAGCTACATTAAGATGAGCTCACCCCTGTCCACCTGCTCCATGTGGTTGGGGTGGACGCCCTGGTGGTCGTGGCGATAACATCTTGAATTGTCACCCACCGCCAGCTGCATGACAGCTCATATTCCACATCCTCCTTCTCCTTGCGAACGTCCTTGGTCGATCATTTGTCTCTTCCTGGGTGGTCCTTTAACCATCTACTAATCCTCAATATGGTGGGTCAGGAAGTTATGAACGATGTGACCCTACCCGCCCCATTTGTAACACTGCCTGCTCCTCGCCTGTCTAGCGCTGTCTCCGGTGCCCCACACAACCGACCCTAAATCCTACAGTCGTCCACCTGTATGTCTGGTCCTCTTGGAACTCAATGAAATCTGTCTATTTCAAACTATAGAATACTCCGCTACATGACACCCGGTGGTGGGCCTCACTGTTGTCGACTGCTCAGTAGTAAATCTCTCCACAAAGAGGGATCACTCTAACATCCCCGCTTGCATCGGGAGAAATCATCGAAGCCCTTATTTACCTCCGGAGTCCCTGATATAATGTTCGAGCCATGAATAATGGGTCCCACACCATATTGGTGGAGTAGCATGAGAGGTCAGTGAACCTCGTTGAGTACAGAGCCACATTCATACTGCCATGCTGCAGATGAAGAAGCTTCTGTATGTGCACTGTACGAAGGGTTTCTGGAACAAACTTTACCTGAAACAGGCTCTCAAATTTCTTTCAAAGAAGTGTCACCTCATCAAGAACCTGGAGCATCAAGCTCCACCATCTGTCTACTACTTATTGTAGAATAATGGAGACAAGGATCACCATGAGATCAGAAGGTGTCCCTACCTGTCCGAAGACTCTCACCATTTCCTCCAGCCAATCCTCAGCCGCCTGTATATCCATCTCACCCACGATCCAAGGTCCCCTCTAGCACTGGAACTCATTAAACACGCACTAGTGGTGTGCAGCCTTTTCTGCTGGGGCTGGTGGCATCGGTGGCCCATCGGTTAATGGTACTGCTAGTGCATCTGCTGTTGGCTCTACTGAAAGGGGGATCTGCACCAAGGCCTCATTTCTCTGTGGCCTATCATCGCATACTATACCCGAAACCCTAGTTGGCTGTCTACATGGAGGCATCCTAAAAATAAATAGGTGCACCACGGTCATTAAGTTATACTTGGTGAGATGACTCAAAAAGATCACAAATTAAACTTTTCAAAACACACACGAAATCAGTGTTTTCATGCCCTAAGTCTGAAATCATAAGTCATGGTCTTGGTATATGGATATGTCGGCTGTTGTACCAACATTGTATTACCTAAACTGATAACCACACTCATAACACTTATCACTATTGTGGTTAAAAGATCAGAGTCTAATGTTCTATGGTAGAACCGACTCCTCTGATAAATAAATTTTCATGACCCGTCCCTGGGGATCGTGTCGTGACTAACCCAAGCCAACGTTCCATAGGCCATGGGTTGGAGACTAGCATCAAAATGCGTATTCCCTAAAATGGGAGGGAATTTCCTTTATAACCTATAAAATCACACAATCCAAGAACATAGAAAGATACTAACATTAGTAAACTATGTTGTAAAAAGATTGTGAATAGTATGTAATAGGGGCCAGAATAGAAGTCCAACTAGAAAGTACAAGAAAACTGGAAAATAAAAGTAAACTGAATAGCTTCTGTGAACATCTTCCAAGGATCTTACCTGAAGGGTAGGTACTGCTTCTCGAATGGTCATATTTGTGTTACGCCTCATCTAAGGTCCACCTCTGAGATACATCTAGTCCTGGTACCCTGGTCCTTATTCAGTGATGTTGGTTTTCGGCACTAAACACAACAAGGTGCGGGTATAGCCCATGCATGGGTGATTGTAACGATACTATGTAGGGACCTCGAGACCCTCAAAGGTCTCATACAATCAACAAAGGAAAACCCATAAAGCATGAAAAAAACTAACAACCCTACTTATTTATATGCCCATGCATATATCTAGGTTGTCGAGTAAACCAATCTCAATCATGAGGAAACACAAGGCCCAACTCAAAAGCCCAAAGCTCAGCTGTCCCGTGAAGGAACGAATAACATGAAGGCAACCACCATGGAGGTAAGTACCAAAAAGGTATGCCAAAAAAGATAATACCCCAAAGGTAACCACCATGATGGAATGTACCACAATGGTATGCCACATAAGAGAATACCACAAAGTTATCACCACAAACGTAAGTACCACAAAGGTACTCCACACAGAAGATTACCACAAAGGTAAAGACTCACCTCACACCAGGTATAACTTATGTATGGTAGTAAAGATGATTAGATGTATCAACTGAATCATCTTACTCTATTAAGAGGTAGACCCACGCAGGGTCCTAAATCACCAAACCCACCTAGGAACTTAATTCATTGGACCCACCTAGGATCCTTGTACAGCAGACCCACGGAGGATCCTAGAGTAGTCTCACGTGGATTTCTAGAGCGGATCCAAGAGAGATACTCAAACACAGACCCACGTAGAATCCCAAAGAATAGACCCACATAGGATTCCAAATCATAGACCCACATAGGATCCCAAATCACATATTCAGATAGGATTCCAAAGCACAAACCCACATAGAATTGTTTTCTCATGTTACAGCCAGCTATAGTGTTCCTACACTAAGCTCTCTAGATTCAAAGAGGGTCCACTCCCCAATCCACAAGTAGAATGCTCGAACAGCCATGAAGTCCCATGAATAAGTATCCCAAAGTACCTCCATGTAATTGAGGTCTCATAACAATAGACGATCCATCAATCAGACACCCAATCTGTATGTTGTTGTCCTTTTAATATCAAGGTCTTGGTTGGATTCGTACTCGATCCAAACCGGATGTACGCAAACTTCATCCAAAACACATGTGGGGTATAAAAAAGGACCACCTCGATCCAAGATATCTGACGCCATAGATGGTTCGCTAAACGGATGCTCGTAGCTCATGATATGGCTGAATGAAAGAAAAGGGTTGAAACGGGTTCGAGTCCGGTCCGACCCGGTTAGACCGACCTGGCCCTACCCAGCCTGGGCCGAACTGACCCGGTTTGGGTCAACCCAGCCCGAACTGGGTCCGGCCTAGCCCACAGCTCAAGGATGGATGGACGGCCAGCCTCCTCCAAGTGGTGCGGTCGCGCACTATGCCTTCACAGGCGGCCAGCAGCGAGCCGACCACCATCCCGTCACCGCCATGGAATAAGGTCGCGGATCCGGTACGTCAGGCGGTGCAGACGCACGCCACCATCCACTTTGTGCGGCCAGCCAGAGTGCTGGCAGCAACCCTTGCTCTGTCGCAGCGAACGGGCTGTGACCCTTCTTCGATGGTGCAGTTGTGCCACCATCGTCTTAACAGCCATTCGTTGTGCCAGCCGCTACTCCTGAGCCCCACCAGTCACTGTCCTCCTTTATTTTGATGAACGGATCAAAAGCCACACTGGTTGCAGAGTGGTCAGTCCATGATTGTTTGGCCCACACCGTCCACGTTAGAGTGGTATCAAGAAGCTCATGGGAAAATATTCAACCTAAAATAAATTAATGACGTATAATCCAAAAACACACCCCTACCTTAAAGGTTCTGTTGGAGATCATCCACGGTTGAAGATGATTTGGAATTTTTTGATCCCAACGAAAGCCTCCACCAGTGACGCTGCTTATTTAACGATCCTCCGTTCTTCATTGGAGAAAGTTCTTCATTGGAGAATTTTCTCCCAAGTCTCTGTCCTTTTCCCCAAACTCTCTTCCCGTGAGAGGTGTGGGGCCAATTTAAAAGAATAGAGTTTAATTTAATTATAATTTTACATTAATTAAATTAGGTTGGCACAATCAATTAGGATAAAACCAAGAGTCACATCTCTCATTAAAGTGGGAGTTTAAGGGGGTCAAGCGGTCCCCACCATTAATTTCAAAATGGGGGTAATCTAGTTTGGGTGGTCCCCACCCCCATAACATAAAAAGTGGTTTCAAGAAAAATAAAAAAGTCAAAAAAATTTATTTATTTTATTCTACCATGAAAAAAGTGATAAACTAATTTCCTTCCTCGATCTACTGCGATCATGTTGACGATCTCTTTAAGTGAATATCGGTGATGCGAGTTCAACGGTGTCCTCAGATTTCAATTCTAAGCACTAGTTCAAAAGTTACTAAAAACCCTCTCACATGTTTAATGAACATACCCGAACAAATGTTCATAAATTCATTATGGGAACACCAGGCCTTGGAATCACACCCCACCAAATTTCGCGGACTCGTAATATTTCCATATATAAAAAAAATCACATGGAAAATCCTGGTCTTTACATATATTTTCCTTGAGAGCCTCATCATGGGATAGATTTTGGTACTTTTATAATAACAATAGATCTTGGAAATGGGATATGGGATTACAGAGATATTTTATTAGAATTTGGACTACGAACAAGCCTTGATAGGTGTGAGGAGAAGAGGTAAAAAGGGGTGGTATTTATAGTCTAAAAGAGGAGGGGTTTCTAATTATTTTAATCATTGGTTTAATATTTTTTCTCAAGACTATGATTAGTATTGATTCTCATGGGAAAAATAGTAAATAAAGCGCATGAGTTCTAACCAAGGGTTCTTACATCTGTTGAATATCATCCATGACTCAATAATTCATGTGTTTAGCTTATTTTGTAAGCAATTGTAATTCACTATTCATTAAAAATTCATTTCTTTCAGAAATATCCCAAAAATACACCCTCACCATTTATTGATGTGAATAATTCAAAAATGAACTCCATTTTACATAAATTATTTTCTAAATATTAGAAACATAATTTTTAAATAAAATCATATTTTACATGAAAAATGAAATTTCTTAAAATAAAACACATTTTATAACACTTTGAAAATTTAATTGAGGGCTTTTTAAAATAAATTAAAATCAATACATATCAAAATAATTATTTATGCAAGCATTTTATAGAAATATATTTCATTTAAATTGTTTTATTAATCAAAAAATATTAACTAAATATACATTACTTACAAAAACACCAACACATAATTAATGAATTATTAAATATTTATATAATTATTATAGGATAAATTTAAATCATATTGTCACTTAAAGATGGGTATATTTTATTTATATTTCAATCTGGGATCTTACCATTCAATAGGATGGTTTACTATTCTTAAGGTCCATATTACCATTCCAAAGGTCAAGTTACTATAACATTGGTATACAATTATTAACTTTGAGTGATACTATTTATTTTACTCAGTAATCATTTATATGGTTTGGTATTTCGTACTATATGTAATATTATATAATTTTACTATACGAAATAATTATAGTATGGTTATTTACTTGGTACAAAATTAGTTCATTACATTCTTCCTCCCCTAAAAAATTTCCCCCAAAAAGTTTGTTTTATATTCTATGTAGTAAAGAGGTGTGGTTATTTTTCCATTATTTCTTCATCTAGTTACCATGTTATATATTAGTATTTATGGTTCCACCATATAACATTGAACATATAAGTAGTCTTGTGGCATATAACTTTATCTCCAAGATCTAATATCTTCACTGGATACTCCCCATAAGAAAGGTCATTCTCTTACTATACCACCTATGAATATAGAACAAGTTAAGGATATGATATGTACATCATAAAAAAAATATGTGGAATACATATTGTACTTCATATATCATAGGTGGAAGTTCTATTCATTATCCAATATCTCCAACACAGTAAAGGATAAATAGGGGATGCTTTACTCAGATCTAAGTTTCCCCTTCTTACCAAATATCATGACCTTCTTCCATGGAGATATGAAAAAGAATACCATGTCATAAACTTTTAACTGAAGGTCCCATCAACCATTTTCTACAAAACAATTTTTTATACATTGAGTTTACTTGATCTTCTAATGAATGGTTTTCACATTATCCACTGTTTCATCAACCATTTCCGGCCTTTGAAGATTGAACTAACTGAATGCATCCTAACACACTGGCGTTCTACATCTCATCCCATATAGGGATTCATATGGTTCCATTCAGATGCTAGTGTGGATTGTATTATTTTAAGAGGATTTGACCAATAGAAGATGTTGTTCCCACCCTCATTTGAAGTCCAAATAATATTCTATAAACATATCATCCAATGTAGGAATAGTTCTACTAGATTGGCCATCAGTTTGAGGATGATGGGTTGTGATGATGTTCGACTCACTGATTAAAGCATGTTGGAGACTTTTCCAGAATGTTGAGGTTAATCTTTGATCTTGATTGGATACAATAGATAGTGGTACTCCATGAAACCTTACCACATCATTGATATATATTCATGTAATCTTTTCCAATTAGAAGTCATCTGAAATTTTCAATAAAGTGATATTTCATTATAAGATGATCTGCAATGACCTATATTTCATTGTTTTCTTTGGATGTCCTTGGAAGTACAGTGACAAAGTCCATGATAATTTTCCCCCACTTCCATGATGTTATGGTATTGGTTGCATCATCAATTTATATTTCTTTTCATTCATCCTTCACTTGTTGACATACCAGGACCTTTGATGTATATTCAGTAATCTCCTTCTTCATATTTTCCCACCAAAGGTTCTCTCAAAGATCTCGATACATATTTTTGTTCACAGGTTAATAGAGAAGGTTAAATTAGGATCTTCATTCAAAATATCCATGTTTATCTACGAATTGTATGGTAAAAATATCCAGGACCCAAATCATAAAACTCCTTCCACGTCATTACTGAATGTAGAGGATTTCCCATTTCTAATAGCTTCCACCCTTTTCAGAATATCCACATCGTTTCACAAATTATCCTTTACATTATCTATGAGGGATCATTGAGAAACCCTTTCAGAAAGGAATGATGAATTAAATCCCTTATTTATTCCCATGAAAATCCTATAAAAATATAGGAAGATTGTATCCTTCTCCACTTTTGTCCTTGATAATGATGCAGGACCCCTTCTATATAGATCATCTTCATCCTTATTTTCCAAACCAGGTTGGTACTGTAATATGTAGTCATAATCATTGATGATATATAACCATATTAGATGGTGAATATTAATATATTTATGTGTGAATATATATATTTGACTCTTTTGATCAGTATATATCTCACACTTATCCCCATAGAGATAATACTGCTAGATTTTCAAAGAAATGATCATAGATGCCAACTCCAGATCATGTGTGGGATACTTTTTCTCATGGATTTTAAAATTCCTTGAGGAATAGGCTATAACATTATAATTTTACAATAGTACCAAGCCTAAGTATTTTTTTGAAGAATAATTATACACCATAAAGAGTTCTTCACTTATTAGTAGTGTGAGTACTGGCATGTTGATTAACCTATTTTTTAGCACTTAGAGCTTCCTCACATGATTTAGTTGAGACAAACATCACCCCCTCTTATGTCAGCTTGGTTGTAAGGTCTTACAATTATGAAAAGTTCATACAAGACCATTATTAATACCCAGTTATACCAAGGATGCTATAGATCTTCATTATATATTTTGTTCTATTCCACTCTCTAATTGCCTTTGTTTTGAAAGTGTCTACATATATCCCTTTTTCTATTTATAATAAGACCCATGAATGATAGTTTCTCCATAATGAGATCACATTTACTATACTTTTCATATAGTTTATCTCTTATAAATTTATTTATCACAGTATTCAAATGGTGCTTGTGATCCTCCTTCTTCTTAGAGTATTTCAGAATATCATTGATAAAGACTCCCAAAAATTTGTTGAGTAAATATCTAAAGACACTATTAATTATATCTATCAAAATTACTGGGGAATTAATGAGTTTGAAGGGAATCACAATAAACTCATAGATTTCATACCTTGTTGTAAAGGTATTCTTGTGAATATTTTTATTCCTCACCGTTAACTAGTGATATCCTGATCGCAGGTCTAGCATAGAGAAATAACATTCCCAATGAAGCTGATCTAAAAATTCATCTATCTGAGGTAGGGGATACTTGTTCTATATCATGATTTTATTGAGCTCACAATAATCATTATACAGAAAAATTTAACCATCAATATTCATGATAATTATGAAATCTACTCCCCAAGGTGAAGCACTTGGGCGTATCGACCACTTATCTAGATTCTTCTGTAATTACTTATTCATCTCTTCCAACTATTTGTTCTATATTCTATAAGTACTGTTTGTTATAGGTACAGAATGAGGAATATGTTCAACTGAGAACTCATTTAACGACCCAAAATGTTATCATTGGAATTCACTTTTTTTAATTATTTCATATAGTATAATCACATAATATTTTTTATAGAACACAATACAGACCGTAAAAAGTATAATGTGAGAAATAAAAGGACTCTCTTGATGTCAAAATACATATTCCAATGAAATAATAACATGACCTCTGGAATAGTAATCTGAAACTTATGAATAGTAAACTAACCAATGTAACAGTAACCCTACTAATGAATGTATAAATAAAGTTTACTTATCTTGAATGTGACACTTTGATATAATTTTTTCATAGTATAATTAAATATCTTTTTAAAATACCTATTAATAATGTGTTGGTATTTCTCTAAGTCTTGTATATTTAGGGAAAATTTTATTAGTAATTATAATAATAAAAATA
This sequence comes from Viscum album, assembly GCA_963277665.1. NCBI lineage: Eukaryota > Viridiplantae > Streptophyta > Magnoliopsida > Santalales > Viscaceae > Viscum > Viscum album. The sequence goes on from OY728132.1 coordinate 1,720,570,416, forward strand.
TCTTTCTTCAATAAAATGAATTTAAAAATTATTATTTTATTTCTTATGATCATAATATAATATTATCAGACCTCAATTAATTTTTCAAAGTGTTAGAAAATTAGTTTTAATTTTAAAATATGTCTTTTTCGTGTAAATTATGTTTTCAATTAAAAATTATATTTATAATATTTAAAAAATTATTATTGAAAAATGCATTTCATTTCAGGATTTATCATATCAAAACATGGATAGGGTGAATTTTGGGATTTTTCTGAAATCCTTAAATTTGTATGAATAATGATATATGATAATTTACAAAATAAGCTAAATACATGAATTATTGAGTCATGGATGATGTCGTTATGAGGTAGTCAGCTATAGTTAAAAATAATATTATCTCTTTACTATTTCTTTGTTATAAGAATCAAATATATTTACATTATTGATCAAAAATGAAAAACTAATTATAAAAATTATGGGAAACCTCTCCTCTCCTCCACTATGAATACCACCCCACTTTACCTCCTATCCTCACACCACTCAGGCCCTGTAAATTGTAAACATTCTGCTCAAATATATCCCTAAGATCCTCTCCAACATCTATGAGATCTTGGTCTCATAAAAATACCAAAAACTATCCCCTAAAGGGGATCTCAAGGAAAATATATTCAAGAGGTAAATTCCTCTTTTCATTTCATTAACTTTATTTCACGTTCCTTTCAATATTTTCTTCCATACAACATTTAATAAACCGTTATGATAACTCTATTACCTTAAATGACTTCAAATTTTGTTATGATAATGTAATAATTTACCATCATTTATTATTTCCCCCCTTATATACTAGAAATGAAAATACCATCAGAGATTTTTTAATTTATCAAAATTGAGGATGATAAGTTTTCAATTTCTATTAACATCTTAAATTATTTCCCTGAACCCATTTTCATGGTTTAAAAAGACAATTATATATTAATTATATCTTATGTAAGGTACTAGAATATTTTTTTACACATGATACTAAATTATAAAGCCCAATGCAATCTTTGTGAAAAAACAATCACCAATTAACCAAAACTGTTATGATTAAAGCTTTATATAATGATTATTATTCACATCAAAAAACCAAATGAATTTTATAACCATGTAATCATATGAATTTTCAAAAATAAAATATTTCCAATTCTAGAAAACCATTCTCATATTACATGTCTATCCTTACATGTATATAAGTTAACCAATCATGAAAACCTTGGAAACAAATGCTAACAAACAATGAAATTGAACCTCTTAACCCACCAAAATGGTCATGAATGAATGTATTAAGGTTACAATAAATAAACTACATAAATAATAGGTTCCAAAAAATATTATTAATGAATCTAATTTGGTTTTCAATGTCTCTAATATCAAGTGATGGAGACCATCAGACTTAAGGTAAGGGATTCAACCAGACTATTCATTATTATTTCATCTTTCTCTATCAATATTTTTACCCAAATGATGTTTTAATAATTATTTTACATAAATATTATATTTTTAAAGAAAATTATAAAAACTATTCTATATAATTCCAATAATTAATATCTTTTGAGGATATACACATTTTTTTGTGGTTCCCCACTTAATACTTCCCGATAAGCAAACCTATTTAAGAGAAATTCAAGAATTCTTTCCCATTTTCTAGTACACTATAAAATATTTTTTTAAGAATCCATTATTTTTATAAAACAACTCTTTTTATTATGAAAACCTTCTTGGTTCACTTATGGTTTTACTTAAAATATCATTCCCATTTATGTTTTAATGACCTTTGAAATTTTCCTTTAACGATACTAAAAGGTTTTAATTCTAATTTTTCTTAGGTACACTTTATACATGTTAATAAATCCATTTGACATCATGTTTCATGATACATACCTATAATGCCCAAATTTTGTCCATGTAAGTTATAATTCCTTTCCTTAATTGATATTTTTATGATACTTCGATTAATTATGATTTATGACATGATAATGTCCCCCAATTCATAATATGGGAAACCCTTATGTTTATAAATGATTCTCTATGTGGAAATAATATTCATGAACATTATATGATGGGTGTACCCAGATAGAGCTCTAATAAATTGGGTAAATTTGAGCCTCATGAGACAATATGTTCAATTATCTTGGTGGTTTTCCTCGACTTGTGCAACAGTGTGTAACGGTCTTGGTGGTTAACCATGAATTTTTCTCCACTATGTGAAACAAAGCATGATTAATTATAAATTATTGTTTTATATTATTAAAAAATACTATTACTCCGTGTTTATATGATCCCATGCTTATATGTTATGGTTCCATATGTTCAATGTTATTTATATAATTATGTCATGCCTACTAACCCATGTGTTAATGATTTTTATTTTTTTATATTCCCTTACCATGTGTTTTATCTCATCCCATTATTCATTTAGTATTAGGTTATCCTATGGAGATTTATGATAATAATTGATGTTAGGAGTTTATAATGGAGATTAGATAAAATTGGTTTTTATAATGCTTAATTATGTACCTTATCACCCTAGACACTAGACATTATGATCCTTATCTTGTTATAAGACGTTTTATTATGCTTAAAATAATGTAATGATGTGTGAAAAAGGACAGGGTCACTGTAGTTGGTATCATAGGATGGTCTAGTTATTTTTGGATTTAGGAATATAGAACATTAATAAGAACATTATATATAAGAATATGTATAAAAACCATACCCAATTTTCTATATGTATAGAGTAAGTTTTTTTTCAACAAAATAAAACTTGGTTTGGATACGAACCGGTGGATGTGGCACATGCACATATGTATAAAGGGTTAAAACCTGAAAACACCGATTTGATCTAGATTTGACTAGTCACTATTGCACGAAAATGAGAATTTATGCACACATGGTTTGACACTCTTGGGGGATATGATTGGGTAAATTTTGAAGCATAATACGAACCATTATTAAGGGAAAAAATGAAGCACATAAAAATGAATGTGAAGAATGATTGATGTAGCTCAAAAAGTGGCCTACCACTACACCGGTACTCAAATTCCCATCAAGTGTAGAACAATTTTTGGTGTACATTGATTCTTTGGATAATGTATTAGGTCGTCTACTAATGAAACTAGATAATGGGATAGCCTACGCCTAATGGTAGTTGAAAATCTTGGAGAAAAACTATTCCATACATAATCTAGAGTGTCCAGTTGTGATCTTTTCTTTGAAAATCTAGAAGCATTATCTCTGTGGTGATAAGTGTGCTATCAAAACTCTTAAATATATATTTCCACTGAATAAGATTAATATGAACCAGCGATGATGGTTAGATCTCATCATGGATTATAACTTCTCAATCCACGACTATCTTGGTAAGTAAAATAAAGTGGAGGATTATTTATGAAGAAAGGATCCAATATCATTATCAATGATGGGAGTCGAGAAGGATGCAATCTTCTTAGATTTGATGAGTATGGACATGGGAAATGATTAAGGGAGTAACATCATCAATAATTTCACAAATGGTTTTCCAACCATCCCTTATTGGGAAAATAATGGATGCCCAAAGAAAAGATGTGGAAATTCAAAAAATGTGGAAGCTATTAGAAATGGGAAACCCATAAATTTAATATTGATGAGGACATATTTTTATGATTTGTGTCGCGATTATTTGAACTATCCATTCCATTGATAAAGAAGGATATTTTGAATGATGCGCCTAACTAAACCTTCCCTATTAACCAAAGGAGAAAAAAGATATATCTAAATATCCAAGTGAACTTTTGGTGGGACATAATGAAGAAGGGGATTGCTGGAAAAAAATAAAAGTTATTGGTACATAAACAAGTAAAGGATGAAAGATAAAAGTAAAATGGGATAATGCAACCACTACCCATAACAACATGTATGTGGGAGAACATTACCATGGACTTTTTCACTAGTCTTACAAGGACATATAGAGGAACATCTGAAATATTTGTCATTGTGTATTATCATACAAAGACAAATCACATTATCATAATTCAAGAGGAATTTTTAATAGATCAACTTTCATATACTTATATCAAATATGCGGTATGTATTCATGGAGTACCACTATCTATTGTATCTCATCGATATCCAAGATTTATATCAAAGGTGTAGAAAAGTCACAACATGATCTACGAATTGATTTGAACTTCAACATAATTTATCATCCTTATACTGATGGCCAATTAGGGTGAACTATTCATACATCAGTTGTTATATTGAGAGAATTTTATATAAACTTTAATGGAGGGTGGGACCAACATCATCCACAGGTCGAATTTTTTGAGAATACAATATTCCACCTGAGCATCAAAATTGCTCCATATGAAGCCCTTTAAGGGAAAAGGTGTAGAACACCAGGGTGTTGGGATGATGTTGGTGAGAATAAGCTGAAAGACCTAAAATGGTAGAAGAAATGGTGGAGAAGGTGGAAACCATATATCATCACATGAAGCATTCCAAAAGAAAAAAAATAGTTATGTATACAATAGTCAATGGGACCTTGATATCAAAGTTGGATACTTGGAATTCCTCTTCATATATCCAAGGAAGAAGGTCATAATGTTTGGTAAGAAATATAAGATATTTCCCAGGTACATTGGCCCCATCTAGATTATTGATCGTGTTGGAGTTATGGTATATCAACAAGCACTTCCACCTACCATGTCTAAAGTAAACGATGTGTTATACATACCCCTCTTAATGAAGTAAATACCAGATCCTTAAAATATACTATCTTTATAGGTGGTAACCTCAGAGAATGACCTTTCTTAGAGGGAGCATCCAATGAAGATCATGGATCAAAGAGATAATGTTCTACGCAATAAGACTACTCATCTGGTCAAAGTATTATGGTAGAACCCTAAGTAAGAAGAGGAAATATAAGAACTGGAAAAATTAATGAAGGAAATTTACCCACAAAAATTTGTATTTTAGAATGTCAAATGAAATTTTGAGGGAGAAAATTATATGGGCAGAATTATATAGTGAATTAATGATTTATAAATGGAATTACCTTATTATAATAGTTTATTATATTATAATCACATATAATAACATATAGAATATAATAAAATCATTATAACTGAAGAAGGAGTCAAATAAAAGGTATCTCTTGTTGTTAAGGAACATTCCCCGATGGAATAGTAAATTGACCTTTGGAATAGAAATGTGACCCATATGAATAGTAAACATACCAATGTAATAGTAACCTCAATATTTAAGGTTTAAATAAAATTTATCCATATTATATGTGACACTATGAAATAATTATATGACAGTATATATAAATAAATTTTGTAAAACATTATAAATAATGCGTTGGTATTTTTTGAAAGTCATGTATAATTAACAACAATTTAATAATTACATTAATTAATTAAAAGATATTTTATTTTTATAAAATGAATTCAAAAAAATTTATTTTTATTTCTTATGATCATAAGATAATTATATGTGATCTTACTTATTTTTCAATATGTTCGAAAAGTAGTTTTAATTTTAATATTTTTATTTCTCAAGTAAATATGATTTTAATTAAAATTTACATTTATCACATTTATAATATTATTCAAAACAATTAGTTAATTTTTGGATTCTACATGTTGAGAAATGGCCAGGGTGATATTTTGGTATTTTTATGAAATAATTGATTTTTTGAATAATAGTGAAATACGATAATTTACAAAATATGCTAAATACATGAATTACTGAGTCATGGATGATGTTTTCGTGAGGTAAGAACACTAGGTTCAAAATATTATTCTATATTTACAGTTTTTGGTAACATGAATCAATAATATTCATTATGTTGAGAAAAAATATTAAACTAATGATTGAAATAATGTTAAACATGTCCTCTCCTCCACTATAAATAACGCCACTCTTTACCTCCTAGAATCACACATATCAATCCTTTTTTCTAGACCAAATTTATATAAAATATCTCCCTAAGCCCATATCCCACGTTCAAAATCCCGTGATATCATAAAAACAGAAAAACATCTCCCTTAACAAGGTTCTCAAGGAAGATAAATTGAAGAGGTAAATTCCTCTTTTCATTTCATTTATTTTCCTTCTAGTTCCTTTATTTTTTATTTCCTCACCTTCTTTCATCAAAATTATATAATAACTCGATTAACATACATGTATTTGATTTTTTTATGATAATGGAATAATTCATTGTTAGTTATCATTTTCCATCAATTTATACTAGAAATGAAACACTTTCTGATATGTGTTAATTTAGAACATTCAAGACCGAGGGGTTTTCAATTTCTATTACCATAATAAATTATTCTAATAAAACCGTTTTTATATATAATGTAGATGAGAATATATTTTAAATATCTTATTCAGGTTTTTGGAATATTTTGTTCAAATGATACTAGTTTATAAAGAGAAATGAGTTTATTGTTGTAAAAAAACTGCCAATTAACCAAAACAGTTAACATTAATCTTTTATATAATGATTCAACATCACTCCAAATAAAAAAAGAATTTTACAACCTTGTAATCACATTTATGTTCAATAATTACATATAACTCTGATTCTAGACAACCATTCTCATATTACCTGTTTATCCTTACACGTATATCAGTAATCCATTCATGAAAACCAAGGAAAAAATAATCCCAAAAAATTAATTTATACCTCTTAACCCATAAAAAAGGACATGAATGAACATAATATGGTTATAATAAATAAATTACATGAATAAGTGTTTCTAGAAATAGTAATTGACCAATTTTATTTGGTTATCTAGGAAATTAAGATGAAGTGAAGGACACCATCAACCATAAGGTAAGGGATTATACACAAATCTCTATTATTCCTTAGGGTTGGTCTATCTTTCTTTTTAACATATTGAAGTTGTATTTTATTTTTATTTACATATTATAAATGCTCTTTATATGATCCAAAATCTTTTATCAAGGTCCAATAATCATTCTATTTTGGGGATCTACATGTTTTATGTTGTTCCATCTTCAATACTTCTCAATAGCATACCCAATTAAGGGAACTTCCCGAAATCTAAATCATTTTCAAGTAAACTATATAATATATTTTAAGCAACCGTTATTTTTATAAAACATATATTTTTATTTTTAAAACCTTCTGGATGATGTATGGTTTTATATTAAATATTATTCTCTTTTATGTTTAGAATGACCTTTGATATTTTCCCTAAATTGTACTAAAATGATTTAATTCAATATTTTTTTAAGTACTATTTTTAAATGATTATACATCAAATTAACATCAATTTTATTGATAAATTACTATAATAAACTATTATATCCCAGGAATATCCAAATTCCTTTACTTCATGGACATTTTTATGATACTATCATTTTTTATTCATTATGAAATGATTATGATTCCCAATTTATACTGTGGGTATCCCTTATGTTTATGTATGATTTATTATGTGTGAGTATATATATGGAAATGATATTCATGAAAATGTTATGATTAGTTCACTAAGATAGTTCTCGAATGAATTGGGTATATTATATTCTCATGAGACTTTATGTGCAATGGTCTTGGCGGTCAGCCTTGACTCGTGCTACCATGTGCAATGGTCTTAGTGGTTAACCTTTACTTGTTCTAATTTATGTAAAATGATCCTTAAATCTTGATAAAATATGTTTTATGTTTTTTCCACATTACCATGCAACCATGATTATGTAATCCCAGATTTATATGACTTGATTCCATATGTTTCAATTTTATATATCTTTATTTCATGACTTATAACCCTTGTGATAAAGATTTATTCTTTTGTTTATTCTCTTATAAAGCCTTTTATCTCATCCCTTTGATCATGTTATGCCTAGGTTATCCAAAAAAATGTATGAGCATAGTAGAAGTTAAGAGATCCTTATTATGATTAAATAAAATTTCTTTTTTTATGTTCAATTATATACCTAATATTCCAAGACACTAGAATTTATGATCATTGGCTGGTAATGTGATGCTTTATTATGCCTAAATCATTTATGAATATGTGAAAAAGGCTAGGTTCACAATAACTAAACCTCTATATCAGGTGGAAGATGAGGAAATTATTTAGGAAACACATCGGTGTAATCCATAATGATGGAAATGTATTCAAGTGAGATTATCTCATTTGTCTAAATAATCCGAGAGAGATATGATTACACATAAGTAAAAAATATCCACACATGAGACAATGATTCTAATGAAGATTCATCTTCCTCCTTACACTTGTAAAGAATTGGATGATGCTTTGGGTTGTAAAGAGTGATATCACATTCCTGATAGTTGATGTTGTCTTTTTATGAAGACTTCCAATCCATTCCCAAGATAACATCTAACTCCACTAAAGTAATAATGATGAAATTTTATTAGATGTTCAGTAAAAAAACGTTAACCAGGGAGGAGTTATATTCTTTGGAGGAAATAATTCCCCCACTTTGTTTTCTTACAGATGACTCAATTTCCATATTTTAAGGAGGTTTTTGAATAGTTTTTATAAAATTACATTATATGAATGAATTTGTAGCACAAAAACCAAATAGTAGATTCATTATTCATGGATGAATAACTGTTTTGCGTGTCACCAAATCATCGTGTGGATCTACCTCAGTAGTGGTGATAAAATAAGGCCTTCCTTATTGCCATAGAGATTGTTTTTTATTACCTCCAAAAACCCTTTGAGTATGGAAATTGTTAACATATTTCCTATGATCCTTACAGTTGAAAAACCACACTATCGGTGGGGGGTTGATATGAACCATTCTTTTCTCTTCAAAATTGGTGGGATTAATTATATCCCTTCATAAGTTTTGAGAAAAAAATCCCATTATTCCACATTTAATATAAATTTGAATTCCATTTAGAATGTTCCCATGATGTTTCTTCCCACAATTTTTACATGTGGGATGTTTGATCTTATTTACATCATGTGATTAATATTTTAAACCACTCATACTAGACTTCATTTTCATCTTATTGTCACTGAGACTGTGAGACCATTAAGAGTCTTCAATCTCCATTTTAACCTTAAGTGAACAATGAAAAATATCCTCATAAATGTAAAAGTCTCAAATCACTATAACATTTTGTAAATTTTGATTTTGTTCTCAAAAGAAGCTATCCACCTTGCTTTCGGGATTGATAACATAGTTGGAGGTGTATCTGAAAAGCCTTGTGACATTTTCTTCCTATTCTTTGAGGGACTCATCTTCCATTTTCTTATGTTTGAGTAACTCTCTTTCCATTTTGATAAGGTGTGTTAGGGGAAAGTATTTATTGAAAATTATTTTCATTAATTCCTCCCAATAAATGGAATAAATTTCCTCCCAAGACATTATATTCTTGATCAATTTCCCCCACTTTTTAGATTCCCCATCAAAATTATAGACTGTGAGCATATATTTATATTCTTTTGAGAACTGGAGGACAAAAAATAACTTTTCAATAATGTTAAAAAAAATATTCAATGAGAAGTGGATCAGAATATACACTAAACATTGGAGGCCTTTGTTGCATGAATCATTCTATAACAAATTTCTCTTTCCATAGAACAAGAGGATGTTCCACTTGATTCATGTTATTATTCATAACTTGAGCAAGCTAAGCAAGTACTATCACAATGTTTTGAGCCCCTTTTCCCATCATGTTAATAATATCATTAGAGAAATCATCACGCTATAAATATCATTTATTGTTGGCATGTGTTCTTATACATCCCGCTATTAAATAAGAAAAAAGTATAATTAGGAATCTTGAATACATAACTAATAAGAATAAAAAATAAAATTTAAACATAAAAGGATCAAATTGAAAATGTAATATATATATACATACATGTGATTACATAGGTTTAAATCTAGGTTATCCATGATCTATTTCCATATATTTATTCTCATGGGGTTCTTATTTTTGTTCCCTAAATAATAGAGTGTACTAAGATTATTAATTTACCAAAGCATATCCCATGAGAGTGTCAAACCAGGAATGAAGAAAGGATCTTTTTTCATGCACCAATTCCTATACATGTTTACCTAAAAGAAGTGTTTTAAGGTTTTACACTATATACATATGTTCTAGAGCCATATCCACTTGTTCAAATCTTGACAGGGATGTATTTTTTTTTTGATAAAAACATAACCTATATTTATCAAAATTCTGAGATGTTTTTTTATACTTAGTCTTATCCATATTGTTATTACTAACGTGCTTTATTCATAATTTACAAAAATTACTAGACCATCCTCCGATACCAATTATAGATATCCTATACATTTAAACATATAATTACATAATTTTATGCATAATATAGAATCATATTATAATCCAAGGATAGTAAAGTATATTGTCTTGGATGACTAGGTACAGAAAACAGACAACAATGGGCAAAATAAAAATATTACATAACTTTCCTTAATATTGATATCAAAACATCCATTGTGCTCACAAATCATTATATTATAATCTAAGTATAACAAGATTAATGGGATGATCTGAATATCCCAGTATGGTAATAAACATAATAATAATGCTTTAGCACATATGTTAGAAGTCATGACATAATTATATAAAAAAGAATAGAACATATGGAATAATAACATATAACCATGGGGTAATATAGACCTGGTGTCATAATATTTTGGTTTCTACATAAAACATGAATTTAGAACGATTCAAGGTTCTTTTCACATAGAGGATCACATGTCATCGTTAACCACAACAACCATTTGACACGGTTGTGTGAGTCAAGGATAACTGCGAAGACCGTTGCACATAACATCTCTTGAGACTCAACATTACCCAATGCATTGGATCACTATCTAGGATCAACGATACAAAAATGTTCCTGAATATTATTTCTAACTAAATAATCACAACATTCAATCATACATAAAATAAAGGGTACCAATGAAAAGAAATGGATATCATAATCATACCATAAATCCTAACTAATGGGCGTATCATGAAATTTTCTATGAAGGAATGTAATTACAATATTAATGGGAATTATTAAGGTAAAATAGGAATATATCTTGGTATGTGATGTAAAATAGAAGCTATAACATGTAGAAAGAGTATTTACAAAACATTACATTTAAAACATTAAATTGTGGTTTTTATAAAATACTAAAGGGCACTAAAAATAAAGAAGCATATAATATTTTATATAAAACCAAAAGTGAACCAAGAAGTTTTTAATAAATAAATCATTTATTTTATAATAATCATAGTGGCTTAAAAAGTTGATAGAGTGCACTTGAAATTGGGCAATACTTTTGGAATTTCCCTTCAGATTGGATTTTTTTCTGGAAGAATTGAGAAGGGAACCAGTGAAACATAGGTATATCCACAAAACAAAATGATGAATGGATATTTCTACATGAGTTTGGAACATCTAATCAATATTTGAAAGATGTACATAAAAGAAAAATTTATCTTTTTTTTGGTAAAAAATAATGATATTACACATATCATTACATTATTTTAAGCATAACTAAACATCATATTACATTCAATGGATCGTAAATCTAGTATCATAGAAGATTAGGTTCATAAATATACATCATAAGAAATTTTTTTTTTAATTTCATAAGTTATCTATTATCTTCCATTGTTCTCATACAAATACATAGGATAACATGGGTATAACATGAAAAAAAGGGAAGATATAAAAAACCTTGTAAGGGAATAAAAATAAGAATAATGCTTCATCACATGGGTTAGAATGCATGATATAACCATATAAAATGGAATAGAATATATGGAATCAAAAAATATAAACAGAGGATCACATAAAAATGGAGTCATAATCCTGTGGACACAACATAAAACATGACATTATCTAGAGTAATACATCCTAACACATATAATATCCCACATCATGATTAACCACCATGATCGTTGCACATTGTAGCATGAGTCAAGGATAACCTCTAACACCATTTCACATAATGCCTCATGAGAGTAAAATGTACCCAATGAATTGGAGTAAAATCTAGGTTCACTATTAATATCATGTTCATTAATATGTTTTTCAAATAAATAATCATACATAATCAATTATATATAAATATAATGGTACTGATGGAAAGAATGTGTATCATAATCATGTCATAAATCCAAATAAATGTGAGTAACATAATAGTGTACATGATAGAAAGAAATTATGACATAAATGGACATTAATAAGGGAAAATAAGAATACATCAGGTTATGTTATTTCAAACAGGATCGATAACATTTAAATAGAGTATTTGAGAATTTTTAGCATTAAAACATTTTAGTGTAGTTTTAAGGAAAATACTATGGGGAATTTAAAATAGAAGAGGGAGTAAAATTTTATATAAAATCATAGGTCTAAGAAAATTATTTTGTTAATAAAAATAATGATTTTATGAAAACAATTTTGGATTAAATTAGATGATATAATGCCCTTGAAATTGTGTAAGAATTCCGAATGTTCCCTTCAAACAGACATTCTTATCGAGGATAATTATGATGGGAACCATATAAAAATATGTATATCCCCAAAAGATATTTATCAATGTATATTGATACAAGTCTTTGGGATATATACAATTTTTTTCATATATACATAAAAAGAAAACGAAAAATCATTTGGGTCAAAATAAGGTTCGGGAAACCCAATGGGATAATGGTGGTTCGTGTAGATTCCCTTACCTTATGTTTGACAATGTATTCCACATGATATTAATGTCATGGGTAACAAAATTACATATTAATTAGAATTTAAAGAACCTATTATTTCATTTAATTGATTTATTATAACCCTATTATGTTCATTTATAACCTTTTTTAGAATTTAAAAGGTTCAATTTCATTGATTGGGAGAGATTGTATCCTTATATTCCATGATTGGTTTAATTATGTTAATTTAAGGATAAACATATTAGATGAGAATGGTTTTCTACAGTGGGATTTATATGTTATTTTTTAAATTACATAATATTACAGGGTTATAAAATTCCTTTTGTAATTTGTATTGAAGGTGGATCATTATATATAACTTTAATGATATGTGTTTTGGTTAATTCGCAGTTTTTGATCACAAAAAACTCATTTTTCATTATAAATTAGTATCTCATGTAAAAAAGAATACATAACCTCCCATATGACAATATATATATATATATTAACATATTTTTCAATAATAAAAATGGTATCATGACCACAATTGATGACATTAATATAAATTGAAATCATATCGTTCTTGAATATGACAAATTAACACATATTAGATAGTATTTCCATTTCTAGTATAAAAGAGGGAAAAGGAAGGATGATAATGAATAATTAAATTATCATATAAATTTACAGTACATTTATGGTACTATAGTTACTATTAAATATGGACGAATTTTGGTTAGGAAATAAAATAAATGAAAGGAAATTGAAAGAAAATAAATGAAATGAAAAAAGGAATTTACCTCTTCAAAATATCATCTTTGAGAGCCCCCTTAGGGGAGGGGTTTTTGTATTTTTATAAGAAAAAGTGATCTTGGAAGTAGGAGAGGGTCTCAGGGATAGAATTGATCAGAATCAATACTAGTAACATTGATTGATATGCGTGATGAGAGGAGTTAAAGATGAGTGGTATTTATATTGGGGGAGAGGAGGCGTTTCCTATTATATTAATTACTAGTTTAATATATTTTTTATGAATATCAATAATCTTGATTATTGTGGCCAAAAATAGTAATGTGAGAATGGGAGTTCTATATAAGGGTTTTTATTTAATTATACCATCATCCATTACTCAATAATTCATATATTTAGCTTATTTTGTAAATTATTGTATTTCACTATTCATCAAAATTAAAGTATTTCAAAAAATTCCAAAAAAATCATCCAATGAATTTTATATATGTAGTATTATATAATGAACACCATTTTTAAAAAAAAATTCTAAATATGAGAAATTTAATTTTTAATTAAAAACATAATTTATATGATAAATACAGATTTTAAAATTAAAACTGATTTTCTAACACATTGAAAAAATAATTATGGTTTCATAAAATTGTAAAATAATCACAATTCAAAAAAAATTAGAAAACATATTATGAAAAAAATTTATATTTTAAATTATTAAATTAATCATATAATTAAATTAAATATACAAGTCTTACGAAAATTTAAATAATTATTAATTTTTAAAATATTTACATACATATACTTTGATATATTTATATTATATTGTCACTTATAGGATGAATAAGTTTTATTTATACATTAATTTTTGAGGTTTTAGTTCAATTGTTCAGTTTACTATTCATAAGGGTCACATTACTATTCAGAATGTGAAGTTTCTATTTAATCAGTATATGTTCTTATACTTCTTGATATACTTTTTATTTTAATCATTATCTATTTATAAGGTCTTTATTGTGTTATATATTTAATATTATATGATTATAAAATATGAAACATTTATAGTAAGGTAATATAATTGATAAAGAATTGGGTTGTTACAATTAAAAATGTATTCCTTAACCAAATATTTGACATAGAACATAAGAGAAAGAAAGAGTTTTTCAATGGTTAGGGTGATGGTAACCATGGAGGAAATACAAGTTTTTTTATTATATGTTGAGAATGTGGAAATAAGAACCTAATTCAATTTTTTCATGGAACATGAATATATTTGAACTGTGGAGAATAAGGATACAATGTGAGAAAATATAATGGAAAAAATAAAGAGTTCATTTAATGAAACAGATTTGGATATTGGTCTACCTGATGTATTATCATTGGATGAATTATTTAAATAATGAAAGATTGGGAATTATGAAAATTTATTTTCTAAAGAGAAATATAATGAAGAGAATCATAATGAATGGACATGTAATGGTAATATTCTTGATAATAAAGAGACTACATATCACATGTAAAAGGAAAGAATAATTAAAAATAAGATGAAAAGATTATATACATTTTTGAGATTGAATATTCCAGATGACCTAAAAAATTAATTAATGGGAAAGTTTAAATTTTCTAGAAAAACAAGATTAAGGGATGGAAAGCCTTTACATGATCTTGATGTTGGGAAAATATTGTTTAATTGGGATAAATAGATAATTTTTAAGGATAAATTAAATTGGATTTTGTTAATGAAATTTAAACTAACAAAGGATTTTTCAATATAGTGGTTAATTTAATAATTGATGATGTTAATAGAATTTTTGGATTTAAGGAATACATACAATAATCTATGTTCTATGTATGGAATGAAAAAATGTATGTTTTCAATGTGTTTAATGGAAATTTTATTTTATTAACATGTATTAGTCGGATATATGATGAAGGTATTCAAATATTTTATTGTTGACAATCTAGAGATACTTTATGGTACTTGGGGGATCAATGTTAAGATGTTTCTAATAAATTTAATAACATTATTAATAATATTTTAGACTTTACTCTTTTATAAGGATGAAAAGTATAGCCTTTTTTAAATGATTTAAGTTGAAATATTAATGATGTTTTAGAGAATAATGTTTCACAATATTAAGAAATATGGACATTAGATAACCTATTCTAAAAATTTTATTGTGATGATGTATAAATATAATAGACTTAATTTTTATTATATTTATATAACTTATGATCCATTAGTGCTTCAGACACATCCAAATCCCTTTAATTTCTTAGAGTACAAGTTAATGTGAATATTGATCAAGTGACAATTGATGGATGTGATTGGGCATATGGAATGTAATAAAATCAAGTAAGCATGAATTCTTGTGAAAATTACTCATATTTAGTAAAAGGGTCCGGAAATAAAATTTTCTCATTGTATAATAATTTTTTATGATATCAATGACCATTTTGAATCCTTGTTAGTTTATGGTTTTTTTATAATCAACTCCCTCGAGACTATATTTTCTATCGCTCTCCATCAGTATTTGGGGGTTGTTTTTTTGTTTTGTTTCATTGTTTTAACTTCCACCTGTATTATCCTATTTTAAAAACTAAGCTAGGTTTACATAAGTTAACTATTTTATTTCTAATTATCCCTTATTTAAATGATGTTTTATTAGTCATTTTTACGAATATGGATTATATTAAAGGAACATTCAAGTATTAAAAATTTGATAACCAAGACTAATTTTAAGGGAAAAATTAATTTTAACGGGGGTATAATGTAACAATGCAATTATTTATGAATTATTATTATTTTTGTATAAATTAAAATTCTTCAATGTATTACGTTTCTAGATAAACCATGATAACCTGGAATTATATACAACACCTAGTTAATATTTCACTGGATGAAAAACTATGATTAGCTTGCAGTGGATGAAACACTTTTCTTACCGTGTGTTATACACAATACTGAGTTTCTTCAATAACATACATTACACACATGACCATGTTTTAATGAGCTATAATATTCTATAAATATTGATATTTAATATAATAGTCATCTCACATTCATTAGAATGGATATAATGAATATGATTAAATAAATTATAAAAATATATTGTTTTCACATGATCATTAGTTGTCTATTGATTTTAAAAAAATGATAATCATTTTCATGAAAAAATTTATTTTAAAAACATTATATTTTCTAAAAGTATTGTTAATAGAGTTTTTTCCACATCATTAAAATTAAAATATACCACTTTTAGAAAATTTAATTTAAAAATAAACTTATTTCAAAGTGTAAATAAACACAATTAATGTGTGAATTGTTTAGTTTTTTGAGAAGTTTCATTAATTGAAAAAAATTGAAAATAATGAATTTAAATCGAAAACATCCATTTTGTTCAAATAATTTTAAATTTTCAAATATAATTGGAATTTTTTTCAAGTCACAATAGTTTATGGACTCATCTATTAATAGAATTCAGGTTATTGGAATCATTTATAATTTAAATTGAATATGAAATCTTTTTCAATGTTTGATATTTTAAACATTGAAAAACCACTTTCTCATCATGTATTCAAGATTAATTTTAAATTAAATTCAGACTATTATGTTAATTAAAGGCGAGAAAATGGATTCCATATTTAAGTAATCATAATTTATAATTAATTTAAGACTAAAATAGTTTTATAAAAAATTATCAGGGAAAACATTTTAAATTAATTGTAGTGAATATGGAAAAACTAGTTTACCTAGTGGATAAACTAAGCGTATAAGCTGTATGAAGGATCTAAAACATAAACAAAAACCATACTATGGACATATGTAGAATATTTTTAAAATAGCATCTAATTTTATGATTTTTTGGGAACTTTTCCAAGACAATGACCCATATAATAACATAAGCAATGAAAAAGATAAAAAATGTAAAATTCTTCTTTTTGATTTATATAATTCATTAGAATAGGAAAAAATACATATATTCAGTTATAAATATTATTTTGGAAGATAAATTAATTTTTTATAATGAAAATTAATTCAAATTTCTTTTAGATGATATAGATAAATTAAATTATTAACAAATAATTTCTTTGGAATTATTTAGTTTTAATTAAATAAATTAAATTATATGAAACACATTACATTCTAAATAAATTGAATGAATTTTTATTTTCCACAATTTTTTGGATAAATATACAATTTTAATATTTTTTGAACATAATATATTTTACTTACACTTTTTCCTTGATATTGGGTTTTAATTTACTTAAATTAAAGATGTTAAAATTGACAAAATACTATTTTATAAAAAATGATATTTTATTAATTTACCTAAAATAACTATGACATATATATTCTATAATGTCATTTCTAAATATTAAAAATATCATATATGGTCTACTATTTGACAATATGTTTTATTATAATGATTATATTGATCAATAAATAGTAAAAAACATTATTAGACCTCGTAGTGTTAAAGTAGAGTTTTTGAATATTACTCATGCTTCTGTTAAAATTAATTTCCAGAAACCATATGATTTTTATTTTATAAATTAGATATTTTATCTATATTATATGGGTACTTGTAATCTAATATTTATTAATTTAATTTAGTGTTAATTGATAAATTGCTTGGGTTAGAAAATTAGTTAATATATTGAAAACAAAAAATAAAAAAATAAGGAAACAAAAGAGTTAAGGAATCAAATACTTAAAAATATGTATAAATATTTATTGGAGGTTAGGATACACATCCCTAAATACATTTAATTATATTTTTATAATTATCCTAAGGTAATATTGACCTCTTAAAATAGAATGTTATTGAGTATAAAAAACAAAACCACACCCCTTCTATTACAAAAGGGTCACTCACTCTCCACATTCATTACACATATCAACCCATTTGATTGGTACACTAATTTTAAAAAAATTCTCTCCTAGCATAATCTCATTATAGAATTTATTAATTTTTCTTAATTTTAACATTGTAATTCCATTTTTTAAGACGAAAAAGAGATACATGAAGAAGAGGCATTGTTCATCGATGATTGTTTTTATCTATTTGTTAATAAAACCCCTTAATTTATTTTTATATCAGGATTATATCATAAATTTAGTATCTTAAATACAATTATATGTTTTTATGTAATGTTTACAAATAAAAAACCCATACACTTATATCAAATGGTTTCGGACATCTAAGTTCATGTGTAGGGAAGACTAACACCACATGAATTGATATCGTTCATTTTTTCTATTACAACATATTAAGGTTGGAAATATTGATGGTAATACTACTTATATAAGATATATAAGAGATATATGATTTATTTATTCTTTTCGAAGTATTATATAATAAATACCTTCTTTCTTTCCATTTTGTACGAAAACAATAACATCACTCATGTGTACAACGTACTATCGTCTTGCTAAGTGAAGTACGACATTGATGATTTAGAGGGAATTTAATAATGATGGTTTTAATAGAAATATTTGATATATATGACATATATATTATACTATAATTATAATATATATATATATATATATATAAATTACCTTTATTTCATTCAATATGATAAGTAAATGGAATGAGCGTTCAAGCGTACGTACGACCTACCGTCTCTAGGAAATGTGTGTATATATTACTATCAATAACCTTTATAAACCAATATAAAACACATATAGGAATATACATGATATTTATAACTTGTTCATAACAATTTATATTATTAAATCATGATATATGTAAGATGAAGATTATTTATAATTCAAAACTTGTATGAAAAACAAAGCGGTTATTTCTCTAATAAAAAGTTTTACAAGGAATTATTAAAAAACCAATAATATAAAGTCGTAAGTAAATAATATATGACATTATATTTATGAATATATTTTTTTATATATGTATAATAAAATTATATTTATTATACACGATGGTTGAATAAGTACGACGAGAGTTATGACTTAAGGTATGAGATTTTCGTTGCATTTTTTACTTTTGTTAGATGCATTCAATATTCACCACCTATTTATCGTACCTAGGATATATAATGAACACAAATGTATTTTGTGATTATTATACTAAATATTAATGGAATTTATATATCAATTTGAGGATCTCCCTTTCAAGAGGCTTACTATTCAAAAGATACCAAATCGGTAAGGGAATTAATCACAAGTTACCTTCTTTGAGACACATTTTATGTTATGCACCTATAATATTTTACGAGGTGTATCTAATGACCATTTAACATGTTATATCACGAATCTAGTTTTTGGAATGATATTTTGTGATTATTTTTTTGTTATTATTACACTGGGATTGTGATTGAGTTTTACTAATGTGGCACGAGTTTATTGCTACAATCTCATTATTTAGCAGGGTTTTTTATGATTACACTTCCATTGATGAAATATTAAGATAAATATCTCATGAATTGTCATGAATTATCTTATTAATTATTTATTAATTTTCACCTCATATAATGGTACAATTTATCCAATTTTTGTTACAAAACATAATTAATAAATTGTTTTTATGAAATTATGACATCATCTCTATATTTTGTCAGAAATATGCTTCCATTCAAAAATGTGTTTTCTAAAAATGTTTTGAAAAATGTTCTAAAATTATCCTTTGATTCTAAAAATACATGTTTACCTATGTTTTTACTTTTTAAAACTGGTTTTAAAAAGAATCTTTCCATTTTTTCAAATCATGGCTCATTTGAATTCCACTGAAAATATGGTTTGAATATTTGTTTTTATGTATACCTCATGTATGTAATTCTACACCATCATGAAAACTACATTTATAGAGGCTTAATAAATAATTTTAAAATAATATTTTCAAAATAAAAGGGTTCCTTAAATATTTTTTAATGATATTTATTTTAAATTTATTTTCAAACAAATTAATTATGAAATTTTTTATCTTTTAAGAAGTGTTTGGAATGAATTTTAAATAATTCATTACATTTTTTCCAGTTTATGTTCAAATGAAATAGTTTTGAACAGGTTTTATTTTAATTATTTTTAATTTTAAAAGTAATGTTTATTTTCCTTAATAAACTTTTTCAATGAGTTTTCAAATAATTTTTTATTTGTTTCAAATGTTATTTTCAAGGGAAAGAATTTTAAAATTGTTTTATGAAAGGGATTTTTAAATGAAATGTTGTTTTTCACAAGAAATTATCTATGTGATCATTTTGTTTCATTGACCATATAAGATTACATCCTTTGATATATATTATGTTTAATTAGTGATACTATCTAAGGACACTATTCTTATTCTTTTATTTAATGGTTTTTATTTAGGATGAACATTTTTATGAAACACATTTCCATTTCGTGGGTTTTATAGTGATAAAATGATTGTTAAAGTGAATTCTTTTCACATGTTATGATATAATTAAATTATTTTTAATCATGTTTCTTTTTGATAGGTTATAATATGATTAAATTTTAATGATACTCATTTCATTTTATGGGTTTTGATATGATAAATTTTTTTGATCTAGTGGAACACAAATGCATGAATTTATAATGGGATCGGAGGGACCTATATCTCCCCTTAATGCATTGTGTAATGAATTAAATATCAAGAGATAGATCATATTGTAATAGTAAGATAACATAATTTAGTAATACATGTCTAGAATGGGATGCGAAAGCGGTTCATTAATACAAGGCTGGAATGGGAAGAGAACTCGGTTTACTATTATCTGGATTGAATAGGAAGTGATCCTCGTTCAGTAATACAAGGCCAGAATGGGGATTGAATACAATCCAATAATGGAATTTTTCTTCTATAATGTTCCTAGATGTGATCCTCGAATAATATGAAATGATTTTATATTTTTATTCATATGACACAAATTCCATGTCTTATCCCAATGTTATAATCTCATGGATCATGTTCTTGGATTTCATTATGATTCATGTATTATGAAATTACAATCATTTTTCGATGAATCATGTGTTTGATATCTGAAATGCAGGGAATGGTTTTCAAATGTTATACAAATTTTTTCATACACTTATATTCATGTAACACTTAATCATCTCTTTTATTCAACCATTCTGATCATCTGAGCTCACCCGTTTTTATGTTTCCTTTCCCCATGTTGTGAATAATGTTTATATATTGGATTACAAAATGGAGAGATTTTTTTGAATCATTGAATACTGTTCAAAAAGTTAGTAGAATATGTTCCATAATTCGAAATACACAATACTATTAAATTCCCCCAGAATTTTTTTTATGTGAGGTAATGAATATTCTTATAATAAGATGTAATATACTTGTATGTTAATCCTAATTTTCCACTATTATTTCAATTATCGGATTTGACATCATGGATCTATAATATTATCTATAATAACAGTTTCTTTGGCATGAATACGTAGGATAAAGTGTATTGTGATAAATAAATGAAGTTAGGATCCACTTATTTTTGAGGGATAATTATGTGATAGGGACATGCTAAAACATAGGCTCTATCAAGGAAGCTGAGAATTGTAATGTTTATTGGACAGCTACAATGTAGTGGCTTTTTGGTTGTTTTCCTAATATCTATGAAACCATGATGTAATGGTTAGGTTGAAATTTAGCTTCTATTTAGTAAAGTGGGTTATATGGTTTAGTGGATTTGGATACACCTTGGTATATTCCTAGGAATATAGGATTTATGTCATAGTAGATCATTCATATCTTATGTATGCTTTAACCAAGTGAAGTTGTGACATTTTCCCTTGGGATGTTCAAGAGTATTCCTTCTGTGATGAGGTTCCATTGTTGATCTCGTGGAACACACCATTGTCCTATGTTTATTATAGTGCCTATAAATATAGACACCCAATTCAAAAAAAATCTCCACATGTTCCATACTTTCCCAAGGCACAAAATTAGTTTTTTATATGGCCTTTTAATGTATTATCAATCAGATATAATAACTACCTTTTAGATATAAATGTGTGATGATCCAACCCATCTAACAACAACCTACAAGAATCCTATTTTATCCATAAGATAGATATTTCAGACATTTGTTTTCTAGGATAAGAGACTAAAGGGACTATAAAATGAATCAAAGGATACATTGGAAATTAGGTGTTTTCTGTGTATTATATTCTTTTTAGGTATGTGGTCTAGAAAAACTCCATTTTTTCCTGATTCAGTTTTAACTTTTATGTTAAATAACTATATTCACATTGGGAGGCCATGTGTGAGACATAAATATTGGATAGTTCCTTTTATAATGAGTTTTCCATGCATGTACCTCCCATTAGATTTCATTGTATCCATTATCATTAAGACTATGCTAGAGGCCACCCATGATGTGAGAATAACCTTGAAATAAAAATTGACTGACCATTTATGATAATGTGAATTTTATCAAAGCAATGTGAGTTGTATTTTATATTAATATTATGAATTTCCATAATATTATAATTTTGGTGATTTTAAGAAATAAAATCAATTGGATATAAGTGGAAATATTGGAATATAATTTTTTTGGAATCCAGATATAAGGATATTTGTAAATATATATATATATATATATATTGTAATGTTAATGAATTTATGGAAACAAAATCAACATAATAGAAAGTGTTGTAATTTTAATAATAATTGTGAATCATTCATTAATAAATGTAAATGGATAGATAAATTTGAATTTGATGAATTTAATATAAGATTTTATGATGACATATCCAATATTCATGGGACTTAGTTACATTTTTTCTTAATTAGAATTATATTTTTATTTGACACTATTGTGACTGATTCCTTAGGGTATGATTTTTCATGACTTGTTTATATTTTTTCTTATTATGAATTATTCTGTGGTTCGGTGTTTGGGAGGAGCATATGAGCTTCCTGAAGGGAAGTTGCATGGATGAATTCCCATTAGTGTTAATGATGCATGGTTTTTGACACTAATAGAGTGTAAGATGCATGGGAATCATACCACCTAAGGGTTTGTTGCACAACAACATGATGCATGAAGGAGTGATTCTTGTTTTCATGAGGGTAAGGAATATTTGTTCGTGATATGTTTTTGCTCAATTAATCCTTGGTATGAAATATTGCATTGAATTTGTGGATTCATATGGATGCATGAGGATCCACCCCAAGATAGAGATACCTGAAATGGTGTTGAACTATGCTTGTTTGACACTAGATGCCATCCTAGTTAACAAGGGTCAGTGGAGTGATATCATTTGTTGTTTTTTTTCAAAATTATATTCCATACATAATACATTTATTACATGCACTATAAAATTACTATGGACTATTTATAAAAAAAATTATCTACTCAGTTGTATTCACACTCTATTTGGGCCACCCTTTGGTACATGAAAAGATTTCATGGACACATTTTTGGATAAGGGAAAGGTCTCCAACATTGATTGATTGATTGCTAGATGTGTCTGAGTTTTGATATATGTACATAATGGGGCTCATGAATGGGGATTTTGGTTTTTCCTATCATTTAAATTTTATCTTTTATTTTTTCAACATAGAACACATCATTTAGTAACATTTCCAACTTACATTCCATGTTTCAATTATTACTGTATTATTTATTTGTCCTTTATTCTTCTATGGATTCATGACTATTTATTATTATGTTTCAAACTATTTTTTTCTTCTATGTAATTATCTTTACTATATTTTCACAATAAACTAGATGTTATAGTTTCCAAACCATGTTCCATACACTGTCAAAGTTAGTAAGAAACCTCTGGTTTATAAAGAGGACTATTTAAAGTTATGTAACATTACTAGATCAATCTATTAAAGAAGTATATGTTAGTGGATGATTCAAAAATAATCAATAGTAATTATAAATAAATTAATTCCATGTTAACATAATGTGTTGATTTTTATTGTGATCCTCATTCATAAACAAAACTCCCTTAACCAGTAGCTCACTTTCATCTTACAAATTTTCAGAATGAGGTATGATCATAATATGTAATGAGGATGGATACCATATTAAAATAGGATGATTCTGTACAATCCATGGATTCCTAAATAGGTGGAATGATTTTCCCACTATTTTATTACATTTTAACTCACTTGGAAGAGATTCAAGATGATTTAGTGGTAGTTTGGTGTAAGTTACACCATTTTTTTACATTATTATTATTTTTAGTTATATTGATCGTTTCATATTATCATGTATGAAGATCCTCAAAGGTGTTTTTAGTCACTTATAATTTATCTAAAAAATGTTATTATACTTATTTAAAATGTTTTATATTTCATTAAAGACCCCAATTAAATACAATGTGTGTGAAAAATTAACTAATTTTGAGTTTTGGCTACCAATGTTTTCATTTTTGGGTCATATAATCATAGGAGTGCATATATCATTGGATATATCAATGATTATGGTTATTTAAAATTGTATCGAGAAAGGCATAATGGTCAATATCCATAGTTTTGTTTTATTAGATATATTTTATTTATTCTTGGTGAATAATATATCAATGATTTCTAATCTAGTGACATTGTTCACTAAGAATTTAGTCATGTTCCTTTGGATAAATGGTTTCGAATAAAAATTCAACAAAGTAATGTGTTGGTTTTTCAGTGAACTTATACCAACACTACCCAATAGGGGATGATGGGTTTTGATCTACATTTATGCATTGATGAAGGAATTAGGGTGCATCTTTTTACAAAATAATATGGGGATATCTTATGCCTCGTACAGTTTAAAGGTTTAACAGAAAAATTACTTGACTGATGACCTAAATTTTGCAGCTATAATAATTCTATTATATATATAGAGTAATTATATTAAAGGAATTTTTTTACACATATACTGATTATAAATGTTTTAATAATGTATTCAGTTTGAAATAGTTTAATATTATCCATAGAAATATTTTTTTTTGTTTATTAATGAATATAACTTCTCAATACATTTCAACAAGGGGGAAGAAAAAAATATTAAAAATTATTTGTGTAAAAAAGATGATTCTTACTTATCTATTATGAAGAAAAAAATATACATTATTAATTTATTTAAAAATAATGGACCATCAAATATTGAAGTAATGATATGAATCTTATCATTTTGAAATAAGTATTCATCCATCCATCCATGTGAATATAAAATAAGATTCTGAGGAATATATAGAGCTCGAATAGTAGGTAATAAATTTTCCTGATAGAAACCATGATTGTAATAGGATGATAATTTTCTAAATCCATGTATACATCCCATAAATCATTATTTTGATGGATTTTTATTTGATGAAGCACATAGTTCATCATTCTGAATTCATTTGAGAAGTTTGAATTTGTATAGATACCTCAATGTATAATTATTTTGGGATAAATTGAAGAGTTATATTGAAGAGTGGGTAACTTGGTTCTTAGTATCTCTGCATGTTAAATCTATAAGATAGAACCCTATTAGGTTTTTATATCCATTACCAATACAATAATGGAAATGGGAGAACCATTTCAATGGATTTCATCCTCTGGAAACCAAAAATTATAAAGGGAATAATGCTACATTGGTTGTATTAAATTGGCTTTTGAAATCATGATACAACTTTGTAATTATATAATATTTCTATTTTGATCAGATTTCTAGGATATACATTAAGAATGCAGACTTATTTCATGAAGTGAACATTATATTGTATTAGATCAGGATATGAGGATTACCTCTAGGTTGTGGGGATGTTTTCTGTAGTCTCTATATATATTTCTGAATTTTGATACATATTATCAGCCTTATAAATATATCCAATACGAGAGTAACATTAAAACTAAAGAGGATATTTTGATAAAATGATTATATATTTCTAGGATGGTTGAGACCAACACTTTCATTTGGTCTAATTTTCTATAAAAATACATTTTACTAGAGCACTCAAATGGCACCTTGTGAAGACCAAGATAGTAGTAAGTACAAAATTACAATGTGATAGGATGAATTCAGAGAATGAAAGCTACTGGGATCTGATCAAGTAGAAGAAATGAATGATACATTTGATATATTTAGAATTAAATAAGGGAATCATAAAGTTGAAAAAAATTATAATAGCAATCATTGGAGAGATCTAGCATTAAAAGTTTGTGACAATTTAATGTTATGAATATCAAATTTTAATATGTTTATGATGTCTTTAAATAATAGAAAGGGGATACCTAGATATATTGCACCCTTTGATATACATAATTGTATTAAGATGGTAGATTATCATTTGGGACATCCACCAAATCTCTCTCATACTCACGATATATTCCTTGTATATATATTGAGGAAGTATATACCTAATCCTCTACATGTACTGAACTTAGAGTTCATACCACTTGATTAAGATCACTCAATGGAGGATCAACTGACATATATTCTATATCAAGTATATAAAGTGTTATGAACCAAATCAACTCAATGGGTCAATGTGTTGTTGTGAAATAATAAATTTGAAAAATTCAATGTGGGAACTAGAAGTTTTGATGATTAAAAATAATCAATTGTTATGTGTATATGATTTATATAATATTTAGGGTAAAATTATTATAATTTGGTTAGAATTTAGAATCCTAATATTTTATGATAAATTTCACTTGAAATAAATTTTATTTCTGTTATAACTTTCTTTATATGAGGCAGAATGATTAAACATTCTATGATATACTGCTGAAATATTATTATTTCCAAGATATAGGATTAGATTATATAAGTTTTTCTAACTAAATTATAAACAATTATGTTTTAGAGATGTATAAAATGAACTTATTTATTAAAAATGAAGATAAAATCTTGTAAAAGAATAAAAAAAATTTATAAAAATTTTAGCACACACTGTGATTTTGTTATACTAAATTCAATTTATCATGTTTAATTAAATATTTTAATGAAATTTATTTATTTTTCCTTTAATAAAAAAATTCAACAATAATGAAATGGGTTTTAATTGGAATATTATATGATTAAGTCCTATGTTATTCTTTAAAATTAATGTTTCTGAAAACATTTTTTTTTAGTATACCATCCTGCCTCAAGTACTGCTGAACCTGGCCCAGGCCATAAGACCTCAAGCGAATCTCCCCAAATGACAGAGGCTGATGATAAAAAGTGATGGAATTTTCTATGTTTGTGGGAATACTATTACCTAATTGGATATGTTATTAAATAGTGGTAATTAATATATATCATAATAGTGGAAGCATAGAGAACAAGAAGACATTTGTAGAACTAGATAAATGACCCAACAGAATATGAAACAACTATGGAAGCAGAATTTTCATAAATGATACCATTATTATTTTATTGTATGATTCCAGAAGTATATAAAAAAGTATAGTGGTATGGGGTAGAAGTATATACTTCATACTAAAAAACATACCAGAAGACTAAATAAAAACATCATCTCAGAATATCGAGCATAGGATTTGTGCTCTTCCCCAAAGAATCTTCAAAAATAGAAGAGAAATCAAACATTGGGAGTGGCACACTACACAGTAGAAATTCCTATGAACATGAAGACTTCTAAAGTACCAAACGATTCTTGAGTAGGTTGTCAAATATCATATTTTTTTGGCTATAACCCATGATATCTAGACAACTACATTTTTTTCTGTAGACAAATAGAATTGTTCAATATATATAATAAAAGAAATAAGCATAAATAAATAAATAAATAAATAATTGTAAATTGATTTGGGATCCCAAGAGGACACCCATCCCATAACACCAAATTCAGCCTAATTTGAAATTCTGAATGACATACCTAGTATGATATATCCATGCTTCCAAAGAGTCCATCTTCAGTCTCCCCTTAGAGAACTAGTGTCAGCTAATAATATATTAAAAATCCTAGGGAAATTCATTTCTTGTAGATCCTAAAACATTGCTTTATCTGAGGGTTGTCTGAAAACTTATTGAGTACAAACAGTCCAATTGGGGGTTTGGAATATGGGGCAATTGTTCTCTCCCCCTAGCCTGATTTCATTTAAAACAATAGTGGAATTATATATATATATATTTATGTCACAAAGAAGCAGTCATTATTTTAGATATCTAATTAACTATTTAATGAAACACATCTGTATTATTCAATCCCACTAGTCACAAATAATATCAAGGAAACCATATTAAATAAAAATTGATGTTATCAGTGAATGTAGTGGGAATGAAATTTAATAATGGATAAGCATGAAAAGAATTATATAAACAATTAAATCCAATGGAAATCCAAATTAATGTTTTTTTATTTATCTTAATCAAATTTATTTAATTTAAAACTTGATCCCCAATTTATCACAAGTGAACACATAATTGATAATTTAAAGACTCAAAGACAAAGGTAAATAATCCAACTATGTCAGCGCACCCAAAGGGGCTTCTATTGATAGGGAAACATCCTAGGATGATATTATCCTTAAAAAGGTCATAAGGATAAAGTAAATCAATTTAATTAAAATAATATGCATTATTAGGGATTTAATGATAGGCACCAATGAGTGGAATGAAGGTGTGAATTAAATAAAGAAATAAAATAGCGGGAAATAATAATGAAACACTACCTCATCAACATATTATATCTCATTAACTATGACATCCTTTTATTTGAAATAAAATGAATGAAATCAGATGGTTTATTAAAACCCCCATTTTGAGTAAAAACCATCACTGGAAGATCGTATGAGGTATAGAAGAATAAAATCCAAATTTCTTGGTGTGACTGATTATTCTTACTGAGAGCATCATACGACTTCTGACAATTTGGAAAAGAAAGAAGATATGGATGTGTAATGGGCTTCCAAAGTGGTGAATGGGGTTGGCGTACCACCTCGAGTGGAGGGGGATTGACACATAGTGGGGGTGGAAGGAGAGGAGAGGAGGGAAAAAGGGAAAAAAATAAGGTAGTGGAAAAAATATAACCAAAAGGAGCAATAAATAAAAAGTTAAATTAAAATAAAATAAAATAAATTAAATTAAATTAAATAAAAATGGAAAGAGAAAATAGAAAAAATAATTATTATAACAGTTTATGCACATTTTTAATTATTTATATTTTTATCCTAATTGATTTTTATTGTATTATTTATTTTCAATACTTTTTTATTCTAATTTATTTATTTAAATTTATTTTTATTCCATTTAGTAATATTAATTATTTTTATCCCAAAACAATGCGCTAAATCACGATTAATTAATTTTCATAATCCCATGCGACCATTAAAAAAATTAATTGCTTCTTGGGACCTGCAACAGACCACGCCTATGTGCAACCTGGGCCGTATTAAAGAATTTGAAATAAAACTTTAGAAAAAATTGAATGTACCATGGTGAATGTCGGGATATTACAAACACCCCTCCTTAAGACAACTCATCTCAAAGTTTCCCTTATAGTGGTAGTGGAACACCATTTGAGAAGAGTTCTATCCACTAAAAACACATATGGGTCTCCTACCCGCAGGTCTCATTCCAAATGCATAACTGATTCCATAATTATAAGATTAGTTGAATGGAACTTCTTCATAGAACCATCATTATACAATCAATGATATGAATCAGACGCTGCTAAAAGAATTCATCCTATTAAGGCTCGATATCATCAGGATTAAATGAATGAGACGAGTCTAGATAATATTGTCAATGATGAGATATGGGGAAAATGGTTTGCAGGGTACAGTACCACTAAGGTAACATAAAATGATAGAATACAGGACCAACTCTCTCCACTATCTCAAATTTCCCAACATATCACACGATAACTTTCCCTATCTCCACATTTTTCTATGACCCAACCTTTGTGAAACACGTAGATAGAACAGATGTCCAACCTCAAATTCATAGGGGTCTATGGAAATAATTGGTATAAGACATCTATCAGGACTAAGATATATCCATACTATTCTGAATTATCTAAACATGATTAGATGTATTTTTAAATACATGAGGGCCCAAAAGAGTTGATTCACCTACTTCAGGCCAACATAGAAGTGAAGGAAATGACCTACAATAGAGGGATTAATATAGAGATATTTGGATTGTCTTGTGAAATATTATATTATATTGAAACTCAACTAGATTAATATTTTTCTCCCAAGAACAACCAAAATGAAGGATACATGCCCACAACCTATCCTCTAACTCCCGTATGGTCCAATTAGAATTCCCTTCAGTCTAAGGGTGATATGAATTACTCAAAAGTATTTATGAACCTAGTTCCTTATGAAAACCATTCATGAATCATGGTTTTAAATTAGGGTATTGATCATACATGATAGATCAGGGTATACCATGAATTTGACATATCTCCCAAATAGAAATCCTCCATAACTCATCAATAAAAAAGGTCTCCCAGTTAGGTGAGAGGTTTGAGAAATTCGTAAACCCGTCGAAGTCATCCATACCACATCACTACCTCATTGATATCTCAATAAGATTATAATTAAATTCATTCTAATTTCATTCTATTTCCACTGAATAATTTATAGAGGTTTTAGAAGTCCCTCAGGTCAGTGGTTATCTACCTGAACGTACTTACAGGTGGATTATAGTGTAATGAAACCCACTATTCTATTCATCATACTTGTCCACTAGTACTGATTATGTATATCTCTATACATCATGGCATGTGAAGGATGAACTACCCAATTAGAGGCATGATATTCCCACATTATCCCACCACAAATATCAGAAGGCACCTATACATAGCTACTGTGGAATATATTTTCACTACCATTAATGACCCAACCAAAGGGAAGGTTCTATCCTATGATACTCTCCCTCAAAACAAGCCCCTCCTTATCAGATAACTATTGCATGTGGACTCACTCCATAAGAATGTAAATCACTACAAGTTCTATTAGAACAGTTTTTTCGTGACTATACAGAACCCTAAATGGATATCAAAAAACCAATTCATCATATTCCACACACTGATTGATTTCTGGATGGATTTTTTTTAGATCAAACAGTCAGCCAATGCATTACCCATTCCAGGGGCATAAGAAAGATCTATTTAGAACAACTATTGGTATTTGACCTAATTTAAATATATGAAATTTAATTTACATTATGTAGAGTTATATTAAAAAAAATATTCCACATAAACAATGAACCATTCTCCAAAAATTAGTGTCTCCAATAGCTTATAGCATGTACAAAAACTACTAAATCAATTTCATGTGTAGGATAGTTACTCTCATGAGGCCTTAGTTGGTGGGATCCATAAGCAACGACTTGATCACCGTGCATCAGAACAACACCCAGTCTAACTCCAAAAGCATCATGGTAAAAATTATAACTTATGTCAAGCTCAGAAAGAATTAGGATATGTTATGAGGTCAGTCTTAACATTAACTCATAAAAATAATTATAAAAAATTTGAAACCAGATGAACTACAAACCCATCTTTGTTATGGCCATAAGAAGTGCCGCTAAGTGGGATAAATCCTATTGAGTCAATAAGTTTTTCCTTATGACTTTTCCATTCCTTCTTGTTTTGAAAATCACAGACACATTACTTTTAGGAAAATTGATTTTATAAGAAAAATTGCTTTCTTAAGGAAAATTGATTTTATAAGAAAAATTGTTTTCTTAAGGAAAATTGCTTTTATAAGGAAAATCACTTTTATAAGAAAAACTATCCTTATCATATTTTCATCCAGATTTTTCTTAAGTATGAGATTCCGACTCATTTTAATTTTCTCGGAATCGTTGAAACATTGATATGAAGCATTCTGTTTTAGGATCCGAATTCTGGATAAGAACTGTAAGGAAGTTTCATTCCAAATTCCAGATACGAACTCTAACTAAGTTCTAATCCAGTCTCAGGATATGAATCCTTATGAAGTTCGACAACGAATTCTTATTCTGATGAAGAATTATCATTACGAATTCTGATGACAAATTCTCATTACGAACTCTAATGAGGAATTCTCTTTACGAATTATGTCGAAGAAATATCATTACGAATTCTGATGATGAATTCTCATTACGAATTCTGATGAAGAATTCTCATTACGAATTATAATGATGAATTCTCATTACGAATTCTCATTCCGAATTCTCATTCCGAATTCTCCTATCAAACAGAATCTGATAATCTCTATTTTATACACACTGAATTTATTCAGACTCCAAAAAATATTTTGGTTAGACTCCGAACGTTTATTATGCTTACACTTCTATAATTTGTCTAGTCTTTATTATTTTCATTAAACTCCGAACCATCACTCCGAAGCTTTCATTCCGAACTTTTATGTTAGAATTTAAAATGATGTCATACATTCGGTTACACTAGTTTTGTTATAAAAAGATGTCATCAATTTTGTTATAAACTAACCGTTGTCTAAGTGACATGTGTACAGGTACCTATGATCGTTAAGGAAAATATGACCGTTGGAGAAGGAGCCGACCGTACCTATAAATAAGAGCTCATTTGAAATAGCTCGACACTTAATGCTAAGCTACTGAAAGGCTGAAAGATCATCAACTCATGTTATTACATGCTTGAAGTGATTTATAGAGAGAGAGAGAGGCTCTTATTAACTCTCAAATCTTCGTGCGACTCCGAATGTTTGTGATTACATTCGAGGGCTTCGGGGGATAGGAAGACAGAGGTGCCGACTACCTTAAAGTTCGAGGGCTTCCTTGCTGAGGAAGACAGAGGTTGCCAACTACCTTGAAGTTGAGGGCTTGCGGGGATAGAAAGACAGAGACTTTGATCTTCGTATCGAGGGCTTACCCTAGTGTGGGTAAGACAGACTTTATTGAAAGTATAAATCAAGGGACCTTTATCCAAGGTTGTTGGATACCCTTCTGTTTGGGTTAAAATACATATATCTTGTTACTGGTAGTTCTACTACTTGTTTTTATTCAGCTGCATTTTGTATTATAAGAAAAGTATATCTTTCTTATATATCTTTATTTATACTCTGTTTAATTTAGATTCTATACGCTTTAAGATAGAATCTCATATTGTAATCTTTTGTTAAGTTTCAATTTCCAGAACCATATTTCCGGAACCTACTTTCGGAATCTCTTTCCAGGTTTACATTCGGTGTTAGAGGTGTTGTGAATTTGCTTAGTTTAACTTTGATAAACTCTGAATTTTCCTTTGCTAAAGGAAAACATAGTTATTCTTAACTAACATTAAAGGTTCCAAAGGAATTTTTAATGTTTACAATTCACCCCCCCTCTTGTAAATTGAGCATCTACATCACTATTTCGTTCCTACAGATCCTTGATGAATCCTCCGTAGTAGATAAGAAAACCCAATACATTTCGTATATCTAAAAAATTCATGGGATATTCCCAGGAATAGATTATTATCACTTTTTTACGGTTAGATAATACTCCTACCTTAGATATTATATGACCTAAAAAGTGAAACATATTGATACAAAGGTTACATTCAATGAGATTTGTGTGTTGTTGCAACTCTATTATTGTACTCAACTGATCTGAAGATCTGGTCGTGTTGGTAATTTGAATACATCATGATATCATCTATGAAGACAACCACATAGAAATAAAGGTATTGGTGGAAAACAATTTTCATCAGTTCCATGAAATCATATGGCGCATTCATTGCACTGATCTAAATAAAAATATCATAATAGACAAACCCACATAAAAAATTTTTATGTTGTATATTTGGGGTTTTCACATACAATAGATGATAGCCAGAACATATATCAATCATGGAGAAAATAATTTCTCCAAAGAGCTACTAGAAGAGGTCATCTATAGGAGGTAACAGATATCTGTTCAATACTGCTAGCTTCTTGAGTTGACATTAATCCACACACAATATTACAGTTTGATATACCTTCTTGGAAAAAAAGACTGGTGGACCCCACAGTGATGTAATGGATAGATGAAACCCTTAGACACAAGACCTTTAAGTTGCTTCTTCGGTACCTATAGATTTGTTGTTTCAATACTATAAAAATACTTGGAAACTATTGTCACACCTCTAACTAGCTCTATAGTGAAATAAACATCCCTCATAAAATTTAATCTAGAGAAATCATCAAAGAATATGCCCATGAAACAATCCAAAATTTGTGATAATTACACAAACTCCATTCATTGATTTCTCATAATGATAGTTTCTATATCAGTTATCACTCTTACCATACTAGAATGTTTAGGTCCATCTCAATATTCCTAGATATAACATTATCACTCTTGTTCATAAAACTAACCTCAGATGTTGTGAAATACACACAACAGTGATAGAAATCCACTTGGGTGTGATAACAAATGGGAAGGTCCATATCAAGAATGATATTAAATCTATTAATCTCAAGGAGAATGTAATTATAGAAGAAAAAACACCCTTATATCTCACGGGGAACTCTTGGAAATGTAACATGTCCTCTATTCTAACCCCTAATACAGTTTCGAGATACATATCACCACCTAAGTAATCAATGTCCAGAACCAAACTCTGAAGCTTTAAACCAGATATGATAGAGTGTGAATCAACAGTATCCACAAGAGAAGAAACTAATGTAGAGGACACAAGTAATGTACCTATAATCATAGAGGTCCCTAGAAACCACTCCACTATCACTAGCTACACTAACTAAATATGTCATGATCCTCAGTCCTAATGTGCTTCTTGAATTGCATGAACAGGTCCACTCTACTGATGTCGGTGTTCTAGAACATTACTACCTTATAAAGGACTTTCACTACCTCAGCCAAGTTGGACAGTGGAAAAGTAACTCCCAGACTGACATAGATCCGTGGATCCCATACCTGATTGAGGAACCAACATGTATCTTACTCATTAAGATACTGAATAAATTAATGGTAGAAACTCTAAAGGTGACTCATCTAGTCATATGATCGACACTCGATTGTGTTCTTCATGAACTAGAGATTCTTATGGATGATCCTTCCACAAATATAAAATATTATAGTTATGTTAGTACATATCACTGGGTTTCCATTTCCTGCATGTGAACCCTCGAAACATCACTTTTTTATTCCCCAAGAACCATTTCCCAACTTCAGAACTGAAAATACTAGGCTCACAAAATCTGATTCCCTGAGATATCATTCTATAATTACGGCATGATTTCATATCTTTTTAATGGTCTACAAACGAAATACATTCATTTGCGATTGAATAGAACATCAAATTCTATCTTCAAAGAATATCACATCCATCTGGGAGCACCATTCAAGTCTGGAGAAACATTTTGAAGCTCATTAAAATGATAAGAATAAACTCACAATATCATATCACCCTACTAAGGATGTAATAACTCTCAATAATGGTCATATATTATTTTATGGAAGAATATGTGGTCATAGAAAGATGCTTGGAAGTCTATCCAACCCATGTCTTGGGGTTGTTCTACCTAAGAAATGACATCCCACCAATGATTGACAGAGTCACAAAGAATAAAGATATATAGTTTTACCCACCACTCTGGAAGTGTCTATAGATAGTGGAAGTTGGATTTCATGGCTTCTATCCATGACTAGGTGCCATTGGGACCACTATCCCCCGATAAAGTGGGAGGATGATACTGTAGAAAATCTCACATAAGCTCTGCCATAGTCGGGACAGGCCTGGCAACACAATGAATTGAATGTATAAACCTAATAATATTATGCTTTAACTAGGTGTTAATTACAATTATAATATCATTAGGAGGTCCCATAAGTGGCAATATAAGTGGAATTATAGTAATCACTGCATGTGGTTCAAGAACCACCAACTACGGAATGTTCTCCTTACTAATATCCTGGCATACTTCATGAAGATTTTGTAATGACATTTCTCTAAAACTTCCAAATACATGAATTAGAGTAGAATATACTTCAAAATAGTTAAAAATGTAAATTATAATTAAGGAATGATGTAGGTTCAAGGACTCTATATACAAGGAATAAATGTTTGGGAGGGAAATAAAATATGGTAGGTACATGGTTTGCCTCTGAGTTTTAAAAAATAGATAGTCTGTCAGGTCTAGATAGAAATAGAAGAAGTCATAGAAGGACCACTAAGACACATATATACATAATATTTATAACAAAAAAATTGTACAAGATATTACTACTATTCATAGTATCACACACATGAAAACAAGTTTATGCATGTTGAAAATAGATATTTCATAGAAATAGGAATTCCATTTTAATCCCAATGGTTATTAAAATGATGCATGTAAATGAAATTCATTCATATCAAAAAGCCAAAATTTTCAAAATCATCATCTCAATTAAAAAAATATTATTGTTGAATTGATGTATGTGTGTCACCAAACAATGAATTCGTATCAACAATAAATAACATAATCAATAATTGAGAATCCCAACCTTAGAAATTTTGGATTCACCTATACATGGGTTAGCTACATCCATGAATAAGTTAAATTAAAAATTACGATGTCCAAGTCTTTTTTCTAACCCAAATTGTAAGAAAAAAAGAAAAACATCAACTATATAATAAAACTATGTATCATCTCCCCTTGATTACCACAAAACTGAGTGTCGAGACTGTGGCCATAGGGCCTCAAATGCATCTCCTCAAACAGTAAGGGCTGCTGACTAGCAACAAGGGCGTTGGGAATGATGGTGGGTAGACTATTACCTCATATTATGAGGTATTAAACAATGGTAAAATAATATATATATATATATATATATATAACAATAACATGATCATAGAGAAAAAATAGGCAGCAACAAAAGAGAAAAAATGACCCAATAGAATAAACAATAACTATAGAGGTTGAATAGTCATAACAGATACTTTGACGATGTCATTTATGATTCCAAATGAAATAAATAAAAGTGAAGGGGTATACGGTAAAATATTACACTTTATGATATCAGAACTACCAAAAAACCAAATAGAAACTGTGACACAACATCTCGGGCATAAGCTTAGTCGTCTATCCCACGATCCATCCAAAACAACAAAGCAATCAGGTATCTTGACCAGCATACTTCCTTTTATCCATTCTAATGAACATAAAGACTAATCAAGTACATAATTGTTCCTGACTAGAGTATGAGTTATAATCCCACTAGTCTGACACCCATGGTGTCTAGACCATTCTATTTTGAGTTATTGACAAATTGAAGTGTTATATATATACAACATATTCAGGAAATATATATAAATAAAATATAACTGTAACATGGTTCGGGTTCCCAAGCATGAACCAATCCCATAACACCTCCTTTGGTCTAGTCTAGAAGTCTGAATGAGATCCCTAGTAAGAAAGAATATATTTACATAGCAAGGCAAATGTAATGTGACAGAACCAAGAAAAAGGCATGCCCCCGAAGCATGTACGTTAGCTTCGGCTCTAATAAATATGTCAAAACTAGTTATAGGAAATTCACAAGAGGAGTATAAAAAGTATAAGGAAACATTATGCAGTATCAATAAAATCATCTCCAGAATTTATATTAATAATGATAATTTCAGAGGTGGTGTTTGAACCTATTTAGAAGGTATCACTATAGTACATTGATTCAATTATATCCAATGTCGCGAGGCCATACCATGAAATCCTTTAGATATTCCAAGAATTTTTTGTTGATGGTAACCATTATTCCATCCCATGTTTTTCTCTAGAGGCCGAGTATTAACTATGTAATGGTGTAGCAATCTGGCTAATTGATCTGTCCTTATTTTCCCATTCATGAACCAATGTCACCAAATAGTATAGAAAAAACCCAAGGAAAGACCTTGCCTATCGAACCTAAAAATCACATTCCCTGCATGTTTTTTGGTAACCTATCAAGTATAGAATGTCTAATTACATGTTCTTAATATGGGACCCATGTTCTCTCCCTAAATTGATTTCATTTAAAACAAAAAGTGAGGTATATATATATATATAATAGTAGCAATCATGATTGAATCAATATAATTATCCTTTTATGCAACACCTACAAATTATTTAATCCCAATGGTCATGGATAATAATAATAACACAATATTAAATTGAAATGACACTTATCAGTGAAACCATGGGAAACTAAATTTTATAATTTTAATGCACGATAAGACATATAGAAACATTTATTTATGGAAACAAAGGAAAATTAATTCACAGTTTAGGATTCATCCTAAATAGTTTATTCAAATTAATACATGAACCCAAATTTATCACAAATGAACACATACTTGATAATTTAATGACTCAAATCCAATTTTAAATAGTCCAAATATGTCAGTTCACCCAAAGGGGTATCTAATGGTAGGTCAACATGTTGAGAAATGGTTCTCCATAAACATTAGTCACATGGATCAAAGTAAAAAACTTAATTAAATTAATACGCATTATTAGGGATTCACTGATAAGTACTGACAAGAATCACAATGGTGAAAAATAAATAAAGCAACAAAATTATAGGAATGGATAAATACCCCTAGTATTTTTTATTGTATATACAAATCCCTGAAGAAAAATTTTATTTCACAAAAAATGGTAGAAATGAGAAGATTTATCAAAAACCCCAATTTCAGGTAAAACCCATATATGGCATATCATGTGATGGAGAGTTATTGAAACACAAATATTATTAGTGTGGGTGATTTTCTTTATCAATTTCATCATTGTGATTCTAATGGTGTTGAAAATGTAGAAGAGATAGAGGTGTCGTGTGCTTCCGAAGCATCGTTTGGGGGTGGCACACCACTTGGTGACGAGTGGTGTGAGATGCATAGAAGTAGAGGAAGGAGATAAGGGGAGAAACAATAGTAGGAAAAAAATAAATAAGGGAGAGGAAAAAATAGGAAAATAAAACTAAGAAAAACAAACAAGTAAAATTTAATATTAAAAATAAAAAAGGAAAGTTACATAAAAAAATAATAATGGGTTATGACCATTTTAAATTATTTTCATTTTCTCCAAACTACTTCTCATTTTATTATTTATTTTTATTCCATTATTATTTATTTTTATTTCATTAAATTTATTTCTATTCCTTTAACTCCAATTAATTATTTATAACGTGAAACATTATTCCAAGGAATAGTGAATTATTTTGCGTAATCACGTGCAACCATTAAAAAATTTAATTGATGATTAGGACCTAAAATAGAAGGAACAAGAATGAAACTTTGGTCTCCTAAAATATTAGACTTAAAATTTAAAAAATAACTATTTAGTACCTTTGTTAAATTTGGGAGGTTACTATTAGTTTACATTATATATTTTAAAATTAAATTATTCAACTTATTGAAATTTAATCTAGAAAAATTCAATCTATATTTTCAATTAGGATGTAAAAATTTACAAAATAGTCCCATTTAATTGTTTTCATTGTAAATTGAAACTGTGGAAAATATTTCCCTCCTGAGAATGAGTAAATCAAATAATGATTTTTGAAATATTTAGAAAAGGATTTAAAAATATATATAACCTATATCAATTCTATTTGTTTATTTTAATTTGACTGTCCTCATCCAATATTCTATGATATGGAAACTTGGTTCCATTTTTCTTTTTTAATTACCATAATAATATTTTATATAATGACAAAATATTTAATTTCACTCTTGTGAAAATGTCTCTTATATGATCACATAGGGACCTGAATATGTTATGC
Source organism: Viscum album (assembly GCA_963277665.1). Lineage (NCBI taxonomy): Eukaryota > Viridiplantae > Streptophyta > Magnoliopsida > Santalales > Viscaceae > Viscum > Viscum album. The sequence goes on from OY728132.1 coordinate 1,720,610,443, forward strand.
ACAAATAGAAATGTTTATTCTGAACATAAATAATTTATTTTCATTATGGTAGTTTATTTTTTTAGGGATTGTATAATTAACTTATTTTTTTACAAAACAATGACATTGTGTTTGGGGAAGAGGTAGAAAAATGAAAAAAATTACATTCATCAATAGTAATATATTTTTGAATGAAATATGTTGAGATGGTATGGAGAATGATATTCTCCTCAGATAGAAAATATAGGATCCTATGATGCTCAATATACAAGAGGGGAGTGAATTGTATACTCAAAAAAATTGGAACTTTTAAAGATGGTAATTTTTAAAAAAGTAAAACATGGAAAATATTCACAAAGCCACTAGTTCTATAAACTGTCCTAAATCCAAAAAAGTGATTCGGTGAAAACAACTTAGGAATGATGGTTCCGGAAAATGAAACTTAATAATAGTTTAGAAAGGGAAAGATTCTAACATAAAGCATATAGAATGTTACTAAATCAGAGTACAAGTATAAGGAAATATAAGATAGTTATACTTTCCTCAAAAATCAAAAATGCAGAGGAAAACTTGTAAAAAAAAAGTGACAAGTAGTGAATATTTTAACCCAAAGAGAATGGTATCCAACAACCTTGGATAAAGGTCCCTTGATTTATACGTTAAAGAAAGTCCATCTTACCCAAAATAGGGAAATCCCTCGATACGAAGATCAGATTCTATCTTGCTATCCCCACAAGACCTAAACATAAAGGTAGTTGGCACCTCTGTCTTTCTCTGCAAGAAATCCCTCAACTTCATGGTCGTCGTCACCTCTGTCTTCCTATCGTTGGAAGTCCTCGATTGTAATAAAAAACATTAGGAGTCACACGAATCAAATCTGAACAAGGTTTTCAGTACACACTAAGCATGAGATTCTCTCTCTAGAAATCACTTCAATAGCATGTAATATCTAGATTCATATATTAGTTTCTATAGTTATGAGCTCTTTCAAATGAGCTCTTATTTATAGGAACATCTCCAACGGTCGAATCCCTCCTCCAACTATCACATTTTTCCTTGAATTTCGGAGGGACCTATAAAAATGTCACACAAAAAATGGATGGTAAGTAACTGAATGAATGTCATCGTTTTATAACCAATACAATTGTAAGAAAAAATATGGTTACATAACCAAAATCAAATTTTCGGAATTTTAGAAAATAAAAGATTATAGTAAAACCAAAAACACATTAGGTGTCTATAATACAAGTATATTCAGATTCTGTTTTCTAAGGAATTTAGAACCTGAACTAATAATGTTTGGAGTCAGATTTGATGAGAATATGGAGTGAAAAAATACATGGTTTGAATTCCAAATTCATTAGGATTCGTAGTCAAGACTCGGAAGAGTTCGGAGTCTGAATTCAGAGAACTCAGATTTAGAACTCATAAGAGTTCGAAGTCTGAATTCAGAGAACAAGAAGTCAGAACTCATAAGAGTTCGGAGTCTGAATCTAGTGAACTCGAAGTTAGAACTCATAAGATTTCGGAGTCTGAATTCAGAGAACTTGAAGTCAAAATTCAGATCCTAAAAATAGAATACTCTATATCGATGTATTATATGATTATGAGGTTTTAGATATAAAACCAAATTTTACACTTAGAAAATATAATGAACAATGTAAAACTTGGTGAGGATAATTTTCCTTGGGGAAGGAAAATTTTCCTTATAGAAGTAAAGCATATAGTAAATGAAAGTTTCCTCACGATAATGTGTCTGTGGTATTGAAAGATAAAAGAATGGTAAAATCAAAAGGAAACCTTATTGACTCAACAATCACCGCCTAGTATGAAGGAATGAAAAGGTCATTAGGAAAAAATTATTGACTCAACAATATCCCCTTTTTCAGATAGAACAAACATCCTTATGAAAATTAATATAAGGACTTAGAAAATATTTTTATAGACTTTGAAATAAAACATATCTCCCTTAACACATTGATAATGATGAATACGACTAAATCCCCCTTAAGATTTGGAACTCTAAGGATCGTATTATATACTTATGGAATGAGATTTTTTTAATAATCCTGAATATGGAAATTTTTATAATGAAAACACCCCTTTAATAACCTCCACCTTAGTTAGGGATATTTCTTCTTTAATTAGAATTATTTTTCGTTAAATCCATTGAGTTTGATATTATTCATGATTGTAAAATCATACTTATTGAAAAAGTTCAGATTAACCAACCCTTTCCTATATACCAACCAGTCCAGAAATGACTTCACAATAAACATATATTTTTTAGAGGATTCTTCTACAAACATTTGGATTTGAGAAAACTCTATGAAGTTCAGAACAGGTCGAAGTATAGAGGCAGCACTTCAGCAGAAGAGATCTTGAGAATCGATGTGGGACAACCATCAGGGGGGTTATATAGGCACTTGATGTGACAGTTCATCTTCCAAACTCAATCCAATGGCTGAAATTTTTTTGGATCAGATCTGACGGATGATATGATAGCCACAAGGAAAAATCATATCCGATCTTTTATGGTTGTTTAAATGAAGAAATTCAGATTTAAGGAAAAGATAATCGAAAAAATTTAAAAACCAAAGAATCTACCTATAAGAAAATTTTGATTATGAATACTCAGGAAGGGAAACATACCTTTCAGAATTCTAGGAAGATTATTCATAATGGGAAAAAAATTCTTCTTGAAGAAATTTACATTCCAAAAAATTTATTTATAAAAAATTGAAAAACATCGTTACGAAAAATTTGAAAAACATCATTAAGAAAAATTTGAAAAACTTCATTACGGAAAAAATGAGAAACATCAGTACAAAAAATTTGAAAAACTTCATTATGAAAAATTTGAAAAACTTCAATACAAAAAATTGAAAAACTTCATTATGAAACATTTGAAAAACACCATTATGAAAAATTTTAAAAACATCATTACGAAAAATTTGAAAAAAATCATTATGAAAAATTTAAAAAATATCACAATAAAATGTACTCCCCCTTTGAAAAAGAGTTAGTTACTCTAAGGAGATTAGTTTGAAATGAATGTTAACAAGGAAGATTAACTTTCTGTTATCATTTATAACTTTTTTTTAATTGATTCAAATATTTTGAGGGGTAAATAGTTTGTGAAAATATCAGCAAGTTGATATGGTGATCCAATAAACTGAAGAATGATATCACTTTTTTGTGTGTGATCTCTGAGAAAGTGATTCATAGTATCTATGTGGTTTGCATGAGAATGATGTTTAGGGTTTTTTCAAAAAGAAATAGAACTAGTATTATCACACAAAATTAGTGTTTTGGTTAAACTCATACCATAGTCTGTGAGTGTGTGTTGCATCCACTACACTTGTGCATAATAACTTCTAGCTACTACATATTCAGCTTCAGCAATGGAATGTGATACTGAGTGTTAATTATTGTATGACTAAGAAAATAATGAATCTCTTAAGAAATTACAAGTTATAGATATACTTTTTCTATCCATTCTACACCCAACAAAGTCAGCATCCAAAAAAATTTTCAAAACAAAAACATTTCCATTAGTATAAAAGAGTTCAAGATCTATGGTTCCCATTAAGTAGCGAAAAATTCTTTTCACATCCTTTAAATGAGATTCCATAGGATTGGATTGTTATATTTCACATAAGCATACTGAAAACATTATGTATGGATGACTAGCTATCAAGTAAATTAGACATCCTAACATACATCTAAAAGATGTTTGATCTACTGGTTTCCCCACTTCATCTATAGAAAGTGAATTTGAGGTACCAATGGGAGTACTTATTCTCTTAGTAATGTCATATCCATTCTTTTTAAGAAGATATTTAATATACTTATGTTGGGATATATAGATTCATTCTAGTTTTTAGGAAATTTAAAAATAAAGGAAAATGTTAACTCACCCATCATACTCATTTCAAACTCAGATTTATTAGATCTGCAAAGGAATCAGTTAATGATTACTAAGTTGAACCAAATATAATGTCATAAACATAAATTTTAATAATCAATACATTTTTCTTATCATTATTTATAAAAATAGTTGGATCTGAATTTCCCTTAACATAATTATTTTGAATCAAAAATCATATATGTCTAGCATTCTAAGCTCAAGGGGATTTATTAATTCCATACAAACCTTTTGTTTGTTAATAAACATGTTCATGATTTTTTGTTTCTTCAAAACATGGAGATTGTTCAACAAAATCTTCCTCTTGAACAAAACCATTAAGGAAAGCACATTTCACATCCATTTGAAAGAGTTTGAAGTTGAATAATGATGAAAAGGCATGTAAAATACGAATAGATTCACGTTTAGATACTGTTGCATAGGTTTGTTCCAAGTCTATTCCTTCTTGGTGTTTATAGATTTTAGAAACAAATAATGCTTTATTTATTACTATGATTCCATTTTCATCACACTTATTTCTGAAGACCCATTTTACACCAATGATAGATGTTTCCTTAGTTATTTCAACCAGGGTCCAGAATTTATTCCTTTCGAATTCATTTAGTTCATCTTGCATAGATTTTATTCAATCATTATCACATAAAGATTCATAAGTTCTTTTTTGTTTTAATTGGGAATGAAATTTTAGATGTTCTAATTCATTTCTTAAGGAACTTCTAGTCCTTACAGGAATTTTACATCACCAATGTTACAATCATGTGGGTGTTTATTTAGAAACAACTGATTTGGGTTTTGTAAAAGTTGTTCATCAACATAGGGTATGAAATCATCTTGGGTAAATGCATCGGGAATATTTTATTGGGAATATTCTTTATCAGAAGGATCTTATAACAAAGGTTGATAATAAATTTTTGAAAACACATCAAAAGATGTTGGTTTGGGTTATTTAAAAACAAAAGAATCTGTTTTATCATATTTAACATGTACCGTCTCTTCAATAGTACACATGTTTTTATTAAAAAATCTATAAGCCTTATAAGTTGTGGAGTAGCCTAAGAAATTATGTTCATAAAATTTTGGTTTTAATTTGTGTAGATTATCTTTAGTATTCAGAATGAATACCTTGCAACCAAAACCATTGAAGTTCGAAAGTCTAGGATTTCTACCATTCCATAACTCATAAAGAGTTTTATTAAGAAAATGTCTAATCAACACACAATTTATAGTATAAGAAGCGGTACTTACAACTTCCACCAAAAAATGTTTGGATATATAATATTTACTAAACATTGTTCTTGTTATCTCATGATGAATTCAATTTCTTCTTTCAACAACACCATTTTTTTGAGGTGTTCTAGGTGGTGAGAAGTTGTGAGTAATTCCTTTACAACTACAAAAAGCTTCAAAATAAGAATTTTTAAATTCTCCTCTATGATCACTATGAATAATTATCAAAGGAAGGTTTTTATCATTTTTAACATGGGCTCTAAAACTTTTGAAATAGTAAAAAACATCATATTTCTTTACTAGAAAATAGTCCCATGTAAATCTAGTGTAATCGTCAACTAATAAAAATACATAATACTTGGCTCCAAAAATTCCAGTTTGTGTTGGACAAAAAAGATCCATATGTACTAACTGTAATGCATCAGTAGTCAAAACTATACTGATTAATTTAAAACTTGAATTATGTTTCATGGCATATTGAAAATGATTATAAACATTTGAAGAATCGAACCTATATTCTGGTAGATCGGTAAATTGTATTTTCATAGAGAGTCTACATAGGTTTCTAAGGTTACAGTGTCTTATCCTTCGATGCTACAACAAACAAAGATCTTACATTTCACTAAGACATGGTTAGTCTTGGCTCATATGGTCTACTATGTTTAGTGCGTATATATTCTCATGCGTATTGGCAGAAAGAACAAATTATTCCTTGGAATTGTGTACTAAGCACTTTTCATTCTTAAAATTAACAAGGTAACCTTTATCACATAATTAAATTATGCTAATGAGGTTTTGTTTAGGAAACCTAAGAAATAAAACATTTCAAATCAATGTTTATCCAAGAATAATGATGTTACCTATACCCATAATTTCTCCCTGAGAATTATCTCTGAAAGTTACTTTTCCAAAGTTTGTCTTGATAATCTTTACAAAGTATTTTTTGATACGATTTATATTATAGGAACATCCACAATCCATGTACCATGTATTACTATTGGTAATTTCTTTATTTTTCTGAAAATAAATTTTTTTGACATTCAGAACCCAAACATTATTTGATCCAGAAATATTTGGATAAAAAATTTTAGGCACCCACATTTTCCTTGAAAAATATGCTTTATGAAATCCAAAATACTGTGTTTTGTTTAGGGGACAATTTTTGGCCTAGTTCCCTCCACACTAACACTTAGTGTAGAATCAATCACTTTTAGTATCAACATAATTGTTACTAAAAATTGAATTAGAGCTAGTACAAAAACTAGAACAATTTTTTAGAGGTCGAATTTGAGAATACATCTTATCAAAATTTTCATTATGTAAGGTAAAGTTTGACAAAATCTTCCTCAAGGAAAATATTTTGGATTGTAGTCTGATAACTATGTTCTTGTCTTCAATAACATTTGGATTGAAACTAGAGTTAGCCTCAAAAACATTTTTCATAGAAATAAAATTTTCACGATCCGTAGAATGTTTATCATTCTCAAAATTTACTTCCTCAAGGTTTTTTAAAATACTTTCTAAATCAATGTTTTTCATAACAAGATCTTTTGAATGATTTGATATTTCCTTAGTAAGAATAGAAATACTAGAATTTTCCTTATCAAGATTTTTGTTGAATTTAGAATTCTCATTCTTAAGAAGCATATCAAACTTAGAAACTTCTACATAGGAAGGTAAAGTATTATTTTAATCAGATGAATATTCTTCATCCAAATATTCATAATATTTATCATTATTAAAAATTGTATTTAAAGAAACATTGGTTATTGATTCAGCATTGTGTACCTTATCCATTAATCCATTATTGTCGATAGGTAGTCTGGCTATTAGAAAAAGATTCTTCTATCCAGAAAATTCGTAATCTGATGATTCTTCTAAAGAGTCACCACCACGTGCAATCCAGGTGTAATTAGATTTCTAGACATTCTTAGATTTAGCTCTGTATTACTTCATTCTATTTCTCTCAGAATTCTTTTCCTTTATTTCATTTCTTTTAATCATAGGACAATCAGGCCTAATATGTCCAACTCTCTTTCATTCATAAAATGTAACTTATGAGTCTTTCTTATCTTTATTTTCTTTCTTCTTAAATCTGAATTGAATGTTCTTCTGTCTAACTATCTTGTTCATCCATCTTGTATGAATGGCTACTTTATTTTCTGAATAATCACATCTACTAGATTCAGATTGTATAACAACCTTTTTAGATTTGGATCTTGTGACTCTCTCAGGAGTATTGGCTTTAATAAAATTTGAAGTTGTAATAAACGAAACATTTTCATACCCATTATTCCTCTTAATATTTTCGGCATCTCTCTTCATTCTAGTATCATGTTGAAGAAGAGTTCCAAAAATTTCATCAAGAGTAATCTAAGTAACCTTTCTATTCTCATCAGTAGCAGTCCTCTTGGATTCCCACTCATTGGGAATGATGTCTATGTTCTTATCAACAAGGGATTCATCATCTAATCCTTTCTCACCCATGAATTTGAAACAATTAACAATTGTCATAAATATCTTTTTCACCTAACATATTGGTTCACTATAAGGAAATAAAAAACCATGATATTAATCCTTGAGCATGGATCTCCTATTTTTAATAACATTGGAAGTTCCAAATTGATTAACATCAAGTTCCTTCCAAATACAATTTGTTGCTTCCTAAGTTGAAATTTGGTTGTATATATTTCTAGTCATGGAACAAAGTAATGTATTGCGTAACTTATAATTCATTTGATATTCAATGTTTTCTTTATTTGTGAAATTACTAACTTCCTCAAAGGATTTCATATCCTCCAGTAAGCATAAAAAAATTATCCACTCTAGTATTGATAATGTATGACTTCATGTGATCTCTTCAATATTCATTATCATTCCCATTAAAAATAGTTGGTCTTGTTTGATTTAGGTTTTCTATGGAACCAAAATTGATTCGTGCCATCTTAATGAAAAACTATCGAAACAAACTTGTTAGTAATAACAGTTTAAAAAAAGGAAAACATAGAACAATGAAAAACATGAGCAAGGAAAACTTATATGTGAATATAAGTATTTCAGAGACCTCCTTTGATACCAATTGTTGAGATGGTATGGATAATGATATTCTCCTTAGATACCAAATGTAGGATCGTAAGATGCTCAATATACAAGAGGGGGGTGAATTGTATACTTTAAAATATTATTTTGGAACTTTTAGAGATTGTAATTTTTCACAAAGTTAGACAAGGAAAGTATTCACAAAGCCTATAGTTCTAAAAACATGCTTGAATCTAGAAAAGTGATTTTGAGAAAACAACTCCAGAATGATGCTTCTGGAAAATGAAACTTAATGAAATCTTACCAAGGGAAATATTCTACCTTAAACCATCTAGAATCTTAATAAATCAAAGTAAAAGTATAAGGAAGTATAAGATATTTATACTTTCCTCAACAATAAAAAATGCAGAAAAAACATGTAACAAAACAAGTAACAATTAGTAAATCTTTTAACCTAAAAAAGAAGGGTATCCAACAACCTTGGATAAAGGTCCCTTGATTTGTACTTTCAAAATATTTTGTCTTACCCACACCAGGGTAAGCCCTCGATACGAATATCGGAGTCTGTCTTGCTATCCCTGCAAGCCCTCAACATTATGTTAGTCGGCACCACTATCTTACTTAGCATGGAAGCCCTCATCTTAAATGTAGTCGGCACCTCTATCTTCTTATCCCTGGAAGTCCTTGAAAGTAATCAGTAACATTCGGAGTCACACGAAGCAAATATGAATGAGGTGTTCAGTACACACTAAGAACGAGAGTCTCTCTATAGAAATCAATTCTATGACATGTAATCTCTAGAGTCATAGATCAGTTTCAAAAGTTATGAGCTCTTTCAAATGGGCTCTTATTTATAGGCACAACTCCAATGGTCAGCTATCTTCTCCAACAGTCATATTTTTCCTAGAATTTTAGAGAGACCTGTACACATGTCACTAAAACAATGGTTAGTAAGTAACTGAATGCATGAAATCATTTATAACCAATAAAAGTGTAAGAAATAATATAGTTACATAACAAAAATCAAATATTCAGAATGTAAGCAAATAAAAGTTCACAGTGTAACCAAAAACACATTTGGAGTCTATAATACATGGATATTAGGATACGTTTTCAATGGAATTCAGAACATAAACTGAGAATGTTCGTAGTCAGAGTTCCTGAGAATTTGGAGTCAGAACATACAAGGCTCAGAGCTTGAATTCATTAGGATTAAGAGCCAGAACATAGAAGGGTACAGAGTCTGAATTCAGAGAACTCTGAGTCATAACTCATAAAAGTTCGAAGTTTGAATTGAGAAAACATGGAGTCAGAACTCATTATAGTTCGGAGTCTGAATTCAGAGAAGTCAAAGTCAGAACTCATAAGAGTTCAGAGAATGAATTCAGAGGACTTGGAGTCATAATTCGGATCCTGAAAGTGGAATTATTTTTATCTAAGTATTATATGATTCCTAGGATTTAGATATGAAACCGAATTTTACACTTAGACAAGATAATGAAAAATGTAAAATATGGTGAGGATAATTTTCCTTGGGGAAGGAGAATTTTCCTTATAGATTTCAAAAATAGAGTAAATGAAATTTTTCATAAAGATAATTTTTCGTAAGTAAAATATTATTGACTCAAAAAAATATGGTTTCAAATGAACTTTATAGTTATTTAAAATTTATAATCATTGTTTAATGTGTTTACATTTTAATTCCATATTTTATTAATGTCCTCAATGAAAAAATATTTTAATAGTTCTCAAAAATACATTAATGGTATTTAATGTTAATTAATATTATATTAAAAGATTTAAAATCATAAAAACATGGAAAATGATAAGGGGGTGGGATATGGTCTAAAATTTCCCCCTAGAAAATTTTCAATCCACTTTTTTACATAGATATAAATTTATAACTCTTCATTTATAAAGAATTTTTTACCATGGTAAATATTAAAATTGGTTAACGAATGTGTTAATATGTAAGATAAGGATTATAATGATATATAAATCATTAAAAATTTAATTGGATGATGGTATAAAAATAATAAACTATATGATAATGTATATTTTTCTAACTTGTTTATACTTTCTAATATAGTAGAATTTATTATATTTTATCAATTCTGTAATTCAATTTTTGTTACCTCCCTCACTTATAAATGGACACCCATGCACTATAATATTGAAACAAATTTGAGAAGAAAAATTGACCAAAACCAATTAAATTATCTTATTAAATTCCATATACATTAATTGGTAGTTATTGTGTTATTTGAAGGCTATTCAATATGTTCTTGATTATAGATATAAATAATATCATCATAAGGAGATTTAATCATCCTACCTGACCTCTTTTAGTTTATTTCAAATTGTATATCCTCTAAATCTATGGTATCCACGACATAATAATAAATTAATTATCATCAATATGCATAAATTTTATTTATATTATAAAACCACCTTTTTCCACCCTCTTTTCTACCAAATAGGAATTAAATGTCTCACTTATGCATACATGTGGACTACGAACCCCACGAAGTGATGTGTTATTTAATTTTATCATAAAATTGATGGATATATTGACATATTGAATACATATATATTATATTTAAGATTTTATTCTAATAATTTAATTATTAATTTTATTTACCATTATTTTGTTCTATTCATCTATATATAGAATCTTCACTAGTGCATATATATACATTATTATCTCTATGAAGTTATCTGATTCATTTTTTGTAACTGATTAAAACATATTTTTATAAAAGACTATATAATGATTAAATATATTACTAATTACATGAAAAACATTTTTGAGATAATTGAGTAATGATCAAATTTATAAGGATCAAACAACTTGAGATTTCAGAAGTAAACTATATTTCATAGCGTATACTACACACAACATCAAACATAAACGAATAAAGAAATATTATTATTTTATAACCATTATGAACAAGAAGATAGATTTGAAGAATGAATAGGAATATATATTTTTTGAATATTATTAATATATTTTTAATATGAACAAAATATATTGATAAAAATGTACTCATCTTTTAGTATATTCACTATTTTATTTAAAAAACGTTTCCATCAAAAAAATATACAATTTGAGGGGAGGAATTATATAATTAAATTACTCCATATTTCATGAATCTATTTTTAAATATGAAATTAATTTTTTGAAATATCATTTCAAAATTATCTTAGAGTGAAATTTGTAGAATTTTCTTAAATGATTGGTTTTTAATTGGAAACACTATTTTCATTTCACATAATTTAAAATTGTAACATTATTTTAAATTTATTGAAAATGAAAATTATTTATATAATATTATTAATAATATAATAGAGTTAATTGAGATAAATTTTATGTAGGATGTTGGTTTAAATCCTTTTTATACATGAGAAAACTTTTTTTTGGGAAAATGAAAAATCATCTCAATTTGTGAGACTAATTTTAAATTAAATTTTTCCAATTAAATATATTGAATATTTTATAATGGATTAGATATTTTTATATATGAGTTCCAAAAATTGGTAAATATTTACATTATATATTAAGTCAATTTATATAAAAATGATAGTAGTTTTTTCCATAATTAAGGTAAAATAGTATATTTATGGTTAAAAATAAAATTATAAGGCTTCAATTTTTTTGGAAAAAAACTATATTTTATGATTAGAAAAGTGTTGTTTCTGATTTATCATCCATTTCTATAAAATAGAGACTTGGTTTCATTTCCCTTTTATTTTGAAATTTTTATTAATTTAATAAAATAATCAACACAAAGTGTCACTCTTCTAGAATTTAATATCTCTAAAATTAATACGTAACGATAAAAATGGGAAAAGTTTAGATAAAAATGTTTACATTAAATAATAATTTATTATATTTATTAGGATTATTTATCTATAATTTTTCATAATTAAATAATAATATTAAATTGTCATGAAACACTTAATCTATACCTAATTCAAATAGAATAAAACTGATAAAAATTATTTTAGAAATATTTAAGTGCATAAAATGGAGTGAATTATTATTTTACAATAACTTATTTATAAATAAATATAACATGTTAGGTATTTTAATGGTTTATATTTTATTTCATTTTCATTAATGTTTTTTCAATATCAAATTACTTCTATAGTTATAAAAATGAGATTAGTAGTATTTTATGTTAAAAATATATTATTAAATTTTTCCAGAATGCTAAAAAAACATGAAATATGAAAGTTTGGATGATAAATTGTGAAGAATTTTATAAAAAGGTCATTTATTATATAAATGATATGTTATATGTATAATTATAACCATCTAAGATGGAAAATGTAGTAATTGAGGTTAAGGATAAAATAGATTAATGAAGTTGTCAAACCAAAATATAATTATTAAAGGAAAACCCAAACCTTTCTGAATTTTATTATATGAATATATTTATACCTTTTACTATTATTATTTTAGTTTTTTTTGTGTTTTTGATAATAACATAGGTAATTTTAATCTTCTTATAAATTCTGAGTATTTTCTTTCCCTTATAAAAGTCACTCACTCCCTCTTTCGTTTGACCACATTGATCCATATTGATCAAAAGAAAAATAATATAATTCAATTAAATAAATATATAGACTTGAATTAGGGGTCTTTATCTTCTTGAAATACCACTCACAGGGTCGTCAAGAAAGGCTCTTAAGGGGCCCACCTGAAGGAGAGTAAATCGTTTTACCGGACGTATTTTAATTTATTACTTATTCCACCTCCAATAAAACAATGATATTCTCATAAAATAATAACTCAAGTACCAAAAATATAAAAAACTATTATTATGATTATATAACCACCAATATCCATCACTATTCAATCAAATGGTATGTGAAGCTATCGAGTGTCCATGCGTATGGGCTACCTCCTGCACATAGCGATACAATTAATTTTCTATAAATATCATTCATGAATGGTAATATTGATGTGTTAAAAGTTTATAGGTGATATTTTTAAATAATTTATACTTCTATAAATATTATATCATATATAAATAATCACTCTCCAATCCATTGGAAACTGATAACATCGCTCGTGCATATGTTTGGACTACCACTTCCCCAAAGTGATGTGATTTTTCTTCATTTATTATTTACATGGATGGTAATAAGAATGGATTTAATAATAAGATATCATATATATTATATAATTATTATTATTTTATTGGTAATTATTATTTATCTTCCATTCATTTCAAATTTTAAAAGTAAATACAACAATCATGCGTATGACCTACTATCTTTAGGAATGATGAAATTAATATTTTTAACATCTGTATATTATGGATGAATCAATATCGTTACATAATGAATATATATGATATTTATATCATTATTTTTTACATTTTGTAATATTTATTAAAACATAAATATTATAACTATCAAATAAATTCTCATGAAAAAAGAAATAGTTATCTTATGAAAATGATAATTTTCATAAGGAATTATAAATAAATTGGTGGTGAAATGTTATAAGGGGGTCATTTAGAAAATTATAATTCTACACGTGATTTTTGAATCTAATTATAGTAAATTAAAATTTCTATTATAAAATTTTAGAATGATCTCCCAAAAATTGGAAATTGTGGTAAGGGTTTCTTGTCACACATTGATTTTTGTGATATGTATACCATATTCACAAATTATATCATTTTTAGGGTATATACCCCCAATTTATTTCATTAATAATTTATTACTAAAATTTATGGGTATTTGAAATTACATATATAGTTTTTTGATTCATTAGGACACGATTTTAATGTTACCAATGTATTTAGGAATTTATGTTACATTCTCATTGTTTAACATGATTTGATTTGATCAAGTTTATGATGATCAAATTTTATGAAATATATCATAGAAATAAAATTAAATTTCTCCTCATAAATTTATTTATAGAGATTAAATGTTTTCATTTCATGTTTATCTATTAATTAACTCTACATATTGAAATAATTGTTTAAGGAAAATTGACATTATTTCTCTCTTATAGGGAAAAACATTTTTCATATATGAAAATGATTTCTATAAAATAATTTCAATATTTCTTACTATTATTAAATTATCATTATATTTATTTATTGCACAATAGTAAAATTTACATAATTTTCTAAATATAGAATTAATTTCCATCTTTAAATGAGCTAGTTTTAAATTTTTATGAAAAATGTAAAGAGATTATTTATTTTAATAAACAATACATGAATAGAATTTCCCACCAGCATGAAAGATTAATGATTGTAGTCTTCCATTATGATTTTCCATGGTTTTTGTCATATTTTTTTTAATTATTTGGAAATTTTTAGTTTTTTATTTAGTTTTTCAAATTTGAAAATTGTATTTTCTTTAAGAAATGATCTGGTGAACTTTATTTTTGGAAATTTATTTCTATGATAACTTCCATTTATATTAAATATGATTTATAGGGGTTAAAATTTAAGGATAACAAACTTATTCATCCTCTATATTGTTTAATATTTTGGTGATGATGTGTTTATTAAAATAATAATTTTTCAAAGGGTTATATTATTATGAATTTCGAAATGATTATGAAACCTGTATCCCTTCCAAATTTTTTTATATATAATCAATGTTTTTTGATGTTGTGGCATATATTTCGATGGAATATAATTATGTGATAGGTGGGCCTGAAATTATATATCCTTCCAATTTATTGGGAGATAATACATATCCCATTAGATAATATGTACATGAATGAGAAAGGAAACCAGTTCTTTAAGTGACTCTGTCAACTATGATTTTCACGATAGTGATCCTTTACGAATGAAACAATGGAATGGGGAGTGAAAATATTCCACTATTATATTATTGAATATTAGTGTTGATTAAGGATATTATTTTCTATGAATATTTGTTTTCCCAAAATTTACATCTTATTCCAATTATACGCTATCATGTATCATGGTCATTATTTCCTTTACGATTCACATATTATGAACATTAATGAATTATTAAATGAACCAAGATTATTATTTATGATATGTAGGGTATATTTTGAAAATTTTATGATCATTTTTTTGTGCCCTTTATCTTAGTTTATATTTATCTGATCATTGATATCTTCCTTTTAACCCTTATTAAGCATCTAATCTCACCCTATCCAATGTTTCCATTCATAAGTTACAAATAAAGGTTTAAAGTATGGTATATCTAATACGTGTTATAGTTAGAATTATATTATTTTTATATTATGTATATATATAATTAAAATTTTGTTTATTTATCTATGTTTCCCAATACACTAAACGTTTAGTGCTTTTGCATGGATCATAATGTTATGTAAAGAATATTCATTTATTGAGATCTAATATCATTGTATGGAATATATAGGTCTCTATAATTTTCATTATTGAAAGGATTATTTATTTTGTAAATCTAATATGAGAGAAAATTAGTAAGAACATTTAGGATAATCCCATGTAGAGTAGAACATCATAAGTTATGGTAATGAAAGGGGTATGAGTTTTCTAATAAAACATATATTTTTGGATACTATAAGTAGATGTAGTTTTAGTATGGATTCATATGGTGGAAATAACTCCAAATATAGTTGATTTAAGGTATAGTGTCTACAATTCCAATGCATAGTTAGTTAACCTTTACTACACACCATGTTTGAAGGGCCTTTTCATTTACATGGGTTAATTCACATTTTAATTATGAACCATAATTAAGGATTTAAATAGATGTTGATCATGGATGCAATCGGTTAAACATAATTTTTTTATATTGATAAAAATATTAAGAGATTTACAAATACAATAAATTATATTTTTCATAATCTCCCTATATAAATATTATTTCTCCCTAAATGTTTTTTTTGGTTTTAGAAAATGGTAGGAACCACGAGGATTCATATTAATAGTGAATATGATAAAAAATGAAATTATAGTGGCCTTATAATTTTACAAAAAATATTACTTAATTTTAATTATAATTATAATTCTAATAATATATGGGTTCATAAGGTCTAGTGTATTAATATTATTAAGCACATAATTGGAAATCCTGAAAGAAAAAAAATATAGTTTTTATCCATTACGAGCTAATTTCATCAATTAAGCTCTTACATTTGTATAAGATAACATGGTGAATACATGAACATAGTTATGAGCTAAAAATCATTTTAAGGTTATAAAAATAGAATTAAATCATAATAGTAAGGTTAGAAGGTAGGACATGATGACATAAAAATTCATTGAACATGAATAAACATACAGAATAATAACATGTATATCATGGGATCATTTAAAAATGGAATCATAGAAATTTTAAAAAAACATACAACATGAAGTAAGAATGATTCAAGGCTAACTAACAATACTATTTCACACGTAGGAGCATGGGTCATAGATAACATTCTAGACCATTCCAAATGGTGGACACACTCCCATAAAGGATTCAGGTTCACCCCTATCCCAACATGAAATCTCATGAGACTAAACAATACACAATTCATTACGGAACTATATGGGAATACCCTTCATAACATTTTCATGCATTTGTGTTCCACATGATAAATCAAACATAAGGGTTACACATGGAATGAAATTGGTATCATAATCAGGTCATAAGGAATAAACAAGTGGATTATTATACTTATTTAATTAATTAATGGATATAAAACATTAACGGACATTAATAAGTAAAATAATGAAGAAATGATGATAATTTATGATCAACTGAAGTGAAATCATGTAAAAATATTGTTTAAGAATCTTTAGAAATTAGCCTATTTAGTGTTGTTTAAGGTAAAATTTTCAAGATTATTTAAAATGGAAAGGTATAATTTTTTTTTAATAAAACTACCATGGAGACAATATAGTTATTCATGATAAAATGAGTGAATTTATATAACAATGGTGTATTAATGAATATTATGTAGTGAAAAATAAAATGGGTATGAAATTTTATGATCCCTTTAATTGAGTCTGCTTATCAGGAATAAGTGAGAAGACAACATATTTAAAACATTTATTTCCTCATCAATGAAGAATTAGATGATTTAGATACTGTAATGGGAAACATATACATATAAATTTTAATAATTATATAAAAAAAATATCTATTACATTGGTATAAATAGAGAGAATGTGTAACCTGAAAGAAAAATTGAGGTTTGGAAAGAATCCATTACATTATGTTTGCAACAGTTCCGCACCTGACCTTAATGTCCTTGATAATCAAATTATATCCATAAATTAATTATTAATAACCAATTATACTTATTTTTTATTTTTTATACTTTTTTTAATTTCATATATGGGATTTTTGATAAGTTATAGGATACAATTTCATCGTTCGGGAGTGTTCGATTCTTTTGATTTCATGAATGGTTCACTTTTATATGTGTATGGAAGATCACGTAAAATGAGAATAGTTATACAAAATTGATATTATATTATATTAATGATAATAAAGACTATTTAATTGTCTTAAATATTATTACTCCCATATACTTGGATGATTCATTATATAAAATGATATTGATACCTATTCACATGATTTTTTTATTTTCCTATCATCATGAAATGATTTTGTTTTATTATTTAATATCATGTATATATGTTAGTTTGAAAACATAAAAAGGTTTATCAAATAAATTATATAATATATTCTAAAAAATTACAATGTTTTTATGGTCATTCTTGAAGGAGGTAATGGAATATGAAATTTTTTCATCCTTAAAGGTGATAAGTCATCACCTCAGGGATGATGTTTTCATTTTTAGAATAATAAGAAGATAAGAAGTGGAATGATGTTTGGTAGATTAATTAAACAAAATAAAAATAAAATATATAAATAATAATTTCTTCATATTTTATCCTTGATAATGGGATGTGTGGATAGAATAGTGAATGAAATAAATTGAGAAAAAAATAAAAGAAAAAAGAAAGATGTTTTTACCTCTTGAATTCATCTCGTTGAAAACCTCTATAGGAGAACTGAATTTTATATTTGCATGAGAAAAAAGGATCATTGATATTAGGTAGATACTTTTAATGATTTTTGGGAATAATTTGTATAGGTTTCAAATATTTAGTTGTGTGAGGATAATATGTGGTGATGGGTGGTATTTATACAGGAGGAGATTGGTGTTTTTGATAATTTTATTCATTAGTTTGTTAAATTTTCTCAAGAATATGAATACGATTTCTTATTGTGAATAAATATATAATATATTGAATTTTATATCTAAACAAGGGATATTACATCATCCTCCCATAAACTATGACTCAAGATCAGAAATATTTAGCTTATATTGTAAATTACCATATTTCACTATTCACTAAAAAAATCAACTCTTCTACAAAAATACAAAAAATAACAGGAATAATTTTTTTAGTGTGTAATTAAAAAAAACTCTATTTTATGAATATAATTTTCTAAATATGAGAAATATAATTTTTAATTAAAATTATCACTTAATCTGAAAAAAAAATCTGAAAATTATAACTTGTTTTATTACACGTTGAAAATTTATTTAACCTCTCATAAAATTATCTTAAAAAAATATTAATTTAACTATCTATTTTATGAATTTATATTTCATTTTATTCCATTATATTAATTAAATATTTTTAAATAAACATTTATCATTTATAAAAATACCAATAAAGAGTTAATTGTTTTCTAACAACATTTATTTACATATAATACGATATAAATATATCATATATTCATTTATAGAAAATAATTATATTTTTATTTTGTTTAAAAATGAGGGGGAGACCCAAAAAAATTACAAATCAAGGGGGTCAAAATAAGTGAATCATGATAGCATCATTGTGAATTAATTCACACATTCTCGAGATAAAAGCACCCAAAGTGAAGAAATGGGTGACCGGTACGTTTTACATTTATATGGAGTCATAGAAGTCCACTACAATTTCCCCTATAAACATGTTTGAAGGAATTAAATAGCTAAATTTTATTTATACATTCATAAATGAGGTTATTGTTCTATTGGCTAGATTACTACTTCTATGGGTTATATTACCATTCTAATGGTAAAGTTACTATTCCATTGGATTAGGTTCCTTAATTCAAGAAAAATACTAGTATTTAAATAATTATCATTTATAATGATTATATTGTTCCACTATGTTATTATATTTTATTTTAACTATATTAAATAAGTATACGATGGGAAATTTCATTTAAATAATTATGTGTGGGTAAATTCTTATACCCTTATGAAATTTCACCATCGATCTTTAAATTTACAAACTAATGGGAAAAATTAAGGGGAATTATACTTAATTCCTTCCAACAGTTCCCATGTTTCCAATTCAAACTTACGATTTTTTCATTTTACTTTTACCAGGTGAGTAGTCTTGTTGCATAAAATATTACCTCTAATGTCCATGATCTTCAACGGATGGTCCCTGTAAGATAGATCATTTTCCACTACACTACCTCGGAGTTGAGTACCTATAAAAGATTCATTGTGTACATCGTCAAGAGGGATATGTGTATTAAATGGTGTACTTGATAATTTTTTGTGATATGTTCTTGTTGATATGTCACATCATTGATACGATCAATAATCTAAAATGGGCCAATGTAAATAGAACATAAATTTTCTTTCTTCTAAAATCTTATTATCTTATTCGATGAAAATATGAAGAGGAATACCATGTCTCTAACCATAAAAACCTAGTCTTGTCTATGATTTTATTTAGAGATCTTCTATCGAATTGGGGAATCTATGAAGTTATGTTGAATGGTTTTCACCATTTCCACCATTTCTTCAACCACTTAAGGTCCTAATAGCTTACATTCACTGACCTCATCCCATTATCTCAATGTACTACATATTTTCCCATAAAGGTGTTCATATGGTACCATTTGGATGCTTGAGTGGAAAATTTTGTTGTAAGAGAACTCGACCAGAGGTATATGTTAGTCTAATCATTCATTAATGTCTATAGAAAACAAACTCAATATAAATTCTAGTGTCTAAAAATTCATCCAATATTCATAATAATTTTGTGGATTATAGGCCATAATGAAGTTCAAATTCTTGTTAAGAGCACATTGGAGACTTTTCTAGAACACGGAGGTAAATCTAAGATCATGATCGAAAACAATTGATAGGGGTACTCTATGCATCCTTGCAATTTCTCTAATGAATATCTATGAAATTTGATAAAGAAATAAGTCCTATAATATTATTATAAAGTGATCTCTCTTTTTATGATGATGAAAAAAACCCATATAGAGTTGTTTTCTTTAAATGTCCTAGGAAGCCTAACGAAAAAGTCTATAGTGATTTTTCCCATTTACTTGTTGGTATGGGAAATGGTTGTATCATCCTTTTAGATGTTTGAATTTTGGACTTCACTCTCTGACAAACTAAGAACTTTTACCTGTATTCAGTGATCTCCTTGTTCATATTTATAACTAGTAGTGATCTCAGAGATCTCAATACCTCTTTGTGCTCCCATGGAAAATAGATAAGGTTATGTCATATGCGTCAATCATAATCTCTTTCTTTATATATGGATTGGATGGTTCGCATAGTCTTCTCCCAAATCTCATGAATCCTTCCTCATCAATTTTGAACTCTTTAGATTTCCCATTTCTAATTTGCATCCTACATTTTTTAAATTTCTAAATCATAACATTTAGCATCCTATAATATCCCCCTAAATAATGGATAGAAAATAATTTGAGAAAGGAATTATGATGTCCCTTATATAATAATTGTCATTTCCATCATCTGTAGGTTTTGGAAGATGGGATCCTTCTCAATTATCATCATAGATAACGATGGATGATCCTTTCTACATAGATCATCAATCACATTATTTTCTTTAATAGGATATTAGTGGATTGAGATGTTCTAATACATGATGAGATCTAACCATATTTATTGTATAATATTAATCTCCTTCTATGTGAA
This sequence comes from Viscum album, assembly GCA_963277665.1. Lineage (NCBI taxonomy): Eukaryota > Viridiplantae > Streptophyta > Magnoliopsida > Santalales > Viscaceae > Viscum > Viscum album. The sequence goes on from OY728132.1 coordinate 1,720,631,586, forward strand.
TATATATTGAATGCTCTTATATCAGTATATATCTCACACTTCTTCCAATAGAGATATTTTCGTCACATTTTCAATGAATACATCCTAGAATCCAACTCTAGATAATTCGTGCGATAAATTTTATAATTAATTTTCAAATTCCATAAATAATAGGATATTAGTTTCTCATTTTTCATCAGTAAAAAACCTAATCCCTTTATTGAAGAGTCTCCTTACACCAAAATGAGTTCCCCACATGTTGGTAGTGTGATAACTGGAGAAGTGATAAACCTATCTTTCAACTCTTTGAAGCAGTCTTCACATTAAATGGTCCTTAAGAACATCACTCCACTTTGACCAAGCTTAGTTATTGGGTTTTAAAATCATGAGAAGTTATTAAAATACCATTAGAATTAATCAGGTTGACCTAGGGAACTACAGATTTCCATTATAGATGTTGGCATGGGAAGTTAGTTTTTTACTATTTTTCTTTTAAGGGTCCACATATATTTCATTTATGATGATAGCATCCCCCAAAAATGACACATCATTCATCTAGAACTCACATTTATTATATTTTCATATACTTTATCCCTTCTCAATTCCATTTTTATAGTGTAAAAATGATCCTCATATTCCTCCTCTATCATGTATTATTTAAGAAAATCCTTAACAAAGAATAAAAAAATAATTCATGGTAATTTGTAAATAATATATTCTTTTAATCCTTGAAAATTTCGTGGGCAATATTCTATCTTAATGGAATCACTATGAACTCATATTTTCCATACCTTATTCTAAAGTTAGTCATGGTAATATCTTCCTTCTTCACCATTAATTGGTGACACCCCAACCGAATGTCCACATTACATTAATAGTTATCACCATATAATATATCCAAAAATTATTCTATCTATAATAGGGGATACATTATCTTTTTAATTATTTTATTGAGATCATGATAATAAATGAATAGGCACAATGTTCCATCATTCTTCTTGTAAAAGTGGACCGGTGCGCCTCATGGTGAAGTAGTCAATCATATGAAACCATTGTCTAGATTCTCCAATAACTACTCATAAATTTTTCTAACTTAATGTTCTCCATTATATATGGTGTCATTGATATAGAAATAGATATGTGTATAAGTTCAATTGATAACTCAACCTCTTGGCCAAGAGGATTACTAAGAAATTATCTTCAGAACACATTAGTCTAGTACCTCGTCATAGGCATGTCATCAATCATGATTCTCTCATTTGAATAAATCATTTGAGCTAGATATGATTTCTAACAAGGCAATACTATCCAGACTCGAGATGATGATTCTGAAGGATATATATTCTCCTCCTTACAATTGAATATAATTTTAGGATGCCTCAAGCAGTGAATAGTGACATCCCTTTCCTAATAATTATTGTTGGATTTTTATAAAGATAGCCAATATATGCACAATATAAAATAAAATCTAATGAAGAATGTATAAAAGTATTTTCTATAAGGTTTAGTCCATAAACAATAACTGGGTAAGAGTTATAAACATGTGATATAAAAAATTCCCTAATTTATGTCTTCATAGATTACTCAACATCTATATTTTGAGTTTGTGTTTGAATAGTCATACGAAAAATTCACACAATGACATTATTCAAAGATCTAGAATAAAATATTACATTTTCTATTCGTGAATGAATAACCAGAGTATCAGAGGCCACAAAATTGTTCAGCTCCACATTGGGAGTAGTGATAACATATTTCCTTCCTTACGTAGATGGAGGTTTGTGTTTTTTATTTCCTCCTACATCCATTATCATAGGGAAATGAATCGTAAAATGACCATGTTAATTTAAGTTGAAGCCCAACAATTCAGGATGATTGTTGATATAAACCTTCCTTTATTCTTCCAAATTATTGGGATTAATCATATTCCTATAATAATTACTATCAAGTTGACTAATTATTCCACATATGAAGTATCTCATAATTCATTTATGATTGTTACTAGGATTATTATTCCCATAATTTTGACATGTGGGACATTGAGTTTTATTTCCATAATTGTATTTATAAATTTATCCTCAAATATTAAACTCCATTTTACATGTTTTGTATCTGGAATCACATGACCATTAAGAGTCTCTAGTCTCCATTTAAATGTGAAGGGAAAAGGAAAAATATTCTCATATATATCTATGTCTGGAATATTCAGTTATTTCCCTAGAATAATATTTAGTCTTCTAAATCAAATATCCACCTTTCGTTGGACTTCATGAAAATTCCAGAGTAATATCTTTAAATAATTGAAATGTTTTCTTGATATTCCCTGATATACTCATATTCATTTTCCTCTAATCCAAGTAGCTCCCTTTCCATATTAAGTTAGAGGGTTTAGGGAAAATATTTATTGAGAAATATTCTCTTTAAATATTCCAATTCCATGGAATCAATTTCCTTAATGGGGTTTGTGTTCTTGATCAATGTCAACAATTTATCATCTTACCAATAAAAATTATAGACTTCTTGCAAAATACTCTCTTATTACGATCATTGGAGGACATAGAATATCGTCACAGTTGAGTTAATCCATTGTTCCATGATGAAGGTATCAGTATATCCTCTAATGATGGGAGTCCTTTTTCATATGAAATATTATATCAAAACATAATAATTATTAGGTAAAGGATGAAATTACACACAATTTATGATATTATTCATAACATCATCTAGTTGAGGAGGTATTATCATTAAGTTGTGGGAAACCGTTCCCATAATATTTTGAATTTAATTTGAAAAATAATCACATTTCCTATCAAATTGATTATTTGTATGGATTATTTTATTTCTATACATTAACTAAGAAAATAAGGTACAATTATAGTAGCTTAATACATACCTTATAATCATGAAAAATAATAAACTTTGAACATAAATGTATAAAAATATATATGAAAAGTATTTCTAAACTTCTGATTCCTTAGGTTTTAATCAAGGTTATCCGTGGTGATATAATTATCTATATGGTCCTTACTAATGTGCTATATTTCTCATCTCTGAAAATTACCAGACTGTGCTCTGATACCAACAATAAATTCCCTACTCTTTTAAACATATGAATCCATGATTTTATGTATAACTAAACTTCAAATAAAACCAAGACTCATAAATTATAGAGTTTTTGGAATATTATGTACAAAATTACAATTCATGAAAAAACAAAACAAATTTGATTTAATCTTCAAAATTACCACCTATGTTCCATTGAAATCTTACATTTTTATTGGATAACCTTGGGAATACATGAGAGAATGGATGACCTAAAATCCTATTAAGGGTAAAATAATAAATATAAATTACATCACATGGGTTATAATTCATAGCATGATGAAAAAAGGCAATCAAAAATGAATAAACATACAAAGGAATCACATATATACCATGGGATTATGTAATCATGAAATAATAGGAATGTGAAAAAAACATTCAAAATGTCATATGCTTGAGTTAGGGATGACTGTGAAGGCCATATTAAAGCCATGTAATGATATCCACATACACCCTAACAGATACATCTCTATTTTTCATCAATCCATGGAAATAACATCACCTATTAAGACCATTGGTATGGGTAAAAAATTTATTAATAATAGTTTTTGTGATATCGTCCCATTCCATGGAATAAATTTACTCTATTGACATTGTATTCATGATCATTGTAAATGACTAATCAAATTCCCCATCAAAATTATTGACTTCCAACTAAATATTATATACATCAAAGCACTGGAAAACATACAATATCTTATCAATGTAGTTAACCCATTATTCCACGATGTGGGGATAAGAATAACCACTAAAGAAAGAAAACCTTTTCCACATGAATTATTAGTCCAAAATATAGTCTTTATAAAGATAATGACGGTGTTCCACAATATTTTAGTTCTTATTCATAACATGAGCTAGTTAAAAAAGTATTATCATGATGTTTTGAGATCCTTTTTGAAATAATATTTTCAATTTCATTAATTGAATCACCCTATTTATTATCAAATTTATTTTTCGCATGTGTTATCCTATTTCAAGACACAAAATTACATAAGAAAGTACAATTAGGGGTTGAATACTTGTCCAATGTGCATGCAAAAAATTAAACATTGATCATAAAAATATAAATAGGCAAATTAATATTATATCCTAAATTCCTATTCCATATGTTTTAATTACGGTTATCCATGGTGGTTTATTTATCCCTAGGGTTCTTACTAATGTACTATAGTATTAATATTAAAAATATATATATCATGATATGATATAAATATATATATCCCATACCCTTTTACACATATTATTCCATAATTTAAAGTAAAATTATCCATCAAATACAATCATGGATCATAATGTATAGTGTCTCTAGAAGATCGGGTATATAATTAGATATCATGAAACCAAAATAAAAACAAATTTTATTTAATCCACAAAATGACTTCATTAATTCCATTTAACTCTGACATTTTTATTAGATAAATTGGGGAATACATGTTAAAAAGTATAATATGAAAATCCTAGTAAGGGTATAAATATAGAAATACTGCATAACACATGGTTTGAAAGTCATGACATGATGACATAAAAAGATATGAAAAATGGATAAACATAACGAATCATAACATTTATATCATGGGATTATGTAATCATGTAATAATATAAATTTGAAACAACATAAAAATGAAATATTCTTGAGTCAATGATAAATATCAAGACCATTATGCATGGAGGAGAATAAATCAAGGATAACTAGCAAGACCATTGCGCATGGTTGACAACGTCCCAAAAAGGTTTTAGTTTCAATCCATTTTCCAACATGACATATCATGATATAGAACATTACCCAATTAATTTTAGTTCTTGATGTATTTCTATTGTAGTGTGTGAAAAAATACAATTATATTATTCCTAGTTCAACATAGTGGCTGGCCATGGTCTTCTCTCTTGAGGACCCTTCTCAAGGTCGTTCACCTACTTCTTCTATATAACCAAGAATATATTTTTTTGTGGTCAGTGATTATTAAAAACAATGATATGTAAGATAAAAATTATAAATTTAAACTAAGTTTCAAGTCTATACAAAATTAAGTTATCCAAAATGTAATTGGTTTTAGGGATCATCTTGGGATTCCATCATTATTCTCATTTATATGTTTGATTCTAGTTTGATAACTGAAACATGAAATATCATGTTTTAATCACTATTATTTTCTAGAGTAGAAATATATTGAGTCACGTGTCATTGGGATAATCACACAATCGGGGAAATTCATGTTTCCCAAGAATACTACTCAGATCTATCACAAATTTAGATTAAATTTTAAGGGAAAATCAAGAACACCTTGACCTCCCTCTAGGCCATGCCATGGGGTCAACCTCCCATTTATGTGAATATGAGTTAAAAATCGTGGATGAAATATAGTGAGATATAGAGAGATAGGATTGAGGGAGAATAAATAATAAATAATTATTTTTAAAATAATAATAATATTATTATTAATTTTTATTATTTTTATTATTTTAAAGAAAATGATTTTTGAAAAAAGAGAGGGAGAAAAAGTTTCTTTAAAATATGAATGTGATAATTATAATAATTATAATAATTTCAATAATAATAATAATATTCTTATTAATATTAAATATAATACTAAATATAATTATACTTATACTTATTATAAAAATAAGTTAATTGAGAAAAATAATTGTGGGATGGACAAAAAAACACAAATGATTGGATTAAGAAAACTAAAATAAATACTATAAATTAAAACTAAGACAAAACTAAAATAAAATAAAAAGAAAAGTAATAAATGAGGGGGGATATAGAGGTTTCAGAATGGACCAAGCCACATTGATATCCCTCCATGGCTGTGAGTTCCGAGATGATGATTTGGGAAGGAGATGAAGGCATCCGTTTATTGGCCAAATTCTTACCCACAATTATTGAACTTTGTTTGGCATGTTAAATTGACGATTACCACTTGGACCCTTTCTTAAACATTTTTTCCATTTCCTTGGTCTTATCCTCTCAAAATTTCAGCTCAATTTTCCCCCATATGAATAATTTATGATTTTTTAATTGGAGGTTTTTTCCTAGATGAAGGTTCCAAGAAGATTTATTCAAATAAATAAATTCCAATTGGAACCATAATGACTTAAAAAACCTAAACATAATTATAGAGGTGTGCCTATGTGTCATTTTTCTCTTCTAAGTGGAATCACATCCATTGAAGGTGTTTCAACTGAGATGTTTTTCCTTTATTGTGGTGGGGTCCACAGTGTCCACCTAGAAAAAGCATCAACATAATCAAATTTTGAACACCTAAAAAATCTTGAATCATTCCTATGTCTAGAAGAAAAATTTGAAAAAAATAAAATAATGATTCCAAAAAATATAATCACTCAATTTGGAATTATATTTTTTAATAAAGGACCTAAATACCATTGATATAAAAATATGTCAAAATCAAAAATTAATCTCATTTCACAATTTATAACATTTTCATTATTAAATTCCAATTACCCATTAATTCTTAAAAATAGTTAAATACATGGGTTTTATAAAACCCCAACCCAAGTTACCAATAATCGGTGCAATATTACCTAACATTGACATTGTCACAAGAGAGAATGCCTTAAAAGACCAATTAGTTTAGTAGCCATGGATGTACTACATACATATGTGAGTTTTACATGACATCATGAAATAAAGAAAAAAACATTTTGTCCTCTTTGAATGCAATCATATCCTTTGGCCAATTTCTACAGGTTAATCATAATATACTTCTTCAGATCCTGGGAAAAATAAAACATACGAACAGAGTGAGCTCATATGCTTAGTAATGATAACAATATATCACAAACTATCATAAATAAGCATAAACATTTAAGGCAATGTATAAGAAAAAAAATACTTTTATACTTAAAAATCAATAAAATATGGAAAAGATAAATCAAATAATTATATTTACTTAGTCACATTAATATTCTACTAGTCTAATAATCACTAGTAATATTAGTAATTTTTTTAATAATGATGGAATGCATAATGTCGGACATCATAGACCCATATTCAAGGCCTCATGCCAAGACTAAAAATAAGATTTTCTCAAGGCCTAGTGACAGGACACTAGTTTGTATCATTATACCTACGGATGCATCTAGGAACTATAGTGGGCACCACCCATCACTTTCTATGTATAATGCATTCCTCATATGATGAAAGAAGAAACATAATCTAATAATTCATATTAAAACTAGCAAATGAAATGTCAATATTTTAACTAAAAACAATGAATGGTATAAAAATGGAACATCCACACTCAACCATAACTCATTCAATACAACATGGAAGATTATATTATAATAAACTAACATCAATCAATAATAATGAATAATATTTATGTAAATGAAAATAATCAGTAAAACTATAGGAAAGAAATATCCCATTTTTCTTCAAAACATTTAAAAGTCTCAATATTTATCAAGAAAATGTAAAAAATAGATTTTGGAATAAATGTTTCCCATAAAACATTGAAAATGTCAGACAAAATTTTAATTTTAAAACATTCATGTCCAAATAAATAGATCCTTAAGACCATTTTTAAAACATGGACAATAATAAGAACGATTTAGAAGATTAAATCTATAAAACAATTAAAATAAAATATTAGTTAGAGTTCCTAACCAAATGAGAGATGCTTGAATATTGATAATTGAGGTAATAAAAACATTATAATATAATGATAATAATGGTATTCATGATATACAATGTCAATGTACATTTTGTACACCATATAAAATGGAATTGGTGCATAACAACAAAGAAGTCTCATTGGAATGTAAATTGAGATGAAATATCTTATAAAAACCTTATCCTTAAGTTATGGATAAATAAATGACATAATTATGTGTGAAAAATATAAATACAGTCAATATGATTGGATATTCAGTGTAAATAAATCATAGGACATGAACACATATTCTAGTAAAATCAACACCATTGACTTTTTATGCTTAACTAAATCAATGGAAATTGAGTTAAAATTAATCTTATAAAGTTTATAACGATGACCTGTGAATTTATCAATTGAGAGATTATTTGTATAACCATTATATCTACACAAAGGGGAGTGGAAATTAGTATATAAAAAAATAAATAGTTATTTCACACATAATCTGCAATGACCCAAACTATTATTAAAAAAATTCCTATTGATCTAATTAAAAGTATTATTATTTAAGATGGTTATACAACATATGGACTTCCGTGGTTTTATATTTTTGGATTTTAAAATACCAAAAAAAAATTTGATTGTTGCTAATATAGTCATCTAACAGTTATAAACTGATTTGTATAAATATAGGGCTTAATCAAATCCAATTTACTAAGACTAAGGATGTGATGGACTCATCCAGTTGATTTTCCCCATATGAGGCCCATTTTTCAGAAGTCATAAAAAAGGTGGTTTCGTTGGGCTTCACTCTTGAAGAAGCCTAGGTTGAGCTTCAACATGTTATGCTCAGACAGAACTGCCAATAGGATAAGTGGTAGTTGTTAGAGATTTCCACCTGAGCGATGTTATCGGAGCCACCCAATGAGTCTAGCACCATCACACACCTTACCCTTAGGACTTTTGCCAATTTTATAAGGGGTTGTGTGATAAAAACATAGAACTATGATTATGTGCATTATTTTTTTAAATAATAAATAATATACATTCATGTTATTATTGTTGTTACTTTGTAAATATTTGTTAAAGCAGAAATAATATTTTTAGTTAATATTAAATTATGAAATTTATTTTGATAAAATAAGGGATTTTTGAATTAAAAATATTTTAATAAAATATTATTACTAAATTAATTTTTATTAAATATAAATGAATGATTAATTTTTAGGAAAAAATAGTAATTTTAATTAAGGTTTGAAATCAGTTTTTGTCAAAAGCCATGATTTTTTGAGAAATGTTGTTTTTTAATTTACAAGTAAAAAAATTCACATATTTATAATATTATTTTGATAAAATGAATATTTTTTTTGGGATCATCACATCAAAATGATCCAACGATAAATTTTGCATAAACTTTTGAGACAGTCAAATTCTGGGATAAAAATTAAATACCATTTAAATATATAATGTGTTTTATCTCATCATAATGACCAAATAGTGATGTTATAAAATAATATAAACATTATGTTCAGACAATATATGTTTTATCAATAAAATAATGTGATTTTTGATTTGTGTGATTTCATTACAATATTTTAGTGGACCCTTGAAGATTTATAAAACATTTTACCTTTTAAATTGATTTCCATGATATTGTGACTCACCTCCAAATAAGTAGCCCTATTATTTTTAGAAGTTAGGCCATTGGACTTATAATATATTGGTTTCCAATCTAATTTGGAAAAAACCATGGGATGGTTTGTGGTTTTAATTAGTTTAATTTTTGGTTATCTAAACCTAAATAATAAATAATTCTCTCTCTTTTCCTATATAAACCCACCCAAGCTCCCACTTCCTCTTTGTAACATCCCGATTTCGGAATCTACCCAGAGGCACCTCGTACACAATTGGTCAAATGGCCTCAAGCACATTTCCCCTAATGCCAGAGGCTGCCGACTAGAAGGGAGGGTCATGGGTGTGATAGTGGGGAAACTATGCCCTCATTGGCAATGTAACATAATGGCAATAAAATAGATATACAATAGCAGGAGCAGTAATTGTACAATGTAACTGTATACAACAGAAGATTGAAAGTAAGAAACAACTGGAGAATATATATAAATGATGCATGATAAATATGTCTATGAAAATATCCAAACATGTCACAATGTAGAAACATTGTACTAAACTAAAGTAAAAATGAAAGCAGATAAACACCTCAGCATCGCAAGCCTCAGGTTGGTCCAATGCTCTCTCGCTCCATTGAAATCATGTACCTGAAGTAAAAGGGTGCTTTCCATTATCTATACCTGCAGTAATATAATATTCTTGGGCCCAAAATCCTAACCAAAAGAGGGTGTGAATCTAAATCCTAGTAGGTAAACACAAAACGATTTGTTCCTAACAGTCAGTGAGTATATTACAGGTAATAAGTAAAAGGAAGTAGTAAACAAGAAAGTACTCTACAGTAATGATCCACAGTTTCAATGAATTCAGTTTCATATATAGAGCAAAAACTAATCAAAGCAGGTAACCCTATGAGATGTACTCACAGCCTAACCCCCCTAGTTTAAATAAACAACACAAGAAAGATGCTAAACAAAATGGTAACCCTCTGGGAAGTACTCACAACCTATGTTACCTGGTTCAACCAATCAAGTACAAGAAAACCTCTAGGATGTACACACTTTTTAACCAATCTCGCTCAACTTAAGCATATACTCATTGAGGAAGCACTCACATTCAATTACTCCTATAGTCATGAATCTGTAACTAAAGGCTCTCTGGGGAAGAAATAATGTGACATTCCCCCTGAGGATTGCGTCGAGGAACTAGAGACACTCTGAGGAAGAACTTACATCAATTCCCCCATTATTCTCGCATCGTAAAGTAAAACAGACACTCTAGAGAATCCTTTATGTCCATTCTCTATATGGCCTACTACACCAGTTTCTCACGACCCTCCATAATTCAATAAGTACAGAAAAGCGTATCGGCCAAATTAAACCTCAATAACTATAAAAACCTAGAAATTTCAAAGATTTTTTTTATACTTTGGAATTTTATGAGTCTGTGGCTTCTGACGACACTTGATTCTTAGGCCTGGTGTGCCCGGAATCAATTTCCGAACTAAATCTCGAGTAAGTTCAGTGAATGAATGAGTGGGTTTTTCTAACTTTTGAACTGGTGCTCAGAATTAAAATCAGGGGTCACCGATGAACTCTCAGCGCCGATAATTGCTTAATGGGACACTTACCATAGTTGTGTTCGCAAAATAGGAGAAGAAAATTTTTGGGGGTTTGTTTAGGGAATAAATAAAATTTGTCGGAACAAATTTTTATTACTAATTGAGATTAGAGAAGTGGGACCCACAAGAGCCCCACCTTTTATTTCCCTCTAATCTCTTAATATCCCCTCATTGTTTTGTCAAACCTCCATTAAATGCCTATCTCTCCATTAAATTATGTCAACCCATAATTATGAAGAACCTTCCTCTTTTCGCATTTTTATTTATTCGGCAATGCATTTATTTATGGGGAACCTTCTCTCTCCCCTCATTAATTAAATGTCAACACATTTTAATTAGTGTGGTGGATTAATTATGGGAGAGTTTCTTTGCATATAATACAATAATAGGGGGAAACTATTATTTTATCAAAGGGAGAGCTTCATTATGCGAGGAAGAACGTCAGCCTCCAACGAAGAATGGCGAAGAAAACTGGTTCCTCGGAGACCAACAATGAGCCACCCTTATCTTCTCCATGAAAAGATAAGTGATGCCACTTCCTCCTCAGCGCCCCCCGATGACGCCTACGATCCTCTTCTCCGCGACGCCATGTACTGCGACACCGACGATCATCTTCCTTGTTGAGGTAGGGGGTTTAGTTTATTTTTTCATTATATGAATTATACCCTCACCATGATGTATAATATTTGGGAGTTGTTTGAAAAACTAACACGGTGGGTGAGGACTAACGAACAAGTCCAAACCCACCATTACTCTATTCTTGATGCGCGGAACATTGGGCAACGATGAAACGGGACCACAACAGCGTTTGGAAGTCGTCGCAGTAAAGAGAGGGTCCTGAGACGATAACAAACATAGACTGGAGATGGAACGGACCACCGGAATGACTCTGGTGGCCCGCGGACATCTCCGGTGGCGAGGAGCGGGATCCCGCGACCACACGAGTTCTTGGGAGACGCGGCCTCAGTCGCCGGGTCTGCGAAGCGCAATGGGGGGTGACTGCATCCCCCCTACACAGCCTACTAGCTGAGACAGAACACCACCCTGGTCGGGCCGCACCCCGGTTGGCTGGTCCGTGCCCAGGCAGGTCGAGCCGACCCAGGGGGTGTTGGGCCGGGTTGGGCCGAGCCCAGACCCCCCACTTTGGACCGCTTTCGGTCTTTTGCCCATAACATGTGCTACAGACCTCTGATCGACACACCGTCAGTTGCTTATGAATCCTATGATTGAGAAGGTCATTTAGGTATTTTACAATTGAGGTTTAGGCAAAGTTTGGGTATGGCCTGGTTGTATCGAACTTGAAACCAAATGTGCCTTTGGAGCAGAATCACTTATATCTCAAGAACCGGACATCTGATTGATGTGTCGTCAATTGTGTTGGGAACATTCTGTTGAGACAGTACTTTTCACTTACTCCACTTGAGGTTTTTACATAGCTGGAGTACAGTCAGGTTGGTTTTATCTTAATAACCAACCAGGCCCTTGGAACGGAAAATCCAATAACTCTCGGACCAGGAGTCTGATTGACGCACCGTCTATTGCGTTGGGTTTCTTTTGGTGATACGGAACATTGGGATACATCAAATATGCACTTCGTTTTTGTTGATGTATCAACACTCTTTTTCCTGAGGAGTGGACCCTCCCTGAATCGAGCATGCTATGTGTGGGAACAATAGAACTAGCTGCGACTGCATCGACTTCTGTACGGGAATCCTCCGTGGGATCGATAGCGACGACTACCGTACTGGAATCATTTGTGGGTTTGACGGTGATGACTACTGTTCTTGTATCCTATGCGGGTCTGGCAATACTGAAATCTGTACTTGTATCCTGTGTGGGTCTGGCAGAGTAGCTGGTCTTGTATCCTGTGTGGTTCCGACAGCTTAGCTGGTCTTGTATCTTCTGTGGGTCTGACAGCTTAGATGAATCAGTGGCTACATTTGATCATCTTTATCGGCATATTAAGTGTATACCTGTGTGAGTTGAGTCTTTATTCTCAATCATTATCATCGATGTGGTTGACTTGCATTCCTGTGTGGATTGGGTTGTGCTTTCCTGTGTGGACTGGGTTGTGCTTTCCTATGTGGACTGGGTTGTGCTTGGGCTCAGGAGCTAGAGTCGAACTATAACTGATGACTTAGGTATATGTATGGGCATATACCTATGTAGTGTTGTTGATACTTCGTGATTGTATCTTTCCTTTGTGGTTTATCCTTCTTTGATTCAGAGATAACTTCGAGGGTCTTGGGGTCCCTACTGAGTATCATATACTCACCCCTGAACGAGATATGCCCACACTACATTGTGTTGGATGCAGCCGACAAACAATCCTGATCGAGTTGGAGGCTTGTGGAGTTAGACGGTACCTGGAGGTGGACCACTTAGCAGGACGTACCTGGAGTGGATAGATAGACCCGAGGAGCTGAGGAGACTATCTGTACCCACCCTTCAGGTCGTATTTTCAGAGGATGACTTGGTGTTTCTATTTTACATACTGCTATTGTACTTTACTTTCAATTTAACTATAATTTTAGTTGGGTTTTTATACTGGACCATTTACTTTTTCAGCACTTACCTTGTACTCAGTTTTACTTAGTGTTTACTTTGTTTTCATACCCTATTGTGTATGTTACTTAATAAAGGCAATTCCCTACCTTCTTTTGGGATATACGTATTTGGTGCTAGTCTCCAGCCCCTGGCTTATGGAAGGTGGGCTTGGGGTAGTCACAGCATGGGCCCTGAGGATGGGCTATCAAAAATTGGTATCAGAGTAGTCGGTTCTACCGCAGATCTCCGGACTCTAATAATTTCTTCTCTGTGAAGCAATAATGTTTATAGTAATGAGTGTGGTTATCATTCCAGGGAGTCCATTGTTGGTTTGGAGGCTGACGTATCCATACACCAGCACCCTGCCATCTGATTTCCAACTCAGTGCTTGAAAAAATTGATTGCATGTGTGTTTCAAATGATTTCTTTGTGATTAATTTGTGTCAGCTCACCAGGTATACTGTATTAACCGTGTCGCACCTGTTTCCTTTCAAGATCGCCCCACGATGGCAGCCATCTATGGTTCCAAGCTTTGTATGAGACGGAAGCCCACATAGTGACGATGCCTTGGTGCACGGGCCCATTACAGCGGAGGCACCAGCGGTGCCTTTACCCACTGAGCCACCGAAGCTACCAGCCCCAACAGAAGACAGTGAACGCCGCCTGAGTGCATTGAACGAGTTTCAGAGACAGAGGCTGCCCAAGTTCTGTGGAGTCATAGATCCCGAGGTAGCTGAGGATTGGCTAGAGGCTGTCGTCAGAGTCTTCAGATTGGCAGGGACACCAGCAGACATCATGGTGATCCTTTCTGCGATTCTCCTGCATGCAGCAGTGGGTAGATAGTGGAGCCTGATGCTCCAGGTGCACGATGAGGAATATCTGCTTTGGACAGACTTCGAGATCCTCTTCTGCTCATAGTTTGTTCCAGCTACACTCCATGCGATGCAGATCCAGGAGTTACTATAGCTGTGGTAGGGTAGCATGTCAGTAGCCCAGTACTCGAAAAGATTTACCAACCTCTCGCACTACTCCATGGAAATGGTACATGACCCATTCTTTTGGGCTCAGAACTTTGAGCAGGGGCTGAGGCAAGAGATCAGAGCTTCAACGATTCCACTTAGTATCCTGACCCAGGAAGGGGTGCTGGAGCGAGCCCTACTAGTGGAGAGAATTATCTCTGAGAAGACATCATAAGTGAGACCCACCGCAGGACAAAACAGAGTAGATTCTTCCGTAACTGGTAGTTGACAGATGATGCAGGGGTCCAAGCAGACCAGGCCGACAGGTGGGCGACTTGAGGACACGGGTTCGGCTGTGCAGGGCACACGACGAAGAGTCAGCCTTCCGAGGAGCAGACAGTGTTATGCATGCAGCGGGTAAGTCCACTTGGCTCATGGTTGCCCGACCCACCATGCAGACAAGAAGAAGACAGTGGAGGTACCTCATAGGAAGAGGCAAAGGTTCGACTATGGTGGTCCGTAGGGAGCAGGCAGATGAGGCAGAGGAGCTGTCCGAGCAGCGGGTAGTGGAAGATGCTTCAAGTATCAACCAGCACCACCCCTAGGAGGTCCACCCCGACCATAGGGATCTGGCGGGTAGAGGTAGGCTCACCACCAGGCAGCAGAGGCTTATGACCATGGCACACCCAAGATGATTTGAGGTAATATCTATGTCTACTCCTCCCTTTCTGCAGTTCTTATAGAAACAGGTGTGAGACATTCTTTTATTGTTGTTACCATTGTTCGGAGCATGGAGATTCTGACGGAGCCGTTGGCTTGATCCTTTTAGCTATAGACACCTACGAGAGAAGACTCGACGATTACACACTGGTGTCGGCGGTGTGGGCTTACTCTAGGAGGCGAGAGCTTCGGCTGAGATCTTCTTGTAGCGGCGTTGAGGCCTTATGACGTCATTTTGGGTATGGACTTGTTATCTACATTCCTTGCTCAAATTGACTGTATTAGACGCAATGTGCGGTGTTTCCACATGGATGGGACCAAGTTCACCTTCACCGGAATGAAGGGAACATTCACAGCACATGATGGACTCACTCACGGGAGAGGGAATCCAATCACACATCAGTTGGCTAGTCTCATCCAAGGAGTAGTTGACGTGCAGAGTCCGAGTTTTCCTGTAGTGGTGGAGTAGTATACAGATGTTTTTCTTGATGATTTTCCTAGACTACCTCCTCACAGAGAGGTATATTTCTATATATACCTATACCCCGTGAAATCACTGATATGTACTCCAGCATATCGAATGGCTCCTGCCAAGCTTCGTGAGCTACAGGTACAGCTGGAGGACTTACAGGGGAAAGGTTTCATCTGACTCAGTGTTTTACCCTGGACTTCTCTAATTCTGTTTGCCAAGAAGGGGGATGGAAGCTAGAGACTGTGTGTCGATTACCATCACCTGATCCAGGTGACTGTGAGGAAGAAGTATCCTCTTTTGAGTATTGACGACCTCTTTTATCAGCTCAAGGGAGAACGTTGGTTCTTGAAGATATATCTCAGTTCAAGCTATCATCTGCTCCGAGTTCGGGATGAGGATGTGCAGAAGATGTCCATCAGGTGTCGGTACGACCACTATGAGTTCTTGGTCATGCCATTCGATATGACTAATTCTCCAGCAGTGTTCATGAGTCTCGTGGACATGATCTTCCCACCCTACCTCGATCTTTTTGTCGTAGTCTTCAATGATGACATACTGATTTACTCGACTACTGAGGAGGAGCAATCCTACCCCTTACAGTTTTTATTGGATACACTTAAAGGGCACCAGATTTATGGTAAGCTCTTGAAGTGATAGTTCTGGATTCGATAGGTTCACTTCTTGGGGCACGTCATCTCAGAGGCGAGAGATACAGTGGATCCGACAAAGGTCGAGGCGGTACTTGCTTAGGAGCCACCCAAGAGTGTGACTGAGGTGCAGAGTTTACTAGGTCTAGCTGGGTACTATCGGGGGTTTTTTCCAGACTTCTTATAAGTTGCAGAACCGCTTATAGATTTGACGAAGAGGGGGAAACCCTTTGTGTGGTCAGATAGATGTAAGTAGAGCTTTGAGGAGCTGAGGTGGAGATGGACCAGTGTGCCCATCATGAGGCTACCAAAGGAGGGTATTGGGTATATAGTTTACTACAATGCATCAGGTAATGGGCTTGGGTGTGTCCTGATGTAGGAGAAATCAGTGATCTCTTATTGTTCACGGTAGTTGAAGATGAATGAGCAGAACTACACTACCCATGACCTGTACATAGCAGCAGTGGTCTTCTCCCTGAAGATGTGGCAACACTATCTGATGGCTGAGCGCTTTATAGTCTACACTGTCCACCTGATTATTAGGTACATTTTCTCATAAAAGGACTTGAACCTGAGACAACGGCGATGGCTCGAGTTCCTTTAGGATTATGACTTTGAGATGGTCTATACTCATGGGAAGGGGAACGTTGTGGCTGATGCTCTCAACAAGAGATTGGGAATTCAGCTACTTGGGGAGGCGACCGAGCAGTTAGCTGCTTTTCATATATCCTTCTTAGATTGAGATGGGACAGCCTATCTTCAGTCTCTCACAGTCACTCCTCCACTACTTCAGCGGGTTATAGAGGCACAGCAAGGGGACGTTGACTGTGATGTGCGGCGTGCTAAAATATCCTCCAGGCTCGCACCCGATGGTTTTTCTGAAGGCGGGGACCATGTCATCCTCTTCTGGGGACGTACCATGGTACCGGTTTCACTAAAAAACTTGGTTCTAAGGGTGTTCTACACTTATCCACTAGCAGTACATCTTGGGGTAGTGAAGATGTACTAGGACCTCAGATGACAGTACTGGTGGTCGGGTATGCAGAAGGTTGTGACAGGGTTCGTTTCTCGATGCCTCATTTGTCAGAAAGTGAAGGCAGAGCACCGGGTACCTGCAGGCTTGGTATATCCCTTAGAGGTCCCAGAGTGGAATTGGGATGGGATATCCATGGATTTCGTGATGGGGCTTCAACATAATTCTAGAGGACACAACACCATCTAGGTGATCGTAGACCGACTTACCAAGTCGGCCCACATCCTACCAATCTGAGAGCAGAGCTTAGTAGAGAGTGTGGGACGCCTCTATGTTCAGGATATCGTATGGATTCATGGTGTTCCATCGTCTATCATCTCTGATTGAGATGCTCGCCTTAATTACCGGCTTTGGAAGGGGTTATAGGAGGCTTTCGGGATGCAGCTACGCCTAAGCACCGCTTTTCACCCTTAGATGGATGGCCAGAAGGAGAGAACCATTCAGACACATGAGGACCTGATCTGTGCATGTTTCATTGACTTTGGTCGCAGCTAGAAGGATCACCTACCCTTGGTGGAGTTTGCATACAACAACAGATACCACTCAACCATCGGGATGGAACCTTACGAGGCACTGTACGACCGACCTTGCAGATCACCTCTATGCTGGACTGAACCTGGGGAGTCAGCGCTCATAGGACCAGAGATGG
Organism: Viscum album; assembly: GCA_963277665.1. Taxonomy (NCBI): domain Eukaryota; kingdom Viridiplantae; phylum Streptophyta; class Magnoliopsida; order Santalales; family Viscaceae; genus Viscum; species Viscum album. Next base: position 1,720,649,554 of record OY728132.1, read on the forward strand.
TTCTGGCAATGAAGGAGAAGGTGCTGATCATCCAGGAGTGGATGAGGACTACACAGAGCAGGCATAAGTCCTATGCTAATAGGAGGCGGAGACCACTGGAGTTCGAGGATGGCGGCCATGTTTTCTTACAGGTCTCACCTCATCGTGGATTACGGAGATTTTTCTATGGAGGAAAGTTATCTCTGCGCTTTATCGGTCTTTATTAGGTCCTCAACTGGGTTGGTGAGGTGGCATACTGCCTGGCCCTTCCACCTCAGTTGCACTGGGTGCACGATGTCTTCCACGTATCTCAGCTGAGAAGATATTTGCACGACCCGACGCACATTATCGACCATAGGGAGCTGGGCATTGATGAAGAGGCGACTTTTGCAGAGGCCTAAGTGGAGATCAAAGATCGACAAAAGTGGGTCCTACATGGCAGTCAATTCCTCTTGTGTGCATTCATTGGTAGCATGGGAACCTTCAAGAGAGCACTTGGGAGAGGAAGGCTCATATGGGTGCTCAGTACCCTCTTTTGTTCCCCTAGTTTATATTGTATCTTTCCAGGGACGTAAATCCATGAAGTGGGAGTAATGTAATGACCCCAAAATTTCAAGGACTTTTTTTAATACATTGGAATTTTACGAGTCTCTGGCTTTTGACGGCGCTTGATTCTGAGGCCCAGTGTGCCCGAAATCAATTTCAGAAGTTTAGCTCAGGTACGTTCAGTGAAAGAACAAGCGGGGTTTTCTAACATTTGAACCGGTGCTCGGAATTAAAATATAGGGGCACCGATGAACTCGAAGCACTGGTAATTGGTTAAGGGGACCCTTACCATAGTTGCGTTCGTAAAAGTGGAGAATATAATTTTTGGGCATTTGTTTAAGAAATAAATAAAATTTGTCGGAACAAATTTTTATTACTAAAAGAGGATAGAGAAGTGGGACCCACATGAGCCCCACCTTTTATTTCCCTCTAATCTCTTAATATCCAATCATTATTTTGGAAAACCTCCATTAAATGCCTATCTGTCCATTAAATTATGTCAACCCATAATTTTGAGGAACCTTCATCTTTCCACATTTTTATTTATTCTCCAACGCGTTTAATTATGGGGAACATTCTCTCTCCCATCTTTAATTAAACGTCAACACGTTTTAATTACTGTGGTGGATTAATTATGGGAGAGTTTTTTTGTGTATAATAAAATAATTGGGGGAAACTTTTATTTTATCAAAGGGAGAGCTTCGTTGTATGAGGAAGAACGCCAGCCTCCAATGAAGAACAACGAAGAACGATGGTTCCTCGGAGATCAATGACGCGCCACCCTTCTCTTCTCCTCGACACGAGAAGTGACACCACTTCCTCCTTGGGGTTCCTTGATGACACCTACAATCCTCTTCTCAGCGACGATGTGTACCGCGATGCTGACGATCGTCTTCCCTATTGTGGTAGGCATTTTGTTTTACATTTTCTTTATATAAATTATACCCTCAGCATGACGTATAATTGTTGGGAGTAGTTTGAATCACTAACGCAGTGGGTGCGAACTAATGAACAAGTTTGAACCCACCTCTATTCTGTTCTTGATGTGCGGAATGTTGGGTGATGGTGAAACGGGACTGCAACGGCATTTGGAAGCCACAGTACTGAAGAGTGTGTCCTGAGATGGCCGCAGGCGCAGACAGGAGCAAGAACGGACCCCCAGAATGACTCCGGTGGCCCGTGGACATCTCTGGTGGTGCTGGCGGCCAGAGGTGGTGGCACCCCGGTGTACCGCCGGTAGGATCCCGTCGTGGATGAAGCCACAACAACGAGGAGATGGATCTCGTGGCCGTGCGGGATCCTGGGAGATGCGGCATTGGTCTCTGCATCCGCGGAGGGCAAAAGGGGGTGACCGTGTCCCCCCTGCTCAGCCTGCTGGCCGATCCAGCGCACCCCCCCCCGGCTTGGCCGGGGCGGGTTGCGCGGTCCGGGCAGGCTCGCGCCCTGGCGGGTCGGGCCAAACCCTACCAGGCCGGACCCAGACTCGGGTTGGGTCGCCCGGTTCGGGCTGACCCAGGGGGGGTTGGGCCGGGTCGGGCTGGGCCCAGACCCCACACTTTGGACCGCTTTCAGTCTTTTGCCCATAACATGTGCTATAGACATCCGATCGATGCACCATCAGTTGCATTTGAATATCTGGACCAAGACGGTTGTTTCGATATATTACACTTGAGTTTTGGAAAAGTTTGGGTATGGCCGGGTTGGTTTGAACTCGAAACAAATCGGGCCCTTGGAGCGGAAGAACTTATATCTCAAGGACCGGACATCTGATTGGCATGCCGTTAATTGCGTTGGGATCCTTTTGTTGATATGGTCCTTTTGATTTACTCCCCTTGATTTTTGGACATAGCTAGAGTTTTTTAGGTTGGTTTTATCTTAACAACTAATCGGGCCCCTAGAACGGAAAACCCAATAACTCTGGGACCGGGAAAAAGATTGATGCACTATCTGTCGTGTTGGGTTTCTTTTGGCGAAAAAGAACATTGGGATACATAAAATCTGTACTTATTGATAGTTTATGTATTGAACCTATTTTTGTCGAGGAGCAGACCCTCCCAGAATCGAGAATGTTATGTGCAGGAACCCTAGAGCTGGCTGCGACTGCATCGACTTCTGTACTAGAATCCTCCGTGGGTTCGACAGCAACGACTACCATACTGGAATCCTCTATGGGTTTGGCAATGATGACTAATATTCATGTATCCTATGTGGGTCCGGTAGTATTGACCTCTGTACTTGTATCCTGTGTGGGTCCGGTAGAGTATCTGGTCTTGTATCCTGTGTGGGTCTGACAGCTTAGCTGGTCTTGTATCCCATTTGGGTCCGACAGCTTAGATGAATCAGTGGCTACATATGAACATCTCTATTGCCTTATGAACTGTATACCTATGTGAGATGATTCTTGATTCTCAATCATTATCATCAATGTGGTTGACCTGCTTTCTTGTGTGGAATGGGTTGTGCTTTCCTATGTGGACTGGGTTGTGCTTTCCTATGTGGACTGGGTTGTGCTTGGACTCGAGAGTTGGATCCGAACTATAACTGATGACTTAGGTATATGTATGGGCATATACCTAAGCAGTTTTGTTGATAGTTCGTGATTGTATCTTGTCTTTTTGGTTTATCTTTCATGGATTCTGAGAGACCATCATGGGTCTCGGGGTCCCTACTGAGTATCGTATACTGACCCCTGCACGGGCTATGCCCGCACTACATTGTGTGGGATACAGACGACGGACTGCCCAGATCGAGGTGGAGGCTTGTGGAGCTGGACGGTACCTGGAGGTGGACTACTCGGCGGGATGTACACGGAGCGGATGGTTGGACCCAAGGAGATGAGTAGACTATATGTACCCACCCTTTAGGTCGATAGCCAGAGGATGACTTGGTGTTGCTGTTTTACTTACTGCTGTTGTACTTTCCTTTCAGTTGTACTGTACATTCAGTTGGGTTTGTATACTATCCCATTTACTTTTTCAGCACTTACCTTCTACTCAGTTTTACATAGTGTTTACATCGCTTGTGTACTCTATTGTGTATGATACTTAATAAAGGCAATGCCTTCCCTTATTTTGGGATATACGCCTTTAGTGCTAGTCGCCATCCCTAGAACTATGGAAGGAGGGCTTGGGGTAGTCACGACATGGGCCCCGAGGACGTGTCCAGACAATAACTACTTGGCTAACAATCTACAACATAACAACATGTCAGAAATACAATCACATCATCCTACAACACTAGGAATGGGAAGAAAACAACAGCCTAATAAGAAAACTTGTCCAAATGGTCATAAACAATATAATCAAGGGAAAACACATCCATAGAATAACAATTAAACCTATTCAGTTAACCTCTACTCAAGAATACAAGCATAGAAAAAAAATTTGACAGGTCTAAAAAGTAAGAACGCGACACCTCGTTCAAGGGTATTGGGAAATATTGCACATATAACCCAAATACTTTCATCTAAAAGGGACAAAACACCTACCTTGGTCTTGGTAGATCATTATACATGAACCTCAAGCCTTGAATCACCCATGAACCCCATAGATCTACAAAATACTCAAAACGGTCAATAGAGGATACTCTTGAAAGAGGAATAATGTTGAAACGAAGCTCTAGAAGAAGGAATAGATTACTGAGGTTATCCCAATGTAATTGATGGTTGTCGATTAGGAGAGCGGATGCTCGATTGGAGGCTCAGAGAAGAATTACTGCCGTATGGATGCTCTCGGAAGAGTCGGACCTAGAATGAGGGCTTTGTCGATTAGACGCAACCCTGTTGTGTCTAATGAAAAAAAAGTACATGGAACGTACATTATAATTACCTGACATGTACATTCCCTTATCAGCACTCACATTAGGCAGTCTCCAGGTCACCACACATGGCCGTGTGCATGGCTGTTACACAGCCAGCGCCCAGCTACCCACAATAAATGATTACATATCGTGTACTCATAAAGTACCTCGAGTGTACATAAATTTTTTCAAAAACTCCTATTTTTCTCAAAAACACTAGAAAATGGAAAAATATATCTGAAAAGATGATCTGAGTTCTTACAAACTTCCACCCTTAATGAAATTTTTCCCGAAATTTCCCTATTAAGGTGGCATAGAAGAAGAAACCTCAAAAAGCTCCGGCCATTGTGATCTAACATCGACCTCCCTCTTCCATGTCTTGTCTTGTACTTTCCCATGCTACCATAGCACTCGTACCAGAGGAAAACACCGACCATGAAGAACCTTAGTACATCAATCAAAAATACGGATTGGATGCTCCTCAAATAGGGTTTCCACCTCTAACACAACCTCTTGGGGTTGAAAAACATGAGACAGTTCTGAGAAGCAACTTCAAAGCTTAGAAACATGGAAGACGTCATGCATAGCATGGAACCTCTACGGTAACTACAAATGATAGGAAATTGGCCCAACTCTCTCCAAATCCTAAAATGGCCTGACATACATTCGCAAAAGCTTACCCTATATCTTAATCCACCTGTGTCCCAACCTTTTTGTGACACGCAGAAAAACATGATCTCTGACCTTGATCTCTAGAGGTCGTCTCTGTCGATCAGCATAAGACATCTGTCGATACTTTGCAGTAGCCATCCTCTTCTAAATCAACTGTATCTACTCAGTGGTGTCCCTGAAATGATGACGTCCTAGTATATTTACCTTTCCGACCTCCATCCAACATAAAGGTGATCGGCATGGCCTACCATACAAAGCCTCATAAGGTGCCATATGAATAGTTTCTCAAAATTTATTATTGCAGGAAAACTCCAAAATAGGTATATTATTATCCCAAGAACCTCCAAAATCTTGGATTCATGCCTGTAGCATGTCCTCAAGCACTGGAATCATACACTTGGATTGGCCATCTTTCTGGGGGTGGTAAGTGGTACTCAAAAGTATTTATGTACAAAAAGCCTTATGATGCCCCTGCCAGACCCGAGAAGTAAAACGTGCATAACTGTCTGAAACAATGGAGTGTAGAACCCCATGTAAACGTATAATCTCTGGGATGTACATCCTTCCCAGGTCATCAACACCAAAGGTCTCTTTAATTGGAAATAAGTGAGAAACCTTCATGATCTTGTTAATGACAACCCATACAATATCATTCCCTCGAGGCGACCACAGAAACCTATCATGAAATCCATCACGACATCATTCCACTTCACTCGAGAATGGGTAACTACTGCAAAATCCCTACCGGTCGTTGATGCACTGCCTTCACCTGCAGAGGGGTGGAACACCTCATGACAAAACCAACAACATTCCACTTCATACCTATCCACCAATAATGACGGTGTAGATCACGATACATCTTGGAGACACCAGGATGAATAGCCCAAACTGAGGAATGAAAGTCCCACATCATATCCTCTCATATGTCTTTTAACCCCCATACAAACCTATTAATATGAATGATCTCATCCTCACCAATGGTTTATCCAGGAATAGGGTCCTCTCCTGACACACTCTCCCATATGACTAGGCCTTCAGAATCTGATAGCTTCCTCATTCGCACTCGATCAAGAATAGTAGATGTTACAACTACATAAGATAGAAACATCTCTCCTTATCTATCGTGCACCTCCAAATCCATCTTAGAGAATAGATCCATAAGCTACCACTCACTAGTGGCCTCCTAAACTTCGTGTATCTGAGTCCTCCTGCTCAGCACATCAGCAACAACATTGCCTTTCCCATGCGTGTAGGAAATCTCAATGTCAGACGACTGAAGGTACTCAACCCACCTTCGCTATCTCAAATTCTATTCACACTGAGTGAAGATATACTTGAGACATTTGTGGTCAGTGAGAACCACAAAATTATCTCCCAAAAGATAATGTCTCCAAAAGTGTAAAACATGAACAATTGCATCCAGCTAGAGATCATGCGTCAGGTAGTTCCTCTCACGTGGCCCTAACTACTGAGACTCGTATGCAATGACTCATTCCCCCTGCATAAGAAAATCTCCCAAACCGATACATGATGCACCATAATATACAGCATAGTTATTTCCCGGCTTTGAAAATACTAGTATCAGTGCTGAAGTTAAACTACCTTTCAGCTCCTAAAAGGCTGACTCACAATAATCTAAACATAAAAACTTTGCACCCATCATAGTCTGACCCGTCAGTGGCCCTGCTAAGTATGAAAAGCCTTGTGTGGAACGGATGTAGTAACCTGGCACCCAAAAAAAACTTTTTACCTCAAAGACTTTCTTCGGCTACTCCTAGGTAACTACTTCTCTCACTTTTCCTTGGTCTACTAGCACTCTTGTCTCCAAGATAACATGACCCAAGAAGTTAATCTGGTCCATCCAAAAGTGAAATTTTAATAGTTTAGCATATAACAGATGCTCTCTCAATGTACTCAAAATGATCTCAATATGTGTAGCATGGTCATGTCGAGTGTGAGTGTACACCAAGATATCATCCACGAACACCACCACGGAATAATCCAAGTATGGATGGAACACTCGGTACATCAGTTCCATGAATAATGGAGGCATGTTCGTGAGACTGAATGACATAACCACATACTTGTATAGACCATACCTACTTAGGAAGGTTGTTATAGGAACATATGATGGTTTAACATGTAACTGATGATAACCGAAACTGAATTCAATCTTCGATAACACCTGGGATCCTCAAAGCTGATCAAAGAGATCATCAAACCTCGATAAGGGATATCATTTCTAGACCATAAAATGGGTCAACTTATCATAATCCATGTAATGTATGAGGGTACCATCTGCCTTCGTCACAAATTGGATGGGTGAACCCCAAGGAGAAGTACTGGGTCGGATGAAACCCTTTTCCTGCAACTCCTCCAACTACTTCTTGACCTCTTGTAACTCAGGTTTAACCATTCATATATGGAGGAATGGCCACCAGTTCTTCTCGAGGGACAAGTTCAATAGAAAATTCAACCTCCCACTTCGGAGGTAAACCTGAAAAGTCTTCATGAATGACTTCCCTGAAATGATCCACCAATGGAGGAAATTTCATCTATGCAGTCCTCTAGTAATCTAGATATAGACTTGAAATTTGGGTTGTAACTCATCCTAACCCATGATGCTCGAGTTCCGCTCTCCCTGAATGGACATCCCATTCTCCCTTATGAAGAAACAATTTTCCTTATGGTGTTGTGAAACTCACCTTACTATGATAAAAACCCACAACAATCTTCAAGGGAACTAACCAGTCCATTATGATAATCAAATCACAGTCTATCTTCTCTAGGATATAGAGGTCACATAATAAGTGACACCCACCAACCTCAAGAGGACACTCCTGAAAACAAATGCACACTGGCCGTTCTAGTCCCCAACGGAGTGTCTAGCATCAAGAAATCAGTAAAAGAAAAGATACAGTGCACAAGACCCTCTACAAAAGGAACATATATAAAGCTATAGAATCCACTGTATCAAAAATAGTAGAACCTAAAACTGAGGAAACTAGGATCATACCTCGAACTGTAGAGGGTTTGGGATGCTGCTTCTACTCGGTCTGATCCACTGAAAGATCATGGACTTTACCATGGCCCTATTACCCTACCTAGCCACTTTGAGCTGATCAACCCCAATGTCTCGGAACACCTGGTGACTGAATAACATGACCTCAAACACCACCTCATCCTTAACATGGGATGAACTCCAATTCCCATACTAGTGAGAATCTGGTGACGCTGCTCCTAAAAGAGGAGTCATAGAAAAACCCTGGTCACCAGCAGTTGATGAGAAGATCTGATAAAAGCACTAAAAATGAACCATCTTACTGCATGATCGGCACTCCACTAGGACTCTAGGGAAATGTGGCCTTGGATGCCTTCTTTTCCCGAACTAGTAGCATACCACCTGTCTACCAACAGATATCTCTCGCCTCCTCAGATCTCTATGCGATGACTCCCTATGGTGAATCCTAATGTCAGTAAGAGGGATACAAACCATAGATATCGAGTCTCCCTATCTCAAAACTCCAGAATCTCTCAGATTGCGCTCCATAATCAGCACCTGGTTGACTATAGAAGTGATGGAAGTCAACATGTAGATGTTCACCAATGATGGGATGTCATACCTGAGACCACCCTCAAACTTCCATGCTAGGAATAACTCATCACCTTTTGTAATAGGCATGTATCACTACAGCTCCGTGAAAAGAGAGGAATACTCCATAACAGAAAGAGTACCATGCTCTAGACTCATGAACTCTCGAGCACGATCATCCCTCAAAGTCTTCATATAGAAGTATTCATAGAAGGCGTGTTGGGACTCATCACAACACATAACCTGCTGGTGTCCCACCTGTGATATCACATCCCACCATCTCTTGGTGGTACCTCATAGCATATACATAGCGAGCTTGAACCTCCTCTGTGGAAGAATCTCCAGATGCTAAAAGATATAAACAATGGCTTCCAACCATGGCTCTGTAGCCTAAGGTCCTCCTTCCTCTATGAAGGTGGGTGGATGTTTCTATTGGAAAATCCCATGTCAACTCTTCCATAGAAGGGGAAGGATGCGGTACTCTATCGATGGTCCCCATGAACCTCATAAATACCTCCTGGAACTATGTGTCATCACCTATGTTCGGAATGATGGCTGGAGCCAATACTGGCACAACTGGAGGATCTGTAGGTAGCCCCTGATTAGCCATGTCTGGTGTCTGATCACTGCCCTCTAACTAGCAGACAACCGGAGGATGACTCGGTGGCATGACTCTGGAAGGTCAATCACACACCTTAAATAAAGATAGTCAAGTAATAAAAACCAGAATTGTAAGAAGGGTACATGAGAAATAAAGAAATCATGTTTTTCTAAAACATGGATACACGACATGTATAGTGCGTACACGGCATGTTCTGTAAATCCTCCACATGGGAATGCACTCCTTCTAACCCAGGTCATGTAGCGCCACACACACATGGCGTGTTTTCCTATCACAAAAAATTTACTTGATTCCTCTTCCACTTCCAAAGTTCTCTTACATGGATAAGCCACATAGTTCTCCTAAAACAAGACTGCATGGAATGTTAGTGCCAGACACAGCGAGTACTAGATGAGCTTCACCGAATCATGTTGTTAGTAGCATGACGAGATACATGGCTCACACTACACGACATGTTTTAGATTGAAATGGAATGTATGGGGAATATTTTTTTGACCCGTGTTGTTCTTTACACAGCCAGGTACTTGGGTTACACTACACAACGTGTTCGAAATGGACATAGCATGTATTTGGAGAGAATCAACCAAACCATGTTTTTAGTGACATGGTCGGCTACACGGTTCTGAAACAAGGCATGTAAATCTGGAACATGGCATGTCCTACCGAGGATTACAAACCTCGTGTCCATACCCACACAGTCCGAGACACGGTTAGAGACTACATGGCGTGTACATACAGTACATGGTGTGTACTTATAAAAAACAGTTTCTTATCGAACAGAAAAACACATGGCATGTATTTAACATTACACACCGTGTATTCTGGGTTTTTCTAGATAGTAAGGTTCAAAAACTACATCTGAACCCAGAAAAACACTTAAACGAACATTGAAAGTGCCAAATTTCGATCTGTGTGGGCCCATACTCTCTGTTAATCAAAACTTGGCATCTTAAACATATTATAAATAAACATAACATAAAATGATTCACCAAATTCTACTCTATGAGGTATGATAACACCTCAAGAACCAAAGTTTTCCATTCATTCAAACAAATCATTACACAAAAAATACCCTATCAAACTGTAGGTATTTGTTTCAAGAGATATATCACAACAGCATGAATATCTAGAACAACATCTATGACAACAAAATTCAATCGCTAATGCACCTCAAATGGAATGGTATGAATGCATGACCTGTGATTTATAACAAGTTTCTATATGATGCATGATATGGAATACCCTCATCTAATCGGGTTTCAACAGAAAGAAATCCTCAATAACATCAATGATAATAGTACAAAACATGTGAATCACTCAATGGTGAAATCTAATCAACTATAAAATTGAAAAAACAGATAAAATTTCAATAACGAGGTAAGTTTCCTTTTCCATGAACACAAGTTAGCTACTCCCGGGAACAACTTATTACCAAGTAAGTACTCATGTCTATCTCTACCTATAGTCAATAAACAGTAAGTCATGAAGAAGAAAAAATTACTCTAATACCACATTGTAACGTCTCGGTTCTGGAAGCCACGCAGAGGTGCCCCGTACACGGTTGGTCACATGGCCTCAAGTGCATTTCTCTTAATGCCAGAGGCTGCCGATTAGCAGCGAGGGACTTGGGTGTGATAGTGGGGAAACTATGTCCCCATATTTTGAGAAGAATAGTGGAAGAAAAATAGATATACAATAGCAGATGTAGTAATAATACCATACAATAGTAAAAAGAAGAAGACTAAAATTATTAAAAAACTGGAGCACATATATAAATGATGAATGATACATGTGTCTAGGAAAATATCCAAACACATCACCATGAAAAAACACAATAATAAACTAATGTACAAAGTAATGTAGATAAACTCCTCAGCATATCAAGCCTCATCATGGTCCCATGTTGTCCCAATCCTCACCAATCAAGTACATAAAATAAAATGGCACTTTACCCTATCTATAACTGCAAAAATATAATCTACTTGTGCCCAAAATCATGACCCAAATAGCGATTGAGAGTAAATATCATTACGAAACAACCAAAAGATCTTTTCCTAATAGCCAGTGAGTTTATAAAAGGTAATAGGTAAAAGGAAGTAGTAAACAAGGAACTACCTAGCATTAATAATCCCCAGTTTCAATGCATTCAATTTCATATATCATGAAACAACTAATAAAAATAGTTATCCCTCTGGGACATACTCATAGCCTAACCCCCATGTTTTAAAGAAACTACACAAGAAATCTTTTTATCACAACGGTATCCCTCTGGGAAGTAGTCACAGCCTAACCCCTCTTGTTCAACCAAACAAATACAAGAAACCCTAGGAGAAATACACACAGTTTAATCCATATGGTTAATCTTAAGTATAGACTCTCTGAGGAAGCACTCATAGTCAATTCCTCATATAGTCACATATCGGTAACTAAAGGCACTCTGGGGAAGCACTTACTTCACATTCCCCCTGTGGCCCGTGTCGAGGAACTACAAACACTATGAGGAAGCACTTATGTCAATTCCCCCTATCGTCTTGCATCATAAAGTAAAACAGACACTCTGGAGAAGCCCTTACGTCCATTCTACCTATGGTCTACTACACTAGGTTCTCAGGGCCCTGTGTAAGTCAACAAGTACAACAAAGCATATCGGCCAAAGTAAACCTCAAGAACTAGTTGTCTAATAGTCAACAACATAACAACATGTCAAGAATACAATCACTCTATCCTATAACACTAGGCATGGGAAACAAACAACATCCTAACAGGAAAACTAGACCAAATAGTCATAAACAATATAAGTATAGAAAAAAACATCCAAATCATAACAATTAACCCTATAAACATTCAATTAACCTCTACTCAAGAATACAATCATAGAATGAAATAAACTCGGATAAATAGTAAAAACGATATACCCCTTTTCAGGGTATTGGAAAATTTTGCAAATATAACAACAAGACATTAATCAGAAAGGCAGAAACCACCTACCTCGGTGTTGGTAGATCGATATACGTGAAACTCAAGTCTTGAATCTCCCAAGAACACCATAGATATACAAAACTCTCAATCGACAACAAAACATAAAAGAGAAAGAAATAGGAAATGAAGCTCTAGAATAAGGAAGCGATTACTGAGGTGATCCCAACACAATTGATGACGGTCGATTCAGAGAACAAATACTCGATTAGGGGCTTAGAGAAGAATCACTGTCGTACGAATGCTCTCGGATGAGTCGGACATAGAAGGAGGGATTTCTGTCAATTAGACGTGACTTCAGTGCATTTAATGAAAAAAATTAAGTACATGATGTGTACATTAGAATAACACAATGTGTACTTTCCCTTACCGGCCACCGCATTTGGCGGTCTCCAGGTCACCACAGACGGCCGTGTGCATGGATGTTACAAGACCATCACCCATCTAACTGCATTAACCAGGTACACGATGTGTACTCAAAATGTACATGGACTTTTCTTTAAAAATTTCTAGGAACTCATATTTTAAAAAAAACACTAAATATGGGAAAAACATACCTGAAAAGAAGATCCTAGTTCTTACACGATCACTCAAATCCTTTGGAGTTCATCCAACCTCTTACCTAATATCTCTAGAATCTTACCAAGGTTCCCCATGCTCCCATGAATCCTCTCTCAAGCCTCTCATAATCCTTTCAGATCAAAATTCCAAGTAAAGGATTCCTTCCTTTCTTATTTTAGTAATGTTTCGTAATTTTTTCATGTCCTTTTATTTTCAATTATAAATGTTGTGGCATGATTTCACACCTAGACCAAACTACCCTCATTATGTTTGAATGATGAGAGACCATTTCAATGTCATTATTCCCTCTCATGTACACATGTTACCATGCTCAAATCCCATAAGGAATTTTTATCTCTTCATTTACATTCAAGAGATATTTTATATTATGAATCTAAAATCACATTACTCATGTTGGGACCTGTATCTATATTACCTATTACTATCTATTTCATGTACATATGATGATACACCCAATTCTCTCTCTCATCAACTATTTTATTAATTCTTATATCATGTCGTTATGATGACAAAATTGCACCGCGATTCCACAAGACAATGTCATTGTGTAGTGAATACAACACACATTTCTCTATCAAGGGTATTCACCTTAATGCACATTTAATTATTGTTTAAAGAGTTTCTTGTATGTATTCCACATTCTTTTATTGTGGAATGAATGATGATGTTGAAGGATTCCATGCTGTATGATCCATGTGACACACTTATTCATGAAAAGTAATGTTTTTGAAGGGTGCGCCTTGATTGTTCTCCAATGCATTCTGTCAAGATTAGTATCATGATAATTCAAGTGAAAGGAGGATTTTCTAATTCTAATTCAAGGGAAATAAGGATTTAATCATACTAATTTAAGTGCAATGAGGGTTTACTCATGCTCCATTTTCAATGAGCCTTGGATCATGATAATACCATGATAAGTGTTGTTTCCACATCTCTATGTTATGATTTTCATCATCTATCATGCCTTTGTGTACATGTTTCTCTAGTGAACCATTTATATTACAATTTTATAACAAGTATTGTACTCCTCATTTTAATATATGTTTATTCATTTACTGTGCTTTATATCTCACCCCTTTATTATGTTTATCTTGAAGTTATCCCATGCAATGTTATGTATGAAGGATAGATGTGGTCATGTAAAGGATGTTTTCAATAATTATGTTGGTTTTCATGTATTAATTTGTTATGTAATGTTCCTAATCCACAAAGACACAATATCTCTCAATCTTCTCTGTTGTATCAAGTGTTGGTTTTATGTAATAAATCCTACCTATGTGTGTAATAAAAAGTAGGGGTGTATAGTTGGTTCCAGATGATATATTTAGTTAATTTTGGGATTAGGGTTAGAAAACCCTAGTTAAATCCTTAGGGATAATACTAAAAATAATAAAAACAACCCTAATTTTTTATGATTATTGAGTAAGTGTTTTATCAAGAAAATTCATCCCTTCCTGGATAAGAGTAGGTAGAGGCAGTTCTAGCCCAAATGTTCCTAGGAGTTAAATCTACAAAAATGAGTTTCGGGCTTGTTCGGGGTATCCTAATACAAAGGAATGGGCCTTGATGCACTGTTGGTTATGAAACAGCTAGGGTTTATGTCGTGGTAAATTCATATGATTTTTATGAACCATTATTAAGGGAACTAAAACAAATTCCACTAAGGATATATGTTAGAAAGTAGATCATGGGTAACATATATTGAAGTATATAGATTCATAAGTTAAGGAAATAATTGTGACATATAATTCATCCATTTTTTCCTTGGATTACCCTTTATGTGTTACCCCTCACTTTCTTTTTATTATAGACCATGGCCGGTCATAGGAGTTCTCTACCTAACAACTGATGCGATGATCAATGTGATGACTGTTCCAATGAGATTCCCAATCCAATGGGAGCAGTAATCACAAACATTTTCATGATTCTATCTCAGTTAATTAAATATTTGAATAGAAACATGGGTCAATAAGAACGTTCAAAATACCCTAATAAAGACCATGTCACTATTGAGAGATTTATGAGACAATGTAATCCTACTTTTAATGGATCATTTGATCCCCTAATCACCAAAAAATGGATAAACTCCATTGAAAGGATCTTCTCCATCATTCAATGTTCCGAAAAAAGAGAAGGATCTTCTGGATTCTTATCATATGGAGGTTTTGGCCAATCAATGGCGGACATTGATCTAAAATACGATGCCTAAGGAGGAGATCGAGGCGTTGGAATGAAAGGATTTTCAGAAGATTTTTTTCAATAAATTTTTTTCACACACCCTATGACTAAAGTTGGAAAGGGACTTATTTTACATAAAGGAAAAAAGACAACGAATCCATCAGAGAGTACGAGGAAAAAATCCCAAGGCATTCACGATACATCTCTAGATTTTTTGTTTCCCCCAAATGAAAGGTTAACCACTTCTTTGGTGGGCTAAAACCTAGCCTGCGGAAAGCCCTAAAAATCTGTGACTTCGAGAGCTATGAGAAAATTTTCTGATATGCCCTCAAGGATGAAACAGAGATCGTATAATATCATGGGTATCATAGGTAAAATAATTATAAGTTGGGTTTCAATTCTGGGAGTTCGATGGATAAATTCAATGGTACTAAGAAAATCCAGCACCCCACTATCCAAAGGTGAGGAAAGAAGCACCCCAAAAATTTCCTAATGGAGACGAAGAAATGATTTTGGTGTGCAAGAGAAGGGAACCTAGCCATTAACTACCAATAAGAAAAACTTGTAGCTACGAAATAGGAGAGGAATGCTCAATTTTACTCTAAACACATTTTTCATTGCATAAAAAATAAAGAACTAGGGAAACATCCAAATCAGTTCCCTAAGCCATGGGTTTACAGAGTGAACCAACAACATCCAACGTAAGAAGGGAGAGCTTTTTCCATCACTACTGTTTAAGTGAACCCTGAAAATTAATTTGTGATAGTTACTCTAGTTATTCATTCATGAATAGTCAAAGTAATTTTTTATTCTGAATCTACACATTCTTTTATATCCCAAAAGATTGGTAGAATAATCTAAAAACCACCATAAATCATAGAAGTAAAGATGTTGGTGAGTACAGAAAATGGGGAAAACATTGAATTCCATGAATATAACTCTTCCCCTATCAGAATTTGTGCATTAAAATTCTTAAAAAAAACCATCGTACTCACTATGGTGAAATTTGACGCAATTATCAGCATGGATTGGATTTCCTTACATAGAGCCAATATAAAATTCTGTGGGTGATAAATCACTCTCCATATGGAGAATAAACCCTCGATTATATAAAAGATCAAGGAGGAATATGAATATTCTTTGGCACCATCATCTCAAGCATTGATATTACTTTACTAAGAGCATCCGTATCTGGCTTAGATGATTGAGTGTGAGGAGGCCACCATCCATGTAGACATGTCTGTTGTGTGGGAATTCACTAAAGTGTTTCCTGATGAATTTCATGGTCTATCTTAAAGAAGAGATATTGAATTCTCAATTGACCTTATACCTTGGGTGTTCCAAATATCCAAGACTCCATATAGAAGGGATGTTGTGGATCATGAGGATCTAAAGAAACAATTACCAGAGAATCTAGATAAAGGGTTAATATGCCCATGTGCTTCACCATGGGGTGAACCAGTCCTCTTTGTCAAGAAGAAGTATGGGTCAATGTGCCTTTGTATTGATTATCTTGAGATCAAAAAATCACAATAAAGAACAAGTATCATCTGCCTCAAATTAATGACTGGTTCAATTAGCTTCTAGGAGCACAATACTTCTCCAAGGTGAATTTTTGGTTGGGATTTTATCAAGTATGGGTGAAGAAGAAAGATATCCCCATGACTGATTTTCGTACAAGATACAGGAACTATGAATTCATAGCAATGCCTTTCAGACTCACTAATTCTCCTACAATCTTCATGGATATGATTAATTGAGTTTTAATTGATTATCTCACAAAAATTTTTGTAATCATTATAGATGATATTCTAATATAGTCCAAAACCAAGGAGGATCAAGAGGAGCATTTAAGAACTGTACAAGAGACCTTGAGGAAGGAGAAGCTCTGTGAAAAGTATATCTAATGTGAGTTCTGGTTGAATAAGGTCTCATTCTTGGGTCATATCATCACAATAAAAGGGATATCTGTGGATCCCTTCCAGAAAACTTCAATTGAGGGATGGTCGAGGCCAACATTAGTAACAGATATATGTAGATCCTTGGGGTTAGCTCGATATTATCACCAATTTGTGAGAAATTTATCACGATAACCAAGCTAACTTGAAAGGTAGTAAGGTTTTCTTGGTGTGATTAATGTGAAGAGAGCTTCAATGACTAAAAATTGAGGCTTATCACTATTCTCATGCTCACTTTACCCACAAGTAGTGAACGTTTTGTGGTATTCAATGATACTTCGAAGAAGGACCTGGGTTGTGCGTTGATATAGAATGATAAAATGATAGCCTAAGCGTAAAGGAAGAAAAAAATCCATGAGAAAAACTATCCCACAAATGATATGGAGTTGGTGGTTGTGACATTACTATGGAAAGGCTGTAAACATTATCTATATGGGGATAAGTTTGATATATATTATGATCAAAAAATCCTAAAATATATTTTCACACAAAAATAGCTTAATATGTGCCATCAAATATGGATAGAACTCATCATGTATTATGACGGATTGATCCATTACCACCCTGAGAAAGCAAACAATGTGGTAGATTCTCTATGTAGAAATGATCCTATATCATTGTAAATGATGAGAATTGAAAAGGATCAAGTCTTCTTATATTTGAATAGAATGGACATGAGAATAATTATTTGAGGTACATCATCAATCATTTATCAAATGATTGCTCAACCATCCCTCATGGGGAAAATAAAGAATGCTCAAAGAAAGTATGTTGAAATTATGAAAAGGGTGGAAGCTATCGGAAATGAGAAATCCTCAGAGTTTGTGGTTAACAAGGATGGAATTGAGAGATTTGGGTCACGATTATGTGTATCATCCGATCTAGAGATAAATAAGGAGCTTTTGAATGACAAACATATCTCAAACTTCTCAATTCACCCAGGGAGAAAAATGATGTATCATGATTTTTTTTGCAAAATTTTGAATGGACAATATGAAAAGGGAGATTAATGAATACACATCAAGGTGCATGGTATGTCATCAAGTGAAGGGTGAGAGGAAAAATTCGAAGGGGATGATGCAACCACTACCCATACCAACATGAAATTGGGATAACATTACTAAGGACCTTGTCACTTAAATTACAAGCACATCCAGATGAAAAAATGCTATATGGGTCGTTTTTTATCATCTTACGAAGACTACTCACATTATCGCGATTCGAGAGGACTTGTCATTGGATCAACTTGCATGATTTTACATCAAAGAAGTGGTAAGGATGCATGGAGTACCTACATATATTGTATCCAATCCTGATATTAGAATCACCTTGATGATCTGGAAGAGTCCCCAACGTGCTCCAAGAACTGAACTGAACTTCAGTATGTCCAATCATCCTCAATTTGATGGCCAATCTGAGGGAACTATTCAGAAACTGGAAGATATAATTAGATCATGTTCTATGGTCTCTAAAGGAGGATGGTACCAACAAATTCCACTTGTTGAATTCTCCTACAATAATAGTTTCCACTCAAGCATCTAAATTGAACCATATGAAGACCTATTTGGGAAAATTTGTAGAACATTGGCATATTTGGATGAAGTTGGTGAGCGTAAGCTTCTAGGACCTGAAATGGTAGAAGAAATGTGGAGAAGGTGAAAACTATTCAGCAGCATATCAAGGCATCCCTAAGTCGATAGAAGGGTTATGTAGATGACCATGGATGAGACCATGAGTTCAAATTTGGATATATGGTATTTCTACACATATCTTCCTGGAAGAAGGTCACGAGGTTTGGAATGAAATGGAAGTTGTGTTCTAGGTACATAAGCCCCTTCGATATTCTTGATCATGTTAGGGATGTGGCCTATGGAATAGCATTTCCACCCACCAAAGACAAAGTACATGATGTCATTAATGTATCCCTCTTAAGGAAGTACATACAAGACCCTTCACATTTACTCTATTAAAAAGTAGTATAGTTAAAGGATGATCAATCTTATGAGGATAAACAAGTAATGATTTTATATTGTAGATAAAAAGATATACAAAATAAGACAATGCTTCTCATCAAGGTGTTGTGGTGCAACCACATGTTTGAAGAGGAAATGTGGGAATCATAGGAAGTGATTAAGAAGAGTTATCAACATCTATTTTTTGGTTGGAAAAAGAAAATTTTGATGGAAAAATTTCTTAATGGGGGAATATTGAAACGACCGAAACTTTTATTAATGAAAATTATTCTTGATCCATTTAAATGTCTTATTATGTTAGATGGTTATATAATGTATGCACATCCTTAGATTTATGTTTTTATGATTTTAAAATACAGTTAGGAATTGTGACTATTGCTAATATAGTCGTTGAACAGTGATCACTTGATTAGTATTAATATCTGTCTTTAAATAATTCAATTTACTCAGACAATGGAAGTGATGACCTCATCTAGTAGACGTAACCCATACAAAGCCCATTTATCAGTGCTCATATAGGATGTGGAATCATTGAGATTCTCTATTAACCATTCCCTAGCCTAGCTTCGACATTTTAATCTTGAATGTATCCTCCTACGAGAGAAGTTGAATTTGGTAGAAATTACCACCCCAAAGATGTTATCTATGACACCCGAGGATTCTATCACTATCGCACACATTACCCTTCAGTCTTATGTGGGTGTTATAAGTGGTTATGTAACAAGAATATTTCACTATGATTTTGTGAATTTTTTGTATATATTAAATTATATACATTCATTTTATCATTTTTGTTACTTTTTAAATAGCTTTTAATGCACAAATAGTATTTTTAGATAATATTCAATCGTGAAATCTATTTTGACAAATTAATGGATTTTTTAAATAAAAAATATTTTAATAAAACATTATTACTCAATTAAATTTTATAGAATATAAATGATTATATAATATTTAGGAATATAAATTTTATTTTTGTTGAGGTTAGAAAGCCGTATTTGTCTCAAACCGTGAATTTTCGATAAATGTAGGTTTTTATAATAAAAGTAATAATTTACATATTTAGAAAATTATTTAGATAAAATTAATATTTATTTTGGAATCCATACATCGAAATAATCAAATGGTGAATTTTTCATAATTTTCTGAGATAGTTGAATTTTTGGCTAAAAATTAAACACCGTTTAAATATATAATGTGTTTTATGAAATCATAATGACCTAATATGGATGTAATAAAAAACATTAAACATTATGTTCTGCCAATATCTTTTTTACCATTAAAATAATGTGATTTTATTTTTGTTTTATTTATTTTTACAATGCTTTTGTTGACCCTTCAATACTTATAAAACATTTTTCCCTTTAAATTTATTTACTTGAGAGTGTGACTCATATCAACATAAGAAACCCCACTATTTTAAGAATTTATATCATTTTCTTTATAAAATATTGTATTCCACTCCCTCTTTGGAATGAACAATGGTCAAAAACCATGGGATGGTTTGTGGTTTGGATTAGTTTAATGTTTGGTGTCCCAAACCTAAATAATAAATATTTCACTCTCCTTTAATATATAAAATCACTTCCTCATCACTAAAATTCAATGGAGTTCATCAAAACTCTTAGATTCAATCTCTACAATCCTCCCAAGGTGCACACACCTCCCAATAATCCCCTATCATTCCACTCCCCCTCCTTTGGAATCACACTTACAAGTAAGGGATTCCTTCTTTTCATATTATAGCCATGTTTCATAATATTGTTATGTACTTTTATTTTCAATTACAAATATTGGGGTATAATTTATCACCTTTCACATTATTCCCTATTTATGTTTTAATGATGAGATACCCCTTTATCTCCCATTAATTCCTCTAAGGTACACCTGTAACCATCCTGAAATTTCATAAGGAATTTCCTCTCCTCATTTACATTCAAGCCATTCTTTTGTATTATGAATAAAAAATTACAGTACTCATGTTGTTACTTGTATTTAATACCCCATACTATCTATTTCATGTACATATGATGAGACACCTCATTCTCTCTCTCATCAACCATTTTTATGAATTCTCATGTCATGTCGTTATGTAGCTGAAATTGCGCCGCGATTTTCCAAGCCAATGTAATTGTGTAGTCAATACCATGACCATCTATATATCAAGGGTATTCACCTTTATACACATTTAATTATTATTTAATTAGTTTCATGTATGTATTAAACATTCATTTATCATGGAATAAATTATGATGTTTAATGATTCTATGTTGTCGGATCCATGTGGAATACTTATTCATCAAAATAAATGTTTAAGAAAGGTGATCCATGATAGCGCTCTAATGCATTCGGTAAAGATTTGTAACATGAAACATAAACCTAAATGAGGATTTACTCATGATAATTAATGTAAAATGAGGATTTACTAATGCTAATTCATTTTCAATGATGGTTTACTCATGCTCCAGGTGCAATGATCCTTGGACCATGCTAATACCAAGTTATGTGTTGTTGCAACATATACATGTTATGATTATCATGATTTATTGTCACGAACCATCCCTCGGGCCCATTTCGTGACTACCCCAAGCCCTCCTTCCATAGGCTAGGGGCTGGAGACTAGCACCAAAAACATAATTCCCTAAAATTGGGAATATATTGCCT
Source organism: Viscum album (assembly GCA_963277665.1). Taxonomy (NCBI): domain Eukaryota; kingdom Viridiplantae; phylum Streptophyta; class Magnoliopsida; order Santalales; family Viscaceae; genus Viscum; species Viscum album. Next base: position 1,720,671,094 of record OY728132.1, read on the forward strand.
TGATAACCTGTAAAAAAAATAGCAACATACAAACATGAGTAAAAAGAATTGTAAACAGAGTGACTGCAATAAGAAAAAGGGGCCAGAATAGAAGCTCAACTGGAGAGTACAAGTACAACTTTGATACAACACAACTGAAAAAATGGATAGTCAGCTACTGGATCATCCTCTGGGGTTCCTACCTGAAGGGTAGGCGTAGATAGCCTCATCAGCACTACACATTTGTCTGTCTCCTCCACATACTGACATGCCATATGGTCCACCTTCAGACACCATCCATTCCTGGTACTCTCATCCACAGTCAGCGTTTTCCGTTATCTTCATCCAACAGAACATGGTGCAGGCATAACCCGTGTATGGATGAGTATAATGATACAAAGTAGGTTCCCCGAGACCCTCAAGGTCTCCCAAAATCCATCAAGGATAAAAAACCAATTATGAAATAAACACATAACACCAATTAGATATATTACCATACATATACCTAAGTTATCAAGTAATCCATCTCAATCATGAGGCAAACACATAAATACTGACTTAGATCACACCAGGATTTATTCTAGGCATAGTATCAAGTAACATTATGAACCCTCGGTTACTAGAGAAATCATGTTATATCATGTATAGTGGGACTACTTCATCACATAGTGGTGCTTCCCACTAACCTTGGACTATTGAGGTACTCCTCCTATCGAGTACCATGGGACTTTCACGTCACACGGAGGCTCTCCCCACCTTGGGTCTGCTGTGTCACATAGAGTAGTTCTCCCTCATAGCCTACTGAGGTACTTATCTTGACATGTACCATGGGTCTACAACGTCACCAAGGCTCACCCCACCGTGTGACTGCTGCATCACTAAGGCACTATAATGACCCATACTTTACATACATTGTTATTACTTCAGAATTGAAGCACACTTATTACAACATATAACAAAACCAAGAAAGGACCATATAGGTATAGTTTCTTTAGAAACTGGGAAACATAAACAACTGGTTCATAAAGCATCTACTTTGCCTCCCATTTATTTCATCAAATCTAGAGTCTCTTTTTGTCATATTCTACTTAATAAAATTCTTCCTAACCTAGGGAAATAAAACATACAAAAGGGTGAGCTCAAATGCTCAGTAAGGATAAACAAAAGAAATATCATTCACATCATATTCATAAGAACATAAAGTTTTGGAAATCTTGACCTGCAAAAGGGAGAATAATTTCAAAACATGGGATAAATCATAGTAGTGAAATTAAATCCCAATAATCATAACATAAAACATGAAACTTTATGGAATACACACATAATCATAGAAAATCATATCTTATTTGTTAAGACTCATTTCCAAGACTATCTTAGTGGATAAAGTCCACTTCTGAAACAAGTCACCCTCGTTTAAGTCCTTTTTCACTGAACCGGTATAACCTAACGTTCCAGCCATGTCTATATTATGAAATATAAAATCATTACCCAATGAATTGGAAGGAGATATAGGTCCCACCAATCTCATAATGATACCATTCTTATGTGTGCCACAAAATCATAAATCATACATCATTGCATAACCCATGTAGTAAAAATGGGATTCTTAAACAACATGACATCTTAAAACAATTCATATAAGATAAAGGAATTCATAAAAATATTTCCATCACAACATAATCAAATCCATGTAATAAAATGGATATAAACATAAACCTATATTATCTTAGATGGAAAATAATTTTTATAAAACACTTGAACTCCATTCTTGAGGAAAATATCCTTTCTACTTCAAAAAAACTTTTACTTTCTTAATATGTCATACAATTATAAACTAAGAGAAGTTCATTACAAATAAACATGAAAACTTGTAAAGTAAGCTTCTTGGAAATAATTTTTTAAAAATCCATTCATGCCGTATAAGTTAAAAAAAACATTCTTCCGTACTTTTGTCGGAAAAGTCAAAAAGTACCTCGTAGAAAAAAAAACAAAAGATTCCTTTCATATCTTTTAAAAAAAACTCACCGAAGGGTAAAATTTGATTTAAAAAATTGTATGTGGACGGAAATAATATTACATATTGAGGAAACAAGGATATGGTTGATAAAATACACCCCAGTAAATGCCAAAGTATAAACAATCTCGGATAAAAATGAGATTGTGATATTTCCCTTACCATAGGTATGATATGCTTTATACGTGTCTGAACCTCTTGTATAATGATTTAAATAATGTTATTGAATTATTCTATAATCATACTGACTTTCATGATATCATATTTGGTCATATTCTTAGCTTCTTAGTAGTAATATTTCATTGCTACTTGTTATTCGGGTGTTTATAACTTTTTGTTCTTATGCGTGTTTTGTTAAATAAATTATTATTATTCTATTTAGATTATAGATACCTCATTAAAGAATTGTATTAGTGCAATATTTATCATATTCATTCATTCAATTCATATAATCATTATTAAATGAAGATTTTGTAGAACGAGTCGCATCACATCGTGGAGACGGTATTCCGTACATACGCATGAGTGATGATATTGTTCCTATGATCATGGAATTGTAATGGAGTGTATGTATACTATTTCAGAATTAGTATCACTTTATAATAGTCATATATAGTAATTATTTACACCATTATACCCATCCAAGTAAGGTGGTGGTGGAAAATAGATTACACCACGGTGTGGAGACGGTATTCCGTACGTACACACGCACGCCAATTTCTTTTTCCATAGGATGGATAGATGGTGAAATAGGGTTGTTTCATAATTATAATAACATATCAGTATATGATTGATACTAATGTTATTACTTCATAATGAAACAACTAAATAAAAAGATGTGGAAGAATAAATAAAGATGAACGAATCGGTAACGGACATTACCTCTTCTTTGAAGTGCTTCTTTGAGACCTCCTTTTAGGGCACTAAAATAGGTCTTGGAAGAAGACCAGAACCTTTAAAATGTATCTAGGGAAGTGGAGAGGAGAAATTTTCAGGGGTTGGACGATCTTGAAGGCTCAAAGTGGTGTGAGTAAGAGAGGGAAGAGGTGCCCTTTTATAAGGGAGGAGAGGGGCACCTTTGGAATAACTAAAAAAATTATTTTATTATAAAGTCAAGATCGGGTTTAAATAGCTCCAAATTGTTTTATTTAGATGCTAAGGTGGGGATGGGTCAAAATCCTCTCATAAAATATAATTTAGATAAGTTTATGTTCCTATTTTAAACTTATCATGTAGATTTAACATTAAGTTAAATAATTTAACTTTTGTCGTGTCTTCTTGTGTTCTTAAACTATAAGGTTAATAAACTTACTATAAGCAGCCAAAAGAACCCCAAGTTGTTTATTATTAATATATATAACCTTATCAAAGTCATTTTACCTAAAAATAGATTTTTAGGAATAAAATAACAAATACTAATATAATATTTGTTTTAAAAACTATTTTATGTCAATTTTGACACTATTTAGTAATTAATTTTTGTGAAAATCATAACAGAATGATTAGTTCTAAATAAGTTAATTAAATAAATACTAACATGTCATATTAATCAAAAAAATTAGTGTAATTCATAAAAAGTGTCAAATTACATTTATTTTGGTGTTTATAACATCAATTATGTCAATATTTTATTAATAAGATAATTACTGCATCATCTTTGTGTCATAAATAAATTAAATTATTTAATGTCTAAAAATTACAAATAAAATACCATTATGTAGGAAATATTTTTATATTTCTAATGAATATTTATAGTCGAATTTATCTTATGTATATCCCCATATTAAAAATGATTTAGTTATTAAACTTTGATTTTAACTATTTTAACCCTTCTTTAAATAAATTAATAATAAATGTCCTAATCTAATCCAAGTGGGCCTAAATGGTCATATTTTAATCCTAAGGTTGTTTTTTGTTTAATTACACTTTTCCAATAGAATTAGGACATGTGTTAGGGTAATAATAATATCATTTGTACCCTTAACTACCCTATTTACTTGTAACCGTGGTAAAAAAAGTAAAAAGTTACTATTCACCAAAAAATTATTTTCATCTCATTGAACCAAATTTTACTTACTGACATCAACCGTGTCTCTCGGATTTTCGAAATTCCACTCACAGAAGAGGTAAAATTATGTTTTATGAAAAATTTAGTTTTTTTAACTACCACTTACTGGTTTCACTATTCATCAAAAATAGAAAGTTTTCAGAAAAATACCAAAATTTCACCCTAGGCTAATTTCGATATTCCGAATTCAAAAATGAAGTCCATTTGGAAAAATAAAATTTATAAAATTTCAAAAACTGGTTATTAATATTCATAACGGCTAGTTTTAATAATATTTTAATAGCATATAATTTTTTAGTGAAACTCGGTATTGCGTACAACGCAAGCTATCGAGGAAGGTCGCGATTTCTTGTAAAGCAAGCCAAGAAAGTGTTGTGTGTAGAAAAATATTCCTTTGATGATTTATATAACATAAAAGTCTCGGGTGTTACATTCTACACCCCTTAAAATGAATTTCTCCCTCGAAATTCATCACTTTGTAACAAACAAATGAGGATACCTCTCCCTCATCGTATCCTCAAGCTCCCATGTAGCTTTTTCTAATTGGTGGTTCCTCCATAAAACTTGCACCAATCAAGTGGTCTTGTTTTGTAGGATTGTTTCGATACGATTCAGAATCTCTATAGGTTGTTCTTTATATGAAAGATCTTGCTCCAGCAGTACAACTTCTGAGCTGAGTACATGTGAAGGATCAGGTATGTATTTTCTTAGGAGAGATACATGGAACACATCGTGAACTTGAGAGAGATTCGGTGGAAGCGCCAATAGGTAAGCTACCTTCCCAACATGATCCAGTATTTCGAAAGGACCGATATATCTTGGGCTCAACTTCACCTTCTTTCCAAATCTCATAACCCTCTTCCAGGGAGATATTCGTAAGAACACATTATCACCCACTTCAAACTCTAGGTCTTTTCTTCGGTTGTCGGCATAACTTTTCTTTCGACTCCGATCTGCTCTTATGTGCTATTGAATAGATCTGACCTTTTCTGCCATTTCATCAACGAGATCGGGTCCTAATAGCTTTCTTTACCCAACTTCATCCTAGCATGTTGGAGTCCTGCATTTCTTTCCATAGGGAGATTAATAAGGAGCCATCTGAATACTGGAGTTAAAGCTATTAATATAAGAAAATTCCACCAAAGGTAGGTGTTGATCCCAACCACCTTTGAAATCCAAAGAGCAAGCTCTCAACATATCTTCTAGAGTTTGAATTGTTCTCTCAGACTGACCGTCTGTCTGAGGATGATAAGCAGTGCTAAAACTCAACTCTATATCTAGAGTATCCTGAAGACTTCACCAAAACTTTGAGGTAAATCTCGGATCCCGATCCGATATAATAGAAAGTGGTACTCCATGAAATCTTACCACTTTTTTTACATATTTCCTAGCAAGCTGATCCAGAGAGAAATCCTCTCTAATAGCAATGAAGTGTGCAGACTTTGTAAGACGATCAACTATGACCCAGATAGCATTATTGCCTTTGGATGTTTTAGGAAGTCCTGTGACAAAGTCCGTAGTGATGTTTTCCCATTTCCATTCGGGTATGGGTAATGGTTGTAACATCCCCTTAGACTTCTGTCTCTCAGCTTTAACTTGTTGACAAACCACGCATCGAGAGACATATTCAGCGACATCTCTTTTCATGCCATCCCACCAGAAGTACTCTTTCAGGTCCCTATACATCTTCGTGCTTCCAGGATGAATAGAGAACGAAGAACTGTGAGCCTCATCCAGCAGCTCCTTATTTAATTCGGGGATGGGAGGAACACAAACCCAATTCTTGAACTTTATTATCCCATCACAATCAAGGTTGAATTCAGGAACATTTCTCACCTTCTTTTGTAAATCGACATCTTCTTTCTGTGCCTCTTTAATCATCACATGTATAGATGGTCGAACATTCATTTGAGAAAGATACGATTTTCCCCTTTCATTGAAATTCCAAGATCCATCCTTTGTAAATCCATAAATATTGGATCTTTTGTGATCCTCATCATGGATAAACTAGCATGGTCTTGTCGACTTAATGCATATGCCACCTTGTTTGCTTTCCCAGGGTGGTAATGGATTGGCCAATCGTAATCCTTAATCAGCTCCAACCATCTTCTTTGGCGCATATTCAGCTCCTTTGGTGTGAAAATATAATTTAAACTTTTATGATCAGTATAAATGTCACACCTTTCTCCATAAATATAATGCCTCCAAATGTTTAATGCAATGATTACCGCAGCTAACTCCAAATCATGAGTTGGGTAATTTTTCTCATGTATTTTCAACTGTCATGAGACATAAGCTATCACCATATCATATTGCATAAGAACACACCCCCAATACCTCAATGGATGCATCACTGTAGATCACAAACCTTTCTCCACTACAAGGCAGTGTGAGAACAGGTGCACTGGATAACCTTCTTTTCAACTCCTTGAAATTCTCTTCACATTCCTCCGTCCAAACAAACTTAACTCCTTTCCGAGTCAACTTGGTGAGTGGATTAGATAATCGCGAAAAACCTTTCACAAAACGTCTATAATATCCAGCCAAACCAAGAAAACATCGGATCTCGGTAAATGTTGTTGGTCACGACCATCTTTCAATAACCTCTGTTTTTGCTGGATCCACAGATATCCCCTCCTTTGAGATTATGTGACCCAAAAATGCAACTTTTTTAAGCTAAAATTCACACTTGGTAAATTTGGAATAATGCTTCTCCTTTATCAGGGTCTTCAATATAATTCTCAAGTGATATTCATGTTCTTCCTTGCTCTTTGAATAGACACGAATATGATCTATAAAGACAACCACAAACTGATCAAGATAGTCTCTAAATACTCTATTCATTAGATCTATGAAGATATCAAGGGCATTAGTAAGACCAAATGGCATCACTATAAATTCATAGTGTCCATACCTTGTACGGAAAGCCGTATTTGGTATATCCTCCCTTTTGACCCTTAATTGATGATACCCTGATCGAATATCAATCTTGGAAAAGTATTGAGCTCCACGTAGTTGGTCAAATAGGTCATCAATGCGCGGGAGGGGATATTTTTTCTTGATAGTGATCTTGTTAAGTTCTCGATAATCAATGCAGAGTCTCATTGATCCATCTTTCTTCTTAAAAAGCATAACAGGTGCTCCCCAAGGTGACGCACTAGGGCGTATGAACCCCTTATCAAGATTTTCTTGGAGTTGCTTCGTCAATTCCTGCAACTCAATTGGGGCCATTCTATAAGGTGTCCTTGAAATAGGAAAATCACCCAGTACGAGTTCTATTGAAAACTCAACTTCACGATTCGGTGGAAGACCCGGTAATTCCTCCGGAAAGACATCATCAAACTCCCGTACAATGGGCATATTCTTAATCGTGAGTTTCTCACCAACCATTTGAGATAAATAACCTTCATTTAGTGGAATCAATACCCATAAAATGGAATAAATTTCCACTTGAAGGTTATGTTCATCCTTGCATCGATAGATGATCATAGATTGATCTGGAATATGAAATGTGACTTCCCTTCTTTGGCAATTAATATGAGCTCCATGTAGAGAAAGCCAATCCATGCCAAGAATCATATAAAATTCCACTATAGGAAGGATCACAAGATTTTCAAGAATAATTTTCCCACAAACTTCAATCAGAGAAGAATTATAAACTTTTGATGCGACTGTTGTGCCATTAGGTGTTGTCACAGCTAACTCAACATCTAATTGTTAAGGTAATACGGTGATACCCTTAGAAAATTCTTCAGAAATAAAGGAGTGGGTGGATCCAGAATCAAATAAAACATTTGCTACTTTAGAGTGGATGGTAAGTGTACCTTTCACCACATCTTTATCGTACTCCACATCGCTGATAGAAATTGCATGTGACTTTACTTTGTCTTTAGCCTTAAGAGTTTGTTGACGTTGACCATCATCATCAACCCTTGGATTAGGGTATTTATTGGCATAATGTCTCATCTCCTTGCACTTGAAGCATTGAAGTGTAGTAGGTTCATTCTGTGTATCCCTTCCTTTGTTTGTATCATTAGACATCTTCTTCCCATCATCGCGGCATTCAAATGCCCGATGACCTTCCTTTCCACATTTGAAACATTTACTTGTCCCTTTAAGACAACTCCCTCCATGTTTCTTTCCACACTTTGAGCATAAGGGAAATCTCATCTTCTTTTCAGTGTGCTCTTTAGATTTTCCTTTGAATTCCATTTTCCTCTTCTTATCAAGCCCATATGACTGATGGGTTACTCCAATCTCCATCTCAATTTTGAGAGCACATCGAATGATTTTCTCATAGCTATTGAAGTCCCTTATGGCTAAGGACCTTCTAAGACTTGGTTTTAAGCCACTAAAGAATCGATCGATCTCACACTCAGGTTGGATAATAATACCATAAGCGTACCTTGCAAGTTTTGTAAAATTTGATTCATAGGTACCAACAGATTCATCATCCTTTTGCTTCAGTTCAAGAAACTCTTTCTCCATCTTTTTTCGGAGAGTACGAGGGAAGTACTTATTGAAAAATAAGTTCTTTAACTCGTCCCATTCCATGGACTCAATTTCATCCCTTTTCCTCGTATTCTTAATAAGATTCCACCATTGATCAGCATCACCTTCCAACCGATACACTGCTAAGATGACTTAATCATGCTTAGAACATTGAAGAACTGAAAATATCTTTTCAGTAGTACTAATCTATTGTTCAGCAACTAATGGATCACTAGACCCGCTGAATGAAGGTGGACGCTATCTCATGAAGGATTCAACAGAATGTTGCTCCTTCCTTTTCTCATTTGGAAGTCCTGCATGATTCATAGCTTGAGAATGTTGTGTGATCATGGCTACAACATTTTGTATTCCAGCTCCCATAACGTCTGGTTGCTCAGGGGGACAATCATTGCATTGCCCGTCGCATTCCGCATTAACATGGTTCCTTTGGGTTCCAGCCATTGACTAAAACTAAGAAGAATTGTGTGAGCAACACTAATTATAATAGTAAAACCACATAATCAAGAATAAAATTTCACACTTAAGGTCTTATCCTAGGTTATTCATGGCCATTTCTAAAACACTAAGATTGTTTTCTATGCTTAGACTTATCCTTAGGCTTCTTACTAAGGCTTTCACATCCTAGTTTCCAAAGGTTGACTATACCTTTCCTCTAATACCAACTATAACGACCCATACTTTACATAAATTGTTATTACTTCAGAATTGAAGCACACTTATTACAACATATAACAAAACCAATAAAGGACCGTATAGGTATAGTGTCTTTAGAAACTGGAAAACATAAACAACTGGTTCATAAAGCATCTACTTTGCCTCCCATATATTTCATCATATCTAGAGTCCCTTTTTGGAATATTCTACTTAATAACCTTCTTCCCGACCTGGAGAAATAAAGCATACAAAAGGGTGAGCTCAAATGCTCAGTAAGGATAATCAAAAGAAATATCAAACACATCATATTCATAAGAACATAACATTTTGGAAATCTTAACCTGCAAAAGGGAGCATAATTTCATAACATGGGATAAATCATAGTAGTGAAATGAAATCCCAATAATCATAACATAAACCATGAAACTTTGTGGCATACACACATAATCATAGAGAATCATATCTTATTAGTCAAGACTCATTTCCAAGACTATCTTAGTGGACAAAGTTCATTTCTGAACCGAGTCACCCTTATTTCAGTTCTGTTTCACTAAACCGGTATAACCTACGGTTCCAGCCATGTCTATCTCAGGAGATATAAAATATTTACCAAATTCATTGGAGGGAGATATAGTTCCCACCCATATCATAATGACACCATTCTTATGTGTGCCACAAAATCATAAATCATACATCATTGCATAACCCATGTAGTAAAAATGGGATTATTAAACAACATGACATCATAAAACAATTCATATAAGATAAAGGACTTCATAAAAATATTTCCATCACAACATAATCAAATCCATGTAATAATAGATATAGAAACAGAACCCTATATTATCTTAGATGGAAAATAATTTTGATAAAACACTTGAACTCCATTCATGAGGAAAATATCCTTTCTACTTCAAAAGCACTTTTCCTTTCTTAACATGTCATACAATTATAAACTAAGAGAAGTTGATTAAAAATAGACTTGAAAACTTGTAAAGGAAGCTTCTTGTAAATAATGTTTTCAAAATCCATTCATGCCGTATAAGTTAAAAAAACATTCTTCCGTACTTTTGACGGAAAAGTCAAAAAGTACCTCGTACGAAAAAAGACAAAAGATTCCTTTCATATCATTTACTAAAAACTCACCGAAAGGTAAAATTGGATTTAAAAAATTGTAGGTGTATGGAAATAATATTACATATTGAAGAAACATGGATGTGGATGATAAAATACACCCAAGTAAATGCCAATGTATAAACAATCTCGGATAAAAATGAGATTGTGATATTTCCCTAAACTTAGGTCCGATATGCTTTTTACGTGTCCGAACCTCTTGTATAATGATTTAAATAATGTTATTGACTTATTCCAGAATCATACTTATTTTTATGATATCATATTTGGTCATATTCTTAGCTTCTTAGTGGTAATATTTCATTGCTACTTGTTATTCGGGTGTTTATAACTTTTTGTTCTTATGCGTGTTTTGTCGAATAAATTCTTATTCTTCTCTTTAGGTTATAGATACCTCATTTCCAGAATGGTATTAGTGTAATATATATCATATTTATTCATTCAATTTATATAATCATTATGAAATGAAGATCATGTAGAATGAGTCGCATCACATCGTGGAGACGGTATTCCGTATGTACGCACGAGTGATGATATCGTTCCTATGATCGTGGAATTGTATTGGATTGTATGTATACTATTTCAGAATTAGTATCACTTTATAATAGTCGTATATATTCATTATTTACACCATTATACCCATCCAAGTATGGTGGTGGTGGAAAATATATTACACCACGGCGTGGAGACGGTATTCTGTACGTACGCACGCGCGGTGATTTCTTTTTCTGTAGGATGGATAGATGGTGAAATAGGGTTGTTTCATACTTATATTAACATATCATTATATTAGTGATACTTATGTTATTACTTCATAATGAAACAACTAATGAAGAAGAAGTGGAAGAAGAAATAATGATGAAAGAATCGGTAACAGACATTACCTCTTCTTTGAAGTGCTTCTTTGAGACCTCATTTTAAGGCACTAAAATAGGTCTTTAAAGAAGACCAGAACCTCTAGTACGTCTCTAGATAAGTGGAGAGGAGAAAGTGGCAGGGTTTGTCCTAGCTTGAAGGCTCAATGTGGTGTGAGACAGAGAGGGAGGATGTTCCCTTTTATAAGGGAGAAGAGGGGCACCTTTGGAATAACTAAAAATATTATTTTATTATAAAGTCAAGATCGGTTTTAAATAGTTAAAAATTGATTAATTTCTAGGATAAGGTGGGGATGGGTCGAAATAATCTCATCAAATATAATTTAGACAAGTTTAGGTTCCTATTTTAACCTTATCATGTAGATTTAACATTAAGTTAAATAATTTTACTTTTACCATGTCTTCTTGTGTTCTTATACTATAAGGTTAATAAACTTATTATAAGCAGCCAAAAGAACCCCAAGTTGTTTATTATTAATATATATAACCTTCGTTAAGTCATTTGGCCGAACCTTACATTTTTAGGAATAAAATTACAATTACTAATATAATAATTTTTTTTAAAACTATTTTATGTCAATTTAAACACTATTTAGTAATTAACTTTTGTGAAAATCATAAAAGAATAATTAGTTCAAATAAAATTAATTAAATAAATACTAAAATGTCTTATTAATGTAGAAAATTATTGGAATTCATAAAAAGTGTCAAATTACATTTATTTGGGTGTTTATAACATCAATTATGTAAATATTTCATTAATAAGATAATTATTGCATCATCTTTGTGTCATAAATAAATTAAATTCTTTAATGTCTAAAAATTACAAATAAAATACCATTATGTAGGAAATATTTTTATCTTTCTAATGAATATTTATATTCGAATTTAACTAATGTATAACCCCATATTAAAAATGATTTACTTATTAAACATTGATTTTAGCTATTTTATCCCTTCTTTAAATAAATTAATAATAAATGTCCTAATCTAATCCATGTGGGCCTAAATGGTCATATTTTATTCCTAAGGTTGTTTTTGGTCGAATTAAACTTGTCCAATATAATTAGGACATGTGTTAGGGTAATAATAATTTCATTTTTACCCTTAACTACCCTATTTACTTTTAACCGTGGTAAAAAAAGTAAACAGTTACTATTCACCAAAAAATTATTTTCATCTCATTGAACCACATTTTACATACTGACATCAACCGTGTCTCTCGGATTTTCTAAATTCCATTCACAGAAGTGGTAAAATTATGTTTTATGAAAAAATCAGTTTTTTTAACTACCACTTAGTGGTTTCACTATTCATCAAAAATTGAAAGTTTGCAGAAAAATACCAAAATTTCACCCTAGGCTAATTTCGATATTCCGAATTCAAAAATGAAGTCCATTTTGAAAAATAAAATTTATAAAATTTCAAAAAGTGGTTATTAATATTCATAACGGCTAGTTTTAATAATATTTTAATAACATATCATTGTTTAGTGAAACTCGGTATTGCGTACGACACAAGCTATCGGGGAAGGTCGCGATTTCGTTTAAAGCATGACAAGAAAGTTTTGTGTGTAGAAAAAGATTCCTTTGATGATTTATATAACATAAAAGTGTCGGGTGTTACAGGCACTCTCCACTTGGCCGGTCGAGTCACTCTGAGTCAAAATCGCCAGCTGTCGTCAGGTCTGAGCCAGCTACTTGGTTCTTGTACAAATCTCAATCATCTCCTGGAGGATCTACTCCACAAGATAATATTTGATGATCCATCTTCCATGAAGTCCCACTAAAATGTATCTCAAAGGTCCGCCACGTCATAGGGGTTTCAACGTAATAGATGGCGCGTCAATCGGATGTCCGGTCTGTGAGTTATTAGCCTTTTAGTCTTGGGGGCCCGGTTGGATTCGTGCTCAATAGAACCTGATCGTACCTCAAATATATGATAAACTCTAGTGGGGTATAATCAAAGGGATTGTCTCGCTCCAATATCTTCAGCACCACAAATGGTTTGTCGAACGATCGTTTGGTGCCAAATATACAGAGGATTGTGTAGGGGTGCACTGTTGGTACATGGTTTAAACAAACCATGCAACAACCGTGTACCCTTGACATTGGGCTTCGCATAGGCAACACACGGTTTGTCAGACCGTGTGGGCAAGCTGTACGATGTCTCTGGGTGAGAACATGGAAACTACACATTTGGTGTGTGGTTTTCCATCCCGTGTGGGGCAACCATTTGGCCACTTAAAGTTTCAGTTTTTAATTCCCGACCACACGTGATTTCCCATTTTCCATCATTCATCCTCCCACTTGTGTATCATGCGGGATTTTTGGTTTTCAGAGGTCGAGGGATCTCTTTAGTTTGTTTTGGAGGCAAACCTATCTGTTTTCTTAGTGGATCGAGGGAGGTTCTCCTCATGTAAGTCCCTCTTTTGGCGCGAGGGCCGCGGTGTGGCGGGGTGCCGCCACGGCTGGCCGATGGCATGTCATCTTCTCCATGTGGTGCGGTCATGCGCCACACCTTCCCCTTCATCACGGATGACAGAGGTGTTAGCCGCCGTTCTTATTTTCCTTCATGGTTGGTCGTCAACCTCCTCCATTGTGATGAACACAACAACTATTCATGAAGAATGGTTGAGGGATCGTGCCATGTTTGTTTGGCCCACACCCTCCACATTAGAGCTATTGCAAGTGTCTCAACAAAATCATGAAAGAAGAACGCCAAAATCTATAATTTATTACGATTCATGGATCAAATCACATTGGTTGATCCATTTTCACCATGCTTTCCAAGAACAAGGAAACTAATCGAGGGAATTCATGAATTCAATTTTAACCCAGTACCTTGTTCGTTGTTGGTTGACATTGGTACGAGAAGGAAGACGCCAACTCATTTTAGATGAAAAAGTCATACTTTAGAGGAGGTTTCAAAAAGTAAAGTCTATGTCGAGGTCATTCTTCGTAGTCCAAGGCATTCCACATCAGCGTTTTTCAGTGTTCTTCATTCAAAGAAGAAGTTCTTCGTTGGAGATCTTTTCTCTCAAAGATCCTCCTCTACCAAATTACACCAAAATGAAAAGTGTTCCAAATTAATAGATTATGCAATCTATTATATTTTTTGTAGAATTCAAAAAGTTTCATTAATTATAATGGGTTGAATAATTAAAGAACGAGGGTTGGCATAATTAATGGTATGTGCATTAGAAAACTTAATTTGGAGGATGTCAAGAGGCTCCTCCACATTAATGAGGGGGTTGAGAGGTTTTCCTCTCCCCCCATTAATAGGGGTCGAGTTGTCCCCACCAAAATAAAACTAGAAGAGGAGGTTTAGTTCTGGTGGACCCATCCCCTGAACATCCACATGGAAGGGTGGTTTCAACAAAATAAAATAAAACATGTGTTTATTTAATTTTATTATTTCTACAAAAAAACCCAAAAACTAACATTCACCCTCAACAAACTGCCGTTGAGTTGAAGGTCCCCTTAAGCGAATACCGGTGCAGCGATTTCAACGGTTCCCATGGATTTTAATTCCATTCACCAGTTCCAAAGTTAGAAAACCCTTCATGCACGTTTACTGAACATATCCTAACAAATGTTCAGAAATTCATTCCGGGCACTCTGGGCCTCCGAATCACACGTCATCAAATTTCAAGGACTTGTAAAATTCCCATTTATTGGAAAACAATTACATGTAAATTCTAGGTCTTTACATTATCCCCAAATGAGGACTCCACATCCCTATAAGACACACTTCAAAATAGGTTAACAAGTGGGGCTACTGATCATGCATCTGAGCCTCCTGCTCCTATGTGTTAGCCTGGAGGTTCTCGTACTGCCAACGAATGCGCACCAGTGGTATCGACCATCCATGAAGGACCATTACCCATTGACCCTCAATCTCTACATGAACCTTCATAAAAGTAGCACCATCATTGAAGTCTAACTCACCATGTTCTATGATGTTAGAAGGGTCTATCACGTATCTCCTCAGCTGGGATATGTGGAAGACGTCATGCACCTGGTGAAACTGAGGTGGAAGAGCTAAGCGATACTCTACCTCACCAACTCCGCTGAGTACCTAAAACGGTCTGATCAACCTCATAGATAGCTTGCTGCCTTAGCCAAACTACCAAAAACTTCATTGAGGTGAGACCCATAGAAAGACGAGGTCACCATCCTTGAACTCCAGAGGTCCCCATCTCTGGTCATCATATGACTTCTGCCTGCTCTGTGTAGTCTTCATCTTCTCCAAGTTGATCTATATCTTCTCTGTGGAAGCCCGTACCATATCTTGTCTCACTAGTACTAACTCCCCTAGGTTAGTCAAGCACAACAGTGATCAACAAGGTTCCCCATACAATGCCTCAAAAAGTTCCATCCCTATGGTGGAGTGATAGCTGTTGTTGTATGAAAACTCCACCAAAGGAAAATGATCCTCCAAACTGCAACCGAAGTCGAGGAAACAAGAACGAAACATGTCCCCGATTGTCTGAATGGTCCACTCATTCTGACCATCCATCATAGGATGGAAGGCAGTTCTCAAACAAATCTACATCCCGAAAGCCTCATGAAACCCCTTCTATAGCCAGGAAGTAAAACATGTGTCATGGTCGGAAATGATCATCAAGGGTACTTCATGTAACTACGCAATATCCTGAACAAAAATATAACCCAACCTATTTACTAAACCCTCCTCTATGATCGGTAAGAAGTGTTATGACATGATGATTCATTCGATGGTAACCAAAATCGAGTCTTGTCCCCTGAAAGTACGTGGATTTCCTATCACAAAGTCCATGGATATCCCATCCCACATCCAATCTGGGACCTCTAAAGGCTGAACTAAGCCTGCTGGTACATGATGCTCTGCCTTCACATGCTGACAAGTTTGGCATTAAGAGACAAACTCTATGAATACTTTCTTCATTCCCAGTCACCAGTGCTGTCGTCAGAGGTCCTATATATCTTCGCCACTCTTTGGTGCACCACTAGAGGGGATGTGTGGAAGTCCCTCAACACTTCATCCTGAACTGACACTGGTACCATGGTACATCCTCTCATGAGGATGACCTACTCCCCACCTTCATAGAATCTATCTGGTGCCTGTCCTTTGGATATCTGATCATGTCGTTCCTCGATGTCTGCATCCACATGTTGTGCCTCCCTGTCTCGTTTATGATGTGGGGGAGTGACTGTAAGGGACTAAAGAAAAGCCGGTCCATCTTTATCCAAAAAGGATATCTACAAAGATTCTATCTTCTCTATAGCCTCACATAGCAGTTTTATACCATATCTCCTGCTGTGTGAATTTTCTAAAATGTTCCGCTTCCAAGAATTATAGACTATCTCGAATTAATATCCCTTGAGTAACTTGGGCCAATGTCATTTTCTCAGGTTTAGGTTCTTATAAGGGAAGATATAACTCAGACTCTTGTGATTAGAGTACACTGTAAATCTTTTTCCCATCATATAGGGCCACCAAGTCATGAAGGTGAAGACCAATACATCCAACTCTAGGTCATGGTTTGTGTAGTTCTTCTCATGTTGTCTCAGATATCAAGAGGTATATGTGATCACTTCTCTCTCCTGCATTAAGACACATTTGAGTCCAGTCCTTGATGCGTCGTAGTAGACTACATACCCTACAACATCCTCTAGAAACCTAATGATGGGGGAACTATTCATCCTTTGCCTCCGAACTTGAAAGCTCTTCTGGAATCTCTCTGACCACACAAAGGGTTTCCCCTCCTTTATTATGGCTGATAATGGTGCTGCAACTCTTGGGAAATCTGGCACAAACTTCTAGTAGTATCTAGCCAAACCCAGAAAACTATGTACCTCTGTCACACTCCAGGGGGCTACCAATAAAGTACTGCCTCAATCTTCACTAGATCCACTGAAAATATATCCTTCGATATGACTTGTACTAGAAATGATCCTCTCAGATCCAAAAAAAGGAACTGCGATAGCTGGCCATAAAGACGGTTCTCTCGGAGTTTGTCCAGTAATACCCACAAATGATAGGTATGCTCCTCTTCAATAGTAGAGTATATCAGAATGTCATCAATGAATACTACTATAAAGTGATCTAGGTATGGAATAAATAACCTATTCATGTGTCCCATGAACACCACTGGAGTGTTAGTTATACAGAATGGCATATCCAAGAACTTGTAGTGGTCGTAACGACACCTGAAGGCCGTCTTCTACACATACTCATCTTGTACTTTGAGATGGGGATATCTTGATCTGAGGTCTATCTTTGAAAACCATCATGCTCCCTTTAGCTAATCAAAGAGGTCATCAATCCATGAGAGTGGGTACTTGTTCTTCACGATCACCTGGTACAGGCTCCGATAGTCGACACAATGGCTCAAGCTCCAATCAGACATCTTGGTGGACAAAATCGGGGCCTCCCAATGAGAAAAATTGGGCCTGATGAATCCCTTCCCATGCATGTCCTCCAGTTATACCTGTAGCTCTCAAATCCTGGAAGGAGCCATCCGATAAGCTGGTGTAGACATCAGTGTTGTCCTGGGGTAAAATTAAATATAAATTTCCACCTCCCTTCAAGGAGGTAGACCTGGAACATCATCAGGGAAGACATTCGTGTACTGGTCCACCACTACAGGAAAACATGGACACTTCTCATCAACAGCTCCAAGGGTAAGGATAGCCATCTGATGTGTGATTGGATGCACTCTCATCTGGGTAAATCCATCCTACACTGCAAAGGCTCCCTTCTCTCTAGAGAAGGTAAACCTGGTCCCATATATGCAGAAACCCTGCACATTGTGCCAAATAAAGTCAATCTGAGCATGGACTTTAGATAACCCATCAATACCCAATATGGCGTCATAAGGCCACGACGCCACTACTAGGAGATCCCAGCCACAGCTCTCGCCTCCTAGAGTAAGCTTTCACTACTGACACCAGGGTGTAATCATCAAATCTACTCCCATAAGAGTCTATATCCATACATATCGAGCCAACTAATATGTTGGAATCTCTTATCTCCGAACGAGGGATATATAAATGAAACTATGATAGGAACCTGTGTCTATAAGTACTGCAATTAAGGATAATTAGACACAAATTATACCTCAAATCATCCCAAATGCACCAGAATCGTATGTCTCACCTACCAAGAGTTGATATCTCCTCTGTCCAACTGCTCCCTGCGGTCACGGTGGACCTCCTGGTGGTGGTGGTGGTAACATCTCAAATCATCGCCCACCACCAGCTGCACGACCAGCTCCTGTGCCACGTCTTCCTACTCCCTGCGTACCTCCTCGGTCAAACCATTGTCTCTTCCAGGGTGGTCCTTCGACCGTCTTCTGATCATCCATACGACGGGTCGGATAGTCATGATCCATATGACCATGCCCACCGCTCACATAACAATTCCTACTCCTGGAATGACTAGGTCTGTCTCGGGTGCCCTGAATAGCCGAACTTTAATCCTACAGTCGTCCACCTATAGGTCTGGTCCTCTTGTCCCTCTAATACATATGTATGCTTCCAGGTGTAAAAGACTCTCCTACGTGACGACTGGTGGTGTGTCTCGCAGCTATTGACTTATCTACCAGGAAACTCTTCACTAAGAGGACTCTCTCTAATTCCCATGCTTGTGTTTGAATGCTGAGTGAGATCACTGATGCCCTGATCTCCAGCTTGAGCCCTGCTTGAAGGTATGAGGCCTGAATAATGGGTCCCTCACCATATCTATGGAGTTACATGAGAGGTCTATGGACCTCGCAGAGTACTGAGCTATAGTCAAGCTGCCTTACTGCAGATGATGTTGCTCTTAAATGCACACTGCATGTATAGTCGCTGGACCAAACTCTGCCTGAAAAAGGCTCTCGATGTCTGCCTAGAGAATCGTCACATCATCTAGAACCTGGAGCATCATGCTCCACCATCTACCTGCTGTACACTATACAAGGCTAGCGGCATGGATCGCCATTTGGTTGGCCAATGTCCCTCCAAGTCGGAAAACTCTCACCCCAGCCTCTAGCCTATCATCAGCAGCATGTTGGTCCATCTCTCCCCTGAACCTCAATGTCCTCTAGTGCTAGAACTCGTGAAATATTCTCAAGGGGCGTGCACCATCTTCTGATAGGGCTGGTGGCATCGGTGGACCAATGGAGAACAATAGCGATGGTGCCTTCGCTAGTGCTGCTACTAGAAAAGGGCCCTACACCGAGGCCTCATTGCCCTCTGGGATATCATTGGATACATTTCTCAGTACTATGGTAGGCTGTCTTTGTGGAGGAATCCTGAAAATAAATAGTTGTGACACGGTCAAAAGTTATACTTGGTGAGCTGACCTGGTGAGCTGACTCAAGGAGTTTACCCAGAAGACTCTTGAAAACACACATGCAATCAGTTTTTTCATGCACTGAGTTGGAAATTAGATGCCAGGGTCCTGGTGTATGGATACGTTGTCCGCCACACCAAAATTGGACTCCCTGAACTGAAGACTTCACTCAATACCCTTAACAATATTGCTTCATAGAAAAGAATGATTGGAGTACTAGTTTTGTGGAATAACTGACTCCTCCGATACAAATTTGTCATGACCCGCCCCTAGGGCCCATGTTGTAACTACCCCAAGTTCGGCTTTCATAGGCCAGGGGCAGGAGACTTTCACCAAAGGTGTAATTCCTTAAAACTGGGAAGGCATTGCCTTTATAACCTGTAAATACACACATCAATATATGAACATGAGTAAACTGAACTGTAAACAGAGTGACTGCAGTAAGAAAAAGGGGCCAGAATACAAGCCCAATTAGAAAGTACATGTACAACTGTGATACAATAAAACTAAAGAAAAAGGGAAATTCAGCTACTAGATCATCCTCCAGGGTTCATATTTGAATGGTAGGTACAGTTAGCATCCTCAACAATCCACTTCTATCCGTCTCCTCCACCTACAAACACGATGTATGGTCCACCTCCGGGCACCGTCCAGTCCCGGTACTCCCAGCCTCAATCAGGGTTGTCCTTCATCTGAATCTCACACAACAAGGTGCAGGAATTTCCCGTGTAGGGGTGAGTATAATGATAATTTGTAGGGACCCCGAGACCCTCAAGGTCTCACAAAATCAAACAAGGATAAACCACAAAGTATGAAATCAACATATCACCCCACATAGGTATATGCCCATACATTTACCTAAGTTATTATGTAATCCAACTCAATCATGACGAAAATAAAAAAACACTACCTCAGCTCACAACATGATTTATTATAGGGGTAGTATCAAGTATCATTCTGAACCCTTGGCTAGTGGAGAACTCCTCCTCTGTCAAGTACAATGGGCCTGCCGCATCACACAAAGGAACTTTTCACTACCCTTTGACTACTAAGGTACTCATCCTGTCAAGTACCATGGATCTACCACATCCCAGTGAGGCGCTCGCCACCGTGGGTCTGCCAAGTCACATAGAGGATCTTCCCCTCATATCCTTCTGAGGTACTCCTCCTATCAAGTACCTTGGTTTTGTCGCGTCACCAAGGAACTCCCAACTATGGGTCTGCTGCATCACTAAGGTGCTCCCCACTAGGCCTGTTAAGTCACTCTGAGTCAAAACGGTCAGCGGTTGTCCAACCTCATCCATCTACTAGGTTCCCACTCAAAGCTCGCTCGTCTCCAAGAGGATTTTCTCCACAAGCTTCTAGTCAATGCTCCATCTTCCATTTAGTCCCACAAAGAAGAATCCTGAAGGTCCTCCACGTCATAGGGGTCTCGATGTAATAGATGGCACATCAATTAGAAACTCAGTCTTTGTGTTCTTATCCTTTTAGTTTTGGGGGCCCAGTTGGATTCGTTCTCGATCAAACCAAAATTTTCCTCAACTATACTAAAAACCCTAGTCGGGGTATACACAAAGGAGAATTATCGCTCTAATATTTCTAGCACTGCTAACAGTTCTTAAAACAGATGTCTGATGCCAAATATATGGAGGATTGTGTAGGGGCGCAAGGTTGGCGCATGTTCTAAACAAATCGTGTGGAAACCATGCACCCTTGAATGTGGGCTCCGCACAGGCGGCACATGGTTTTTCATACCTTACGGGAAAGTCGTGTGATGTCCTTGGGTGATATAGGGGAAACCACATGGTTGGGGCATGGTTTTCCAACCCGTATAGGGTAATCGTGCTGCCACTTAAAGTTAGGGTTTTTAACTCCCATGCCACTCGGGATTTCCAAATTTCCCATCATTCTTCCTCCCACTCAAGGCTCATGCAGGAGTTCTAGTTTTAAATGGTTAGTGGATCTCCTTAGATCATTTTAGAGGCAAACCTCGGGTATTTTTTGTTGGATCGAGGGTGGTTCCCCTCGGGTAAGTCCCTCTTTTTGGTTGACAGATGAGGTGCGGAAGCGTGCCGCTGCGACTAGCAGAGGGCCTACAGTCTTCTTCGTGTAGTGCGATAGTGCACCGTGCCTTCACTTTCGTCACAGACGGTGGAGGTGACAGCCTCCGTTCTCATACACCTCTGTGTTTGGTCGCTGACATCCTCTATCGCGATGAACACAACAACCATTCATGAATAATGGCAGAGGGATCGTTCGATGTTAGTTTGGCCCGCACCCTCCGCGTTAGAGTGGTAGCATACGACTCAACAAAAACATGAAGGAAGAATGTATAACTCTATAATTTAATATGATTCAGGGATAAACTCTCTTTGGTTGATCCATGTTCTCCATGCTTTCCATGAATGAGTAAATTAATCAAGAGAATTCCAGAATTCAATAATAACCCCTACCTTGTTCGTTGTTTTTTGACGTTGGCAAGAGAAGGTGGACGTATATTCGTTGTAGACGAAAACATCCTATGTTGGAGGATGTTTTGAGGAAAAAGATGAATTTGAGTTCGATGTTCGTATTCGAAGGAGTTCATCGTCAGTGGTCTTTGTTGGTGGAGCATTCATCATTCAAAGAAGAAGTTCTTCAATGGAGAGTTGTTCTCTCAAAGCTCCTCCTCTCCCTAATTCTACCAAAATCCAAAGTGTTCCAAAATAATAGATTATAAAATCTATTATTTTGTTGGAATAATTCAAAAGGTTCCATTAATTATGGTGGGTGGCATAATTTATGCATGAGGGTTGGCACAATTAATGATATGTGTGTTGGCACAATTAATGTGAAGGGAAGTCAAGAGTCTCCTCCACATTAATGAGGGGGTTGATAGGTTTTCTACTCCCCCCATTAATATAGGTTTGGTGATCCCAACCACAATAAAACTGGAAAAGGAGGTTTAGTTTGGGTGGAACCCACCCCTGAACATCCACATGGGAGGGTGGTTACAACAAAATAAAATAAAATGTGTGTTTATTTTATTTTATTATTATCATGAAAAAACAAAAAACTAACCTTCACCCTTGACAAAATTATATCATGGTGAAGGTCTCCTTAAGAGAATATCGACACAGTGAGTTCAACGGTGCCCATAGATTTCAATTCCCAGCACCAGTTCAAAAGATAAAAAATCCCGCTTGCACGTTTACAGAACGTACCTAAAAAAATGTTTAGAAATTTATTCTGGGTACTCCGGGCTTCAAAATCATGATCTTTTAATTTTCATAGACTTGTAAAATTCTCATTTATTTATAAAAAATTACATGGAAATTCCGGGTCTTTACATTAATCATTTATTTATGTTCATGTTTCTCTTGTGCTCCATTGATATGTCTATTTTCAAACATATATTTTATTCCTCATGTCATTCCATGTTTATTCCCTTACTTGGCTTTATATCACACCCCTTTCTTATGTATTCCCTCATGTTATCCCATTTAATGTTAATTATGAAGGAATATTGTGGTCTTGAAAAGTATGTTTTCAATAAAGATGTTGTATTTATGTTTAAAGCCGTTATGTAATGTTCCTAAGACCCAAACACAATAGACGTATCTATATTCTATATTTTATCAAGTGAATATTTTATGTTATAAATCATTTCTATGTGTGTAATAAAAAGCAGGGTTGTTATATAATCTTGGAGTAAAATAATCAATGATGTTTTTGTAATACCCAATGAGTGGAAATCATAATTAGAAATTCCCTTACCTATTTAGCAACATACGAAACACACACACAATGAATGAAGTATCATAAAATTAAGATGTAAATACCCATAAATTAAAGTATATTATATTAATAATACAATCATGGGAAGTACAAACACCACACAAAATGAAATAGTGGCAATATAGCATGAATATCAAAGGAATATGAAGTGAGATGAAAACCCCTTACCTTGTAATTTTCCTCAGTAGAGGGTAGGTTAACCTCATGTAAAATGGTCAAATAATTTTTATTGAATTATACAAGAACCACATACATAAATATGATACCATATAAGATCTTATAATAGTTCTTTGTTAATGATATTTCAGTAGTATCATTGTTTTGGATGTTAACTGATTCATTTTCTTTTATATGTTTTGTTACATAAGTCATGATTGTTATTTATAAGATTTATTTTATTTATATCTAGAATTATATTAAATTTTTAAATATTATTTTTAATCATCAAATGAAAATTATTCATGAATGGTTATGATGAGCAACGGAATGTCATCACGTCGTCGAGATGGTAAGCTGTATGTACGCACGACCGACAATATCATTCTATCGGTGGTGAAATATTATGTAATTGGATGATATATTATATTTAAAGAATAATTAACATGTTATATTTATTATTTACATTAGTTATACTCATTATTATACCCATCTAAACAATTATGTGTTGAATAACAAATTACACCATGTCGTGGAGATGGTAATCCGTACACACACAATATGGTGACTTTGTTATTCATAGGAAAGATAGAATAATGAATGTCATTGTACCATATTTATAATAACATCACAGTATATAGAAGTTACTAGAGTTTTTGTTTTGGTATGGAAAACAAAAATTAATGAAGAAGTGGAAGAAGGAATGAACTTTGATTGAGGTGATGAAATTATTAACACATCTTCGGGTGATTCCTTTTGATTTGATTAAAAGGGATCCGTAGGATGGATTTCTGATCAATATAAGGCCTCTAGTATGATGTGAGGGTAGTTGGAATGTTATTTGAGTATTTTTTGGATGTGCCAAATGTCTATAGAGGTGTGATTTTGATAAAAGGGGATGTACCCTTTTATAATAAAGGTGAGGGTCATTTTAGTAAATGTTTGAAAAATTAATTTATTACAAAATAATATTCGACTTATAATGGCTCCAAAAGTATTTATTTCAAGGCTAATGTGCTTATGGGTAGAAAAAATCTCAACCAATAGGTTTTAGATTGGTTTAGGTCACCATATTGACCACATATTGTAGATTTAACTCTTAGTCAAATAGTTTAACTTTTACCATGTATTATTGTACTATTATAATAAATGGTTAATAAACATACTATAAAAAGACAACAGAACAACAAGTGGTTAGTTATTGACATATATAACCTCATCTAAGTCCTTTGGACAAAACAAAAATTTTATGGAATATTATATCAATTAATAATATAATATTAGTTTTAAAAACTCATTTATGTAAATTTGCACACTATTTAGTATTTGGTTTTTGTGAAATTCAATAAAACATGATATTTCTTTGTTAATGATATCTTAGTAGTATCCTAGTTTTGGGTGCTAACTAATTATTTTTCCTTTAGATGTTTTGTTATATAAGCCCTTTTTGTTTTGGATAGGTTGTATTTTATTCATATCTAGAATGATATTAAGTTCTAAAATATTATTATTAATCATTAAATGAAAATTATTTTTCATTGGTTATGATGGGGAATGAAGTCCCATCGCGTCATAGATATGGTAAGACATACATATATATGAGATACAATATCATTCTATTATTGATGAAATATTGTCTAATTGGATGGTATATTATATATACAAAATCATTAACATGTTATATTTATTATTTACATTATTTATACTCATTAGTATACCCATACAAATTATGAGGTGTTGAAGAACAAACTACACCATAATGTGGAGACGGTAGGCCATACGAACACACGTATGATGAAATTGTCATTCATAGGATGGGTATAATAATGAATACGGTTGTACCATATTTATATTAACAAACATGTAAATAGAAGGTACCAGAGTTTTTATTTTGGCATGGATACAACAATGAAAGAGGAAGTGGAATAGGAAAAGATCTTTGATTGAGGTGATGAAATTATGACCTCTTCTTTAAGTTCTTCATTGTGATTTGATCAAAAGGGCTTCGTAAGTGGAATTTCAAATCAAATTAAGGCCTCTAGATTTAATTGAGGGTAGTTTGGAATATATTTGAGCATGGTTTGGCCGAGCTAAATGGATTTGGAGGTGTGATTATGAGAGAAGGGGAAGTATCTTTTTATAAGAGAGGTGATAGTCACTTTAGAAAAAACATGAAATATTAATTTATTATACAATCATATTTGGTTAATAATGTCTCCAAAAGAATTTATTTCTAGGATAATTTGGGTATGGGATGAAAAAATCTCAAAAAATAAGGTTTAGGTAGGTTTAGGTCACCATATTAACCTTATTTGTTAGATTTCACTCATAGTTAAATAGTTTAACTTTTACCTTGTATTAATGTATTATTAAAAAAAATTGATAACAAAATTACTAAAAAAATCCAAAAGAACCCCAACTGGTTAAATATTGACGTATCTAACCTTATTTATGTATTTTGGTGAAACCTTATATTTTTAATAATATTATATCAATTAATAATATAGTTTTTGTTTTAAAAACTCATATATGCCAATTTTGACACTATTTAGAATTTGGTTTATGTGAAAGTCAAAAAAACAAGATTACTTTGAAAATAATAAATTAAATCAATACTAACAAGTCTTACTAACCTATAAAATTAGTTGAATGAATCAAAAGTCTCAACTTACATTTATTTTTATATTTATAATATCAATTATTTTAATCTTTCATTAATAAATAAAATAACATTATATGTCAGAAATAAATTTAATTATTTAATGTTAAAAAATTATAAATAAAATAACATTATGTAGGAAATATTTTTATATTTTTAATCAATTTTTCTAGTGGAATTTATCTTATGTATAACCCTATATTTAAAAAGTTTTAGTTATGTAAATTTTAATTTAACACTTTTAACTCTTCTTTAAATAAAATAATAATAAATTTAGAAATCCCATCCAAGTGGATCAAATAAGATCATATCATATTACTAAGGTTGATTTTGGTATAAATAAACTTATCCAATAGAATTATGACATGTGTTAGTGTAATTATAATATAATTTTTACATTTAATTAACCTATTTACTTTTAACCATGGTAAGTAAAATTTAGAAGATATTATTAACCAAAAGTTATTTTCATCTCATTGAACCAAATTTTACTTAGTGATGTCTAAATTCCCTCTCATATTTTCTATATTCAATTCACATAAGTGGTAAAATTATGTTTTATGGAAATTTGCAAATGGCCAAGAAAGTGAGTAAAAGACGTTAAAATATTCAATTAAATTCTATACATACATTTTTATTATTAAATGACATCAATAAATTTCATTATACTAATATAGGAATTATGTATATATTTTTACTTTAAAATAAATTTAAATTAAAAATAATTATTTAAATAAATAGTCAGTATCAAATAATAACAGTGTTTTTTAATATACCTCAAAAATTGAATGTTTTTAGAAAAATACAAAAAATTCACCCAAAGCTAATTTTGATATTTCAAATTCCAAAATTATATATATTTTATAAATTTAAAAATATTGATTTTATATTAATTAATTTTAAAAAATATTCTCATTGTCCAAACAAAAAAGTACACTTTGAGATGTAAAGTCTATCGAAAGATTCATATGTGTTTATGTCCAATTTAAATATAAAATTACTTCCATGAACCAAAATTGGATTAAATAATTAAAATATAATATAATTATACATCAAAAACATTCAAATGTATAATTTAATAGTATAAATTATCTTTATTAAATTATTATTTTTTCAATTAGAAATTAGTATTTTTCACTATTAATCAAAATATAAATGTTATAAAAAAGAATAGAAATTTTATCCAAACTAAATTATTATGTCCCGCTTCTAAATAATAAGTTTATTTTTTAAAATTTAATTTATAAATGTGTCAAATATTGTTTTTAAAAAAGGTTCTCCATTGAAATGGTGTAAAATTTCAATTTCTGAAAAATACTTCTTTTATCTAAAAAATTGAATTTGTTCTTATAATATGTCTAATAAGCACATAATATGGATGTAAAAATTATATTATGTATATAGAATTAAAACTGAATTTAATACTACTCATACCCATTTTTTGAAGGGCTAATTTGGTAAGTATTGGTGCGCTCGAACTCGGTGTTATATATAGCTCAAGCTACTAAATTACTTTAAATAAAACAAAGTAATATGAAATCATGGGGTGTTACATTATTCCCCCTATTGTAAATTTTGTCCCCCAAATTTTAAAATTTCGCTTGAGAACTTCATTGAATGTCCCACATTAGAAAAAGAGTCAATAAAATAATCACTTTATTAGAAATAAAGAGAAGTACAAAGGTCCCCCGAGATAACCCATACTCGGATTCCATTTAGGAAAATAGGTATATGAATGATAATATAAGTGTCAACTTATGATGGAGAGTGATATAAAAGATGATCAGGAAAAAGTTAACAACATTAAAACCACAAATGTGTGATGGGTTAAAAGGTCATTAGTTTCCCTGTAGGAAAAGTAAAGAGACAACATTTTTTTGTTTTAGGTTCCATTTCATATAGTTGGGGAATATATTTATGGGATTGACTAAGAACATAAATATATATACTTACTTTTTATGTAGTGTTTCATCCTTTAATAAATTTCTACCACTAACTCATCTTTTCTCCAAACAATTAGTATTCAAGATGACTTGGTCACACTTGAGCTCTAGAATCAACTTCTACAGAATCACATTATCCAGAAATAATGAACTATATATTTCCCCTATATTTAGATAATAATAAAAACTAAATGGTTAGTATAAGATCAAATGATCCCCAAAATGGTTTCTCCTTTATAGAAAGAAATACTATTCTTAATTTCCAAAGTTAAACAAATAATTCCCAATGTTAAAAAATCACCCATTAATCCTCAAATATAATACCATAATATTATATTTTCCTTAGGCATACAGTTTTCCCAACAGAGTGAACATCTTCTAAAACATCAATTATCACGAAATCACCAAATCATTTTCCTGTAATAAGGATATCTATTAGATAAAACATAAGATCAAAAATAAACTTATTATGGATCAATAAAATAATTTATCTAGCAATAATTAGTTACACTAATAGGGGACTTCACGTATTCCAGTGGTAGGTGATAAATCCCAGTCGCACTTTGGTTTTGGGTTCAATTCTTGCCGGTTTGTTTGACACAACAGGTTGTCACATGGTCTCCGTGTTGTTGTTTTTCAGAAACTATATTTTATTAAATTACTAAAATGAGATAAGTTACTCAAAATAACCATAACATAATTTAACCACAAATGTTATCTCATCCCTTTAATTTTCTACCCAAAAATTAATAACTAGTAATTCCCTCAAATTCAAGGATGATATAAACCCAAATAGTTTGTTATAACTATATCTACAAAAGAAGAGATAATTATTCCTCAAATATAATTTTTACATAAAAAACTGCAGGGTTATATGTACAAGAGAAAATTATTCCAAAGTAATCCTATCAACAAAGATCATTAATACTTTTAAACATTTCTCTATCCATTTATTTCCACATAGGTTCTTCCTTTACCTAGTGTTTATCCTATAGAATAGTGAATTGACTCGGGTATTTCCCAGGACCCCTACATTTATGTAAAATGACTACAAATGGATTCATAGGATCATTTTTATTTTCTTCCATAGTACTCCTCATTTTCCTCATCAATTCTTTACATTGTGACCTTCTTTCTCAGACATAAATCATTTCTTTGTTCCATTGGGACACTTTCCTAGGTTTATCCTTACACATTTCTAGCATGATGAAAATTGGGCATTCTTTTCTACAAGGTCTCCACTGCTAAATCTCTTATCATTCCCTAACATTCTCTTCTTTGTTGAGTTTGTGAGTTGGATAATGTATATATTGTTGATCATATTTTTGGAAACCTGCTTCGGCATGAACATGATATATTTTATGCCTATCAACATTGCATTTAGATTACCATTTCCTCTATCATACCCACCTTGTACCTCCTGATCAATGTTACTATGACTTCTAAGGAATCCATCCATCGACTAAAACTAGAAATCATAATGTGAGTAAAAATAGTCATAAAATCATTTTTAGAATATCATGACCCATTATTTTCAATCTAAAACACCTTAAGATTAACCAAGGTTATTAATTCTCTTTTTATATTAAAATCATTTAAATCAGTTTGTAATGAAATGTGAATTATCCCAAGCATATCCCTCCTGAGTGTTGTAATCAAGAGTGAAGAAAGGCCCGTTTTCGTGCACCAGTTCCCATTCAAGCCTAGCTCAAAGATTTTGTTTTTCAGGTTTTACCCCTTGGTACATCTATATTGACCCACCTCTACCAGATTTTATCCATACAGAGATATATTTCTTGGAAAACCCACATAATATTTACATTACCAAAATATTTCAATTTTCTTCTATTATAATCCTAAATGTATATCTTAGGGTAGTGTTTTCTACTTAGAGTTTTTCTAAATCTAGCTTCCAAGGTTTCTACTAAAATTCCTTTGATACCAACAATAACACCCTGACCCTAGTTCGCCTGATTCAGGGAATTATTACATAACATTGACATGATCACAAGGGATCATGTCTCGAAATAATAATTAGTTTAAAATCCTCAGAAGTACTAGTTACATATATAAGTTTTACATTACATCATGGAATAAAAAAAACAACATTGTGTCCCCATTGAACACACTCATATCCTTTGGCCTATCCCTACAGGTTAATCATAATATAATTATTCAAATCATGGAAAAAATAAAGCATATGAAAGTGGTGAGATTAGATGCTCAATAGGGATAAAAATATAGAGGAAACTATCATAATTAAGCATAAACATTTACAGAAATGTAAATGACTAAAACACATGTAACGACCCGAAAAAATCATCGAATTTTTTTTTCTTAATTTTATTTGGATTTTTAAAAGAATGCAGTTTCTGACGGCACCTGATACCGAGGCCCGGTGTGCCCAGAATCATTTTCCGAAGTTTGGATCGGGTACATTCACTGAACAGACGAGCGGGTTTTTCTAACTTTTGAACTGGTGCTCGGAATCAAATTCTGAGGGCACCGATGGAATCGCAGCGCCGGTAATTGCATAGAAACGCCTCTTCCGGAGTTGCGTTTGCTCAGGTGTGGTTTTTAATTTTTGGTCTGAAAGTTAAGAAATAAAATAAATTGTTTGACAAAATTTATTTTATTTCACTTAAGCCACTTGGAAGCCACTTGAAGCCACTTAAAGCTACTTAAGCTGAGTTGATGCAAATAAGGTGCTATCTAAAAATATCCTTCCCTCTTGGTAGGATATTTGTGAGGTGGGGCCCATACGAGCCCCACCGTTTCTTTCCTGCTAAGTAATACACCCGCGAAAACCCATCTTTATGAAGTTAACTGACGCGTTTTCTTAATTTCTTAACACACCATTTTATTGGGCGGTTTTATTCGTGAAATAAATGGGCGGTTTATTCGTTGAAATTAATTCTATGAATTAATTTCATTCCTTTCTTAACATGTTTTCGTTTTTTTGGCATGTTAATAAAATATGGCCAACACACCCTCCTTTTGAAATGTTGTGTTAAACCTTTGAAGAAACTCTAAGGATCTTCCTCCTTCTTCGCGAAGAACGCGAAGAACGCGAAGACCGCCGGCCTCCGACGAAGAACTCCGAACCCATGGAAATCAACGACGCGACGCTGTGTGCCACGACGCTGACGTTTCCTTTCCCACGATGTTCTTCTGTGACGTTCCTTCCTCCGCAACAAAACCTCTGATCACCAACTGCTTGAGGTAAGAGATTTCGGGTTTCTTTTTAAACTCCTTTGTGGATTATAACAACACACGGATTTGATTATTTATAATTAAATCTGTTCTTTCTTGGTCCTCGGAGTTCGTTGATGCAACACCGGATACTGCGACGACGCGACGATTCCCTCCTTCCGCGACGATCAAAATCTGCGAAGAACGTGCGTGCGACGACTTGACGAGGTAGGGGTTTTTCTTGAATGTTTTATACTCCGTGGATGTTTTCCGTTCAAAATGAAGAACCCGGTTGATAAGAGCAATCTTAATTTAATAAAATTGTTCTTGGTTATGTTTTCTATGTGTCGATTAAATCCTCCCAACAGTATTTATCTAACGCGGAGGGTGCGGGCCAACCAAACACGGCCCGACAACCCTCCGCCATTCTTCGTTGTTGTGCAGATTTGGAAGGTGATGACGGAACGTGCCGCAAAGGCAATTTGATGATTCCACCGAGAAGAATGGGTCCTGGGAGGAGTAGCGGCACGGACGGGAACGGAATCGGACCACCAGAGCGACTCTGGTGGCCCACGGAAGCCATCGACGTCACGGGTCGCCGACGCGACGGCGCAGGCAGACCCGCAGCGACGCAGTTCCGGCGCACACGTGGGACGCGGCCTTTTCCATGTGCCCCCCCCCCCCCGCGGGGGAGGCGGTGCTGTCACGCGGGGGCAGCGAGCCCCCCGCGCTGCTCGGCCGAGCCGAGCCGGACTGGCCGGCCGAGCCGGGCTGCGCCCTGACCTGGCCGGACCAGGTCCCGCTGTGTCGGACCGGGTCGGGTCGACCCAATTCGGCCGACCCAGGGGTGTCGGGCCGGCTCGGCCCGGGCCCAGACCCCCCTTCTTCGGACTATTTTCGGTCATTTTCCCATAACATGAGCTATGGGCCTCTGAACGACGCGCCGTCAGTGGCTACGCGATCCTTGGATCGAGACGGTCGTTTCGGTATATCGCACTCAAGGTTTCGGAATACTTTGGGTTTGTCCGGGTTGGTTCGTACACGAAACCAACCGGGCCCTCGGAGCGGAAACGCTCATATCTTGAGCATCAGATGTCCGATTGACGTGCCGTCGACTTTGGTGGTTTTCTCTAAGTGAGACGGATCTTTTGGCTCACTTTTCCCGAGGTTTCGACACATGTGGAGTACGGTTGGGTTAGTTTTGCCTTAAAAACCAACCGGACCCCTTGGACGAAAAAGCCAATAACTCTCAGACCGGGCGTCCGATTGACGCGCCGTCTGCGACGTTGAGTTCCTGTTGACGATACGGAACTTTTGGATACATCAACTTCGGAACTTCTGCCAGTTGATGTATCAGCCTCTCGGCTCGTGGAGCGTACCCTCCGAACGAGCTTACTATGTGCGGGACCCTAGAGCTGGCTGCGACTGTGCAGAGATCCTCAGTGGACTGCGATGACTATTGCACTCAGTGATCATACGTGGATCAGTGCTATAGATCCTGTGTGGATCCGATCCTGTGTGGGTTAGCCCTCAGCGGTTCTGTGTGAGATAGCGCCTACATGTCCTGTGTGGGCCCGATCCTGTGTGGGTCTTTGTGGGGGTTAGTACCTTTAGATCCTTTGTGGGTACGACGACTTAGATGGATTAGGGATCATCTTTACCGTCATACAAGAAGTATACATGTGTGAGCTAAATCTTGTGTTACACTCCTTTGT
Organism: Viscum album; assembly: GCA_963277665.1. Lineage (NCBI taxonomy): Eukaryota > Viridiplantae > Streptophyta > Magnoliopsida > Santalales > Viscaceae > Viscum > Viscum album. The sequence goes on from OY728132.1 coordinate 1,720,704,094, forward strand.
GGATTGTGTTGAGCTATCCTGTGTGGATTTACTGTTTACTCTCCTTTGTGGATTGTGTTGAGCTATCCTATGTGGATTGCTTTTTCTTTCCTTCATGGATTGTGTTGTGCTATCCTGTGTTGGTTTACGTTTTTCTTTCCTGTGTGGACTGGGTTGTGCTTGGGCTCAGATGTTGGAGCTGAACGAGAATTGATGACTTAGGTATATGTATGTGCATATACCTAAGCAGTGACGATTGTATCTTTCCTTTGTGGGTTATCCTTTGTGGATTCTGGGAGACTTTAGGGGGTCTCAGGGTCCCTACTGAGTAGCTTATACTCACCCCTGCATGGGCTATGCCTGCACTACATTGTGCTGGTTGCAGACGATGGACATCGCTGATCGTGGTGGAGGCTTGCGGAGCAGGACGGTACCTGGAGGTGGACCACTGGGCGGGACGTACTCGGAGTAGTCAAGTGGACCCAAGGAGCAGTAGAGGCTATCTGTACCCTCCCTTCAGGTGGGACTTCCAGAGGATGGCTCGACGTTGCAGCTTTTCTTTTCAGTTGTTGTTTTCCCCTTTCAGTTGTACTTTACAGTTGGTCTTGTATTTCCAGCCCCTTTTACTTTCAACACAGCTTGTTACAATTTTTACATAGTGTTTTCTTTTCCACTTTTTTACTCTATTGTGATTGTTTACTTTATAAATTCAATGCCTTCCCTGTTTATCGGTATTTACACCTTGGTGCTAGTCGCCAACCCCAGGCCTATGGAAGGCGGGCTTGGGGTAGTCACGGCACGAGCCCTGAGGGCGGGTCGTGACAAATTGGTATTAGAGGTGGTCATTTCTACCGCAAACTCTGATCTTTCTTCTATGTGAAGCAATAGTGTTTAGCGTATTGAGTATGGTTATCAGTCCAGGGGACCCAGTTTTGGTGCGGCGGCCGATGTATCCATACACCAGGACCATGATTTCTGATTTCCGACTTAATGCACGAAAACATTGATTGCATGTGTTTCAAAGTTTTATTTGTGATTACTTTATATCAGCTCACCAGGTATACTGTTTTGACCGTGGTGCACTTGTTTCCTTTTCAGGATGGCCCCACGACGGCAGCCAGTTAGGGTTCCGTGAGTGGAGTGCGACGACAGCCCACCAAGCGATGAGGCCTCGGTACAGGGCTCGTTGACAGCAGAGGCACCAGTGGTACCTTTACCTGCCGAGCCCCTGATGCTTCCAGCACCGACCGCTGACGATGCACATCACCTCGGAGCTCTGCACGAGTTCCAGCGCCAGCGACCACCCAGGTTTCATGGGGAGACGGACCCCTGGGCAACCGAGGACTGGCGGGAGGTAGTCGTACGAGTTTTCAGGCTAGTGAGGACACCAGCAGACCTCATGGTGATCCTCGCGGCGCTCCTACTGCATGCAGCAGTGGGCCGATATTGGAGCGTGATGCTCCAGGTGCACGATGAGGCATCTCTTATCTGGACGGACTTCGAGAGCCTCTTCTGCTCAGAGTTCATCCCGGGCACCCTCCGTGCGGTGCGCATCAAGAAGCTTCTTCAGCTGCGGCAGGGCAGCTTGACAGTCGCCCAGTACGCGATGAGGTTTACCGATCTCTCTCGCTACACGACTGACATGGTACGGGTCCCCATATTCCAGGACCGAACCATTGACCAGGGTTTGAGACACGAGATCAGGGAATCACTGATCTCCCTCAGCATTTCGACTCAGGAAAGAGTACTGGAGCGAGCCCTTCTGATCGAGAGCTTTCTGGCTGAGTCCACAGCGAGACCTGCCGCAGGGCGGCAGGTAGCGGAGTCTTTGGCAGCAGACAGCCGATGGATGACTCAGGGGTCCAGGAAGACCAGACCCTCACGCAGACGACCTCAGGATACTGGCTCAGTAGTGCGGGGCACACAGCACGGAGCCAGTCTTTCCAGAGGCAGGCACTGCTTCGCATGCGGCGGGCAGGGCCACATGGCTCGTGACTGCCCGACCCGCCGTGTTGAGGAGTAGCAGACGGTGGAGGGGCCACCTAGGCAGAGGCAGAGGGTCGACTGTGGTGGTCCGCAGGGAGGAGGCAGATGAGGCAGAGGAGCTGGCCGAGAAGTAGGTGGTGGGTGACGCTTTGAGGCTCTGCCACCACCACAACCAGGAGGTCTGCCCCGACCACAGGGAGCTGGCGGGCAGAGACAGGCACAGCTCCAGGCAGCGGAGGCCTACGACCACGGCGCACTAGAGATTATTCGAGGTACGCTCTGTGTCTATTACAACCTTGCTGCAGTTCTTATAGACACTGGAGCGATTCACACTTTCATAGTCGCTTCCGTTGTTCGGAGCTCAGAGATTCTGACAGAGACGTTGGCTCGATCCTTACGGCTAAAGACCCCTACGGGAGCAGACTCGACGACGACACTCTGGTGCCTGCAGTGTGAGATTACTCTAGGAGGTGATAGCTTCAGCTAGGATCTTCTTGTAGAGGCGTCGAGGCCTTACGACGTCATCTTGGGCATGGATTGGTTATCTACAGTCCATGCTCAGATTGACTGTTTTAGGCGCAAGGTGCGATGTGTGCGCACCGACGGGAGCAGGTTCTCCTTCCCGGCGAGAAGGGAGCCTTTGCAGCATAGGAGGTACTCTGGCAGAGGAGGGGACAACCCATCACTCATCAGTTGGCTAGCCTCATCCTTGGAGCAGTTGACGTGCGAAGTCCTAGTTTTCATGCAGTGGTGGATCAGTACGGGGACGTCTTTCCCGATGACGTTCCAGGGCTACCTCCTCTTAGAGAGGTAGTCTTTTATATTGATTTGTACCCCGGGACAGTCCCGATATCCACTCCAGCGTATCGGATGGCCCCCGCTGAGCTTCGAGAGCTGAAGGTACAGTTGGAGGACTTGCAGGGCAAGGGGTTCATCCGACCCAGTGTTTTACCCTGGGCTTCCACGATATTGTTCGCCAAGAAGGTGGACAGGAGCTTGTGACTGTGTGTCGACTATCGTCACCTGAACCAGGTGATAGTGAGGAACAAGTATCCTCTACTGAGGATTGAGGACCTCTTCAATCAGCTCAAGGTAGCGTGGTGGTTCTCAAAGATATACCTCATGTCAGGCTATAATCAGCTCAGAGTTCGAGACAAGGACGTGTAGAAGACGGCCTTCAGGTGTAGGTATGGCCACTATGAGTTATTGGTTATTCCATTCGGTGTAACCAATGCTCCAGCAGTGTTCATGAGCCTCTTGAACAGGATCTTCCAGCCATACCTCGATCGATTTGTTGTGGTCTTCATCGATGACATTTTGGTGTACTCGACCATGGAGGAGGAGCATGCCTACCACTTGCGAGTTTTACTAGACACACTCCGAGAGCACTAGCTTTATGGAAAGATCTTGAAGTTCCAATTCTGGTTACGTGAGGTCCACTTCTTAGGGAACGTCATTTCTGAGGCGGAAGTTGCGGTGGATCCCACGACGATCGAAGCACTGCTAGCTTGGGAGCCACCCAAGAGCGTGACAGAGGTGCAGAGTTTCTTAGGACTAGCTGGATACTATCAAAGATTTGTGCCAGACTTCTCAAGAGATACAACGCCACTCTCAGCTTTGATGGAGAAGGAGAAACCCTTTTTGTGGTCAGACAGATGTCAGTAGAGCTTTCAGGAGATGAGATAGAGATTGACCAGCGCACCTATCTTGAGGTTGCTGAGGAGGGAGTTGGATACGTAGTATACTGCGATGCATCAGGGACTGGACTCGGATGTGTCCTGATGCAGGAGTGGTCCATGATTGGCTATGGATCACGTCAGTTGAGGCCGCATGAGCAGAACTACGCCACACATGACCTGGAGTTAGCAGTAGTGGTCATCGCACTGAAGTCATGGCGACACTATCTGATGGGCGAGCGCTTTACAGTCTTTTCAGACCACCAAAGTCTCCGGTACATCTTTTCCCAGAAGGACCTAAACCTAAGACAACAGCGATGGCTCGAGTTCCTCCAGTACTATGACTTGGAGATATTCTATACTCCTGGGTAGGGGAACGTGGTAGCCATTGCACTCAGCTGGAGGACGGGCATTCAGCTACGTGAGGAGGTGACAGAGCAGCTAGCCGCCTTGCAGATATCCTTCATGGATAGGGACAGAGCAGCCTTCCTTCAGTCTCTCACAGTCTCTCCTGCACTTCTACAGCAGGTCAGAGAGGCACAACATGGGGACGCCGACTATGAGATGCAGCGTGCACAGATATCCTCGGGACAGGCACCTGATGGTTTCTCCCTTGGAGCAGAGCACGACGTCCTTTTCAGAGGACGTAACTTGGTACCAATTTCTTTACGTGAGGAGGTACTGAGAGAGTTTCACAATTCTCCTTTAGCGGTACATCCTGGAGTGGCGAAGATGTACCAGGACCTCAGACGACAACACTGGAGGCCGAGCATGAAGGAGACTATGGCAGAGTTCGTTTCTTGATGCCTCACATGTCAGCAGGTGAAGGCAGAGCATCAGGTACCATCATGCTTGGTACAACCCTTGGAGGTCCCGGAGTGGATGTGGGACGGGATATCTATGGACTTCGTGACTGGACTTCCACGCACTTCCAAAGGTCATGACTACAATTGGGTTATTGTTGACTGACTCACCAAGTCGGCACACTTCTAACCCATTCGAGAGCAGGGCTTAGTGGAGAGCTTGGGGTGTCTCTACGTTCAGGAGATTGTACGGCATCACGGTGTGCCATCGTCTATCGTCTCCGATCGGGATTCTTGCTTTACTTCCCGGCTTTGGAATGGGTTGCAGGAGGCGTTCGGCACATGGCTACGTCTGAGCACCACCTTTCACCCTCAAGTGGATGGTCAGACAGAGAGGACCATTCAGACTCTCGAGGACATGCTCCGAACATGTGTCCACAACTTTGGTCGCAGCTGGGAGGACCACCTACACCTGGTGGAGTTCGCGTACAACAACAGCTACCACTCCACCATCGAGATGGAACCATATGAGGCGTTGTACGAAAGGCCTTGCAGATCTCCTTTGTGCTGGACAGACCCTGGGGAGTCAGCACTTGTGGGACCAGAGATGGTCCGGGCCATGACAGAGAAGGTCCAGGTCATCCTAGAGCGGATGATGACAGCTCAGAGCCGGTAGAAGTCTTATGCTGACAGGAGGTGGAGGCCACTAGAGTTCGAGGATGGTGACCACTTCTTCTTGCAGGTCTCACCTCGACATGGATTATAGAGATTTGGCCGAGGCGGCAAGTTGTCTCCACGCTTCATCAGACCCTTCCAGGTCCTCAGCAGGATTGGCGAGGTGGCTTATCGCCTGGCTCTACCACCTCAATTGCACCGGGTGCACGACGTCTTCCACATATCTCAGGTGAGGAGATACGTGCACGAACCGACGCACATCATTGACCATGGGGAGGTAGATGTGGATGGTGGAGCGACTTTTGCGGAGGTCCCAGTGGAGATCTAGGATCGACATGAGTGGGTCTTACGTGGAAAATCAATTCCTCTAGTGCGCATCAGATGGCAGCACAGGAACCTCCAGGAGAGTACTCGGGAGCGGGAGGCTCAGATGAGTGCCTAGTACCTACATTTGTTTCCCTAGTTTATGATGTATCTTTACGAGGACGTAAAGCCCTGAGGTGGGAGTGATGTAAATACCCAAAAAATTCAAGGAAATTTTTTTTCTTCTTAATTTTCATTGGATTTTTACAAGAACGCAGTTTCTGAAGGCACCTGATTCCGAGGCCCGGTGTGCCCGAAATAATTTTCTGAAGTTTGGCTCGGGTACGTTCAGTGAACGGACGAGCGGGTTTTTCTAACTTTTGAACCGGTGCTCAGAATCAAATTCTGAGGGCACCGATGGAATCGCAGCTCCGGTAATCGCTTAGAAATTCCTCTTCTGGATTTGCGTTTGCTTGGGTGTGGTTTTTAATTTTTGGGCTTAAAGTTAAGAAATAAAATAAATTGTTCGACAAACTTTATTTTATTTCACTTAAGCCACTTGGAAGCCACTTGAAGCCACTTAAAACTTCTTAAGCTGAGTTTATGCGGATAAGGTGCTATCCAAAAATATCCTAACCTCTTGGTAGGATATTTGTGAGGTGGGGCCCACACAAGCCCCACCGTTTCTTTTCCGCTAAGTAATGCACCTGTAAAAACCCGTCTTTATGAAGTCAAGTGACGCCTTTTCTTAATTTCTTAACGCACCATTTAATTGGGCGGTTTTATTAATGAATTAAATGGGCGGTTTATTCGTTGAAATTAATTCTATGAATTAATTTCATTCGTTTCTTAACACGTTTTCGTTTTGTTGGCATGTTAAAAAAATAAGGCCAACACACCCTCCTTTTGAAATGTTGTGTTAAACCTTTGAAGAACCTCTAAGGATCTTCCTCCTTCTTCATGAAGAACGAGAAGAACACGAAGAACGCGAAGAACGCCGGCCTCCGATGAAGAACACCGAACCCACAGAAATCAACGACGCGATGCCGTGTGCCGCAACGCCGACGTTTCCTTTCCCGCGACGTTCTTCTGCGACGTTCCTTCCTCGGCAACAAAACCTCCGATCACCAACTGCTTGAGGTAAGAGATTTCGTGTTTCTTTTAAAACTCCTTTGTGGTTTATAACAACACACAAGTTTGATTATTTATAATTAAATTTGTTGTTTCTTGGTCCTCGGAGTTCTTCAACGCAACACCGGATACTGCGACAATGCGACGATTCCCTCCTTCTGCGACGATCAAAATCCACGAAGAACGCGCGTGCGACGACTTGACGAGGTAGGGGTTTTTCTTGAATGTTTTATACTCCGTGGATGTTTGCTGTTCAAAATAAAGAACCCGGTTCATAAGAGCAATCTTAATTTAATAAAATTGTTCTTGGTTATGTTTTCTATGTGTCGATTAAATTCTCCCAACTGTTATTATCTAACGCGGAGGATGTGGGCCAACCAAACATGGCCCGACAACCCTCCGTCGTTCTTTGTTGTTGTGCAGATTTGGCGGGTGACGACAGAACATGCTGCAAAGTAAATTTGATGATTCCGCAGAGAAGAACGGGTCCCGGGAGGAGCAGCGGTGCAGACGTGAACAGAATCGGACCACCAGAGCGACTCCGGTGGCCCACGGAAGCCACCGGCGGCGCGGGTCGCTGGAGGCGCCCTAACATGCCACCGGACAAGGCCGCCATGGATGAAGCCTTGGCAGCGGCGGTGCCAGTGGACCCACGTCTGCACGGGTCCGGCGCACATGTGGGAGGCGGCCTTTGCCGCGTCCGTTGACCTGGGCGGCCCCCCTGTGGGGGCCGCGGTGCTATCACGCGGGGGCAGCGAGCCCCCCGCGCTGCTTGGCCACTCGGCCGAGATGAGCAAGACTGGCCGGCCGAGCCGGGCCACGCCCCAGCCTGGCCGACCGGGTCCATCCGGGTCGAACTGGTTCGGCCGACCCAGGGGTGGGGGAGGGCCGGCTCGACACGGGCCCAGACCCCCCCGTCTTCGGACCGTTTTCGGTTATTTGCCCGTAACATGAGCTAAGCGCCTTCGAACGAAGCGCCGTCAGTGGTTACACAATACTTGGATCGAGACGGTCGTTTCGGTATATCGCACTCATGTTTTTGGAATACTTTGGGTTCGGCCGGGTTGGTTCGTACACGAAACCAACCGGGCCCTTGGAGCGGAAACAATCATATCTTGAGCTTCGGACGTCCGATTGACGTGACATCGACTTTGGTGGTTTCCTCTAAGTGAGAAGGATCTTTTGGCTCACTCCACACGAGGTTTATATGCAAGTGGAGTACGGTTGGGTTGGTTATGCCTTAAAATCCAACCGGAACCCTGTGACGAAAAGGCCAATAACTCTCAGACCGGGCATCCGATTGACACGCCGTCTGCGACGTTGAGTTAATGATGACGTTACAGAACTTTTGGATACATAAACTTCGGACCTTGTGTCAGTAGATTTATCAGCCTCTCGGATCGTGGAGGGGATCCTCCGAACGAGCTTGTTGTGTGCGGGAACCCTAGAGCTGGCTGCGACTGTGCAGAGATCCTCAGTGGACTGCGACGACGACTGTGCAGAGATCCTCAGTGGACTCCGACGACGACTGTGAAGAGATCCTCAATGGACTACGATGACGAATGCACTCAGAGATCCTACATGGATCAATGCTATAGATCCTGTGTGGATCTGATCCTGTGTGGATCTGATCCTGTGTGGGTCAGCGCTCAGCGGTTCTGTGTGATCCAGCGCCTACAGGTCCTGTGTGGGCCCGATCATGTGTGGGTCTTTGCGGGGGTTAGTACCTTTCGATCCTTTGTGGGTCTGATGACTTAGATGGATTAGTGATCATCTTTATCGTCATACAAGAAGTATACCTGTGTGAGCTGAATCCTGTGTTACTCTCCTTTGTGGATTGTGTTGAGCTATCCTGTGTGGATTTACAGTTTACTCTGCTTTGTGGATTGTGTTGAGCTATCCTATGTGGATTAATTTTGCTTTCCTTTGTGGATTGTGTTGTGCTATCCTGTGTGGGTTTACATTTTTCTTTCCTGTGTGGACTGGGTTGTGCTTGGGCTCGGATGTTGGAGCCGAACGGGAATTGATGACTTAGGTATATGTATGGGCATATACGCAAGCAGTGTCGATTATATCTTTCCTTTGTGGTTTATCCTTTTTGGATTCTGGGAGAACTTCGGGGGTCTTGGGGTCCCTACTGAGTAGATTATACTCACCCCTGCATAGGCTATGCCCGCACTACATTGTGCTGGTTGCAGACGACAGACAACGCTGATAGTGGTGCAGGCTTGCGGAGCAGGATGGTACCTGGAGGTAGACCACTGGGCGGTACGTACTCGGAGCAGTCAGGTGGACCCAAGGAGCAGTAGAGGCTATCTGTACCCAACCATCAGGTGGGACTTCCAGAGGATGGCTCGGCGCTGTGGCTTTTCTTTTCAGTTGCTGTTTTCCCCTTTCAGTTGTACTTTAAAGTTGGGATTGTATTTCCGGCCCCTTTTACTTTCAGCACAGCTTGTTACAGTTTTTACTTAGTGTTTACTTTTCCGCCTATTTACTCTGTGGTGCTTGTTTACTTTATAATGGCAATTCCTTCCCTGTTTATCGGGATTTACGCCTTGGTACTAGTCGCCACCCCCTGGCCTATGGAAGGCGGGCTTGGGGTAGTCATGGAACGGGCCCCGAGGGCGGGTCGTGACAACACAAGCCTTTTAAACTCAATCTTCATCATAATATGTAAAAGATAAATCAAATAAATCACTTTACCTATTCACATGGATAATCTAAAATTCGAATAATCAAATGTATTACAAATAGATAATTTCATAATGATTTAACGCATAATTACAAAAAACATAACCAGATAGATATGTCCTCATTCGAAAACTACAAATAATATTTTTTCAACGGCTTGTGCTAGGACACTAGTTTGTCTTATGAGACCTACTGATGCATCGAGGAGGTATAGAGGGCTGCTCACGTCACATACAAATTCCAATTCATTACTCTTTATAAACGTTTGAAACATGTTTCAAATGTATATCCAAAAAAGGGTAGTGGAAATTACTACGTAAAAAATAAATATTGACTTCACACATAATCCTAGAGTAAAATAATCAATGAAGTCTATGTAAAACCAAATGAGTGGAAATCAAAATTAGAAATTACATTACCAATTTGTTAACTTACAAAACATACACACCATGAAAGAAGGATCATACAATGAAGTTGTATATACATATAAATTAATGTATATTACAAAAATAATACAATCATGGGAAGTACTTACACCACACAAAAGTAAATACTAGCAATATAACATGAATATCACAGGAATAATAAGTGAGATAAAAATCCCTTACCTTGTAATTTTCCATTATAGAGGGTAGTTTATCCTCTTGTGTAATGTTGAAATCATGGTTAGTAAATTATACGAGAAACACATACATAAATATGAAATCATATATGATATTCTAATATTTCTTTGTTTGTGATATTTCAGTATTATCATATATTTGGGTGTTAACTGATTTGTTTTCCATTATATATTTTAATATGTAAGTCATTTTTTTTATTGATAGGATGTATTTCATTTATGTCCAGAATGATATCATGTTCTTAAATATTATTTCTAATTATCAAATTAATGTTATTCTTGAATGGTTATGATGGGGAACAAAATCTCATCGCATCGTGGAGATGGTAGGCCGTAAGTACGCATGAGAGACAATATCATTCTATTAGTGATGAAATTGTATGTAATTGGATGGTATATTATATATAAATAATAATTAACATGTTATATTTTTTATAGACATCATTTATACTCATTATTATACCCATTCAAATAATGATCTGTTGAATAACAAACTACACAACGACGTGGAGACGGTAAGACGTACGTACGCAAGCATGGCGGCTTTGTCATTTATAGGATGGATAGAATAATGAATATTGTTGTACCATATTTATAATAACATAATAGTATGGAGAAGGATGTGGATTTATTATTTTGGTATGGAACCAACAATGAAATAGGATGTTGAAGAAGAATAGAACATTGAAAGAGGTGATGAAATTATTTCCACTTCTTCGGGTGTTTCCTTTTGATTTGATAAAAAGTGCTCCATAGGTAATATTTATGATCAATGTATGGAATATAGGTTGATGTGAGAGTAGTTGGAAAGATATTTGAGTAGCGGTTGGTCGAGCCAAATGGATTTGGAGGTGTGATTTTGAGAGAAGGTGAAGTACCCTTTTATAAGGGAGGTGAGAGTCACTTTAGGAAAAGCTTGAAATATTAATTTATTATACAATCATATTCAGTTTATAATGGTTACAAAAGTTTTTATTTGGAGGCTATGGAGGGGATAGGTTGAAAAAATCTAAAACAATTTCTTGTAGACTGGTTTAGGTCACCATATTAACACTATCTTTTAGATTTAACTCTTACTTAAATAGTTTAACCTTTACCACGTATTCTTGAATTATTATAATAAATGGTTAATAAACGTACAAGAAAAATCCAATAGAACTCGAAGTTGTTCAATATAGACTTATATATCATTATATAAGTCCTTTGGTAGATCCTTATATTTTTTTGAAATATTATATCAATTAATAATATAGTATTTTTTTAAAAAAATATCATTTATGTCAATTTTGACATGATTTCGTATATGGTTTTTGTGACGGAAATAACATGATTACTTTGAAAAAAAATTATTACATTATTCCAAGAATGTCACATTAACATACAAAATTAGTATAATGCATCCAAAGTCTCAATTTACATTTATTTGTATATTTATAATATCAATTATTTTAATATTTCATTAATAAGGTAATTACTGATTCTTCATTGTGTCATTACTATATTTAATTATTTAAATTTATAAAATTATAAAGAAAATAAAATTAAATAGGAAATATTTTTATCTCTCTAATAAATATTTATAGTTGAATTTATCATATGGATAACCTTATATGAAAATAGTTTTATTTATGAAAACTTGAATTTAACACTTTTAACTCTTCCTTAAATAAAATTATAATAAATTTTCTAATCTAATCCAAGTTTATAAAAAAGGATCATATTTTATTCCTAAGTATGATTTTGATCAGAAAACACTTATCCAACAGAATTTGGACATGTGTTATGGAAATTATAATATCATTTTTACAATTAATTACTATATTTAATTTTAAATATGGTAAATAAAACTCAAAATGTATTATTCATCAAAAATTATTTTTATCTTATTGAATGAAATTTTACTTAATGATATCAACTGTGTCTCTCGGATTTTCTAAATTAATTTCATAGAAGCGGTAAAATTATGTTTTATTCAAATTTGAAAATGTGCCTATAAGGAGGGTAAGAGACGTTAAAATGTTCAATTAAATTTAATATATCCAGTTTTATTGTAAAATGACATCAATGAATTACATTATACTAATATTGATATTATTTATCTACTTTTAATTTTTAATAAATATAAATAAAATATAATTATTTAAATAAAAGTTCATCTTTAAATAATAATGTAGAGTTTTTCACTATTCTCCCAAAATTGAATGTTTTTATAATAATAACAAAAATTCACCCAAATATAATTTTGATATTCAAAATTCAAAAATTATTTCAACTTTAAAAATTTTAAAATATAGATGTTTTATTTATTAATTTAACGAAATAATCCATTTTTCAAAACTAGAAATCCGATTTTTGAGAAGTAAAATATATCGAAAGTGTTAGATGTGGTTTTGTCCATTTTAAATGTATAATTACCTCTAATGAATAAATTTTATTAAATGATTAAAATATAGTCTAATTATACTTAAAAACCATGCAAATTAATAATTTAACATTATAAATTATTTTTATTAAAAAAGTTGTATTCAATTAGAATTTAGTATTTTTTACTATACATAAAAATGTGAAAGTTATCCGAAAAGCACTGATTTTTTTATCCAATATAAATTTTTATGTCCAGATTATAAAAAAAGTTTATTTTTTCAAACTGAATATATAAATGTGTGAAATATTGGATTTTTAAAATGTTCACCATTAAAAAGAATTAAAATTGCATTATTTGAAAAATAATTCTTTTATCTGAAAAATTGCATATATTCTTATATTATTTCTAAGAAACACATAATATGGATGATAAAATTATATGAAGTATATAAAATCAAAAATTTAGTTAATACTATTCATTCTTGTTTTTTCATGGCTAGTTTGGTATGATGTGGTGTGCTCGAACTCAGTATTGTATGTAGCGCGAGCTATTTATTATTTTAAAGAAAATAACTTACTATGAATTATTGGACTGTTAATGGTTTTATTATTGAAAAAAATTAAAAAAATCATCATCATTTGATTATAAATTTTCATATAAATTTTATCTCTCAAATACAGCCTCACTAAAACAATGCTTGTCCTAAATCATAAAATCTCAACATAAAAATCCGTGTACACCAATGTTACAAATATTCAAATTCCAATGTAATAAAATCCGAAAAATTTCAATGCTAAATAAAACATTAAAAAATCCAAATAATAAATCATTTTAATTTTCCATTTTTTAGAGAAACAATCAAATCAGGTATTTTATTTTTTTCATTTCAAAAATTTAGGAACATCTTTTTATCATTCATTTATGTTTATCAATTCATTATTATTAAACTTTCCACATCATGATTTACCTCAAATTTAAATATATCCTCTCATATGTCATGATAAAAATGAATTATAGTTTTTATCATACCATGAGAACTTTATCTTTATCCATAGGCTTGTAAATGACCTACTTCATTTACTTTGTAAAAACAAAAGGCACATAAAATCATGATGACTTGAAGTAATGGTTCAAATGACTCTGAGGGTTAAGGTTGGTTGGATTTGATGATTTAAAATGTATATCTCAAGGATGAATTTAATCTATTATATAAAATTCGTCATATCAGAATGTGTATTTAAATTCTCCCCATCAAAGTAGCAACATCCACTTACCAAAAAATCTATGTAAAGACATGATCAAATTATGCATAATAACTTGTTTCTACACTATCTTGAATTTTATTTTTTTATTTTTTTTTATTTTTATTTTTTAAAATGTTATTATTAGATCAATACACACATACATCACCTAACAACATGTAATCATAAGACTTTTGATATGGAAAATGGTGCATTTTGGTTCTCCCATATCACAACCGATTTTTCGATTTTTTTTTGTTTTTTGTCATTATTTTTATTTTCTAAATTCAAAAGGGGAAAATAGAGTATAATTAATGATTTACCATCTATTTCCAATTCCCACAGTTGAACCCCCAAACTTATTCCTTAAAATGTATATCATTGGGTCCACCATGATTCTATTTACCCCCATAATTTAACTTTAAAATATCATGCATGTATTAAAGGATTGTGGGAATGGATAAAAATTGCTTGAAATAGGGATAATCCATAACAAGTTATTTCATGGTCTTTATTGGATAAAATAATGATTGATTTAACTGTTGTATTTTAGGTATAAGTTTATTTTCAATGGATGCATCAATCATTTCAAATGTGTTTTTTCATAGTCATAACATTGACTAAATTCAATACAAGTTCTTGTCGGTTACAAGTACCAAGATCACTCACAAAATATGATAAAGATAAATATTAAGTACTTGGTCTTGAAATACTCTCGATAATGAGATATATGATATTAGACAATAACTCAAGGCATGATTAATGATAATAAATAAATTCACATAAATTTCAGAAACTCAGAGCATGAAGGATGGTTTGGAAATTTTATTTACATGAATCAATTTGTTCTATCAAATATGGAGTCATTGTTTTAATATCCTTACTTATGTTTTAAACTTTTAATTCTCCATTTTACTCATTAAATATCATTAACATTGAAATTTAAAATATGGAATCGATGGATTCCTAAGAAACTTCTCTCTCCTAGATTAGTCATTTAAAGATTAATTCAAGTGCGGGAAAGCAATTTTTTTACTTTTAATTTCAAGACATGTTGTGGAAAAAATATAGATATTCTAAAATATAAAACACTAAAAGTAAAATCAATTTTTCAATGAAAATTGGTCTTCCCCCTTCCCAGTATGGGGCTACCTTACACCATTGTGAACCTATAAAATAAAAGCACTCAATAAAGCATAAGGATTCAGATATTTAATCTAGAAAAAAATATGGAGATTATGATATATGGTGAACTACATATACAAAAGGAATTGACATCCAAATTCCTAGAAATTAAGTAAGGGTAAATATTTTAAGACCCTTCAAGTTCGCCATGAATTTTTATTACCTCGAGAGGGCAGTACCAACTATTATCTAAAGTCAGATGGTGTATGAATATTCTTTGATTTGAACCACCACATGTTGCTTTTCCCAGCTTGTGCTTCATCCATGTAGTTGAATAATGATCCATGGATAGATTAATCTATATAATCCACATTAAAAATGAGGTATATCATGCTTGTTGTGGGTAGGATGATGTTTGAATCATCCTCTTTCTTAGATGCTACTTGTACAACTGAATCTTCTTTATCCAGTGGTTTCTCAAGGTATGCTGCATCAAAAAAATAGTCAATGGAAAAGTCAGAGTTTAATTAATTTTAATAAAATTAAAACACGAAGAATCAAGAAAACATTCTTCACCATCGATGTAAGAATCATTTTTCATGGTTTCATTAAGAAAATACACAAGTATGAACTCATGAAATTTTTTGATAAAAAATTCAACATGTCCAGGGGGCTCCATATGAACCTTAGTAGGTGCACATCTAGATTCACCTTCTTCCTCCCAGGCATAGAAAATATTGTATGAATATGGAATATCAAAACAATGTTGACTGATTTATAATTATATATAAATAAAATTACAAGAGATAGAGTATGAGAAGTGATCAACTTCTTTTCTTGGTTTTGATTCAACCAATGCCTCAGTGGTAAGATCTTATTATTGTTGATTCTTTTAGGATTGAGGTAGGTAGTCAGGCTCCTCCATATTGAATTCAAATTACACCACTTGGGTAGTTTCATCCTTATCTGATGTAGGATTTTATTCTCTATATTGTATGGGGAGATCAGGAAATTCCTCAAAATTTATAATGAATCTATCCAATCTTTTTTTATCTCCCACTTGTGGCTCATCAGGTATTTCTTCCTTAATTTCAACCTCATGTTCTTACTCTGGATTAGGGTTGGGTTTCTCCATTAATGAAATAACATAATAAAAGGAACTTCAATATTTTATTATGAGTTGTTCAATGATTTATCTAGGTTCATTCACCTAATCCATTTAAAAAAATTTAAGAGAAATTGAAGAACACCTTGGTCTCCCCTTATCCAAGGCCCGAGGTCAGCCTCTCATTTCTGAAACTAAGAGATCATAATGATGTATAGATTAGAGGGGGATAGAGGGGATATGAAGAATACAAAATCTATCATTATTGAAATAATAATAATAATAAAATTAAAAATAATTAATAATATTATTATTAAAATAGGAAAATAGTTTTTGAAAAAGGAGAGAGAGAAAATAAAATAGCTTTAATATAAGAATGTGATAATTATAATAATGATAATAGTATTAATAACAATAATAATAATAATAATAATAATAATATTAAAAAAATTCATAATAATAATACTGATAATAATACTTATTATTAAAATAAGATAATTGAGAAATATAATTGTGGGATTAATGGAGAAACCAAAATGAATGGATTAGTAAAATTAAAATTGAAATTAAAATTGAATAAATAAGAAAAAAAAATAAAATAAAAAGAAGAAATTGGGTGAGAAATAGAGGTTTTAGCACGTCCCATGCCCCTATGGGTCCATTCATTATTGTGAGCTCCGAGCTGAAGATTTGGGGAGAAGGTGAGGGCCTTTTTTAGAGGAAGAATTCTTCCAAATAAATATGGCGTGTTTTTGTCCTATTAAATGGATGATTCACATGCATGGACCCTTTCATAAAAATTATTCCCCATTGTCTTTAGCGTCTCCTCTCAAAATTTTATCTCATTCTTCCATCATATCTAAGAGTTATGATTTTTTACTTGGATGTTTCTTTTTCTAGATAAATGTTGCAGAAAAAATCCTTCAAAACTATAACATCCAATGGAAAGAATAATGACTTCAAAAATCTCTCATATTAATTGTAGAGATGAGAATATGTGTCCTTGTTCTATTCCAAGTGGAATAATAACCATTGATGTTGTGTAGGCTGATATGTGGTTCCATTATGGTTGTGGGGTCTACACTGTCTATTCGGGAAAATCATCATCATTGATTTTATAAGTATTCTAGATACCTGAAACAACCCCTGGTCCAAAATATAAAGTTGAAAAAATTAATGTACATCAACAATTTAATCAATATATTTTGAATTGTAGTTTTTATGAAATGACCAAAATAACCTTGAAGTCAAAATCTGTCATGAACCGAATCAGATCGCCACTAAAACGGGCACCAAACCCGGCACATGACAAGGCCCGAAGGGCGTTCCCAATCCCCACGGGCTGGAAAAAGTGCTTGGGTATCATAAAATGATAATTAGGAATGATTTACCTAAGTTTATAAACATAAAACAACAAAAGAATCCAATAAAATGAATCTGGATTTTTCAAACCAAATACTCATTTTCAAAAATTCAGAACTGAATTACACAATTTTAAACAATGTTTAAAGACCATTACAGAGGTACAACCCCAAGAAAATACAGCCCAATAACCTGCACATGGAAAGAGGCACCGCCCTCAAGCCATCTCCACGAAACTGCCTCACGATGGACAACTAAAAACCAGAACCAATGGCATAAAACATGTACCAAAACCTGTGACATAAAATAAGCAAGTCTACTTACACCCAAAGGTGTAAGTAGGGTGTGAGATAAATCCCAGTAGGATACCACCGCTAAGATATTCCATGTGATAAAAATTTCATGACAAAAAGCATTGCAAGTTTTCTAAATAAGAAATGTTTGTTACATTTTTCTAAAGGATGCAATAATAAATGAAAATAGTTATCATGTGGGCTAATTTTAAAGGACCAACAAATTTAAAATAACTAACAAATCTACTGAATTTTCAATCCAACAATACCGTATACCGACGGTAAGTACAAAGGATCTATTGAGCACAAGTAATAGAAAAAAACCCTAGGCACTAGCTAGCTGTGGGTCCCGGGTACCTCATATCTCGGTGAGAGTAACCACAATAAAATATCCATTCTCGTGCACGAGCCACTAGTAGGGATCATACCCATAACCTAGTGGTCCCCAGTCATCATCATCATAGTTTAGTTAGAGTTTTAAGCGTCAATCTTGCTAAGTGAAACTGAGGCCAAACCCCACGGATTCACTAGCATACTAGTACACGTCCACCCACCTAGATACCCGAGTTTTCTGACTATGCTCAAACAAGTTCACAATCCAAGAAATATAGTTTTCACATGAAAATATCACCTCCACATCACACATTAACCAAAAATCCCCATGTATATCACTAAAGTCACAAATTCCACTTTTCATTCAAATGCATTTTGAAATCAAACTCACTTCAAATTGGCTATAACACTTTTCACATTTCTTTAACACTTCCACAAATACATTAAACAATTTTATAAAACCATTACAAGATATTAAACTCACATAAAATCCGAAACACATGTCACACAATACCCTTCTCACCTTCACAATTCATTTTATAAATAAACTCACACGAAATATCCCACACCCGTGTTTCGCACACAAAACATAATTTAGTAAAAAATTTCGAAAATTTATAAAAAATTCTAAAAATGTTAAACATCTCAAATCACCACTTTACCATTAAAAACCCACATTAGGTGAACACACTCACCCAAACAGTACATATACACCCTTTCCCAACTTTTTTTAACCAAATAAAACATTTTCAATTTTTATAAAACAAACCCAAGAGGTATAACCATTGTATGAACACTAAACCCATTTCAGAACCCTCATTCAAAACCGAAATCATACCAATACCAATCCAAAAAATAAATTTTCAGCCTTAAAACGATTATTAAACCACCACCAAATGTTATAAAAATAATCAAATAATACCACAATGAAACACATGAAAAACACATGTTTTCATAAATCACCTTCAAAAAGTACAATACGGTTTTACACCTTAAACTCATTAAAAAACCCCTTTTCAAGGCCCAAATGACAATAAGGAATTAACAAAAGAGAATTGTCTGCCCCTTTCATGACTAATAAATCACTTTCATATTTTATAAACTAAACCCAAACATTACCCCAAGAGTCACACATGAAAAGTACACAATTTCAAGCTAAAATACAACTAAAAATTAAATGTTTAACCAAATTCATCAAAAATAGTTTTCAAACCACACAAAACAGATTATAAACATACTAAATTCATAAACCAAGCAAGCTAACTCATCATAAAATGGTTACACAAGGAATCACCTACCTTTTCAGTCGAAACCCTCAAAACATGGTGAGAAACATTAAGCGTACCACCGATGCACCACATGGAAAATAAATCCAGAACTACAACACCAAAAATTGACCCAAAAGATACCAAATCAGACCTTAGGATCTAACCCCAACTTCTGGACATGAGGAAATTCAATAAGGAGGAATAAAAACTAAAAGAGGATGGAAATAACCAAGAAGGAATTCTCTTACTTGAAATATCTTGAAGAAATCATCCCCAATTAACCAATATATGAATCTCCAAGTACCCAAAACTGATATGGAGGTCCGAAGGAGTCATATTAGGTCATGTGGGGACTGAAATGGGTGGAATAGGATGAGAATTGGAGGAGTTATGAAAGTTTCATTTTACCTCATCAAATCTGGTAGATTTGAGAAATATTTAGAAAGATCGTCCATGTCTGTTTGGTATATGAGCTCCAAAGAGGAAAACTCTATATAGGGGGTGAGTCTGAGGTTTTTGTCTTCGATTGGGAGGTTGAATCACCAGAAAACAGTAAAAAACGAATGAGGTATTGAAATTTTAAAACAATAATTTAAAGCAGGAAATGGGCTTATGGGCAGGCCAATTACCTTAATTAAAACCCCAAATCCATCATGATTTGGGATTTCTATGTGGTTAAAAGGGATATGGTGATTTTAATATATTAGTTCATGCCAATTGGGAAGTTGAATGAGTATAAAATAGTAAAAATTGAAAGATTTATAGAAGAAACAACATTTGTTCTTAAATCTGGATTTGGGCTCACGGTTTGGCCCAAATTTTCAAAACCCACCATTTTCACCAAAATGAGTGGTAAACCCCCAAAACAAATAAGGAATGGAAATTAAATGAGTAATGAATTTAAAAAAAAGTCATGGGTGTGACAATTCTCCCCACCATAAAACTTTCCGCCCTCGGAAAGCCACATCACGAACAAAGCAAAAACCAAACCCAACCAAAAGGCATAAATAGACTTCTTTGCTAAGCTTCGCCCCAAAGGCCAAAACACCTCTAGTGATCAATTAAGGAAGTAATACTTCACAACCAAAACATACAACTAATTACTGAAATTTTCAACCATATTCATGATTTATCCTAAAATAAAACTCCTCAAAAACTATCTGAACAAGGCTCAAGCAATTTACCCATACAAACAAGAACATCGAACAAGGTTACACTTACCTTGATATAACTAAACCACTGGGAACTCTCCATTCCCAACATTTACCCAAGGAAGATGTATTTGGTTATATATATCCAAAAGAGACTACCCACATCCAATCCAAGACCAAGTACAAAAGTGATTTACTGGTACAAGGATACACAAATGGGCTCCCCAACCATAAGAGACAACTTAAATTTTTTTTCTGAGAATGAATCAAGACACTAATAGGGGAGCCCCGAACAAACTCCCCAGTACAAGGGGTAGAATCCCATTAGGAATTTTCAAAATAATATACATGAGACTCATAGTGGTTCTCCCCACCATAATAACCATCGATCTTAATTGACCAATATGGGCCGGCATAGAAAAACCCCAAAACTTAAAGATTTGGGATGACAACACGGTTAGCCCGAACAGTTTGGGAAACTGTGTGCTAACCATGTGGATCCTTATACCTACATGGTTTTCTAGGGAATGGATACTAATAAGTGTTCACTCCACATGTCTAGAAATATCTAAAACCTTTCCCCCGAACCCAAAGGAAACCAAAGGGGAAAAGAAAGTCATTTGGAGATAACATGGGGATGAGGCCCTCCACCTCTTTCCACCGAACGGGAACAAATGACGCAAGATGACAACACCAAATGTTTAAACTATTCCCATCTCTCATACTAAGAACAATTTTTTGTTCAAGGTTAAAAACTACCCTGGGATTTCCTCTGACTACGTGACATCTTCTCTCCGGGACCAACGGCTAGAGTTGGAATTATTGAAGCATCTTCGGCCTCGCAGTTAGGATTTGGAAACCTCCGAATAGAATTTCTTCTTCCGATGCAACAAACAACTACACGCAATCTGAGATGGGTTCACCCAAACATAACACACTCCAGAACTCACTTTACCCCGACTTTTAAATTCACTAAAATAAGGGTTTAGAGGATGCACTCACATCACACCTTGCTTCTTCGGGTGAGAAACAATAGAAATAAAGGACACATATAAACACCTTCCTCTAAAATAGAGGATGTCAAGATCTCCCAAAAGGAACAACAGTTTTGAAAAAAATAGACACACATAATATTGTACAACTTCACCTTTACAATCAAACAAGCACGTGACATCACATCACATCACCGAACAAGACCAAAGCGACTGATAGAAATAATACAAGGAGGGGGGCCTTATACAACATCACCAAATATCACAGCATTCCAGAAAGTGTCCATAACAGCCTCTCATGGCCAGTTTTCCCACACTGGTGGTTTAACATAAACCCCTTATATGAAGAGACTATGACAGACTTCGAGGCCCTCTTAGACACTATCCATACTGACAACCCCAAAAAACATTCACCTTCTACGAAACAGGTAGCTTAAAAAACTAAGGTCTATTTCAACCATTCACGAGCACTCTTACGCAACAATAGGATCTGAAAAAAACCATGAATGTAAATGGTGTAGAATCATTCTACAAATCTCAAGAAAAGATTCCTTACATTTACCAACTGGAGGATTTTCCAATGGCGAAACAATCCACATTACACTTCAGTTGTGCACTAAATCTTAATGGGGGAACACCTTATCCAATGAGAGAACCCAAGGACACAACCAAGATGGTCCATTGGTAAAACATGCAACAAAACAGATCCAAACTCATTAATGGAACCATCTTAATGGTGTCCCGAAAAATATATCATAGGAGACTACTAACTGGACCTTCTACCCAGCTTTCCGATGAAACACAAACCAAAAAATAAACAGTTCGAACAGGAGGGGTTCTTAGACTCAAAACATCCCACACCATCAACATTTTCAAAAACCCATAATAAAAACCATCCCAAACTATTCATAAAAAACATGTTTTTCTATAAAACCATTTCTGAAAAAAACGGTTCAGAGGTGAGCGTATCCACCAATGGTACCCAATGGCCCTCACACATGCATGTTTTTGTTCCACACGAGGGAGCCTCCTCATATCTGTCCTGGCACTCATCCAGTAATGCCATCAACCATCTATCATCCCATATAACCCCATGCATGTGGTCACTCGTGGAAATACCAAAGGTTAATGCACTGATTCGTTCCACTTTTCAAAACCAAAATGGTCAACCAACACATCATTCTTATCAAAACTGCTAACCAGGAGGTCGAACCCAAATTAACGCATTAAAAAAATGTTTCAGAAAGGTACAATCGTTCTAATGAAAAATCACATTCAATTTATTTACATCAATTTCAAAACATCTCATCCCATTAGAAAAACCTTTTAGTAGTTTAGAAAACTCTAATGGGAACACTTTTTCAAAACCAACTTCAATATAGTTTCTACTTTCAAAAGAGGTGTAAGGACACAATTTTCAATTTCAAAACAATTCTGAATATTTAGTTCCACCATATCATAAATCAAACCATTACATATTTATTTGAAAATCTTTTCAAAAAAACATTACACTTCCTAAAACCAAGTCACATTAAAACCAATGTTCCAAGATTTCAAAACTAAAGAACACCAGACAATGCGAGCAGAAACTAGTTTCGGTGGGTGACTTGGACAAATGGTTGGCGGCCATATTCCAATCACTTCACTATCACAGAGAGTGTTCTAGGGAATATCCCCAGCTCCACATGGCTTTCCAGACCCTACGATCTCATTGAGACCATTAACCCAACTCTCTTTTCATTTCCCCTAATCATTATCAAACCACGAAAACCAAAAGACATAGACAAATCACAAAATACCCTGGCAACTTGAATCCTAAAATGAGGTATGGTGATCAAGCACACTACCCATAACCATAATTCCATGTCCTAATAATCATAACTCTAGACTATCCTGACTATTTCCCAAATAACATGACTCAAATGGAGCGAACCTCCTCTGATACCATTTTGTCACGAACCGAATCAGATCTCCACCAAAACGGTCACCAAATCCGGCCCGTGACAAGGCCCGAAGGGCGTTACCAATCCCCACAAACAAGTGCTCAGGTATCATAAAATGATAATTGGGAACTATTTACCCGAGTTTATAAACTTAAAACAACAAAAGAATCCAATAAAACGAATCTGGATTTTTCAAACCAAATAATCTTTTTCAAAAATTCAGAACTGAATTACACAATTTTAAACAATGTTTAAAGACCATTACAAAGGTAAAATCCCAAGAAAAGACAGCCCAATAACCTCCAAATGGAAAGAGGCACCGCCCTCAAGCCATCTCCACGAAACCGCCACACGATGGACCACTAAAAACCAGAACCAATGGCATAAAACATGTACCCAAACCTGTGACATAAAATAAGCAAGTATACTTACACCAGAAGTTGTAAGTAGGGTGTGAGAGAAATCCCAGTAGGATACCACCGCTAAGATATTCTATGTGATAAACATTTTATGACAAAAATCATTGCAAGTTTTGTAAATAAGAAATGTTTGTTACAATTTTCTAAAGGATGCAATAATAAATGAAAATAGTTTTCATGTGGGCTAATTTTAAAGGACCAACAATTTTAATATGACTAAAAAAGCTACTTAATTTTAAATCCAACAATACTATATACCGACGGTAAGTACAAAGGATCTATTGAGCATAAGTAATAGGAAAAAAAACCCCTAGCCACTAGCTAGTTGTGGGTCCCAGGTACCTCGTATCTCGGTGAGAGTAACCACAAAAAAATATCTGTTCTCGTGCATGAGCCACTAGTAGGGATCATACCCATAACCTAGTGGTCACCAATCATCATCATCATAGTTTAGTTAGAGTTGTAAGCATCAATCTTGCTAAGTGAAACTGAGGCCAAACCCCACGGATTCACTAGCATACTAGTACACGTCCACCCACCTAGATACCAGAGTTTTCCCATTGTGCTCAAACAAGTTCACAATCCAAGAAATATAGTTTTCACATGAAAATATCACGTCCACATCACACATTAACCAAACAGCCCCATGTATATCACTAAAGTCACAAAATCCACTTTTCATTCAAATGCATTTTGAAATCAAACTCACTTCAAATTGCCTACAACACTTTTTACATTTCTTTAAAACTTCCACAAATACATTAAAAAATTTTATAAAACCATTACAAGATATTAAACTCACATAACATCCCACACACATGTCACACAAAACCCTTCTAACCTTCACAATTCATTTTATAAATAAACTCACACGAAATATCCCACACCCATGTTTCGCACACAAAACACAATTTAGTAAAACATTTCGACAATTGATAAAAAATTCTAAAAATGTCTAACATCTCAAATAACCACTTTACCATTCAAAAACCCACATTAGGTGAACACACTCACTGAAACAATACATATACACCCTTTCCCAACTTTGTTTAACCAAATAAAACATTTGTAATTTTTATAAAACAAACCCAAGAGGTATAACCATTGTTTCCACACTAAACCCATTTCAAAACGCTCATTCAAAACCAAAATCATACCAATACCAATCCAAAAAAGCATTTTTCAGCCTTAAAACAATTATTAAAACACCCCCAAATGTTATATAAATACATCAAATAATACCACAATGATACACATGAAAAACACATGTTTTCATAAATCACATTCAAAAAGTACAACACGGTTTTACACCATAAA
Source organism: Viscum album (assembly GCA_963277665.1). Taxonomy (NCBI): domain Eukaryota; kingdom Viridiplantae; phylum Streptophyta; class Magnoliopsida; order Santalales; family Viscaceae; genus Viscum; species Viscum album. Next base: position 1,720,728,874 of record OY728132.1, read on the forward strand.
CTCATTCAAAAAAACCTCTTTTCAAGGCCCACATGACAATAAGTAATTAACAAAACATAATTGGCTGCCCCGTTCAATACTAATAAATCACTTTCATATGTTATAAACTAAACCCAAACATTACCCCAAGAGTCACACATGAAAAGTACCCAATTTCAAGCTAAAATACAACTAAAAATTTAATGTTTATCCAAATTCTTCATAAATAGTTTTCAAAACACACAAAAAAGATTGTAAACATACTAAATTAATAAACCAAGAAAGCTAACTCATCATAAAATGGTTACACATGCAATCACCTACCTTTTGAGTCGAAACCCTCAAAACATGGTGCGAAACATTAAGCGTACCACTGCCGCACCACAAGGAAAATAAATCCAGAACTAGAACACCAAAAATTGACCCAAAAGATACCAAATCAGACCTTAGGATCTAACCCCAACTTCTGGACATGAGGAAATTCAATAAGGAGAATAAAAACTAAAAGAGGATGGAAAGACCCAAGAAGGAATTCCCTTAATTGAAATATCTTGAAGAAATCAGCCCCAATGCACCAATATATGAATCTCCAAGTACCCAAAAATGATATGGAGGTCTGAATTAGTCATATGAGGTCATGTGGGGACTGGAATGGGGGAAAAAGGATGATAATTGAAGGAGTTATGAAAGATTCATTTTACCACATCAAATCTGGTAGATTTGAGAAAGATTTAGAAAGATCGTCCATCTCCGCTAAGTATATGAGCTCCAAAGAGGAAAACGCAATAAAGGGGGTGAGGATGAGGTTTTTTGCTTCGAGTGGGAGGTTGAATCACCGAAAAACAGTAAAAACGATTGAGATATAGAAATTTTTAAAAAAATATTTAAAACAGGAAATGGGCTTACGGGCCGGCCCATTACCTTAATTAAAACACCAAATCCATCATGATTTGGGATTTCTATGTGGTTCAAAGGGATATAGTGATTTTAATATATTAGTGTATGGAATTTGGGAAGTGGAATGAGTATAAAATAGTAAAAATTGAAGGATTTATAGAAGAATCAAAATTTGTTTTTAATTTGGATTTGGGCTCACTGTTTGGCCCAAATTTTCAAAACCCACCATTTTCACCAAAATGAGTGGTAAACCCCCAAAACAAATAAGGAATGGAAATTAAAAGAGTAATGAATTTTAAAAAAAGTCCTGGGTGTGACAAAATTTGTCAAAAATAATAATTTGTTCACCTTCCATAATTTTGGCCATTTTCATTCTAAAATTAAAATTAACCATTATTTATATAATGAAATTAAATCCATGTTTTTATCATTGAAATAGATTAAAAAATCATCATTATTTGATAAAAAATACTCACATAAATATTATTTGTCATTCCTATATGGGTGCCCCCATCATAACATGGTAACACATATGTGTTCCATAAGAAGAATCATATATAAGGGTTACCCATGGAAAGAAATGTGTATCATAATCAAGGAATAATGCATAAACAATTGAAGTATTATTATAATGTCCAAGAAAGAATGGATTTAAAATATATATAAACATTCAAAAGATAAATCATGAATTTTTCATGATAAATGTTTTTAAATGAAGTGAAAACATGTAAAAATAGCGTGTTAGAATATTTAGAAATGATCCTCATTAATTTAGTTTAAGGGAAACTTTTAATGATTCATTGAAGTTGAAAAGATAACAATTTCTAAAAAACCAAAAATTAATAAATATAATTTTTCATGAATAAATTATTTATTGAATAAAAATAATGGTGGCGTAAAATATATTATATAGTTCACTTGAAAATTATTTAAAATATCGATGTTTCCTTTAATCGGGTTGGCTTATCAGGAAAAAATGAGAAGTGAACCTATATTAATCGTGTATTTCCATATAAAAGAAGGTTTAACTGATCTAGATACATAATTTTGGAACATAATTAAAAAATGAATATAAATTTCATAAAAAAATAATATTAGTATTTGGTTAAAGATATAGAAAGATTAACTCGAAAGAATGAATGGAGGTTAAAAAAGAATCACTAAACTTATGTCTGAAACTATTATGAAATTGATTTAAATGGCCTAGATAATAAAATTAAATACATTAATTGATAAATTCAGAACAGTTTATATTTTTTATCTTTATTTTAATTTTATTAAATTCATTCATTTCCTTTTTAATGAGTTATAAGATACAATTTCTTCATTCAGTAGTGTTTTTTCCATGGTTTTCATGATCAGTTCAATTGTATACTTGTGTAGATGATCATGTAAATTGTTAACTTTTATCAATAATTGAAATTATATATTATTAATTAACATAATTATTTTTAAATGGACATATGTATATTTTTTCAATATATTAGGATGATTAAATACATAGGATGTTAATGATAACAGTTAAGATTATTTTGTAATTTTTCGAGCATCACAAACGAGTTTTGTTTATTTATCCAATATCATGTATATATGTTAGTTATAGAACAAATAAGGTTTATAAAATAAATTTTAATTTTTTGTTCAATCATTATAATGGTTTTGTGACCAACATTTAAGTAGTTAATGTAAAATGAATTTTTTTATTTGAATGCGATAAATCAACACCTCACGGACTATGTTTTCATTTTTAGAATAAAAGGGAGAAGAGAAAATGAATAGTGGTAAGTTATTCCACTAACATACGTAAATTCTATAGTATAAAATTTAATATAATTATTATTTCACTTGGATAAGGTGAGGTGTATAGTGAATAAGAAATGAAAATAAATTTCAATGAAATTAAAAGAAAAAGAAATAGTTTTTCACCTCTTGAATTCATATTATTGAGAACCTCTTTAGGAGAATTGTATTTCTTATTTTTATGAGATAAAATGATCATAGAAATTTTCAAGAGTATTAGGAAGAGTATTATTATGAATTTTAACATCATTCATGGATTTATAGGATATAATATAAGAGGTGATGAGGAGGATATTAATATTGGAGAAGGGGAGTGTTTTTTGATTATTTTTTTCACAAGTTTATTACATTAGATAAAGCTGGTGAATTGTGTTGATTATTATGACTAAATATAGTTACTAGTAAATTTTATATCAAACCAATTGTGCACACATTATACATGCATTATCCATGACACAATAAATCATGTATTTATCTTGCACGTTAAATTACATAATTTAACTATTCACCTAAAAATCCATCAATTTTAGAAAATAGAAAAACATAACCCTAAACATATTTTGATGTGTAGAAAAAAAATTAAATCCATTATATGAAAACAATTTAGAAATTTTAATAATTAAAATATTTAGTTATAATTACTATTTACTAAAAATTACATATTTTTAATTTATAAGTGATTTTGAGCACTTTGGAAAACTAAATAAGGTCTCATAAAATTATATTTAATAATAAGACAGAAAATTTAGAATATATGAATCTATTTTATGAAAATAAATTTTCATTTAAGTCATTATATTAATTATAATGTTGTAAATGAAAATTTATATTTCATAAAAATACCAATACATAGTGTATCATTTTTAATACATTTATTTTCAAATGCCACGACATCAATATATCAAATTTTCATTTCTATGATTACTAAATTATATATATATATATAAAGGTGAGGTTACTATTCTATTATCAATATTAGTATTCCTAAGGGTTATAATATTATTTCAAATTTCATGTTAATATTCTATTGTTTAAGGATCCTTAATTTCTAAAAAAACCATTTATTTAATTTATTCATTATTTATATTGTTGTAATTTTGATCCATAGGTTAATTTATGTGATTTATATAATAAGAATTAATTATATACAAGAAAATTTCATTGATAGAAATCTAGTTCATTACAATTTTTTTTCTAATAATGGGAAACAAAATGAAATAATAATTGAAAAGTGAAACCTGGTTATTTTTACCAATGAGCTATCAAGATATATAATAAAAAATTAAAGAACACAAAATTTTTGTTAGGAACTGACCATAAAAAATACACATTATAGTGTTTTTGAACTAGAATTAAAATTTGATGATATATGGGTGTAGAGATTTAATTAATTAGGAAAAAATAATATAAATTAAACCGATACAATCTAGGTGGACACTTATACTCAATATCCAGTTTTTCCTAAAATAAATGTTCTTAAAATAAAAAATTGTATCTCATTATGAACAATATTTCGAATTTTCTCCATGGTCTCATTATTAACCCTAATCTTCATTAAACATAGTGAAATTTTTCTAAATCATGGTATTATAAAAAAATATTAGTAAGAGACATAAAGGAAAGAAAACCATTAGTTCAGGGAAAACCCATCAAAATATTTTCATAAAAACACACATTTTCTGGCCAAAAGGGAATCATATTTTCTAAAAGATCATTATCAGACCTTTTTAAAATAAAATGATTTACCTGAAAAATACCATGCAAGATTGTAATATATACTTAGGTAATATAGGATATAATTATACTTTTTATTCATATAAATTGAATGACCATGTGGTCTACTTCCATACATGTCCCTCTTATGAATAAAATAACCTTACTGTCGAATTCCATAGAAAATCCATTGAAGGGTATCACTGACCCAACCATCATTAGTTTATCATAGAACCACCCTTTATTGGGTTGTCACATAGAAACCCATAAATTTTCCATGTACCATTATATAATCACAACACAGAAAATCCTTCAATTGTCAACATTTCAATATTATAATTTCATTTTCACTCAAAGGAAAACATTTCATGTCATAGAAAAAATTAAATATTTTTCAACACCCATTTTAACCATTTAAAGGGGGTTTTATGCAAATTTTTCCCATGACACACTAAATAATTTTATTCTTAAGTCCCATTAAAGAATAAGAGAATAAATAAAATCTTTATATGATATGTCAAAAGGGGATATTTATACACCCCCTAAATTATGGTGGGTGTATAACATAAAAAGTTTCCTCATTGAAAGGAAATTTATATTAATTCCCTTACAAATATTATATCATTCATATAAAAAGAATCAATTATTTTTAATAGATATATATATATAAATAAAACATTTGATAAAATAAGAAAATAAAAAATAGTTTTACATATAATCATAGAATGAAATATTTAATGAACTATAGGTTTAATTCAATGAAATGAAATTGAGTTAAGAATCCCCTAACATGTAGTCCGAATTGTTTTGTACAATATTTATATTCCTAAATAATAAAAATATAACAATTAATTAAATGATTTAGAAACATTTTCATGTCCATTATTCGTGTTACCTCACTTACTATCATGTAATAATAATTAATTAAATAATATGTTTATGTCATATGATTTGATGATATTTGATACAAGAGTCCAATATTACTTTTTTATATTGTCTATAGTTAATATGTAAATTAGAAAATCATATAAAAATTACAATATTTGAAATAATTCTATTTCTAGGAATGAATTATAATTTTATATCCATTCGTTAAATTTTTATATAAAAAATGAATTACATTATAATCATTGAGAAAATATGCCATAAGTAAGCATGAGTAAATTTTTATTTTTATTCTATCATTAATGAAATAAGTTATGTTTTATTTTATCTTTATATAATTATAATAAAATCATTAATATCATATTAATCATTTAAATATAATTATATATGACATTCATGTGATATATTGATGGAAAAAAAATTATATTACTTCATGGTGGTGATATTCAACATGTAGGTATGAACTACATTTCCATTTTTAATGTTGTTGGAAAGTTAAAAATTTTTATTACAAATTATGTTTTAGTAATGATGAATTTCTCATGAGTATCATATGTATTAATTAAGTCCATCATTATAACAATTATTGGGACATGGTGAAGGTAATCAAATATCATCGGTTTGGAATGCAATTGTCATCCATAAAATGAAATGATAAATTATTTTTCTCCTTTGATGGAAGAGGGGATATATTGGGTTGATGATATTAACAAAATGAAATCAAAATTTATTGATGATACTAGATTTAATATTCCATCATGAGTCAAGAATATTTTCAGGAGGTGTGATGTAGCTCCTTTTTACTCATCTAATACATATATTTCAAACCCTGTCATGGTTTTCATTTCTCATAGTTTGGGTAGGGCTGAACTGGAATTTGGAGGATACCTATAATGGTAATATCATTCATTTTATATATTCTTAATATAAAAACATGGTCATTTGGCAGTATGAAATGGATATAATTATTGTGTTATTTGTTTACAGAATTTTTTAATTCATGTGGCAATAATTCTTATTTTTATCAAAAGGAGACTAGTTTTTTTTTGCGATTTTGGGAATTTTCAATTAAATAATTTGAAACTCAGTTACATATTGTGTAAATCCATGAATATTGTTTCATAATAGAATGGGATAGATAATTTAACCATTCCTAATTTATTGTTATCATTTCTCTCAACCAAAGATCCATTCCTAGGAGATATTGTATCCCTAAAAACATTCTGATCTGTTTCGATGAGTAAGTGAGTATTGTTATGGATGTGGTGTCTCATTTAAAGTAAGTGTTCTCCCTATATCTTGAAATCATTATTTTTCTCTCCTTTAGGTTTTATATATCATCTAGTTATTTATGGATCAAATCCATGTGTTGTTGAATATTATTTTAACATATATTTTCTAGATAATTTCCCCATTTATTCTTTTTGGAGGGTTTCTTTCTAGGCATTGTGTTTCCCTAAGAATCATATGTGGTTTTATTATGAAAGAAAAATTGGATTTTACCCGAATTTAATTATTTATTTTTTGTTTTCGTAATTTAATTTGTTGAAAATAATTTAATTTGGTTTATTTAAAGCCCAATTCCATTGAATTGGGGGATTTGGTTTTGGAAATTTGGTTTTGGCATGAAATCAAGAACCTCCACCCTCAATTATAATGAATATTAATGTTTTTGAAAAATTCATTGAATTTGGTGAAATTAAAATTTTAAAGATTTTTTGATGGGAAATTTTTTAAATTAATATTAGGAAATTGATTTTGAGTTGTATTTGATAAAAATAGACTAATATGGTTTTGATAGAAACCTTTTGGGTTTATCTTGGTAAAATAAATGTTTTGATTAAAAACCCATAATGGGTTTTAAATTAAAGATTAGAATATTACAAATGGATAATGCAATGAAATTGATTTTACTGTTTCTTAAAGTAAATTACCTGTTAGAGATTTATTTTTAGAGATAATGCAACCCTACTGTAATTAGTGAGTTATTTGGATATCACTCTTTTCAATAAAATGTTCCAAAACATAATTGCATCATGTCACATACCTTAGGAAAAGGTTATGAGTCCCATTTCACATGAGTTTAATCAGATATATGTATATATTTATATGTCACCTTGATTATATTGTCTTTATAGTTTGGAACCACTATATATTCTTAGTCATATGACCATGTTTCTCACTTTTTTTATTTTAAATGAATAATAAAATTTTTATAAAAACATTTACAAACCTTATGATTCATATAAAATATTTCATATAAAATATTTTTATTTCTGAATTTTTTAATGTATTTCCATCATTTGAAAACTTTTCATCTTTTGAAATGTAAAGAATGATTTTTTAATTATGCTTTTGAAATGACAAACTAGTTCAATTGAAAATTGAAATCACTTTTTTTTATTAATTAAATGTTGACATCTGTTATGTAATACTTGGTGAGACCATACATGGATTTTTATCTCACACCATATATATGTCTTCATTGGTTTTTAGATTATATCCTCCCATGATTAAGAAAAGGTAAAGCACCACTTGATGGTTCTTCTAGATATTGATATATGGACTATTGGAGTTGTGTACATTGGTACATGAGCTATTTTTCTTTAATACATTATTGTAATTTTCTATAGTTCATTTTGTTTTCATTTTCTTATTTAACTTTTGGTGCACTACTCCCAGTGTAGTTTTATTTGTATGCATGTTTTCTTGTTTCTTTTTCTTCGTCAATGTTTATGGAAATTTTTTTTCCAATATAATATTGTATGATTCCAGGTTATAGTCACCAACCAAAAGGGATCATGAACACCCATTTGGATATGTTAGGATTGTATTGGTTATCAGGTTTTCAGGATACCCTAGATTGATCATGAAAAAGTGGTATCAAATTTCAAGTTAGAGCTTTTTTCTTGATGTCAGGATGTAGTTGTGTAATATTTTCAAGAAATAGGAGGTATTTGTGATTAAGTGAATGGAGAGATCTCAATAAAATGAGACTTTAATCTCCAGGGGTGGTCTGTGAATGATGTTTTTAGGATTAGTTCAAGTATTTTCCATATTTTGGTCTAGATATGTTGACATCCTAATCTTGTTTTCCAATTTTTTGGAATTAATTTTCCATAGTTTCTCTATTTGAGTATTATATGATGTATTCCTTATTATATGTTTGTGTTTTTTGAAAAATTCCTTTGGGAATATGAGATAATAAGATCATGGAGGAGGAAACTATTGAACCTAAATGAGAACATAATCCCATGGAACTGAATTTGGTTCAGGTTATTGTGTGGTACATCTATGCTCTGGGACTAGAAACACCACCAATTCCCATTTAGGATCCAGTTATGGAACCTCAGTGGGATGATCTCTAGAATTTTTCTCAAAATTTATTTCTCCAAAATCCACTAGTTTTCAATGGAAAACATGATCATTAGGAGGATGAGGAATGGTTGAGTGTGATCAATCATTTGTTTCGGTTATTGGAAAAATATGATAAAATCAAGGTGAAATGTAACTCCCTTGTTCTAGATGAAACGAGCATGAGATGGTGGGACACGATGGTGATTGAGAAGAAACATGAGGGATTAGAGTGGAAACACTTCAACAACATTTTCAGAAACTATTTTTATATAGATTTTATGGTGTTATCCAAGGCTCATAGTTTTTCAATCTTGATTAGGTTTACAATAATGTGATAGAACATTCAAATAATTTCAATAGATAGTGAAATTTTCACATGAGATTTTGTCAAATGAGGAGACTAAAATGCTATGGTTTGAGTTAGTATTATGATATAATATTCCTTATCAGGTTTTCATGGGGATGATTTATTCTTTTACCAGTGTGATGGACAGAGTACTGATGGTAAAAATGCACATGGCTAGAAATTCAGTGTTATCTGGAGTTTATTTCTCTCAAAGTGGAGGTGTGGGATCCTTTAATGTAATGTGAAAGTGTGATAAATCTCATGGTGTTTATCAAAATCAAGATCATCTTAAGCCTACAATAGTGTTAAAAAGAGGACCTATGATACTCTAATAGGTTGGCAAGTGAGGGAATTTGAATAGTGTTTTAACTAATGCACAAAATTATTAAATCTCATATAAATGTTTGGGTCACTTATATAGGTTATTCCATATCGTTTCAAACCCGTATTGTAAAATATATTCATTATATCATTCTAGAAATGTTTGGAAAATGGATTATTCATGTAAAAAATGGTTCCATCCACATTCATAGAGAAAAATGATTATGCACACATTAAAAGAGTATCTAGAGGAAGTGGATATGGGTCTAGTGACTATGAGGGGTGCCATCACTATAACATTATCATTAGTTCTGACCTAATTTGATATTGGTCCATATAATTCATTAATTTCAACCAGTATTATCAATATGATAAATCATTATATGTAGCTTTTATCTTGTCAAATGGGTATTACTAATCCCTATGGTGTGTTCTATGTCTTCTAAGGAGAATGTGACCCAATATTGAGAGAAATTGTACCTTCTTATACAAATTTGGGGAAACTGATATTTGTGTTTTTATTTGATTCAGAGAAGGGATATTTGAGTGTCAATATCCCTTCAATGGTCATTGAGATTCCTAACCAATTTACTATTGAATTATTGAGTTTTCTACTAGTAATGGATGACGAGTATTCTATTCACTTTTCCACCTACTCACCTAGTTTCTATTCACTCTTACCACATATAACTACATAAACTGAATGAGATAAAGAATCAGTTGGATGATATTTTAGGTTGATTTTGTATATTCCTATGTGTGTCAACTTGGGTGGTTATAGTTCTTTTTTCTATGAAAGCTGATGTTTTACTTTTCCTATTTGTTGACTACATAATGTTAAATCATGTATTGAAAAATAACAAGTATCTGATTCCATAGATAGACAGTCTTTTTTGTAAGTTTATTGTGAAAAATTTGTTCTTGAAGATTGATATTTGATCTAGTTACCATCAGTTGAGGATAAAAGAACATGACATTAGAAAAACACATTTTCGAGTATGTATGGACACTATGAGTATGTTTCTATGATATATTTTTTTCAAACCAATGGTCCTACAGTCTTTATGTTTTTTTAATATGATTTTCATTGACTATCTTGATACCATTTTGGTAGTATTGTGCATGACATACACTTATTGTCTATGTGAGTAGAGGGTCATTTTATTCATTTGATAATAGTTCTAAGTTTACTAAGAAATAACTGAATCTATGTTATGATTTCAAAATGTTGTTTATAGATTCAAGAAGTGGAATTCATAGGAAATATGATGTCAGATAATGGGATATAATTTGATCCTATAAATGAAAAAACTATTATTACTTGGGAACAACCAAGATAAGTATTTAATATTCATTGCTTATTGAGTTTAGTTGTGTATTATCACCAGTTCATTAAGGACTTATCAAAGTTGGATTCTATGATGACTAAACTAACTCAGAAGGGAGGAATGATTTTTTGGGATGAAATATGTATGAGTTTTTTTCTGAGCGGAAATTCCATTTGACTACAACACAAGTGTTCGCTCGTATATAGGAAATCTATGGGTATGCATTCTTTTTTGACCCACAACGTTTAGTCTTAGGATGTTCTCTTATTCAATATAATCATTTCATTTCTTATGTATCCCATTACCTTATGCCACATGATAAGAATAGTCATACCCATGACCATGAATATACAACCATTATATATAAATTTAATAGTTATAATCATTACCATTATGGAGAAATTATTATGATGTTTTTAGGCCAAAATATCTAAATATATATATTATCTCAAAAATATTTAAATTTTCTACAAAGGAATTGGGTGTAATACTTGCAATTTTTTGGACTTTTACATCACCTATACTCCGGGGAAGGGAATTTCATTGTAGATGTTTTGACCAAGAAGCATCCAAGCCATACCATGATGAAATCATTTTAAGGGTCAAACATGATGGATATCTATTCATAGTTTTCTATTGTTGTCTATAAATTAGTGTATGAGGTCCCTATGGCCAGTTTTAAGTTGACATCTGGTTTTATTGAGATGACGCTTCTGGAAAAACATCTTAATAATGAATTAAGTAGCATTAGAGACACTTTTAATTGTGTGGATACTGTGTTTAATTCGTTGTTATACAAATAGAGAATTCTATTCTTTCATAACCATTTTGTGGTACTATTTTCATATCAGAATGTTGTGATGATATATTTTTATAGTTCCTAATGGGATGTGCAATTGGGATCAACAAAGATGTTCTATGACATGCAAAAGTAGTTCTGGTGGCTAGGTATGAGATGCGAAATTTCTGAATATGTATCTCATTATTATACATCCCTAAAGGTCAAGGGATAAAACCTAAAACCTTTGGGTTTTCATCTACCACTTATAGTACCTATATGGAAGTGGGGTGAGATCTCTATGGAATTTGTGGTTGGGTTTCCACATACCAATATAAATAATAATGTGATATGGGTTGTGATCAATATGTTGAACAAGTTAACTCACTTTTTCCCCATTATTGATACGTCCAATGTTGATGAGTTCAGAAATATCTATTTGAAATAGATTTTTCATCTACATAATGTTCATATACTATAGATTATTCTAGTGATAATCAATTCACTTATTGTTTTTGGAAAGTCCATTAGGTGGAATTAGGATCCAAGTTCTGTTGGAGAATGAAATTCCACCAGTAGTCAGATGGATAAACTAAAAGAGAAATACAAATTATTTAGGATATGATTTGAATTTTTTTTCATAAAATTTTTTGATCTTCGAATGATAATTTGGGGATGGGTGAGATTTATTACATCAAAATTTACTAGTATATGATCATAATTTCTCCATTTGAGGGCATCTATTGCTGGCCTTATAGATCTTCGATGTGTTGGTTGGATATTGGTTAAGGATCCCTAGTCGGGACAGGTTTGGTTCATGAGACAGTGTCAAAAATTCATTTGATTTATTAGAGAATGGTGATGTCACATAGAAGACTGAATACTTATTTTGATCATCTTCATAGAACATTGTACTTCTCGATTGGTGACCAAGTATTCAAGAAACATTCATCTCTGTTGGGTCATTGATGTCTTCAGAGGCACAAGAAGATTAATCCTCATTTTGTGGGACATGATGAGGTTATTGTGCAGTTTGGGAAATTTTTATACCATCAAGAACTTCCCCCACAAATGATGTCGATACAATAAAGTGTTCAATGTAACCATGATATGTAAGTATATATCTGATCAACTCATGTTCTGAGCTAGAGTGATCTTGTTGTTGAGTTTGATTTATCTGTGATAGAACAAGTAGTCATGATTGTTGATTCTTAAACCATAGTAATTCTAGGGAGGGTGAAACCTTTGGATGGTGTGATATTTTTTAAAAGTTATTATTCTCATAAGGAATGGTAGTATAGGAAAATGATGATAGAGCAGGTGCCACACCTTTTTGATATGGACGCTCAATTAGAGTATTTATGGGGACATCAGGTTTTTATAGAGGACAGTGTCTAACATCCAATTACTGATATGATAGTTATATTTAAAACCCTATCATTGTTTTAGTTATTCATTGTCTGGGTAGGGAAATGAATGAATTTGGAGGATCTCTATAGTGGTGATGTTAGAGACTTGTTAGATTCTCAGAAAAGAACCTACTCATCCTATATTTTAATAAGGATGAACACACCATGTAATATGGTTACACTATGTGTGAATTTTCAAAATGTGATGACCTTTTAGAATTTTTGGGAATTCTCAATTACATGATGTGTAATTTGGTTACACATTGAGTAATGTCATGACTGTTGTTTTTTATTAGAAGCAAGCCCGATTTATATATTATTCTTTTCTAATTTTCATTTAGCTCCTCTTAATGTATATTACCAATATAATTTTTATTCCTAAAAACCATAGAAATTATTTTGATCGCATCTGATTATAGTTGCATTGTGGTGTATCTTTCTGATTAAGAGTTTTATTGAGATCTTCTTCCTTTTTATTTTCTATCCTTGGGGATTGATAAATAATATATGGATTGATGGACCAAAACCCCATTTTTGAATCATATTTCTTGGTTTAGTTCCTATATCTTGCACGCCATATTTCTTCCCGTAGGTTCCCTTTGCAGACTTTGTGTTTCTGTGATAAATGTTTGTAGTTCCATAGCGATGGACACACATAATTTAATAGAAATTTATTAATTTAATTTCAATTATTTTTGTAATTCATATTATTGTTACTAATTCAAATTGGTTAATTAAAAACCCAATTCCATTGTATAACAGTATTTGGTTTTGGAAGTTTAATTTTGGCATAAAAAAATTCCCAATTCCCATGAATTGGGTTGTGGTTGTGAAATTGATGGAAATTGATGAAATTGAAATTTTTTAAGTTATATTGGTAAATTGGTTTGGTGGAAATTTTGAAAATTAATTTGATGAAATTTATTTAAAATTTTTTTTGATAAAAATGTCCAAAATTGGATTTGATAGAAATCATTGGGGTATTTTTGTGGAAAATGCACGTTCTGATTAGAAATCCATTATGGATTTAAATTAAAAAATTAGAATATATTAAATTGAGAACGGGATGAATTGTATTTTATGGTTTATTATGTTAAATTTTTCATCATTAATTTTTTATTAGTGCATATGAAAGACTTAGATAGTTAGTGAGTTATTTGGATGAAACCGGAAGCATTATAACCTTTCTAAACATGAATGAAACACGTCACATCTCTTAGGTAATGGTTATGATTCCCCTTTTATATATATTCAAAGGTATGTATATACATATTATTGCGGCACCTTTAGTGTGCATTTATTATACCATGTAACTATCATACCTTCTTATGCATATTACCATTTTTCGCACAAGTTTGTATTTCAAATGAATATATTCTATTTTTATATACATTGTTACATGATTTTTTATTAAAATAATCTGTTTTACATAAATGGTTATTATTAATGAACTTTATTAAAGTATTTCTATCATTTAAAATGTAAATCATGATTTGTTCACATATTCCTTTTTGAATTCCAAACCATTTCATTTGGAAATTGAATTATATTTATTTGGCTAATTAAATATTGGAATATATTATGGAAATCTTGGCGAGACCCTACTATTTTTTTCTCACACCCTACCAGTGCCTTTAGGTGTTTATATACTATTACATTCTAGGTTTTAGAAATGGTAAAGCACCATTTGGAGGTTTTATAGCTATTTATCTTAATACATGGAGAGTTACATCCATTGGGAATTTGGTGTTGTTATTTATTACTTTATAGCATTTTTTATTGTACTTTTTATTATTATATACCTTTTTAACATTTGTTACACTATCCCTAAAAGAGATTGTTTTGTGTGTATACTATCTTATATCTTTTCTTCTGCAATGTTTGTGGGAAAATAATTCCCACTCACATTTTTTATGATAACAGGTGCTAGTAACCAACCCGTGGGTATCAGGAATTCACTTTGGGATATTTCAGGGCTAGATCATTTTTCATGTTACCATGGAACCCATGCTAGTTTGCAAAATGGTAGAAGAAACAAAATAGAATCACTTATTTAAAAATGACACCTCTTCTTTTGAAATACATCAATACATAAAACATTAAGACAACTAAGAATAGTTCTATGAATAAATCAAGAGATCTATAATATAGGGAAATGTTGAAGGAATGTATTTGTAAATGGAATGGATGAACAAAACAGGTTTTTAAATGTGATGAAAATAGAAAAATAGGTTCCCTTTTATATGTGAGGGTATGGGTACACATTGAATTTCTCAAAAATCTAAATTTTTTATAAATTTATTTTCAATTAAAAATTTATCCAAACTGATTTATTTTACCTATAATATTATTATGTTTTTAAATAACTTCATCCAAATAAAATTAGTTATGTTTTGATAAAGTGTTAACATGTATCTTTTTGTTTTAACAGTTATTTAACTACATTAACTCTTACCATGAAAAAAAGTATTTATACACGTTGATGATTAATTTAATGACTAAAAAATAGCAAATTACTTATAAATGAATCATTGATGAAACTTTATATATTATAATAATAATTTGTCTGAATTTATGGTTTTTAACATTTTTTTATCATTTAATAAAATATATATTTTATATAGTAATTTTCTATTTTGACAATATTCATTACATTTCCTTTCAAAAAAATTAATACAAAAAGGTAAATTCGACCAAAATATTCTAACACATCACTAGAATTTCAAATACATTGATAATATTATGGGAATAAAGTAATTATTGCAAAGTATATTTATTTTAGTATTTTTAAAATAATTTTTTATTTCCATTACTTAAACAATTAAAACATCATCATTTTATAGGAATTTAAGGTAAATATGTCTCCACTAAAAATCATAAGTAAATTACCATGATGAATATAAATATTTTATATTTAAAAATAATATATATAGTTTAAAATATCTTTTTAATATCACAATATTAAAATTATTACACTCATTAAAAACAATAGTGTGAAAAATTTAATTTATTATAAAATATAGTTTATAGGTGATTAAAATCATTAATGTAGCTCCAAGAGGATAGGAATTCATCCCATGAATGATTTAAATGGAAATTTACTCATCCAATAAATCTAGGACAATATTTATGTCAATTTTTTAATCCTATTCACAATTTTTTTTACCTTTAATTATCCAATTTACCCTTAAGATTTGTAATAAAAACCTCTTCATTTACTATTCAAGTTATCCAAGAAAAGGTAACCATTTTAGTAAATATTTACCTTATATTTCCATATATAGAATACATTTTTGAAAATTAAAAACATGGATTTGTCTTAAATTATTTAAACCGTAATCCCATGGAGAGGGCATGAAAGGAAATTTTTTAATGTGAAAATGTTCAATAGTTGAAAAATGTATTCATGCCTAAATTGAATATAAAAAAATTCCAATTATCTTTGCTGGATTAATATATATGTATAATTTATTTAATTTTCCTTTTAATAAAATTTAAAATATAATTTATCATTATTTATTATTTATATTAATAATTATTTTTCAATTAACATTCAGCAATTGTCATTATTCATCAAAAATTTAAACTTACCTGAATAATAAAAAAACCACTAGAACATAAATCATGAATAAATATTTTAAAAATTACGTTTCTTTTCTTTAAAAAATAATTTGCTAAAGTTTAAACATTTATTTTTAAAACCATTTCACAATCAAAAGCTGGAAAAACCACCTTTAGAAAAATAAATATTAATATATATATAATTTGATTTATATTTATTTAAATCATAGAAAAAAATGAGATGATAGTTAAAAATTAAATTAAATATAATATATATATATATATATATCATTAATATAATCCAAAAATGGTGTTTATTGATTTTTATTGGTATAAAACAAACTTGTGCACATTTTAATTTTTTTTCAAAAAAATATTCTCTTTTATTTTAAAAAAGTTTCTATTTCCATTAATTATTATATATTCACCATATAATTCATTATACATACATTTATAAACCATATTTTTATAATTCGGTTAATATTGATTGCACCATCCATTTGAATAGCAAGGTTATAATAGTAACATCTAAATAATAATACTTAGTTTTTTCTTTTGAACTCGATATGGTGTTTCATGTATACTATTGATCATTGTGTCTCCTTAATAAAATCATGAGATGTTACATTATCATCAACTTTAATAAATTTTGACTTTATAATTTGAACTGAGTCTTAGTAACCAGGGTTCAAATTTTCAATACACCTTTATCTAAATCCCACATCAGAACAAGGGTCAATAAATCATCCATATAATAAAATAATAGAGAATGTATGAAGGTCTCTTAAAGAAAAAAACTAGGTTTCAATGTAGGTATACTTGGAAATGGAAGAGAAAAATAACTCTCAAGTACTGCTGGAGATTTATAGAGAACATGATCATGAGAATGTCAACCATCATAAAACCATAAATATGTGATGTGTTAATGGGAAATTGATAAATGTAAAGAGATAAATTTTTTTTATTAAAATTGTTATTTCCAAAGATAAGGAAGTAATTTAGTTCCTAGAACAAGAATATAAGGAAATATACAATCCTTAAAAGTGATGTTTATACCTTTAATCAATTTCTAAGGAAATATCATATTTTTCCTCCAAAAGATGAGTTTTTAAGATGAATTTTACAAGCATGAGGAACTAGAATAATCTTCAATGAGTTAATAAATACATGAAATGATAAAATTATATTACCCATATATTTATAAAATAACCAACAATTAAATATATAAGACAATATCATATAATTCAACTTGAATAATAAACTTTTATATGATGAAAAACTACTTTAGTCTCCAATATTCAATAGTAATACCCATAGTTGAACATAGATCATTCAAAAAATATGTATCATTAGAATTTCTCAAGATAGTCGAAGAAAATATTATATCCTAAAAATATAATGATTTGATCCCATATTTACCTGGATAAATTCTCCAAATAATATAAATCACATTTAATGTCTCATACCAAAATTTAATTTCCCTAATCACATAATCTCCAAGGTCAGATAATTATTTCATTAAATATCCAGAATCACAAAAAATCAAAAATAAAACATTATATTACTCTAAAATAAAATTTATCTTTCATTTCATAAATTAAATCACATAGTATTTTGTTTAGAATAATCATATAGTATTCCCATAAAAATGAATTTATTCTAAAATATCATCAATCACTTAAATCACCAAATAAATTTGAATCTCATTGTTTTCAACGAAACATATTATTCACAAAATGAAAATAACCATTATCTATCATATATTTCATATAAATAAAAATAATTCCTGTTAAATTTAATATCACAAAAGACAAGGGTAGGTGTTTCGCCTTTGTCTCACTTCGATTGCGGGTTCAATTCTCATGGCCATGTTGGATAGAACATGTTGTAAACCATAATGAGGGTTTTCCTTTCCCCAAAAATATATTATTATAATCCATATAAAATTAAATAATTATGAAAAACAGCATAAAAAACCTAATATGTTTTGACCACAATGTTTTCTCAATCCTGTCAATGTTCATCCCAAAATTTAATAACCCATAATTACCTCAAAAATGAATTTCATGAAAAATATAATTAGTCACCTTAAAATTTCATAAATTAACTCCCCAATAGGGACTTGTAAGACAATGTACATAATATACATCTGAAAATTCTAATCCCCTAATGATATCCATAACTCTTCATTAGACATTCCCAAATATAATGTTTTCTAAACCCATATCTAATATAAATGTTAAGGTCCTGACCATAACATTATATATTATAGTGATTTTGAACTTTTATTCACATTTAAGGATATTTTGGTTTATATTTTTAGAGAATTATGAAAATATCTAATAATTTATAATAATAAATTAAAGGTGTACATTAAAACTCAATATTATTTTTTTAAAATGAAATGTTTTTAAAATAAAATGTGTTTTCTCTTTAAGAAAAATCATTATTGTTTTCTCCTTGATATAATATTTATCATTACTCATCCGTAAACCCTAGGAAATAAATTTTAAATCATCATATCAGCACAAAACATTCATTAAGGGATATAAAAAATGGAAACCATTAATCCTATGAAAATCAATAAATCATTTTCTAGAAAACATTCCATTTTACCCCATAAATGGATTCATCTTATAAAAATATCACTATCATACATTTTGAGAATATAGTTATTTATATGAAAGAAAAAAAGGAAGTATATAACATATAAGTAGGTAACTTGAGAAATATTTATACTTTTCATTCATATAAATACATTAACCATGTGGTTTACTTGGATACACATCACTATTAAAAATAGAGTTACTATATGGTTGACAACTATACATAATGCATTAGAGGGATATCATAGTCCCACCCATTGGTACATTATCACGGAACCACACATAATTAGTTCACCACATAACCAACCATTAAATATCCAAGTACCATTATACAATCAATACACATTAAATATTCAAGTTTCAAAATTTTATTATTAAAATATCATTACTAATCAAAATAAAACATTTCATGTTATTGAAATAATCAATCCTTGTTGAAAACCCATATTAAACATTTAAAAAAGATATCTTTTTTATAATATTTTCCTATACCACATTGAAACATTTTAATCTTAAATCCCACTAAATAACTAGATAATAGGTAAACTCATTATATGATATGTCAAAGGGGTTTTTTATAGACAACATAAAAAATGTTTGGTGTATAAAATCAATATACACCTCAATGAAATGGGATTGAGATGAAGTCAGCTAAAAATATCATATATTGTATAGAAAGGAATTGATAGTGCGTAATAGCTATAAAGAAACATAATACAAGTGGAAATACAATAAAATACAAAGTCATTTCACACATAATCTTAGAAGGACATAATTACAAAATTTAATTCTTAATTGAAATAAAGGAAATTGATTTAATAATTTTATTTAAATTTGTCCAAATCATCATGAATAATAATTGTATTCATAAAAAATAAAAATATTATAATTAATTATTTTCATGAGAATCATTTTAATTACTTTAATTAATTATATATATATATTGTAATTATGTTATAGTAACTATGTAATTATTTATTTTTACATATATGTTTTGATGATATTCATTACATGAGTCCAAAATAACATGTGTGTGATGTATTTGGTCAATCTTTTGATTAGACCATATTCCCTAGAATAATAATAATTTAATACTTATAATTTTTTTATATAAATTATAATTTTAAATCCATTAATTTACTATGGATATGAAAATTGATCTATGTTATAATCATGGATTTGGTAGGTCGTACATATGTGTGAGTAATGTTTTAATTTTTAAATGATGATTATGGAATGAACATAAGTATTATACAATAATTTTAGATTAACAAGAATATAATTCCAATCATATTAATAATTTTTATATACTTTAATATATCAATTAGAGGATATAGTGATGAAAAACCAATCACATCGATTCATGGAGGTGATAATTCACACTTACTCATTAAAAACATTTTCATTTTTCTGTGCATGGAAAGGTAAGAATGTATATAACATTTAATATATTTATATTGGAAATTTTTTATGAATATAATAAATAATAATTAAATATATCATTATAACTATTCTCCAAAGATGCTGATGGAAAACAATCATCACCGGTTCACGAGGCCGTAAGCAGCCATACACACGAACGATAAATTATTTTCACATTTATGGAAGTGGAGATGGATTTAGGTGATGATATTCACATAATAAAATATAATAATTTGGTGATTATTTAAGTGATAATATCATCAAGGAAGAAGAAAAATTTATGGAGGAGGAAGAGGAAACAAATCATATACACATAATTAAAAACGATAACTCTTATTTAGAAATCCTTTATTGCGTAACACCTTAAGACCACTAAGTATAGTGTCATGCCAAAAATAAGAGCTATATAATATGGGTAGATATTCTATGAAGGTATTTTTTTGGTATTTTTAATCCAAATATATTTATGTGTTTTTAATAGATAAGAAGATGTTCCCTTTTATTATAGAAGGGAAGGTCACTCATGGAATTTATCAAAACACTAAATGTATAAAAATTTATTTTATATTAAAAATTTCTCAAAAATAATTATTTCTATGATAATATTATTTGGGGTATAAAAAAATCATAAAATTAAAGGTATATATGTTTTGACAAAAAATTTAGCCTTATGGTTTGGTTTTAACCCTTATTTAACACTTTAACTCTTACAATGACAACGTTTTTGACACTTTGAGGGTTAATATAATTTATAAAAAATATGAAACCCCAATAACTGAATATTTGATAAAATTTAAATCATTATAAAAATATATTGGATGAACTTATAATTTTTATGAATTTTATATTCTTTAATAAAATGATATTTATTTAAAAATATCATTAATGTCATTGTTGACATTATTTATTACATTGATATTCAAATAATAAACAAAACTATATAAATTAAAAAAAAACTATTTTAAAACATCACCAATGTGTAAAATTAATCTCTAAATTAATTAATAACATTAATTATTTAAATTATTATTATATTAAAATTTCTAACATTATTTTTTGATATTTACATTAATTAAACAATTAGTACATTATTGTTGCTTAAGAATATAAGATAACTATTTCTATAGTAATTTTTTTTATAAATTATAATGAAAAATTTAAATGTATTAGATATAGAAAAATTATTTATAGTCATCGATATATTCTGAAAAAACACCATATTAAAACTGTTACACTCCTTAGAAACATGCGTGTGAAAATATTGAATTTTTATAAAATAAAATACTATATGGGGATAAATGTCATCAAAGTGTATCCAAGAGGTAATAAATTCAAAATAATTATTATTTTAGTGAACTAAAACTTATACAAAAAAATTACTACTATTGTTTGGGTAGCTTTCTAATCCCTATCATAATTATTTTTACCCCTAATTATACGAATAACCTTTAACCATGGTAATAATAAAATTCGTTTAATATTTATACTATTTTGAAATTGAGGGGAACTATTTATTATATTTAGAGCATATTAATCTGAATATGGAATCCATTTTTCAAAATTCAAAATAAATATTTGAAGAATTTTTTTTCTAATTAATCTTTTAAATGGGGTGAAGTATCGTGTTTTTAATGTTAAAATGCTTGAATGATTAAAATGTTTTATTTGATTTTTTAATGTGAAAATGATTCATATGACATTAATTGGATTATTATATATATTATTGACCTAATTTTGTATTAATAAAATTTAAAATATAATTTAACATTATAAATATGTTTTATTAGAAGTCAATTTTCAATTATAATTTAGTATTTTTCACTACTAACCAAAAAATGAAACTTATCATTAAAAAAAATTCACCTTATGATAATTTTTAACTTATTATTTAAAAAATGAAGACAATTTTTTCAATTTGATTATAAGAATTTGTTTCTCGGGGATTCAATGATAATGTGAGATGAGAATCCCTTGATGAGGTTATTGATGTATATTTTAAGGCTTTTCTAAATCTCAAAAAACATGTAAACCATATTTTTTATATTCCCTCGAAACTCCCAATGGTTCTCTCATTCCTAATTGGTTATGGAACATATCTCCAAATGTTGGTGGTCATCTTGGTTTTTAGCCCCATCGACTCTTAAGGACTTGCATTGGTCGAGAGGATGGGAGGTTAGGCTGATCACACCGTTTTTGAGGAGAATTATTTTCTACATTATGACCTTATTATATATTTATGATATTTTTACGAATCTCTTCCTAATACTGACAAGAGTATGGTTACCCTTACAAAATTATTATTGGTCAAATATCATTCATATGAAAAATAATATGATCTATTTGGTGAATCCATCAATATGTAAATGAGGTTCTTCATTATTTTACAGTAACATGTTGTTTCTTATATACTATAGCCCTAAATATAATTGCATCGGAGCACAATTCCATATAAGGAAGTTGTTAATATTCCAAGAAAATAAATGAGCCAATATTTGGTTTCTTTTAAAATCCCATGATCTCATAGTAAGTTATTTTCATTAAAGGAATTCAATAGCTTGCGCTATACACAACATTGACTTCAAGTGCACCACGACTTACCAAACTAGTTATTCAAAAAGAGGTTATGAATAGTATTAACTGAGTTTTGAATTTTATATACTCCATAAAATTTTAGCTTCCATATTATGTGTTTTTTAGACATAATATAAGAATAAATTCATTTTTCAGATAAAATAAATATGTTTCAAAAAATACAATTTTACAACCCTTTAATAAAGAACCCTTTTTAAAACCAATATTTGACAATTTTATATATTCAATTCAATAAATTTAAATTCTTATTTATAGTTGGGATATAAAAGTTTATTTTGGATAAATATTTGTTACTTTTCTGATAACATTCATATTTTAATGAATAGTGAAAAATACTAAATTTTGATTGAAAAAAACTTTTTTAATACAAGTAATTTGTAGTGTTAAATTATGAATTTGAATGAGTTGTAAGTATAATAAGATAATATTTTTATCATTTAATACAATTTAGGAAATTATAATTAATTTTCCATTTAAATTTGACTTAAATGTATGACAATCATTTGATAGTTTTTACTCTTTAAAAACCTGCTTTCTGTTTTTGACAACAAAAATTAATTTTAAATTAATTAATTCTACTTTTATGTTTTTAATTTGGTAAAATAGAATTCATTTTTTAATTTAGAATATCAATATTAGTTTTGGGTTAATTTTGGGTATTTTTTTTTGAAAACTTTCAATTTAGGATGAATAGTGAAAAACACAGCGTTATTGTTTAAAAACCGACTTTTTATTTAAATAATAATTTATTTTATTTATTAAAGTCAATATAGATAAATAATATATATATTAGTTCAATGTGATTCATTGGACACATTTTTATAATAAAATTAGATGTATAAAAGTTTATTGAACTTGTTACCATCTTTTACCCACCTTCTTGGGGTATTTAAAAATTTTCATAAAATTTAATTTACCAGTAATGTGAGTTGAATTTAAAAAATCTGAGAGACATGGTTGAAATATGTAAGTAAATTGTTTTTCAATAAGATGAAAATATTTTTTGTTGAATAGGAACTTTTGACTTTTATTTACAACGGTTGAAAGTAAATAGGGTAATTAAAGGTAAAAATGATATTATAATTATCCTAACATATATCATAATTTTATTTCATAAATTTAATTCGACCAAAAACATCCTTAGTAATAAAATATTATCCATTTGGTCAACATGGATTAGATAAATTCAATTATTACTATTTTATTTAAAGAAGACTTAAATGTGTTAATTTCAAAGTTTAATAATAACAAAATTTTATTATAGGTGTCTAATTAAGATAAACTCGACTATAAATATTTATTAAAAGATATAAATATTTCATACATAATGGTATTTTATTTATAATTTTTAGACATTATATAATTAAATTTATTTATGACACAATGATGATGCAGTAATTACCTTATTATTGAAAGGTTAAAATAATGGATATTATTAATATCCAAACAAATGTAATATGATAATTTTTATGAATTACACTAATATTCTAGGTTAATATGACATGTTTGGGTTGATAAAAAAATGTCGAAGTAATCATGATATTATGATTTTCACATAAACCAAATACTAAATAGTGTCAAAATTGACATAAATGATTTTTTAAAACAAATAGTATATTTTTGGTTGATATAATATTCCGAAAAAAATATTAGGTTCTTAAAAATATCTTAAATAATGTTATATATGTCATTAATGAGCCACTGGATGTTCTTTTGTAAGTTTAGAGTATGTTTATTAACTACATATTGTAAGAATACAAGATGACATGGTAAAAGTTAAACTATTTAACTAAAAGATAAATCTAAAAATAAGATTAATATGGGGATCTAAACATGTATGAAAACTATTGGTTGAGATTATATAGACTTATAACCACATTATATTCAAAAATAAATCATTTTGAATCCATTATAAACTGAAAATTGTTTATAATAAAATAAAATATCAAGGTTTTCCTAAATTGACTGTCACCTCTCTTATAAAACGGTACTTACCCTTCTCTCAAAATCACACCTCCAAAGCCATTTGGCTCTGACAAAACCTTCCCAAATATCCTCACTAATTCCCTCAAATAAACCTAGATTCCATACATTAATCAGAAAGCCAACCTAAAGATCCCTTTTGATCAACTCAAAAGGAAACACCAGAATAAGAGGTAATAGTTTCACCACACTATTTCAAGTTGTTTCCTTATTCAACTTCCTCTTTCATTGTTTTTTACATAACAAAATAATAACTATAGTACCTCCTAAATAAATTTATGTTATTATAAATATGATACAACCATATTCATTATTCGATCCTTCCTATAAATGACAAAGGCACCACAGGTGCGTACGTAAGGATTACTGTCTCCACATCGTGGTGTAGTTTGTTATATAAAACCTCATTAAACGGATGTGTATAATAATGATTATAACAGATTTAAATAATAAATCCTACATGTTAATGATTTTTATTTATGATATACCATCTAATTATATGTGATTTTACCTTGAAAAGAATGAAATTGTCACTTGTGCATACGTACAACTTGCCGTGTCCATGAATGCGATGAGATTCATTCCCCATCATACTCATTCAAGAATAACTTAAATTTTATCGTTATCAATAATATTTAAGGACTTAATATAATTTTGAATATAAATAAAAAACAACCTATACTTAACAAACATGACTTAAGTAACAAAACATATAAAGGAAAACGAATCAGTTTACAAACCAAACAATCTTGCTACTGAAATATAAGTAACAAAGAAATATTAGAATATCATATATGATATCATATTTATGTACTTAGTTCATTCATAATTTAATAACAATGATTTCACCATTATACAGAAGGTTAAGCTAACCTATACTATGGAAATGTACAAGGTAAGGGGTTTTTATCTCATTTCTTATTCCTGTGATATTCTTGTTATATTGCCACTATTTCCTTTTGTGTGGTGTATGTACTGACCATGATGGTTTTTTTGTGTAAAATACATTAATTTATGGGTATTTACATCTTCATTGTCTGATACTTCTTTCATGGTGTGTATTTCTCGTATGTTACCATATTGGCAAGGGAATTTTAAATTTCAATTTACACTCATTAGTCTTTATGAATACATCCTTGATTATTTTACTCCAAGATTATATGTGGAATCACTATATATTATTTATGAATTAATTTACACTCACTTTTATATGAATATACCATTGATATACATAATCACTCCATTGATAAATTCAGAGTACATTGATATTAACTTTTTAAGGGAAATTTTAACTCAATTACATTCACTGATTTAAACATCCAAGGCATTGGTTTTGTTTTTAGACGAATATGTGTGAATGTAATATTAATGATTTACACTAAATATCTGATTATATTGAGTGTTGTTATATTTTTCACACGTAATTATTTCATTGATTCATCCTTAATCTAAGGATTCTGTCTTTATAAGTTATTTCATCTCAATTTACATTCCTTTGAGACCTCTTTGTCGTTATGCACCAATTCACTTTTATATGATGTATATACTATCCATTTACGTATTATATCCTGAATCCCATTATTATAATTATATTTCAATGTTTTGATTAATTTTATTCATCAATTACTAATATTTAAGCGTCTCTTATTTGGTTAGGAACTCTTTAACAAAAATATCATTTTAAATGTTTTAAAAATTTATTCCTCTAAATATTTCTCATTAATGTCCATGTTTTAAAAATTGTTTTGTGGATTTATTTTTATGGAAATTAATATTTTTAAATTTAAATTCCTTTTAAAATATTCAATGTGTTATTGGACACATTGATACAAAAATCACTTTTATGACATCTTTGATAAATAGTGCGACATTTAATAGTTTTGAAGAAAAAAGGATATTTCTCTAGAATTAGTTTTAATGACTATATTCATCTATGTTAATATCATTGATAATATTTTATTCTTGATTGAGGTTTAATTATCAGAATACAATCATCAATATTGTATTTAAAGAGTTATGTTTGAATGTGGATGTTCTATTTTTATGCATTAATGGTTTACAGTTAAAATATTGACATTTCGTATGCTAGTTTTAATACAAATTTTTATATTATGTTTCACCAATTTATATGAGGAATTAATTTTACTTATTAAGTGACAGGTGAAGACCACTATAGCTCCTCGATGCATCAGTAGGTCTCATGTGACAAACTACTGTCTTGGCACAAGGCCTTGAAAAAATATTATTTGTACTCTTGCCACAATGCCTTGAATATGTGGTTATGATGTTTGTCATTATGCATTCCAAAATTATAAAATTGGATATTGATATTACATGTGATTATTCAACAAGTATAATATCCATATGAATAAGTAAATGGCATTTTTGGATTTATCATTTCCATATTATGCTGAAGTTTTAGTTTGAAAGGCTTGTGTTCTAGTCTTATACATTACCTTAAATGTTTATTATTATTTATGATAGTTTCCACTATATTGTTATCCTTACTGAGCATCTGAGCTCACCCCTTTCTTATGTATTGTTTTTCCCAGGATTCAAGGAAGTATATTACGATTAACCTACAGGAATTGGCTAAGGGATATAAGGTTTTTAAAAGGGGGAACAATGTTTTTTTTTTCAATGATGTAATGTAAAACTTATGTATATATATATAGTACTTCCAAGGATACAAAACTGATCATGCTTTCAGGAAATGATTCCTTATATCATACCAATGTTATGTAATAAAGAACTGACTCTAGGTAACTAGGGTTAGGGATTTATAGTTGGTATCTGAGAAAGTTTAGTACAAACCATATAAGCTAGATTTAGATTAACTCTAAATTTAAAACACTACCCTAAGATAGACATTGAGTATTATTATAGAAGAAAAAAAAATTGGTACTGTAAATATTATGTGAGTTTTCAAAGAAATACAACCCCATCTTGAGACGAGAAGGTAGAGGTGACTATGGCACAGATGTACCTAAGAGTGAAAATTATGACAAGGAGTTTCGGGCTTGACCTGGGGTATCCTGGTACACAACAATGGAACTTTCTGCAATCTTGGTTTAGACACTCATGGGGGATATGCTTATGATAATTCACATTTTCTTTAAAATCTAATTTGAAGGATTTTAATATAAGATGAGAATAAATAACCTTGGTTAATCCTATGCTGTTTTAGATTCAAAATAAGGTGTTATTATATTATCTAAATTATATTATGACTCGCATTATGCTTTCTTGTGTTAGTTAATGGATGGCTTCCACGGAATTAATAGTAACATTTCTGATGATGTACAAGGTGGGAATGGTGGTTGAAATGAGAAACAAAATGTAATGTTGATGGGTGTAAAAGATATAATGTTCAAGAAAAATAAGTTGTCCAAAAATATGATCAACAATATATATATTAACCAACTCCCAATCTCAACTAAGTAGAGAAAGGAAATGAATGATAAGAGTTATAGTAGTGGAGACTATGGAGAAAAGATATCTCAATTTCCATCATGCAATAAATGTTGAAAGAGACACCTAGGCTAGTTTCTCAATTGAACAATGAAATGCTTTATGTTTGAGAAATTAGAACATAAAGTAATGAATTATTGAGGAGAAATTAAGAGTACTTTGGAAGAAATTGAAAATGATCCCAAGAATCCATTTACAGTCATTTTCCATAAATTTAGGGGACCTGGTCATTACCCGAGTGAATGCCCTATTATATAGGATAACCTCTTGGCCAAGGAAGAACCTATGTGAAAATAAATGGATGGACAAAAGTTTAAGAGTGTTAGTGCTCTTTGTTGATGTGATTACATTGGATGACATTGCTTTATATGTGTAACCTTGTAGTTTGTTATGTGAAAATATTATTTCAAGATGAACTATCTTTTCTATTGTGGATATAGTTATGAATAACCATTTGGGTTTATATGATCCTTGAGTTTGAGGCAATTACCAGTTATTAAACTCTGGGATAAAAATGTGAGGTATGAGATAAATTTTTTAATGAAATTATGTTATGGTTATTTATCAGAATTTATCTCATTTTTTGGATTGTTATAAAATATAGTTTTTGAAAAAGGACAACACATAGATCGTGTGACAACCTGTCGCATCGGAAAAAATTGTGGGAATTAAACCCATAACCAGATTGTGATTGGGATTTATCACCTACCACATGACTACATGAAGTCCCTGGTTAGTGTAACTAATTATTTTTAGTTGAATAAATTTATTGATCGATAATAAGTTTATTGGGATCTTATGTCTTATAAAATTAATATCCTTAGTATAGGAAATTGATTTGGCGATTATGTGATAAATGTTATTTTGAAATACTTTCACTCTGTTGCGAACACTATATGCATAAAGAAAATAGAATACTTTGGGATTTAATTTGAGAAGTAATTGTGGATTTTTTATTGTGTATTTATAGCAATTTGGGTTATTTAGGGAAATTATTAACCTCTCTTAGAGAAAATGTGATTATGATTATTAATTTTAATAATGTGGCTTTAAGAGTAGTCGATGTTATTTGGAGAAAAAATTTAATGTGGAATACTACGTAATCAAATTCTTCTATGTTTTGGGTTTCAATATTTGTTTGTATTATTTTGAAGGATTTTAAGGAAAATTGTTTATTGAATGGTATTTATTGAATTTTCAGTATTGTTGGATTAATTTAATAAATTATGATTATTATTTCATTCTCTAAAGGATTATTCTTTTTGGGGATCATCTGATCTTGTACTAACCATTTTGGTTTTGGTTAATCTCTAAAGACAATGGAAATATATAGTTTATCCTTGGTGGAACATGTGATTCTCTAGAAGTTGATTCTAGCACTTCAGGTGCAACCAAGTCATCCTGAATACTCATCATTTCAAAAAAAAGATAAGTTAGTGGTAGAAATTTGTTAATATATGAATCTCTACCTAAGAGGTAATTATATATCTTTATGTTATTAGTCAATATCATAAATAAATTACTCAACATTATGAAATAGAACTTAAAACAAAAAAACATTCTCTCTTTACTTTTCTTACAGGGAAACAAATCACTGTTTATCCCATCACAAGTTTGTGGTTTACTTGTTGTTAACTTTCTACTGATAAATTTTTATATCAATCTAAATTATAACATTACACTTAGTATATATTCCATATCAATTTTTTCTTTCATGGAATCCTAGTATGGGTTATCTCAGGAGAACTTTGTACTTCACTTTTTTCTTTTAAAGTAATAGTTTTGTTGACTCTATTCCTATGTGGGACTTTTAATGAAGTTCCCAAGCCCAATTTTAAAATTTTAAGAATGCAATTTCCAAAATGGTGTAATAATATAACACCTCAAATTTCATAGTAAGTTATTTTATTTAAAATAATTCAATTCCTTGCGCTACACGCAATATCGAGTTTGAGCACACCATGACTTACCAAACTAGCTGTTAAAAAAGTGGTTATGAATAGTATTAACTGATTTTTAAATTTTATATACTAGATATAATTTTAGAATCCATTTTATGTTTTTTAGAGATAATATAAGAACAAAATCATTTTTTCAGATAAAATAAGTATTTTGAAAAAAAAATCAATTTTACCAAATTTTAATGGAGAACCCTTTTTAGAACCAATATTTAACACTTTTAAATATTAATTTTAATGAAATTAAATTCTTATTTATAATTGGGACATAAAAATTTGTTTTGGATAAATTTTTTGTCCTTTTTGATAACATTGATATATTGATGAATAGTGAAAAATACTAAATTTTGATTGAAAAAAACTTTTTTAATCGAAATTATTTATAGTGTTTGATTACGCATTGGAATGGTTTTGAAGTATAATAATATTGTATTATTGTCATTTAATACAATTTAGGTCATTATATTTAATTTGACTTTTAAATTTGACATAAATGAATGTCACCCTTTTGATAGTATTTACTTCTTAAAAACCCACTTTTTGGTTTTGACAATGAAAATTAATTTTACATTAATTAATGAAACTTCTATGGTTTTAATTTATTAAAATATAAATCATTTTTGAATTTGGAATATCCATATTAGCTTAGGGGGAATTTTTGGTATTTTTCTGCAAACCTTTAATTTTTGTTAAATAGTGAAAAACAATGCATTATTGTTTAAAAACCAAATTTTTATTTAAATAAATATTTATTTTATTTATTTAAGTCAATATAGATACATAATACCTATATTAGTTCAATGGGATTTATTAGAGACATTTTTAAAATTAATATATATATATATATATATATAATTTTATTGAACTTTTTAACGTATTTTACCCACTTTCTAGAAGCATTTGCAAATTTGCATAAAACATAATTTTACTGCTTCTATGAGTTGAATTTCAAAAATCGGAGAAAGATGTTTGAAATAAGTAAGTAAAATGTGGTTTAATAAGATGAAAATTATTTTTGGTGAATACTAACTTCTAACTTTTATTTACCACGATTAAAAGTAAATGGGATAATTAAAGGTAAAAATGATATTATAATTACCCTAACACATGTACTAATTCTATTGGATAAGTTTAATTCGACAAAAAATATCCTTAGTATAAAAAATGATACTTTTGATCTAGTTTGATTAGATTAAGACATTTATTACAATTTTATTTAAAGAAAAGTTAAAATTGTTATATTCAAAGTTTAATTAACAAAAATATTTTTAATATAGGGTTATAGATAAGATAAATTGGACTATATATATTAATTAGAAAGATAAAATTCCTTCCTATATAATAGTATTTTATTTATAATTTTTTGACACTAAAAAATTAAATTTACTTATGACACAATGATGATTCATTAATTACCATATTAATTGAAGATAAAATAATAGATATTATAAATATCCAAATAAATGTAATTTGAGACTTTTGAATAATTACAGTAATTTTATAGGTTAATATGACATTTTAGGGTTGATTAAATAATTTTTTTTTAAATTAGTCATGTTGTTATGATTTTCACTAAAACTAATTACTAAATAGTGTCAAAATTGACATAAATGAGTTTCTAAAACAAATACTATATTATTGGTTGATATAATATTTCTAAAAAATATATTTTTATCTCAAAGGGATTATATAATGTTATATATGTCATTAATGAAACAATTGAGGTTCTCCTATATGTTTAGAGTATGTTTAGTAATCATATAGTGTAAGAATACAAGAAGACACTATAAAAGTTAAACTATTTATCTAATTGTTAAATCTAAAAGATAATGTTAATATGGTTACCTAAAATATTCTAAAACCTGTTGGTTGAGAATATTTTTACCCATACCCACATTAGATTTGAAACAAATAAATTTTGATACATGAGAACCCGAAAGGAATTTATAATAAAATAAAATTTCAAGGTTTTTCTAAAGTGACCCTCACATCTCTTATAAAAGGGTACTTCCCCTTATCTCCAAATCACTCATCCAAATCCATTAAGCTCAGCCATCCCCACCTGAAATATCCTCCCAAAATACCTCACATCATCCTACTTCCCTTACGTTGATCATAAATCCAACCCAAGGAGCTCTTTTGATCAACTCAAAAGGAATCACCTGAAGAAGAGGTAATAATTTCACCACCCTCTTTCAAATTATTTTCTTCTTCTGCTTCCTCTTTCATTGTTTTTTCCATACCAAAATATTAACTCTAGTACCTCATATATACTTTGATGTCATTATAAATATGGTAAAATCATATTCATTATTCAATCCATCCTATAAATGACAAAGTCACCATACGTGCGTACGTACGACTTACCTTCTCCCCGTCGTGGTGTAGTTTGTTATTCAAAAACATCATTATTTTTATAGTTATTATAATGAGTATAACCGATTTAAATAATAAATATAACCTTTTAATGATCTTGTATATATTAAATAACATCCAATTATATACGATTTCACTATCAAAAGAATGATATTTTCTCTCGTGAGAATGTATGACTTACCGTCTCCATGAACGAGAAGAGATTAATTCCCCATCATAATCATTCAAGAATAATTTTTATTTTATGATTAAAAATAATGTTTAATAACATAATATCATTCTGGATATGAATAAAATATAGCCTATACATAGAAAACATGACTTACCTAAAAAAACATATAATGGAAAACGAAACACTTAACAACCAGAACAACGATACTACTTAAATATCATTAACAATGAAATAATAAAAGATCATATATGAAAACATATTTTTAAATTTGGTTCATGAATAATTTAATAACAATGATTTCTCCATTATAAAATAGGTTAACCAACTCAATACCAATGAAAATTAGAAGGTAAGGGGTTTTCATCTCAGTTCTTATTTTCGTGAGATTCACGATATATTTCCACTATTTCCTTTTGTGTGGTGTATTTACTCGCCATGATTGTATTATTTTTGTAATATAATATAATTAATGGGTATTTATATATTAATTATATGATACATATTTCTTGGGGTGAATGCTTTGTACGTTACCATATTTGTAAGAGAATTTTAAATTTAAATTCCCACTCATTGGGCTTTACGCATACTTCATTGATTATTTTACTCCAAGATTTGTGTGGAATCAATATTTGTTATTTATGTAGTAATTTAAACTCCCAATTATGTAGATATACCTTTAATACACATAATCACTCCATTGATAATTTCAGTCTCCATTGATATGAACTTTCTATGGGAAATCTTTACTCAATTTCCATTCATTGAGTTAAACATCTAAGTCATTGGATTTGTTTTGACAAGAATATGTGTTAATGTAATATGATTTATTTACACTGAATATTGAATTATATTGACTTTATTTATATTTTTAACATATAATTTTTTCATTCATTCATCCTTAATCTAATCGTTTGGTCTTTATAAAGTATTTCGTCTCAATTTACATTCCTCTGAGACCTCTTTGTCGTTATGCACCAATTCACTTTATATGGTGTATATAATATCCTTTGACATATTATATCATGAATCCATTTATTATCATTATATAATAATATTTTGATAAATTTTATTCCTCAATTTCTTGTATTCAAGAGTCTCTTATTTGGTTAGGAACTCTTTAACAAAAATACCATTTTAAGTGTTTTAAAAATTTATTCTTCCAAATCATTCTCATTAATGTCCATTTTAAGAAAATGGGTTTATTGATTTATTTATATGGAAATTAATGTTTTAAAATTAAAAATCATTTTAAATGATTCAAATTGGTAAGGGAATATTTTATTCAAAAAACGCTTTTATGACATATTTGATAAATAGTGTGCCATTTAATTTTTTTCAAGACAAAGGGGATATTCTCTAAAAATAGTAATAATGATTATTTTCATCTTTGTAAATAACCTTTAGTGTATTTTATTCTTGATTGAGGACGATTCATTATAATACAATCATCCATATTGTATTTAATGCCTTATGATTGAATGTGAATGTGCTATTTTTATTCCATTCATGGTTTGTGGTTAAAATATTAAAATTTTGTATGCTAGTTTTCATAAAAATATTTATATTATGTGTCACCCTTTCCTATGAAGAATGAATTGGACTTAGTAAGTGATAGGGAGAGCCCAATATAGCTCCTCAATGCATCAATATATCTAATGAGACAAACTAGTGTCCGGGCATAAGGCCTTGACAAAATATTATTTGTAGTATAAGTATGAGGACTTGACTATGTGGTTATGATGGCCAACATTATGCATTCCATCATTATGAAATTGGCTATTAATATTACATGTGATTATTTAGGTAGAAGAATATCAATACGAATAAGTAAATTGAATTATTTTATTTATCTTTTCCATATTATGTTGAATTTTATGATTAAAAGGATTGCGGTTTATTCTTATATATTACTTTAAATGTTTGTTCTTATTTATGATATTTTATTCTATATTTTTATCCTTATTGAGCATCTGAGCTCGCCCCATTCTTATGTTTTATTTTTTCCATGATGCAAATAAGTATATTAAGGTTATCCTACAAGAATTTGCTAAGGGATATAAGAGTGTTAAAAGGGGACAAAATTTTGTTCTTTTATTTCATGGTGTAATGTAAAACTTATTTATGTATCTAGTACTTCTAGGTCTACTAAACTGATCGGTCTTTTGGGATATTATTATTTGTATCATGCCAGTGTTTTGTAATAAAGCATTAACTCTGGGTAATTTGGGTCAGGGCTTTACATTTCTAATGTATCGTGAATATTCCATGAATCAATATGCAAGTTGTTCGTTCATACTATATATTTTAATGTCATCTAGTGAGGACTTATGATTAGGTAGGGAGACACATAATATTAGAAATCGAACCCTATGGGGTTGTCTTACATAACCTGAGTATAAGAAGAATCATATTTTTCAAAGTTCTATTTTTTTAGAATGTCATTATACATAATCATAGTGTACATGATATGATAATTGATAATCCATAGGCTTCCATGATCTTTGATCGATTTTAAAATAGAAGTATAGAAAATGATCACTTCATTGCTCCTGATGTGGGGATTATATTATATGACATACATGAGATGATTAATAATAGGGATTGGGTCTCAGAGTGATGTCTTATGGATCCTGGTTATGGATGCAATCAAAGTCATCATAGCTTTTTGGGTTTCTCAGCCAACTGATGGATGAGATATGGTGTGATCATCTCCGGGGAAAAACTAT
The DNA here is from genome assembly GCA_963277665.1 of Viscum album. Lineage (NCBI taxonomy): Eukaryota > Viridiplantae > Streptophyta > Magnoliopsida > Santalales > Viscaceae > Viscum > Viscum album. Next base: position 1,720,764,554 of record OY728132.1, read on the forward strand.
GTCCCACTAGTTGGGATGTCATATTCATGGATGTACATATACAAAAAGCGATGTCTTGTTTGATCTAAGGCCTTAAGATGGAGTCCTATGTATCCTGATTATGATAGGAATCATAATCATCATAGTTCAGTTTAAGTTGATGCTTAAAAATGAGGTTTTCCTTTATTTAGGGTATACACACATAGGCCTCCCTATTGGCATTTCCATCTTATCTGGAGAGAATTGCGTGACCTAATCATCATGTCCTGGGAGCCATCACATGACATGGCATGAATCATATGGATGGTGTTGTGACCTTCATCATGGTATAGATTGAGGTGGTGTCATGTATCATGGTTGACACCTCTGTGAGACATCACGAGACCAAGAAAACATGAATAGAGGGAATCACGAGTCCCATCTGACTATCCCACAAAGTGTCATTGGAGCATGGTTATTAGGTATAGTAAATTTCATGAGACTCGGCTAATATGAGAAAAACACATTATATGAGTTCGATGAGGTGACCAAAGGACATCAATAGTCCATGGGTACATGCCATGAGGGTATTATTGAGATCAAAGAAAAATCTTTTAGGAGATATGTGTGACTCAATATGACATGTAAGGAGTATATTTCATGACCTAGATGGCATGCTGGAAGCGTTTCGTGAGATCTAGGAGACATGTCATAATGCTATCACGTGTATTTAGGTGACTCACACAGATCACGTGGGAGATATAGATCATTTATTTAACTCAATTCATACACTTTTAATAACAGTTCTAACCCTTATATTGCAATTTCATTAGGTTAAATCAGTATTAGTTCCTTTAAGTCTCACGTGATTTTGATGACATGCAGTATGTTCTACACAATTATTGACAGAAGTCCATCTTTTCATATAGGAATGACCATGTGAAGCACCATATGACCGGAATATGAATTCTATGGTTTCATCATGTGTATTACCTGATGGAAGGTTACCAGTTGTTTGATAGGTTTCTCTGAGAAATCCATAGAGGTTGAGAGTCAAATCATCCAGATTCCAAGAATCTAGAGTCTTAGAGTCCAACCCTTTATTCATGTCGGAGTGGGTAATTTATATGAATTTCCACATTGGTTTCCCATTTCATTATATTTCATAACATGAGTGAGGCTATGATGGATTCTATGAAGGGTTCTAGTGTTATGCATCTTCATGAGTCACTGGAGTGGACCCCTTTTAGTGTGTGACCTAATTTTTAGTGATCAAGAGTCTCTTACACCTATGTTGCATTCATTGGATTATATCCAATTAATGGAAACATGTTAGGTCATGTAGATGGGTCAAAAGAATTAGATGTTGTCAAATAAAAATTCTTCAGTTCCTTTAAAAGATCCAAGTGTCTATCTAATGGTTTTCTTATGACACTAAATGACTTGTCTCATAGTCTCATGGGACAAGGCTGGTTTTTTCAAGGGTCTCGAAACATGGTGCTACAGGTGCATAGGACATATCACATTCCTTTCAAGGACCATAAACACTTGCAACCTCCCACCTTTCGATCCCCTTTTTTAAGTTAAAAGTCTGCGATTCATGTGAGATTTTATGTGTAATGTTAAGGACATGTTCTTTATTTTTTGGTGAAGAATCATGTGACTAATATGGCTCACATGGGGGAGGGGGTGTGATCATTCCATGGAAAAATCTATTTGTTCATCCCTAGATTGTAATGGATTTACCTACAGGGCTATGGATAGTGACGATGACAAGCCAATGGGATCTCATGAGGTGAGGTAGACATGTCTCCAAGGATTCACAAGTTCTTACGGGTCTCCAAGGGTGTTTTTCATGCCCTTTAGTGACCACGAAAACCTCTCACATCCCCTATTTCAATATCCATCGTTTTATTTTAAAAAGTTTTTGGAAAATAATATTTTATTCAAGAAATTTCTAGGATTTATGCTATATTTTTTAGTGATGTCTCTCTTGACCAAGATAGGGCCCGTGGAGGGTGCGAAAGAATGTAGTGGACATGTCTATCAGTCTTTCCTTAGAGAACCAAAGGGGCTTCCTAGACATAGCTGAGTAATTCTATTCAATGGGGATGACAAGCCAAAGCGAATTCATGAGATGAGGTGAACATGAAGTCGAGGTCTTCTGGGGTCTCATGTATCTCCCTTGAAACATTTCTCATGTCTTTCACTAACCTCAAACACCTCTCACGTCATCCTTATTATGCCCTTCATTTATCCTAAAATGGTTCAGAGTTTTTATGAGTTATCCAAGATACCAACAAGGGATTTTACTATTACCAATGAGGATATGGAATGTGATATTCTTGAACACTGGGGGAAGATACCATTGAATATCATCCCTCTTTATTTTTTAGGATTTTAGGTGGTTTGTTCAAACGTTCTTATGAAAGACCACACATCCCAAGGGAACTAATTTGGTTGTCTAGGGATACATCATGAGAGAATGAAGGTGTCTGAAGGGGAAATATGATGTACTTCTCATTCATTATAATCCATGAGTGGAGCATTCATGTGACCTTGAAATGGTCCCATGATCATGAGTCCTTCAGAGGATCAGGTAATCCATATCTCTCATACATCATATTATTCCATTTCTTCTTCAGGGGAAATAATACCCACATTCATGTGTTTATTCTTTTTTGATTTTTCTAATGTATATATGGTGGCTATCAATAAATTCTCCCCTTCTAGAGTGACGTCTAAATGGACAAGGACTCAGTTATGAGGAAAAATAATACCTTCTAGAGTCCCCAGTGATGTCATGGATGGTTTCTTCAGGTGACATTTTCTATGCTGGGTGTAATTTGGTATTCAGATGAATGGTCTATATAAATAGGGGTGGTGGAGAGAAATTTATTCAAAATAAAACCATTTACCCAGAGTTCTACGAATTTCCATCTATCATAATACCCTTCCATGAACCCTGGTCATGATCCCTGTCCACAATCCTTTGCGGCGAGTCCACCCCAGCAGAGATTGTGTGCGGTTGTTTCATGCTTAGGTGCATGTCCACCCATTTTTGAACTAATCCTCCATAATTTAATAGACTTACTCTATTAGGGTTATGGTAGCTTCAAGATCTTTGTGAGATCCATTAGATTGATCATTTGATCTCTAATGACTCACATGACGTTGTTCTTATGACACGATTGTCAGTTTTTAGTAGGTCACACTATTCATATGATTCCTTATGGGGATTATACACCCTACAAGTCCTCTTGAGTGTAGGTGATCATTGATACCTATATGTGGTATGAAAATCCCTTATTGAATAATGCAATTCTCATGATACTATTTAAACATTCATGCATCTATTTTTGAAAATGTTTTATGATCTCTTTGTCTCACATGTGTAGTATAAATATTTTTAGATGACGTCTGTTTCTCATGAATGTTCCTCAGCCACATTTAACCAATGAACTAGTATAAATAGAATTCAAAATTATGATTCTAGATACCATGAACATACTGATTATGAATCCATAAAGAGGTTCCTCTCATCTGCCATTTAGGATTATCCTTTATCTCAAAAATTCTATATATATGGGGTTGTTATTCTAGACACTACCAACATACCTCCCACATATTTTAATATTCCATAATACTGGATGTTCGGTTCTTTTAACTGTGTTCAGTTGATGATTATTGAAGGTGGTCGACTAATTACACCTTTGTTTCAAGGTTAGGGTTATGTGTGGTCCAAATCCACTCTAGGTATGGATGGTCTTCACTTTTCCAAGAAACCTATTTCTTAGATCTATTCATATATATTAACCTCTTCTTTAGAAACTTCTAGATGAATCTGTTATTTTATATGGGATCTCTATCATGTTATAAGTTTTTTTAACGAGTGGGTGTGGCGTTTCTAGGTCCGACAAGGCTATTTGAAGTTCCTTGACGACCTATATGGGGATCCAATTTATAAATATATATATGGATCCCTCAATTAATCATCAAAAACTAGCCCAACCATCATCAGTAAATTGATAGATGTTGGTTTCCTGGGACCAACACATTCGATCTTCCCCGTGGTTAGGTCGATATCAGTTTATGTGATATTCAACAGTTGGGCAGTATTTCTCATATCGAGAAGATGTATGATGAATTCCTACATACTAGAAACGTTTGGGACAAACCTTTATAATATATATTTTTTATAAAGGATATTCATGTTATTTTCGAGATGAAATATGATATAAATGACAATGTTCTTTATTATTTTTTTCCACAGAATGGGTCAGTATTTTTTTTCATGGAAACTTGGTTAGACAATATATTATTATTCCCTATCAGTTCCCATAACAACATGTCCATGATGACAGTTAGGAATATTGGGACATTGTAGAAGTTTTGTACTACACCTCACAGGTATATTGGGTGAACCCATAGGTTTCTTCATATCATAGGATGGAAGGTTTTATTTATATTTTTCTAAACATGTAGATTTTATCGATAGGGGTTTCCCAATTAGGAATTCATGTTAGCACTTTGTAATGGATCCATGACTTTGTAAGGAAGAAATATTTGTTTGTAAGTAATAGTCCTCATGCGCCTCTACCAGATGTTGGGGAATATTCAACATAGAAATACCCATTACTGGGTTAGAGGTCCTCTATATTTTCTATTTGGTTGGATTGGGGAGTAATTACATTTTTATGCATACAAAAATTGCTATATGATCCAAGATGCCCATACCATACTTGATTGATGAATATATTTTGGGTTAGGGATTTGTCCGTAAACTCTACTGAGGTCCGAGGTGCACTGCGCAAATATGATAGTTTTGACATTATTTAATTTTCTGCACTGAGTATCCCTATTAAATATGATAGTAGTTATTCACTTGATGAAAGATCATACATGAAATCTCTTTGATATGGGGTCTTTTTTGTTATGGTGGATGATCTGATTATCTATGATCTGGGCAGACTATAATGATTCACATGACAATTTGGAAGTATGCAGTGTTTTTCTCCCATTCCATTGGTCAGTGTCCACGGGAAACAACATCCTAGTATAAATCACCAATTTTTTATGATGATGTCACATAAAGATGCCTTGACTGAGATTATGCTTCCACCCATTAATGCTTCTGCTTCCCTTACCCAATATTATGCCTGGGCTTGGGTGATGGATTATCTTAATGGTGTGTTAGGCCAGCTGATCTTCAATTGGTATAGGCCTCTTTTGTCACCAACTCTTATATTTGTGGTGATTATAAAGTTGATTTCTGATTAAGGTGATGTTTCATTGAAGCAACCCTGCTATGATTATGGTCATTAAAATAGTGGGTTAGATTCTATGGAGAATATTAGCCCTCTAGAATATGATATGGGAGTTACACCTTTTAATAGTGAGGAGTATGGATATTTCTCTCTGATTTTATCATTGATTTGACTGGTTAGTGATGCTTCCAACGCGTACACCACATTTCTTGTTGAGGTTCAATCGCATTGAAAGATGATATTTGAATGAATTGTTATATTGATTACTAAGAGCCACTTAGAAATATTTTACCAATTTTACTCTAATAAAAGGGACCTTCATGATTTTGTAATTTAGGATTCCATTAGTAATAAAATGAGGTATTCAGTGGGGGTACTTGAGTTGGGTCATCATATGTTTTCTAAATTTCATGCTCAGATGGATGTTTGGACAATATAGATATGGTGAAATGAAGAGATGATTACTCTATTGATGTCCAAAAAATATAGATCATCAATCTCATTGGTCACTTCTTAGAGAAGGGTGGAAGTTTTTACTACTATAGTCGAAGATGTCCATCCCAAGGGATAAGAAAATGAAATGTGTAGAATGGTTCTCCAACTCCCTATCAATGACACTCTCTCAAGTCCCTTGCCGATCATTCCTCTGTTGTAGACTATCTTTTTTTGTTTCTCACCTTTTTTACATCACTACATTATTTATTTGGCTTTAGAGAGGCTCCTAAATGTGATAATTATTCCATATTGTTTTCAAACAATAATTGGATGAGTTTTCTGATCCATCTAAAATACCATTCAGTTCACCTGCATTTATTTATATTCAATGAACATGAATGTCGGGAATTGAACATTACAATTTGTTAAAAATACTTTTTTTGGAGATGCTTGAGAATTCCCACTCACACAAGATCCTACATTGACATTTTGTTCCACAAATAATCTTTATTTCATGTTTAGTGTGATTTATCTTGGAATTAATATTTCATTATTTTAGGGCCTTTATACTTGAACATTTTATTTAGTTATTTTTGGTTCATTTTCATTGGACCTTATATTTCATTAGTTTAGGGACTTTTATAATGAACCTTCTATTGATTTAGTTTTGGGTGTTTTAGGTTGTACTTGTTATTTCATTATTTTAGGGTCTTTTAGCTCAAACCTCATATTGATTTAGTTTATGGTCATTTAGAATGAACCTCATATTTATTTAGAATATGGTCTTTTAGATAAGACCTCTTATTTCTTTTGACTATGGTCTTTTAGCTCCAACCTCATATTGCATTAGATTATGGTCTTTTGGGTAAGACATTATATTTCTTTAGTATTGGGACTTTTAGCTCAGATCTCCCATATGATTAGGGGATGTGGTGTAGACAAACCATGAATTAACTAAAACACACTAACGTGTTGGGGTTTTCTATGGTGTTCTAAAGTCTAATTAGGATAAAAATGTCGTTTTTTAGAGTGAATTATTTTGGTGATGGCCATAGACTCATATGCAGGAGCCATGGGAATTTATTCATATTCAAGAATGATACCCTTAAAGACAATTGTCATTTTGAAGAAATATGTTTGATTCTGGGAGATAGCATTGGTGGAGTTGGAATACTGTGGATACTATAATTAATTGGATTGTTGGAGAATGGATGATATAAATCATAAACCGGATGTTTGAGTCCATGAATATGAGACGGTATAGACAAGATGGGGTTTCCCATGGCATAAAATAATTTCATGTTCCGATGTGGTGTTAGTATGCAATAAAAGGATTGAATCTCCTTTTTGGAAATTATAATATTCTCTTTGCCGGATGGTCATGGCCCTTATGTGTCGATATGATGCCAAGGAAAATGAAGTTCTACAATTATTTCTAATGGATATGAAATGTTTTTGACATCTCAAATGGTTAGGTGAAATGGTTTTGTATGGGATGAAAAAATCCATGAACGATTCTATAATCCTTTGTCTTTTTAGCTCTTAATGAGAAGAATTATCCCTAAAACCTATTGTTTTGAGTTAATAAATGTGGGAAATCTATGTTTAGGAAATTACATGTCGCAGTCCATCATTGGGAAAAGGTAAAAAAGACGGTGATGTAACAACGAGGCTATATAATCCACTTAGATAGTTTTGTGATGGGATTTTAAATCATGATCTGGAGTGCTTGTGTTAGGAGAAATATATGTGAAAATCATACAGGGATTTTTTCAGAAACACTAGGGTGTTGAGTGCTGCCATGATTCCTTCAAGGATCATGAGAATTTGAATGTCCTTTCTCAGAGTGACACATTTGGTTACCAGCCATAGGAGCACATGAAGGATCCATGTGCATGTATTCATAGTCAAGGAAACGATCCTTGAAGATAGATATTCTATTCCATTGGTGATAGAATGTAATTATGATTTAAGACACCCAAACTCATGAAGTGTTATTTATGAAATGAGGAAAATCCAAGGATGGTTTAAGTACCGTATCATTTGTGTCAGCACCCAGAAAAAAAATTCTCTTGGAGAGGAGATGGTAAAAATGTTGCTCTAACTTTTTCCCAAACGAGTGGGTCTAGAATTAATAGATTCAATTTTCTTAGGGCATCAAGTTAACCCACTTAATATTTATTCATTTTTTTTATTTGGGAATAAATTTTCCCAAACCCCAATGATGAAGAGTTTTGTTGGAAGAGATTTGAATTTGGATTAGGGTTCCATTTTTGGGGTTTTGAACTGAAAAGATTTGTGTATCATTAATTAGAATCTTATGATCATGTAGTTTGGACCATAATGGGATAGCATTTAAGGTCATACCTCTCTGAACAAATCATATACGGTTCAGGTTAATGAATCACATGGACCTAATATGGAGGATGATAAACAAGGGATTAATCAGGATATCCAAGTTCAGGAGTACCCCAACAACTTCCCATGAATTGGATGGATATATTATTAATCAGGGATCTTGTTTCTAAGGACACGAGTAATGATATGGGATATCGACACCAGGAGTAGTTCAGAAATAATGAGATTTTGAGTTTTACCACAATAATGTTAGGGCTCTTGAGAATTGGAATGTCCATTATCAAAGTAACACATTTGTTTTATGACCATAGGTGCATATATAGGGGCCATGGGCTAGTATTCATTGCCTATAGATAGGTCCCTGAAGATGAATATCCATTCCAAAAGTCACAAATGATTATGGAGAACTAAGACTCATTAATAATTATGTCTTTTATATGGATTTGGGTTGATTGTGAAAGATAGTGGAAGCCCCACATTCTCTGGTTGACTGAGGAAAGTGTCTCATGGCCCTTTGACGAAGGATGAAAAATGAGAGATGGTCTGCACAGTTTATTTTCTTGTAGTGGGGGTGTTTTCTTGTGCATTTTAACATGATGCAGTAAGGACATTAGAGATGTCATGAATTTTTTGGAATGTTGTGGCTAGTCCTAAAGATGGGGGCTTGGGAACCACTATATATCTCAAACAGATGATAATCAACCCACACATAGTTCTGTAAAGCTGTGGAGCTTAACTCCTTGAAGTCAAGACTGATGTGGACTGAAGTGAAAATTGGTAATATTGCAACCACTCAAAAATATTAATATTGGGCATCAGTATATATCTCATGAGCATGATAATCAAGACACATGTAGTTTTGGAATAGAAAATACTCAATGGACATCTGAACCAAACAAAAAATTCATAATTATATCCATTTACTAGGATAGTTGGGTCAAGGACTAGAGATCCAAGAATCCCTATATATCTTAGGATTACAGAAATCAAGAAACACAAAGTTCATAATGTTACATGCAGTTTAACTTCATGCGGGAAAGACAAAGGTAAGCCAGCATGAATTTATGGGAACATTGTTATTGGGACCAAGGGTAGAATTCATTGAGACACTACATATCTCATAAAAATGAGAATCAAGCCACACATTGTTCTAGAAATTCTATGCATTTTGACGTAATGCAGTGATGATGAAGGAATGTTGAGGATGATATGTCTCATGTTTCCTATATAGGGAATCCTTTTTCATAATTTATAGTCCCACGTGAGCCATGATATATATTCGAAACATTGAAAAAAAATGACCTATGCAGGACATGTTATTATTCATAATGCAGTGGTTGGACGAAGATACATGATTGAGGTGTCCCTACATATCCAATTTAAAAATCATAATCAATCCAAACATTGTTCTAGAGGAATCTTGTATTTTAAATTCATGTTGTAAGGATGTAGATGAATTGACATGAATGGTTATGAATAAAATGGATCAGCATAGTTTTATGTCTTGGGGTAATGACATTGGGCCACCAAACCAGAAGATGGAAGTTCTCGGTCTATGCAGTTTAATGGAATACGGTAAGGACACTGGATCACCAATCATGAACGGAAAATAATCCTCTAGTTGGACCCAAAATTAGATGTTCAAGTGTCATTATTTTTCCTATGATGAAAAGAATCTTGGAACATGTAACACTTAGGGAACTGTGATGTTTAATGTCTGGAAGCATGGGTGGGATCTAAACAGTTCAACATCATGTGGTTAGAATGCAGGTTGTCTCCCAGTCTTACTTCTTGTTTTTGGACAAACTTGTACAGTTCAGAATTACGTACCTAGAATGAATGATGGGACATACATCCATGTGGAAAACCTCATTAAGACGACATTGAAAATTATTTATTATGAAATAATTCATTGGTGGGTGGTGTCATATGCCCCTATCCATTGTGTACTATGAGTTGGCTCCTTTATAATATACCTTATGTGAAATGTAAGATCTTTCTTATTTGGGCTCCAATTTGGGCTATTCATTACCAGTATCATTGGGGTTCTTTGAGCCCGCACAAGTTCGCCTTGTAGGAATGAATAAAGGTGAACCATCTTACATAATGTGTGTTCTATTAGATTATGGATAACCCCAAGGTTGTGTAGTGTTTGTAACCACTTGTCATCTAGATGTTCCAGATCATCCAACCACATTTGATATTATTAATCTTCTAAGTGTTGTCCACAAATGGATATTTGGAGCAAGGGAAGATGGAACTCTATTGGTAAAACTACCTCGATCTCGTACAACAATGAGTATGGAGTTTCATATGTTGCAGTACACATGGTGGTACGGTAGGCCCATAATTCATGGAGGAGTTTATCTGATGAGGAAATCTTATCCTTATTCTGTATATTCTAGAGTATATTTTACGAACTCTTATTGAAGCCCTCTATCAGTCAGTTGGCCATTTCATGATACTGGGATGAGTGACTAGAATCGATTTTGTATTCCTGGTAAAGATTCATCAACTCCAAAGAATGAAATTTATTGTCTTCTATCAGCAATATTTTGTGATGGACTCCAAACATTGTGATGATATGGGACATCCAGAAGTTGAAGATATAATTCATTTCGAATTCATTGTGGGGTATTACCTTATCCTATTTCTAAAAAAATCAGTAGAATTAAGGATGAAATTAACTACTTAGTTGTAGCTGGTGGATATGGCCGCACAATAGCAATCCCTAAAATGGTAATTTTCTATGAATATTTATTTGTATATAGAACTTTTAGGGGTTGATGGATAATGTTTTCATGAATAAATAGTTCATTAATCATCCTTGTGAATTCTACACATTCTTATATCAAGGTATTCTATTATAATCCCAACATACTAATCTATAAGAAGATCTTGGTTCCAAATTTATGGGCACCGGAGAATCTTATATAGACATCATTTAGGTAGGTTTGAACTTATCCTTGTACTACCAACCTGTGGAGAAATCTATCAATCCATCACATGAGGGGAACTTTTTTCTCTTTAGGACCATCTTGTAGAGTTATGTTTTCAGCCCAACACAGAATTTGTTTCCTTATTGCATGATCCATCAAGAGTGTCCCATATCAAAGGAAACCAACTATATTCCACATCTATCTTGTGAGGGTCATTGGTTCATCACGCTATGGGGTGGTGCTAAAAAGATTAATATACTCCATAATGAATATGATGATCAATGATAAAATTCATCGATATGTGATATAGAATGTAGGTTTATGCTAATATGGGATAATGAATATGTTGAATTTTTAAGCCAGTGCGTTAGCACCAGCATTCTGCAATCAGGGAACATAATTCATGGTGGGATCAAAGTGGAAATACACCATCATTCTACATACATTACCTTTGAGGGGGTCAAACTCTTCATTTTTAATTTCATGTTCACTATTGATATACTTTGGAATTAGTTATGAGTCCCCTTTGATATTATGGTAGATAATGTGCTATTATAGAGCTATTTCCAATCCAGTTTTAAGGGCTTGGTACTTGGACTCTTTTTTTTTGTATCATTTAGATAGTGCGAAAGGGTAGGAAAAAACTAATTTTTCTAGTGAGAAAAATAGGATCACTAGAACAACTTGATTGAGATTCAGGTTTGTTATTTTGGTTCCAACATGACAATGGTATGCACCATGAAATTAATTCTACCATGTACCTGGAGTGACATGGGCCTAGAATACCTCTTCATCTGGGAGCACGATGTCTGTTGGTGTATTTTTCAATGAAGTATGTGCTATAAGGAAGTCAACAAATACATGTCCGTTCACTAAGTTCTATGATATGAACCGAATTTCAAATTCATGCTGAAAGATCTTCCATTGAGTCCAGTGCCCTATAAATATGGGTCATCCAAGGATGTACTTGAGTAGTTCAATATGGGAGAAGATATTGAATTCATGGTGCTGCATGTACTTCCACAACTTTTTAACTAAAAATATGAGTACAAGGATGTTCTCTTATACATCAGAATATCATGTATCTGTACCAAGCATGGTACGACTATGGTAGTAAACACTATTCTAACTTCCTACATCATTTTTCTGCATGAGTAAGGATCCCAAAAAGCATTCCATATAAATCCCATGTAATATTAGCAGCCTCTACCCAATTGGAGGCATTATAACCAATGGTTAAGCTATGTATTACTTGATATGTTCAATGGATTTCTAGAAATTAATTTTCCCATTAGTAGGAGACTCCCTTCTTAATTATACTAGTTATGGGGAGAGATTTTCTGAACAGGTTGTATATGAATCACTAAACATATGTTATGTTCCCTTGGAGTCCCCTCTATTTATTGAGATTTATGGGGGGTGACATTACAAAAGTATCACTAGTCTTCTCTAGGTCCATATCATTGTAATGTTGTAATACCACCAAGCTAAGGAATTTTCATGATGTTACCCTAAAAGTTCACTTTAACAGATTCATGTTTTCACAGTGTTGTCATAGCTGTTCAATTATTTTATAGAGATTCATGAATTGATCACATCGCTATTAAGATAAAATAATGAAGTCGTTGATATAATACTCGACAACCCTTACAAATAATAGATTAAGGATATGATTCATGTAAAGATAATATGTGGCACTACCATTATTTTATCCATTGGGAATTACTAGATATTAGAATATCCATTCAGAAACTCTGAAGGCAATGACTTATTCATCTTCTGGGGCCATCATGATCAGATTACACCCTAAGCACTAATCCATAAAGGAAAGGTCTTGGAAGCCAATAGTTTCATAGATAAAAAGTAATGTGATCGATAATTAGAATTAATCTTTCATGAAATGCAGTTTATGTTCAATGAAGTCATTTCAGACACTAATATTATCATTCTTTTTCTTGACTCAGAAGATGTTGGATGTTGAACTTGGGTATTTCACTTCTCTGATGTAGTTGTATTTGATCTATTTTTCAAAATCCCACTCTATATTAGTGGCATGATAGGGGATAATTATACTAGCTATCTTCTTGAGGCCTTGATTCTCATTGGGAAGTTTGAGATGGTGCGTAGGCACGTCAATATTGACTCTGGAAATTTATGTATAATTCCCAGATAACAGATCTCAGTGCCACTTTAGAAACGAAATATACATCTCTTTTGCTTCATGGGGCATGGAGTCTCAAATCATTGTAGGCCATTGATCTTATTATGTTCACTGATTTATGTTCTTGTGATCATCTATGGTGTGGGATACACCATCCTTGAATTCCAGAGGGGCATTCCTAAGACCAAATTCATCCATTCTTGAGTATGGGGAGGCATATTCAGGTGACAACTGTAATACATGGGCCTCTCTGCCAATATGAGTGCTAGGGAGGTTATTGGAATAGAAATTATTATCCCTTTCTATATGAGTTATTCCAGAGATATGTGGATCCTATGTGTTTTCACTCAGGACAGGTGAGGCATGGGACTCTGTGATTATATCTGCTGCATTGAACATGTTTATTGGGGTCACATAATCATCAATGATTATGCTCTAGGGATTCATAGGGGTGGTACCGATTCCTTTAAGAGCTTCAACATGTATACCATCATCTTTATTTGGTTACCTGCTTCCCATATTGTAGAAATATGCTTTAGAATATGTGGATAAACATATCTAGAATGGGGAGTTATCACCATTTAGTATTATGACTCTTCCATTAAAAAGGTACATTGGACATTGATTAAATTTTTATGGTACTTTGATGTTGCTATGGAGCCAGGACCATATGATAAGACCTTATATTAAGTGTCCTTCTAGATAACTATAAACTCAACCTCAGATATGAGATCCCCAAATTAGACCTTGAGTATTATCTACTCAAGAGGTATTTTATCACACTTTTCATATCCTTTAATGGTCATATTTGTACGGTATAAGTCCCATTCTCTATAACCTAAGCATAGGTCAGTTTGAATTACGATGAGATTAATCCCAGATCAATTATGAATTATCACCCTTTAAAGATTCAAAATATTGAGTCTGCCTAAAACATATAAGGGAATAAAGTTACCTTTTGTGGAATCCTCTTAGCCTTGATCAGTGAATGTGTTGGAAACATTGGATCCTATGGAAATAGTCTCCACTCAATAGATATCGGCTCTGACTACATCATTCTTGAGTTCTAGTGGGATATATAGGGCTTCAGCATGTTCCACCCTGAGTTCTTCTGAAATATTATGTGCATTAAGGATTTAGAGATCCGTTGGGATTATTTCTCGCTATCGTTGAACATCATACATTTTTGAAGGAGTTTAGAACTTCTCAATTTGTGGAGTTTCTTGTGCATGCTGTTCAAGAGATGGAGCATCTAAGGGGGTGGAACTGGTGCTTGCGTGGAGGTTGATTGAGTACCTACTTCAAAAGGTTCAGGTCAGGACAACATTCCTCATCACTAGAGTTGATCGAATATGATGAACACTAAGAAGTAATTAAAAATAATTAGTTGTAGGTGGCTTCTAGAGGGCTTTAGGTACCAATTTTCCTCTTTTGAGTCTTTTAGAGTTCTCTCCCATTGGTCTAAACTGGATATATATCATCTATGGGGATATGGTCATAATATTGAGTCTAATACTGCCTTCATTATCCCTTGTCTTGATGGGTCCGGTGATTGTATCCTTCTATTCAACTGTTATATGTAGGGAAACCATATTTTAGGGGAATAATAATCATCAATTAAGGGGTTTAAGAAGTTAATCACATTGAAATAACTGAACATGTGCTCTTCATCTAATAATGATTCCGTCTATTTTGGTATTTCCTGGGCATCAGATGTGACATGGAAGAAATATGCAAGAATCTGGGCTTACTTTGGAGTTGAATATGTTTCCTCCTCCTTTGTATCTTTTTACTTCTGGTGGTCACTCCCACCCAAGGGTGGAACATTTGACATCTCCCTTTTAGGTTTTGGATTTATCCTGAGTTTGGGAAACCTTGATTCTAATGAGTTATTAGTGTGATCAAATATTTTTTAATTCATCTAGTTATCAAACATTTTCACTCACATGGCTAGAACATTCTATCAACCAATATCTTCTTAGACTAGAAAATAGTTTTGAAATCCACTTTCTCTGTGTAATTTTAAAACTTAAAATGTATAAAATCAACAATTCCATGAAGGACTTCCTAGAAAATAATCCAAATATATATATTACGACCCAAACTTTTATGGAAATTTTAGTAATTATCATAGTCTGTGTGGTTGACTTAATAAAACGTTCGGGGTTGTGGGAGTGTAAGAATGTTATTATCCTTGGATTCCATGAAATAACTAAGGAGATTTTCATTTAATAAGAGGTATAGTTTTATAATTAATTCCTCAAATATCAGGTAACCCTGATTTCATTGTTCTTTTGACCAAGGGTGATTCTGTGGTGGTCACCATAGGATAGGAGGTGATGGGCGGTTCAGAGCATTCCTGGGTTCTTGGATGGGAACCGCTACATGATAGAGAGAGATATATGTTTCTTATACTCTACCTAGATTCTGCCCATATATAGTGGGAATGTGTTGATACTTGGATGAGGATCCCTGAATATCCTCTACGAAATGTTGATCCATTTCAGTGAACTCCCAAAACTCACCCAAATACTTCTTGGGAATTTGGGGTGTTTACCACTAATCACTGAGATTTTCAATATAGATTCTCGACATTTTGTCCCATGATAGAGGGATTCCGAGTAAATTGGATTAACCATTCCTCCTTTATATGAAATCAAAAACCCTATCATTCTCGCACTACATATAGATCATTTAGTGGACGATCGTCATTTTCCTCACTGTTTAACTGAACTGATAAAGGAAATAATGTTTAATGTCTTCCAATCCTGCGATAGTCCTCATAGAAAGACAATTATACAAAAATGCTAGTCATATCAAATTCTATAAGAAACACCACAGTTTTGTTGCATCCTATTGATCTCGAGGTCCCATCATCATCCCACATCAGGATATGATGTGTGTGAGATATTGTTCGGTGTCACATAGAACATCAAAGGTAAAAAAGGAGGGGTTTTTTATGTTAGGTGGAGGTGTATTATCATCATAACATTCAATATATGACTAAAATTTAGGATGTACAAGTGAACAATTCCCTTACATGGATTCTATTCAAGTGGCCATGGATTTAAAGGTTGTAGGTAACTATGGTGGGATTGGAGTGTGAGATGCCTACATTCTATAGAGAGTGGGTGTGGCCAATGTGGTGGTCCCCATTTCATCTCATGATGGTACTCAATTATTCCTATCACTAAATGATTACCTTGTAGATGGATAACATGTTTTCACAAATGAGGGACTTCCCTATAATTTTTTTCCTCATCATTTATGTAGACTAGCTATGTAGATCTATATCTAATATGATTCATAGATACCGCTCTTGTAGGTAGATTGGATTTAGGAGGGATAATATTATTCCCTAGAAGGAGATGATATACAGTATAAATATTTCCAAGAGTAAATCCCCATTGAGTTATATAAGACCTTTTATTTCACTCTCATATTGTGATAATTGTTCTTATCTAGATGGAAACATTGATATTGTCTTGTCTTTTCCTTTTTTCTATTCCAGTATTCCGCAGAGGAGGTGGAAACTCATTATTCTATGGTTACAAATTCTGAATCCTTATCTATTTATGGGTTCACAAAACCTCAATTGTTGCATCGAAATAACCCTCCTCCTGGGGTACAAATTCCACATTACAACCCTCTACGTTTGTGTCTTGATCAACATCTGAGATGTTGATAGTGATGAAATTCACAAAAGAATTTTGGGTAGTGGTGGTTGTGACATTGATTTCTACACCCCAAGATGATTTTGCATAGATTCCATCAATTCCATTACTCATATTGTTGGCCTTATTGGGCCATTTTAGATTGAAACACTAGAGGGGTCTGATTTCCTTTTTCGTATGCTCCTCCCATCCTGACCTATGAAAAGTGAAATTGAGGGAGTTTATAGTCATGATTTCTATGTGAGCCCTATCCAATAGAGATTTTTATTGAATTGGGAGGAATATGTGGGATGAAGATCATTGATTTCATAAACCCAACTTGGAAATGTTTTATTTCCTCTGTGGTGATGATGATGATTAAAATTTCCCCATCCCTGTGGAGTGGGGGTCATTTGGGGCCTCCATTGGCACAGATTGGTCTAGATGTTGAGGATCCAATGGCTCTAGTCAAGGACTTGATGTTTCATAGGATGAACATGATGATATAAATTCCCCCATTCGAATAGGATGGGGGTGATCAGGAATCATCATTGATGTCTCTAGGTTCTTCTCAGTGGACAACGAAGTTGGAGATGATGATTAAGATACAAATTCCCCCATCCCAGAAGGCTGGTATTAACCCAATATTGTCAAGGGTATCCTCTGAATCCTCTCATGGATTCATGACCTGAGGGATAGAGGTGGTGGTAGATAATCTCCCAGGCCAAGATAACAAGACCCCATCTAGATATATTCTATAGTAGCTTCAACTATAGTCTGGGTGATATGGTATATGTGTGTTCATATGGGGGTTGGGTGCGATGGAAGTGCATGGTGAGAATTATTATTTTGCCGAAGTTGTTTGGGTGATCGAAACATATATTTATGTGTTTATAATGTCCTCCTATTTTTATAAGAGGACCAGTTTGAAGTCAATATGGCTATCCTCTCTCCCCTTCCATCGTGACTGAGCATTGTTGAAGTTGGGTCATTCTATTGAATTGAATAACTAGCCAGAGCATTATACGATCCCCTAATTTTTTCAGAGGATATAACATTTCAAGATTCCATATATAATGGGTTTTTCATATCCGGGGGATTGAAAATGTCTAATGAACTATACTGACCCATCCTCAAATACATATTCATGACATGGATTCAGATATAATCTTTCAAAGAATCATGATGAAATAGAAGCAAGATCATTGTAGATTTCTAATGTTCTTTTCTAGTTTGGGATATTGATTCATGGAGATAGTAGAATGGTTGAGATGGAAATAGAACAACATGATTGTATGAATGTGATACTCATATCTTGGATAAGTTAGATATCAATCCTTTAGTCACTGATGAGTAGCCAACATATTTTAGTGCATATAAAGAATTCAATATTTTTCTAGATCATCTGAGATCTCATATAAACAAGTAGAAATTGGATACAACATGATTTTAGGGTTTTTATGGGTAACTCTGTCCATATATTAATATCTTCCTCCTCCTCATCAAATATAAAAACCTCCATCAAATCATTACATAGTAGATGGATTTGATGCTAGCCTATTGACAGGAGAGGATAACTTTTTGAAGTTGATAGGTAACCTTATATGGTTGAACTCAGTGTTTCAAGATCCTCTTTGTACGATAGTGTTGGGTTTTGGATCACCTCTCTATATGGAGGTGTTTTGAAAAAGAGTTTATAACCTTCACCATGGGAGATATCACGATGGGGAGGTTAACCATAGTGGATGTCAAGAGTAGAGTCCCTGAGATCTATATCCACTGTAACACAAGGTGTTCTATCATAGAATTGAATGCATTCAACTTCCAATTTGATATAATAGTCGAAAACCCCTTGTAGTGTTGAGAATATGTCTTGAGAAACCCCAAGGACACTGGTATTGAGTAGATTAATATCATGATCCATGTTATTTATCATGGATAGAATATTCCAATTTACCTTTTGTAATTTTACAGGGATATGAGCATATTGTGTGATGGTTTACGGAACCAGTTTATAATAGTTGGGTGATGCTGGAGTTTGATCCCACTTTTTAGAAGTTGTTGGAGAATTCCAATAAGATGTACCATTACTGTCAGGGATATGATCTTCTCCTATGTCAAGTGACATTCTCTCTTAGTGAGACTCCGTCAAGATAGGTGTAAGAGCCCTATCATATAAATTTATGATATGAAACTTGTCTGTCTAGGTAGAAATATTATCATTCCCCAATGTGTGTTTTTCTCTCACCCAGTGAGCCCTAGTTGGAACATGAATATGAGCATGATCTAAATAATAATTCCCCAAAATAATGATCCAAGAAACATCCAATATGGGAGAAGGAATATTTAAATCCACTTGTAGTGCCTTCTAATGGTGATGGAACACTCGTTCATCGATAGAAGTAGGGATATCAACCTTTCATCTATGATCTGTAGGAGTATAGCAAACTGATTCATGGATAATAATATGAGCTTTTACCATAGATTCTTCAATTATGACATAGTTATAATTGGGAAAAACAAAGTTATATTCCTGATCCTTGGAATTTGGAGTATGCTGTGGGACTTTTTTTTATAAGAATATGTGCATGTATTAAGGCTTATACCCCTCTCATATGGGGAGCCCTAAATAGAAAGATGGTATGAGCTTCATCTTGGACACTGTAAGAAGTTTCTTAAAATTTTCAACATGCATGTTACCCTATCCCTAGGAATGTTCCACTCTCACCTGGTGATCCCTGATTGGAACGATAGTGTGAACCATTTCTGATACCTCTCCCTTTATCGGAATATAACAATAATCCTTCTAAGAGGGAGAAAGAATTTGGGCTTTCTCTAGTAAAATGACTTGTTATCAATGCTTAGAGTGTAGAGTAGTCCTAGATTTAAGGATAAGAGTATGAACCTATCCCTTTCTATAAAATAGTTAAATAATATGTTCATGAAGTTCTTTAGTTGTTACTAAAATATATTTTCATTTTAGAAAAGTGTGTGCAGTGATATATTCCCGCACGTTCACCATCTATATTATCTATTGATATATATCCTCGATCAAAGAAGGTATATGTTACCACTTTTTTCTGGCTTATTCCATCATAATATGATGATTGGATTCAATAATAGGGGTCATTTTCATGATTCTACCTCATGGTTTATACAGTAATAAGCCCATATCCTTGTCCCCAGAAAGCATGTATATGAGCCTTCTTGCTGGTTACTACCAAAATATATCTGTAGGCATCATAATAGAAGTCGGTATATGATACCTCACCTGGATATGTAATATATTCCTCCTCCTATGATTCTTCTTTGTAGCCTGTTCAATCCCATTAGTGTATTTTTTGTGTTTGATGGGACCCTCTTCATGTGACTGATGGGCATTGGGAAGGCATTGTTGGTGATGTTGGTCGATAGGTACCCTCCTCAGTGACAACTAAATCAAAAGGGATCAATATTCGGTCTCATGGACTACCTTCATCAGAAATGGATGGTTTGAATTGTCACACTCCAAGTATAAGATTCAAATATAGTTGGTTTTACAACTGAGGGTGTTTGGATTAACATAATTATTTTCCATGAAATGAATATTTTATATCTATCTTGGTTGGCAAAACTCACTAGAAGCATCCATAGTCCTGATTAATTTGTGTTTTTGGTTCTCTTGGACCATCATATTAACCACCTACTAATATAGGTATTGATAAAGTTATATTACATTATGACTCGTGGGGTCACAGTAGAAGATGAGTTCCCAGTGAAAATTCTGGATGATGATAGAATCTTTTTGGGTTGGGAGTTTTTCACTGAGAGAACTATCTGAACTCTTGTATACAAAAAGGAACATGGGAACCAGTCATTACAATATCATAGGATTGAAGATTCTCAATTAGATCTTAATGGTTAACAAAATTGTGTATTATTCCCTTTATGAACATTACACTCATGTGGACGTGTCAAAATAAGGATGGAGTTACAAGAATCCCATTTGTGCTGGTTATATTGATATGTTTGTATATATGGTTTTCAAAAAAAATATTCCTAGGAGATCTACATCAAGCCTTATAGTAATGTTTTTATATGAGGAGAAATAGACATGGATTGATTTATTATAACCAAGTATTTTGTTATTAGATATATTCATGTTGGTTTAAAAAATTTTATTTCCTCCGAATTTCACATTGACTTGGGATGGGATATGGTAGATGTTTTGATAATGGGTATTTTATGACTTTGGTATATCACAAACATCTTTTTTTCCATCTGTTTAATCATTTATAGACATACTAAATGGTTCTCTCATCCATAGTTGGTTATGGACCTATTATCTAATGGACTATGGTCACCTAGGTTTTTAGGCACATCAAATCATGGGGATTGACATTTGATGAGAGGATGGGAGTTCAGGCTCATCATACCATTTTATGGGGGGAATTATTTCCTAGTAGGTGACTATCTAATCGATTTAATATATATTAATGAATCTATTCATAATCAGGATATGTGACCCTTTACCCTAATGAAACTATTATAGGATAATAATCTTTCATCTGAAAAATAATATGATCTCATTGGTGAATCCATCATTATGTAAATGAGGTTCATCATAATTTTATGGTAACAAGTAGTTGCTTATATTCTATAACTGTACAACCATGTGCTTCAGATCATGATTCTATATAAGAAGGCTATTATCATTGCTAGGAAAGGACTAATCCATTATGAGGTGTCCTATATATCCTTAATATTGCTGAAACCAAAATGCATGTAGTTCATTCATCCCTTACAGTTTAATGTCATGCAGTGAGGACATATTTTTCAGTACTGAGACACCAAATATTTGAGCTCTAACCCTATGTGGTGTACTATGTATCCCAAGTATAGCTAAAATCCACATCTTCATATTTATAATGGTTTCATGTCTCATTATATAGAGTCATAGTAAAAATGATGTTATTATCATGAATCCCGAAGCTTATGTGAGACATGCTCGGTGTGAGAATCAAGGGATAAAAAATGATCACTTTATTTATCTAGATGTATGTATTATTCTCTAAGACTAACATGAGATGATTTATCATAGGACTCGAGTCATGGAGATATGTCTTACATATCATTTTTATGTAATGAATTAGAGTAATCATAGATTTTTGGGTTTCTCAGTCTGCTGGTGGATAAGATTGGGTGATCATATCTGGGAAATAATTGAGTCGAGATGGTTGAGACATGAGATCCATATAAGGATTTATATTGAATGTGGTGTTTTATTTGTCATCAGGTCATAGGGAGGTATCCAACGTATCGTTTTATTGCAGGAATTAGATTCATCTTTGTTTAGTTTTTTAGGGAATAAACACTATGGATGACCTTTATTCGGGACTTACACACTAAGGATACACTATATTTTGGGATTAAACTCTGAGGCTACCCTATTGACATGGGATTAATTTCCAGATGGTGTCATATGAACCATCTGGAATGTCTTGGGAGCCATCATATTACCTATCTTAAATCATATGTAGTGTTTCATGAGAGTCATTGTTCTATAGTCCGCAGGGTGTCACGTATCTTGGATGAAACCTCTTGGAGACATCATGACACCAAAATGACACATATAGAGGGAATCGTGACTACCAACTAACTTGCATAAAGTGTGTTGTGAGATCATGGTTATCATGTCCTGATGATTTATCATGAATAAAATGATATAAGAAAACAATGTTATATGTGTAAGGCGATGTGTCCAATGGATGTCACAATTACTAGGATACATGCACACAGGGTCTCATGAGATCAAAGCAGTGCCTATAGGGGGAACCATGTGAATCACTATAACATGTATAGAGTATTCGACATGTCCAAGATAGCATGATGGAGGAGTATTTTTGAGATATAAGTTATATGTATTATCACTATTGTGTGTATTTGTCTGAGTCACCTAGAGAGTATGAGGTCCAGTGGTCATGTAATTCTATTATTCCTTCCAAATTTTATATTGGTGTTAACCCTTGAATTGAGAATGCTTTAGGTTTATTTTTTAACAGTTACTATGAGTCTCACATGATCTAGAAGACATATGGTATGTTCTTCTCAATTCATGCATGATGTCCTTAACATGATCTATGAATGAAAAAATGAATCACCTTATGCATGGCACATGATTGCACTAACTGTCCTCTAATTTATAACCTAACATAATTTTTTTTCTCATGGTCAGTTGCTCTAAAAACTCTAGAGAGGAAAATAGTATAATTGTAAAGATTTTAGGAGTCCAGGGTCTCAGAGTAGAACAGTTTCTTCATGTTATAATGTGAAATTTATATTCATAAACATAATGGGTTTATGGTAATTTGTGTGGTGTATCTAGTGTGATTCAAAAATATTAGTGGCAAAGGGGTCTAGCTCTATGAATCTTCGCGAGTATCTACAGTGGAATGCTCCGAGTGTGTTGCCTGATTTTCTGTGATCGTGAGTCACTTCCACCATCATATTCTTCATTGAATTATAGAAAATTTTTGGGGTCCTTTTTCATGTTGATGTGTCTACAGACTTTGAGGAAGTCACATTGACATGCTGAAGATCCTTCACAAGATCTGACTTTCTCTTGAAAGGAATTCACAAAACTTCGAGTGACTTGTCCCGAAGTCTCGGGAGACATGTATGGATTTTCCAGGGGTGTCATGGGACCATGATGTGGGTGTGTCTGGTGAATCATATGACTTTTAGAAACCGTGAACACCCCTCAACTCCCCTCTTTCAATCCCCTTTATTTTATGTCACAATGTTTGGGATTCATGAGAGATTTCATGTGTAATGTTAAGGACAATTTCTTGATTGTTTGGTGATGCATCACGTGAACTATATGGGTCACACGTGGGTGATCAATCAATCCATGGAAAGATATATTCATTCATCCATAGATAGCAACATAGTTATCTCAGGTGCTTTGCCGGGAGAGGATGAGAAGCCAATGAGATCTCACAAGGTGAGGTTGATGTTTCGCGGAGGACCCATGACTTCTTTTTGATAACAAGAGGTGTTCCACTTGTTCTTTACTAACCGGTAAAAAATATCTCATCCGTTTTAATCTAATAATTTTTTTTTCAATGGTTATTGATTGTGTGATTTTTCACAAACAATTTCTATGATTTTTCTCAATTTTTAGAGATGTCTCATGTGAACTCTATAAGACATGTAATGTGTGTGTAACCATGTACTAGAATGTTATATATATATATATATATCCTTAGATTTCCAATAGGGTTTCTTGGATATACCTGAGTACTTCTGTAAGGTGGTTATGACAAGACAAAGGGTTATCATGAGACGAGTCAAACATGATGATGTGGTCTTATGGAATCTCATGTATCTCCGAGGGAGCATGTCACATGTCTTTTAGTGACCAAGAACACCTCTCACCTCCTCCCCAGTATCTCATTCATTTTATCCAACAATGGTTCGTAGGTCTTTCAATTTTTACGAGATTAACTAAGGTATTTTATTCTTCCTAAAGATGACATGAAACATGATATTGATTTCCATTGTGGGTGTCTACCTTTTAATATCATCCCTATTTATTTTAAAAGGATTTAAGTTGGTTTATTAAGAATTTTCCAATGATAAACCATATGACCTAGGGGAAGTCATTCATTTTTGGGGGATCCTTCACTCAAGGACGAATAATGTCAATGGGAACTGTTCAGGACTTCCTGAGGATTATAAGACATGCATGGAGCCTTTACATGACCTTGAAATGGTCATGTGATCACGAGTCCTTCAGAGGATCATGTAATCCACAGGTCTTATCCATCATCCTCTTCATTTTGTTTTGTGGGGGTAATAATAAACTTATTTAATTATTTTTTCCTATGTGATATTTCTTATGTATTTATGCAGGGTGTCAGTAGTTTCAGAATTTAATTTTAAGACAAGTGTTCCATCAAAATGATAAAAAACATCATATTTAAAAATACAACCATTATGTATACAATTTAATTTAATTTTATATAATGTCTATAAAAAATATAGGATGAATTTTAACCATTATATTTAATATATATATATATTAATTATATATATAAAAAAGAGATATTTGTTTATTTTATTTGTATAAACCACACTTCTGTTCATTTTAATATTTTTTCAATTAATGATTCTCTTTTATTTAAAAAATTATTTTTTTCATTTATAAATATTTATTCACCTATTAATTAATTATATATACATGGGTACACCATATTATTATAATTCAACTATCAATATTCATACCCACAATTACTATGGATTTTTTTATAAAAATAACATTTAAATAAAAATATTTAGTTTTTCATTTAAACTCGACTTGGTGTATCTGGTATGCTATGAAAAATAGTGTTCACTTATTAAAATATAAGGATATTAAAATTTATCCTGAATCAAATAACTTAAATGAAATTTAAATTTTTTCTGTTTCAAGACTATGGGATGGAGAAACCTGGAGAATATTTCCATGAAAGGAGCAGATGATTTCATTATAGAAATTTTGTTCATATAGAAATAAATTGTCAAGGAGTTCAATGAATTATATATGGGAATCAAGGATGTTGTATGTGTCATCTTCCAAAACCAAGGTTTATCTCTTAGAACAGGTAAGGAAATATTTTATTCAAATATTTTATGTGAAAGGATTAAAGTGTTATATATTTGGATTCATGAATTATTAATTATAAGTTTCATATCAATGATATTATGGATATATAAATCTGAAAAAAATATACACATTATTACACAATAGTATATATTTATGTATTTGTAAAAATACTTGGATAAGTATAGATAATTTGATATCGTTTATTTTGGATAAATAGAATATTCACATTCATTAAGTAAATGAGATAGTATCTGTGACCATGAAATGGGTGTGTGATATCATAATAATGTGATTCTATTCATATTTGAGTATCTTTATTACATATATGGATTTGTGGGAATTGTTATTGATTTTATTTGAATAATAATTATTATGTTATTTTTTAGTATCATTTATGATTTCATGTGGAAATAACATCGTAGTTATAGATACCATCACTGATTTATAATTTTATAGTTGATTATATGTTCAAAAGCATAAATACTTCTCTTGATGTTTTTTGTAATAGGATTTTATGGTGACAGAAAACCTCTACTGGGTTTTAGGAGTAATAATATATTAGTGATTAAATGACCATTTGGTTTTTATATGATTTAATGTTTTGTTAATAATTTTTTATTTGATAGTACGATAGAGATAACATTAACTGTCAAAAATAGATTTATAGACATTATAATATTTATGGGTATATTTATAATCAAGATATAGATTAAAATTCAGGTTCGTATCTGAATTTTATTCATTATATTTAGAGTTTTTAATGGCATTATTTTATTATATTGTGATTTATCATAGTGATTAATGATATATTACGAGATGATTCATTAGATGATGTACATGTAACATTTAAGATTAACATGTTTCTTAAGAGGAATGATTATTTTTTAATGAATGAAATATTTTTTTGGGAATGTGTGATAAAAGGATAGAGATCACCTTTGAGGTTAACACATTATTTAATATCATGTTATTTATGTTAATTATGATGTCAGTTTGTTTAATTTTCTAATAATATAAGATAAACAATTGGTATTATTTTTGGAATTTTTATTTAAAATGTATTATTTCTATTATGAAGGTTTACAAATTAGGAATATTATCTTACCTTGAGGAAAGAATTTCATTTGTAGTGAATGATTAATGATTATATTAATTCTATAGTATCCTTTAGATGATTATATTAACCCTTAGAAGTTGATCCTAGTGCTTTTGGAAAGATAAAATGAACTATAATACTCACCCCTTAGAGAATAAAATTATGTTGTAGTTGAAATTGATTAAATGATGAAATTATTATATTCAATGTAGATTATATACTTATATATAATTTTTATATTGTAATGAGATTACTGAACTCAAGGAAAATCATATTGAAATATAAATTTTTATTATATTACATTTATTTCCTATTATTCGAATGATTTTTTTACACATTATTAATTTATTGGATTGTGGTTGTTAGATTTCCCATAATTATTAACTTCCTTAGGGAATGTGTTCCCTACCATTTCACATCATTATTTTGACATTAGATTTTTTCACCATGTTTATATTTTAACTTCCAACTAATTTTATGATATTTGGAAACCAATTTATGATTTTTCTATATGAAATTCATATTTACCTTTCAATCTTTTAGAGAGGACGTTTTATTATCCTTTTATTGTCATTTTATTAAAATAGGGGAATTTCAATATATCAAACTATTTATTAATAAACATGTTTAGATTGTGATGAAAATTTAATTTAGGTTTGGGGGTGAGGTAACACATTGAGAATTTAATAAAATGAAATGAAAAATAGTATATACAATATGCAACATATAGCTGAAATGGATGATGAAATATTATTAATTTATAACTAGTATACATTAGTCAATAAATTTATAGAATGAGTACCAAAAACCAAATTTTATAAATTAACATGAACTATTTTAAATATGTTATATATATTGATAAATAAGTAATGAATTTTTAATAATGCCATTGTATACAATACAAAAAATATTTCTCACAAAACATTTATATATTATTTTTGTGAGAAAGAAATAGTATAAATTTCCAAATATTTTAGTATTTTTATTTGAAAAAATTGAAATTCATTTTCTTAAATAATAGTTCAAAAATTATTGTAGACTGATTTTTTTTAATTTCAGGAAAAGATTGATTTTTCAATAAATATTGGATTCTAAGATTTTGTATTGAATCATTTTTTCCATTTAAATCATTAAAAATGATTAAAATTATGTTAAAATTATTTGAATGTAATAGTTGTACAATTATAATATTAATAATCCATCACATGTCAATGTAATTAATTTTATGTTAGATTTTGGTATGAAAACTTTTTATACGTAAGAAGCCATTTTTTCTAGAAAACTATATATCGCTGTGTTTTATGGGATTAATTTTAAATTAAATTCAACCTATTTTAGATATTTAATAATACAATATTACATACATATTTTTATTTAATAGATAAAAATTTTAAAAAAATATTCTTTTTTATGTAATTTTAATATTAATTGTAACCATATAATTTTTTGGGTTCCAAGGTTAAGTAAAACATGTTAATTAAAGTAAAAACTAATACGATTAATCTTATAATAAATTAAAACACAAGAATCTATCCAATTTTATCAATAAAATATGTCAATTTCTATAAAAAATGAATATACTTCCACTTTATTCCATTATTCACTGGTTATGACATTTATATTAATATAATAAAACAATAAATAAAAAATACCACTATATTGAAATTAATCTCTCTAAATTTATAGCATATGTATAAAAAGATGATAATTGACATTATAAATGACTCAATTAATTAAATTTTTTTATCATGGTAAATTATTTATTATTTTTAGTGATTAAATAATTTCCCTAAATTCTTACATAGTGCCTACACAATATTTATTTATGAAATATAAAAATAAAATAAATGATATTAAAATTAATTAAATTAAATCTATTTTGATGAATTTTAATTGAAAACTAATTTTTCATATTAATATAATATTATATTAATTTTTTAATGTTTTATATTAAAATTAAATTACTATCATGTTGTTTTTAAATTCAAATTTCATGAATAGTTCATAAAATGGCATTAATAGTATTTTATGTTAAAAATAATTATTAAATTATTTAAATATTAAAAAAATATTTTAGTAGGTATTTTTGATGATTAATGGTCTAAAATGTCATTCCATGGGAATGTATGAGATTATTTTAATCTTATAAGTAAAATTATAGCTCTTTATGATTGGAAAATTAAGTACTTCGACTATTGTGAAAACTAGGAAATGAAGGGGATAAACTAAAAGATAATGTTTAAAATGACACCAATGCCTTTATAAATATAACTTTATAATTATATTTTTTTCCTTTATGTTCTTTCTTAAAATATATGTACATTTCAGTGTTTTAATTATAAGGCCCCAACCTTAAACCTTACTTAATATTGAGTTATTACATGATTACACATTGAGGATCTTTTCAGGTTTAGAGTTATAGAGAATTAGAACATAAAACTTGCATTACATTCCACATATAAAAAAAGTGGTTACAAAAATATTGTATTCATTTTTCCCATCAATGGATACATATTTAAAATAAAACATGGAATAATTCTTGACACTTCCTTGACACTATCATCATATCATGTACCTTTCCCTTGACCTGTGAAAAACATATCAAAAAAACTTGGGATGAGCATAAAAAGATCAGTATGGGTTATACAAGTATGGAAATGAAACATAAGTTTATATATACATAAGATTGAAATCATACTTTACCCATAAAACATAAGCACTTTAACATACCTCATCCAATCATGAAAAAATCATAGAAATCATAAGACATAAAGGTAACTTGAGGCATTCAAAACATTCTTACATAGGGAGTAACCCTCTTAGTTACGTTTGGAATACCCATCACAATATATTTCCTAAATCACTTCGGAGAAACCTTAACATTTCACTCTTTCGTGTTACCCAATGAATTTGAGAGCTATATTGGGATCCCCCGCCCTTAGTTTATCACGGAACCACCCGTCTTCATAATAATGCCCAAGAACCTCAACATAATCGTATCACATAAAACATGCATAAAGGAAACATAAAATTTCTACATTTCTATCACAAGATATCAATATAACACATTGATATAAAAACATTATGAAAACAATTTTCAATACCAAAATAAAAGAAAAGTAAAACATGGTATTTATTTTTCTTTTAAAAAAAGGTATGGCTTGTAGAGGAAGACGAAACTCAAATAATGGTCACGGCAGCGGAGAAGTCGTTGTCGCCGCATACGTACGACAAAAACATTCCGTTTTGTCTTTTAGTAATCTCTTCGTATAAAAAAGATTCTTTTCAATAAACTTAAAAGTCAAAGGGGTTTATACACCGTATAAAAAAGGTTGTGTATAAAACAAAATATGCCTCAATGAAAGGAGATTGAGACGAAGTCCCATACCTCGGGTCCGACTTGACTCGGTCGTTCTTTAATCTATTTAATAATAAACTTGAGTTAATTTCTACTTGTTTAAGAACCCTTTTCAAGTTCATTAGTCCTTTTATATCACTTATTTCCATGTCATGAACCCTATGAAATTATTTAAGTTAATAACGGTTTTTTTAACGATCATTGGTACTTGAGTAAAAAATAAACCCTTTATAATTACAAGTTGTTCATGTATCCATTATATCCAGAATTATAATCATGATGTATATATCATATATATCATATATATCCAGTATATAAATGAATTTATAATATTACATAATCATTTAGAGGTATGAAATGAAATGCATCATTCATGGAGACGGTAAGCCGTACGTACGCATGAACGCTACTTTTATTTCTATTTTGTATTTTATAAAACGGAATCATAATTATATAAAGGTATATTATAATTCCAGTGTAATATCATATATAATATCATAACTCCATCCTTTATACGTCCCACATATGGTATTTAATGAATCAAATCACTTTGAGGGGGCGGTAGTCCGCACTTTCTAAAATGAAGATATCGCGTTTACCCATAATGGAAACCATAAAGGTATGCCCAAAATGAAAAATACAGAAGCTTAATGAAAACATAAACATATTATATATCATATATAAATATTGTGTCATCTTAATGGCCACCTATGAAGGTGTTAAAACAATGTTGAATAATCATCGTTTCGGGATGCCGAAATTCGCCATCCACGAAAACAGTATGTTCTTTAACCATTAGATGTAGGCGTGTGTAAGTGTAGATAGAATACTTATTATAAAAACATCCTAGTATATTTAAGATAATGGATTTGTTACAAAAGAAATTAATAAAAAGAGTTTAGGGGTTGGAGATGTAAAATAAAACAAAATGACTCAAGTGAAGACATTACCTTAAAATCGGGTAACTCCCTTTGGTTTGAGCTCAAAGGCTTCCTTGGGAAGCCTTATGCCCAAAGTGAGGCTTCAATGAGTAAGAGAGGGATGTGGAGAGACAAAATGGGAAGGGTTTGGCTGAGACAAAGGCTTTGGAAGTGTGGGTAAGGAGGTAGAGGTGGGGGCCTTTTATAAGAGGAGAGGAGGGGCACTCTAGGAAAGTAAAGAAATGTTACTTTATTTTAAAATGCATTTCGGAGTCAAAACGTCCCACATTGATATAATTAGAGTGTAAGGTGATAAGGGTTCGATATCCACCCATCCAATAGGTTTTGGACTTGTGTAGGTCATATATTTTACATTATATTTTCATTTTATTTAAATCCTTTATTAATGAGGTAAACTCTGCAACATCATGATGTCATAAATAATTTAATTTATTTAAAGTCTATAAATTATAAAAAAATACTATGATGTAGGAAATATTTTTAGATTTGCAATTACTATTTATAATAAAAAATATTACTTGTATAACCCCATGTTAAAATTGTTTTAGTAAAATAACTCATGTTTGTGTCATTTTTACTTTAACATTAAATAAAAAGATATTAATGTCATTTTCCTAACAATGTGGCTCCATGGGGTCCCCAAGATGACCAAGGGATTTTCTTGGTCGGCCATGACACCTCCAATAAGGGTAGGACATGTGTCTAGGTCATTTTATTTTATTAAAATGTTATTCTTACCTTACATTACACTAATTACCTCTAATCACGATTAAAAACATAAAAGTTACTATTCAAAAAAAAATTATTTTAGTCCCATTGATCCAAATTTTACTTATTAATGAAAACCATGTATGTTGGATTTTTGAAATTCAAGATACAGAGGTGGTAAAATTTCATTTAACCGAAAAATCTGTTTCTTAAGTACCACATAGTGGTTTCACTATTCATAAAAAATTGAAGTATTTCAGAAAAATACCAAAAATTCACCCTAAGATATATTTGATATTATGAATTAAAAAATGAAGTCCATTTAAAAAATTCAAAACATATAAGTTGCATTAATTAATTTAAAATGTAATTCCTGCTGTCAGAGCAAATAACGTGTTTTTATGAAACAATAAGCATCAAAAGATTGACACTAGTTTAAGTATAATTTCAAATTGAAATTAATTCCAATGACCAATATTGGATTAAATGGTAAAAATATATTCTAATTTTACTTTAAAAACAATTCAAAAGATAATCTAATCATATAAATAAATTAGATTAAAAAGCAGTTTTGATGTAAAATGCAGTATTTCTCACAATTCATTAAAAAATGAACATTGACAGAAAAATACCAAAAATTCACACAAAGTAAATTTTGACTTCCCAATCATAAAGAATATGTTTATTTAGAAAAAAATAGTTTATAAAATTGTCAAAAGAAAGATTTAAAAATGGTTTTCCATCAAAAGGCAGTAAAACAATATTTTAAAAATATTAGTGTATTCCATGCTTAAGATTGGATTTATTTTCATTTTAAGCCTCTAAAACACTATCTAATTCATTAATAGAAATAGATAAAGATATATATTATTCATTACTTACTTTGGATGTTACATCCTTCCCCCCTTTAGAAAATTTCGTCCCCACAATTTATTTACTTATTGAATAAATGGGGGGTACTTATCCCTCATTGCATTTTCAGATTTCCATGTTGCCTCTTCCATCATGTTGTTTTTCCACAAAACCTTTACCTGATTAATCACCTTATTCTATAACACTTGCTCCCTATGGTCAAGAATCTGGACCGGTTTTTCCTCATAAGATAGGTTCTCTTCCAGCTGAACTACCTCTGGACTCAAAACGTGAGATGGATCTGGCATATACTTTCTCAACATAGAAACGTGAAAAACATTTGGTACATGAGATAAACTCAGAGGTAAATCCACTCGGTAAGCAACTGATCCAACTCTCTCGAGAATTTCATATGGTCCAATGAACCTCGGACTCGGCTTTCCTTTCTTAACAAATCGCATCACACTTTTCCATGGAGATACTTTGGAAAAAACATGATCACCTACCTCAAAAGAGAGATCATTCCTCCTGTTGTCTGCATAACTCTTCTGCCTACTCTGAGCTATTCTCATGTGTTTCTGAATCAGATGAACTTTTTCTGCCATCTCTTCTACCAATTCTAGTCCCATCAACTTTCTTTCACCCACTTCATCCTAGAAAGCTGGAGTTCGACACTACTTCCCATAAAATGCCTCAAATGGTTCCATCTGTATACTGGAATGAAAACTATTATTATATGAAAATTCAACCAATGAAATATGTTGGTCCCAACTTCCCGAATAATCCATAGAGAAAGAACGTAGAATATCCTCCAATGTCTGAATTTTTCATTCTGACTACCCATCTGAATAAGGATGAAATGCTGTACTAAAATTTAATTCAGCACCAAACGACTTCTGAAGGCCCTTCCAAAAGTTAGAAGTAAACCTGGGATCATGATCAGATACAATGGAGAGAGGAACTCCATGTAACTAGACTATCTCTTTAAGATACAAACTGGAAAGTTAATCTACAGAAAAAGTATCTCGTATAGCAAGGAAATGAGCAGATTTAGTCAAACGATCAACAATAATCCAGATTGCATTATTACCTCGATATGTCTTTGGTAATCCCACAACAAAGTCCATGGATATATTATCCCATTTCCACTCTGGAACTGGTAAAGGCTGAATCATCCCTTTCGGTAACTGCCGCTCTGCTTTAACCTGTTGACAAGTCAAACACTTCCCAGCAAAATCAGCAATATCTCTTTTCATTCCATCCCACCAGTAATACTCCCGCAGATCTCTGTACATCTTAGTACTTCCAGGATGAACTGAAAACAAAGAACTATGAGCTTCACATAAAAACTCTCTCTTCAACTATGAATCACAAGGCACACACAATCTCTTCCCAAATATCAAAACACAATCATTATCAATGTTGAAATCAGGCAACTTACCATTCTGAACCGGCTCTACCTTTTTTTAAAACTCACTGTCTTGCTTCTGTGCTTTCTTGATTCTGTCTGAAAGAGATGATCTCACTGATACCTGAAACAAAACATAAGAACTTCCTGCTCCAACAAATTCTATTCCAAAGTTAATGAAATCCTTAACCAAAGGTTCATGTTCCAAATGCAACACAGTTAATGAAGAATTAATTTTTCAACATAATGCATCAGCCACTTTATTTTCTTTTCCCGGATGGTAATGAATTGTACAATCCTAATCTTTGATAAATTCTAGCCATCTCCTTTGTCTCATGTTCAATTCTTTCTGAGTGAATATATACTTTAAACTTTTTTGATCGGTATATATTTCACACTTTACTACATACAAATGATGCCTCCAAATTTTTAAAGAGAAAAAAACAACAGATAATTCCAAATCATGTGTATAGTAATTTACCTCATGAGTTTTCAACTGTCGTGAAGCATAAGCAATTACCTGATCATTTTGCATTAAGACACTACAAAGTCCTTTCAATAATGCATCACTGTAGATAACAAACTAACCCTTCCTAGAAGGTAGTACCAAAACTTGAGCATTCACCAATCTTCTTTTCAACTCCTAAAAACAATAATCACATTCTTTTGTCCAGATAAACTTAACACCCTTCCGAGTTAGCTTAGTCATTGGAATAAATAACCGTGAAAAATTTCTAACAAACCTTCGGTAATAGCCTACCAAACCAAGGAAGCTACAAGTCTCAGTTACATTTGTGGGTCCTAGACATTCTTCAACAACCTCGGTTATTGCAGGATCAACAGTTATCCTATCTTTAGAAACAATGTAACCAAGGAAAGAAATTTTTTGCAACCAAAACTCACACTTTCTGAATTTCCCATACAGTTTTTTTTCTTTTAAGGTTTGCAAAATAACCCTTAAATGTCGTTCATGCTCCTCTTTACTTTTAGAAAACACCAAAAGATCATCAATTAAAACCACCACACAATTATACAAGAACTCATGGACAATTATATTCATTAAGTCCATGAATACATCAGGTGAATTTGTTATCCCAAAAGGAATTACTACAAATTCATAATGGTCGTATCTTGTACGAAACGCAGTCTTCAGAACATCTTCTTCCTTTACCTTCAGCTGATGGTACCCCGATCTCAAGTAAATCATTGAAAAATACTGAGCTCCCTAGAGCTGATCAAACAAATCATCGATATGAGGCAAAGGATATTTGTTCTTAATAGTGATGTTATTCAAGGCTCTATAATCAATGCAAAGTCTCATAGAACCATCTTTCTTTTTAACAAATAAAACAGGAGCACCCCATGGTGACATGATATGTCAAATTAAACCTTTATCTAATAAATCTTGCAATTTCTCCTTCAACTCTAAATGTTCAATTGAGCCATTCGATAAGGGGTTTTTGAAATTGGCTTAGCATCAAGAACTATGTAAACAGTAAAATCAACTTCCCGATCTGGTATTATTCCAGGAAACTCATCAGGAAAAACATCAGGATAATCATTTACCACTGGAATATCATTAATCTGAATAGTTCCCTTGTTTTCAACAATATGTGCATGGTAACATTCATTTCCATATTTTACAAGTTTCTTGGCCTCTTGATATGTTATCAACAGTAATGGTTAATTCTTGTACAAAAACTGAAAGTCTTTCTGAAAAGAAACTTCTTTAGCTCTACAGTCAATCTTAGCATGGTAAATAGAGAGCCAATCCATACCCAGGATAACATCAAACTCTACTAGAGGTAGAGAAATACGGTTTTCAAGTAGGTTCTTTCCACAGATAAGGATAAGAAGATTTGTATAAATTCTTTTTGCCTCAAAATTTACCCCATGTGTTTTTACCAAAATACCAGGAGTCATTTCTAGAGATGGTATTCCCATTTTACTAGAAAAGGTTATAGAGATGAAAGAATGTGTAGACCCCGAATCAAACAACACACTGGAATATTCTGAAAAAACAATCAAAGTACCTTATACAACTTCATTTGATGGTCCGACATCTGCTGAAGTAGTTGCAAAGGATTTCACCACCCCTTTTAGCTTTTAGTCTAACTGCTTCCCATCACTCAAGCTATTTACTGGACACTCGTTTTCATAGTGACCCATCTCATTGCACTTAAAACATTTCACTAACTGTAAATCAAATTTGGTCTTACCGTCACCCTGCTCTTTTTCAGTGCAATCACGAGCCTTATGTCCCATCTTACTACATCGGTAGCACATTCCTGAATTCAGAAGACATTCCTCAGCATGCCTTTTCCCACATTTATCACAAACTGGAAACTTAGTTTTCTTACCATCAGACTTTTTTGAAGAATTCTTCCATTTCTCCTGCCACCTCGATCTCTTCTTTTACAAGTTGTTATAGAACACTTGGTCATCGGCAAACTCCATTTCCACCTTCCTAGCACATCGAACAAGCTTTTCATAACTTTTAATCTCACCAGAAGCTAATGCCCTTCGATATTTTGGTTTTAATTCTGAGTAAAAATGATTGATTTTACTATTAAGGTCTCAGAGAAAATTTGGAGCATACCTTGCCAATCGAGTGAACCTCTCTTCATAGGCAGCCACTAAGTCTTCCTCTTGCCTCAATTCCAAGAATTGCTTTTCCATCCTAAGTCCAAAAGCCTTAGGAAAATACTTATCAAGAAACACACCTTTAAATTCATCCCAGTCGAGAGTATCAATCTCATCAGCGTCCCTGACATTTTTAACCATCGACCTCCACTAATCTGCTTCACCCTCCAAACGGTAAATAGAAAGACTAACCTTTTGATTGTCTAAACACCCCATGACATCGAAAATCTTCTCCAGTGTTTTAATCCACCCTTCAGCTAACACAGGGTCATATGATCACTTGAATGATGGGGGATGTTACCTCATGAAATGTTCCACCACTGACATGTTCCTCTGCGGTTGATCTGGCTGATCTCGTGCATGAATACCACCACCATTTATAGGTTGAGTCAACTGCGCCATTACTGCAACAAACTGTTCAGTTCCAATTCCAGCCATCTCAGGATGCTGATTCGGAAGGATATTTCCATCAGTATGACTTCCTAGAACTGCTTCCCAGTTTCCTCTGTGGAAAACCATTCTGAACAAACAAGTCTTAGATGAAGCAACATGGTAATCTTCAAATGTTGTATCCTCTCAATTCGACCATAAAAAAAATATTTTTGGACAATCATTTAATAGAATTCTAACTCCTAAAGTTATCTAAACTTATCATTGATACCTATAAGGCCCCAACCATAAACCATACTTAATCTTGAGTTATTACAAGATTACACATTGAGGATCTTTTCAGGTTTAGAGTTTTAGAGAATTAGTACATAAAACTTGCATTACATTCCATATATAAACAAAGTGGTTACATAAAGATAGTATTCATTTTTCCCATCAATGAAAACATATTTAAAATAAAACATGGATTCATTATTGACACTTACTTGACACTATCATCATATCATGTACCTTTCCCTTGACATGTGAAAAACATTTCAAAAAAACATGGGATGAGCATAAAAAGCTCAGTATGGGTTTTAAAAATATGGAAAAAAACATAAGTTCATATATACATAATAATGAAATTATACTTTACCCATAAAATTTAAGGACTTTAACATAACTCATAAAATCATGAATAAATCCTAGAAATCATAAGACATAAAGGTAACTTGAGGCATTCATAACATTCTTACATAGGGAGTAACCCTCTTGGTTACGTTTGGAATACCCATCACAATATATTCCCTAAATCTCTTTGGAGAAACCTTAATGTTTCACTCCTTCGCGTTACCCAATGAATTGGAGAGCTATATCGGGCTCACCCTCCCTTAGTTTATCATGGAACCAACCGTCTTCATACTAATACCCAAGAACCTCAACATAATCGTATCACATAAAACATGCATAAATGAAACATAAAATTTCCACCTTTCAATCACATGATATCAATACAAAAAATTGATATAAAAACATTATAAAAACCATTTTCAATAGAAAAATAATAGAAAAGTAAAACATGGTATTTTTTTCTTTTAAAAAGAAGATATGGCTTGTATAGGAAGCCGAAACTCAAATAATGGTCATGGCGGCAGAGAAGTCGTTGTCACCGCATATGTACGAAAAAAACATTCCCTTTTTTCTTTTAGTAACTGCTTCGTATAAATAAGATTCCTTTTGAATAAACGTAAACGTCAAAGGGCTTTATACACCGTATAAATAAGGATGTGTATAAAACAAAATATGCCTTAATGAAAGGAGATTGAGATGAAGTCCCATATATCAGGTCCGACATGACTCAGTCATTCTTTAATCTCCTGAATAAAAAACATGAGTTAATTTCTACTTGTTTAAGAACCTTTTTCAAGTTCATTATACCTTTTATATCACTTATTTCCATGTCATGAACACTATGTAATTATTTAAGTTAATAACGGTCGTTTTAACGATCATTGGTACTTGAGTAAAAAATAAGCGCTTTATAATTACAAGTTGGTCATGTATCCATTATATCCAGAATTATAATCATGAAGTATATATCATATATATCATATATATTTAGTATATAAATTCATTTATAATATTACATAATCATTTAGAGGTAATAAATGAAATGCATCATTCATGGAGATGGTAAGCTGTACGTACGCATGAACGCTACTTTCATTTCTATTTTGTATTTTATAGAATGGAATCATAATGATATAAAGGTATATTATAATTCCAGTGTAATATCATATATAATATCATGACTCCATACTTTATACGTCCCACATATGGTATTTAACGAATCAAATCACTTTGAGGGGGCGGTAGTCCGCACTTCCTTAAATGTAGATATTGCGTTTACCAATAATAAAAACCATAAAGGTATGCCCAAAATGAAAAATACAGATACTTATGGAAAACATAAACGTATTATATATCATATATAAATATAGTTTCATCTTAATTTCCACCTTTTAAGGTGTTAATAGAATGTGGAACAATCATCGTTTCGGGAGGCCGAAATTCGCCATCCACGGAAACAGTATGTTCTTTAACCATTAGATGTAGGTGTGTGTAAGTATAGATTGAATAATTCTTATAAAAAAATCCTAGTATATTTAAGATACTGGAGTTTTTACAAAAGAAATGAATAAAAATAGTTTAGGGGGTTGGAGAAGTAAAATAAAACAAAAGGACTCAAGTGAAGACATTTCCATAAAATCAGGTAACTCCCTTTGGTTTGAGCTCAAAGAATTAGTTGGGAAGACTTCTACCCAAAGTGAGGCTTCAAGGAGTAAGATAAGGATGTGGAGAGACAAAATGGGAAGGGTTTGGCCAAGCCAAAGGCTTTGGAAGTGTGGGTAAGGAGGTAGAGGTGGGGGCCTTTTATAAGAAGAGAGGAGGGGCACTCTTGGAAAGTAATGAAATGATACTCTATTTTAAAATGATTTTCGGATTCCAAAGGTACCACATTGATATAATTAGAGGTTAAGGTGATAAGGGTTCTAAATACACCCATCCAATAGGTTTTGGACATGTGTATGTCATATATTTGACATTATCTTTTCATTTTATTTAAATCTTTTATTAATGAGGTAATCGCTCCATCATCATGTTGTCATAAATAATTTAATTTATTTAAAGTATAAAAATTATAAAAAAAATACTATGAAGTAGGAAATATTTTTAGATTTCCAATGAATATTTATAATAAAAAATATTACTTGTATAACCCCATGTAAATATTGTTTTAGTAAAATAACTCATTTTTGTGTCATTTTTACTTTAACATTAAATAAAAAGATATTAATGTCATTTTCCTACCAAATTGGCTCCATGGGGTCCCCAAGTTGACCCATGGTTTGTCATGGTCTTCCATGACACATACAATAATGGGAGGACATGTGTCTAGGTCATTTTATATTATTAAAACATTATTCTTACCTTAAATTACACTAATTACCTCTAATCGCGATTAAAAACATAAATGTTACTATTCACCAAAAAATTATTTTAATCCCATATAACCACATTTTAATTATTAATAAAAAACATGTAGGTCTGATTTTTGAAATTCAAAACACATAGGTTGTAAATTTCATTTAACTGAAAAATCTGTTTCTTAAGTACCACTTAGTGGTTTCACTATTCATCAAAAATTGATGTTTTTCAGAAAAATACCAAAACTTCACCCTAAGATATATTTGATATTATGAATTCAAAAATTATGTCCATTTTAAAAAATTCAAAAAAAATAAGTTGAATTAATTAATTTAAAATTTAATTCCCGCTGTCAGTGTAAATAGCATGTTTTTTTGAAACAATAAGCATCAAAAGATTGACACTAGATTAAGTACAATTTCAAAGTGAAATTAATTCCAATGACCACTATTGGATTAAATGGTAAAAATATATTTTAATTTAACTTTAAAACCAATTATAATGATAATATAATCATATAAATAAATTATATTAAAAAGCAG
Source organism: Viscum album (assembly GCA_963277665.1). Lineage (NCBI taxonomy): Eukaryota > Viridiplantae > Streptophyta > Magnoliopsida > Santalales > Viscaceae > Viscum > Viscum album. Next base: position 1,720,804,859 of record OY728132.1, read on the forward strand.
TTTTGATTTAAAATGCAGTATTTTTCACAATTCATTAAAAATGAACATTGTCAGAAAAATACCAAAAATTCACACAAAGTAAATTTTGATTTTCCAATCATAAATAATAAGTTTATTTCGACAAACATAGCTTATAAAATTGTCAAAATAATGATTTAAAAATGGTTTTCCATCAAAAGGCAGTAAAACAGTCTTTTAAAAATATTAGTGTATTCCATGCTTAAGATTGGATTTATTTTCATTTTAAGCCTCTAAAACACTATCTAATTCATTAATAGACATAAATAAAAATATCTATTATTCATTACTTACATGGGATGTTACATTAATCTTTAGAATGACTTTATTATACATTAATATTTCTTTATAATACCAAGTGTGTCCTTTTCATCCCTTATAAAAAGACACCCCTTTCGATTTATTATTACAATTATTTTATCCATATATCTCAACTAAACCATACGAAATTCTCTAAAAAATTCTATATCATGAATTATTGTTTTTTCTATTCATTAATGATCATTAAAAGGCTTTCTAAGAAAGGATATAATGGATCCCAATTGGAGGAGTGGTAATCTACTTATTTGAGCTATTCAAATTTATTTCATATTTTACCTCATATAAATATTTTTATTTATAATAGAATAATAAAAATCAAAATCCAAAATATATATAAATTATATTATTATTATTTAACCAAAAAATTTAACCTCTACTATAGTAAATTAGAAGTGAATATATTGTGCAGGCACACATGTCGACTACCTCTTCCATGTATTTATACAATTAATTTTAAAATCTACATCATTCAATGTTGGTTATTATAATGAATTTCATGTTTATTTTTTATATTTTGAAAATAATTAGGTTCTTGTAATTATTATAGCACATCTAACTTATTACATTCAAATCCATTGAAAAAATATAACATTACTCATTTTTATGTATGGTGTAACATATCCACGAAGGGATATGATACGTTTTTTATTTGTGGTATAAAAGGATTGTAATAAATATGGATATAATAAATATATTTTTTATATATTATAAAATAATCATTATTTAAATTTGAATTATCATATACCATCATTTTTTTTGATATTTTGAAATGTTTAAAAACTATCATGCATACTCTAGACCATCATAATGAATGATGTAATTAATTTTTATATCTATATTCCTTTGGGATAGATCTATATATATGTCATCTAAGTGATCTTTATATAATTATTAAAAAAAAATATTATGGATCTGTGATCAATGTATATGTTTTAGAACTTCTAAACAGATATTCTCCTTTAAAATGAAAACATTAACACCAAAAAAATACAATTTCAAGGAAAAATTATTATAAAATGTGTGTTAAAATGTTCTAAGGGGATCATATATGATATTTTCATTAATTAAAGGATTATTATATAGTTATATTAAAATTAAATTTAGTATAAAAGAGGTTATAGTACTCCAAAATATACTAGAACATGAGAAATTGGTTTCTCATCACACTTATAATCATGTGAGAATTATTTAAAATTCACCACTTTTTTCCATTGTGTAGTTTATATAAATCACATTAATTTCTTTTGTGATTTTTTAATGAAATTTATTTTTATTTGATAATCCTACTAATGTTATCTCATTCATGAGTTAATGATTATAATTTGACGAAAATTAGTATTTTATTTATGATACAATCTCATTGTTTATTTTGATTGTTTATGATCATGTTCCAGATGATAGAATTTTTTGTCCTACGACTCGTGGATCCCAAAAATTTTATTATATGATATTTTTTAGATATTCCATTTTTTATTTTCATTCTAATTAATTAATAAATATAGGAACTCAACTAATGATTTAAATTAAAATAAACTTTATTTCTATCTTCAATCAAAATTATTTTTTCTTATATTCCCATGTTCTTATAAAAATGTTTTAAAGAATTTTTATATATAATACAAGTTTTCCTTCAGAGTTGTGGTTCCTGTAAATATTTTTTATATCATTTTTTTTACTCTAAGGAATGTGAATAAGGTACTAATTAATTATTTAAGAGTGTTTAGGTATTTCTGGTATACAAAGCTCTGGTTTTTTGTGTGCAAACAGGTGACACACATTGTTAGAGAATGATTAGTTAAAACCATACACCTTATCCCTGAGGAATATATGTGGTAAAAAATGTTTAGATTAATCATGAATGAAGGGAAATAATAAATGTAAAAAAACCATAATACATGATGTAGAGGGGGATCCAATGGTGTGTACATAGAATTTAGAACAACGTGAAAATCATGAAAGGTGTTGTGACACATAGACAATGGTGGATCACAGTTGTATAATTTTTTATCCAAAAATTCATACAAACCATGCACACCATAATAATTTGTGAATTTACATTTTTCCCTCCTAATTAACCATTATCTTCATTTATTAATTCACTTATATTTACATCATTCCTCCTGCTTGATCTCACATCTCCATCTAAAATTAGGCTCTAAGACTACTCCACTTTAGGAATTCTATTTAAAACTATTTCACTAAAATTTATATGTCTCAGAATTCTCATTAATCCACTTTTTTCCATTCATCATTTGACTCACATTATGGAATGATAAATTCATGTGAGCTATTTTTCCCTATTTTCAGGGTGCTTTTAAATTTCTATGATTTCTACTATTTGAGCTTGTATTAGAGGATGATACTAGATAATGAGCCTTATACACATATATAGTTATTGGTATTACACATTTACCTAAATTTATATTTATTTATATCATCATTATTTAGTAGTGTGTTGGGAATTCCATGTTTCACCACTTAATTTTTTTATTAATTAAATGCATGGGCCCAGACCTACATGAAACATTAGTCCTATTAATACAAATAGATGTTAGAAACATAAATTTTAATAAACCATTAAGAGTGTTGATATCTGTATAAAATAAATTTATTTTTCTTATGATATTCATTCAGTATTCAGATATGTTTATTTTCCCATCTAATAGGGCTATAAAAAAGGAAATAATTAAATGAATGAAATGAATAGTAAATATTGAGACCTTATTCCTTTGTACTTGATTTCAATCTTACTTGTTCATGAGGTTTTCCTTATAGGAGAACGAAAAATTAAATTTATGTTATTTTTAAAATGGTATGGAATTAATATTAGTCTTGAACATTCAAAATATGTTTCCAGGTTAGATAAAAGGGTTCCCATATAGAACATCTTGGATAGGCTCATCAAGCATATTTAATTAAATAAAACACAAATGATTATATCAGTCCATGATAAATACCAGGAATATAAGATATAATACCTTACAGAATCTCACATAATAAGTGCATATATATTACTAAATGAGAAACACATGAGTTCTTTTTGTGTAATTTCATGAATTTGGTTAGAAGGGAATTCTTTTATACCATACTGATAGTGATACCCAAATTACAATGTGGAATGACTTAGATAGGCTTATTATATGTTTGTATTTTATATTATACCTAGAGTGATTACTGGGTTCCATACATGGAATGTGTTGGATATGATCCATATTAAAATCATTTAAAAGGTGTGACTATGATGTGATACAACAAACATTGATTTAGTCAATGATATAGATTCATAGTTTTATTCGATTTTCACCAAATTTTATGTCTATTATTATATGGGACATATTGATCATTTATAAAATATATTTTAATTTCAAAAACATGGAAATGAGGCTTAGGTTCTAATACTACATGTATGCATTAAATTATATATTAATTAATGCCTACTGGTATTGATTATGTGTCCCAAAGCATGTAGTCTCAGATATGTGTTCCCTAAGGAACTTGGTATGAACTATTTTATTTCTTTTCTATCATTATTCATTATACATACACACTACAAATTTTATATTCACATATTTTATATTGGTAGAAATAGTTCATTATAGGCTACTGATTTTTACACACACTATGTGCATGATTACCATGGGTACCTAAATAGAATTTATTGAAATAAGTATAGAGAAGGGGAAGCAACTAAATTTTGATGATTTATTTTTTGTACTAGGATAGAGTGTGGGAGTAGAAGACCTAGATTATTCATATCATAATATAGGGCTAAACTTCTGGTCCTTTTTTACATTTTATATTGCCTTCCTTAAATATTCTTACAACTATTTTTCCTTATATTCTCATTTTTTATATAACCTCACCTCATCATCCTTTTGTATATGATAGTGAAAAAAGGTTATCATTTATTTCACTTTACAATATTTTAAAAGTTTACTTACTATGTTTCCATTATTAATTCCTCCTCTTGTCTATTCATATGTATCATCACTATTATCCACTTTAACCATGGGGGTATAGTCTATCAACCATATCATCACAATCCCTCACTATTAAAAGAAAACCAATTGCATAAAAATAGGCATGCTTAAGGCCTTTTGCCTCGCATGATTGAGTACAATTTTGTGAACATTACATGAGATGTTACAAAGGGGTATAAAAGAATATTATTTTATTTTATATTACTGTTTTAGGGTAAAATAAAATAGACTATTAATGTGATATAATTTGGAAAAATTTCAATTAATGGGAGTATCTATCCCTCATTCAGGTAAAAATACATGTTTCATTCGATTGGACATGAATTATGGGTTTTACCTATTATTATTGTATTGATTTATCCAATGTTTTATTCACATAATTTGTATAATTAATAATAATAATATTATTATTATTATTATGGATTCCCATTTTACATTCTCCCAATGTGGAAATAAAATTTTACTCTTTTATCACCATATGAACTTGTGTATATTTTTCAATCACATTACATTCCATGTTAATTTTCATGTGAGCATTGAATATTATATGATGTTTGTTCCTTGACTGGAATATTTTAATTATTCCTACATTTATTTGATGGAAAAATGAAATATTTTGTAATTAAAGAGTCTTCCTCAACTGAAATGGTGGTTTCCCATATACCTTGAGTGTGGATCCTTAATTAAATAATTATCATATATTAGATTTCTATAAATATTATGACATGTATAGAGACATAAGTTATTATTTATTACATGAATTATAATTATAATTTATACGTCATGTACATCTATAAATTGGGAATGTTTATTTATCTAATTAAATAATCAAATCCAGGTTGTTACACACTGATAAAAGATGTGAGAATTGGGATGTTATTACATAAAGTGGAATTTGTGATGTATATAGTATATGAACTTATATACTACAAATGGTAATTCATCTAATTGAACCATTGTATAATATTTTTTTTAATAATTTTATGTTCATAAATAAAATGGTTTATATTAAATATTGATTCCAATTATAATATATAGGGTATCTTCCTATAGAACTTGAAATTGACAATCTATGTGTTGAGACCTCTCTATATGACAAGAATGCATGACCCAAACTTGGAATTAGGATTATTTAGATTTATGTTTATCTTTATCAATGGATAATTTTTTTATGTCTAAATTTTATATCAATATATTCTCTATTATCAAAATTTCTCTTAGTGATGAATTTTTAAAATAGATATATTCTGACATAAAGGCATTTGGGTGAAATCATGAAATATTTTGATGAAAATAACCCTAATGTGATAAGGCCTAACCTGCTAGTGGTTCCATATTCTACCACTATAGTTATACTAGACTTTGGAACCAATTCTTTGTTATGATAGGGATTTCTTTGGTTCAAGAAGACAATGCAGGGATCCCCATGAACTACATCTAATATGGTAGAGTTTATGTGAGAGTATCATCAATATAATCCAAATAATTTTTTAGGGGTGGTGGCCTTCATGATGATGAGTAATGGATAAAGTCTATAAAAGATATTTTTGAGCACCTAGAGATGCATAATGAGTGTAGGGTAAAATATGAAGTTTATATGTCATGTGATTCTACAAATTGTTATTGGTATGTTATTACCTATGAAGATAATTGTTATAATATTGTCTAGAGGTACTTATAAATTACTTTATATGAATGATTATTTTCAATAAATTTTGTGATAGGAATGAGTGACTGAGTTCATACAAATATAAAAGGGTTCCATGTACATCATAGAATATTCAACTCAAATATTCATGATCTTCTACTTCACAAAATCTATTACATGAAATCACCAGTTGAGAGTTTGTTTATTTAAGGATGGGATCATATATTTCATCTGATCAAAGGTAAATTCCATCTTATTTATTATAATTTATGAGATAGTGAACCATACCATCATCACCATTGATAATATGAGGGAATTTAAAGGTGTTGTTCAAGGAGGATCAACCCTTAGATAGGGAAATGGATCATATATTAGTAGGAAGAATCAACTTGAGTCTATTCATGGGGGAAGCAGTAACAAGATGATGTTAAATAAAACTTATGTAGAGTGTCACTACTATGTCAAGTTGGGTCATAAGAATACAGAGTGTACCATGGACCCATTTTTGTTTCGAGATTGTGGAATGGTTTGTAATATTAAATGTTTTCATATATTTACTATAATACCTCTTAAATTTTTTTTGATAGTTGATGATTTTTTTAGCTACATGATGTATAGACGATACTAGAAGAGTAGAGTGTTAGGACTTATAAAGTACAAAGTGTGATTTTAGTAGCTTATATATTAGTTACTTATTTATTTCACATATTTGCTTCATATTATTTTATACATAATGATTCAATAAATATTTATGGCCTCAAATTGATTTTTTTTATGTTATGGTCTTTCATGATACTCTATTTGAAGTTTGTTCCACATGTGCACTGTAATGTAGTAAATTCCCTCTTGAGATTTTTAGTTATCTTTTCTTATAGAACATTTTCATCCATGAGTTGGTGGAATTCAATATCATATTCTTGGATGGACTAGTTGGTTTCTTATTCATATAGTATTGATTATGTTTTTGAGATAGTGTCATTTATATCCCCTATAAGGCCATAACATATTTTATAAAGGAGAACATGATGTACATGTCACTCGAGATGGACCAGAGAATCGATGGCTAAGTAGTGTGTTACCCCAAAATTGTTGTATTTGTTTTCATTAATAGGTAATATGTTAGACATATTTCTCTCTATTGATGTACCAATTCAAGGATGTATTCCTTGAATAATTCATTGTTGTACCACCTTCGAATGTGGTGAATGTTACATTTGAGACAGTTCAAGGATAATCATTAGAATATATTCTTCATTAATTGATAGCTCCAACATGGATTATGGAACTCAAGAGACAACTAGTGTACCTATAATTTAAAGGGTTTATATGACCATGTATGTCTTCTTTAGAAACAGTTATCCTTTTCACCATAAACGCGAATGATACCCTTTTACTTTGTGTAGATTACCGTATGGTTAAATATCTTACAATTATGTTCTAGTATTCTTTATCTCGTATATAATACTTATTCAATAATCTCTAAGGAGTAAGAGTTTAAAAAAAAATTTGATGTCAAGATACCAATTGGTATTTATTAAAAACTCAGATATATAATGCACTATTTCAAATTTAATGAATGGATTTTATGATTATATGATAATGTCAGTTGGTATCATGAATCTACAAATATGTTTTTTTACACAATGAATTAGGATTTCCACACATATGTAAATTTTTTATCGGGATTTTCATGGTGGATATATTTTTGTAATCATAGACTCAGAAATATCATGATGAATATAATGATATTATACTAAGAACAGTAATAGAGAATTATTTATGAGGTAATCTGATGAAATAACTCTTTTGGATTAATAATGTTCTATTTTTTGTGAAATTACATCAGAGGAATGAGTTTTTGTGGACCAAGAGTCGGTGAGAGATGTGGAATTTTAAAATAAATCCTAAAACATAATTGATATATAATTTCTCTTAGGGTTATATGGAGACTATAAAAATATAATTAAGTATTTCTCATGATTCCAACACATGTTATTGGATTGAAAGAGATTAGAGGTAGATTACCATGGTCAAAAATGTGTGAGAAGGACTTATATAACTAGAAAAAAAAATTACCACAACACTGATACTGATTCTACAAAAACAAAGTAGATTCAATATAGTTTATTTTGAAATGTGAGGAATTGGGTTGGGTGACATTTTGATGAATGATGATGGAGTCCTGGTGCATGATTCTCAAAAACTAAGGATTCATGTGTAAAATTACCCAAAAAATACATTAGATCATATTGTAGTGGTATATTCCTTGAATTTTTATAGGCACTAATATATTGGGGAGTTGTTTATGGTTTATAAGTACTGAAAAAACACAACTACATAGTCATATAGAATGATTTGAACCTCAAAAAATTAAAGTTCTTTGAAAACCTATAGTCTGTTGAATTTATAGTTTTATATATTATTAGGAAATACAATATGGTGGTTGATTATCTTGGTATAAATACTTATTCATAGGTGGTTTTGTTGGCTAGTATTCTATGAAAGTTAATTATCATGTTTTTTTAGATGTACTTGGTTGTATAGTGACATTATGGGAATCCATTAGTCGAATTTACATTTGTGACCTCCTCACATATAGATAGAGTAATTATTAAATAGGTTCTAGAACCATAGGGATTATTCATAATGGAATGTGTATCTGATGAGGAATCATTAGCTCATTGGGTCATTGATGGAGATGAGATCTTGCGAATTAATAAAAATGTTTGATTTCCTTTATATGTGTGAGATGTATTTATGAAAGAGCCTCATAATTCCAAATTGATAGTACATCGAAAAATTATTAATATATACTATGATTTGAACTGTCAAAATATGTTTTCTATTATGAAATAAGATATATGTAGTTTCATTAATCTGTATTCCACCTATCAACATGTGAAAGAGAAAAAACACGGACCTATGGGTACACCACCTTTATTTCCCATTCCTGAGTGAAATTTTGATGAAATCACTATGTATTGTTTCATGGGATTAACCAAATAACATTGATGAATTTTCTATTTATCGATTATCTTTAATATACTAACGATGTTTTAGCATTTCCATCCAACCAGGGAGACCTTCTACCTGGATGAGCTGGACCCAAATTATATCCAAGTGATTATAAATCTTCATGGTATACCTCAAACCATCATATCAATTTTTTTTATGTTGAGATTATTGAAGGGGTGAAAGAAGGAAATATTTTAATAGTTGTTTCTATGGACTACCAATAAATTCTAGAAAAATGGTAATTATGAGAGTAAATCATGGGTATTAGATGAAATTATCCAAGAATGAATCCATGATGATGGAGGTTCTTAGGAAAATGAACATTATTCTCATCTATTATTATTATTATAATTCCTTCTTGGGGAATATATAGAATGCTCCTCATATATAATTATATGGTAGGATATAACAATCACTACCATGATGGTTAGAGGCTTGAGACCATTAGATCCAAGGATATTGTTTTCTAGAAATGGAGTGTCGTTGGTGTATGTTGTCAATACCCTCCTATATGATCATGTAGATTGCAAGGAAAGTTATTGTAAAATTCAATTAGTAAGAAATATTACTAGTGGTGTCCTTTCCTAGTGTTTTTTGAAATATTTTAGTCCAAAATATTGATATTGGATTTAATTACTTAAAGTTGGTTTTCTTGAAGAACATATGAAAATATGGCAATTAAAAGAGGTGTTTAGAGATATTATTTATGATTTGTGTCTCAAAAATTATTAATGATCAATGTTGGTGGGCTCTATGACTATGAGAACTTGTGATTCATTAAAAGTATTTTTTTGAAATCAATATTTCACAAATATGGAAATGACATGGATTTCATGAAGACAAGATTGATGATTTTGATGATATGAAGAATATAAATTTGATAGGGTGTTACTTTTTGATTATGATAATTAGAGATATGCGATGACATTAATGGTTTTGATAGAAATATTTATGGTTATAACATGCCATACAATTAGATAATTTCATAGAGCTTTGCGAATGGAGGAGCACTATGAAGTTGTTTTTGATCATTTTGGAAAAAGTTCTAGAGGGGTTAGAGATTTGTGATCGACCAAGCCTATAAATAAGAGGCTATCCCTCTTCATCTGAGATGAACATTTAAGAGAAAATCCACAATCTCTCTGATTTTTCGACCCAAGGGGTTCTCCATGATAACTATAGTTTATGTGTGCTTGACCTTTGTGAAAATTCTATTAGAGACTTGAACAATGTCAGTGATTATAAGTATTGATTCATTTCGAAGATGCGACATTCAACATGGGATAAGTGTTCATTGACAAGGTAGTTTGTTCCATAAAGGCAAGTGTGATTTGAGAAGGCGGGTTGTTCCGCCAGTGCCAGGGAGCTTCACGAAGTCAATGTGTTCCATGAATGAAGGGGTTCTTCATGAACATGTTCTCTTCGCAAAGGATCTTTATGAATGGAATTTTTGGAATATAATTTTTAGTTATATAGTGAATTCATTATGAACCAACTCGGGTATACGATGCATGAAAATAACCATGATATGTTAGGGATAATGATATTAATTCTAAATCATTCAAGTGACCTTAATGTTGATAAAATGAGTTAGTCTTCTCTCAAAGAAGTGATATTGGGGGAGTCGAATAAAGTGATATGGGGGATGCAATTATCTATCTTTAAAGTATTGTAAACGGAGGTTGCCTGCCACTGGGTGACTGTGGAGAAACTTTTTATTCCAAAACTAGTATGGATTAGTGGATTTAGGTATAGGTGACACATAGTCGACGTATGATACATGGGCTATCTCTTAGTGGTGAACCATGTAAAAGTGTTGTGTTGTCAATCTGCATGTGAATGTGTGACTGTTGATCGAATCCGTCACACATGTTTAATGATTTACTACCAATTTGGGTACAAGATCTGTCACATTAGTAGAAAAATTTGAAACACTTATTAACCCCTCCCCTTCACATACTCTATGTTTTTATCGAGGGGTAGCGATATTGGGACCCCTCTCATTCATGAGACTTTGAAGTAGGTGAAACTTATCAAGAAGTGTAATGATACACCTAAGTCTGGGAATAAGTTTTTTTTATGATCTTTGCTGCTATATTTTAGTGTTTGAGGGTGGATATAGAGTCATCCTGGGTGTTTTTCTCTATTGGGACATAAATGAATTCAGAGGAAGGGAAATATATCACATTAATTAATCTTACCTTTTTAGGTTTTGGACAGGGTCAGACCAGTGTCTTATCATATAAACCATTCTTGGAGATACATGAATATGAATGATGTATTTCACATTTCATAGTAAAATAATTATCTTTCATACCCATCTCATGTCCTCCATCTTGATGAGTTTCTATTGGATTCTATTTATTGTGGCATTCGTTAGAGAAATAATTCTATACAGAGAAGTTAATTCATCTATAATGGGTTTTAGGTCACAAAAACCATTTATTTTATGATACCATGGAGTTAGAGTTAATATTTTGTTCTTAATGTCCATAAATATTCTTATATGATTATCAACCACCAATGAGAAGGGAAATAGATGATTTATTAGTTTTAGGATGATGTGGTTGTGAGATCATGGGTTTTATCATGAGCTATGAATCATTATATTTTTGTTCTTAATCCTTAACTTCACATTAATGAAAGTACACAAGGTCTTAAGAATTTTTTATTCAGATTCTGAGAGTTGTTCAAATCCTATAGCTTTGTTTATTAGAGAAATAATTAAGGAAAATAGTTAGCATACCCATTGGGAAAACAATCTGCCTCAACCATGAAATCTATAGGTCATTCCACATGGTGAGTTTAACCATGATAGGGAAGCCACACATACATGAAAAAAACTATTAGCAAGTTTTAGTGGAGAAACACATGGTATGCGTAAGGTTTGGTAAATTGTGTGAAAACTATGCAATGTAGTGTGCCACATAGATAATTAAAGTACATCGTTTGTGGATGGTATATCCCAATATGTGTCCAAATCATACACCCCTAAAAAATGAGTTAATTTACATATTTGAGCCATAATGACATTAACATATATTGTCATTTATTCATCCCATTTTATGTATAACTATCCTCCTACTTGATATCTCTTATCCGCCTCAAGATAGGTTTCGAGCCTTATCCTCCATATGAAATTAGAATTAGATTACATTGGTCCCTATATATCAATATAAGTCCATTAATCAATCCCATTTCTTCATTTATTGGTTTGAATTTCCATACGGGATGATAAATCCATGCGAGCTAGTATGATATATTTTTAGGGAATTTTTATTTTTCACTTATTTTCCCCATTCTATGCGTGATTATAGGATGATACTATATATGGCGTATTTTAACTATCTATAATAGGTGTTATTGAACTTTTCCATAAAATTATATCCATGTATATCCTTTATTTTTTTTCATTCACCGAACCTTCCATTCATTTTGTCCAAAAATCTAAGTTCCTTAATTTATTGTATGTTCCTTGACCAACATAACCCATAAGACTCATTGACAACAATGGTAATATAATCCATAATTTGGAATAAAAAATTGGTGTGTTGTTAAAAAAATTAAAATAACCATAATTTTATTGTGATATTCATTCACATTTGAAGAGCGTTCTTTTTCCCATGTTACTGAGATGTCAAAAATAATTAAATGAAATGATTAAATGAATTAAATAGAAGGTGAGTAGTTAGAACTCATTCGTTTGTCCTTGATTTCCTTTATACTTATTCTTATAGGTTTCATTATAATAAAATCAACATCTTAATTTAAGTGAATTGATAAATGGTTTGGGTTTACTACTATCCACGACCTTTATGTATGTCATTCTAAGGGTGATACATGGGTTCCCAATCAGAATGCATTGGATGGGATCAATGGGAATATTGAATTAAAGGAAATAAAAATGATTATATCATTCCATGTGAGAAAAAAGTATTATTATATATAATACCTTGGATTTTCTTTTAGTATTTGGATTTATATTAATAAACAAGTGACACCTAGGTCAAATATATGGAATTACATTAAAAGACTCAATGGGTAATGCATTTATACCAAGCCTAATGTCATATCTAGATTTATATATGTAATGTATAATACAAACTTATAAGTTTGTATAATTTTATAGAATACATATAGTACTCCTTGGTTCCCTATATGGGATTACATGGATGAGTCCTTTATTCCTATCAATTAAAAGACTAATCTACCAAGTAAAATAACAAACATAGATTTAGTCAATGTTTTTGATACATACCATTCATGTGTTATCTATGAAATCTAACTCTCATTTTATCATGAAAATATTTATCCATTATAGGAAAATCACTATATCAAGGAATCTTTATTATGAGAATCATGTCCTAAGACTATGTATATAAATTAAATTATAGATTAATAAATGATCAGAGACATTCTTTCTTGGGATAAACTAGGTAGTATTAGACATATTTCCCACTAGTAACTTGATCCTAACTATTTTATGTATTTAATTTACTTATTTATTATCCTTGAAAAAAAATTAAATTATACTCATAGACTAGATAGTTGTAAAAAAAATTGGTGGTGGCCTACTTAGCTTTACACACACCATTTTTGTTATAACGATTGGTACCCGTATAAACTTCATGGATGTGGGTAGGGATGAGGGGAATCAAAAAATTATATATTCATTCTTTTCATTAATAGGATAAAGTACATGAGAAAAGGTGAAAGATTATTCTCAGGATTCTATTAGATGTGTCATTTGGTATTCTTTATATAAAATACCTTATATATGCTTTGTTATCTATTTCTAATTGTATTCCACTTTTTTCTTTATAAAATATCATCACATCGTCATTTTTTGTATTGTACCGACAAGTAGTTGTTGTTTATGTCAAATTTCATTAGTATGTATGTTTAATTAAATTTTTTTCATCCATAATTATTCTATTGGTTTATTCATATGTTTCCCCACAATACTCCACTTTGATCCAGAGGGTATAGTATCCCCACCATACCATTATAGAAATTCTCTTCAATTAGACAACTTTTTCCACATGGGGAGGTGTAGTTTAGGCCTAATGGATCCCATGTTTAGATACTTATTAGTGAACTAGACTTGAGTTATTATAGTTCTCATATTCTCCTATGATCATTTGATTATACTTTCTCGAAATTTTTCTTTTACAAAATAGATTACAAGAAATATTCTTCTCATTTTCTAAACTGTGGTACTTTCAACTTCTTACCGAAAATTTCAATGAAATCATTTGTTTCCCTTCACAACATGAATAAAATTTCCATACATCCATAAATCTCAAAGACGTGGATATTCCTTTATCTGTTTATAGTTTTTTTAACGAAAATGGTATCTATAAATTTTTTATTATTTTCATAATTTAAAGAAACCATTTTAATGTGAAAACAAAATTACCCTAAAGAAATGTATTAGTGATCATTTAAAGGAATATTAATTTATTATATCATCCATTGAGGATACATATTAATGAATTGGTATATGATTCACTGATTCAGTTCTTAATTTTTAATCTGAATGGATTATCATTATGATGATGAAATAATCAAAAAAATCATTTTCCTTCATCGGTTTATTCTATGATGAATTATTTAAATGTTTATGAGTCATGATTTTTCTCCATGTGTTATGATATATAATGAGTGTTTTATGATCTTATAAAACACATATGAATTGATTATGATTATTTATATGGTTGTCCAAGAATTATATATCTTTCTATTTTGTTTGTTTAAGATGAATATATCATGAGATAATAATGTCTGGTATTGGTAGGGAACTGAGTTATGTAAGGTAATCTATACACACTAGTACTATTAAGAGTGAAACATGACTAAAGATATGGTTTAATGGGTAGGGAAGCCAACACAAAGTGATAGTGTTTCTATTGATCCTTGAGTAATGAAATGATTTTCTATACATATTTGTTTTCTAAAGACAAGCTTTTGATTTCAATGTTATGATATACTAGAATATGTTCTCTTATTACATTATGAATCAAGTCTTATAAACATACATACATTTTTTCATGAGTAATTATTAGAATCTATGATATTTATTTTATGGTTTTCAAATTATATACTCATGTTCTCATACCCTTGTACCCATGTTATGGTTAATGTATTATTAATATATAAGTTATTTACCCTTAATAAGAGTCATATCATCCCACTTTTTATTTTTAATTAACCCATGTTATTAATAAAAGTTTCACATAGGATATGCCTAAAAAGGGTGTCAGTTATAATGAAATTAGTGGAAGATGATTTTGATTAATTATGATTTTTTATCTGGGTTTCCAAATAAAATAATCCTACATGATTAGGGTGAGGATCATAATTTTATAAAATAAATATTCATATATTAAGATGTAAAATCTTTTTATGAATGTTTTGGGTCATTATAGTTGGTATCATAGAAAGGTTAATTTGCCATTGAAATCTAGGATGAGAAGAATTTATAAAAACTAGGATAATCCAATGTATAAGATATCATCCAATGTTATGGTAAATAAATAATTGTTGTTTTACTATTAAAAAATAATTATAAAGATAATACCAATGTACATGGTTATGGAATAGATGTAACATGGGGGTAATTAACCTAAAAATAGTTGGTGAGTATAATTGTTTTCTTTATAGTGAAGAGTGAGTGTACCCTCACTACACACCATGTTTGACACTCCAAAGAGATATCCTTGGGTTGATTAAAATTTTAATTCTAAACCATAATGAAGGATTTGAATTAATGATGATCATGGAAGACCTTGTTTAAACATATGGTTTCATTGAATGTAAATAAGGTGTCCTAATTTATACATTCTGTATATTTTTTATAATATCTCACAGTGAATATTTTTCTCACACTATGGTTTTGGGTTTTTTAAAATGTATCCTACCATGTGGTATATGTTAATGGTAAATATGAAATAAAATAGAGTGATTGTCTTCCAAATAAAATAAATTAAATATGAATCATAATGAAAAACCATATGATTATTTTTAATAAACTATTATGTTATATGATTAATAATTTATGCTCTTTTGATTTTTATAATCCATCACATTAGAGGAAGAAATATTTTTATTAATGTTCATAACATAATAATGGAATAAAAATTAAATTTTAGTCATGTAAAGAATATGATAAGGAGAAACATGGGGAATTTATTAAAAGGAAGGGGAATCTAATTTCTATGTGTAAATTATTTTTAAAGGGAAATAATTTCTATGTAATTCAATGTCTTTTGGGTGGTTAACATTGTTATTATCTAATTCAATGCCCGAATCCCAAGGTTAACTATTATAATAATGAAGAAACTATCATATACCAATCATTGAAGTTAAAATATTATGTTTTTTATGTATTTATGTTCAATAATTATTTTGTAGAACAGTTATATAGATGATATTATGGATATAAATATTTTGAAACATCTACTGATTGTTCCATAGAAGTTTTTCTCTATGGATTTGAAAAAAATAGATTGAATGGTACTAATAAAGTAATAACATTTTGAGGGGATAATTAGATTACTAAAATTAATTAAGTAAATCAGATAGTATTGGTGACCTTGAAATTTTAAGGTGATTTGATTACAATATTGTTTTTTCATTAATGACGAGGTTTTTAGCATTTTGGATTTAAGGAAATTGTACGTGATTGAATTTTAGAAATAAAGATGATTTTCATTTTCAGAAACTTAGATATTTTCATATGGTGTTAACTTAAGAGTTTTTAATACCATAAGGGGTTTATATATTTATGCTTGATCATATGTTTAAAGAAAATGATACATTTTGAGGTTTTAAGTGATGGAATATTAAGTTAATTTGAAATGTTTATTAGTTTTCTTAGAAGAATACTCTATTAATGTTTAAATAATATTTTGGATTGAATATTATACAATGTTATCGATATTATTGACTATTTCATAGTGATATAGGGATAATATGGATCAGTAAAAGTGATTAATTAACAAGGAAATATTCTCATAGATGTTTATGGTCAGTCTGAGGACAAATATTTATGTTAGTATTTAAATTTGATTCATGACGGTTGTTGATGTTTACTACATTAAAAGATTATATAGTGACATGTCATGGTGAAAATTATATTTTCAGAGTTTTTTTATGGATAAGGTATATGTAAGCCTTAGGTTCAACATGTGGTAGTACATTAAATATGATTTTTGAAGAATTCATTTGAACTTATGGGAATATAAATTGATAGGTATGAGATCACCAATGTGGTTATAAAATTCATTATTGTTGAGGTTATTGAGGTTAATTGAGTATCATAATAATTTATTTTTGGAGTAGTATAATTTAAAAAATTAGTGTTATTATGGAAATTTTGATGTAGACTATATTATTGTTTTTTATATGAAGGTTTATACAATTTGGATATTAACTTAACTAATCAAAACGATTTAGGTTTTTTCATAGTATTTAATTACATGATGAATATCTTATTATCATTTGTTAGAATTTTTTTTATGTTGAAAGCTGATTTTATTGTATTAAGAATCATGATTAAATTTTCAATACTCATCATTTAGAGTAAAATATGTGTTTGTCATGGAAATTGATAACAAATATATTCATCTTGTAATATATGTAAGTTTTTGAAAGTTCTTATTTTATACTTTAATGAAATTATTCTTCTCTTGGAAAAGTGTCTTGATAAATAATTTAATCATATTACATTAAATTGTGATGAATAAATGTTCTTTCTCACACCTTATTGACTTATATTTTTGGTTTCATTAACCTTCTCATGATCATTCAATTTCTTACAAGTAATATTTTCTATCACAACATATTAGTATAAATATAATATATGTTTTCAGAATGTCTAGAAATTTACTTTCGATGAATTTTATTTTATTTTTATCCCACAATGTTTTTTATTCTGGATTTCATTTATATATCCCTTTTCCATTTTCAATAGGATGTTTTATTAATGAATTTTATGATATAGGTTTTAAGGAAAATAATATTGAAATATTCAAGACATTATTACAGATAAATCATTAAAATTGAGAGGGTGAAAATTATTTATGGTTGTGGTGGGGGGGGAGGGGTTGAGACCTCTCAATATTATAAAATAATGTTGTATTTAATAGAATATACATCCCACAACACTGACCCTAAAGAAACTATAAAAAATTATTATTTTATAACCTCCATAACCTAGATGTTAAATTGGACGGATCATTAATAATTTTCACAATTAGAATAATTATCTCTAATTAATTTATATAAATAAAATTTATTGAAAAATATATACTTTTTTGTAAATTCGATATATATTTTTCAAGTAACTTTTTCATTAATAATGACTTTATTACATTTTGGTAGAAAATAATATGAATAATTTCAAGATATTTTGAAAATTTTATTAGAAAAAATAAACGCAAATTTTAAAATCATCATTCCAAAATTATCATAGATTTATATTTGAGAATTTTTTGAATACTTTAGAGTTTTCCTCAAATAGTGAAAAATAATGAATTTTTAGTGAATGTTGTAATTTCCTTTCAATAATTTTAAATATTGATTTTATTCTGGAATAATTAATTGGTATATTTAATTAATTTATAATTCTAGAAATCTTGTCAAGGAAATTGTAATTGATTTTATGTAGGGGATGAGGATAAATAATTTTTTAACATATGAAATCATTTTTACTAGGAATCATCTTTTCATCACCTTCTGTGAGTTTAAATTTAAATTATAATCATCCAATTTTATAAATAATGTCCTAGAAAAATCATTCAATTTTAGGAATTATAAGCTCTAGATTTGTTGAAAAGACCCATTTCATTTTTGGTCAGAATGAATATAAACCACAATATTCCTCTTTTAACACAAAAATGTCAAAATTGGTTGATTTGGGTTCAAAGTAATGTGACAATGGATAAAATTCATTCAAACACATTTTTTATTCCATTTTTAATTTTGTAGTTAGGATATTTACAAGAATTTCTGGAATATATGGCCACTTGTATCCATTTTTTCATTTATTATTACCTTTATACTAAATTATGAAATCAATAAATGTAAAATTCCCCTCTATTGAATTTAATATCTCTGGAATTATAAAATACATATAAAAGAGGATAAGTTCAGTTATAAATACTTATTCAGAATATAGATTAATCTTTCATATCATGGTAATTTATTATTATCATTTAGTGATTAAATAATTACCTTAAATGATTACCCAATGATGATATAATATTTATTCAATTAATAATATAATAAAATAAAAGGTTTTTAAAATAATAAAATTGACACTATTTGGGTTAATTAATTTGTTACAATTTTTGTAGAAAAATATTACATGTTAGTTAAGTCTTAATTATTTATATTATATTTCTATTACTATCGTTTTTTTAGATGTTAATTATGTTAATAGTTCTTAAAATGATATTAATATATTTGTATGTCAAAATGTTTTATTGAATTATGTAAAAATTATATAAATATTTAAAGTGAACAAGTAAGATGGTAAACTATTTAAAAGATAAAAAATTTTCATTTATGTGATATTTTTAATCTTATGTGCAAAATTATAACAATTTAATATTGAAAAATTCATTTCGGTGATTAATGTAAAAATCACTCAATGAAGGGAATAAAATTGGAGATAACCTATAAAATGAAACCAAAACCTACATAAATTAAATTTTATGAAGTTTTTAATAATGTAAACCATTTATATAAGAATATATATATATATATATATCTGGAATCATTTTTCATGGGAATTAAATATTTATATTTAAACATTTTTCAATAATTCCATGTGTGTCCTTTCCCTCCCTTATAAGAGGACACCAATTCCGTATTTTCATTACACCACATTGGGAAATATATCCAAAAAATACCCAACCATATTTCCTTCTAAACTTCTATATATGTGAATTTGAGGATGTGGAATTATTTTATATCATTTAAATGGATTCTTAATTGATGATTTAATATATCCCAACTAAAGGAGATGTAATCCGCGTACACGACCAATTTCAAATTATTTCTTTTTAGACCTCATAATTTTGTTGGGTATTCATCATAAAATAATAAATTAAATATCTTAAATATAAATACATATATTTATTATTGTTTAGAAACTAATATCGACCTCTATTCCATCAAATATAATGTGAAAGTATCGCATGTGTGTAAGTGTTGAAAACATAGCTCATGTAGAGATACTTTTAATTTTCCATAACCATATTTAATGGATGGGTTTTATGATGAGTTTATAGTTTATATCTAATATTAATTAAATAATTATTATCATGAAATTACAATTTTATATCTACCTTCTTATTATCCAATCTGTTGGAAAATGATATCATTTCTCATGTGTGTGTGTGGTATACCATCTCTACAGAGTGATGTCAATAATTTTTCATTTTCAATTTACATAAACGGTAATAAATAAATATTTAATAAATATAAAATATATTTATTAAAAAATAATTTTTATATAGGGGATAATTATTAATTTCCATTATATTTATTTACCTTCTGAATTGTGACAACATCATTCATGTTTCTGACCTACAATCTCCATGGTTTGTGTAATTCATTATTCTATTTATATAATTAATATGTGAATACATAGACAAATATATATATATATTTAAGGATTGCATATGATATTTATATAATGTTTAAAAAATATAGTTTGAAGGGGCCATCACCCATGTGCAAGGATTGGTATTGCCAAACCAAAATTCTCATGTAAAAAAACATCTAACAAAAAAATTGATGATTTTAATAAAGAATTATTAATAAATGGTTGCAGAAATAAAACAAATGGTTCATAAATTTTATTATTTTTATTTAAATTATTTATTAGTAGAATTATAAAATATTTAAATTTATTATAATTTATGTTTTATCACATTCAATCATAGTGAAACATTATGCATTGGTTCTCCTGAGACTTATATTCCTATGAGACTTATGACATATTCACCACAATTTTCTTTTGTGGAATGTATATAAAAAACATGATTTTTTTATTATTTCTTTAAAATTATATGGATGTAAAAATCTTTAAAATATTAACTATTTATCGGTATCATGATTCAAAAGTTACTAATGTTGTATGGGTTTTATAGGAGACCTTTATTGAATATTATGATTATTTATGCTCATGTTTAAGATGGTCATATTTTGTGACCAATATCTAAAGAATCCCATGAATAATCATCAACTATGGTTACTAATTTATATTATATGTTTTCACTTAATTGTATTCTCTTAAGTAACTCAAGGAACCACATTTTTTTATAAAAATCTACTTTATTTCACATTTTTGTTTGAAAATCCGTTTCCTTCCATGTGTATGTTTTCTCGAAAATGTTTTCCAATATTTTTTAATTTTTTTTTATATTTAAATTCATTTTTAAACATGATTAAATTTTATCAAAATGGATTAAATGGAATATTATTTTCATTTTCAAAACATATTACATTTGAATTTTTTGTAGATAATGTAAAAATAATATGTTTCCATGTACACAACTTGTATAAAATCTTCCCCCTCTACAAACACTCTATTAATTGATGATTCTATGGTGAGTTTCTAAAGATATATTTTGTGTAACATAATTTATTTAATGTTTGTGGAGATTATTGATTTATAATAATTTATATAAAATTGAAAATCATATTTTAATCAAGAAAAGTTCAAATGTTCTTATAAAAGAATTTTCATCTATAATAGTATCGCGTGATTTTACTTATGTGTTACATGGTTTATGTTTAAAAGAGACTATAACAATTCCTTTTAATGATGTTTTCTGCTAATGATGATAATAATTTTATGAAACCTGTATATTTTCTATGAGTTATGACATGATAAATTGATTACATATTTATGAAACCCATATCCTTTTATCATTTTAAGATATATGATGAATATTTTATCATATTTTGAAACACTAATGAATTTATTATGACAATGTGATGGGTGGGACAATAATTATATATACTATAATTGAATGGGAAAATATTGATATCTAATTAGATAATAAGTTCAAGAACGGGTACCATACCTAGTTATGTTTGGGAATCTGTCCCACATGATTGTCTTGGAAGTGAACCAAAACTAAAGATATGATTCAATAAAGAGTGAACCCATTCAATAATGATAGCCAGGAAATATTTCCTTGAATTAGGAAATTATTTTCAAATATTATGTGTATGATGTTTTTTGTATATTACCAATGTTTTCTTCTCATGGATCATGATATTTGACTCATTCGTTATTAATTTCATATGAAGTGGAATGGATTATACCATGATTGAATATTACAACATATGATATTTATGGTAAGGATGATAAATTTATTTTTATGACCTCATACCATTATGATCATATTAAAATACAAGTGATCATTTTTATCTGAAATTTTAACAATAAATAATAATTATATCTCAGTAATTAATATTTTTTTATCTCCTTTTTTGTGAAATTTTATATTTTATGTATGAACTATGAACAGTGACAATTATTTGGAAATTAGTGGGTTATATTTTATATCTTTTATGAATAATTAATTTATATATCCCTGTATCTTAAATAAAAAAATTTATATGATTCTAGTTTGGATCAATATTCTATGTAAGGAATATTCATCTATAATGCTGTAATATCTATATATGAAATTAATAGGTTGAAATAGTTGGTATCAGTGCATAGATTAGTTATATTTCAAAACCAAGGAGGAGAAACAATTATGGAGGACCCATAGGGAAATCCTTTTTAGAAGATATCATCATATGTTATGTCAAATAATGGTGTGTAGTATTTATAGAAAAACAACTTGGATAGATTCTATTAGTGGTCATGGTTTCATAATAGATTCATCCAGGTGTAATAACCATAGAAGTAGGTGGTAAAATATATCTTGACCATAATTTTGGTGAATTATGAATGTTAACTTACTAAAAACCTATTTTTACACTCTCGAGTAATATTCTTTGGTTAATTCACATTTTAATTATGAACCACCATGAAATATTTGAATAGATGATGACCATGTATCTGTTAGGTGAAACTTAAGACTTCGTTGATTTGAATGAATATGAGTTTTTTTTAAATCAATAAATTATTTTTCATAATCTCTCAGATTGAATATTATTTCTCACACATTTTTTTTGGTTGTATGCAACAGATGTGACTTAGTGAATTCATGGTAATGGTGAACGTGAGAGACAATAGAATAGTTGGAATCAAAATGAACTCAATGAAATACGAACTGGAATGAGAAACCATTTGACTTTAACTAATTATATATCATGATATATGATCAATAGTTTTATATTTTGTCTATTTTATACAACATTAAATTAGAGGATGATAAACATTTATGAATGCATATGCTGTAATAGAGGAAATAATGGTCCATTTTCATTATTATATGAATGTGGGAGAAAGAAGCCATGAAAATATATCAATGGAAATGAAATTGTTTTTTTATGAAAGTAATGGTTATAATGTAATGAATATCTTAGTAATTGAATATCATATATGCGGGTAACCTGGATGTCATTCATATAAATATCCCAATCCAATGGTTAACTCATAAAATAAGGAATTAATTTTTATACGTCAATATTTTTAGTGAAATGATTGATGTTTGTATCTATTGGGATTCAATAATTAAATTTTATAGTGTTTTATAAATGATATTATGGATATAAGAATCAAGAAACTCATATATATTGTTATATTGTAGTTTTTCTTCAAGGATTTGAAAAAATATTTTGAAAGGTAATTACAAGTTGATAATGTTTTGTTGGGATAAAGAGATAAATTAAATTGATGAATTAAATGAGATAGTAACGGTTACCATGAAAATGGATAGTTATTTGATAAAAAAGATATTTTTATCATCATTGATGAAATTAATAGTATTCATGGTTGTATGGCCATAGTTTGTGATTTTATTTGATAGAAAATATTGTTGTTAATTTTTAATAGCATATATTTTTACATTTTAGATTAACTAAAAAGTTAAGGATATTATCATTATTTTAAATGGTTAAAGTTGACCATAAGATAAAATTCCTATATACCCCTTTAAAAAATATAAGTATTGATATTATAAGTTGATTTGAAACATTTACTATGTTTTAATAAGATTTATATTTTATAAAATAACCCTTTGGGATAGTATATGATTTTATGTTATATTAATTATTTTATTTTGTGTATTTTGATAGAGATAATAATGATTGTTAAAAGTGATTCATTATAAAGGTGAAATTCTCAAATATTGTTATAGTCATTATAATGATTACATTTTTTGATAGTATCTAAATATGATTCTTGATATTTTCAAAAGATAACAAAATCATATGAATATATTGTGATTTATCATCTAGATTAATGATATTTTGTGAGTCACTTTATTAGGATGAGGTATATATACCCTTTAGTTCCATAATTTGGATTCACATAAAATTCCATTTGGGAAGAATGAAAATAAGTTCTTGTAATCTAGGATGAAAGGTTTGGTATCAAAATAGAGGTTAAAATCATATTTAATGTTGAAGATAAATTTTATGTATGATTAATTTTTTGTTTAATAATATATGTTGAAAGATTAGTGTCAATATAGAAATTTTATTGAAAAATATATTACTTCTTCATATGATGGTTTATACATTTTGGATATTATCTTTACACATGTTAACCATTTTAGGTTTGAATAATATTTAAAGACATGGGGAAAAAACTATTATTCTTTTGTAGCAAATATGATCCATTATAAGTTCATATTAGTTCAATTTTCAAGATGAAATTATCACGAATAGTAATTATTTGGGGAAAAAGATTTGTTTATGGTGGAAATTGTTTAAATTTTGAAATTATTCTTTTTATGTTAGTATATTTACATATATTATTAGTCTATAAGGTTATTTAATTGCTCAACTATTGGGAATAGTTCACGAAAAAAATTATCATATTCCATACATTTCAGTTAAATCGATTGAATTTTAACTCATTGATATAGATATTTGTGGTTGTTTAATTTATAATTATTTTTCAATATCTTGAGATAAAAGTTCTAGGTCAGTCATCATCATTATTATGACATTATATTTTTCATATATTTCCATATTTTCTGATTCCCATAAGGTTCATATATTTTTAATGCTTCTTCTATTTTATTGGAGATTATTTTAATATTTATCATTCACACATTTCAAGAGGATTTTTTATTATAACATTCATGAATTTTGATTTCTGATATTGTTGTTTTGAAATATCAATGAAAATTAAACTAAGAAAAATTTTAAATTTTTGAAGGAAAAAATTTATTATATTGTTGGAGAATGTAACACCACATGATTTTAAAAGAACACTATGTTTGATACCGTATATAACATGTGAAAAAATGCTTATATAAACCAAAAAATATGTTCATTTGATGACCACTATTACCTATCCATTAAATAGGTGTAATGAATTGGTATAATTTTTAAAAAAAAATTATTTATCATGGTTCTAGATAATAAAAATTCATTGATAAATATGTAGTCAATTTTTATAAAAGTCATTAAATTTTATAAGAAGTAATTTTTTTAAATATTATTTTTATTATGTTATTTCAAGAAAATAATATAATTTATCTATTATAATTTTATAAATGTATTTTCAAAAAATTTCCTCATTTTTTAAATAATTTTAAAAAAAATTATCTTGGAGGTATATTTTGTTAAATATTAGAAAAGATTAATTTTTCAATGAAAAGTGATAGATTTCAATTTTTATTGAATAAAATTCTGTTTTTTAGTCATTTAAAATGATGGAATTATTTAAAAATGATTTAAAATTTAATTAATTTTATGTTAAATTTTTGTATAAACATGATTTATACTTAATAGAACATTTTATAAATATAACTACATTTTATCATATGTTTTGTGGGTTCAATTTTATATCATAGTGTGATAACTATATAAAATGAATCTTGAAAAATCGGTTCAATATTTCAAATCATGATCTATAAATTTGGTAAATATTTCCATTTTGTTTTTAGTCAATATAAATTGTAACCATAGTATTTTTTATTACCATGTTAAATGTAAAATGGTTAAATTAGTGTTAAAACTAATGTAATAGATAATGATTTATTAATAAAACATTACATTACCCAAATTTATGAGTGGTGATTAGAAATTTACATCAATTTTCATATATATATATATATATATATTTACTTAGTGCCATTTTCCTTTTTATTATGACCTTTATATTAATTTATTAAAAAATAATTACAAAATGGGAATCTCTTTAATTAATTATTTTTAAAATTAAGATAAACTTACAATAATATGATAAGTTTTGTTATACATTATTAATGGGATTAATAATAAATTTTTTATCATGATAATTTATTTATAATATTTAGTGACCATATAATTACCCTAAATGCTTATGTAACTCTGAAACATTATTTATTCAATGAACAAAAAAATAAAATAAAAAAAGTAAAAAAATTTAGAACTAAAAGATTTTGTAAGAATTACTGTGTCGTAAAATTGTCTTATAAAAATATTGCATGCTATGGAATTTTGAAAATTTTCTACTATTATTACATTTCTATCATGTTGTGTTAAAAGCCAAATTAAATGAATTGTTCTTAAAAAATTATTATCAATTTAGGATATTATTTATTAATTTATTTAATAATTATAAAAATAATGAAATTGGAAAATTTTGATTATAAATCGTACATAATTACATATATTGGCCATTTATGAACTCATTTGTAGCTTATAAGTAAAATTATTAACATTTGTTATTTAAAAATGTCATTACCAAGGTTAAGGCTAAAATCAATTAACGAAGGGGATAATCCAAATGAAATGGTTAAAAATGAAAAACAAACCAACATAAATTTCAATGTATGAGATTATTTTGGTGATAAAATATTTTTTTATTTAATGTATATTTGTTTACATGCTTTTTCTATAAGAATAACCAAATTATATTTTGTTCGTTTATGTAATTCCAAGTGTGCACTTTCCCTAACTTATAAAAAGGAAATATCATCCCTCGTTTCATTAAACGCATTTGAGCCATATATCATGAAACAATACCTACCCAATTCAATTATTAATGTTCATAGATATTAATTATAGGTGATTTCCTTTATGAATGACCACTCTAAGGGTCCTTAAGAATGGATTTAAAGGAGCCCAATGGAAGGGGAGGTAATAGTCTTATGTGACTTATTTCAATTTCATTCATCATCAATTTATTATAATTAGATTTAATTTATATTACAATACTAAATATAAAAATGTTATTATTATTATAAAATCACAAATATCCACCTATATTATATCAAATGGGAACTGAAAGTATACTATGTTCGTACATGAGTAATATCGCCTCCACATAGTGATATAATTCATTTTACATAACTGTATTTTATGGAGTGTTATTATGGTGTGTTTAAAGATTATATGTTATATTAATAAAAATCTTATTTTTCAAGAATAATAATATAATATCTACCTCCTTAAACTACTATTTTTTGGAAAAAGATATCACCACTTGTGTGTATGTACAGACTACCACATCAACAAAGCGATGTGATTAATTTATCATTTCCTATTAACATGAAATGTGATAAGGATATATTTAATGAATATATAGGATATATATGATGTCAAATATGTTTTTGAAAATGAATCATTATATTTATTTTATCAATTTATCTTTCTAAAACAAAAAATAGTAGTCATGCGTATGACCTACCATCTCCATAAATGGTGAAATAAAATCCTTTATCTATATCATTTATGGAAGAATATATATATAATGAATATTTATGATATATATATATATCAATATTATGATATTTAAAATTATTTTCCCATTTTTAATATATAATTTATGTAACTACCAAACTCAAATTCTCGTGAAAAATGAAATAGTTGGAACATAAATCAACAATTTTAATAAGTCATTATTAATAAATGGGATGTGAAATGTAATAAGGGTATACTAGATGATATTATAAATATTTATATTATTCTATTATATAATTACAATATCTTTTAATCTTTAATATAAAATGTTAGAGATCTTTTAATGTTAGTGAATCTTGAGGTAAGGGTTTCACATCTCACTTTTATTTCATTGAGACTTATGTTATATTCACCTCTTACATACTTTTTGTAGTGTATCTACCACCAATGATTTTATTTTATGATTAATTAATGAAAATTATTGGGATTTCATAATACATATATGATCTCTCATTAATGATGTCAGAATATGAATGTTACCTAAGTAGTAAGGGATTTATGTTACAATCTCAATGTTAATCAAGATTGTTTATTATAATGTTTAAATGATGAAATTTTATGACATATTTATAATGAATACCCTAAACTATCTTCTATATAAATTATTTCTATATTACATGTTTCTTTTCATTTTCATTTCTTATATATCTCTATATAATGAAGTAATATTTTTTTATGGAAAATTGACATTATTTATCTCCATGGTAAAAATAAAATTTTATTCTTGTCTATGTTATCTCTAAAATGATTTTAATGAATATTTGACTATTATTATATTTATTAAAATTAATTTTAAGGAGTATTAAATTTTATAAAATGATATAAAATGAATCTTATTATAATTTTTCTAACTATATGCTATTGTATTTTTTAACAAAAATGAAAAATGAATCATTAGTTTTATGCACATGACCAGAATATAATTTCCTTACATGATGAACACTCAATAATTTGAATATTACATTATGATTTTATAATATTATTTTAATTTTTTTTTAATATTTATAATATTTATCGATTTCAATTAAATTATTCTAAAAAAGCGTATTTCATGGAGATTTTTTTGGGGTTATTTAAAATGAATTTGAAAAAATGATAACATCTATTGATGTTAATTTTGATTTACATGGGGTTTGATTCAATAGTATGATGTTTATTATTTTTCAGGATTTTTTGATATTTTGAAGGGGAAATGTTTAAGAAACCAGTATATTTTCCCCGGGATATACATTTATTTATTGTATAAATGTTTATGAAAAATTTTTACTTTCCAGATGTTATGATATATTATGACTATTTTATGATCTTGTGGTATACTGATGAATTTATTTTGATTATTTGATGTGTGGGGAGAAACTTATTTGAGCAGAAAAAAATTGGGTGAAGATTGAAATCTCATAACATAATTGGGACTAAAATAGAGAGTGATCCATGTTAATTAAGGGAATCAATACACTATGATATTCTTGGTAGTGGAACTTGACTATAGGTACAAAAGAATGGGAAGTGAACCTAATTCACTATAATAGTATTTGATGTGATTGTTTACTATGAAAATGATTATATATATGTGTGGATTCAAAAAAATTATGTCTTATACCAATTTTATTATATCATAGATCATGTTATTTGAATCCTTATTGATTAATTTTTATCAAATTCCTTTCATTATTTAATGACAATAGATTATGATATATTATTTTCAATTTATAGTTTTAACAAGTTATGGTTAGGTAATCATACCCTTGTGCTTATGTTTTGTTAATATGATAATTGGTATCCCGCTTATTTAACCTTAATGAGAATTGGATCTCACCCTTTCTTAAATTTACTTTCCCAGTTTCTAGACAAGGGTTTTATGTATGCTATATACAAGAATGGTTCTAGTTGTGATGAACTTGTTGGGTGATGATATATATATATTATGTATAAGTTGTTTAAATATATATTATCCTAATGACAATAAACCAATATTATTATCATGTGTATCATAATTTTATGTAATTAATATTCATCTATTTATATTTAATATCTTTGTATAAAAATCCTGGGCTCTTATATTGGACCAAGATGACCAAAATGAAACATGAATTGAAAATATAGAAGTAATGTCCTAGAATAGTCATTTTAATAGTGAATTGTTATTAAATGGAAAGTAAGATGTTATAAGTCAATAATATGTGGTATAATATCTATTATTATGGATCTTAAATATATTTATGATAAATATATATGTATTTTATAGGTGTTTTGGTCATGTATAATCAAAGACTACACTTGTGGTAAGTGATTTGTGTCTCAATACCATTTTAAATGGGATTGTTTATGCTGAAATTTACATTGATAGAATTATACGATCCTGATAAGATAATCCCATTAAATATTTCTTATCATATGGTAATGCTTAATGAATATATGTTTTTTGATTCATTTTTCAGCCTTGTGGTATTCAATGGGATGTTTGAAAGTTTTAGTAAGAAAATAGTCTTTATTTATCAAATCAGCCAGAAATCCTTTTTATAACATTACCGTGTAGTTAAATTATTTTCATTAATGTTTTAATATCCTTTTATTGATTTTCAAAGAAATATTTACCATTATTTTTACTTTAAAACATTTAAAACAATGTTTCTCGTCATTTCCTGATAAATGAACTTTATACTTTTCACCAAATACGTTAAAGGAATTTTGTAATGCACCTTGTATAAATGAAATTTACTACAATATTTATGGATAAATTATTCGAATCATACATTAAATGTTTCCATTTTTAAATTGAGATAAGATATTTTTGTTAAGTATTTAGAATTTTTAGGGCATTAAATAATTGATTACATATTTAAAAGGTTATTTTCTTCATTAAATATTCTAGTGATCCTTTTAATAAATTTTCAACTTTAGTAAAATCCTTTGATTTATCATATAATTTACGAAAACATGATCATATAATAAAATCATTATTCTATACATAATGAGTTTATTAATATGCTTATGAGTTGTTTGTGAAACCCTTTTATATTTATTGGGTTATTCTTGGTTGACATGATGATTTTATTTTGTTCCTGTGGATTATAGATGAATAGAATATGATTATAAGATATGTGACACTAGAGTTATATAGATGTATAATGCATCTTGTAAAGATTAATGTTTTTTTTCAAATTGGTACATGGGAAGAAACCGAAAAAATAAACTATGGTACATAATGGGTTATCCCAATAATGAAAGATGATAAATGGGAGGTTATCCCATGCCATAAGAAGGTACATGGGTAGTTATCCCTATCTTAACATGTGAGAAATTCCACTCTAGGTATCCTTTAATAATATTTCAATGATTAATATTACGCAACCCATTATTCCAAACAATATGGCACACTTTTATGAAATTATTTCATTTCCAATATTATGCTCTCATAGATTATGATCAATGATTCCTTTATTATTCAAGCCTTATGAATAGAGAAAAATTATTCTATAACTCATGTTTTTATCTATGATGTAATGGTTATTGTATAAAAATGTTAATCTCTTACACTCATACCTTTTAGATCACGTTTTTCCCAAACTATCATTGATATATTCCATGATTTACCTTACTAGGAATCTATGATAACCATTTGTTCTATTTCATTTTCCTTAGGATATGATGAATGGTTTTATGTATAAGATGTATAATAAGGGTTGTAGTTTTTTATAACTAAGTTAATGTTTATTTAGATATTTTTTGTTTTAGTTTTTTATGTATACATGTCTCCATGTACTCATAAAATTTATAGTTTTAGAGTGTATTTAATGTTATATAATGAATTTTCATACAATAAGATGTAATAATTTTCTATGAAATTATTGGGTAAGTATATTTAAACTTTATTTCACATATATTTAATCTGTGTAACATGTTTTCTATAATAAGGAATTTTGTGGACATTAGGAATGTTTTCGAACTGTATTGAGAATATATAAGTGTTCATGTAGTTTTTGTATGTTTTATTAACAATGTGAATGTGACAAACAAGATCCTAAGGGGTACACATTTTACTTCTGGGACTGAGTATCCATTAACCCTAAGGGTATTGATGAAATTTTAGTATGGTAAAAACTTTATCATTATCTTGTCTTAAAGGATTAAACCATATCCTACGAACACTATATTTATCACCTATAATTTATGGTATATTAAAGAGGTCAAGAAGTGTATTTGAGGTTTTGTGTGGACTTATCCCAGTACCATCGGTGTAATCGAGTCAAGGATGTTACACAAGATATCTATCCACAAGAAAATTATTGTAATTATTGATAATTATAAATGTCTATATACTATATAGGTCCCATATAATATATATTAGCTATATGGGATAATTATAGTCCATTTTAAGATTTTGATATTTATAGTATGTATGTTAATATTGATATTTATTTATTGGATGAGATGGATTCAATCCCCCAAATTCATATCAATATGTCTAGGATAGATTAGGGACATCAAATAAATTTTATTAGTATGGGACTTATGCTGGAAAACAAATCCATGTTTGTGTTTTCCCAATGTATATAATAAAATAAATTCCACTCAATTAGATATTAGAAATATTGTTCCAATTTTGTTACATGGAAATAGTTTTTCCACAAAAATATTAATACTGGTTAAAGTGGGTGTTAGGCTTATTAAGAATCCAATAACACATAGTTTACATAGAGTAATCTATTAGAAACCATATCTAATGATCTAAATTGAAGAGAACATGAATAATTACTAAACAGAAATGATGAACTAAAATAAAAAATGTATTCTTATAACCTACAAGGACATTATCTGGAGCATTTGATGAAAATTACCAAAGTGGATGATGAAATAATCCCACCTCTCATGGTATTCATATGTTTTCCATGAATTGTAACGCCCCAACCCCAGTTACCCAGTGTCGGTGCATTAGTTTAATACATTGTCATGATTACAAGGAATCAAGTCCCGAAGGACGGATTAGTTTAGCAATCTTGGAAAATTGATTACATACATGAATGTTACATTTCACTTTAATACATACAAAACAACATAAATAATCTTTATGAACTCCATTATTCCCTTGGAATAACCCTACATATCAATCACAATACACTTCTTGTAATCCTGGGAAATATAAAATATAGAAAGGGGTGAGCTCAAACGCTCAGTAAGGATAAGCAATACATCTGAAAATTTCATAAATAAGCATGATCATTTAAGGAAATTCATAACTAAAACAAAAGCCTTTTAAACTTGATCTTTGGCATAATATGTAAAAAATAAAATGAAATAATTCCATTTACTTAGTCACATGGATATTCTGCTAGTCGAATAATCACATGCAATATCACTAACCACTTTCATAATGATGGAATGCATAATTCTGGACTATCATAAACACGTAGCCAAAGCCTCGTGCCAAGACTACAAATAATATTTTTTCAAGGCCTCGTGCCAAGACACTAGTTTGTCTCATGAAACATACTGATGCATCGAGGAGTTATAGCAGGCTCCACCCGTCACATATTAAGTTCAATTCATTCCTCATATGAACAGGTTTAAACATAACATAAACATTTGTATTAAAACCAGCATAAAAAATGTCAATACTTTCTCTATAAAACATGAATGGTATAAAAATAACTCATCCATAGTCAAACATATCACAAAACCTAAAACACAGTATGGAAGATTTGTATCATGATAAATCAACTTCAAAATATGTTTAAAATCCATTAAATAATTTTGACATAGATGAAAATGATTTGTAAAACTCATTGAGAGAAATACCCCTTTTTTATGAAAACATTGAAAAGTCACACAATTTAGAAACGACTTCATTTAAATACATTTTTTAAAAAAAGTATCCCATAACACTTTGAAAGATTTTAAAGGAATTGTCATTTTAAAAACATTCATGTCCTATAAATAAATCCTTAAAAACCATTTTGAAGACATGGACATTAAAGAGAAATATTTAGAACAATAAATATTTCAAACATTTGAAATGAAGTTTTAGTATAAAGTCCCTAAAAATAATTCCTTTGAAAACTCATCCATAAAACTTGGACATGGATAATAAATATTTCCCAGTAGATACTTATGTAAAAACAACCTCGGATAATAAAGAGATTGTGAAATTAACCCTTACCAATTTAATAACATATGAAACATACACCCCATTAAAGAGGTATCATATAATGAATATGTAAATACAAATAAATTATAGTGTATTACACAAAGAATACAATTATAGGAAGTACATACACCACACAAAAGGTAATAGTGGCAATATGGCATAAATCTCACGGGAATAAGGAGTGAGATGGAAACCCCTTACCTTGCACTTTAATTTAGTCGAGGGTACATTTAACCTCCTGTACAAAGATCATAGTATGTTATTAAATTATTATAGAACCATATTAATATTTATGATAACATACTTGATTCATTTATGACATTATAATACCCATTTAATAATATTTTCCATGTTAAATTAACATTTCGGGTAATAATCGCTTCCTTTATCGTACGTGTTTTAACTTGTTACTCTTGATTTTATCACGTAGATCATGATTTAAATACTTCCAGAATATAAAAAATGATAAATATATCACATATATTTAGAATATAAATATGTATAATAGACATATATATGAAATAGAAAACACTATTTATGGTGACGGTAGTCCGTACGTACGCATAAACGCTATTTCTATTTTCATATAGTATCGAACAGAAGTAACTGAATAAGATATATTTTCGTACATAAATAATTATATATATATATATAGTAGCATTATTATTTCATATATTACATCCTTATTAGTAATATATATTTTTATAATTGTCGATGAATGGTGAACATGGAAATGAATCTCATCGCGTCGTGGAGACGGTATTCCGTAAGTACGCACGATTGAAAATATCATTTTTTTGATATTAAAATAATATATAATCGGATCTTATATCATATATACAGAATCCTTATAATGTTATATTTATTATTTACATCAAATACACATCATTATTATACCCATCAGAATAATAATGTATTGAATAACAATTACACCACAACATGGAGACGGTAAGTCGTACGTACACATGTGTGGTGGCATGTCATTCAAAGGATGGATAGAATAATGAATATGGTGGTACCATATTTATAATTACATCAAACTATATAGTAGATTCTGGATTTATTATTTTAGAATATAAATAAAAAAGAAAGAATAAGTTGGAGGAGAAATGAACTTGAAAGATGGTGGTGAAAACATTACCTCTTCTTCAGGTTCTTCCATTTGATTTGATCAAAAGGGATCCATAGGTTGTCTTTCTGATCAAACTAAGGCATCTGGGTTGAAGTGAGGGAAGTTGAAGAGTATTTGGGCCCGGTTTAGCCAATCCAAAAGTCATGAGAGGTGTGAGGAATTGGTTAGAAGTGGTGTCATTTTGTAAAGGAGAGGAGGGGCTCTTTTGAAAAAAACATAAATTATTAATTTATAATAAATTCATATTCGGTTTCTAATTGCTAAAAAGTAGATTATTCAAGGTCTAAGGTGGGTATGGATCTAAATATTTTCAACCATAGATTTTAGACAGGTTTGGGTAATTATATTAACCTTATCTTTTAGTTTAACTCTTAGTTAATTAGATTGACATTTACCATGTCACTTTGTATTTTTATATTATATTGTTAAAAAAACATACTATATACATCCAAGGGACCCCAAATATTTCCATTAGTGACAAAAAAATGATGATATAAGTCCTTTGGAAAAACCTTAGATTTTTAGGAATAGAATATAAATTAATAATATAATATTTGTTTTTAAAAACTCATATATTTCAATTTTGAAAGTACTCAATAATTGATTTTTGTTAAAATCTTAACAACATTATTAATTAGAACCAAATTCATTTAATAAATCCTAACATGTCATATTAAAGAATAAAATTCGTGTTTGTCATCAAAACATTCAAATTATATTTATTTTAACATTTATATTACCAACAATTTGATTCATTCATTGATAAGAAAAATACTGCATCATTATTGTGTCATATATATATTTACTTTTTCAATGTCTAAAAATTATACATAAAATAAATTTTTTAAGGAAATATTTTTAGATTATTAAAGAATATTTATAATCAAAATATAAAATATATAACCCTATTTAAAAATTGTATTTCTAAAAGATATAACCTTCTGTCATTTTTGTATTTACTTTAACTTAATTAATTATTAGTGTCACTAACACCTACAAGTGGCCCCATTGGGTCCCAAAATCGACTCAAAGATTACCATGGTTATACATGTATCAACCAATAAGGTTAGGACATGTTTTTGGAATATTAATTTTTATTATATTATTATTTTTACCCTTATTTACCGGATTTACCCTTTCACCATTGTAAATAAAAAATGTAACGAAGTGATTATTCAAAATGTATAAAAATAAATGTTACCTATTTACAAAATTTGGACATCCTAATTCCAAATATGGAATCCATTTTTCCAAATTCAAAACACAAAAGTGGCAGAAATTAAATTAAAATTAATTCCCGCTGTTAAACAAAAAGCGTGTTTTTAAGATATAATAACTATCAAAAGATTGACACTTGTTTATGTCTGATTTAATTGTGAAATTATGTCCAATGACCAA
Organism: Viscum album; assembly: GCA_963277665.1. Taxonomy (NCBI): domain Eukaryota; kingdom Viridiplantae; phylum Streptophyta; class Magnoliopsida; order Santalales; family Viscaceae; genus Viscum; species Viscum album. Next base: position 1,720,841,392 of record OY728132.1, read on the forward strand.
CATTCTGTTAAATGGTAAAAATATATTATATGTATATTTTAAAACCACTCAAATTCAAAATTTATAACTATTAGTTATTTTGATTAAAAAAGTTGTTTTTAATTAATATTTAGTAATTTTCACTATTCATAAAAATATAAAAGTTATCCGAAAGGTACCAAAATTTCACCCTAGAATAAATTCAATATTTTGAATCCAAAAATGAATTCTATTTTGAGAGATAAAATTTATTAAATTCTAAAAAGTAGGTATTATTATTCATAACAGCTAGTTTGATTTGTTGTAGTCTTTGTTAGAACTCGAAGTTGCGTACGACACATGCTACTGTATTATTCAAAGTGAAGCGTATTGTGGAATCTTGGGGTGTTACATTATTTCCTCCATCAATAAATTGAATCCTGGCAATTTGATATTTTTCTTCGAAAATAAGGAATGAAAATAGAAAATTTCTTTGTGGGAAAACCCACATTGGAAATTTAGTTAATAAAATCTAGTCTTAATAAGAGGAAAAGTGAAGTGAATGGGTCACCACCAAATTATGATCTCTATTAGGAGAAAATTGGACGAAATTAGAGACATATAATTGGATGAAAAAATGTAAATAATTATATGTAGTGATTAAGGTCATCAATCACAAACAAGTTTAAATTTGAGGTCCTTAAATTCATCAATCTATGATGACATAAAATACCATTGGTTCAACAAAACATAAGGTATTAGGATAAAACATTTTTGGTTTTAAGATTCCTTCAGTAAATTATAAGAATTAATTTCTATATAGAATAAGAGGAGAAGAAAAATATATACTTGACAAGTAGAGTTCCATCCTTTAACTAATTTCTACCACAAACTCATCTTTCACTCTAAAAGATAATAGAACATAAAAATTATTCTATTTATCCTATTCGTTTGGGGTTAAAAAATGAATTTATAATTCATCTACTAGAACATCTTAAAATAGCCTACATTATTCAATCCAGGACATCTCATGGGCCAATGATAGGTGATACACCCTTATCGCCCTTTGTTTGCGAGTTCAAGTCTCGCAGCCTTGCCGGTCATGACGGGTTTCCCCCCAACCTCTGGGTTGTCCTTTTATGGAAATCCAAAATTAATCTCAAACTAGAATTATCCAATATACTTCTTTCCAAACTCACAGTCCAAAATTCATATGGACTGTAAACACAATGAATATCCTTTTTTCCATGTAATAACATGTGAACACCTTCATCATGTATTATTTTAAAACACTGAAACATCCAGAATTACCATAAAACCATATTGATTACATTCATGCTCCCTTATTCCTTATATAATACTGGATATACTTCATCCATCCAATAATGTTATAAACTCCAACAATGATGTAATATATAAATCTTTAATCAGTTTCAAGGAAGTCAAGAATATCCAATATAATTTACCAAATCAACCATATCTTATTCCAAAATTAGTACCTCAATATTTGGATCATATTAAGGTTTATCATTTCTTAAACCATGTAATATTTAAAAAAATTAACTCATTGTGGAGTCACTTTTCTTAGAACCATAAAATCGCAAATACTCAATTAAATAGTACTATAGTATAATCCTTATTTATTTCCAGTACATCATTGATACAACAATTCAATGAAAGAATTCCAAAATAGAAACATAAGAACACTAGTCATTCCTCTTAACCTGTGGTAGTATCATAACTTGACTATTATCCAATAACATCATTTGTGGAATAGTCTGATAACTCAGACATTGGTTCGTGTATTTTCCAAACTCCTTGTAGATGAAGCATTGTACATTTAAAACATTTTTCTTACCCTTACAGTCAAGTACATGGTGTCCTTTTTCTCCACACTTATAATATACTCCCATTCCCTTCAAGCATTTTCCAAGGTTATTCTTTCCACAGTTACCACATATGGGAAAATTGTTCTTTACCTTCTTCCTTTTATTTGTCCTTCTCTCTACCATCCTTTTCTTCTATGACTTCCCCTTCAAAGCCATAGGACTACTAGAATTATTTAATTATCTTATCAACACATGATATTATTTATTCATATGATAATAATACGTGGGAGACTATTTCCCTTATAAATTCGGGCTTAAGACCATGAAAGATATGATCCTTTTTACTCTTTGGATCATTTATATTGCTAGGGTTCTCATTCCTTCTATGAGGCTCCATTTCTAAACAATGGCACAAACTAGATTAGTTTATGGATAGAAATATCTAATCTCGGACATGTAAAACACTTAAATTAAATTAAACAGTTTATGGATATAATCCATAATCATAAACAAATTGCGTTCAGTAAGTTTATACTCATAAGCCCATCATAATGGTTTGTAATGAAAATGAGAATTATCCTAAGCATATCCCCCTAGGAGTGTCGTAACCAAGAGTGTAGCAGGGCCCATTGTCATGCACCTGTTCCCGTTCGAGTCTAGCTCAAATAGGTGTTTTCGGGTTTTACCCCTAGGTACATCTGTGCCAGAGCCGCCTCTACCGGCTCGTATTAAGATAGGGATTTATTGCTTGGAAAACTTACAAAATCTCTATAATAACAAAATTCTAGGAAGTTATATGATACTAATCCTAAAATACTATCTTAGGGTGATGTGCTCTAATCAGAGTTTATCTAAATCTAAATTCCAAGGTTATTTCTAAACTTCCATTCATACCAACTGTAATTCCCAGACCCCAATTACCCAGAGTTGGTGCATTAGTTTAATAATTTGGCAGGATTACAAGGAATCATGTCCCGAAGGACCGATTAGTTTAGCAGTCTTGGAAAATAGATTACATACATGAATGTTACATTGAACTTTAAGACATACAAAACAACATAAATAATCTTTATGAATGCCATTATTCCATTGGCTTAACCGTTCAGATCAATCACAATACACTTATTTGTATCTTGGGAAAAATAAAACATAGAAAGGGGTGAGCTCAAAAACTCAGTAAGGATAAGCAATACAGTGGAAACTTTCATAAATAAGCATCAAAATTTAAGGTAATGCATTACTAAAACAAAAGCCTTTTAAACATGATATTCAACATAATATGGAAAAAATAAAATTAAATAATTTCATTTAGTTATTCACATGGTTATTCTGCTAGTCGAATAATCACATGAAATATCACTAACCACTTTCATAATGATGGAATGCATAATGCTAGACTCTCAGAACCACATAGCCAAGGCCTCGTTCTAAGACTACAAATAAGATTTTGTCAAGGCCTTGTGCCAAGACACTATTTTGTCTCATGAGACCTACCGAGGCAACGAGTAGCTATAGCGGGCGCCACCCATCAAATATTAAGTCCAATGCATTCCTCATATGAACATGTTTAAACATAACATAATCATTAGTATTAAAACTAGCATACAAAATGTCAATACTTTCTCCATAAACCATGAATGGTATAAAAATAACACATCCACATTCACACATATCACAAAACCTTCAACACAATATGGAAGATTTGTATCATGATAAATCAACTTCAAAACAAGTTTAAAATCAATTAAATAATTTTTACATAGATGAAAATGATTTTTCAAACTCTTTGAGAGAAATACCCCTTTTTCATGAAAACATTTAAAAATCACAAAATTTAGAAAAGAATTCATTTAATGACATTTTTGAATCAAAGTGTCCCATACCACTTTGATACTTTTGAAAGGTATTAACATTTTAAAAACATTAATTTCCATTTAAATAAATCCTTAAAAACAATTTTGACGACGTGTACATTAAAGAAAACGATTTAGAAGAATAAATATTTAAAACATTTGAAATTTTGTTTTAGTAAAAAGTCCCTAAAAATAATTCCTTTGAAAAATCTTTCATCAAACATGGACATGGATAATAAATATGTCCCAGTAGATACTTATGTAAAAACAACCTCAGATAATAAAGATATTGTGAAATTAACCCTTATCAATTTGGTAACTTACGAGACATACACCCCATGAAAGAGGTATCATACAATGAATATGTAAATACACATAAATAAAAGTGTATTACACAATTAATACAATTTTATGTAGTACATACACCACACAAAAAGTAATAGTGGCAATATGGAATGAATCTCACAGGAATAAGGACTGAGATGAAAACCATTTTCCTTGCACTTTCCTTTAGTCATGGGTATGTTTAACCTCATGTATGAAGATCTTAGTATGTTATTAAATTATAACCGAACCATATTAATATTTATTTTATCATACATGATTCATTTATGACTTTATAATAACAATTTAATAATAATATCCATGTTAAATTAACATTTCGGGTAATAATCGCTTTCTTTATCGTACGTGTTTTAACTTGATACTCTTGATTGTATCACTTAGATCATGATTTAAATACATAAAAAATATAAAAAATGATAAATATATAATATATATTTATAATATAAATATGTATAATAGACATATATATGAAATGGAAAACACTATTTATGGAGATAGTAGTCTGTACGTACGCATAAACGTTGTTTCTGTTTTCATATAGTATTGAACGGAAGTACGTGAATAAGATATATGTAAGTACATAAATACTTATATATATATATATATATAAATTATCATTATTATGTCATATATTACATACTTATTAGTAATATATATTTTTATAATCATCGATGAATGGTGAACTTGGAAAATGGATCTCATCGCGTCGTGGAGATGGTAATCCATACGTACACACGAGTGAGAATATTATTATTTTGATAATAAAATAATTTATAAATGGATGGTAGATCATATATAAATAATCCTTATAATGTTATATTAATTATTTACATTAAATACACATCATTATTATACCCATCCAAATAATAATGTATTGAATAAAAATCACACCACGACGTGGAGACGGTAAGTCGTACGTATGCACGTATGGTGACAAGTAATTCAAAGGATGGATAGAAGACTTAATATGGTTGTAACATTTTTATAATAACATAACATTATATAGGAGATATTGGAGTTATTATTTTATAATAGAAATAACAAAGATAGAAGAAGTTGATTGAGAAAGGAACTTGGAAGAGGGTGGTGAAAACATTACCTCTTTTTTGGGTTCTTCCTAATGATTTTATCAAAATGGCTCAATAGGTTGGATTTATGATAAAAATAAGGCCACAAGGTTGAAGTTATGGAACTTGAGAGAGTATTTGGGCAGGTTTTGTTCAAACAAAAAGGCTTTAGAGGTGTTAGGAATTGGTTAGAAGTGGTGTCCTTTTATAAGGGGGAGAAGGTCTCTTTAGGAAAAACATAAAGTATTAATTTATAATAAATTCATATTCAGTTTATTGAGCCTCAAAAGTGGATTATTCAAAATCTAAGGTGGGTATGGATCGAAATAATTTCATCCAATAGATTTTAGATAGGTTTGCGTCATTATATTAACCTTATCTTTTAGATTTAACTATTAGTTAATTAGATTGTCATTTACCGTGTCACATTGTATTTTTATATTATATAGTTAATAAACGTACTATAAACATCCAAGAGACCCCAAAGTGGCCCATAAATGACACACCAAAAAAATTATATAAGTCCTTTGGCCGATATTTAGTTTTTTATGAATGGAATATAAATTAATAATATAATATTTTTTTAAAAAACTCATTTATGTCAATTTTGACACTACTCAATAATTGATTTTTTTAACGTTTTAACAACTTTATTAATTAAAAAAAATTTAATTTTAGAAATCATAACATGTCATATTAACCAATAAAATTCGTTTATGTCATCAAAACTTTCAAATTATATTTATTTTAACATTTATAATACCAATTATTTTATGCTTTCATTAATAAGGAAAATACTGCATCATTATTGTGTCATATATATTTTTAATTTTTCAATGTATAAAAATTATAAAAGAAATACAATTATGTATAAATTCATTTTATCTTTCTAATTAATATATATAATCAAAAAAAATAACATATATTACCCTATGTAAAATTTTTTTTGCTAAAAGATATAAGCTTATGTCATTTTTGTATTTACTTTAACATAATTAATTCAAATTGTCCCTATCACCTACAAGTGGCTCCATGGGGTCCCAAAATAGACCCCAATATGTTGATGGTCGTACATGAATCCACCAATAAGGTTAGGACACATTTTAGGGTAATTTATTATTATAATAATAATATTTTTTTACCCTTATTAACCGGATTTACCCTTTAACCTTGGTAAATAAAATATTTGCCGAAATAATTATTCAAAATGTATAAAAATAAAAGTTACCTATTTACACAATTTGGACATCCTTATTCCCAATATTGAATCCATTTTCCAAATTCAAAACACAGAAGTGGCAGAAATTAATTAAAAATTAATTCCCTCTATAAAAAAAGCGTGTTTTTAAGATATAATAACTATCAAAAGATTGACACTTGTTTATGTCCGTTTTAATTGTAAAATTATGTCCAATGACAAAAATTGTATTAAATCATAAAAATATATTCTATGTATACTTTCAAACCACTCAAATTCATAATTTATCACTATTAATTATTTTGATTAAAAATGTTGTTTTTAATTAAAATTTAGTAATTTTCACTATTCAAATAAATATAAAAGTTATCCGAAAGGTACCGAAATTTCACCCTAGGATAAATTAGATATTAAGAATCCAAAAATGAAGTCCATTTTGAGAGATAAAATTTATAAAATTTCAAAAAGTGGGCATTACTACTCATAATAGCTAGTTTGATTGGTTGTAGTGTGTGTTAGAACTCAAAGTTGCATGCAACACACGCTACTGTATTATTCAAATTGAAGTGTATCGTGGAAGCTAGGGGTGTTTCATGAATTTCATGATGTTTGAGCATTATCCAAAAACCTCCATGAAGTTCCATCATTTATTATTGTAAAGTGGTTTTAGGAATAAATATTTTTTTGTGTAGGGAGGTTCGACTAAGGTTAACCATATATAGCTACTATAAATGCATGATAATATATTATATAGGAAATAAAATATTATCCTTATTTAAAATATAAATTTATTCATTCATTTATTATGATGAATTGATTAATCAGTTTTTATACATTCACCACATGAATATTTCTATCCCAATAAACTCCATCTCAAGAAACAATATAATAAATAATATATTATATGGGAGAATAATAAATTGTATTGGTTTAAATTTATGATTCATTTAATTATATACCATAAATGTAAATAATAATTTTTAAGATATATAAATATCTCATTTATATACCTAGAATTAGGAATATCTTTTTTAATCAACTACATTCACTAAATAAAAATAGTGATGGTGTGATTTCACCTTATATTGTGTAATATAATATAAATTTTGAAACCATATCAAATTTTTTGTGGATATCTTCCAATTTATTTTAGAAAATCAATCACAATCATCCCCTTGTTTTAAATCATATGAAATACCATTTTAAAAACCATCCTAAACTGTTTTGGATTAACTGTAAAAAAAATTTTGAGTAGCTATCTGAGTCAAACTAAATCTATATTCAGTCAATCAAAAATTGTAACCCTATGATCCATTAAAACATTGAAATAAAATTTGAATATATAGTTCCATTTATGTACGAAAAGAGATGAATCTATAAAATCATCAATAATACTGAAGCTATAAATGGATATGTATGTTTTTCCATTAATCACATGCATATCTACACTTGAGTCCACATATCTACATCATATAAAAATGGGAATTCTTAGAATCTTCCTGTATCAAAACACGAAGTTACCATGGGACAGAATCAATTCAATTCCATATAGACGACTCATATGTTATCAATTCATTTTTTCAGGTTGAAATGATAAATTAATACCTCACATGTCATTCATTATTCAAGATAATAACCTCACAAGTCCCTTATAGAGATAGATATATAATATATCAGTGTATATGCACACTCTAATAGTCTATCACCATCTAGGGACCTAATGAAAAAAATCACCATATGATTGTAAAAATATCATCTTAATTAAGATCCAATGTAAGAAATGGGAAATTATATACTAAACCACCTATTATTAGGTATGTTAATATATTTACTTCTGTATGAAGGGTAAATATTAAGAAATTTCTCATGCTAATAACCTCACCAATAAAATTGATTGAGGACAAAAACATAATCCATGAACCCCATGTATACTAATTAAATCTTTGTATGAAACTCCTTGTGGTATAATTTTTAGGTTTTCTAATATGAAAAAAGAATTTTATTGTGTGTTTTATGCCTCATGGTCATATTCTATATCTATTAACAAGAATCATACTCACACTAATCTTAACATTTCATTATAAAGTATAAAACTCCATGAATATAATCAGTTTGGGTTAAAATAAAATTGAGACATTAAGATGTTTATGACCATTAATCTTTATGAAATCTTTGTGCATATATATATATATATTGTATTTATACTTCCAATATTTAATAATAGAAAAGTTGATATTTCCACTTCTTTGATAATGTTTAATATTATTTAGCTCATTATGAATATTTAAAAAAACCAACATAAGAATAATTTTATCATATCACATATGAATGTCTTCTATATCATCCTTTTTTTCTCTATATTTTTTGGTTTTTGTTCAAAAATTATATCATATATAATACTTTTCAGATCTACGTCTGACGATTAGTTAAAACCCCTGAACAAAAAGAATTTGTGAGTATCATATATGATGTAATCCAATTTGATCAATGTTTATATTTAGGGGTCACATTTAAAAGATTCTAATTTTTGAAAATATTGAATCATATTAACTTCACAATATTCAATGTTTCAATGTTAGCTTCTGTTCACTACCTAGAAAATTATAGGGTTTTTTATAATCATTATCAATGAAACCCTATTCCATGAAATTTTTCCCTTGAAAAAATATAAATTCTAATATTAATGTTTACTAATACATCATACCTATCATAAGATATTATGTAAAATTTAATTGATAAAAATATTGGTGTTAATAATAATTTTAAATTCTAAAAACACTTCTACAAGAATCTTTGGTAGTGTATTATTTTTAAAATATATTATTATCAAATAAAACAAAGATTTGTGTTAGAAATATTTTTACATTATTTCAATATGAATATTAAACAAATTAACATTATCTTATATTGTATTCTATGTTTTTGGATATTTTTTATTTGAAAGTAATACATTATTAATTTATTACACCAATGGGTGGAAAAATGGCACTACTATATATTTTAACAAAATTTGGATAAATATTTTATCCTTGATTGAACAATTTTATCCTTGTATTCTTCTCAAAAATATTATAGATTTTGTTGAATTAGAAAAAATGTGTATATAATTGATTATATAATTTTTTTCACAAAATTTAATTGTTATAAAAAACTTCCCTTATCACATAAATAAAATGAAGTGAAGTTAAAAATATTTTAGTTTTATATATTTTAGGATGATAAAATCATTTACATTCAATTCCTATATTTAGTATCTATTTAATTATTTTCATTAATATAAACTACAGGCTAAATAAATTGTTCCTTGTGTTTTGAACCCATAAATATAAATCTATTTGTAAAATATAGTTTTTTTTCACATACCATTCAAAATTGAACAATTAATTTCAATATCATCCATACATGACATTTAAATTTCATCATTTTACAAAATCCGTCTAGAATATCATCTATAATATAATCATATTGAATTATAACTCATTGGGAAATACCTATATTTTGGTTTCCTTTATTGTCATATTGAAGAATCATTGGTGATCTTTTAAACAAACTTTTATTGATTTGGTAGGATATTTTACAAACAATATTGTCTATAGAGATCTTAATAACCTAGAAATCACATTCATAGTTCATATATATCCCAAACACATAGATAATGTTTGGTAAAAAATCATTAAATAAAATAATTCTTCTTTAACATTCCTATATATATATCAATAGTATTAATTCCCTACCAATAGAAATCTATTTTTGTCTCCACAAAAACCATGTTATAGAAACAATCCAGATGTATTAAACAAATAATAAATGTAAAATAATAATAAAGTATCATTTTATTAAAAAAAATATTTCCATCAATATATTATGAATAAAATGATAAAAATAGAAAACATATGATAGATTAAACTTGAAATGATGTGTCCACATCTCAAATACATAAACCCCATTACATTATCACATTGACATCAATGTCAGTGTTGATTTTTCATTTATTTCATTTTCATTTTTTTAGTACTATATATTACAAAAACATTTAAAATATTAAATCTTTATCACATAGCATAAACCAAATGAATTATATATCATTTATACACGAAGTGTGAAGACCACACTTTGTATGTATTTTATTTGTTACTAATGGTATTCATTCGTATTCAATGGTGGTCAATAAAATAGAATTATATCATAAAATTTAATATATTGATCAAGTTAAAAAAATATTTTTTTAGAAGTTCTACTAATGTATAAAAACATACAATCATGTTTACAATGGGAACATAGCTTGGATAAAATTATGCTAATGATTGTATTCTGGTATAATTTTATTAAGAAATTTATTTAGAGTACATTGAGTTTTTTTGGATGATGATTATTGAATTGAACATAATTTTAAAAGACATTTTTTTAAATGTGTTGATAATGACACATTTTTTCAATAGGGAAGTAAATGTGAAGACCATGATAGTAAGTATTTTCCTTAAGAAGTTTTTCAAAAAATAATGAAAATTATTATATTTAATAATGAAGAATAAGAAGTCTTAGAAATATTAATATTATTTTAATGAGGAATGGATAATGAAAATTTATGATTATGTTTATTTGGAAGTTTATATATAGAATAACGTGATACTTGTATTGATGACTTAGCTAACTATTTTTGAATGTATATAAAAAATAATGTCAACAAAAATCAAACCAAAGGCTACCTGAAGTGCTTATATGGGATCCTAATGGTCAACCACAAGGGAGGAAGTCTCCTTGATGTATTATGATGGTAAATGTGAGAATAAATCCCATTGATATCAAATAGTGTAATTGAAAGTGGTTGGATTCATAACACCAATAAAGGCACATGCATGGCGTATAAGAGGGCTCCCATATGGATAAAAAAAGTGTGAGACACAACTCGTATGGGTTGTATGTGAATTGTTTCTAGTACTGAGCCCCATTTCAATGTAATTGTCAATATTGGACAAGATATTAAATATAGTGGTGCTTGACTACATATAAGACGATTTCATGATGGACAACAAAAGTATCTGGCACAGTTCGTATGGGGTGTATGTGAAGTGTTACTAGTACTGGACCACATTTCATAGTCATGATCAATGATGAACAAGATAATAAATAATGTGTGCTCGACTACATTGTGGATCAATTTGGGATGTGTGAAATGGAGTAGGAACATTTCCACTATTAATAACACATTCATACATGAAAATCCATTTGATAAAATACCGAAGAGCAACCAGATTAACCAGAAAAATTATCTCTTACATCCAACCTCACTGAAGGATTTTTTCCCTCAAATTTCTTCATATCAAAGGAAGCTATATCTATATTTGATCTCAATATTGTTTTATTATCAATATTATTAGATGATCACAAAATGGGTCATCACTTCATGATTCTGAGATGTATATGAATTTATTCTCAACAAGGAATATCTTATGTTGATGAAGAAAAAATATTTTCGATGATTACACAAATAAACCAAATTGGTTAATGCATCCATTATTCTATAACGAATTTCTATTATAAATGTATAATGTTATTATTTTCACATGAATGAGAAGAATATTCACATCAGAATACAGTTCGTTAAATTCAATTTCACAAGAGATAAAATAAGAAATACATATATGTCATGATATTCATGAACCGAGTTAATGTTCTATCTAGACCAACAACCTTCCCACCAATGGATTGGGGCGAAGGGAATTCCTAATCCCCATGGGATGGAAACCCATAAATCGGTGTCGAAAATAAAAATTTGGGAATGATTTTACTAGTGATAATCAGTCAGAAAAAATTCTCAATAATAATGCATCACACCATAAAAAATAACATTATGAAAATGAGTTACAACAATTTCATGTTAATTTTTTTACAACATTAACCAAAACCAAAATACAAATATAGGAGTGGAACAAACTAGACGAGAACCCAAAAACACCGAGTAACAAGAGGTCCATCGTCATCAAGCCATGTACACCATCACCTATAATAAATAACTACATGAAAACGGACCTAATATCACCAGCAAGGAAAATATTTCCTTTACCCCGGTTAAACATAAAAAATATACATACACCCTTGTATGTTTGTTTGGTGTGAAAAAATACATATAGAACACTACCCAAAAAAAATTCATGAAAAATCATTACAATATAAATTAACATGAATGTTTTAAGAATGAAATATAAAAGCATTCTAATGAAGAAATATTAAGGAAAAAATTTTCAATAAGGTTCACATAGAAAATTAACATGAGAGTAAGGTCAATCAAATTTTTATTCTCTACACTACATCATAAGAGCCTGATAGATAAACCATAAGGGAACTATCACTAGTGGGACTATGTGATCCTCAAAACATGGGAAACATTGTATAAATCCATAACCCATAGTTACCTAGGTCTTAAGACACTAGAGAGGAATTCATCCAATGTTTGAGCAGCCTCCAATCACCATCATAGATTATTTAGTGTTTTAGTATCAATCGCACTAAAAGAAACTGATCCTAAAACCCCACGATCCATCTGACATGCTTTTCCTAGTCTGAAAACCAAGATACCTTTGACTCCCTCTGTGATCAATTATCATTTCTCAATATATGAAAATCAACAGATTCACATAAACACATCTAGAAATATGAGAACACATAAAAAACCAACATTTTTCATAGGAAAAATGAATTTTAAGTCCATATGCTAGACAAAACAATTTTGAAACACACTTTATACTAATTTCACAATTTATAGAACTTATTTAAGATGATCAATAAGGAAGCACACAAGATACCAAAATAAATTATTTTAAAAAAACAAATTTCATCCCAAATGCACCTTGAAAACCAATGAAAACATAGTTATCACTAAATAAATTTTCCATAGAACACATTCTAGAAGAATAAGAATCCTAACAAAGTCATATTAAAATTCTAAAACATGGAATCATTTACCTCAAGCTTGCAAAATCCTGAAATATTTTCTAAAACCATAACTGAACCAAATATGGACCTAATAATGGAATGATAAAAATATAAAAATAATGATTAGACCCAATGAGACATGAGTCAATATTTTTTGGGAAACCAACCTACTAGAGAGAAAATATACCTAAAATGATTGATGAAGAACCCTATAAGATGTAAGAAGTAATTAGAATAAATACATACATGATGATTCTTTATGATCCTAATCCAAAAACACCGACAAAATTGAATGTCTAGTAGAGGAAAGAGGATGGGAGGAGGTTCTAAGGGTTGAAAATCATAGACGGGCGAGAAATAGGGTGTATTTAATTTAAAATCAGATGAGGGTAGAAAAGGGGATATATCCATATTAATAACCTAGAAATGCCACATAGTTTTCACATGCGGTTTGTCTAGAGATGGTTTATGACCATGTGGAAGACATGTGTCCTTGTCAGTAAAACTCTCGAGGGCACACGATTCCTCTTGGGATGGCACAATGTTTCCTCTAACTATACTCCAATCAGGAGCCACCTACTTATGGGTCCAAAATACAGCTTCTCCTAAAAAACATGTGAAAGCTGAGGGATAAATATATTAAAAAAATAAACAATGGAATACATTAATATAATTGTATAGATGAGACAATTATCCAAACTAGAAAAATGGTCCACCCAAAAAAAGTCAACTCAATGTTTGAACAAAAAATAAAAATAGCTAATTCTTTTCTTCCCATGACATCAACTCCAATATATCAATCACAAAATTTATGTGATTAATAGTGAAATAATAAAAATAGAATAGAATTCTGATGAATTATATTCTCCTAGGAATGAAAAATACACACAGGAAACTCCAACATAGTAGATTTAGGCTCCAACTCCAACTCATCCCAATTCTACAAATGAAAAGGATCCAAATTATAATTCATTAACTATTATACCTTCATCACATCATGAATTGAAATTAATTGAGACTTCAATTTTAAATTGTATCCCACCATACTGATTCTATTTCCAATATTTAAATTATGTACATACATTAGTGCTAGCAATAATTTCTTTCCAAAATGACAGTTACCCAAGTTAAGGACACCTTTAGAAACACTTAGTCACAAATAGAAATTTACAATGATTGGAACTTATGATCAACATGAAATTTTTGGAGAATCTAAGTGATTAAAAAATTCCACTAGATCAACAAAACTTCATCATAAGTTGCATGAACCATGCTCAGTCACATCAATAAGGTATCTCCCACCTCAATCAAACCTAAAGGACACTAACATAGCTGAACATAAAAAACCTCAGAGGCATCCATTCAAATTGAGTAATGATATATTTTGATCTATGAAAATGTTACATAGAAAAATTTTTGATCTGATGATCCTTATAAATCAAACAAACATTCCTAGAGTATTCCTTCCATGATCAGATGCTCCCTCTGTGTGTTACCAATAATTTGAGAATGGTATGCCATACAAAACATGGCTTGCAATCCTATTTCCTTATAAAGGCCTTCCCAAAATAATGAGGTTAATCTGAGTTCCCTTTCTAAAAAATTACCCTAAAGCACACAATGAATCCTCACTATCCCCTACACATACAACCATAAAAATTTATCCACTTTAGTAGAATATCTAATCAAAATGAAATGTGACTATTCTTTCATATTGAAATTCCCTACCCAAATAACATTTTAACACTAGTTTTAATGAGGTAAGACAATAAAAAAAATCCACGGTGACCTCATCCTACATCCTGGTAGGAATGGGAAATGGATAAATAAAACATGGGGCCCCAGATGCTTTTCATTAACCTAGTGACATGTAGTACACAAAGAAACATTATAAACTATGTCACACCTCATACCTAGCCACCAGGATTGACGTCTCACATCATAAAACATGTTGGAGTTAATAGGATAAATGCCCCAATGAGACGTGTTTCTATCTAAAATTACCACCTTCCACAATGATAATGGAACTACAAAGTGACCCTTAAAATAAGGAACTCTCGCCTGAGACAAATACCACCCACTAGGATTCTCTTTATCATTTAGAAAATACCTAGAATGTTGATACAAATAATCACTTATCATATCATGCAGAATAAAATTTATAAGGGAAGGTTACAATTGAACAGTAGGAAAGAACACACCTCCACTATGCTCTTTAGTCTCAAGATTCAATAGAGAAAAATATCCCCATCAATGTCCACTCATCACTGGACTCTTTAAAATCTAGCACTGTCATCATTCTGATCAAGGAGTATTCTACAACATTTCTTTTTCTCAGGGTATACATAATATCAATATCGAACACGTCAAGGTATTCATCCAAAATATGATTCCTTATATTCATATAATTCATGGAGAATATGTATGCTAAAATCTTGTGATTTGAATAAACTACAAACACCTCCACAAAGAGATATTGAAACTACATTTTCAAGCAATGCATCACATTTTCTGAATCCATGTAATGATTTGGCTATTTATTTTCATGTGGTCAGAGTTTTAGTGACTTAAATTCCCCTAAATGGTCATTATGAATCATTACAACCCATGAACCATACTAGAACTATGACAGTAGACCATGCATCCCTTTCCAGATTTTGGTAAAATCAAAATAGGGGATGTGGTGAATCACCACTTAATCTCATGAAAAGAAGTTTAAAATTATGGTATCTACTAAAAAATCACTCCATTTATGGTAATCAATATCATGGTTGAATAAATCTAAGTGAAATATGGAACAAACCGCCTATAATACCCTACCAGTCCCAAAAAGATCATGATCTAAAAAACAATCATTGGATGGTCCCATGACGTCAAATGGATGATCTTATTAGGGTATAAAAAAACCCATTTTTCTAAATTCACATGACCTCGAAACATCAACTCACTAATTGAAAATGTGAACTTGTAAAGAATCATTTAGAGACGACGATCAAGAAGACATCCCAACAAAATCCTCAAATAGCATTCATGATCATCCTCAGTATCAGAGTAAACCCGGATGTTGTACACAAATACCATGATGAATGAATCAGTATACCGATGAAAGAATTTTTTTTATAAGATTTATAAAGACCCTTATGGGATTCATCAATCCAAAATACTTTTCCAAATATCCTAAATGAATATACCACCACCGGAAGGCTATTTTTGAGAAATCCTTCTCTCTGTATCTGACTTGTAGTAACTCAGAATGTAATTGAATCGTAGAGAACCACATTTCCCCATTTAGATCCTAAAAAAGTTCATCAATAATATGAAATGAATACTTTTTCTAGATCATAAACTTTTTATGGTTCCAGTAATCGATACATAACTGGAGAGATCGATCAAACATCTTCTCAAATAGGACTCGAGTGACCCATGGTGAGACACTCAGGAAAATGAATCCTTTGTATTTTAAATTATATTGTTATAAATTTAATTCCCACAAATATTGAGGTCCATATATATGAGGAAAGTGACATTAGATATGTTATAGATTCCAAATCGATATTGAACTCTACATCACCCTCTAGAGGAAAACCTACGAAGTCATCTAAAAATACTTCCAAGAACTCATCCACCACAGGTTGTAATCACCCCTCTGTAATACTACCATCATCCTCCTACATGAGTAACGTGATATTAAACATGAGATTTCTCAACTATGTAAGTGGAGTTCTAGCACACCCTGGCCAAGGATCCCATTCACCTTAAATAACATGAGAGCTCCGATCAAGCACCACAAAACTACTCTCTATCAACAAATATTAATATTCTCCTAAAAATCACCCATTCAATTTATTTTGAGGAAGACATCAAAGGGGACCACTTTATAAACCAATAAATATCATTCCCAATGAACCCCTAACACGAAGAGTGCACAAAAGGACACCTAAACTGCTAATCTTACTTCATAAAATGTGACACCACAAACTCCATTGCATTTGACATATTCTGGGTAAATATTTTCAGTATATATAAAAATCAGCAAGAAATAAAAGATACAAAGGGACTAGTGTCAAAGAAGACAACAATAGTAAATGATGATATTATAACCATAACTTTAACTATCACATGTCTTGTATCAGATTTTAGTGGTTCCTAAAACATTCCATGATGATTCCTCTTCTCAGTGTCAGTTAGAGGATGAACAGTGACCTATGGATCTATCTTGGGATTACTATAACCTAAAGAAGACCATATTCTACTATTGCAACCACCAAACTAGAAACCTACCATCATTGTTTGATCGGACTGCGTTGATATTCCTCAAATGGTTGTAGAAGCTACACCACCTTAGTAAGGAAGTGTGGCCCTTAAAAATTCAATGATTTCCCCATATGTCCACACCTATGTAAGGTTAAGGGTGGAGATAAAAATTCATACCACAAATTTACCATTATCCCACCCTGATGGCACATAATAGATCCTACATCATAAGTGACATATAATGATACTCGAGAATGATGGCCTGAACTACCACATTCTTTATTCTCCTACTAGTCTCACTTCGTCTTCTCCTCATATGAACTAAAATTTCCCTGGACGACTATTGAGACTACTCAGGAAGAAACCGACATTCCACTTTGATTGTTCTCCACCATCAATGCAAAATCAACCACCTAAACATAATTATTAATCATAAATAACTTTTCATGGGAATGGATATCAATATGAAAACCCATTTCAAATTGTTGATCCTTAATCTTCTCATTGGAAGAATCATCAAGTGTGTATAAGACTAACTTACTGAGACGACTGTTATACTCCAACATGGTTTGATCCCCCTATTGTAGATCCAAAAATTCTTGGGTTTTAACAATGGTCAGGGTGTCTACGAAATACTTCTCATTACATATGACTTTGAAAGCCTTTCAACCCATCAAATCATTATTTCCTACCAAAACCATTTATTACCACCACCTACATCTAGGACATCACAACATGATTCTATGTAGAATTTACCTTCACCACGGCATGAGTATCTAGAAACCCAAACATAATCGCTATTTTCATAAGAGAATAAGCTTATTTTCTGGGGGTATGTGAACCATTGAGGGAAAGAAGTTTATTATTGATAAATGTTGATCTTTTTTACTTTAAGAGAACTAGTTCATAATCCCCAACATGATATGGACCAGAGTTCTCTCTTATACACAATTTCCCAACCACCCAAACCCCTACTTCTAGTAGTATTTTATCAACTGGTGAGGGATAACTCTCTCCTACCTTTTCCCACAGTTTCACAAGAAGAATCCAAGGAGGAATGATGCAACAATAATTGGTAAACACCACGAAATCATAATTATGATCATCAGTAAAACACCATTAAAATTTTCAGCTATAACGTAAAATCCAAAACAAATCCATAAAAAAACAATACCATGAAAAACACAACAATAACACAAATACCCTCAACACTTTTCCTGTGTCCACGAATAATCGAAATCATGTGTGTGTCTCCTAGAGGATAATTTAAACCAAATTATTAACATCCCATTGTGACCCAAGATTTTTCATGAGGAGTGTTTTCATGTCACTTGACTCCCTAACATAAAATAAATCCCTACCAATCAATGTTTTTTTGTCTATATAGAATCATTCCAAAAATCATGACCAAATAAATATTAGAAAACCAAAAACAAATACCATTTTTTAATTATCCGTGTCGGGGTTCCATCTAACCTGAAACTTGAACCAACCCATGTTATGGGCCGAAGGTAATTCTTGATGCCCAATATCAAGAAACTAGTTCGTTGGTATCAAAATTAAACTTCTGGTAATGATACCACCCATCATAATCAACCTCAAATAATACTAAATAATAAATGATCATTCCAAGATCATTTTACATAAACAAAATAGAGAATAAACTTATACTTAAACATTTTTATATATTAAGAAGAACCAAAATTGGAAAACATGAGGGGAAGGAAATGGAACATATTCCAAAACCACCAAGCTACAAGAGGGACATCACCCACAATCCATATCCAAACAAACATAGAAAAAATGACTACTAGTAACTGGAAAAACCATAACAAACATAGAATATGTTACCTTTACTTAGGTTAAACATAGAAAAGTGTACATACTCCCAAGGGTGTATGTAGGATGTGATCCCAATCCTAGTATGATTCCACCGAAAAGATATTTTATTGCATAATACCAGATAAATAATTAACACGAATGTTTGTAGAATGAAATTTGAAACATTTTAATTAATAATTATTTACGAAAAATATTTTAAATTTCAATGTTTGAAAATTAGAATCATAGTATGATCAACCATTCTCTAGTGTTATGTGTGACATCATAATAGAACTATAGGTAATCCCTAAGTCAACTAGAAGAAGTCAGACTCTAGGAACCTAGTGTATCTCTTTTAAAAATGGTATATGAACCATAACCAGTATCATCCTTATGAACCATAGAATATAGAGAAATCCATCCAATGTTATAGGTTTGTTCTTTCATTATCATAATTTAATTAGTTTTTTAGAATGAATCATGTTAAATGAAATTGATCCTCTACCCCACCAAACCATCTAGAAAACTATTCCTAGTATACCCACATTGATTATTGGGATTACATTGACACTTAATTATCATTTCTCTTGTAACAAATATCTCCACATTAACATAAAAACAACATGTAATATTAGTACACATTAAAACCGACCATTCTCCACAAGAAAATTCACTTTCAAATCCATATTCTTACTAAAACCATTTGAAAAAAAAGGTCACCCAACATTAATAAATTATAGAACACATTTAAGAAGTACAATAAGGAAGAACACATGAACCAAAATCATTTTTTTAGAAAAAAACCAACCATCCCATACACACCCTTAACCCTTTTGAAAAAAATTCACACAACCAAGATACTCCATAGAACATATTCTACAGGAAATAGATTTATACCAAAATCATATAATTATGATAAAACACTGAATCACTTACCTAAATCTTGGAAAATCCCTGTAAATGGTGTAAAATCACCGCTACACCACATAGAGACCCAATAAACGCATTATAAAACCATACAATCCATGAATAAACCAAATGATCCATGATTCATACAGTTTTATGGGAATCAAACCACTACACAAATAATAACACAAGAATGAGGAATTAATAACCCTGGATGAAGGAATAACTCAAGAGTATAGAAGCGTACTAGATGATTCTTGATGTTCCAAATCCAAATAAACAAAAATATTTATGTTCTAAGGGTGATACAAGGAGTGGAGGAGGTGCCTAGGGTTAAAAATATTGAATGGTGGAGAAAGATATTAGATTTGGGTTAAAATAAGGCGGGTATTGAAAGGTTAATTACTAATTTTAAATTACCTACACAGGCCATACATTTATCCAACATAGTTTTCCAAACTGTGAAGTAACCAAGCAGTATCATCTATCCAACAAGAAACGGGCCACATTGTTTTCATATAGAGGGCCGACACCCCTTTGGAAAGTCTTGAGGCCTGGAAAATTCTTATGTCTAGGGATCATAGTTGCTCTTGGTCTGTCACATGTTCTCCCCTAACCATGAACCAATTGTGTGTCCCCTAATTAGGGGTCCAAAAATCCATTTTTTTCCAAGAACTAATAGTAAAATGAATAAACCAATAAAAGACAAAAAATAAAAAAATGTATACCTAAAAAATATTTTCATGTATGTGAGAAAATGTTTCTTGTTATAAAAATATCGGTCACACTAGACTTTGAAATGGTGTTTTTTCAGAGGCTATAACAGTGAATGAATGAAGTATATGTAGTGATCCTTTCATAAAAATGGATCGGGATCTATATGAGTCAATATTGTTTTATTTTTCAGAGAACTGGTTCTTATTTTGAAAATAGAGCATTCAGGAAGTAACATAAAGAAGATTCCATGTTGTGTAAGCATCTAAGATATACAAATGAACTATAAAGACCACAACTATGATGACGTAAGATCCCATGAGGATTTTATATTCTGGAATAATAAGAATGAGATTCTATTAAATTGTGTTAAATAAACATGAGTAACATAGTGAAGAAATGGGTTAGCAATGCTATCTTCTTACATGAAGAAGAAGTGTTCTGGGAGCCAGGTCATTATTAATTAATTTTCACTATGTTATGTGCAGTTATAGTATTGTGACATGGTATTAAAATGTTCATTATATTCAGATCATATGTTCCCATACAAGAATAAATATGGTAATATTTTGTTCTCTATTGATAAATGATGAATAGTGAGAATTATCATGATATGTTGGGTTGCACAGAGGAGGATACCACATGATATACCATCATGAATGTCATATATATGGGAACTAAAAATTACATGAAATTGGGTATTGTTAAGGGGTTATAGTAAGAACACATTTGTGAATATACTTGGTTTGGGCGTTGGATATTGTAAAAAATAGACTGTTGTTTTCTCATGCATTGGATTCATATGTGAATGTTTAAGGACATGAAATGTTAACTAAAATAGAAAAAAACAATTTAAGGTATCAAATAATTTTTTTTAAATAGTTAAAGTTATATTGGATAAATATAATTTAAGATTATGGAATAAATTAATTGAACGACTATGTGATATAGTGTTTTGTTTGAGGATACATAATTACGTATTCTAAATACATTCATGGTATGGTGTAAAATTTTCATTGTCGTGAATTTGTTTCACTAATAAGACACATATAATAAATATAACATTTATATTGTTTTTCAAAGATCAAAATCAGAAGGGGTGTTGGTGATTGAGTTGATATCTTCTAATTATCCTTTATGTGGAAGAAAAATTATAAGAACATAAGTCCACAACATATTTATGTTATCTTTACTGATGTAAAAAATTAAGAATGTGTATCATATGAGGTTTTCAATATGAAAAAAGAAGAAGAGTTTCTAGCACACTAATATTCAATTAACAAGTTAAGAAAATGATGATAATGGAAAGGCAACACTGTGATTTCCCTCAGATGTATAAACCCATAGAAAAATTTCTCGGTGTTAAAGAGCATTAAGAAGGCGGTGACTGTCATTATAGGTAGTATGAAAATCTATCCAATACCTTTAAATGAGAATGTTCAATTAACAATAGTGACACATATATTAAAGGTAATTCCCTCCTAGTTCTAACAAAATTTAATGGATTAGTTTCTAGTAGTTTTTTGTTATTGGATAATTATCTAAACCATTCCAAAGACTAATTAATATATTTGTATACCATCTTGCCTTTTTATAACATAAACATTCTTTAAATTACAGAAAACTGAGCATCTTTAAGGTTTAGTTTCTTGGAAACCAGGAACAAAATACATGAAAACAACATAAAACATTCTTCATAAACACTTGAAAGGATTCTCCTTAAGTTCATCCTAGGATCATTACTTCATCTCATAACCTGGGGACATTCATCAAAAGAAAGGGTGAGCAGAAGGCCCAGTAAGGGAAACAAGTGAAACATTTTACATATGAACATGAGATACATCAATAAAGTCATGAAAAGAACTTTAAGGCATGAGAATGAAATCATGAGGCATATCATAATAAAAATAACATTTTTCATTACTTGAGGATGTGTCTACAACATTTAATATTGACAATCATTTCATTTCACCAATGTCCATCCCCAAGGTGCCATAAAAAATTACCAAGGTTATTCACCAAGGTATCAGTCTAAAAGGTCATCTCTAGAGATTAAGTCTTATCCCAATGCATTGAAGTGCTATATAAGCAAACCCTTGACATGTATTTATTATCATGTCAGCCATATATATCAGCATAAATCATTTCATAAACAACCCATATAGAATAAAATAAATGGGATTCATTTCATAATCATAACGTTTTAAAATTAGCTTTATAGACATGATCTTTATGTCTCTTTAAACCCACAAAAACGGGAAAGAGGATTTCATGTATGTAAATCCCAGAATTTAAAATAGAACATTTTGATATATATGTGACTACCCATGTAGAAATAAGAGCTTTGAGTATTCACTTAATAACATAAAAAATAATTTTGAGATAAAGAGGGAGGCATTTTGAGATGAAAACTATGCAACATAATGGCTATGATACATGGTTTTAGAAATCATTGAAAAGAGTGGGGACATGGGTCACCCACTAAAAACGATTCATAAAACAGGAGGGGAACAGAATATAAAGTATTTAAGAACATGGTAATGAAATTCGAATGATATACCATATGAAACGAAGAACATGAAAGGAAGAAAAAAAATAAGATTTCTCTTATTAGAATTCGGCAGCCTAACGGCGTCACTTAAAACTTTCAAAAATGGATTGATGAGATAAAATAGGGTCTCTCATCATATGAACATAAATGATCAGTATTATAGATATAGATATCATTCCCCAACATAATAAAAAGGAACTTGAAAGACTTGACATGAAAATAGATCTTGAAAATGAGAAGGGTGAAAAATCCCTTAAAAATTCGGCAGCCTAACGGCACCACTTAAAACATCAAAATACTGAATTGAAGAGATAAAATAGGGTCTCTCTTAATATGAAAATAAAATATCAGTATTATATATTTAGACATCATACCCCAACATAAAAAAAGGAAAATGAATTACTTGACAAGAAAATAGATCTTGAAAATGAGAAGGGTGAAAGTATCCCTAAAATATTCGGCAGCCTAACGACGCCACTTAAAACTTCATAAAACGAAATAATGAGAGTAATAGGGGATCTATAATTATATGAACATGAAAAGGGCAGTAAGAGTAGTATAAAATAACATCCTTTAACATAAGAACATGATGCATAAAATAAATGACATAAAAGAGATTTCTTGAAAAGAAAGAGAGTGGTCAGATCCCTTACCTTAAAATGTAACACTTAAAACACAAAGGTTTGGACCTTGTGGGCTTGGGGCACCTTTGGAGGTCTCCATGGGATGCAAGGAGACATGAACATAGTTACGGATTGTTTTGGAGTCGAATTTATTAGAGGAGGGCTTGGTATTTATAGGGAATGTGAGGGGACAAATCATTAATGGCCAAGGGACACCTCAAAAGTGGTTTTCTGAAAACCATGTGCTCTCCCATGATATTTCCCATGAAGTTAGGCCAAATGGGGCCCCCAATACAATAATTTATCACCTTTGGTCGGTCAACCCTTAAAATATCTTATGACATCATCATGACACAGTTATGATTTCCTTAAATATACCGAAACCCTAAAACTGTATTTTTACTATTCACTGAAAATTCAACTTTCTCAGAAAAATCCCAAAATTTCACATTAACAAAATATCAATTCTCTGATTTCAAAAATTAACTCCATTTTATAAATATAATTTTCTAAATTTTTTTCATTTTATTTTTAAATAAATACACTATTCACCGAAAATTCATTTTTTTCAGAAAAACCCAAAAAAGTACTTTAACATAATATCGATGCTCTGAGTTCAAAAATGAAATCCAATTTATAAAAATATTTTTCTAAATATTTTTAATTTAATTTCTAATTAAAAAACACTATTAACCTGAAAAAACTAATACTTGAATAAAAATTTATGAAACCATTATTTAACCATTTTATTGAATCACATTACTTAATCAAGGTGCCTAGATTATTTTAATACATTCTTTAAGTGAGGTTACTAATCTATTTGGTCACATTACTAATCCTAAGAAAAAAATCACTATTCATAATTTACTATTCATCAAAAATCAAGTTGAACTTATTAGACTCTAAATTTCATACTGATCATAATTATAGAAGACCATTTTTTGAAAATCATTACAAATTTTTAATTATTTAAGGTTTACATAAACATTTTTTAAAATATCCTTTCTCTAAAATTCACCAAAAATATTCATACTATATTCATCCGGACATTTGAAATGTCATAAACATTATCATAAGAAGAAATACCAATTTTTATTTAAAACAAAGTATTACACAAGGCAGTTATGGTCTCCTTAAATAGCCCCTTATCACGCCAGCATAGGACCTAGCTGTAAGGTGTGCGAAGGTGAGAGATTCTAAGGGAGGCTCGACCAACATCGCACGAGTAGTAATTTATATCAGGTTGAACTTCTTGCGAATGCGATTCCATTCTAGCTTCACACGATGAAGTTCGGCTTGGGTATGGTCTAGAGAAAATCCCAGTGGTGCTACCTCCTTCCCATGTTCTGTTAGATGGGCTTCGATCGGTCCAAGACTACAGGACGAGGCCATCAAATATTCTTTCTATAATAATTCACCATGATTACATGTATTTAGAGACAAAAATTAAAATTTTTAGTTTCCAATAGTAATATTGACCAATGGTCATATAATAGTAAAAACCCAATGGTCTCATTTTAATTAAAATCATGTTATCAAACGAAACATTTTTGTTGAGTATAAAAATAAAATAAAATAACACAAAAAATTAGGAAAAAGATTTATTCAAAATTTCAGGTCGTTACAATCTTCCCCCCTTAAGAAATTGCATCCTTTCAATTTCTAAAAAAATTGGGTTTTGAAATTTCATTGAAAGTCCCACATCGGAAAAGGAGTCAGTAAAACTATAACTTCAAAAGAAAGAAAGGGAAGTACAAAGGTCACCAGAGTTAACTGACACTAGGATTCCATGTAGGAAAACATGGACAAGGCGGAGAAAACAAAGGGTCATGTTCTAAGAGAGAGTGATAGAAAACATGACTAGGAGAAAGTTAACCATAAGAAAATCCCAAACTTATGATGTGTGTAAATGGCCTTTGATTACTTAGTAGGAAACATAAACCAGCCACATTTTTGTTTTACGTTCCTTTTCATAATTTTGAGGAATTCATTTACTACATAGAATAGAAACATATGAAAATATACCTACCATCACGTAGAGTTTCATATTTTAACAAGTCTCTACCAAATATAATCCTTTCTCTAAATGATGAGAATTCAAAAACACTTGGTCTCATCAAAAGTACAAGAATCATCATCTAGAGGATCACATAATCCACAGAAGATTAACTATCTATTTCTTCTATCTTTAAACATTATCCCAAAAACAGAAAGGGTAAGGTAAAACAACTCTTCAAAAAGGAAGAATCCCATAGGAATGGAAACTACTTTTAAATCATCAATGTTCCATGGTACTACCCAAAGTTCACCATAGACCATTCCATAAATAATTGTTCTTAAAATTCCTGAAAATAAACTAAACTAATATTGAAACCCAAATATGAGAAGAATTTGATAACATAGTCTTCCAAACTAAACTTCATTGTTCATCTCCAAAACACATCAACCACTCCTAACATCTTATAACAAAAGTAGCTATCCTAAACATATTTTACCTAAGATAGGTTAATCATTTCCATAAGTAACCTAAATTACTATAAGTCCACCTTAAATTCATCAGTTATATAAGTAAACCTTACTCTTTAATGAAAATACTGTAGTAATCTTTTTACCTCAATCATATAGGGTCCCCAAAATAGTGAACGTATTCCAAAATAATAATCATCTTTTAATCCCCTAATCATCTCTGTCATATTAAAATGGAAATCATCGCATTTCCTATCACATTGGTTGTTGGGACATGTTCTTACATTTCCCACCATTAACTAAGAGGAGAAAGTATAATTAGAGGCTTAAATACTAAACCAATAATCATGAAAAGGAGATTAAAGCATATAAGGATAACTTGTAGAAGAAAAGTATACCCTAACTTGTGATCCCATAGGTTTCAAACTAGGTTATCCATGATCATATATTCATATGTGAATCTTTCTTTTGTTTAATCCTTGTTCCTTTAATAATGGTTCATACTAAGCCTATGAATTTATCAAAGAATATCCCCCGAGAGTGTCATAACAAAGAGTGCAGCAAGGCCTGTTGTCATATACTATTTCCCGTTGGAGTCTATCTCAAAGCGGTGTTTTTAGATTTTACCACTATCTACATCTACGCCAGAGTCAACTCTACCTGCCCGTATCCAGACATGGATGTATTTACTTGGAAACCCCTAACTCAATACTCACCAAAATAGTAGGAAGATTTCCAATATTTAAACTTTTTATAGGGTTATTACTAGAGTTTTCATATCCTAATTTCCACAAATAACTAAACCATCCTTTGATACCAACTATAGCATCCTGCCTTTTTATAACATAAATTTTCATTACATTACACAAAACTGAGGATCTTTAAGGTTTAGTGTCTTGGAAACCATGAACATAATACATGAAAAAAACATAAAACATTCTTGTTAAACACTTGAAAGGATTCTCCTTAAGTTCATCCATGGTTCATTACTACATCTCATAACCTGGGGACATACATCAAAAGAAAGTGTGAGTAGAAGGCCCAGTAAGGAAAACAAGTGAAACATTTTACATATGAACATGAGATACATCAATAAAGTCATGAAAAGAACTTTAAGCCATGAGAATGAAATCATGAGGCATATCATAATAAAAATAACATTTTTCATTACTTGAAAATGTGGCTACAACCTTTAATATTGAAAATCATTTCATTTCACCAAGGTCCATCCCCATGGTGTCATTAAAAATTACCAAGGTTATTCACCATGGTATCAGTCTAAAAGGTCATCTCTAGAGATTAAGTCTTTACCCAATCCATTGGAGCTCTATCTGGACGCACCCTTGAGATGTCTTTATTATCATATGATCTACATATATCATCATCAATAATTTCATAAACAACCCATATAGCATAAAATAAATTGGTTTCATTTCATAATAAAAACATTTTAAAAATAGCTTTATAGACATGATCTTTATGTCACTTTAAACCCACAAAAACGGGAAAGCGGGTTTCATGTATGTAAATCCCAGGAATTTAAAATAGAAAATTTTGATATATATGTGAATACCACTATAGAAATAAGATAATTGAGTATTCACTTAATAACATAAAATAATTTTGAGATAAAGAGGGAGGCATTTTGAGACGAAAACTATGCAGCATAACGGCTATGATACATGGTTTTAGAAAACATTGAAAAGAGAGGGGACATGGGTCACCCACTAAAAACGATTAATAAAATAGGAGGGTAACATAATATAAAGTATTTAGGAACATGGTAATGATATTTGAATGATATACCATATGAAACAAAGAACTTGAAAGGAAGACAAAAAATAATATTTCTCTTATGAGAATTTGGCAGCCTAACGGCGTCACTTAAAACATCCAAAAATGGATTGACGAGATCAAATAGGGTATCTCATCATATGAACATAAATGATCAGTATGATAGATATAGATATCATTCCCCAACATAATAAATATGAACTTGAAAGACTTGACATTAAAATAGATCTTGAAAACGAGAAGGGTGAAAGAATCAGTTAAAAATTCAGCAGCCTAACGACGCCACTTAAAACTTCAAAATAATGAATTGAAGAGATAAAATATGGTCTCTCTTAATATAAACATAAAATATCAGTATTATATATTAAGAGATCATACCCCAACATAATAAAAGTGATCATGAAAGACTTTACAAGAAAATAGATCTTGAAAATGAGAAGAGCGAAAGAATCCCTAAAAAATTCGGCAGCCTAACTACGCCACTTAAAACTTCATAAAAAGAAATAATGAGAGTAATAGGGGATATCTAAATATATGAATATGAAAATTTCAGTAAGTGGATTATAAAATAACTTCCTTTAACATGAGAACATGATTCATAAAAGATATTACATAAAAGAGATTTCTTGAAAAGAAAGAGAGAGGTCGGATCCCTAATCTTAAATTGTAACTCATAAAACTCAAAGATTTGGACCTTTAGGGCTTGGGGGAACCTTGGGAGGACTCCTTGGGAGGACTCCTTGGGAGGTAAAGAGACCATAACTTTGTTGAGGATGGTTTTGGAGTCGAATGGATGAGATGATGGCTTGGTTTTATTGGGAAAGTGAGGGGACAAGGCATTAATGGCCAAGGGACACCTCAAAAGTGGTTTTCTAAAAACCATGTGCTCTACCATGATATTTCCCATAAAGTTAGGCCACATGGGGTCTCCAATACAATAATTCATCACCTTTGGTCGGGAAACCCTTAAAATATCTCATGACATCATCATGACATAGTTATGATGTCATTAAACATACCGAAACCCTAAAACTGTATATTTACTATTCACTGAAAATTCAACTTTCTCAGAAAAATACCAAAATTTCACATTAACCAAATATAAATGCTATGATTTCAAAAATGAACCCCATTTTATAAAAATAATTTTCTAAATATATTTAATTTTATTTTTAAATAAATACACTATTCACCAAAAATTCAATTTTTTAGAAAAAACCCAAAAAATTACCCTAACATAATATCGATGCTCTGAGTTCAAAAAAGAAATCCATTTTATAAAAATAATTTTCTAAATATTTTTAATTTATTTTCTAATTGAAAAACAATATTAACCTGAAAAAACTAATACTTGAATAATAATTTATGAAACCGTTATTTAACCATTTTATTGAATCACATTACTTAATCAAGGTGCCTAGATTTTTTTAATACTTTCTTTAAGTGAAGTTACTAATCTATTTGGTCACATTACTAATCCTAAGCATAAAATCACTATTCATAATTTACTATTAATAAAAAATCAAGTTTATCTTATTAGACTCTAAATTTTATACTAAACATAATTGTAGAAGACCATTTTTTGAAAATCATTACACATTTTTAATTATTTAAGGTTTACATAATATTTTTTTTAAATATCCTTTCTCTAAAATTGACCAAAAATATGCATACTATATTCATCCGGACATTTTAAAAGTCATAAAAATCATCATTAGAAGAAATACCAATTTTTATTTAAAACAAAGGATTACACAAGGCAGTTACAGTCTCCTTAAATAGCCTCTTATCACGCCGTCATAGGACCTAAGTGTTCAGTGTGCTAAGGTGAGAGAATCTAAGGGAGGTTCGGCCAACATCGCATGAGTAGTAATTTCTATCAGGTTGAAATTCTTGGGAAGGAGATTCTGTTCTAGCTTCACACGATGAAGTTCAGCTTGGGTTTGGTCCAGAGCAAAGCCCAGTGGTGTTACCTCCTTCCCAAGTTCTGTTAGATGGGCTTCGATCGGTCCATGACTACAGGGCGAGGCCATTGAATCTTCTTTCTATAATAATTCACCATGATTACTTGTATTTAGAAAAAAAATCAAAATGTTTAGTTTCCAATAGTCATATTGACCAATTGTTATATAATAGTCAAAACCCAATGGTCTTATTTCAATTATAATCATGTTATCAAATGAAAAAAAAATTTGATTATAAAAATAAAATAAAATAACGCAAAAAATGAGGAAACAAGGTTTATTCAAAATTTCGGGTCGTTGCATTTTGAGTAGTGAAGAACATAAAAATACTATTTTCTACCTTTATCTTCTTTGATAAACATTCAAATGAAAATGAAAAGTGAATTAGATAATCAAGATCAAAATATGTCTTAGAGGTGTAATGGATAAAATTTATAATTGTTGAAAAATATCACAACATTGATTATCCCACCATATCAGTGTTGAATATATCATGATGTGGTCCTCTTAATTGGTTTAAATTGTACAATTCAACTCAATTTGACACTTTACATTGTTGTTAATATCTTTTGAATATTTTGGTTTTATTCCTATGTTAATAATGAAGGGCAGTTTGGTTGAATTATTAGTTATCTCAAAGCTGGCGTACGTAAATGACATGACCATGATGAATAATAGATTTAATGAGAAATGAAATATGAATAAGTTACTATAATCTATGGAAGATGAATAATTATTAGTTTTACTATATCATGTTAATAAAGAAGAAAGAACAGAAATAGTATGTGAAGAGAATGTGGCTCATGTTTCCACATGGGATAGAGAATTCATTTATAGATTATGTGATCATGAAGTATTTGTTAGTTCCAATCATTTTTTCACAAATATGGTCCATGCACTGGTAGAGGTTATAAAATGATGTTTAATTTTTTAATTTGTGAATTAAAGGATATAAATCATGGTTATTACAAATAATTATTTTTTATTATTTATAGGATATTTAATGTATACATAATGAGTTTAATCATATTAAAGTGACATTATATGTAATAAAAAATTTGTTCAATTAAATACATTTATAATAAGAAATTCTATGAAAGAATGATAGTTCCTTTTGAGAATACTAGCTGGAGGTAAAGAAATATTACTCAAACTTTTAATACTAGTGTCTAAATGAAGATGAAGATAATGAAGGAGAGAAAAATATTCTGGAATAAACAATCATTGCACATGAAGAATAGATGAAAGACAACAATGATGGTAATGATGTTCAATTGGAGTTAATATTCAAGGCAATCACAATCTGTGACTCATTTTTACAAAGAATAGATAACCATCATGATGATTAAATTTTATTAATGAAGAATATCCATAGATATTAATTTATTATTATTAAAGATAACAATATAGTTTTCACCATGAAATGTATAAAATTTGATAGTAGATTGGATAATCTTAAGAAGATGCATATTTATTCTTCACAAAAAGAGGTGAATATTACTACTGATAATCAATGATCACTAATTAATTCTAAGGTTGAATAAAATACAATAAGTGATATGAAATTTAGGAGTTCATTTAATGTTATATCTCAAAATGTTGTGGAAAAATAGGTACAATTCCTAGTATCTTGCAACTATGTATAGAAATATGGTATAAATTAATGAGTTTGATAGAAAAAATATATAACTGTTATTGGATTAATAATTAAGATAAGAATACTACCAGAGTGAAAAGGGTGGATTGGAAAAAGTGTATGGGAGCTCGTTCACATAGACAACACAAAAATATTATTAAGAAGACCCAAAAACATTGTAAAGAAGAAATAATAATATCATGGCCAATGGGTCAATGATACTTCTATAATATATTTTTTAATTATTTACATTATTATAGGTACAATCCACTATAATATAAAGCACAAGAAAGACTAAATTTTAGAGGATTCAAGAGAATGATTGAAAATAAACATCCATGTTTTATGAAATATTTTTATAATTCAAATATATTTAGATAACTTTAATATATCTATGATTTATGACATGGTTTTGTCCAAAAGGATGGTACATGCTTATCTCAAGATGTGTCAAAACATGATAATAAATTAAGACCACAAAAGTTAGGTTATAAAGAATAAACATCCTTGGTATGCAATAAATAATGTTTTAAATAAAATTATCCCATGAATATTTCAATTAAGATAACCATGGATCCCTTGTAATGTCAATCCTAGATGTTTAAGAAAAATAAAAAATAAAAAATAACTAATAATATTTATGGAACTCATAATAATCCATGTTAAATATACAAACATTCTTCCAAAGTTCCTAATGATATTCTAGCTCTCTGTCTAGCTGATTTGGAAGGAACGGAAAAAATAAAAGAATCTTAAGAAATTTAAAATGTAACTGGAATGAAAAGATTCGACATAAATAAAGTAAAAATCCATGTGTGAGGTGAAACATGGATGGACATGCACTTAAAGTGTTTTCTTTAAAACATCAAGTAAAATAATTGTTATTCTAGTAGATCATTGTCTCAACATGTGATACATTTAAATTAAAATATCATTAATAATTAATAACTAAACACAAATAAATTAAATAAGATATAAGTTCCATGAATCCATAAAAATGATTAAATTTATTCTGAGAAATCTTAAATAGTGATGTAAATAGGGAAACATTTTTTAGGAAAATATATCATCCTTTCTGTTCACATTAATAAGAAAATTAGATCCACCTTATTAATATAATTTATTGTATTTTATGTTATTATTGTGTATGGAAGTGAAGGATAGTAAGGTTCTAATTGGGGAAAACTAAAAATCAACGAGTGCTATCAATTGTTGATAAAAAAATAGAAATAAGTCACATTCCTTATATTATTCCTCAAATGGTATTTGAGAAAAAATCTCAAAGAGGATAATTTTTTATGAATTCCAATAATGTGATGGAATATATTATCCACGAAGGATAAAAAATATACCATATTGAATTTATCATATATTTTGTATCTTGAATAAAAATAATTAATGAAGATAATCATTGATGAATTTGTGAAATTTTTTAAATATTGATTTTAAATTTTATAAGAACCATTTTTATTTAATCTCTAAACTAGATCATATAAAATCAATCCATTAAGAGAATAAACATTATGATGATGTTGAGGTGTGTTTTTACATTATTTGGATAAATTTAAAAAATTATGAAGTTATTTATAAAATCATTATTCCAAATAGTTTCAAATAGAATTGTCTTTGAACATGATGGATGATCATGTCATTTGAAATGGTTTGTTTCTCTTATTCTATCATCCTAGGATTAAAAAATATATAAAAAATTTGGAGTAATTATATTAATATATGACATAAGAAATGTTGAATTATTGAATTTATTCAAGTCTACTTATCATTATTTATTCACAGGAATGTTCATTGATATTTCTTATGATGTGATTGTAAGTGTTTCCCATTGAACTATCATACAACGGTTTATAATATCAATTAGTATTATCACCATGAAATAAATTTAAAAAATCTTGTAGATAAGTATATGTTTATAAATTTCATGTGGTATCATGATTAGTTGGTAAAGGAGAGTTTTATTTTCCAAATAAATTCATTTTTTTTCTAACCCAAGAATGGATTATGTAGACATAGAGATAAATTATGGATGAAAAATTTCATAAGAGTGATCTTATATGCTTCTCCAATTGATTTTCCATTTCTTTTCATTAAGGGGGATATAAAGTGAAATGAAAATTTAAAATTTTAAGGGGGTAGATTCACGTATTGAAATATTCATTTGGAATGAACATTGAAGATATTTCAAAGAATTACAATTGGGGGTCATTCAAGAACCCCCATTGTGTATGATTTATAATTGTTTTCAATGGTTTTTATTTATCTTCAATGGTTTTTAGTGAAATATAATAATTTCATTTATGTAAATATAATGGAAAATTTAGAAATAATAATGATTTTGTATGTTATATTAATGTATCCATGATATCCATGCTTGATTAAAAAGCAATGGTAGCTTGGATAAATGAATTTATAATAATTTAACCATGAATTATCATCTTAAAGTTGTTATTATTATTTTTCTGATGTTTTTATTAAGATGATTATTAAAAATGACTTAAATTAATTGGTAATTTTTTTAAAAAAATTATAATGAATGTTTTTTTGAAAAAAGGGTAAATAAGTGAAGAATATTAAAACAGTTATTTTCATGAATAATATATTAAACAATATTAGGGAAAAAATTTTCTTTCATGATGAAGGAGAAATGTTCAATGAAATATTAATATTTATTTAACAAGGAATGTATGAATATAAATGATTATTAAATAGGTTTTAGTTTTATAAAAATAACAATAGGGTACTTGTATTGGAGATTTGGATTATTATTAGTTGGAATTTTCCACAAAATATGGCCAGCCAAAAGTCAAAAATATACCACACCAACAACATAAGTGGGACAATAAGGGTCAATCACATGAGAGCCAATTAACCAAGATAACACATGGTTTTAGGATAGGTCATAAAACCAATAGATTGAACACAAATTAATGTCCTGTGGATGTTAAAAATAAAACCTGTAGAATAATGTTCATGGTTCATAGGAGGGTTCTCGGTTGGACCATGTGAGGGTGTGTCACAATTGTTTCTAGGTGTTTATGAATTCCTATGGTTTCCAAACCCAATTCTTAAATTGATGTTAAAATGGAATGAGATAATTAATATAGAATTTCAAGACAATGGGGATGATTTTTGATGGATAATAGAAGTGTATAATTTAATATTACGCCATTAAAAATATATAAATATAATCATATTTATCAGATATGGTGAATGAGAGCCATCTAATCATGCTGAGACACTGTCTTATACATCCAGAATCATTGAGGTACTTTGTTCATCAGCGTCCAATATGCTGAAAGTCTCAATGGATAAAAATGAACTAGATATCAATGTATGACCAAGATCATGAGTTCATCATCTACAGGGTCATCATTACATGCGTATGTAAAGTTCATGGATGTTTTTCCATATTTTAATATAATCTATTGATGACAAATAAAATTCATCGATGTTACACATTGAGATTTAAAAAAAATAAAAATCATGTCAAATAGTGTATATGAAAAAAACCGATAATACAAGTTTATCTAATTCCCCAAGACAATATTAAATAATTCCTTTTATATATAATGAATATATTTGACAATTGTTGATGCATTCAACATCTTCTTTAAACAAAACATGATACTCTTTCAATGCATTATTATTTAAAATATGGCCATTATATCCTATCTACTAAATTGGTTAGTATGAATAAGGATAACAATATTATGAAAATTATTTTGTTAACAAGAAATATACAAAAAATTTGAATATTATTTGCATTCATGAAAATGTGTGTTTTAATATGAAATAATCAATAAAAAAATTTATGAACAATTGAAATATATCCATTTAGTTTTGACCATTATATGACCATCAGATAATATTACCATTAGAAAGAATAATAATTTTTTAAATATAATTATTGATTATAAATTGAAATGATAATGTATAATTAAAGAAGAAATAATAGTTAATGGCCTATACTAGTGGAATAATTTCATTCGAAACCCATATGAAAGATATTGGGAATGAGGTAGTATCACTGAGCTTTTCTATAGACCTAGACCAATTTGAGCATCAAGATGTTAATCTTGAAAAAAATTTCCTACAAGAGAAGTTCAAGTTGATATATGTCACCACTCGGGTAATGTTATTAAAGCACCCCCAAGATTATATCACTATTGCACACATTACTATTAGGTCATATGTATGGATTATAAGGGGTAATGTATTGAGGTCGTAGTTACTTTGTGTAATACATTTGTATAAATAATTTTTTTTGTTTCTTATTATGGTAAAATAACCAACAATTCTGAATTTCAAATTTGAAACTTCATATAAGAAATTTTTTTAGTATTTCAGTATTAATTATAATATTATTGATGAATATTTAAAACTATTTATTATTTTTTAAAAATATTTATACTTAATATAATTGATATATGAAATGATTTTCAAAAAACATGCATACACGGTTTGGATCAGTATGAAATTTAGAGTCTGATAAAATCAACATAATTTCTTAGTGAATAGTTATTTATGAATACCAATCTTACCCTTATGAATAATAATATGAAAAATTGAATAGTAACCACACTTAAAGATGTACAATTGTAATTTAGGTATCTTGAATGGTAACGTAATATAATAGTATAAGTAAATAGCTGTTTTAGAAATGATATGTTATGTATTTGTATTTTTCATGTAAATTGTGATTTTACATAAAATTTAATTTCTCATATTTACATTATTATTTTTATAGAATGGATTTCATTTTTGAATTCAGATCATTGTTATTAGTTTCGGGTTAATTTATGATAGTTTTAATTTTTTTGGTTTTCAGTAAATAGTAAAAATTAAAATTTTCAATATTTATTGTGTTTTAAGATATTATAATGAATTAATATTTAATTTATATATCTGGTAGACTAACGTGGATTAATATATTATATAAGGTGTCCCATGTGCCCAAAACATGGGAAAATACCATGGGCAATCCCATAGATTTTCAAATGCCTCCAACGAAGAGTCCTTAAAAATTAATAAAAAAACACTTTCTCTTTTACTATAAATACTAATCCATTAGTTCTTTTTATTTCATTACAAAATAATCCCTCTCATTGACCTAACAGTATTACCTCCCAAGGAGTCCTCCCATGGTTTCCCCAAGACCTCAATGTCCAGATCCAAGAGGTTTAGATGTTACACTTCATGGATAGGTAAATCTCAGCATCACTTTCCCTTCCATGTTCTCTTTATGTTATGTGCCTTCCTAATTTCTATATCATTACCTTCTATAAATTTTTTATCCCTATAATGTATTAAGATTCTTTTACTAATGTTATAACCTTGTCCCTTTTATTTTTAATGTTTTCTAAATATTTGATTCATAACCATTATGTTGTAGGACTTTCATCTCGAAAATTTTCACTTTTACTCAAGAAAATAATTTAGTTTCTATTATGAATACCCAAACCTATATCTTATCCTAGGGTATTAACAGGTATTTACAAGGGCTATATTTTAATTCTCTTATTAACAAACAAAAAATCCACCTTCCTTTTTCATGGGATTAAAATTAAAAAAATGAACATGTTTTAAGCACTTTTTAATACTATGTGATTTAAATTTGAAACCCATTTCATTTATTCTCAATGGGTAATTTATGAAATTTTTTATTATGATATACATGGATAACATGAAAAAATGATATATTTTTAGTGAACACTAATATTTCTCCAATTCAATGGGTAACAAAATTAATCACTATAGATTACATGTTTTATGATGCTTTAGTGAATAACCTTGGAGATTTTTATAACTCCTTAGGGATAGACCTTGGTGATATGCTTATGAATGTCTACATTAAATGTTTTCCCACATTTTCATGTTATTAATCAAGTTATTATTATTATTATATAATTTTTCATCATTCATTTATGATATTTCTCATGTTCATATTGACATCTCTCAAGATCACTTGTAAACTTTTTCCCTTGTTCTTCATTATACAGGGGCTTCTACCCAACCATTCCTTTGATGTATGTCTCCGAGTAATGAGTTGGAGTGACTGTACATAGGGTTAAAAAGTGGAATAAAATAATTTTATATTTTTTCATGTATTATGTACCTGTTTTTCTAGACAATATACTTTAAAAATCCTTTATTTGTAAAATGAAATGAAATGTTATGTAATAAAAAGGTCAGATTCCAAAGTTTTAATGAAATGGTAGTTTAATTATTTGAGGAAATTAGGATTTTAAATCATGATGAATAATCCTATATAAAAGAATTAATATAGGAAAATATCATGTTATATTGGTGAAATACTTATTATGTTGTTCCAAAAAAATAAATCCATGTCTGGATACGAACAAGTGGATGTGGCGCCAGGATATATATATGTAGTGCAAAAATCCAAAAACACCACTCTGAGCTAGACTCAATGGGGAACTGGTGCACAATAATGGGACTTTCATCAATCTTAATTTTACACTCTCGGGGAGTTTTTTTGTTAATCCAAGATTTTTATGAATCAATATCATCGATTTATAGAGAAATGAAATTGTTGTTTAAGAATGAAGTTTGAGGACATAAAAATACATTATAGATAAATGATTAATAAATGAAATAAGTTTCTTACAAAGGATTTATTATTTTATAAAATGGTGGGAAATAAGAGGAATTGTGAAAATGATGATCACAATGGACCATGCATTGATGACCCTCTGATGGAAGGTAGAATGGAAAATTTCGTGTGAATGATGAACCTACTAACTCATGTTATGTGAAATTACACGAATCATACTAAGAGAACGATTTCATAATGAAGAGAACAACATTATATTGAGTCTTTTATACGTCAAATTACACCAACCATCAAGGGATATACTATCCCATTTATTGCTAAAGAGTATATCAGCTCTATTGAAAGGATATTTTCTATACATTATAATTATGAACAAGAAAATGTTACCATAACATTTTACCACTTAGAGGGAGAAGTAGATCATTGGTTAGTGGTGATTACAATCATGGGGGAATGAGGTGATATTGAAGCTCTAGAGTTGGAAGCATTCAGAGGGATCATCTCAAAAAATTATTTCCCTAATTCAATGAGAACAAAAATGGAGAAGGAACTTATCGAGTGGAATCTGACGGAGAATGAATTTGTGGGAATATATTAGATGAACATTACAAGTCATTCATGTTAGACTTATATATTTTTCAGGGTTCTTAATTGGAAGGATGAGAGATTATTTGGGGTTCTAACGTCTCATCTATATAAGAATGTATCCAACTAAGACTATGATCGTTATGACCAGATCATGTGGAGTGATATGACAGTTGAACTTGAGTTAAGTGAGCTACAATGGTCCCAAAGATCAATTTAGAAGATGATATCAATGGATCTAAGACTGGGGATGAGATTTAATCAGGGAAGAGCAAGAAAATAGGTGAAAATTTCCATTTGTAATAAATGTGGGAGGAAGCATTTGGGGAACTGTCTGATTAGGTGTGGGAAGTGCTATAAGTGTGGAAGAGATGGTCATATAATGCAGAATTGTCCTAGTGGGGTAAAGCCTTATCATTTCAACACTAATAACAAAGAGAATATAGTGCATTACCTACCTGTTGTCTCATTCTTAATGTGTGAAAAAATTGGGATCATTTATAATATTTATCCAAATATGAGGATATTGGTGGTGAATCACAATCAACCTCAGAGAAGACCAAGTGATCAAGCTCATGATTTTTCTGCCATGATAGCTAACGTTGAATCTCCAAATTATGTAGTGGAAGGTATCCTTATTATTTTCTCAAATATAGTAAGTACATTGTTTTATTTTTGTTCTATGAATTCTATTATTTCCTCCATGTTTCCAGTAAATATAGAACCAACCCATGAATTTCTAAAAGTTGAGTTATCAGTCAAGACTCATGGGGGAATTATGCAATTATCATTTGTGTTTAAAAACACTTATATTTTCTTTAGTGAGAAAACAATTATTGAAAATATAGTATTCTTTACCATGTTTGAATTTCATATTATTCTAGTTATGGACTAGATATTAATGTATAATTCTATGATAAAATTTAGATATAAGGAAACCTCATTAGTCAAGAATGGAAATACTATAATTATATTCCAATGAGAGATTTCTTGAATAGATTTTGTCTAGATAAACCTCCTATAACCATCATTATAGAGTTGATCGGCGATCATGATGAAGTAAATGAATGTATAAGGATTGAAAATGTCCCTATAGTCTATGACTATATCAACGTATTTCCTAAATAGTTTTCCTAAAATCCCTCAGAAATAAATGGAGAGTTCTACGTTAAACTCATACCTACATGTCATCTGTTATCAAAGACCCCATATAGGATAGAAAATATTGAGCCAGAGTAATTAATGAATCTACACTAATATCTATTTGATAAGGTGTTTTATCTGACCATGTGTGTATCTATGGGGACAAACTATTCTCTTTGTGGAGAAGAAGGATTGATCAATTCATCTATGAATTGATTTTGGAGAGCTGAATAAGAACATTTTGAGTAAAAAATCCCGTCTTCAAAGAATTTATGAATTATTTGACCAACTTCATGGGTCTCAATCCTTCTCCAGTATTAATATTCAACCTGGTTATCCTCAATTGATGGTTAATAATGAAGATAATCCAAAAACTACTTTCTAATCAAGATATGAGAATTATGATTCTGATTTTATTCCCTTCAGATTGACTAATACACCTTCTATTTGTATGTATTTGATGAATAGATTTTTTAAATGTCACTTTAATATTTTTATGTTAGATTTTATTGATTATATTATGATATATTCTAAAAGTCATGAGAAGTGTTTGGATCATCTATTGGTTATTTTTTATGATCTACAGAAGGAGATGGTTTTTGGAATGTTTAGAAAATGTGAACATTGGATAAAATAAGATTATTTCTTGGGGAAAATTGTAACCAATGAAAGATTATCAGTCGACCCTACAAAGACAAAGGTTGTAGTGGGGTGGCCTAATCCTACAAGAATATCTAAAATTCATAGTTTCCTTGGTTTATCAGGATACTATAAGAGGTTTTTGAAATAAATTTCACAAAATTGTAATGTAGTAACCAAGATGACATGAAAATGGGTCATGTTCATCTACTAAAATAAGTGTGAGGAATGTTTCAAAGAGCCGAATAAGAGATTTTTTACTACACCTATGTTAACCAAAATCACAATCGGATAAGGATTCATTATTTTTAGGTATGAATCTCTTAACGGTATTGGGAGAATCATTATGAAAAATAAAAAATTCATTGATTATGAATCTATATAGTTGAATACTCAGAAAAAACTATCCTAAATATGATTTTGAGCGGGTTGTGTTTGTTAATTAGTTGAAGACATAGAGACGCTATCTTTATAGGGTGAAATGTGATATATACATTGAATATCTAATTTTGAATTTTATTTTAACACAAAATGAATTGAACATGAGATGAATGATATGGTTGAAACTTCTTATATAGTATGATTGTTCAATTCATTATCACCCTAGA
Source organism: Viscum album (assembly GCA_963277665.1). Taxonomy (NCBI): domain Eukaryota; kingdom Viridiplantae; phylum Streptophyta; class Magnoliopsida; order Santalales; family Viscaceae; genus Viscum; species Viscum album. The sequence goes on from OY728132.1 coordinate 1,720,882,868, forward strand.
AGAGAAAACAATTTTGCTGATGCATTAAGTAGGAAAGACAAGGTTATTATGGAAGTGATGAAGATTAAAAGAGATCCCTTGATCACGATCCTAGTAAAATTAGACATGGTAATTGAAAGGTAAGGGATATCATCAACTATATCCCAAATGATTTCTCAACCATAATTACATGAGAATATCAAGAAGTCATAAAAATAATATGCTTTGTAATTGAATAAATTTTATGCTATTAAGGATGCAAATTTTCATGAGTTCAATATTGATCAAGAAGGAGTACTGAAATTCCATATAAGACTATGTGATAAATGTATTCGAGAAATAAAAAAGGAGATAATTGATAAATATCATTTCTCAACATTATCTATAAATAATGGAATCACAAAAATATATTGCGATTTTCATGATCATTATTGTTGGGATAATATGAAAAGGGAAATCGGTAACTTCACTACAAGGTGCCTGGAATGTCAGTAAGTGAAGGCAGAGTGAAAACTTCCTAAAATGGTTTTCAAAACACTCCCTATACAAGCACGTAAGTGGGATAATATCACTATGTAATTTTCACTAGACTTTTGATAACATTAAAAGGAAACAATACAGTATGGGTTATGGTGGAATTTCTCACCAAGAATACTGATTTTATCTCTATCTAGAAAAATTCTCCTATTGATCATATTTCTAGGATTTACATGAAGGTATTAGTATGGAATCAAGGAGTTCCAATTTCTATCGTATTTGATCATGATTAATGGATAACCTCAATATTATGGAGAAGTATTCAACATGATTTGTGTACCGAAATGAATTTCAGTGCGGCCTATCACCCCCAAAATCAAGGCCAATCAGAAAGGACAACTCAAGTACTCGAGGACATTCTAAGAATATGCTTAGTAGATTTTAATGGTCTATGGGATTAGAATAGCCTATTATTTGAGTTTTCATGAAACAAAAACTTTCACTTGAGCATTCAAATGGCACCCTATGATGGTGTATGTAAAAGAAATATAGAAAATCCTACTTGTAGGGATGAAGCTGGTTGGAGAAGCCATTTTGGGACTAATCTTGTGAAAGAGATGACAAAAGAGGTTCATGCCATCCAGATACACATTAATACTACTTAGAGTTAGAAAAACAGATTTTTTGAAAACTATCAAAGGGACATGGAGTTTGTTGTTGCTGACAAATTCCTCATTCAAATTTTCCTTTGACGAGATTCATGAGGTTTTGAAAGAAAGGGAATCACAACCCTATATACATTGGACCATATGAAATCATTAAACATGTAGGAGAAGTGGGATATAATATTTAACTTCCTCTAAATCTTGCACATGTTCATGATGTATACAATGAATCCCTTTTGAGTAAGTACATACATAACCCTTCACATGTATAAAATCCAGTGGTGGTACACCTGAAACCCGACCTATCTTTTGAGAAGCATCTGGTGGAGACCATGGATCATAATGACAAGGTTCTACAAAACAAGACTACCAACCTTGTTAAATTGTTTTGAAGTAACCACAAATATGAAGAAGATTTGTGGGAACCAGAGGGTACTATGAGGTAAAAATTCTCACAAATTTTCATATCTTAGGGTACATATTGAAATTTTGGGAATGAAATTCATTAAAGAGAAGAATGTAACAACATAATCTAGTGAAGAATGTTTTGTTTCTAGAAAATGTATCATTTAATATGTCTTAATCATTAAAACTATATATGTATAATTGAAATGTAACCATAGAGTTTTGATCATTATATGGTCATTGGTTAATATGGTCATTGGAAAAAATAATAATTCTTAAGGGTATAATTATTTTTTATAAATATAGATGATAATGGATAGTGAATTAAAAAAGAATAGTCGATGCTCTCTACCATAAGAATCATTCCATACGAAGCCAATTTTATCAGAGCTACATAAGTAGGTACCATAACTAGACTTTTATCTATACAAATCCTATGCTAAGAATTAATATGTTAAGATTGAACTAAATCACCTATGAAATAAGTTTAAGTTGATATAAATCACCACTCAGGAAATTTTGTGTGGGCTGCCCCAAAATTATATCACCATTTCACACCATACTCTTAAGTCATTTGTAGGTTCCATAAGAGGTTATGTAACGAGGCCATAGTTATTTTTTGTAATTAATTTTAATAAAAAAAATTTATTTCATATTCTGTCAAAAAATTAATCATTTTTGAATATAAAATGTTAAAATTAATTTACGATGAATTTTTAGTATTTTTTAACAATTATTATATTATTGATTAATATTAAAAAAATTCAAAATTTAAAATAATTTTTATACTTTAAATAATTTATAATTTGAAATGATTTTGGAAAACCAACATACACGGTTGCGATCAGTAAGAAATTTAGAGTCTGTTAATATTAACATAATTCTCAATGAATGGTAACTTATGAAAAGTAATATTACCCATATTAATAGTAATGTGACAAATGTAGTAGTAACCTCACCTAAAAATTTATAAATAAAATTTAGGAATCTTGAATGGTAAGGTTATATAATAGTATAAGTAATTAGTTTTTTTATAAATTATTAGTTAAGTATTAGTATTTTTTGTAAATAGTTAGTTTAAATAAAAATTAATTTTCAATTATTTAGAATGTTATTTTCATAAAATAGAATTCATTTTTGAATTCAGAACATTGATATTTGGTTATGGTGAATTTATGATATTTTTATGATATTTTTTGTTTTTTGAGGAATAGTATAAATTATGTTTTTGAGTTCTATGTAATTTCTTGACATCATAATTATGTAATAGAATCTTATATTTTTTTTCTAAAAATGTGGATTAAAATATTACATGTGGTGTTTCAATTGGACCTAACCATAGGAAAACCCTATGGGCAATCCCATGGTTTTCCAAATACCAACAATTCGGTGTTCTCAGAAATTAATAAAAATTTCCTCTATTTTTCTATAAATAGAAGTCCATTACTTTGTTTTATTACATTAAAAAATGACCCCTTCTAGTTCTAATATTTTAACCTCCCATGGATTCCTCCCAAGGTGTCCTCAATACATCAAGGTTCTGATCCTATATTTTTAGATGTTACACTTCAATATAAGGGAAATATCAACTTCTCTTTTCCTTTCATGTTCTCTTTATGTTATGTGTCTTTAACATTTACATATCAGGCCCTTATGTATATTTTTTTCTATCCATATACTTTATAATGAGCCTTTTAATGGTATATTTTAATTCTGTTACTAACATACATAAATCCCACCAACCCTTTCCATGGGAGTAAAATGAAAAAAGGATCTTATTTTATGCACATTTTAAAACAACATGATTTTGATATGAAACCAATTTCTTTTATTCAAAATGTATTATTTATGAAATTATTGATTATAAAATATGTGGATAACATGTAAATAAACACATATTAAGGGTGCAATCTGATAGTTCTCTAATGCATTGGGTAATGAAATTAATATTTAGAGGTGAAAAGTTTTATTATACCTTAGTGAATAACCTTGGTAATTTTTAAAAAACCTTTGGGAAGGACCTTGGTGATTTTTTTATGAATGTATAAATTAAATGTTGTTGAAAAGTTTCTAATTAATAATTAATTATATTATTATTATGATATGTCTCTTTGTCATTCGATTATGATATTCCTCACGTTTGTATATATATTGTTCAAGATCATATGTAAACTGTATATATTGTTTTTCCCTTATTGGGCCTTCGTTTCACTATTTACTTTGATGAATGTCCCCAACATATCATATAGAGTTATTCTACTTAGTATGAAATAATAAAGAATCATTTATAGTGGATTAGAAGAATGGTAAATGTTTTCATGTATTATACACCTTTTTTTAAGACACTAAATATTAAAGATAATTTGTTTATAGAATGTAAGGAAAACATATGTAATAAAAAGGATGGATTCCATATTACATATTCATAAAAAAATTAATTGATATATATTTATTATAAGTAAATTAAGAATCGGTTTAAAGAAAAAGATACGTTTTCTAAAAAATAGTATTTAAAAAAATCATTTCATCAAATTTCTGGAAGTTATGTTAAAATTTATTTTTTACCACATTAATAGTATTTCATTTACGAAATTAATATAATTTTTTAAATATATGTATCAAAATTGGGCAAGTTTATGAAATTTTATGAAAAGAGTAATTTCTTGATGAATTTTGAAAATTATTTATTTCTGATTAAATTCTAACATTTAATTTAAATTGTTTACAAATATAAATTATATTTTCAATATGGTTAGAAGAAAAATAACATAAATAATATTATAATTTAAAAAATTTATTTCAATTGAATAATTTTCATTTAGAATTATTATATAAATACTTTTTAATATTTTGGATTTTGTCATTAGAAAAATCATTTTTCAACATGTCTATTGGTTTAACATTTAATTGAATTATTAATCCTCTATGAATTTTATTTGAAACAAATTATTCTATATCTTTAACAATTTAAATTTTAATTATATTTTAATGTCATAAATGTTTTTCACCATTTCTAAATGTAAATGAAAAAAAACTAATTGCCATAGTTGTGGTGAAAATGAGTTTACTGGGTGGTTAAAGTAAGAAGATAATATTTTAAAATGTAATAAAACATTTCAAAAAACAACTTATTTCATTATTGACACTTTATCACCTATAATTTGTTTATTAGATCATATTTTATCCATGTAGAAATTGAAAAACATTATTACACATTATTCATTACAAAAAATCCATGTGTTTCCTCTCCCACACTTATAAAGGGCCACTTTATCCCCTTACAAATTCATACATGTCATGCCATATGAATTGACCAATAACTTCTAAAATATATCACCAATATCCATTTACACATTATACACCTACTGTTCTATCCAATATACAATCCCTAGAGTCTGTAAGTGGATATCCAATAGTTGTTTCTCTAAGAGAACATAAGTGTCTTAATACAGCTCTTTCATTTTCACTATTCATATTACACAACAAATTATATTGTAAGACATAAAAAATATTTAATAATATTATTTCCCTTATAATTATATGTTATAATGTTTACAGAATAATATTTTCCAATCTCCTACTCTATCAAATAGGTAACAAAACTATTAATCATGTGTACAGAGTTCTACAGTATCGTGGACCAGTGTTACCCATTTTCACAAAAATATCTCTAAATTCAATATAATTCTAGATCTAATATATATATATATAATATTTATTATATTTTTTTAATATAATTATTATTTCAAATATAACAGTGTAATTTCTAATTTTTTTAAAATATGATAACGTCATACGTGTGTACGTAATACTTAGGCCTCTTGAGGTGATGTGATTCATTTTTCGCGTAAGATTTACATATGTGGTAATAAATATACATTTACTAAATTTATGTGATACATATGACATGGTATTTATTCTTAAAAATTAATATACTAACCTCCTTACCCTTTCATTCATTAAGGGAATGATATTGTAGCTCGCACAAATGTATGAGATATCGTCTCTACAAAGCGATGTGAATACTTTTCCATGTAAAATCATAAATAATGTTTATGAAATTTTAAATAATGATTGAATGTGTTATTCATATCAATATTATGATTCTTTATGTGATGAATATATTTACTATGAAAATTAAATTGTTATTTCACAACAAAACACGCTTGAGAAAACAAGGAAATGAACACTTTAAACAACGATTATAATGAAATATTATTAACAAAAGGGATGTAAAATATTATACTAGGATCATATATTATTTTATAAATATTATTATGGTTGTTTTTTAAATTAATTAAATGATTTAAACCTTTTTATATGATATTAAGTCATGTTCAACGAAACAGAATCATGTGGTGAGGGACTTTGCCTAAATTTACATTCATTGAGGTGTACTAGGATGTCATGCACCCAATTTCATTTATATTAGGTATGAACTACCCATTTTAATTTCAATAAATAAATCACTCATAATTTATGGAATTAAAATATTCAATTTGAATTATTTCATCTTAGGTGGTTTGATAAGAAAATTTCCAAGTGGTAAATAATTGGAAACTCAATTTCTTTTCATTGGGGTTCATTTATTCTTCATTGTATTTTATTAGTTAAGACTATTTATAATTGAAATTTTTATTATATTTTGTTTTAATTAATATTGGGTTATTTTTATTTTTATTTTACACAGATAATTAATTCATTTATTATTTATCACTTAAATGTTATTACCTTTGTAAGGGATTTCATGTCAATTCCCATATAATTTAAAAATATTTATTAATATACACCTATTAAATTTTATGTGGTGTATATAATTTCCATACTATGTATATAAAATCAATATGTATTTATTCATTATTTTCTTTTAAACACTTATATTTCCATGGAAATGATTGTCCCATCACATTTCTAGTTTCATTTTGTGATTGTAAACGTTCTCTTGAGATAATCACTTTATTGAGATCGTTTTTTGTACATTAAAAATATCATAAATATATATATTATTCAGGTAATGGATTTTATTATCTATTAGTATATATATCATTCTATCATTAAATGTTTAAATTGAATTTTATTTTATTTTTTAAAGAAATATTAATAAATAATTTTTGATTAATTGAAAATGATATTTGATGATAAGAAACCATATTCACAAATTAATTGGATTATTCAATATATGAGGAATGATTGGGACATGATGTGATATTATAGAAAATATTATAAATACCCCATTATACATAAGTAGTCTCATGATACAAATCAATTCTCTTGAATTATTTTAATTGGGGTTTTTAGTCTATACCTATCTGTAGTATTGAACTAAATTGGGAATGGTCTTGATAGTAGAGATAACATGGTAATTGGGATCATGAAATTGAATAATAAATAATTTATTTCATCATGAATTAAGTTATTATTATTATCCAAGATAAGTTTTCATTTATAATACCTCCGGAGGAATTTCAATCTTATCTCATTAATTTTTGGTATGTTTATTCATCTATTTACAATGGAATATTGATTATGACATATATAATCATGATAATAATTATATTTAATTGGAATGTGTGATAAATTATATAAAATTGCTTGTTTAAAATGCTTATTTATTCGTGATATATTCCATAGTACCTAACATTTACTAGGAATTTTAGATCACCATTATTTTGTTTTTTTCAAATGAATCGAGGAAGTTAATTAATAATTATATAAAAGGATATCATAAATTGAATAAAAATATTCTTAAGACAATTATGTATTTAAATATATTTTAAATGGTAAAATTGGAATCAGGTATGTATCTTTTTTACTAATACTACTAAACTACTCAATTAAATAAGAAATTAACACTTGCATAAATTTCGAATTCAATCTTTTAACTACTAATTATAGGCTACTAAGGTTGGGGTACATATAGATGGTATTAGAGGAAGGTTTGCAGAATCACTGGGAAAAGGATTAAAGAATATATTTATATAATGAAAATTTCTATGATTAATTATTATGATATGTATAGAATAACATATTAATGTTTTTTAATGGATGATATTATCTATCATTTAAATAAATAAATCACTATTTAGATACTACAAGTAGATATGGATTTTTAATAGTCATATATAGGGGTGAAAACTATGATAGAATCCTTTTAAGATTTACTCACGAATTACATGATTCATGAAATATTCCTTACTTCTCGCATGGTTTTACAATAAATGGGAACATGTTTTAGATAACTCAAATACTATTTATGGAGTTATTATGGACAAATTGAATAAAAAAATTAATGGACTATATAAAACATATGGTTATTTATATTGAAATAAATGTGTCTTATGTTGAAATTATATAAGTTATTATTCTTGATTCTGTGGTTTCCAACTATTATTACAATTCATCACACTAATATTTATGCAATTTTTCAATGGATAGATCCAAAATAAATTTTGTTAATGTTGAATTTAATGAAAATTTTGTAACACTATGAACTTAAACGGGCTGATGAGTGGATTGAATGATATATTAATTATGGATAATCAGTTATCACTCAATAAAATTAATGAGTTATACCATAAAAACACTCAAACACCCCAATTATGGGAATGAAGGAGTTTTGAAACAACTCATATCACGAGCCCCATCCCATAAGGTCTACCCATCTTAGTCTAGTAATGGTAGAAGAGAGATTGTGAAACCTAGTCCCCACCTCTAGTAGGCCTCAGGTCAGTGACATTCATCGAGGGTATAGTAAACACATAGATGGGAGGAATTACCCTCTAATAGAACTCATGTTAAAGATATTGATAATACATTCAACACCAAACCCCTTATATATAAAAAATATAAAATAAAACCCAAATACACATATAAATTACATGCAATACCTACTATAACTGAAAGAGAAATCAAAAAGCCCAAAATGAATGATAAAGATGGCAACCACCACGAACCCAAACAACTCCTAGAAAATGACAAGCTAGTAGTAACAAGCATGATTTGTATCCTGATCCAAATAACATGAAAAATAGTTTTTATATATGAAGGGTGAGTTTAATAATATTCTCAGTATGATCTACCCAGATTCCTCTCATGTAGAAGAAAAAAAAACCATGTTAAAGCACAATGAAAAATAAGTGAAACTAACTCACCACATAAACAAGTATACCATATTCCCGCCTTTATAATGGCTAATAAGACCATGTATCAAATACAAGAGTATATACTATATTAAACAACATCAAGGGTACCCCCACACCACTTCGCAAATGGTTTTCTTCTTTTCTACAACATCACACTTCTTGAGCATCTCTCTATAAAAAGGATATCCCACCAACTCCTAGGAAAAGCACCACAACATGAAACTTGTGAAAAAAACCACCACATTATCATAAGAAAAAGTAGTTAGGTTGTTTCCAGGATCCACCCCAGCCCATGTACTATGTATCATACATTGGTTATTATACCAAAATTCATCACAACTCATACAATGATTATGTATTTAAAATCCAACCCAACCACTACCTATTATACCTATTGTAATCCTTAGGAAACTATATCCAAAATACATGTGGCTGAAATAAACACAATAAAAAACAATCCTCAACAAACATATATTGGAAAAACACCCATAGGGATAGGAATCCCTTGGTATCAGTTTTGCTGATAGAAATAGTGAATTACAATAGAAAATCATAAAAATTATAGGATAAAATATATCTGAAAATCACACTATAAACATAACCTTTTATTATACCGAACTGTAGCTAACATCTCTGAGACTCAGAGGTATCACTTCTAAGACTTGATATCCTATAAGAACAAAATAATTTTACGGATCTATATTATGATTGATTATTTATTTTCATTAGTTGAATTTTATGTTAAATAATTCATTAACCATTAAATAAAAATTAAAAATTTTCACATTAAATTTCAAAATCATCATTAGAAAGATTAATTCCCTCTTGGAATAAGAAAATGGAGTCCCAAAATTCTCATTATTATATCCTTATAATTACATCCCAACAATCTGAAACCCCATGGGATGAAAATTTATTCTGGTATTAATATTATTACTTTCCATATGATCAGGTACTCTAGGAAACCATCCTATGATACCAAAAAACATAAACAACAAGAACATCCATCTACTTAATGTAGTGAGGAAAGGAATATAAATTAAAAAACACATTATATTTATCATAAAATCAAATTAAAACAATAATCATTATTTTATAACAATGGGTAGGGCTAGTTTTAATCTGTTCCTAATCTCTAGCATCCGCCCCGACACTCACATTCATAAATTGATGCATCTCACCACAGTTGTAATCAAATATTACCACAACAACTAGGCATCCCTACCCAACATACAACAACAACACTAGAGGCTTAGCCATTCTAGGCTCACATAATATCCGGGTCTCTATTCCCAACATAAAACAAAAACCCCTTAGGTTCAACCATCCCAAGATCACATCACATGAAAAGAAGTAAGAAAAAAAAAGAAACTAGTCTCATAAATCTTACAAAAGGCATCCAACATAAACAATACACAAATCTATCATCTCTATAAAGAATAAGAAACTCATACTTCTCATGCAAGTGGAAATGTGAAGCCCTTCAAGGAATTATATTTTATCACACCTCTTATTCTTATTCAATATTGAATTAAAAAGTTAATTAGTCATAGTTACAAACTATCAAAAACCTATGAAACAAGATATCGATAGCTATCACAAATTAATTAAATAATTAATTCAATATTCTTTTAATTATTTATCTAGTCTCAATTATCATACGTCGGGTTTATTAACCAATTCAATTAAACATGTATACATGCATCAATTTGATAATCATAAAATTATTACAATAAAAACTAGATTAATTAAACAATCCAATTTAATTCCATTATAAAATTAGGTATAAATTTATTCCATCATTACATTCATTAACTAGTTCTATCAAGAATAATATGATAATCCACAAAATCCACAGATATCACACTATCTTCAAAATAAAGATGAAAATTGTTATCATGGTACAAAGCAACAACATCGTTATGTGATCGATACTAATACTATAATTCGTTTTAATAATTACTTGGCCAATTCCATTGCGATATAAGGTAATAAATAAAGATAAATCTAGGATTTCTGTTAAATAAGTAAAGAAAAAATAAATCCCCTACCTAAAATGGTTGTCGATGTTCTTTGCATGGGAACAAACCATGCAACAGATCTTTGATCTACCTTCCCATAAGAACTACCTCATCCTGAGGATTCCACAATACAACCACACTAACAAAAACCATAATAAAACCCATTATTAACATGATATATCAATTAAAATATCATTTAAAGAGTAAATGGGATGAAATGGGAGAAACCACGTGAAGCCAAAGGAAAAAATACACCCTAGATCAATGTAGGTCACCAGAGATCAAAGATAGAAGTTAGGAATCGATCAGTGATGAAGGAATATCCAAAGAATTAATGAGATGGTCATTGGTTTAGTTGGAGTCATGTGAGTGACACTGTAGATATATGGTTTAAAAAACTTGACCGGATGGAATTTTTTTCAATCATACAACATCGAATCACACTCCCAGGTACTCTCCTCAATGCCACTATTCCATAAAAAGACACAAAACAAGTGGATATCATTACTTCACATAACCTTCTCCTAGATTTCCTGGATCTCTGCAGGCCACTCCATGAAGGTCGCATCATCCTCAACATTTATCTCACCCAAACTGATGATGTGAGAGTAATAATGGAGATAAAAACCTAGAAGTGATCCATGAAAAACATCTTGTTTCTAGATCATCTACATGGAAAAGTGATATCAGATACTCCAATACTATAACATGAGCCAATATCTCTAAAGGCCTAACAAAAAGGGGAGAATGATTATACTGATAACAAATACATCACTACACATGATGGGGATTCACCATTAAGAACACATTATACCCAATACCAAACTCCAGAGGTATCCTCCAATGAATGACATAGGATTTATGATGGAACCGTACTACTTTTATCCTATCAGGAATCACCTGAACCATCACTATTTTATTCTATAATAGTTTTGACATGAGAATTTCCCACTCTATGACACCAGTCCAACATAATAGAGAACGGTAAGGTCAGCTGTAAAAGTCTTCCAATAACGTCATATTGATGGTTTAGTGAAACATATTATTGAATTGGAACTATACCAGGGGCAGGTGCCTCATCCATGAACCTTCAAAATCAAGGAAACTAGAGAACAACATGTACTCAAGAGTCAAGATTCTCCTCTCTATCTAAAAATCCACTTTAGATGAAAATAAATTATATGGAATATCTAAGAACCATAAGAACGCTTGAGACCTCTCAACACCCAAGAGGTAAAATGAGGATCTCTATCATAATTGATCAAGATCAGGACCCCATGGATTCATTCACTATAGAAATACCAAACTTCCATCTTAGTGAATTGGCCATAACATTAACCGTCCCAGGTGTATAAAAAATCTCCAAGTCATAATACTATAATAACTCAATCCACTAACACATGCACAAGTTCATGTCATTGGGGAAGAAAATATATTTTAGGCTCTTATGACCAGTGAAGACCACAAAATGTTTTCTAATGATGGAATGCATCCATAACATCAGGGAAAATATTATTACCAAATACTCAAGATCACGGGTGGAATAGTAATTTTCATGGGGAATTAACATCTAATACCTATATTAAATGATATATCTCTTCGTTATAATAACATATCCCAACCCATGGTGTGAAGCATCATAGAAACCCTAATATTAAACTCTCTCTATTAGAAGACGTATAACTAGATCACTGACCAAATTCTATTTCATATTGTAAAAATCTACCTAACACTGTTTATTAAATAAGAACACCTAAGCTTATCTAGTAAATTCTTTCAGAAGAGTTTTATCCCACGATAAGCTGACTACGAACCACATGTAATGGCCTACCAAAACATGGAATCTTTTCACCACCACAAATATCATGGTGGAATTCCCAAGGAAAAACATAATTTTTCATCAATGGGACCACATATACTAATTTATGGGATAAAAATTACCGTTTTAATGATAATTATAGATCAAAAAACACAATTTGAAATTTTCCCAAACTACTTATCACATTGAAACACTCTTAAAATCGAATGCAGATGATCTAAATGATCCTTTATAAATTTATTTTACTCAATGATATGATTGATTAATACCACCATTAATAAATCTAGTTACTCATGGAAATAACATTCATTAATTCTATTAACATAGCTTGATCATTCAGCTCATTGAACAACACTACAACACACTTGTAATTCCAATGATTACAACAAAAAGTTGTCTTCAGTATATCCTCATCCTTTTAACAATTCTAATGATATCCAGACATAAAATAGTTCATGGAGAACCCACATTCACCCTTAAATTGATCACATAAACCATCAATCAATGGATGAGGATTGTAGTTCATCATCGTCACTTGGTTCAGGTGACGATAATCGATACCCAACTGCAAAATCCCTAAATCATTATTTGCGAAAACAAATATTTCACCCCATGTTGAATCACCCATCCAAAAAAACCACACTATAATAGAAAATTAATATTTATACATAGATATGAAAACATATATATCTCTATCCGATATGGATACACTGATATAGGAGACATGTCTGGATGTAGTTTTATCCGGAACTCGATCTATCGTCGATAAGGTAATGCAACAACATCTTCTTGAAGGTCATCAAGGTACACTTATGAGACACTTGGAATCCTTGACTGTTGAACCTCCAATGAACACAGAATCATTTCACTCATTAATGATGAAATGGATGAAACATGCATATGAGCCATATGAGGGTCTCAATTATTTTAAAAAACCCCAATTTTCTTTGCATAAAGATTGAAGAACATGACCTTTCTTCTGATGAAATCCATGATATCTCACACTAAATACAACCAATCCATGATGATGATGATCTCATATAGTGGTATTAGTAAACATAGAAAATCTTCAAGGAGTGGTGTTACACCAAAAGTATCTCATAGACTATACATACTTTAAACAATCCATATCGACCTCCAACTGGAATATTCAATGCCAAGGGAACTAGAAGTTTCTCTACCTATAGTCCCAAATCCTAAAAAGGGGAAGGTGATATATAAAACTAAGTCACTCTTGGATCAAAAAAATCATGTACTAATGAAGAAAATAAGAAAATGGTGCATCACACTATGTGTGTCTCCCTTTGCATTCACAAAGCTGAAGCTTGAAGCTGACCACGACATGCTCCACAACCTTTCTAGCCATGCTGATGACCACCTCCATTGACACACTATTCTCTTTGGGGATGGAGATAATCTTAGGGCCATCCAATTCATTCCTCATTTACTATCATCTGATAAAAATTAGAGTTACCTACTACTTCTACATCCAATGGAACTACCTTAATAGAGGAACCTAAAGTAGAAAAACTGGTGTATACTAAATGGTGAGAAAGGTCAGACACTCTAACCATTGATGAACTCAACCACCAAAAGAGTAACATGATTATAAATGTGGGGGCCTGATACTAGATCACTGGACACTAGATCACGATGATCCTATTCTAGAGAACGTACTCTTTTTTAGCTATTCTCTCTCCAATAACTCAACTTGTATCTTCATAATAAATGTGGGGGTTTGACACTAGATCACTGGACACATATACTCATTGAAATTCATCTCATTGGCCTCCCCTTCTGGAAACAGGTCGGAAGCATATCATAGAAGGTTCTTGAAATAGATTCTGAACACTTGCACACTAGAGATACCCTACAAAATGGTATGAAGATACTAGAGACTTGATTCTTTCAGGTTTGAAGAAATAAACATGGATCTAAACTGGTCTTAAAACTTCTATAATGTGAATTTAGACTCCTTTAAATCTTCAAGGATCAAGAACCTCCACTACCTCACTTCCCCCACACAATATTGTCACATTGAATGATACCCAATTCTTCTTTCAAGCATGGATCGAACTGAAGGCTATATCAACCTCCTCTAAAAATTATTCTATGAATACATAAAAAATAAACCCTCATACATCTATAGAATCTGACACTAAAACTCTAAGAGTGTCCTATTATGAGTGTCGTCATCATCAACCACTTTTAAAAAATGATTAGATTGAACAACATGTTTATCATATTCTATGCATATCTAATTTGGACATAAAACAAGATCCATTACTGAAAATGAAAAAAAAGTCAACGTTCCTAAACATAAAATATGGAAAAATTTAACATTAGTTAATTTTTTTCTTTTATTCATTTTTTGGGTAACCTAAACAATGGTCTAAAATTTCAAACGAATGCGTAAAAAATAATTATTCATGATCATTTCCTAAGTCTCTACCATGCATAAAATATCACCCTGATTAGTAGACACTGTAAGTTTAAAGGCCCACACATCATATATGATGGGGCCCTAAATACTCATGTCTCATCTAGTATCCCGTGTTTGTATCTCTCTTCAATCTTAGCAGATAATGTTTCCCAACCAACCCACATAACCTCTCCCATTCTTAAATCCAAACACCATCATATCCCTCAATTAGACAAATGATACAACTCTGCCATGATCCCTTCCCCATAAGGTTTTCCCCTCCATAGCTAGAAATGGTAGAAGATGGATTTTGACACCCAGGTCCTTCCTCCAGAAGGCATCAAGTAGGAAACAAGTACCAATGGAAAAGTAAACTCACAGATTGAAGGCATTAACCTCTAACAGAACAAATGAGTTATATAGAGATAAGATAGATACAAACCAACTCCTTCGCAGACTACAATATAAAACAATACCCCAGATAAAATCTATAAATTTATTAATGAACTACTATAACTCTAAGGGAAAACTACAAGTACACAAAAAATTAAAAGAATACTGTGATCATAAAGCCCAAAAAACTCTTGTAAAACCCCATGTTAGTTGTAACCAGCCTGATCTCCATTATTATCCAATTGACCTAAATAACTATATATATATATGTGTAGGGTTGGTATAGTAGTATAACTTGAAGGATCCTCCCAAGATCCTCCCCTGAAAAAGATAAAGAGTCATTATAATGAAAAGTGAACATGAAATGAAACTAAATCATGACCTAAATAGGAATAATAAGTTCTCAGCCTCCCCATGGATACTCTAACCATGTACCAGCTACAAGAGTATACATTATAATAAATAATATCAAAGGTAACCAACATAAACATGCCTACTATTTTGTATCCCTTCCCAAATATCACACATCTAGAGAATCTCTCTCCAAAAAGGCTTGCGCGTAGACACCTTGTCGAAGCATCACAATATTGACCACAAGAAACACAACACCACATCTATTTAACCAAAATTAACTACATTGTTCCTAGGAGACATGAAAGACTCTATAATGTGTATCATACATAAGGTGTTATACCTCAAGCCATCACATCCCACACACCATGTAATGACCCTCAATCAATCACATCATATAAATGTTATACATATATTATTCCTTAGGAAACTATATCTAGAATACACGACATTAAAATAACTAAAACAAATTTCAACCCTATAAACACATATATGGGGAAAACTAACACATGTGCATTCAATCACAAGTAACTACCATGTGATGAGTGAGGGAGAAAAGGGGTTAGTCAGCAATCTATGCTCTCTCCATGATGTTGGGGAAATCACCCCTCGGGTAATAGAATCCATAGTGTGTTAGTTTCCCTAACCGACATGCTGAAGTAGCATATAGATTCATAAAATGTACTGGATATAATATCACTCAAAACCACACTATTAGAATAACCCTGTGTCATACCCAACTGTAAATAACATTTCTTGGACTCCCTACTACCACTGATAAGAGTAGATATCCTCTAATCACACAACAGTTTAAAGTGATAAATTAATTTACATTATTTATTTTCATTAGTTTCACTTTATTTTAATTAACTCTTTAACAATTTATTAACCATTAAAAATTTCCACATTGATGCTCATTATCATAAAAAAATATCCATTAACTCCGGGAATAAGAAAACTGAGCCAAAAAATATTCAGAATTACAAAATCACCATTGCATCCTACCAAGCTCTAATTCCATGGGTTATACATTTATTTAGATATTAACAATATTAATTTCCATTTTACCTGGAACACTTCAATAAAATTGAAGGTAACAAAAAATTTGAACAACCAAGTACAACTTTCCACATTAAGCAGTGAAGAAAGGAAAAAAGATAAAAAAAACAACATCTCATTCATCAAAACAACATATTCCAACAAGCATCAAGAATTCATATAAATGGGTAATCTTGGATTCAACCTATTATCCCATCTCTTGTGCCCAACCCAATACTAAACACATAAAACAATGTATCTTCTAACTCCATGTATTAACTACCTCCAAAAAAACTGATCTTCCCTACCCCACATACCACACAAAACCTCTAGAACCATTTATCCGAGGATCAAATCACATTTGGGTCTCCTCACCCATCATAACACAAGAAACCTCTAGGCTCAGTCAGCATAGGCTTACGTAGCATTTAAGGTAGCAGAAAGCAAACAAGAAACCGGTATCGTGGTCCAAAAACAAGAATTACATCCTTTACACACAATGAGATCTCACAACTCCAGAGAAAAAGACCTTAATCCTTTAAAAGAATGTAGAAATATCAGTCCTAACAAGTAATTATATTTTATCAACATATTGCTTCATATTCCATATTGGATTAACTAATTAATTAATCACATCTTCCAACTACGAGTAACAAAAGAAAAAATATATCTAAATGTCTCCTAAATTAATTAAATAGTTAATTTAACAACCCTCTAATTATTTTATTTACAATAATTATCAAGCTTTATTTTCATTAAAAAATTACATTAAAAAATCATACATTCATCAATTTGATAATTATCAAATTAGAACAACAAAAACCATATTCATTAAACACACCTCTTTAATTCCTTTAGCCAATTCATTATCAATTAATTTTGGCATTAAGTTCATTAACAATTTACATAAAAAAAAACTAAACCAAGAAAGTCTTAGATACCAAAATATCTAGAAAATAATGTGAAAAACTATTATCATGGTACAATGAAACAATATATCTATTTGATCATACCAATTATTTAATTCAGTATAACAAATATTAGAAATTTTCTATTATGATATATGGGGATAAATCATGAAAACTATAAGTTTTCCTATAAATAAAAATTGAATAATTATATCCCCTACCTAAAACGGTTTCTATTTTAATCGTATGATAATGAACATTTCATGATATCCCCAATAATCCCTCCCATAAGAACATCATCCAACCGAGGTTTTCGCGGCACACCGGCACTAACAAACATGCAGAGAAACCCAATTAGAAACATGGTAAAGAAAACCCCATAATAAGGAAAGATGAAATGGTAGGAAACAATATCAAAATGGGAGAAACCCCTAGAAAATAAAGGAAAAAGATACCTTGGATCATCCCAAGTGGACATAGATTGATGATGGAATGTAGGAATCGATCCTTGATGAAGGAATCCCAAAAACATTGAAGAGGGGTACATCAGGTTCCCTTGAGTCAAGATATATCTATTGTAGATGAAGATATTAACGATCCAATGTGTATAGAAATGTTTTATAACATACACCATTGGGGAATTACATGACGTGTAATCCGCTATCTAGTTGTGTTAACCATAGGATTCAATTTTAGCTGAAAAATGCACCACCTCTCATTATATTTATTTTCTAACCCCAATACATTACATTTCAGGAAACCATATTGACATCATGAAATATCCATTAACAATGTGAAATAACCATGATTATAGCCTTTAGTAGATGAGTCCCCCCAAAAACATCCTCTAAGTCACTTTCAAGAACCTCGTTCTTTGGAAACTCGTAAATAGATGATCCACGTGGATTAAGGCCCTTACATATCAAGTGGTAGAGACTATGGATGAATGGCTTCTCGATTTTCTTCTATGTCATAAATGAGGAATGGGGCACCCGTAAAGGTATCTCAATAGAATGGGAAAATGATCTATGTGTTGAAAATAAGGAAATAAGGAAATGAATTGACAATAAAAAATGAAAAGTATGATGTAAGGAAATAAATCATCTATGGATTTTTTGAAATTATAGAATCATATAATTCTTAAATAACGTAATAGTTATGGATAATATTTTGGGTTTATGAGTCTAAGTTTGACCCAAAATTCAACTACTTAAACACCCCTTGGGAATTTATTGTGAGAATATAACATGATTGGGGATGTTGGTGAAAATAATTTATGGGAATAGAACCTATTGGTTTAGTATATGTTTTAGAGGAAAATGGTTTTTATAAATTAATACCCTTTAATTTTTTGGTCATAAATTTAATAGTATTGGAATCCTTTTGGGTTATCTTATCTTTTTTGATTCGGTAATTATGAGTTATAAACAAATTGAAATGTTATATGAATTATATTAATATAGTTTTAGAAAAATGACAACCAACATGCTGGGTGAAAAACTATTTCATATCGAGAAGGCTGTGGGGCACTAGAAAATGACTAGATTATAAGGGGTTATTTTTCAATTTTTATTGGGTAAAAATCCCTTATAAACACATTAGCGATGATTATGATGAACCATCACTAATTTACCCATGATGTGTTGTTAGAAGTATTTTTGAGGAACCACTACTAAATTAATAATATTTTTGTGGTGGTTTAATTATAGGGGGTTTAAACCCCCTCTAATATTTATCTACATTTCTAGATTCACCTAAATTAGAAGAGATTATGACTACATTTAATATATATTTTAATTTATATGTTGTTAGAAACCACCTCTAAATGATCCTTAAACCCATTTATAGGGGCAGTTTTATCTAACCCTAATATTTATCAAGTTGTGGTAGGTAGTGAAAATCACCACTAATATTCTAATTTTTTCCCTTGTGAGTCTCATCTCACGGTCTTCTCTGCTTCCACCCACTCATATTGGGCATCTCATCCTTCTCCCATGTCTTCCAATGTCTCTCCCCCTTTTCATCCACTGCCCCCTCTCCTACAGCACCCCTATGTTCCGTGTTGGTATTGTAGTCTACTTCCCCATGGTGCTCATATTTTGGAAGAGTTCTATCGTGTTCCACATAAACCATGGGTGCTCCCATTTTATCCAATGCCTCCACCCATCCCCTCTGTGGTTATCACCTTTTTAAAATAATATGGGGGTAGGAATATTTCAGGGGATCATCCATCTAAACCGATTACACCCAAACCACTTCGGAAAAATGGATATTGAATATTCAATGTATATTAATGTATTTATATACATATATATTTTTTTTATTTTTTAGATATTCAAA
This sequence comes from Viscum album, assembly GCA_963277665.1. Classification (NCBI taxonomy): domain Eukaryota; kingdom Viridiplantae; phylum Streptophyta; class Magnoliopsida; order Santalales; family Viscaceae; genus Viscum; species Viscum album. The sequence goes on from OY728132.1 coordinate 1,720,902,828, forward strand.
AAAATTATATAAATACATATTCAAATATATATAAATAGAAAAACCTATATATATTTATATAAATTAATATATAAATGTATATATTATGTTTTTGTTGTATTTATATTATAATTCCTTTATATTGTGTTGAGTGTATAAATTTATATATAATATTTGTTTTGTATGTGTATTTACATTTATTTGAGTAAATATATAATTTAAAAATATTTATAATTTTAGTTATGTTATGCACACATATATTTATAAATTTATAAATATATTTTTATATATTTACATATTATATACATTTTTATTCATAATATATATATATATATATATTTAATATATTTATATAATGTCCTTATAAATATACATATATAATAGATTTCAGTACACATGATTATTATTAAATATATTAACATATATTTATTTTTATAAATTGTACAATATTATATATAATAAATATTCTAGGAAATTGAATTAATTGAAGTCCTTATATTTTAAATAATTACTATTATATGAAATAAAATTTATTCATTTTTTATATAATTTCATATGGAATAGAATTTAATAATATATATAATTACTCTTTATATTTTATATAAATAATATTATATGATATAAAATTTATACAAATATATAATTAATAGTATTCGAAACGTAATTTATATAATTATTTATATATTTTATTTCAGTATTTATTTTTATATAGATTAATATATATGCATTTTAATAAATATAATCATTTAATTTTTTGTATATTATTATATATATTTTTAATTATATTTCATATAATAATAATTATATATAATATAAGGATAAGCGTATTATTTATAAAAAATAATAACTATAATATTATTATTATAAAAACTAAAATCATGGGTTTTAATAAGATATAATTTTTACATAAATTGTATTTATTTATATATTTATGTAATATGATTATGATTTTATATTATATATATTTAATATTATATGAAACATATTTTATACAAATAAATATATATTACTCTACAAAATATTATACAATTATATTTTTGTATAAATATTAATGAAATTAAATACAATCATATAAATATTTTATATAATATGTTTCTATAATGTGTTTAAATACATTTTTATATTTTGATATAACTATATTTATATATATATATTATATAGTTTTTTCCATTTAACGGTGCGATTCACCAACCACTCAAATCTATTAAATGTATGGGGTGTTGAATAACCTATAATTTACTATATTAGAGGGGAATGTCAACCACACCTAATTTATGATATTAATGGGGGTGGGGGTTGTGAATCACCCAAAATATCATTGATTTTCAGAGGATATAACCCCCCCCTTAATTTCTTAAGTTAAACTGGGTTCAATATCCCTCTAAAATCCAATCAGATATTTAAAAAATAATGAAAAATCCTTTATAGTGGGTTCGTAACCCCTATAAATTCATTGATTTTCCAGGGTTTACATAACCCTCTCTAATTTACAACGAATATTAATTTAGAAGTGTGTGGGGTTAATACACCCTTCAAAATTTGATGATTAGAGGGAGTTGTGACAAACACCCTCTTATTATTCAGAAACTGGTTTTAGAGGGGATTATGCATAACACCCTCTATATAGCTGTTTTTTACATAAATGGTTTGAACAAAAAACGATCATTAACAAAATAGTTCTATTATTATTGAGGTTTATAATTTAATGTATTATAGTGGATAAATTTTAATAACCATTTGAGTTTTTTTAAAATAATTACAGATATAATGTAGGAATTATAACACATTTATATATTTTAAGATTTGTTAAAAGTTAATTTTAGTGCATCTGCCAGAAGAAATTCATTTTAAATATTTATTTCCTTGATTAAGATAAGAAGTGAAAATTGATCAATGCAAAACCAAAGGATGAAATTATTACTACAAAATATAAATATATCATTTAATTATTTTTCATTATGTTTATATATAGTATGGTAATAGTAATCCTCAATTATTAGAAAAAGGGTGTTGAAAAAAAGTTATCATATTACTTTATTATCAGATGAATCAAATGGTTTTTCAAATTATCAATGTATGAGGGTCTTCTGGTCCTTTAAATTATATAGATCATTCATTTTATTATGATAAATTTCTTCTAAACCAAATTTAACTAATTATTCTTTCCTTCCTTGTATATATCTTCACTTCCCACCTATTTTTCCCTATATGGAATCCATGTTATGTGTTAATCAACATGGACTAAAAAATTTCTATTTCTATATTTGATGATTATGTATTGTAAACCCTCTTTATGTTTTTGTGTTTTCAAAAACGAATTTTAAATTGGAAACTATTTTTTTACAAGTTCATGGAAAATTTGTGAGGAAAAAATTTATTCAAGGCAAGAAGGATTTAACAGAAATATATTTTAAAAAAGAAAAATCATGATTTATTGTGTATATGATGGAAAAAATTAATATTACAAGAAAATAATTTCATACCTTGCTGAGGATTATGGTAAAAATAATTTTTCTTTTAACAATTTTATAAAGATTATTATAAATAAATTAAATACTATGTTAAATCATAAACAAAATTATAATTTGTTTATGTTTTTTTTTTGATTTTTAAGAAATGATTAATTTCACGATGAATTGTGAATATACATGTTTTTATTTTAAAACATCATTTTCATTTAATTTTTTCACCAAAATATTATATTTTAAATTGGATTTAAATTAAAATTAGCTAAAATATATTAAATTTTACCTAATTTATGTAATTGTAATAAATTAATTATTAAATTATGACATTTTAAAATTTTAATCTTTTTAATTTTTTCCATTGTAAAATATTTATTTTAACATATTTCCGTGTATAAATTGAAAATAAATTTTGAAAATTATGAAAATTAAATTTGGAAATATAGAATCTATATTTATAATATTTATAATTTATATTATATAATAAGATAAAATTAATTTTTGACTATTCTAAATAGTAAATTTAGTAAACATTAATTATTCTGTTTCAGGTAAAAATGAGCTTACCTTGGGTAAATCTATCATAATAATGGTTAAAAATAACCCAAAACATTACCAAAACTGATTGGTTGCGAATATACAGTCCTTATAAACTCTATGGATCTAAATTAGACCATTTTGGGTGCCTTTATTCATGTAAAATAGGTGGTTATTATTTATTCTTATCACAAATTCCATGTTGGTCAGCTCCCCCACATATAAAATGCCCATCCCTCCCTTTACATATTCACACATCAAATTCCCTACGGACTAAACTGGAAAAAATTAAATCCCTCCAAAAACATCCATATAAACATTATATGGATTGTGGTTTTAAAAAAATACCAACCCTAGGGTCTTTTGGAATATATTTAATATATGATTCCATAAGAGAGAGTAGATATCTTGATAAAGATCTTTCATTTTAATTCTTCTTCATTCCTAAAAATATTATGTAATAACACTTAAAATATAATAACAAAATATATTATATTTAAATATCACTTTTTTATATAATAATATTAATCTATATACTCTTTTATTAAATGGGAAATGAAATTACTGATGGTGCATACGAAAGACTACAACATCATGAACATATTTAACTCGATTCCATACAGGATTTCAAGATTGTATATAATGATGGATTGAGTGTATATATGTAATAACTATTATCTTATAATACTAATGGATTATAATATATCATATATATTTATACATTCCATTCCATATAAATATTTGATAACATCAATCATGTCTACGACCAAATACCACGTCGCAACGTGATGTGATTCATTTTGAACTTATGATTTACATTGAAGGTAATTAATTTGTATTTAATTAATATATGTTATATATATTCAGTTATATTTATTCTTAAATATAAATATAAAATTTAATTCCACACTATTACACTCATTAAAGGAATAATATAGTCACTCATTTGTACGTATGACATACCATCATCATGAAGCGATCCAATTCATTTTCCATGGATAACCTTCAAAAATTATTTGAAAATGTTTTTAATTAGTAAATATTTTATTCAATACATCATAATATTTGTTTATATTATAGATCTATATCCTAGTCACAATAACCGTAACAATTACGGAGAAACATGCATGAGAAAATAAGATAATTAATACATAAAACAGTTAATAAGATGAAATATAATTAAGAAATACGTGGTAATATTTTATAAGAGGGTCATATATGATATTATAAATTTGAATATAAAATTGGTATAAATTAATAACATACTTAAAAAATTTTGTATGATGTTAATGGATTCTAAAAAAATGATTTGTAGGTATGCTACTTCATCTAATTTTTCATTCATTGAGGAGTAATAAAATATTACATAGCTAATTCCATTATAAAATGTATCCACTTCCCATTTTATTTTAATATATTTAATCATTCATAATTCATGGTATTTTAATATTCAATTTGAATTCTTTTTCTAATTCAATTTCACATGTTAATTACTATGCAGTAAATAATTTTATAACTCAATTTTTTTTTCATTGGGTTATATTTTATGTTAAATGTATTTTATATTTTATGATTATCTGTGCAAAAAAAAATTTATTATAAAAATTTTTAATTACAATTTTTTTATATAGATAAACTTTTCTTATATATATTTAATTCAATGATTAATTCTCGCATCAATGGAATATTCTCATCAATGGATTTCATCTAAATATCCACTTCATTGATACATATTTTTAATATGCACTTATTTAATTTTCTATGGTGAATTTACTACCCATTGTTGTTATTACTCATTATTTTTTTTTTGTAAAAAACTATATTCTATAGGAATTTATGGAAACTTCTCATTTATTAATTAATTTTGGTATCGTTCATAGTCTCTTGATAAAATAACATTATTAACATCATTATTAATCGGACATTATATTTTTCATAAATATCTATATTTCTTATATATTTGATATGATTATTTCTTAAACCATAATCCAATTGTACATAATATTTTTAACATTGAATGAAATTTTAATATTTTGGGAAATATTGATAAATCTATATTCCATACACAATACATATATTTGATGATTGGGAACATTATTCATGTATTAAATTGATTATTCAATATATGAGTAATGATTTTGACATTATGTAATGGGTGGGGTTCTATTATAGATATCCTATCAATATATCGGTCGTATAATGATATAGATCAGTTGTCTATCCTTATCTAAATGGTTTTTATGTGTACAACTTCCCATAATATTAACGTGTATTATGAATGTTGTTGAAGGTATATGTATAATGATTCTTGAAAAAATAATTTTTTATAATTAAGAATTACATCATTTATGAGTAAATAATAGTAGTTATTCATGAGATTCTCACATTGATGTTATATTTAGATTCCTTTTATCTCATTTCATTGATTAAGTGTAATGTTTATTAAGTAATTTACAATTTAATATTGATCATACCTTATCTAATCAAGATAGTCATGTTTTTTAATGGAATATGTGTTTATTTATTTAAATTCATTTGTGGATTAATTTTATTAATTCAAGGTAGAATCCATTATATGTGACCCTTACTGAGAATATGATCTCACCCTAATTTTTCCCTTCTCTAGGTATCGAGGATGTGTGCAAAGAATTATATGCAAGGAAATACTAGAGGGAAATAATTATATTCATGAAAAAAAATATTATAATTTTTGTGTTCAAATTTAATATGGGTTATATGTATGTTTATCATTTACAAAAACTAGTAAACTAATAAGTCATTTGGGGTGACATCACATGTATTTATTACTAATGTAATAATGTAACCACTTAGTATAAGTTATTATGGTCGAGGTCATTACGAACGATTATGATAAGAATTATAGATATGGGATAAGGTATAAAATATAAATGAATTAGTTTATATTATAAAAATATAATGTGATTATATTCATATTTTCATGAGGCATAGTCAAATTAGAACAGATTCATTAGGGGTAAACATCACACAGTGAAAAAGATGTTTTTGATCCACACTATGATTGCTATGTGTTTAAAATATATTTATTTCTAAAATTTTATAAAATATATTTTTTGATGTCTATGAATGTGAATGAATGGATGATTGGTGGTGACCCTGTCAGATAAACGAAGTGGAAGTAAGTGAATTCAATGTTTCTAAAACCTCTAGAGATCTAATTATCATTATAAAAATAGATCATTCACAAAGATGGGTGTGGAAGAAAGAATTTTCCATGATACTCTCATCTACTTAGAGGATACATGAAGTTCATGTCTATCATGTGGTGTGATACTATAAGTCCTTTATTTAAAAGACTAATAAGAACTACATAACATTTAATTATGTTAAACACACATAAACATATTTTCATGGAACTGGTTTCGTGAATCTCACCTATTTTGTGAAGAAGAACTATAATGCAAGAATTATTTTGTAATTTACTCTCACTAATTTATAGGAAGTTATATTAGTGTTGCCTGAGATTTATAGAATCATGAATGTTGGATTTTATTCACTTACATGATGAAGTATTAAAATAATGTGAACACTTTTCATACATGATTAATAGTGATATATATCATGAACTACATTATTGTGTGATGAAGGAGGAAACCACATGATAAATTAAAATGAAGATCGTATACATTTTAATAGAATGATACATGAGTTAGGGTTTTGTAAATGTGTTATATAATAAGAATATGTTTTCATATTCCTAGTTCCTTGAAAGAATAACGCACAAAACATGAATATTATTGTGAATAAATTGCGTACACATGTGATTGTTTAATAACATGGGAAGATTAAAAAATCTGAATAAATGATCAAACATATTAGAGTCATTTAAGTAAAATAGGTCATGGTTCATTGAATAAATATAATTGAAAAATATCACATTAAATAGTTTCATGATTTTTGGTTTTATGGTTTTTATTGTGAAAGTGATGAAATGTATTATAAACACATGAATAATATGATGAGGTATGTTCATTTTTGTGAATTAGTTCACCAAAAAGATGCAAATATTATATTCACTATTGATGTTGTTAGTCAATGATCAATAGTGAAAGAAGAGTTGGTGTCTATGTTGATAAATGTTAACTACCATTTGGTTTGAATAAGAATCATGTAAATAAAAGTAAATAACAATTTTTTATTTTTATTACTGAATTCAGATGATGGAAGGAGTAGAAAAATAGCAGAATTATACTATTAATTGAAAACATAGAGTTACATTTGGTTATTGTAGATGCTAAAAGTGATAGTGATGTATTTGAAAAGAATATAATCATGGTGAAATCCATTATATGGCAGAACATGTTGATTATTTTGGTCTTAAAACCCATTAAGATGATGGAGATTTTATTTAGTGGTGGTATAATGATCCATCCATGGGATAAAAACAATTATTGGAATTTGACTATAGTGTGATGCATGTGAATGTTTATTAACAGCTATATATGACCATGAATATTGTATTATTTTCTAGTGGATGTTTTGTATTGGATTGTTCAATATACATGATAAACAATAGATACTATTATTTATTAATGAACTATATAAAATCATCATGCTCTATATTTACCTAATTTCATATACATTTAAATGATAAGGAAAAGAGATTAAAATAGTTAAGATCCTAGCAGGTCTAAGAGTTAAAATGGATAAAATTTATAATTGGTGAAAAAGTTCCCCATAGGTATTCACCATACTCATTGTTTATTTTATCATAAATTGGTTCTAATAATGTCTATATGGTATCATAAAAGGCCAGACATTCTCTAAATGACCTCATGTTCCATCATGATATCATAGAAATAACACTTATTATTCCATATATCTTAATTCTTTCCATTTATCTATATACTAATTTTCGCACAACAATCTAGATCATCCATTTTATGAAACCAGCCATGTAACACATCAGAATCAAATATGGAAAGTATGTTTGTTCATTCTAATGGAACAATAGTATTATAAACAAAACATTATTCATAAATTTTATTTAAATATATATTATTTTTTTATATTCAAAATTATAATTTTTTTTAATTTTTTAACTAATCATATAAAATTATATTTTAGATAATTTTGTGGATTTCCCAAAAAAGATTAAATTTTCAACTAATTTTGAAATAAATACATATTCTGTAGAATATTTTTCCCATTGAAATATTTATGATGATCCATTTGGTTTGAATTTTGGATTATATTTTATTAATATTTTTTAACTAAACGTATGACAATTAATTTCATCATATTAAAAATGAATCTTAATTTTTGTACCATTACATTTTATTCTTAAAAATTAATTTATCTGGAAAACCTGTTTCTATTGTGTTTTATAAGTTTATTTTGAAAATATTTTTTTCTAGAATTTGGGAAATAATTTTATAAAATGGAATCAATAGTTTGATTCAAAAGGAATAAATTTTTTAATTAAGAAACATTGACTTTTGGGACATTTTTAAAAGTAATTTGGAAAAAAATATGTTACGTTGTTAATAGTTTAAATTTGTTAAAAATAAAATGATAAGAGCTTAAATATACAAAACACCTCTCTAAATCAAATTTTTTGTCATATTGGGGAAATATATCTTCTAACTATTAATTTTTATTCATTTTAAATCATTTTTCATGTGTAATACTTTCATATTTTTAATATTTTGGAATATTCAAGGTCTAGCCTCTCACGCACTTATAAAATGACTCCACATATCTATTGTTCCTCACAATTAAACCCTAACACCCTAAGATTTATAAAAAGGTACATCATATTAAATAGATTCTAGGATAAACACCCATATTAGTAGACAATAATATAACACAAAAATAATTTATGATATATTAAATTTTAAATAAATTTAATCTCTTCTAAAGCAAGCAATACACATAACACAAAGATTAAACGAAACATGGAACTCTATTATTATATGAACATGACCAATATAACTAAGGCATTATGTTTTTTGGAAAGAATAGTAATAACTAACATTCAAATATTTTATGTTTTACACATGAAAATTTAAAATATACTATTATATAGTAATTATAAAAAAATAATAGTTTTTAATAAAAATAAATAATTTTTTGAAAAACAATATTTTTCTAAAATGGGGTTTTGTTAGGATTTGCTCAAATAATATAAAATTAAAATTTACCACGTTTAGAAAATTTATTTTTACAAATTACCTTCTTTATTAAAACTAAATTTCAAAATTTAAATGGTTTGAATTTCCTGTATTTCTCATAAAATGTTGAATTTGAGTGGAAAGTGAAAAATATTAAATTTCATAAAACTCCCATTTATTTAAAACAATAAATGTAATATATAAGAAACATTATGAATGGATTTTTTTTATTTATAAAATATATATATTTAATATTTAATCAAATTAATTAAATTTTAATCACATTTATACTAGATTTATATATAAGATTATTTTTGGTTATGAAAACACATTTCTCTATAATAGTTTTAAAGTAAAAAATGTTTCCAAATTTTATAATTTCATAATAAAACCTAATTAGGAATTTTTTAATTTAAATTTATATATTATTAATCATTAATATATGTTTAAATTCATAAAATTATGATTGTTATTCATATAATTAATAAAAGTACATCTTTTCAATAAGAAAAACTTGTCTTGAAAAGTACATTTTCTTCATATTTCTAGGTTAAATTATAAATTAAATTATACCACATTAGTGAATTTAATTTTAAAAATGGAATAAATTTTTTTTAACTAGAATAATATAAAATATAAAATAAGTAGAAATTATGTTTTTACAACAGTTAATATAGAAAATAGTATTAATTAATTAACAATTTTAAGGTGAAAATAATTTTACAGGGGTTAAACGAAGATGAAAAAGGATAAAAATGATGTAATATAAGTAAAAAATCCATTTTATGTCCATATATAATCTTTATAGCCTATATTGGTCGATAAATAACCATTTTGGAGTAGATTAGAATATAAAAATTGTAGGTATCACCTTATATTTTCAAAACATCCATGTGTGTCATCTCCCTCACTTCTAAGAGGCAACCTAGTCTCCTCTATTTTTAACACTTTAAAAACCATTGGATCAAAAAGTCACTAACCAATGATATTTCATACATCCATTCTAAATTCCTATAGGAATTTGTTTGATTGGGAAGGCCTCACAAGAATTCATTAGGTATAAATCGAAAGGCGCTATCCAAAGAAGAGGAAAAATTCTTAAACTAGCTTATTTATTTTATTTATTATATCAACTTATTTAAATAATAATATAATAAGATAATATCTTAGAAATTTTTCCTATATATATAGATATGTTATTATGATAATGTAATAACTGAGATCCATCTTCAATTCCATCAAATTGGAAATGCGAATGTTGGTTGTGTGTTTGGAAATCTATAACCTCGCGATCCGATGTAAATTCATTTTCATTAAACACCTTTCAAGGATTAATATAAGGATAAATTTAACATATATCTATTAATTCTTTTATTATACTCCAGGAATTATTATACCACATGTACATTCTCACTTACAATTATGTGGCGTGATATTATAGCATTGCTCCTGTGTACGGTAGGATATCACCATAAGAAGTGATGTGACTTTTTTACTCTTAAAATTTACATGGAGGAATTAAAGATATAGATAATGAATATATGTAATATTTATGAACTAAAAATTAACATTAAAATATAATATAATATATATACATTTCAATGCATTAGAAAACAATATTGTTTCTCATGCATACATATCGACTACTACCTCCACCTAGCAATGAATTTATTTCGATTTTATTTTTAAATGGATGATAGTAATGATAAATTTAATTAATATATGTTATATATATCTTAAATAATTATAGATAATGAGTATATATATATATATATATTATTTTTTCAATTATTTGAGAAAAATGGAAACAACGTTCATGGTTACAAATGAAATGCCCTCTCAATGAATGATGCAATCCATTTTTGAAATGTATTTTTTATAGATTAAATTAGTCTAGAATATTATTAATATATAGTATATTTTATTTAGGGAGAAAATGGGGATATTATATAATCATTATAATTATAAATGGACGAAATTTACCAAACCAAAACATATAAAAAGTAAATCATTTATTATCCAAAATATTGATTTTAATATAGAATTATTAATAAGAGGGAGATAAAATACTATCATTAAATCATATATGGAATTAAATATATGATTTCAATTTTCAATATATATATAATGATAATATATTTATTATAAACTAGGTTCATACAAATACAAACTTTTTGATCCCGATGTAAGGGTTTCTCATATCACTTTTACTTTATTGAGACATATGCCTGATTCAACACTTATTTCTTTTTTATTTTCTCTATGTCAAATGTGAATATTGATTTAACATCATAAGTTTATTTATATTAATGGTATCAAATGTTTCATATGAATTTATTTCTTTTATGGTTCTTATGATTCGAATATTACCATTATGGTAATGATTTATGTTACAATATCATTGTTTATTGGGATTGTTTATGATTGTGTATCTAATAATGAAATATTATTATATAACACTCCAATAATCTCATAAATTATATTATTCTTTGTTTAGTAAATAAATTATCACATATTAGTACCATTATATATTTTTTCTTTTGTACATAAAATGAATGGGAATATTTTTTTAAAAAAAATCGACTTTATTTGTCTTTTCAAACAAAAATATTTTTACAATCCATATCCATGATTTCAAAAAATGTTTTAAAAAATGTTTACAAAATTATTAAAATTATTTATTTAAGATATTTTTAAACATGATCATATTTTTACAAAAAATTAAAAGTAATTGTATGTTAATTTTATAAAAAAACTTTTTTTATATATCATAAAAAATAGGAAAGAGATAATTGTCTTAATTTCAAAATCCTCTTTGAAATTTCCCACCATAATTATGAAATAATGTTATAAAGAATAATTTCAACATTTATATTTTCCTTTTTATGGAAAATTATTTTCAATATGACTAGTGATATTTAATTTTAAAAGGTATTCTTGAAAATTAAAAGTATAATTACCTCAAGAATGTTTTAAAATAAATTTTTTGGTGTTTCTAAACATAAAAAATTCAAATTTTTCTCATTTGATTCATTAGGAATACAATATAATTATACCGTCATAATTATGTCTCGGTATGGTTTTTTATTATTTCAATGGGATGTAACATTATGAAACCATTCACCATATTACTTTCAATGGATTATGATTATGTTTATTGATTTGAGAATTTAATAACATTTTTTGATAGTTTTAACAGTAATAATGTTAATGATGATTTTGTTTAACCAATTTTAAAATGAGTAATGTATTGGACTTATTACATATTGGTCGGGGAACACTATATCCCATCAATGCATTAATATTTCTCTTATGGCAAACTAGTTTCAATATATGTTTGTGGCCTGACTCATTTGTGTAATATATTTGGGAAGAAGGACTTGATTGTATTTTTATGATGTTATGAATTATGAATTACATTATTTAGAGATTATTCATTGATGTAAATTTGGTTATAAATTTTATTTTTATATAAATGGAAAATTTTCTAGAGCATATGAATATGTATATGGAATTATTTGATCGTGATTTTATCTTTCCATATTATGCCCAATTATTGATTAAATTTAATATTTTTCAGGTATTTTCCATTATAGAAATGTTATTATTTATTAATTTTTATCATCTTATGTCTTCTTACAATTTAGTGAGAATTATAGTTCACTCCTTTCTTATGTTTAATTTTCCCCCTAATACCAGAAAGTGTATTCTGATTGATATGTAATGACATGATAAGGGGAAATATAAAAATTACAAATAAAACACTCTATGTATTTTATGAATTAAGTTTTAATATAAATTATATATATATTTCAAGATTACCAATAATAAAAAACAAATATGTCCTTCATGATGCAGCTATTAATGAGGCCCCAGCATTAAACACTACATAATCTTGAAATAAGTTAATAATTCACATTGTCGATATTTTTAAGATTATAGATATAAGGTATTTGGCCATAACTATTACAATACATCTCTAAAATAAAAAAGTTTACACTAATAATCTATCAAAAAAATTCACAAAAATAAACCCCTTAAATAAAACAAATGTTATTTTATTGATATAAATGTTATTTAATTCTTCCTTTCTCTTAACCTTCCTTATACAATGTGAAAAGCATTTCAGAAACATTGGATGAGAATAAAAAAATAACTAAGTGTTATAAAACAAGGAATGAAAAAATTAGTCCATCAATAAATTCAAATAAATGAAATCATAATTTTCAATCATTAACATACCATAAAAAATCAATGGTTTTATGAATAACACATGGAACTTATAAATCGGAAAGGTATCTTCTGTGATCCATAACATAATTACATTATATCATTCTTGAATACATATGGAGATACGTTTGAAATACCCATCATGGTATATTACCTAAATATCATAGGAGAAACATCAACGTTTACCTTTGTCACATAACCTAATGCATTGGAGGGCTATCTCGAGCTCACCCACCAAAGGTTTATCATGGAATCACCTCTATACAAAAAAATTCCCAAGAACCAAAACATTATCATAACATATAATACATGCATAAAGTATGAGATAACATTTCCACATTGCAATCACAATTTACCATTTCAATATATTGATAAAATCAATCCAATAATAATGAAACATTTGAAACATTTAAAAATATTATATTTGAATCATTGTGTCCCATACTGATTTGAAAATTTTGAAAGTAATTTTCACTTTAAACCACTAATTTCAATATAAATAAATCCTTAAAATCATTTCTAAAACATGTAAATTGAAGAGAATGATTTACAAGATTTAATCCTTACATATTTCCAGAATAATGTTTCAGTGAAAGTGTCTTGTAATACTTGAGAAACACTTGAAAAAAATTAATTATAGAATAAAATCAAAAATATTATAATATCATTATAATTAGGATATTCATTATATAATATTTCAAAGTGTATTATATACACCATATATGATAATAAGGGTACACAATATCAAGATATAGCTCAATGAAAGGAGATTGAGACCCAGTTCCTTCTAAAGATCATTTTGTAAATAAAATAGATTGATTATGTGTATTCACAAGAGTTACACATAATTAATATAAAAATATGAGTCAGGAAATCAAACGTTATTTATCACATAATCATAGAACTCTAGAATCATGATGTAGATGATCAACTGAAAAGAATGGAAGTTAGGATAAGAATTTCCCTTACCTCTTGTCTGACTTGACTCGTTCGTTCTTTATTCTCCTGAATAACAAACTAAAGTTAATTTCTACTTTCTTAAGTACCGTTTTCATGTTCATTATTCCATTTATATCACTTATACCCACTTTATATACATTAAAATTCATTTATGTTAAATATTGTCATTTTGTCGATATTTGGTACTTGAGTCAAAAAAGAACTCCTTCTAATTACAAGATGTGTATGCGGTAAAAAATTCATTATCCACATAATTATATGAATGATTTATATATCATATATATCATATATATTATGAATATAAATGAATTTATAAAAGTACCTAAAATTTGGAGATAAGAAACGAAATGCATTGTTCTTGGAGATGGTAAGTCGTACGTACGCATGCACGCTACTTTAATTTCTATTTCATATTTAAGGGAATGAACACATAATGAAAATTAGTTATATTATAATTCTAGTTTAATATAATATATAATTTAATTAACTCCATCCTTCATAGGCTCCACATATGGCATGAAAGTGCCATATCACATTGAGGGAGTGGTAGTCCGCACTTACTCAAATGAAATTATCATATTTACCATTTATGGAAACCATAAAATAATTATATAATGAAAAATAAAGAAGAATAAAGAAAATATAAATATATTATATATCACATATAAATATATTTCCATCATAATGGACACCATTAGAGTAGGTAGAAGAGAATTGAACAATCATTATTCCGTGAGGGAGTAGTTCATTGTCTACAGAAATTGGATGTTCGTATCCATTAGATGGAGGTGTTTTGAAGTGTAGTTCTAATAATTATTGTAAAAAATACTATTATATTTAGGATTATGGTATTATTAAAAAATAATGGAATAAAGAGAGTTTATGGGGTTGGAGAAGGAATATAAAAAAATAACTTGAGAGAAGGCGTTTCCTTTGAATCAGGTGACTCCCATTGGTTTGATCAAAAGGATTTATTGAATTTCCTTATTCCTTGGGGAAGTAATCTAGGTAGAGGAAAAGGATTTTTGGAGCTTCATAAAGTAGTGTTTGTACGAGACAAGAGGCTTTAGAGGTTTTTTTATAGATTATTTTCAGTTTCAAAAGGTCTAATAATTATATAATTTGATGATATGGTGCATATAAGTCGAAATAAGATCATCCAATAATAAATTGATATGTTTTGGGTGTTTTGAATCCTTATCATTTTTTTCACCCTTTGTTATGTTATTTAACTTTTACCATGTCTTCATGTATATTCATACTATATGGTAAATATATTTAATAAAAAATTCTATGTGACCCAAAATGGATCTTTAATGACATATGTAACATTATATATTATATTTGGCCTAATATTAGATTTTTTGGAATATTTTACCATTAAATAAAAATTAATTGATTTAAAAACTCATTTATGCCAATTTATGTACAATTCATATCAATACTTTTAAACAAATCAATAAAAACATGATTACTTCGAACAACCATTCTTAATTCAAAGATAAAAATTTATTATTATCCCAAAAATTCTTGTATGGCATAAAAATTTTCGAAAAAATTTATTTTTATATATATAATATAATCTATTTTAATCCTTTATTAATGATGAAATTACTGAATCACTGTTGTGTCATAATTAAGATTATTTTTTTAATGTCTAAATTTTATAAATAAAATAACAATATGTATGAAATATTTTCATATTTCAAATTAATATTTATTGTTATAGATATCTATTATATTACTCCATATAAAAAAAATTTACTAAAGGATATATGTTTATGTTATTTTTGTCTTTAATTTAAATTAATTAATATAAAGTGTCATTATCTCTTCCAAGTGGCTCCATGGGGTCCCAAAATCCACCCAAGTATTACCTTGTTTGGAAATATTTCATCCAATAGGGTTAGGACAGGTGTAAGGGTAATTTATGATTATTATAATATTATATTTCACATGTATCTAATAGATTTACCCTTTAACCATGGTAAATAAAATTTTTGTTGAAGTAAATTTTAATAAGGGATAAAAATAATAGTTACCTATTTACAAAATTTAGACCTCCTAATTAAAAATATGGAATCCCTTTTTCCAAATTCATAACATATAATTTGATGAAAATATTTTAAAATTAATTCCCAATTTCATAACAAAAAGTGTGTTTTTAAGAAATAATAATTGTCTAAATATTGACACATTTTTACGTCCAAATTCAAAGTGATATTACTTAAAACGAGAATAATTTGATTAAATGGTAAAAATATAATCCAATTTCACTTTAAAACCAATTAAAAGGTTATTGTAACTATATAAATAAATAATATTAAAAGGTAGTTTGGAATTTAAATGCAGTATTTTTCACTATTCATTAAAAATGAACATTATCATAAAAATACCAAAAAATTTCCCAAAGTATAATTTGATGTACCTATTATGAAAAATATGTTTATTTTTTCAAATATAATATATAAAATTAACAGAGACTATATTTAAAAGGGTTCCTCCATAAAAAGGCGGTAAAATGACCTTTTAAAAATACTAGGGTATTTATGATTAGAATTGGATTCATTCTCATTTTAAGACTGTAAATTTTATTGGATAAAGGAAAAAACATTTAACAAACATGTGTCATCATATTGTACAAAGTTATATTCATTCTCTTCAATTCAACAAAGAGGAATTAACTACCAATTAAAGTAATATTATATTATTATTTTTCAGTATGACTCATCCTTGTGTGCAACATGAGATTTTAGAGAAACCCATTGATGCGTGTCGGGTACGCCGTAGAACATTGCATCCCTTTTAAATTAAAATTAATATTTAATTAACAAATATTAATAAATATGATTTTTTCATCTTCTTTATTTACCTGGGGTTTTACATCTTTCCCCACATTTAAAAATTTCATCCTCATAATTTTAAAATTGGGCTCGAAAGAATCACTAAAGATCCCACATCGGAAAAAGAGTCAATAAAACAATCACTTAAAACAAAATAAATATAAGTACAAAGGTCACCTGAGATATCCCATACTAGGATTCCATGTATGAAAACATGGATTTTGGAGGAGAAACAAAGTGTCATGTTCTGATCGAGAGTGATAGAAAAAATGAATATGAAAAAGATAACAATAAGAAAACCACAAAATTGTGATTGGTTAAATAG
Source organism: Viscum album (assembly GCA_963277665.1). Classification (NCBI taxonomy): domain Eukaryota; kingdom Viridiplantae; phylum Streptophyta; class Magnoliopsida; order Santalales; family Viscaceae; genus Viscum; species Viscum album. Next base: position 1,720,920,319 of record OY728132.1, read on the forward strand.
TCTTTGATTCCCCATTCGGAAAAGTAAATGGATAATTTTTTTTTGTTTTCTGTTCCCTTTCATAAATTTGGAAAATATATTTATGAGATTGATGAAGAACATGAGGAAATATACTTACTTTTCAACAATTGTTTCATCCATTAATAATTTTTATAAAAAAACTCATATTTTTGAAAAAATGATGTGTAATAAACATTAATTGGTCAAACCAGAAGCGCTAGAATTCACTTCTAGAGAATCACAGAATCTAAAAAAAATTAACTATATATTTTTATTATCTTTAGAAATTACCCAAAACCAATATGGTTAGGTCAAGATCAGATAACCCCCAAAAGATTAATCTTTTATAAAAATAAATAGAACTCTTAATCCCAAAAATTGAACAAACCATACCCAAAGTTCAACAAAGACCATTCAATAAACAATGGTCTTTTAAATAATTCAATACAATCCCATATAATATTTAAAATCAAACCTGAGAAGAATTTAATCATGTAGTCTTCTAAAAAATTATTTAAATTTGTCTCCAAACAACATTAGTTACTCTTAAGGTCTTGTACAGAAATGTAATTAAAATAATCTCATATTCTCTATGATAGGATAATCATTTCAATAAAAAACAAAATCTCCATATATCCATAATAGAAACATAGATTTCTTCGAAATAAAATTTCAACCATTACTCCTCAAATTAAATCCCATAGTATTCTATTGTCGTTAGGCTTATATTTATTCCAATAGAGAAAACGTCATTGAAAATAACCTTTATCACTTTGTCACCAAATCATTTTCCTACAGTAGGGATAACAATTTGATAAAAAAATAAGTTCCAAAATTTACTTATTATTGATCAGAAAAATCATTTCACTAAATAGAATAAGTCATACTAACCAGCGGCATCACGTATGCTAGTAGTAGGTGATAAATAACATTCAAACTTTGGTTGTGTGCTCAATACCTGTGGCCTTGTCAGATTCCATGGGTCTCCAACCATCTTGCATTTTCTCCATTTTTATAAAACTCAAAAACAACATTTACATTATTTAACTTCAATGGTTGTCTAGTATCTATAATTTTCATCCCAACTTGCATTTACCACAATATCTAAATTCATGAAGTCTTATTGACATTTTTTACCCCTATAAAATAACATTAATCCCATTGAAATAACATCTTACCCAAATCATGGTGTCCACCTAGTTTCACTTTCAGCTTGTTCACAGAAATATATTGTCCATGCATTGAAATAATGATTTAGAGATCCTTTAAAATCATATTCATCATTTATCAAAATACACCTCATACAACTTGGGTTATAAGTTTGTTCACCAAAATATAGTTTTAGAAAATAATCAAATATGACATATAATTTCAAAACATCTAATAAAACATGATTTCTATAAAATAGTCAGATAGAGTTTGAGTTAAAACATTGAAACAATTGTCCTTTTAATATACCATAAGTATGTTCTGAAAGAATATAATTTAAAATCAATTATAAATACGCAGCGCAAGGGTCTCCTTTGTTAGCACCTTTTTTGTAATCAAAATATTCATCAAAGTGTTGTGATAAGGTAAAATATTGGAAATTTCTTTGATAATAATTACCTTTCTTGAAAATATGAGAATATCGAGAAAAGTGTATTTGATAATATTAAACCAATGATCTATTATGGTATCTAGGTATAACAGAGGTGTTTTATATCTCAATCAATTTCTTGCAAGTGAGATTTATGTTAGAAAATGTTTCAAAGCCATCTGAATATAAAATTGCGGTAATTATTTCAAGAATGTCATTAGGAAGAGATAGGAATGTTGTTTAAGATCCTCATTACATTTATAACATACTTTCCTTGATCTGAAAAAGTTAAAAAATAATGATTTAACATAAAGAGTTGACATAGAGACTAACCATGTTCTTATCGAAAACTTTTAATACCTAATTATTTATAACCTGACCTCTGATACCAACTATAAGGCCGCAACATTAAAAAGTACATAAACTTGAAATAAGTTAATAATTCAAATTTTGGATCTTTTTTGTTTTAGAGTTTTATAGAATTAAGTCATAACTATTACATTAATTCTCAAAAATAACAAAGTATACACTTTTATATATATAATTTTTTCACAAAAATAAAACTCTTAAAATAAAACAAGAGTTCTTTTCTTTATATAAATCATCTTGAATTATTTATTTCTCTTACCATTCTTTATACACTATGAAAACATTTCAAAAACATGGTTTCATCATTAAAAGCTATGTAAGGGTTATAAAAAAAGGAATGAAATCATTAGTCTATCAATACATATAAACCAATGAAATCATAATTTTCAATCCTTAACATGCCACAAAAATCATAGTTTTTATGAATAACACATGGATATAATAAATCATAAAGGAAACATGTGGAATCCATAACATAATTATATTGTATCATTCACATAATCATAGAGAGTCAGGTTTGGAATACTCATTATGGTATATTCAATAAATCGTGTAGGAGAAACATCAATTTTTACCTCTATCACATTACCAAATGCATTGGAGGGATATATCAGGATCACCCACCCTAGGTTTATCATGGATCCACCCGTATACATAAACAATTACCAAGAACTATATCATACTCATAACACATAAAACATGAATAATGGAATGAATAACCCTTGTACATTGTAGTCAAAATATTCCATTTCAATATATTGACATAATCAATCCAACTTAAATGACTCATTTAAAACCTTTTAAAAAAATATTTTTGAATCAATGTGTCACGTACCACTTCAAAACTTTTGAGAAGAATTTACAATTTAAAACACTCATGTCCACAAAAATGATTCCTTAAAATTAGTTCTAAACCATGTACATGAAATAGAAGGATTTAGAAAATTAAATCATTAAAACTTTTAAAATTATGATTTAGTGAAATAGTATCGTAACACTTGAGAAACACATAAATAAAAATACATACAGAATAACATAAAAAATGATTATAATATCACTAGAATAATAATAGGCATGATATAACATGTCAAAGTGTAGTATATACTTCTTATAGGATAATAAAGGTGCACAATATCAAGATATGCCTCAATGAAAGGAGACTGAGACACAGTCCCTTACAAATATCATTTTTCCAATAAAATAGATTGATTATGTGTATTCAATATAGGTACAATTAATTAATGTATAAGTAAATGATAGAAAATCAAAAGTTACTTATCCCAAAATCCTAGCTAGTCATAATCATGATTTAGAAGATCAACCCAAATAATGGAAATTTGGTTAAGAAGTTCCTTTACCTCATGTTTGACTTGACTCGTTCATTATTTATTCTTCTCAATAATAAAATAATGTTAATTTTTTGATGACCCATCCCCTGGGGAACGTGCTTTGACTACCCCAAACCCGCCTTCCGGAGGCCAGGGGCGGGCGATTAGCACCAAAAGCATAATTCCCAAAATCTAGGAAGGCACTGCCATTATATCCTGTCAACACACACAAAAAAGCACACAGCATGATAGGAACACAAGTAAACCGAACTGTAAACAGAGTGAGTGCAGTAAGTAAATAGGTCCAGAATACAAGCCCAACTAGAAAGTACAAGTACAACTGTGATACCATACAACTGAAAAAAAGGAAATTCATCTACTGGATCATCCTCTGGGGTTCCTATCTAATGGGTAGGTATAGATAGCCTCCTCATCACTCCACATACGTTTATCTCCTCCAAGTACCGACATGTCGTATGGTCCTCCTCTGGGCACCGTCCAATATTGGTACTCTTAGCCTCATTCAGTATTGTTCGTCTTCTACATCCAAAATAATATGGTTCATGCATAGACCATACATGGGTGAGTATAATGATACTCTATAGGGACCCCGAGGCCCTCAAGGTCTCACAAAATCTACCAAGGATAAACCACAATGTATGAAATCAACAGATGACCCTACATAGGTATATGGACATCTGTATACCTATGTTATAATGTAATCCATCTCAATCATGAGGAAATTACATACATACAACCTCAAATCACACAAGTATTTAATATAGTGTAGTAACAAGTAACATCCCCAGTCACAACATCGAACACGTCGGCTGCTAGAGAAATCCTCCTCTATCGAGTAGAGTGGGTCTGGTACATCACACAGAGGCACTTCCCTGTAACATTGGACTGCTGAGTTACTTCTCCAGTCCAGTACTGTAGGTCTGCTGCATCACCAAGGTGCTCCCCACTGTGGGTCTTCCACTTCACCAAGGTGCTCCCCCTCGTAGCCTGTTGAGGTACTCCTCCTGCCGATTACTTTGGGTCTGTCGCGTCACCAAGGTTCTCACCACTATGGGTCTTCCGCATCACCAAGGTGCTCCCCACAGGGACTTTCGAGTCACTCCGAGTCGAAATAGACATCAGTCATCAAGTTTTAGCCATTCGTAGGGTTATGTACATTTCGCACTTGGGTAAACCGCTTCCCAAGACAAAGGTTAATACATAAACTTCGTTTAAGTCCCATTAAGAGGTATCTCAATGTTCGGTCACATCATTAGAGTCTCAACGTAACAGATGGCGCGTCAATCAGACCCCCAGTCTATGAGTTATTAATATCATAGTCCTGGGGGTCCAGTTAGAGTCAAGCTCAATCCAACCAGACTGTTCCCCATCGCAATCCCAAATATTAGTGGGGTATACACAAAAGGAACAACTTTATCGAATATTTCCAGTGCCACTGATGGTTCGTCAAACAGATGTTTGGTGCCAATGTTATGGCCAAAAGAGAGTAAATGGGTTGTAGTGGGCACAGGTCCGGTCTGACCAGGTGGGACAGACCCGGACTGACCTGGCATGGGTCAACCTGGATCATGTAGACCTGCCCCAACCCGCTGGGTCACGCCGGGGCCATGATGCCGCCCAGTCCGCTGGGAGGTTCTTTAGGCCGCGAGGGCCTTGATGTACGGCAGAGAACATAGTTGCAGTGGGCCGGCTCGGCTGCGTGGGTGCTACAAGGGCGCAGGGCTGGTTCCGCCACAGGGGGGTTCTATGAGGGCGTGAGGTGTTCCTCAATGGCACACGTCTAGTTCGACCACAGGGGTAATGGGATGGTGTGGGGGTGGTTCGTCTGGGGCACCACGAGGGCGTGGGGATGGTTCAGTCGGGGCATCGGTAAGGAAGCAGGGCTGATTTGGTCGGGGCGCTGCTAGGGCAGTCGGGCCGGTTAGGCCGGAGCATAGTAGGGGGCGCGAGGAGGGTGTGGCCAGAGCGCCGCGGGGGGGGGGGGGGGGGGGGGGGGCAGGGCCAGTCCGGCCAGGGTGGGACGGGGCGCATGGCTCGATCGGCCCAGGCACCCCATGGGCTCGGGGCCAGTTCGACCATAGCGTCACGGGGGTGTGGGGCCGGTTCGGTCGGAGCGCCACGGGGGTGCAGGGCCAGTTCTGCTCACTATTGCCTTCATCACCTACATCACCTTCCTCCATTTGAAAAACACAATGTTTCAACAAAAGGATTACAGAGATGATATTCCATGTTTGTTTGGCCCGCGCTCTCCACATTAGAGCGGTTTCAAGTGGCACCACAAGTTCAAGAATAGGTAAAGAGAAAATAATAAAACACCCTCCCTACAAGCTCTTGCAATTTAATCATTCCCAATCCCACAAAAGGAAAACATTTGTGGATCAATCTAAAATAGAAAATTGATCCATGTTCATTGTGTTTGAAGAGAATAGCATGGGAATATAAAATCACTTATAAATAAACCCATACTTTGGGTTGTTTTTTGAGGGGAGATGGAAGTACGGACGTCAATTCGTCATAGATGAAGACATCCCACATTGAAAGAGGTCTCGTGGAAGAAGGTCAAAGTCGAGGTCAGTGTACTTCGTCGGTGGAGCATTATTCATTGGCAGAGCATTCTTCTATAGAGAGCTTTCTCCCAATATTTCTCCTCACCCAATTCCACCAAATTTGGAAATTTACCAAAATGTGATATGTTTCCCCCAATTTAATTATTGTCACAATTTCAAATTGGGTTAATTAATCACATAGATTGTCCTAATTAATTATGATGTGTTAGCTTAAGTAATGTGGATGAATTCAAGAGGTCCCTCCACATTAAAGTGGGGGGGGGGGGGGTTGAGATGTTTTTCTCAATAATGATTAGAATTCAAGAGGTTTAGGCCTCAGGTGGTCCCCACCACCATAACCTCTCATGGGAGGTTAGGTTTGGGTGGTCCCCACCTCCATAATCTCTCGTGGGAGGTTAGGGACTGGTGGTCCCCACATCTCAACTTCCACATGAAGGTTTAGTTCTGGTGGACCCCACCTCCACATACCCACATGCGTGTTGCAAGTAAAAATAAAACGTCCCACACTTTTATTTTTATTTTATTCTTTCACGAAAAACCCAAAAACTAACATTGACCCTTTACCATCTATCGCCAAGGTGAAAGTCTCCTTTAAAGAATTCCAATGCTGTGAGTTCAATGGTGTTCTCTGATTTCAATTCTGAGCATCGGTTCAAAAGATTGAAAAACCCATTCACACGTTTTCTGAACATACCCAAACAAAAGTTCATAAATTCATTTCATGCACTCTGGGCCTCAGATTCACATGCCATCAATTTTCAGAGACTCGTAAAATTTCTATTTATTTAAAAAAAATACACAAAAATTCAGGGTCTTTAAATTCTCCTCACCACAGGGCTCTATGTCCCCGTAAGCCACAAATAATATTAGGCAAACAAGTGGGGGTACTGAGAATGAATATGAACATCCCACTACCATGTTCTCTATTGAAGTTTCATGTGCTGTCGGCGAATGCGCACCAGAGGTATAGACCATCAAGAAAGGACCTGTGCTTTTCGATCATCAGTCTCTACTAGAACCTCTATAAAAGATTCCGCATTATTGATGTCTAGCACACCAATATCGATGATGTGAGAAGGGTCGGGCACATATCTCCTCAATTGGGATACATGGAATACATCATACACCTGTTGAAATTGAGGTGGAATAGCTAAGCGGTAAGTCACCTAGCCAAATTTGTTGAGGTCCTAAAAGGGTCTGATGAACCTCATTGATAACATGCCACCTCGACCAAATTTGTGCAAACCTCATCGAGTTGAGACTCGTAGAAAGACGTGGTCACCATCCTCGAACTCTAGAGGTCTCTGTCTCCTGTCGGAATATGACTTCAATATTCTCTATGCATTCTTCATCCACAAATGGATGATTTTCACTTTCCCTATAGTAGCTCGTACCATCTTTGGTCCTCCTAGTGCTGACTCCTATATGAACCCAGATATTCGTTCAAGTATTTTTTCCCTTTTTTAGAGTGTTTAGAGAAAATAATTTTTCTGGAAATCTCATAAGTACACACCGTGTACTTTCTGAGTACACGCCATGTACTCTTCACCATCTTGAAGCCATGTGATGGTTGTGTCCGTGCCACACACATGTTGTGTAAGGCTGAGGTGGTGGCCGATTATTTCGGAGTACGTAAAAATTGAAGTACACGCCGTGTACTTTCTTTTTATTTTCATGAAATGGACCGGGGTCACGTCTAACCCTGAAAATCATCTTCTTATTCATTTTTCATCCTTCAGAAGAGACCCATTTGACCGAATCTTCGACGAGCTCCCGCCTCGCCGTCCGTTCTCCAATTTGAGAGTGGTCTATTCCGTTGGAATCGCAGGGGTGAGTTATTCCTTATTCTTGAGTATTGTTTCATGATTCCACCTCATTTCTATGTTATCATGTGATGAACGGTTTGTCCGTTTTCTCAGATCTACATTATTCTAAGAGGAATATGTCATCGAGGTTCGCGTATATCGATCTCCTCGGATAGAGGTAGGTGGTTGGTGCATTTCCGTAAGAAGATGATGAATATTATGTTCAATGTCCACCAATACCCTTGAATGTGGTATTGTGTGTTCCCTGTTTTTCCCTTGTTGATTCCTGCATTTCTTAATAGATTTATAAGAGGTTGTTGGTTGTGAGTAGTGTAATTTATTTTTGTGCTTAGGTTGCTTTTCCATGCTTGTTTTTCCTATTGGGCGTTTTTCCAGTTGCCATTCCTTGTTGTAGGATAGAGGAACTGTCTCTTTTGATTTGATGTTGAGCCTTATTTGATAGCCACATAGTTCTTGAGGTTTACTTGGACAATGCACGTGCGCTGAGAATGTATAGTTATACTAAGGACTGTGAGAACCTAGAGTGGTGAACCAAAGGGAGAATTAACGGAAGGGATTCTAAAAAGTGTATTTAATCACGATGCGAGACCAAAGGGAGAATTGATAGAAGGGCACTCCAGAGTGTCTTTTAATTATGATGCGCACCACAGGGGGAATTGATGTTCAGTGCTTCACCAGAGATCCTTTAGCATGATACGAGAATATAGGGGTAATTGACAGTGAGTCCCTCCCCAGAGAGTCTACTTAATTACGTAGCTGAACAAGAGGGGTGAGACTATGTGTGCCTCCAAGAGGGTTTCTAGTACTTAGAGGTTGAACCATAGGGTTTTGAATCTGAGAGGTACCCAGAGAGTAACCTATTTTCATCTTGTTGCTGGTAGCTTACTTGTGTTCTTTACTTGTTAGAACTGTGGATTGTAGCTGCTCGTGCTTTCCTGTTTACTGATTCTTATTCTTTTACTGCCTTGTATTCATTGACTGTTAGGAACATATCTTTGGATGATTGCCTACTGTGATTGTATCTCACACCCTATTTGGTCCATGCTTTTGGGCCCAAGAAGACTATGTTGCTCTAGGTATAGACAAGGGAAAGCACCCTTCTACTTCAGGATCTTGACTGCATCAGGAGCTGGGGAGCATGGGACCGAGCCGTGGCTCGCGATGCTGATAAGTTTTTATTTTTTTCTTTTGCACTTGGTTTTAGTTGTATTCCAGCACATTGATGTGATTTATGCTTTCCATAGATATTTGTACCTGCTGCATTTTTTTCGTCGTAGTTATATATCTATATTTCTTACGCTGTTTGGTTTCTATTGTTATGCATGATGTTTAATGATTCCGCTGTTTATTGTGGTTTTCTTACCCTGTATACCTTACCAAATGAGGGTATATTTTCCCCACCATCTCACTAAGGCCCTCGCTGGTAGTCGTCAGCCTCTGGCATTTGGGGAAATGCACTTGATTTTATGTGGAAAACTGGGTACGGGGCACCAGTAGAGGGGCTCCGGACTCGAAACGTTACAAAGTAGTTTCAAAGGAGTTCTTTTCTCTTGATTTACTAATTGGAGACCTTATCCAGGGATAGGATAGATTCGGTACTTGGAATTAAGCTGTGCTTGGGAGTAGCTAACCCGTGTACAGGGAAAGGCCATACTACATCGTTAATTGCATTTGCTGATTCTGAGATTCTATAGTTGATCTGATTTCACCAAGAGTGATTCACATGACTTGTGCGGTAATTGTTTTGATATTTCGGTTCTATTTCTGTCGCAACCCGATGAGATGAGGGTATGCCATCTCATGCATCACATAGACACTTGTAGGGATCACATGCCATGCATTCTTGTCATTCCATCTAGGGTTCATTACAGATTGCATGCTGTTGTGATAGGCTCTGTGTAGATTATGCATGCTGTTGTGATATACACTTGATAGATTCTCGGCTGTTATGTTACAAAACTATTTGTTTTGTTCCATGATTAAAAAAAAGAACTCCTAATTTTGGTTCTTGAGCTGTTATGGGCCCTCACAGTTCGGAATTTGGCACCTTTTTCATTGTTTTTAGTGTTTCTGGAATTATGCGCAGTTTATGAGCTACTACCTGAAAAACCCAGAATACACGTCATGTACTTTTTAGATACACGCCGTGTAGTTTTCAGGCCATGTCCCTGACCGTGTGAGTAGAACACGGTGTCGTGGGAGTAACATCGAGAACACGTCGTGTACCATTGGTACACGCCATGTGAGTTCAGAGCCGTGTACCGGCCGTGTCACTAACAACACGAGCCGGGAAAGCTCCGGTAGAACATGCCATGTCCATAGGGAACACACCGTGTAGTCTTTTCCAGGTACCCAGCTGTGTCACAAACAACACGGGCCAAAGTGACCTTCTTTTCCACATGCCGTGTTTGTTCGGAATATGCCGTGTAGTCTTGTCTATGTACCTGGCCATGTGACGAACAACACAGGACGATGTCACCTTCGCCTTTAAACACCGTGTTTGTTCGGAGCACTCCGTGTAAGATCCAGCCTTGTAGATGGCCGTGTACTCAACAACACAGACCGCCGAAGCCTTGTCTAGTGCATGCCGTGTCTGTTTCAAACACGCCATGTAGTCTTGGGTTGAGTCAGACTGTGTGGGTTAGTCGTGTAAGGAGACACGGGAAGGGGAATAGTTTCATGTACACGTCGTGCATGGTGGCCAACATGCAGTGTAGTTTGATGTGTACATGACTTATAGGGAGAGAGTACACACCCATGTCAGTGGTTTCAGAAGACACACATTGTAGTTTTATACACGCTATATAGTCGTGTTTTGCAATCTTGGGTGTTTTTCTTCCCATGTTCCCGTTTCGTACACTTCTGTTCTCTGTCCTTGTTTTCCTACTCTAACTTGTGATTTTGATCTTCCAGAGCTATGCCTCCGAGATGTCCTCCGATCATGCGTCTGTCATCAGGCAGTGATCAGACGCCAGACAAGGCTGATCAGGGACTTCCAGTCGATCCCCCAACCGACCCAACCATGGCACCGGTTGTTGTACCAGTCGCAGGTGTTGATGTGCAGTTCAGTTTTAGGTTTCATGAGGTTGATGTAGGCCTTCCAAGGAGCACCGCCTCCTCCCTCATCTATGGAAGACTTGACGCATGTCTCTCAGCAGCAGTATCCTCCCACATTATCATGGGAGGGAGGACCTCAGGCTGCAGAGTCATGGCTAGAAGCCATGCTGACCATATTCGAGCACCTAGAGACGGCTCCAGAGAGGCGAGTCAAGCTCACCACCTACATGCTCCGAGACTCTTCCAAGAGGTGGTGGGACGTGATCTCACAGGTGGTTAAATCGAAGGCTATGGCTTGGGAGGAGTTCCAGCGCGTGTTCTATGACTACATTTACCCGGAGACCCTGAGGGCCGATTGAGCTCGGGAGTTCATGAGCTTAGAGCAGGGTACTCTATCTATCATGGAGTATTCCTCTCTTTTCACTGAGCTACAGTATTTTACACCCCTTTGGGATGGGAGGGGGTGTTCGTGGAAAGGAAGTTTGAGGATGGAATCAGGCGGGAGATCTGCACGCAGGTGAACATCTTCCAGCTGACTTCCATTACTTCCATCGTCAACCAGGCCCTGATTGCAGAGCGCAATCTAAGAGACTCTGGAGCTATGAGTTAGGGCGGTTCTTCTTCCAGAGCTAGCTTTCCTTCAGATGACAGCATGAAGCATCATAGGGAGCCTGCACGTGGTTATTCGAGGAAGTGAGACGCATCATCAGGAATCCAGGTGACATGCTACCAGTGTGGCCAGACAGGGAACAAGAGGCCGCAGTGCCAAAGAGACCCCATGGAGTGCCAGTCTTGCGACAAGATGGGTCACCTTCAGCATTTATTACGGGTCTTCTCACCAGCAGCTAGTAACCGGGGTTCATCCATGACTCCTAGTTCAGGAGCAGCACTGCCAGTTTCTCACCAGTCAGGAATCTAGAGCTCTTCTGGTCGTTCGGGCCGAGGTGGAGGTTGAGGCTGTGGTAGTCAGCCACAAGTTCCACAGCACCAGCAGGGAGGTTCAACTCAGAGTGGTCAGCCAGGGGCGTAGGGCCACGGCACATGCCAGTCTTTCATTGTGGAGCAGAGTTATCATGAGAAGGATCTCGACCCTTCTAAAATTCGAGGTACAATTTTAGTAGCCTCGTTATTATCTTCAGCCTTATTCGATACTGTTGCGACGCATAGCTTTATATCTGTTTCCATTTTGGAGAGACTTGGACTCTGCATCTTTTCTTCTGCCGACTCGTTTACACTAGACACACATATGGGAACGAGGACATCTCGTGTACGCCAGTGTAGGGAGTGCCCTCTTGAGGTTGCAGGGTATCGCTTCTTATGGGATCTCTATTTTCTAGAGGTGATAGGCTATGATGTCTTTCTTGGCATGGATTGGTTGATTCCCTTCTTGGAAATAATTGATAGTTATCATTGCAGAGTCAGTTTCATTTCACTAGAGGGTGAATATTTCCGTCATAGAGGCGAATGGGACATTCGTTCGAGTTGGGCGGGACTCAAGCATCCTTGGCTATGAGGAGTGACGACCCAGATTTCTTGCCATTACCTAGATGATCAGGGGACTCCACATTTGGACTTTCCTCTAGTGGTGGATCACTTCAGGGATGTCTTTCCAGATGAATTTTCAGGTTTTCCTTCGGAGCATGAGGTAGAATTCTCTATTGAGCTCATTCCAGGAGCGGCACAGTTGTCTATTCCTCTATATAGGATGATCACACCTGAGTTGAAGGAGCTCAAGAAGAAGTTGGAGGAGAAATGGGATAAGGGTTTCATCCAACCCAGTACTTATTCTTTGGGTTCTCCTATTCTGTTTTCGAAGAAGGCAGACTATACCCTTCGGCTTTGTGTGGATTATCGGAAGGTGAACTAGTTGACGGTCAAGACCCGATATCCTTTTTAGAGGATTGATGAACTTTGCGATCGGCTTCGAGGAGCCCGAGTGTTCTCAAAGATCGACTTGAGGTCCGGTTACCATCAGTTGCGCGTTAGACCATCACATATACCTCTGACAGCCTTCAGGAGCAGGTATGGTCTATACGAGTATACAGTCATGCCGTTCGGACTGACAAATGCAACTATAGTTTTCATGGCACTGATGAACTGAGTGTTCCATCCTTACTGGGATTCCTTCATCGTGGTCTTCATGGATGATATCTTTGTGTACTCTCATACTCGACACGACCATGCCACACATCTTGAGATCATTTTGAGTACACTGAGAGAGCATCAGATTTATGCTAAACTCTCGATGTGCCACTTCTGGATGGATCAGATTCACTTCTTGGGTCACGTCATCTTAGAGGCAGGAGAATCTATGGACCTAGAGAAAGTGAGATCTGTAGTTTCCTAGGAGTAGCCAGAGAATGTTTTTGAGGTACGTAGCTTTATAGGTCTGGCTAGATACTATAGATGCATCATTCGGGACTTTTCTCGTTTAGCAACACCCTTGACAGGTCTGACAAAGAAGGGGGTGAAGTTCTTATGGTCAGATTCTTATGAGTCATCCTTTCAAGAGATGAAAGGGAGGTTTATGTCAGCACCGATACTAGTCTTGTCAGAGCCAGGCAGGATCTACATAGTTTACTGTGATTCTTTGGGTATCAGGCTGGGAGCTGTGCCTATGCAGGGAGATGGAGTCATTGCATATGGGTCTCGATAGATGAGGCCACATGAGAGGAACTGCCCTATATACGATCTGGAGTTGGCTGATGTTGTTCATGCCTTGCACTTTTGGAGACACTATCTTCTGGGAGAGCACTTTGTGGTCTTCACTGACCACAAGAGTCTCAATTACATCTTCACTCAGCGTGATCTGAATCTTAGGAAGCGCAGGTGGGTCGATTATCTTCAGTCTTTTGATTTTGATCTTGCCTATATGCCGGGAAAGGGCAACAATGTTGAAGATGTGTTGAGCAGGAGAACTCATTTTCAGGAAGTTCAGGAGGCCAGTAGTGAGTGGCAGCTGATGGGTCTGTTCTCTGAGATGCATCTAGAGGTGCACGACATACAGGGATATACCTTTCTATCTTGTTCAGTTATTACCTCCACACTTCCTGATTGGGTACGGATGAGGTAGCTATCATACTCGGAAGGTTGAGTCCTGTGGGAGAGTGTGTCAGGAGGGGACCCTCTTCCTGGATGGACAGTGGGCGAGGATGAGATCTTGCATTTCCAAGGACGCATATGGGTGCCGACAGACATAAGTGAGGAGATGATGTGGGATTTCAATTCCTAAGTTTGGTCAGTTCATCCTGGAGTCACCATGATGTATCAGTATCTTCATCATTAGTACTGGTGGTCAGGAATGTGGAAGGATGTTTCTGGTTTTTTCATGAGATGTTCTACTTGTCAGCAGCTGAAAGCCGAGCATCAGTGACCAGCATGCCTTTTACAGTAGTTACCCATTTTGGAGTGGACGTGGAATGATGTTACGATGGACTTCATGACCGGGTTGGCGAGATCACCTCGAGGGAAAGATGATGTTTGGGTTGTCGTCGAAAAACATACGAAGGTTTCTCACTTCCTGGCGATCAAGGAGACCTTCTGTGTCAATGATCTAGGACGACTTTACATCAGAGAAATCGTTCGTCTGCATGGAGTTCTGCGCTCTATTGTTTCAGACAGAGATGTGAGATTTATCTCTCGGTTTCAGAAGGGACTACATAAGGCCTTGGATACATAGGTACTTTTGAGTACAACATACCATCCCCAGACTGATGACCAGTCCGAGCGCACGATCCAGGTGCTTGAGGATATGCTCCGAGCTTGCATCCTTGACATTGGTGGTTCTTGGGAGAAGAATATTCCTCTGGTAGAGTTCGCCTATAACAACAGTTTCTAGGCGACCATTCAGATGGTGCCATACGAGGCTTTGAACGGTAGGCCATGTCGATCACCCTTATGTTGTCTGGAGGCAGGAGAGGAATATTTGCTGGGACATCGTCTTGTTCAAGAGACTTCAGAGCAGATAGACCTGATTCAGAAGAGGATAGCCATAGCGTAGTCTCGAAAGAAGTATTATGCTGATCAGCAGAGATGACCTCTGGAGTTCGAGGTCAGTGATCAGGATTTCCTACGTGTCGCACCAAGGTTGGGACACAAAAGGCTTCGGAGACAGGGTAAGCTTTCACCGTGGTACATCGGGACGTTTGAGGTCTTGGAGAGAGTGGGTTCGGTCACCTATCAGTTGCAGCTACCTCAGAGGTATCAGGCCATGCACGACGTCTTCCACATCTTTCAACTCCGACGTTACTTTTTCGACCCTTCTCACGTCTTCTAGCTTGAGGAAGTCGAGATGGAAGCGGATGCGTCGTTCAAGGAGAATCCTATTCGGATTGTCGATCGTAGTATGAAGGTTGTCTGTGGGTGGTCTGTTCCTCTGGCATGAGTGCTATGGCAGCACAGGTGAGTATAGGAAGAGACCTCAGAGAGGGAGGTCGATGTATAATCGCAATGGCCAGATCTGTTCGGGAATTCTTCTTCTCCGACTCGTTAGGGAAATTCGGGGACGAATTTCTTTAAGGGGGGGATGTTTGTAAGAACCCATATCTTCATTCAGGTATGGTTTCCCCTTTTCTGGAGTTTTTAGAGAAAATAATTTATCTGGAAATCTCAAAAGTACACGCCGTGTACTTTTTGAGTATACGTCGTGTACTCTTTCCCAGCATGAAGTCGTGTGCTGGTCATGTCTGGGCCACACACACGGTGTGTAAGGATGAGGTAGAGGCCGGTAATTTCGGAGTACATAAAAATTGAAGTACACGACATTCACTCTAAAAGTACAGACTGTATACTTTTTTTTCATGAAACGGACCAGGGTCGCGTCTAACCCCCAAAATCGTCTTCTTCTATAGTTTTCATCCGTCCGAAGTGACCTGTACGGACAAATCTTTGACGAACTCCCGCCTCGGCGTCCGTTTTACGATTCGAGCACGGTCAGTTGCATTGGAATCACAACAGTGAGTTCTTCCTTCTTCTTGAGTCTTGTTTCTTGATTCCTCCTCATTTCCATGTTACCATGGGATACACTTTTTGTGCATTTTCTTGTATCTACGTTGTTCTAAGATGAATCTGTCGTCGAGGTTTGCCTATATCGATCTCCTCGGATCGAGGTAGGTGGTTTGTGACTTTCTATAGGAAGTAGATGAATATTATGTGCAAAGTCCACCAATAACCTTGAATGGGGTATTGCATGTTTCTGGTTTTTCCCTTGTTGTATCTTGATTTTCTTGATTCCTTTAGTAGAGGTTATTTCTTGGGAGTAGTGTAATTTATTGTTGTGCTAAGGTTGCTTTTCCATGCTTGTTTTTCCTGTTGGGTGTTTTTCCAGTTGCCATACCTTGTTGTAGGATAGTGGAACTATCTCTTTTTATTTGTTTTTGAGCCTTAGTTGATATCCAAGAAGATCTTGAGGTATACTTGGATGATTCACGCTCGCTGAGCATGTTTATTTATACTCAGGACAGTGAGAACCTAGTTTGGTGGACCAAAGGGAGAATTGACGGAAGGGCTTCTCCAGAGTGTCTTTAATCACGATGCGATACCAAAAGAAGAATTGATGGAAGGTCTTCTCCATAGTGTCTTTTAATTACGACGCGGGCCACATGGGGAATTGATGTTGAGTGCTTCCCCAGAGAGCCTTTAGCACAATACGATACTATAGGGGGAATTGACAGTGAGTGCTTCCCTAGAGAGTCTTCTTAATTACATAGCTGAACTAGAGGGGTGAGACTGAGTGTGCCTCCCAGAGGGTTGCTAGTACATAGAGGTTAAACCACAGTGATTAGATTGTGAGAGCTACCTAGAGGGTTACCTGTTTTATTCTTGTTGATGGTTGCTTACTTGTGTACTTTACTTGTTAGAACATTGGATTGTAGCTGCTCGTGCTTTCATGTTTACTGCTTCTTGTTCTTTTACTACCATGTATTCATTGACTGTTAGGCACAGATCTTTAGGTGATTGCCTATTGGGATTGTATCTCACACCCTGTTTGGGACATGCTTTTGGGACCAAGCAGACTATGTTGTTGCAGGTATAGACAAGGTCAAGTGCCCATCTACTTCAGGATCATGACTGAATCAGGAGCTGAGGAGCATGGGACCGAGTCATGCTTTGCGATGTTGATGAGTTTTTTTTGCACTTGGTTTCAGTTGTATTCTAGCACGTTGTTATGTTTGATGCTTTCAATATATATTTGTACCTGCTGCATTTTTGTCATCATATTTATATATCTACATTTCTTATGTTGTTTGGGTTCTATTATTATGCACTTTGTTTACTTCTTCCGCTATTTATTGTGGTTTTCTTACCTTGTATACCTTACCGAATGAGGGAATAGTTTCTCCACCGACTCACCAAGGCCCTCGCTGCTAGTCATCACCCTCTGGCATTCGGGGAAACGTGCTTGAGGTCATGTGGAGAACCGGGTACGGGGCACCAGTGGAGGGGATCCGGACTCGGGACATTACAACTCCCCTTGGTCAGTCCAGCACAAAGGTGTTCTGTAAGTTCACCTGTAAAATGCCTCTAAAGGTTCTATCCCAATGCTGGAGTGATAGCTGTTGTTTTATGAAAACTAAACCAAAGGTATGTGATCCTCCAATCTGTGAACAAAGTCGTGGACACAAGAAAGCATCATGTCCTCAAGGGTATGGATTGTCTGCTCAGTCTAACCATCTGTCTGAGGATGGAAGGTGGTGTTCAAATGAAGCTCCATCTCGAAAGCCTCCTAAAACCTCTTCCATAGCCGGGATGTAAAATTTTTATTATGTTCAGAGAAAATAATCGTGGGTACTGAATGTAGTCTCACTATATTTTTCCCATAGAGGCGTCCCACGCTCACTACTAAACCAAACTCTCTCCTCAGTATGAAGTGGTCCGACTTGGTGAGTCAGTCAAAGATCACCCAAATCGATTCATGACCCTTGGATTTACATGGAAGTCCATGGATATCCCATCCCACTTCCACTCTGGGACCTCTAATGGAAGAACCAATCCTGCTCATACTTGATGCTCTACATTCACATGCTGAAAAGTGAGGCATCGAGAGACAAACTCTTTGACTACTTTATTCATTACCAGCCACCAGTGCTGTAATCGGAGTTCCTGATACATATTCTCGACTCCTAGTTTTACCTATAGAGGGGATGTGTGGAACTCCCTCAACACATCCTCCGAAAAGTTACATTGGTACCATGGTACATCCCCTAAAGAGAATGGTGTGCTCCCCACCTTCATAAAATCCATCAGGTTCCTATCCTATGGATATCTTATCATGTTCTGCCTCACAGTAAGCATCACCACACTTTGCCTCCTCGACTCGCTAATGAAGTGGGGGAGTGACTATAAGGGACTGAAGAAATCCTTCTCCATCCTAATCCACAAAAGATATCTATAAAGCTTCTAGCTACTCAGTCACCTTTCATAGTAGTTGTATACAAGACCTCTTGGTGAGTTTATCTGCTAAAACATTCCCCTTCCCAGGAGTATAGACTATCAGGAAGTCATAGTACTATAGTAACTCAATCCATCATCTCTCTCTTAGGTTCAGTTCCTTCTGAAAGAAGATATACCTGATACTCTTGTGATCAGAGTACACTGTAAAACGCTAACCCATCAAGTAATGTCTCAACATCTTGATGGTGAAGACTACTTCTTCTAACTCCAGGTCATTGATAGCATTGTTTTTATCTTGTTTTCTATGTTTTAAAGAGACATATGTGATCATTTCTTACTCCTGCATTAGGACACATCTAAGTTCGGTCCGTGATGCTTTTCAGTAGTCTACGTACCCTATTCCTTTGTCTGGAATCATCAGGATGGGGGTACAAGTCAGCCTCTTCCACAGCTCATGAATGCTTTCCTAGCATTTGTACGACCATACAAAGGGTTTCCCCTTCTTCATCCATGATTATAGTGGTGCTGCAACTATAGAGAAAGCTGGAAAAAACCTCAGGTAATATCTATCCAAACCCTGGAAACATTGTACCTCTCTCACACTCCTGGGTGGCTCCCAAGCAAGTACCGCCTCAGTCTTCGCGGGATACACTACAAATCCAACCTCTGATATGACATTTCCTAGAAATTGAACCTCTTGGATCAAAAAATGGAACTTTGAGAGATTACCAAAATTATGGTGCTCTCGGATTGTGTCCAATACTACTTGAAAAAGATATGCATGCTCCTCCTCAGTAGTCGAGTATATTAGAATGTCGTCGATAAAGATTATGGCAAAGCGATCAAGGTATGGATGAAAGATCATGTTAATGAGCCCCATGAACACTGATGGAGCACTGGTAACACCGAATGGAATAATAGAGAACTCATAATGGTTATACCAACATCTGAAAGTCGGCTTCTGCACATTCTCATCAAGCACTTTGAGCTACTGATAAAATGATCTGAGGTCTATATTTGAGAACCATTGTGCTCCATTCAGCTGATCAAAGAGGTCATCAATCCTCGAGAGTGGGTACTTTTTTCTCATGGTCACCTAGTTCTACCACTGATATTCGACACAAATCCCTATGATCTAATCCAGTTTCTTGGAAAACAGAATCAAGGCTCCATAGGGAGAAATATAGGGCCAGATGAATCTTGTCTCTTGCATGTCATCCAGTTTTACTTGTAGCTCTCGAAGCTCTAAGGGAGCCATCCAATATGATGATTTAGATATTGGTTCCATACCAGGGTATAATTCAATGTAAAATTCCACTTCTCTATGAGGAGTTATACCTAGAATATCATATGGGAAAACATCTGCATACTGGCCCACCACAACTTTCAATGCTCATATTGATTGTGTTGGGCACAAAGTTCGGTGTGTTCACATAGATGGGACCAGTTTTACATTCATTGGAGAGGAGGGACCATGAAATAACATGTTTTGGCTTGTGGGGACAGTCATTAGTATGATAAGATACCCTAGTGAGTAATAGCCTATGGTGTGCTTGGAAGGCAACCATGGTATTACATAAGACATATGGGGTCAGATGACAAAGTTCATGGTCTGGGGAGCCAGTTCGTGACAAATTTATAATTGATTTATAATATTTTTGAAGTTTATTATTCATTTTATATAACTTATTACGATGTTATAAAAATTACAAAATCATTTAATTTAATAACGGTCATTTTGTCGATATTTGTTACTTGAGTCAAAAACAAACTTCTTATAATTACAAGTTGTCTATGTGGTCAATGGTAAATTATATACAAAATTTTATTAATTATTTTTATATCATATATATCATATATATCTAGTATATATATGTATTTATAACAGTACATAACATCTGGAGATAAGAAATGAAATGCACCGTTCATGGAGACGGTAATCTGTACGTACGCTTGAGCACTACTTTCATTACTGTTTCATATTCAATAGAATGAAAACAAAATGATGAATTGGTATATTATAATTACAGTATATTATTATATTTACTTTCATTAACTCCATCCTTTATACGTTCCATGTATAGCAGAATGAGTCATATAACTTTGATGGGGCGGTAGTTCGCACTTCCCAAAATGAAATTATCTTATTTACCCATTTTGTAAATTATAAAGGAATGCCATAAATGGAAAATATAGAAGAATAGAGACAATATAAATATATTATATATAATATATATATAGAGTTCCATCATAATTTCCACCGTGAGTAGTGGTAGAAGATAATTGAACAATCATCGCTTTGTTAGGTAGTAATTCGTCGTCCGTAGAAATTGAATGTATGTATCCATTAGATGGAGGAGTGTTGAAATGTAGTTCTAATACTTCTCATAAAAAAATATTTGTATATTTTAGACACTGTTTTTGTTATAAATGAATGGAATAAAGATATTCTAGGGGGTTGTAAAAGGTAAATAAAATAAAATAACGTGAGAGAATACATTACCTTTAAATCGTGTAATTCCATTTGTTTTGAACCAAAAGGAATTATTGAAATTCCTTATAATTGTTGAGCAAAGTATTGTTTTAAACAATACATGTTAATGTTATTTAAAGGGGGAGATTATTGAAAATAATACTGTGTCCCTTTATGATAATTTTGATGCTCACAAATACCCTTAGTTATTTTTTAATGTTTTTATTTTGTATTTTGGAGGAATTTATTTATTTATTTTACTCTTGAAATATTGAGAATCTATTACTGATTTGGAATATTCATTAAGCGCATTCTGGAATCACTATTCATACCTTATGTATGTAAATATAAATAGGAATCTATTTTAGCATGTTCTGGAATCACTGTTCATACCCTACGTGGATAAAAGTAGCGTAAGGATGAAAAGTGTGTATAATTTATGAAATAAGAGAAAATTATGGTTAAACAACAATATGTTTTTAGCAATGTATGGAAGGAGAACCTTACGTTAGGAAGGAACCTTGCATTTTGGTTATCAGCAAAGTATGGAAGGAGAACCGTACGTAAATTTAAAGCGGTACGTTTGTTTCTCGAAAGTATGGTTCATCAACCTTACTTTTGTATACAACCATACGTTCTTGAAAAGTATGGATTAATTAAAAGTATGGATCATTTATCGTATGTTTGAGTGTTGACGAAAAAGTATGGATGATCAACCCTACGTTTGTGTTCAAGAATACGTTGTCAACCCTACGTTTGCATTCAACCTTATGTTGTTAACCTTACGTTTGAATACTGTGATTAACCCTACGTTTGGAGGCCACATCATCAACCTTACATTTGGCATCGGAAATTTTGACAGATGATATTTTTGTACAATGTTCAGTAAGATGATTTATGGGTGGATTTCAAGATGGATTTAAATTCATTTTTAAAGTACGCCATTGACTGATTAAATGCTGTTTTATTAATGGATTTTAGATCATATTAAATGGAGATTTTTATGCCGAGTCTTAAGGGAAGTTAAAACTTCTTTGTAAATTCAAATTTTTGAATATCATGAATCAGAAGGTGACTTTTATGGATCTAAATATGCAGGATATATGTTTTATTATATATGTTCTCTCTGAAACACCAAGTATGGATGGATGTGATCGATCTATTATTGAAAAAGGTGGAAAACTGAGATTGCAACTATTTACGTTGATCTGCTGATTCAAAAGGAGCGTAAAAGATCTATTTGTTCAAGAAGAAGAAACTTGATAGAAGATTCACCTGTTCTGCATCGAATATCTACTATGGATCTACTACTGCTAAAGTTTTGAACTATATCTCTATATCTAATGCAACTGGATCAACTCAAAACTACTTCATCTTGAAGATCAATATATCTAGAGACTTCAGTCCTTCTGATGTCAATAGCATTCTGTTGAAATTGGGAAGATCAAATGGAAATTTCTTTATGAAATTGTTTTTTATTCTTGAGTAAACAACTTCTCATTCTATGCTGTGTAGGTTTGTGTTTGAACCAGAAGGATTTGTTTTCTCCTTGGATTGTAAAGGTATAAACTGCATATACTCAGTTGTGAATCGGTTTGTGGAAAAGAGGACCAGATAGTGAAAATCACCAAGCACATGGAGTAGAGCATTGGTGGAGTGGACTATGGGATTTCTGTTCCCAGAACCACTATACATATTTGTGTTCTTGATTTTACTTTTTCCACTGCACGATCAAATCGTATAAAGTATAAAGGACAGAACTTGTTCAAGAAAAGAGGTTTCGAAAAATTGCAAAAGACACAATTCACCCCCCCCCCCTCTTGTGTATAATATGTAGATTCAAATCCAACAATTGGTATTGGAGGAGGAGCTTTGGATAGAGCCCTAGAAAGATAGAAGAAATTTAAAGATTATACAACAGGGCATCATGAATGATACAAGAGTAGGGATTTTGGTGGTCAGAGCACCATATTTTAATGGAGACAACTATGGTTTCTGGAAATTGCACATGATAATATATCTGAAAAACCTCGGATATAGAGTCTATTCAAAGATTATGACTCCTTATGAAATTCCTGAAAATCCTGAAACACGGAGTGCTTCTATAGAGGCAGAATATGATATGAAATCGAAGGCTATGTATGCAATTATCTATGGTCTAGGACCAGATGTATTTAATAGAGTATCTCAGTGCCCAACAGCATATAAGATGTGGCAAAAAATAGCGATGGCATATGAAGGAATAGACAATGTGAGGAGAATGAGATATGAAACTGCAAATATGAAATTAGATACTTTCAGAATGGTTGAAGGTGAGAGCATTTCCCAAATGGATGGGAGACTGAAAGAAATTGTCAATATCATAACTGCTCTAGGAGAACATATCATACAGGATGATCAATCTTTAAAAGTACTAAGAGTACTTCTTACTTGATGGAATGGTATATCATCTGCAATCAGACAATCAACAACTATCAAGGATCTAACCATAAGAGAGTTGATTGGTACACTGATGATGTATGAAGCTGAAATGCAAGATGAGGCTAATGAACATAAATTGCTTATCAAAAGATAAGATACTTCTTTGAAGGTAACTTCACAACAAAAGAATAGAAATATAAAGAGTGAAGAAGCCAAAGTTAAATCAGAAAGCTCTGACTCATCCAACTCAGATGAAGAGCTGGCTCAGCTAGCCAAGAAATTTAGAAAGTTCTACCTTATGAAAATGGGGTTTAAAAAATCATTTAACGGAGATAATAATGAAGTAAGATTTTATGAATGCAAAAATATGGGGCATATCAGAGAGGATTTCCCACAATTGAAGGATGCAAAGAAGAAGAAATTCATCAAAAGAAATGACTTTGAGCATAAATAAAAGAAATCTATGAAAGCCACTTGGAGTGTATCTGATGACTCTAGTAGATCTTCTTAATCATGCTCAGAGAAAGAAGAAGTCAATCTAAATGAAAATATGTGTTTCATGGAAGAAACTAATGAGGTACACTCATATTACTCCTCTGAATCAAATTCTATATCAATCTACTCAAATGAAAAACTTGCAGCCTACTGCAATATGCTTGAAGGAAAATATGACTCACTATTTAAGATACATAAGTCACTAAAAAATAAACCTAAATCCGTTTCAGATGAAAGAGATACAATGCTAAAACAACATAAACAATTAACTGATAACTACAATTCAATTAACACTAACTATATTAATTTTGAATCAAGAATAAAAACACTACAGGATGAAGTCGAATCTTACAAATAGGCTGCATTGGTTTTTACAAAAGGAGAGAATTCATTAAATGAAATTCTTGGAAAAAATGTCATTAAAAAGGAGATATTTGGAATTTGCAGTAAAGGAGAAATCCCAAAGCTATATAAAAATTATTTTATTCCTAGCTCTAAAAAGTTTGATTGTAATTTTTGTGGGACAAAGGGACATATAGCTAAAAACTGTTTCTTATGACAACCTCAAATTTGTGGAATTAAGAAAGCCTATGTTTCGAAAGTCTTATATGATTCACCTAATTTTAAAAAAAACAAAGAAAATATGGATACCCAGATCATTGCTAGCTAACACTCTTGGACCCAACAAAATATGGGTACCAAAGCATTTTTTTTGAATGTTTTTGCAGGTATCAGGCCACCAGAGAAGAAAAGATATATGGTAAATTATATTTATATGTTTTAGTTGAGGACTATACAAAATTTACATGGATTTTCTTTTTGAAATTTAAAAATGAGGATTTTACATTATTTGAAAGGATCTGTAAATCAGTTCAAAATGAAAAAGGTTTCAATATTATCTCATTGAGAAGTGATCATGGTGGAGAATTTGAGAATCTATAATTTAATTCCTTTTGCTCAAATATGGGTATTAAACATAACTTTTCTGCACCTAGAACACCTCAACAGAATGGGATTATAGACAGAAGAAATAGAACAGTTCAAGAAATGGCTAGAACTATGTTAAATGAATATAGCCTACCTATATATTTCTGGGCAGAAGCTGTGAATACATCTTGTTATATAATTAATAGAGTTTTAATGTAACACCCCGAGCTTCCACGATACACTTCTCTTTCAATAATGCAATAGCTTCTATTGTACGCAAGTTCAAGATTCTAACACACCGCGACCAATCAAAGTAGCCGTTATGAATAGTAATACCCACTTTATAAAATTATAGAAATTTGATAATTCAAAATGGACTTCATTTTTGTATTTGGAATATCAAAATTATCCTAATTTGAACTTTTTGTTATTTTCTGAAAACTTCCAATTTTTTATCAATAGTGAAAAATACTTAAAAACAACTATTTTATTCAAAATAATCTATAGTGATAAATTATAATATTTACTGGTTTTAAAGTATAATTATTATATATTTTTACCATTTTATCCAATGGTGGTCATTCGAATTAATTTTACTTCGAAATTGGATACAAACAATTGGCAATCTTTTGATATATATTATTTCTTAAAAACACGCTATTTGTTGTGACATCGGGAATCAATTATAAAATTAATTAATACAACATATATTTTTGGAATTTTGTAAAATATACAACATTTTTTGAATTCAGAATATCAATTATAGCTTAGGGTGAAATTTTGGCATTGTTCTGAAAAACTTCAATTTTTGATGAATAGTGAAACCACTAAGTGGTAGTTAAAAAACTGATTTTTCGCCTGAATGAAACATTACCACTTATGTAATTTGATTTTCAATAATCATACATACATGGTTTTTATTAGGAAGTAAAATGTGGTTTAATGGGATTAAAATAATTTTTTGGTGAATAGTAACTTTTAAGTTTAATTAATCGCGATTAATGGTAATTAGTGTAATTTATGGTAAAAATAATATTATAAAAATATGAAAATACCTTTACACTTGTCCTACCCTTATTGGATGAGTCATGGACGACAAATAGTATCCATGGGTCAACTTGAAGACCCCATGGAGCCACTTGGGTAAGAAAATGATATTAATAAATTTTTTTTTTAGTAAAAATAAAATTGTCACAAACATCTGTTGTTTTACTAAAACAATTATTACATGCGGTTTTATAAGTTAAAATTTTGACTATAAAAAATAATTGGAAAGATAAAATTACTTCTTACATCATGGTAATATTACTATAATTTTTAGACATTATATAAATTAAATTTTTTATGACACAACGATGCTGTAGTGATTAACTCATTAATTAATGATTTAAATAAAATGAAAATATAATGTAATATCTAAGACATAAACTTGTCAAAAACCAATTGGATGAGTATATATCAAACCCTTATCACCTTATCCTCTAAATATATAATTTTGGGACATCTAAAATCCGAAAATAATTTCATAATAATGTAATATTTGATGACTTTCCCAGAGTGCCCCTCCTCTCCTCTTATAAGAGGCCCCCACATCTACCACCATATTCACACATTCAGGCCATTTGGCTCTTCCAAAATCTACCCAAATACTATCCCAAATTCCCTATCTTACTCCTAGAAGCCTCAGTTTTGGCATAAGTATTCCCAAGGAAGGCTTTGGCTCAAATCAAAAAGAGTGACCCGATTTTAAGGTAATGTCTTCTTTTAAGTTATTTTGTTTTATTTTGCTTCTCCAACCCCCTAAAATCTTTTTATTCCTTTTTTTTGTAACAAAACCAGAATCTTATCTATACTAGGATGTTGTTATGATATTTATTTGAGATACACATACAGACACCTCCGTCTAATGGTTAAAGAACATACTGTTTCTGTGGATGGTGAATTACTGCCTCACAAAACGATGATTGTTCTACCTTCTCCTACCACCTCTCATGGTGGTCATTATGATGAAACTATTTTTATATATGATATATATTATGTTTTTGTTTTCCTTATAATTATTTATTTTTCATTTATGTATTACCTTTAGGATTTCCATTATGGGTAAACGTGATAATTTCATTTAAGGAAGTGCAGACTATCACCCCCTCAAAGTGATTTGAATTGTTAATGCCAAATGTGGGATGTATAAAGGATGGAGTAAATGATATTATATATTATATTATAATGTAATTATAATATAACATTATATAATTATTATTTCATTCCATTAAATAATAAATATAAATGAAAGTAGTGTTTATGAGTACGTACGACTTACCGTCTCAATGAACGGTTCATTGCATTTCTTACCTCTAAATGTTATGTAATACTATACATGCATGTATATACTATATATATATATGATATATATGATATATACATCATTAATATCATTCTGGATATCATGGATATTTCACCACATGAATAACGTGTAATTATAAGAAGTTTATTTTTGACTCAAGTACCAAAGATCGGCAAAATGACCGTTATTAACTTAAATAATTACATAATTTTTATAACATGGAAATAAGTGATATAAAAGTAATAATTAACACGAAAAAGGTTCTTATGAAACTATAAATTAAATCTATTTTATTATTCAGGAGGTTAAAGAATGATCGAGTCAAGTCGGACACGAGGTAAGGGAACTTCTTAACCCAATTTATTTTCTTTGGGTTAATCTCTTATTTTCAAATTATGTCATGATATTATTATGTCCTACAATATATTTATTCTTTATTTATGTGTACATATATTGAATACACATAATAGATCTATTTTATTTAAAAATGATCTTTGCAAGGGACTTCGTCTCAATCTCCATTCACTGAGTCATATTTTGTTTTATACACAAATTTCTTTTATACAGTGTATGAACCCCTTTGACTTTTACGTTTATTCAAAAAAAAATTTTATACAAAGCATTTAACTAAACGACAAAGACTATTGTCTTTCATGTCGTACGTATCCGGTGACAATGACTTCTCCGCCACTGGGACCATTATTTGAGTTTCAGCTTCCTCTACAAGCCATGTCTTTTTTAAAATGAAAAATAAATACCATGTTTTAATTATATTTTATTTCGGTATTAAAAATGGATTTGAAAATGTTTTTCTTATATCAATGTTTTGTATTGATATCTTGTTATTGAAATGTGAAATTTTATGTTTCCTTTATACCTGATTTATGTGATACGATTATGTTATATTTTATGATATGTTTAAACCTGTTCATATGAGGAATGCATTAGACTTAATAAGTGACGGGTGGATCCCGCTATTGCTTCTCGATGTATCCGCAGGTCTCATGGGACAAACTAGTGTCTTGGCATGAGGCCTTGACAAAATATCATTTGTTGTCTTGAAACAAGGCCTTGGATACATGGTTATGATAGTCTGGCATTTTTCATTCCATCATTATTAAAGTGGTTATTGATATTGAATGTGATTATTCAACCATTAGAATATCCATGTGAATATTTAAATGGAATTATCTCATCTTATTTTTTCCATATTGTGTTGATGCTCGAGTTTAAAAGGCTTTTGTTTTTGTTA
Source organism: Viscum album (assembly GCA_963277665.1). Taxonomy (NCBI): domain Eukaryota; kingdom Viridiplantae; phylum Streptophyta; class Magnoliopsida; order Santalales; family Viscaceae; genus Viscum; species Viscum album. The sequence continues at coordinate 1,720,948,370 of OY728132.1, forward strand.
TACATTGCCTTAAATGTTTTTGTTCATTTATGAAAGCATCCGCTATATTGTTATCCTTACTAAGAATCTGAGCTCACCCCTTTAAATGTTTTAATATTTTCCAGAATGTGAAGAAGTATTTTATGAATGACCTACAGGGATAGTATGAAGGGGATATGAGTGTGGACAATGGAGACTATGTTATTTTGATTTTTCACATTATGATGTAATGTAAGACTTATGAATATATCTAGTGTTTCCAATGATACTAAACTAATCGGTCTTTGGAGACTTGATATTTTGTGATCATGCTAATGTTATGAAATAATGCACTGACTCAGGGTAACCAGGGTCGGGGAGTTATAGTTGGTATTAGAGGCAGTTTAGTACTAACCTTTGAAGCTAGATTTAGGTAAACTCTGATTAGAGCACATATCCCGAAGATATAATTTGAGGATTAGTATAGAAGAACATCCAAGGATTTTGTTGTTGTGGAGATTTTGTGAGTTTTCCAAGCAATACATCCATGTCTAGATACGAGCAGGTAGAGGCGGCTCTGGCACAGATGTACCTCGGGGTAAAACCCGAAAACACCACTTTGAGCTAGACTCGAAGGGGAACTGGTGCACGACAACAGGCCTTGCTGCAATCTTGGTTACGACACTCCCGAGGGATATTCTTAGGATAATTATCATTTTATTTACAAACCATTATGAAGGGTTTATGAGTATATACACCATCAATGATTTTTTATTATTATTATGGATTATATACACAAATTGTTCAATTTATGATAAGTGTTCTACAGGTATGGAATTATGTATTTTGATTCATTAATCTAATTTCTTCCATTGTTTAGAAATGATGCCTAGTGGGAGGACTGTAAACCATATAAATTCACACACTCCATGTAGGGATTTCCCTCATGCTCAAGATAATTATTGAGGAGCCGGAGATACAACTTGTACTGATCACCTTATCACCATACTGGGACAACTCACTCAGGTTATTAATAATAACCTTACTCGTATGGAGCACCCTGGCCCACAACATGGAGGATCAATGATAGACCTCTTCATGAGGAAACAACCACCAACATTCAATGGAATTACAAATCCCTCAGTTGTTGAGCAATGGATAAATTCCTTAGAGAAAATATTCCATGCCTTGGGGGTAGTGAAAGGGAAAAGGTTATCATGGCAGTTTACCGCCTCACTAGAGATGCTTATCAATGGTGGTAATTGATTCAAAATACAAAGGAAGATGAATAAGTATCACGTATGCAATGGAGAGAGTTCAAATATCATTTCTTAGAAAAATACTTTTTTCGTGGCCATCGAGCAGATATGGAAAGGCAATTTCTGAGTCTGACACAAAAGGAGGATTAGAATGTTGTAAAGTATGAGGCTAACTTTACAAGGATAGAAATGCATGATGTAGATTATATATGTAACCCAAGAAGTAAGATTGACCATTTTTTTGATGGGTTAAAACCATTTCTCTGTTGAGATTTAGTATCACAATCTTTCTCAATGTATGAAGATATTGTCTCATGTGCTATCAAGACAGAAAAGTAATTTTCTAAGTCTTATGACAACAAAGTAAAGAAAGAGAAGAAGAGAACAGTGGAGCAAGAGACAGATAAAGGGAAAAAGGGAATGAAGTGTTTTCCATTATGTGATAATTGTGCGAAGAATCACCCCGGTACTTGCCTAAAAGGAATGGGAGTTTTTTATAAATGTGGAGAAAAAGGTCACCATGCTCGTGATTGCAAACGAAAGAAAGAGGCTGTCAATGTTAAATGCTACAATTATAGGGAAATGGGGCATTAAGAAAATGAATGTCCTAAGCTTCCGGGAAACTTACCTCAGAAAAGGCCATAGGATCAAGGGAAATATTATGTTGTTACTACATTTGAAGTGGAATAATTAATGTACTAGTGCATTTGGGCTCAAGGGTTATATTCTGGTTAAAAAAATAATGTTATATATATAAGGATTATACTGCAGTACTTGTTGTTTTCATTAATGTTTTAATATGATGAAGGTAATCATATTTTAGTATCTTACAATAAGAGAAACTTTAATTTGTTTGGGGAATCTGATGAATTGGTTTTGGAATTTAGAGACATTTTAGAGAAAGTCTGGCCATAGGTATTTTGTATAATTATAAAGGTTGGAATGGATTACGTTGAACTTTGGATAATATTGTTTAAGTTTAAAACATTTCTAGATATTATTTTTGGAATATTATAATACTATAGTTTTAGGTAAAGGACAACCTGCAGGTCGGGGGATGACCTGTCGCGTCGGACAAAGCTGCATGAATCAAACCCATAACCATAGTGCGAGAGGACTTTATTACCAACCACTATCCTACAGGAAGTCCCTAGTTATTACAAAATAGTTTTCCGAATCTAAATGGTATGTGATAATATTTTTAACCTTTTAGGATTAGGATAAATATAATATTTTTGAGTTCTATTATCTTTTTGTGTGAAAGATGGGTTTGTGGTAGAAATTAGTTGAAGGTTCAAACTCTACTTGTCAAGCATAAATATATATATACCTATCTCTTATTCTATGAATAAATTATTTCTTAATATTTATTAAAGGTATAATAAAACAAAAAAATGTTTTTCCTAATACCTTCTTTCTTGTTGAACTGATAATATTTTAAACCAACATAGATTGAAGGATTTGAGACCCTCAATTTTACACTTGTTTGTGATTGATGACCTCAATAACTCCCTACAAATATTTAAATTTTTCATCCAATTATATGTCTCTAATTTCCAACTATGTTCTCTTTATCGAGATCATAATTTTGTGGTGACTTTTTTATTTCCATTTCCCTTTTATTAAGGCTAAATTTTATTAACCTTATTTCCGATGTGGGTTTTCCACAAAGATATTTTATATTATCAAGCTTTTATTTTCTAAGAACAATTTCAAATTGTGAGGATGCAATTTATTGAAATAGGGGAGAATGTAACACCTCGAGTTTCCATGATACGCTTCTCTTTCAAAAATGCAATAGCTTGCATTGTATGCAAGTTCGAGATTCTAACACAACGCGACCAATCAAAGTAGCCGTTATGAATAGTAATACCCACTTATTAAAATTATAGAAATTTTATATTTCAAAATGGACTTCATTTTTGTATTCATAATATCGAAATTATCCTAAGGTGAACTTTTTGTAATTTTTTGAGAACTTCCAATTTTTTATGAATAGTGAAAAATACTTAAAAACAACTTTTTTAATAAAAATAATATATAGTGATAAATTATACTATTGAGTGGTTTTAAAGTATAATTATAATAAATTTTTACCATTTTATCCAATGGTGGTCATTATAATTAATTTCACTTTGAAATTGGACATAAAAAATTGTCAATCTTTTGATATATATTAATTTTTAAAAACACGCTATTTGTCATGACAGAGGGAATTAATAATAAAATTAATTAATTCAACTTAAATGTTTGTAATTTTTTTAAATAGACATCATTTTTTGAATTCAGAATATCAATTATAGCTTAGGGTGAAATTTTGGCATTGTTCTGAAAAACTTCAATTTTTGATGAATAGTGAAACCACTAAGTGGTAGTTAAAAAACTGATTTTTCATTTAAATGAAACATTACCACTTCTGTGATTTAATATTCAAAAATACAACATACATGGTTTTAATTAGGAAGTAAAATGTGGTTTAATGAGATTAAAATAATTTTTTGGTGAATAGTAACTTTTAAGTTTAATTCATCTCGATTAATGGTAATTAGTTAAATTTAAGGTAAAAATGATATTATAAAAATATGAAAATACATTTACACTTGTCCTACCCTTATTTTATGAGTCATGGCCGACAAATACAATCCATGGGTCAACTTGGCGACCCAATGGAGGCACTTGGGTAAGAAAATGACATTAATAACGTTTTATTTAAAGTACAAATAAAATTGTCAAAAACCTGTGTTGTTTTACTAAAACAATTATTAAATGGGGTTATATAAGTTAAACTTTTGACTATAAATATTAATTGGAAAGCTGATAATATTTCCTAAATCATGGTAATTTTCTTATAATTTTTATACATTAAATATATTAAATTTTTTATGACACAATGATGATGCAGCGATTACCTCATTATTTAACGATTTAAATAAAATGAAAAGATAATGTAAAATCTAAGAAATACACTAGTCAAAAACCTATTGGATGAGTATATTTCAAACCCTTACCACCTTTTCCTCTAAATATATAATTTTGGGACCTCTATAATTTGAAAATAATTTCATTATAATGTAATATTTGATGACTTTCCAAGAGTGCCCCTCCTCTCATCTTATAAAAGGTTTCCAACTCTACCACATTATTCACACCTTCAAGCCATTTTGAAAGGCCATAATCTGCCCAAATACTCTCCCAAATTCCCTATCTTACTCCTAGAGGCCTCGAATTTGGCAGAAGTATTCCCAAGGAAGCCTTTTTCTCAAATCAAAAAGAGTTACCCGATTTAAGGTAATGTCTTCTTTTATGTTCTTTTGTTTTATTTTGCTTCTTCAACCCCATAAACTCTTTTTATTTAGTTATTTTGTAACAAAACCAGTATATTCAATATACTATGATGTTTTTATGATAATTATTCGACATATACTTACAAACACCTTTGTCTAATGGTTAAAGGACATACTATTTCCGTGGATGGCGAATTACTGCCTCATGAAATGATGATTGTTCTATCTTCGCCTACCACCTCTTGGTGGACATCATGATGAAACTATTTTTATATATGATATATATTATGTTTTTTTTTCTTATGATTATGTATTTTTTATTAATGGAATACCTTTATGATTTCCATTATGGGTAAACGTGATAATTTCATTTTAGGAAGTGTGGACTACTGCCCCCTCAAAGTGATTTGAATCGTTAATGCCATATGTGGGATGTATAAAGGATGGAGTAAATGATATTATATATTATATTATTATGAAATTATAATATAACATTATATCATTATGATTTCATTCCGTTAAATATGAAATAGAAATGAAAGTAGCGTTCATGCGTACGTACGACTTACCGTCTCCATGAACGGTGCATTTCATTTATTACATCTAAATGTTATGTAATACTATAAATTCATTTATATACTAGATATATATTATTTATATGATATCTAAATCATGAATATAATTCTGGATATAATGGATATTTCACCACTTGAACAATTTGTAATTATAATAAGTTTATTTTTGACTCAAGTACCAAAGATCGAAAAAATGACTGTTATTAACTTAAATAATTACATAATGTTAATAACATGGTTATAAGTGATATAAAAGGAATAGTTAACATGAAAAAGTTTCTTAATAAAGTATAATTCATCTCTAGTTTATTATTCTTGAGGTTAAAGAACGACCGAGTCAAGTCGGACACGAGGTAATGGAACTTCTTGACCTAATTTCTATTCTTTGGGTTAGTCTCCTATTTTCAAATTATGTCATGATATTATTATGTCATACCTTGTATTTATACTTTCTTTAGATGTACATATAGTTAATACACATAATAGATCTATTTTATTTAAAAATTATCTTTGTATGGGACTTCGTCTCAATCTCCATTCATTAAGACATATTTTGTTTTATACACAAATTTTTTTTATACGGTGTATGAACCCCTTTGACTTTTATGTTTATTCAAATGGAATATTTTTATAGAAAGAATTTAACTAAATGACAAAAAGGAATGTTTTTCTTGTCGTACATATGCGGCGACAATTACTTCTCCACCGCCAGGACCATTATTTATGTTTCGGCTTCCTCTATAAGCCATATATTTTTTAAAAATGAAAAATAAATACCATGTTTTAATTCTATTTTATTTTGGTATTGAAAAAGGTTTTGAAATTTTTTTTATTATATCAATGTTTGGTATTGATATCTTTTGATTGAAATGTGGAAATTTTATGTTTCCTTTATGCATGTTTTCTGTGATACGATTATGTTATGGTTTATGATATGTTTAAACCTGTTCATATGAAAAATGCATTGGACTTAATAAGTGAAGGGTGGATCCCGCTATAGCTCCTCGATGCATCGGCAGGTCTCATGAGACAAACTAGTGTCTTGGCATGAGGCCTTGACAAAATCTAATTTGTAGTCTTGGCACAAGGCCTTGGCTACGTGGTTATGATAGTCTGGCATTATGCATTCCATTGTTATGAATGTGGTTTTTGATATTGCATGTGATTATTCGACCAGTTGAATATCCATGTGAATAATTAAATGGAATTATCTCATTTTACTTTTGCCATATTTGGTTGAAGCTCAAGTTTAAAAGGATTTTATTTTAGTTATTCATTTCCTTAAATGTTTATGTTCATTTATTAAAGCTTCCACTTTATTGTTATCCTTACTGAGCATATGAGCTCACCCCTTTCAATGTTTTAATATTTTCCAGGATGTAAAGAATTATTTTATGAATGACCTGTAGGGATAGTCTGAAGGGGATATGAGTGTGGACAATGGAGACTATGTTATTGTGATTTTTCACTTTATGATGTAATTTAAGACTTATGAATGTATCTAGTGTTTCAAGGCTACTATACTAATTGGACTTTCGATACATGATCTTTTGTGATCATGCCAATGTTGCGCAACAATACACCGACTCTTGGTAACTGGGGTCGGGGAGTTACATTTAATTAGACCTATTTTGAAAAATACACCCTATGAACTATGGAATAATAGAAAACCTAATGTAAATTACTTTAAAGTTTTTGGATGCAATGTTTATATCTTAAAAACCAAGGATAATCTTGGTATTTTTGATCCAAAATCAGATGAAGGTATTTTCTTAGGATATTCTGCAACCTCCAAAGCTTATAGATAATAAGAATTCAAGGATTGTTGAAGAATCATTTCATTTGAAATTTGATGAATCTGATCCTTTTGAGAAAAGGACATAAAAAATTGATGAACGTGACTCTAATGATAACATGAGACTTTAGAATTTAAAGAATTATTTTGAAAAGGATATAAAAGAAATTCAGTCCGGTTCATAGGATCATGATACTGAAGAACCTTTAAATATATTACCTAGAAAGTATGGAACCCTAATGAACCACCATTTAAAAACTGTAATAGGTGACCTAGAAACTGGTGTTCAAACTAGAAGAATCATAGGAAACATAGTGTAATTCTCTGCCTATCCTATCTCAAGAAGAACCCAAGTCTATAGAAGAAGATTTACATGAAGAAATCTGGGTAATAGCAATGCAAGATGAATTAAACCAATTTAAAAGAAATGAAGTTTGGGATTTAGTGGAAAGACCTTGTAATTATCCTATAATAGGAACCAAATGGGTCTTTATAAATAAACAGGATGACCAAGGAACAATGACTATAAATAAAGAAATATTAGTAGCTAAAGGATATAATCAAGAAGAAGGAATAGATTATGATTATAAATTTTCACCTGTAGCTAGGTTAGAATCCATTCGAATCCTTTTAGCCTATGCATCTTATATGAATTTTAAATTATTTCAGATGGATGTTAAATCTACCTTTTTTAAATGGTTATTTAATGGAGGAAGTTTATGTTGATAAACCTCCTAGTTTTGAAAACTCCCAAAAACCTGATTCTATTTTTAAACATACTAAAGATCTTTAGGGCCTTAAACAAGCACCTAGAGCTTGGTATGAAAGAATAAGTTCTTTTCTTTCGAAAAATGATTTTACTGTTGGTATGGCAGATCCAACACTATTTATGAAAACTGTGAAAAATAATGTTTTATTGGTTCAAATTTATGTTGATGATGTAATATTTGGATCAACTAATAAAACTTTTTATCATGAATTTTCAAAATTAATGCAAGAAGACTTTTAAATGAGTATGATGGGAGAATTAAATTTCTTTTTGGGTCATCAAATATTTCAAAAATATTTTGGAAATGTTTTAAATCAAAGAAAATACATTACTGATTTACGTAAGAATTTTGGACTTGATAACAACAAGCCATTTACAACTCCTATGTGTACTAATTTAAAACATGATCTGGATGAAACTAGAAAATAAGTTGACAAAAATTTATATAGAGGTATGATTATTAGTTTGTTATATCTTACTGCTAGCAGGCTAGATATAATGTATTCAGTAAGTCTTTGTGCTATATTTCAATAAAATTCTAAAGAATCTCATCTAACTGCTGTTAAGAGAATTTTTAGATATTTAAAAGGAACTGTTTCTAAATCTATTCTTTATACAAAAACTGATGATATTAATTTGATTTCATATTCATATGGTGACGTTGGATGTTGTAGGTTAGATAGAAAAATCTAATCAGGTACATGTCACTTTTTAGGAAAGTCCTTATTATCATGGTCTAGTAAGAAACAACATTCAGTTTCCCTATCAACAGCTGAGGCAGAATATGTTTCTGCTGGCAGTTGCTGTGCACAAGTGTTGTGGATGAAAAACACTCTTATGGACTTTGGATTTAATTTTAATAATACACCTATTTTATGTGATAATACTAGTGCAATTAATATTTCAAAAAATCCTATTAGTCATTCTAGTACTATGAATATTGATATAAGGAATCACTTTTTAAGATATTATGTTATTAAAATGGATATATTTTTAGAATTTATAAATACTGAAATTCAATTAGCAGATATTTTTACTAAACCACTTCCCACTGCAAGGTTTGATTTTATTAAGGGGGAGCTGGGTTTATTTAATTTTAAAGAATTTTATTTATTTATTTTCATTTACTTTTATTTATGTAAATTTTATTTTGTTTATGGAATACTGTTTATGATTTTCATTCATTCGTCATATGAAAAATCTATTTGTTTTTTAAAATATATGTAATGATTAGTGATTACACAGGAATCAAGGCTGTTAGAGCCTTTTCAACTTCTAAACCCTTTTACATCTATTGAAACCCTTTCGAAATCCAAAAATCCCACTTCATCTTCTAAAACCCTAACCTTCGAACTTCTGAAACCCTAAACATCAAACCTTCAGAGACTCTTGAGGAAATGGTAAGGATTAAAAGTGCCAGTGAGGCCGAGCTGAGCAATGCCAAGAGACAATGCACTGAGGGAAGAAAAATATAACAAGGTAAGGTAATCGATCATGACTGGTTATATCAGACAAATCTACTGTTGAAGCAAGAATTTTCATTCCAGAATCTTGAACAGATGTTCAATAATAAAAATACGGAATTTATGTATGAAATTGAACTTAGATACTTCTTCAAATATGTACAATTTAGTTTGGGAGATACAGAGGACAGTATGATGGCTAAGATAGAGGATAGGGATTTCTCAATCTCTTCAGTAGAGATTAGTCAGATTCTCAACTTCCCTCATGAGGGAGTTTTTCATTTCGACTTGAAGAATATAGGAGATTCTGTGCATATATCTAAAGACATCATGTCTTTAATTTTTTGGTACCAAGATAATAATGAAAATTTTAGTCAAATATTTGGAGCCTGATCAGAAGATTTTGGTAAAATTTATTTAGACAGGAATAGCTCCAAGGATGGAAGAAATGGAGAAGATTTTGTACCCTGATATGTATATAATGTTTCTTTTGTTAAGTGAGATTAGTGGATGCTAGAGTTAACTGTCATCACAGTAATACATTTAATGCTAGAACTTTGATGAAAGTTGGATATTTCTGGAGCACAGTTAAAGGAAATATTTTGCCAGTAGGAGCTGTGGAAGACTCAGATCTTGGTAGATGTTACTGAGAGAACAGCTCCAGTAGAGGAATCAGGAGCGCAATAAGAAACTCATAGGGAAATAAGGAACAGATTGTAGCTGATATTGAAGTTTCACTTCAACAAGACCTAGAGATGGAGGCGGTGTCTGGTGAAGAAGTGGCCAGACCTTAGGAAACATCTAAAAATATTGTTCTTGAAAACCCAATGGAAGGCATAGATGCTGATGTTTGGGGTGAGAATTCTTCTGAAGCTCAAACAAAGGTTTTTCAAGAGTATTATTTTGTGGAGGAGTTTGAAAACTCTAAAGAAAAATCTGTGTAAAAACATTCTCATGAAAAAGAAAAAGAAAAATCTGATGCTGAATCATTAACTTTGGTATTGATGCATCAACCTGAGATTGTGAATCAAGCACATGGTGCATCTGATTCTAGAAAATACGAAGTTGAAGAACTGTATAGAAAAGTATCTCAATTGGAATCTGAGAATGTTTCTTTGACAAATGCCTTAGATTTAGAGCATTTACAGTTTCAAAAACCGAAGGAGTGTACAGTTTCAAGGCAAGAAGTTGAAATGTTTAAAGAGGATATGCTGACTGCTGTTACAAAATTAAAATCTGAAATGGTTATGAAGTAAGATTTATCAGATCTGAAGTAGTTTATGAAAAATCAATTTGCATCAGTTGCAAATAATGCTGTTAGTGGATCAGCTACATCACCAGATTTAATTAGAAGGTTTCAGGCTATCACAACTGTGATGAGAAACATGAATGACACGATACAAGATCTTCAATGTAACAGTGCTCCTTTGTCAGTGTTACGGGACAATAAGATGTTCTTAGTGGATCAACTGACATCTAGTGATCTATCGATCAGAATTCTGTTAAATCAGTTATTAGAGAAGTTGTCAGTAATTTCTGAAAAAGAGGAAAGGATGCATGAGTTTATCAGATTCAATTTAATTATAGATATTAATATGACTCCAGAGAACAGGGAGATCATTATCAATATTGGTAATGGAATGATGAAAAGACTTCGGGAGCAGTTTACAAAAATCAAGTGTGCAATCCAGAGGAGATAGACCTTGTTGCCTATCTTACCTAATCCTTGATTCCTGTGTATATCATTGTCATGTATATACTACTTTTTTTAATTGAAAATTTTATTCATTGTTTATTTGTCTTTTCCTTATTTGTTTTACTGACTTTGTTTTTATATGTCATTACTCCAGATATAAATATTGATAAACAGGTCATAATATAATTTACTAATAGTTTAGTGTAATATTAAACGTGTTAAAATCCATGATTTTTCATTATTTTTTATATCACAAAAGGGGGAGAATTTGGATAAACACAACATTTTATTTAGGGGGAGAATTCATTTTATTGGGGGAGAAAATTAAATGAGAAATTTGGATTTATAATTATCTTATTTTGGAGAAGATTTTATTTAAAACTTTATAACTACTTTTGAAAGTTAATTTTTGTTTATATAGTTTTAATTATTTTATGGGTTTTGTGATCATCAAAAAGGGGGAGATTATTGAGAAATGTATTGTTTTCAACAATACATGTTAATGTTATTTAAAGGGGGAAATTGTTGAAAATAATACTCTGCCACTTTATGATAATTTTGATGCTCACAAATACCCTTAGTTATTTTCTAATGTTTTTATCTAGTATTTTGTAGGAATTTATTAATTTCTGTTACTCTTGAAATAAAGAGAATTTATTACTTATTTGGAATCTGCTTTAAGTGAATTCTAGAATCACTGTTCATACCTTACGTAGGTAAATATAGCACAGAATCTGTTTTAGCGCTTTTGGGAATCACTGTTCATACCCTACATTGATAAAAGTTGCGTAAGGATGAAAATCGTGTATAATTTTTGGAATAAGAGAAAAGTATGGTTAAACAACTATACGTTCTCAGCAAAGTATGGAAGGAGAACCTTACGTTAGGAAGGATCCTTAAGTTTTGGTTATCAACAAAGTATAGAAGGAGAACCGTACGTAAATTTTATGTGGTACGTTTGTTTCTCAAAAGTATGGTTCATAAACCTTACTTTTGTAAACAACCATACGTTCTTGAAAAGTATGGATCAAGTAAAAGTATGGATCTTTTATCATACGTTTGAGTGTTGAAGAAAAAGAATGTATGATAAACCCTACATTTGTGTTCAACCATACATTGTCAACCCTATGTTTGTGTTCAACCTTACGTTGTTAACCTTACGTTTGAAGACTATGATTAACCCAGTGTTTGGAGGCCATGTCATCAACCTTTCGTTTGGTGTCGGAAATTTTGACAGACGATATTTTTGTGCAATGTTTAGGAAGCTGATTTCTGGGCGGATTTCAAGTCGGATTTAAAGTCGTTTTTATTCTACGACTTTGACTGATTCAAATCCATTTTATTAATGGATTTAAGATCGAATTAAAAGGATATATTTATGCCGAGTCTTAAGGGAAGTTACGACTTCTCTGTAAAATCAAATTTTTGAATATCGTGAATTAGAAGGTGACTTTTATCGGTCTAAATATGTAAGAGATATGACTTATTATATATTTTCTCTCTAAAACACTAAGTATGGATGGATGTGATCGATCTATTACTAGAAAAGGTGGCAAACAGAGATTACCACTATCTACGTTGATCTGCTGATTCAAAAGGAGCGTTAAATCTCTGTTTGTTCAAGAAGATGAAACTCAATAGAAGATTCACCTCTTCTATATCGAATATCTATTGTGGATCTACTATTGCTGAAGTTGTGAACTATATCTCTATATCTACTACAACTGGATCAACTCAGAACTCCTTCATCTTAATGATCAATATTTCTAGAGACTTCGATCCATCAGTTGTCAATTGCATTCTGTTGAAATTGTGAAGATCAACTAGAAATTTCTTTATGAAATTATTTTTTATTCTTGAGTAACTAGCTTCTCATTCTAAGCTATGTATGTTTGTGTTTAAACCAGAAGACTTTGTTTTTCCTTGGATTGTAAAGTTATCAACTGCCTATACTTAGTTGTGAATCGGCCTGTGGAAAATAGGACCAGATAGTGAAAATCACCAAGCTGATGGAGTAGAGCGTTGGTGGAGTGGACTAGGGGATTTATGTTCCCAGAACCACTATACATCTCCATGTTCTTGATTTTACTTTTTCCGATGCATGATCAAATGTGATAAAGTATAAAGGACAGAACTCATTCATGAAAAGAGCTATCGAAAAATTGCAAAAGACACAATTCACCCCACTCTTGTGTATAATATATAGATTCAGACCCAAAAATTATTAGTGGAAGGATTCTAGAAGGAAGATAGGAATGTTGGGAGCTTCTTGGAGTAGAGTTTCGAAGATCCAAGGGGCTTTATAGGTTTGAATAATGGGTTATAGGTGGTGTCCTTTTATAAAAGGGTGGATGGGATGTTTATGAATGTTTGAAAGTATTATTTTATTATAAAATGATTTTCATTTTCAAAAGGTCAAAAAATTATTTATTTCAAAGATTACGCATATTTAATTTGAAATAAAATCGTCCAATAATAATTTGATAAGGTTTTTATTTTTTTTAATCCTTGACGTTTTTTAATAACCCATTGTTAAAATATTTTTTTTACCATATCTTCTTATATATTCATAATATATGGTAAATATATATAATATAAAATTTATAACGACCAAAAATAGATTATTAATATCATTTTAAACATTATATTTGTCATTAGGACAAATCATAGTTTTTTAGGTCTATTCTATCATTTACAAAAATATTAATTGATTTAAAAAACATTTAAGTCAATTTATATATTATTGAAATCAGTAATTTAAAAAAATCTATAATAACTTGATTACTTGGAAAAGAATTCATTAATTCAAATATAACAAGTCATTATTTTCCCTAAAATTTGAGGATGGAATAAAATGGTTCAAATGAAATTTATTTTAATATTTATAATATCATTTATTTGAATACTTTATTAGTGAAGCATTTACTACATCACCATTATGTCATAATTAATTTTATTTATTTAACATCTAACACTTATAAATAAAATACAATGATGTAGTAAATATTTGTATCTTTCAAATGAATATTTATAGTTGAATAGATCACTTATATTACCCTATATAAATATTGTTATACTAAAAGATATATGTTTATGTTACTTTTGTCTTTACATTAAATTAATTAATATAAAGTGTCATTATCACTCCTAAGTGGCTCCATGGGCTCCCAAAATCCACACAAGGATTCCCTTGGGGAGAAATATTTCATCCAATAGGGTTATAGAAAATGTAAGGGTAATTTAAAATTGTTATGATATTATTTTTTACCCTTATTACCAGATTTACCGTTTAACCATGGTAAATAAAATATTTACTGAAGTAAATATTCATAATGTATAAAATTAAAGATAACTTTTAAAAATTTCAAACACCTGATTCCAAATATGGAAACAATTTTTTCAAATTCAAAACACAGAATTTTCAGAAAGTAATTTAAAATTAATTCCACTTGTCAAAAAAAGTGTGTATTTAAGAAATTATAAATATCAAAATATTGACACTAGTTTATGTCCAATTTCAAAATAAAATTACTTATAATGAATATAATTGTATTCAATGGTGAAAATATAATCCAATTGAACTTTAAAATCAATTAAAAGGTTAATGTTAACATATAAATAAATTAGAATAAAATCACATTTTGAAATATAATGCAGTATTTTTCACTATTCATTAACAAAAGAACATTATAAAAAAAATACAAAAATTTACCCAATGTCAATTTTTAGGTCCATTATATATAAAAGAAGTTTAGTTTTTCAAATAGAACATATAAATGTAATAATAAATATATTTAAAAGGTGTTCTCCATCAAAAGGTTGTAAAACGACCTTTTAATAATATAATAATATTTATGCTTAAAATTGGACTCATTATCATTTTAAGCCTCAGAATTTTATTGTATAATTGAATATACATTTAAAAATAAAGTGTACAAAGATTGTACTTAGTTATATTCATTCCCTTTAATACAATGGATATATGTTAAATAGCATTTAAAATAATATTATATTATTATTTCTCAGTATGACTCATCCTTGTATGTAACCTGAGATTTTAGAGAAACCCATTGTAGCGTGTGAGGTAAAACAGAAAACATAGAATCCCCCATCATTTAAAATTATTATTTAATTCAAAAATATTAATAAATATGAAAATGTTAAATTCTTTATTTACCTAGGATTTTACACTTTTTGTGTCTTATTCTAATGTAATAACCCCTAAATCTATACTACTTGTTTTTGGTACTTATATAAATATCATAATAGTAAATACAATACCTTAACATATCATTTAATAACATCCCTCACCACATCCTAGTTGACCTATTTTAATGATAGAATAATCTTATCACTTATTTATGTATAATCCTAGGCAGGTTTCCCAAAGAAGAGGTATATTGCTGAACCATTTTTTTCATTCTATTTAATCATCTATAACAATAAAATATTTTATAACCAAAAAAATATAAAAAGTATGTATATAAAATTTATTTAACTATTATAATTTTTGGGTACCAATATTTATTCATCTCCAATCTATCTTATGGAAATGAAAACAATAGATGTGCATTCGTATGACCAACCATTTATAAGTAGCAGTGTAATTACTTTTCTATTTCCTCTTTAATAGGATGGTTATAAATATAGAAATAATGAATATATATGATATTTAAAACATAATTATCTTTATATATATTTAATATATCATTTAAAACATTACACATCAACCTGTAAAAAATTATAACTTTTCTCGTTCGTACGTTTGCACTACCACCCCCACGAAGCAATGTGATTCATTTTTCATTTAAAAATTGCCCAATTGATAATAAATATAAAAATATTTAATATATATTATATTTAGAAAATTATTAACTTCATTTATATTATTTAACTCAGTTAAATATGCAATGAATAAAACTACCAAAAAAATACATGAAAAATGAAACAATTAAGACATAAAAAACATGATTTTAATAAGAAAGTATTAACAAATAGATGTTAAAATGTCAGAAGTGAACCATATATGATACTATTGTATTTATATTGTATTTGTTATTAAAATATAACAAATTAAATTTTATTATAATTGATGTTAGAATCCCTTCCAAAAAAATAGAGACAAGATGTAAGATTTTATTTTACAATATCATCATTAATAATGATTGTTTATGGTAAACTTTTTGTTAGAGGAATTATATGTTATTTTTTTAAGTGAATAAATATCATTCTCCTATAATTATTATTATTATTTTCAAGTATTATATCCATATTTACCTTCTTTTACCATCAAAATATCGAAATGACTTTTTCATTAAAAACTATCAGTTTTTCTATTGAGTTGATGTTTTTTTGATTACACCCATATTTTGTTCAAATTGATTTCAATAATGCCATAAATATAATTTAATTATTTATTAATATCATATTTATCCATTTTTTAATTTCTAAAAAATATTTAATAGGTTTCTTCTAGTGGGTTTTCTAATAAGGTACTTTTTACCGAATCTGTGAACAAAATATTTGTTTGAATTCCTACCACAAAAATAGATTTACCTGATGCCTAACTAATATTTTACATTAATATTAAAATATACATTTCCATCAATATTTTGAAGGAATATAGTATTAATAAAAATTTAAATTTTTTTTGAAATTAATATAGGTTATTTTGAAATGAAAAAAATAATCTTCCTCATTAATATTTCTTGTGAAATTTTCAATGAATATTCATTTATTTCAAGAACATCTAATGAATACTATTATTTAATGGGGATATACCATTCTAATACCCAACACAATATTAATCTATATTTCATATTATCATATATTTTTATTTATTTTCATGGGAATTTGTTAATATTTCATATTATAGATCATTAATATGAATTTATATATTTATTTTCTGTGGAATTTATATTCAATTATTCCACATTATTAATTAATTTGATTTAATAATTGATTAGAGGGGTATTTTATGACCCTTTTTTCCATCGATATGTTTCATGATAATATATTTTCGATATTTGGTGTACAACATACATATTTTTCTGATATCCTGGAACTTGGCCTTGAATATAAAATTATGATGTTTTAAATTATGCATTTTATAATTATGAAACTATTTTTCATTCAAAATGTGATTATTTATATATTTATGTAATCCATGTGTATATTAACATTTTATAATATTAGTCATATAGAATATTAGACTATTATTAATGTATAAAATATTATTAATTCCCTATTTATTATTTGATTAATTCTACAATATAGTTTCTCATAAAGAGCATTAGAGCTCAGATAATTTTCAAGTCTTTCTTTCTACATGATACTAAAACGTTTTTTACGACTGCTTTAAGGAATTTAATAGAATAAATTACTATATTTCACTTGAATATTTATGTTATATTTCATAGTTTTAGATATAATCTTAGAGTAATGTACGTATCTAGTATCCAAATATTAAATAATTATTCAATAATTCAAATAAAATCCCTTATATTATTTGGAAATATGCTAAAATAACAAATGAATCTAGGTTACTAGTGTCAGGTTTATATTGTTGTAAGTAAAGGAAGTACAATAGAGTCATTGAAAACTAGTTTTTGGAATATATAGATTATGGAGCATAACACTATGACAATATCTGATATTAATTATAAATATAGGATATCATCATAATGTTTTGGTGACATAGATATTGTGTGTTTTTACTAGAAAATACGTCCTTTTGGGACAATTGTAAGTGAATGTTGCTATAGAATAGATGCACCTAGGGAAAACTACATTGAAAGCGGTGGATTGGGTTTTAACTCTATCATCACAACTTCAAGAAGAGTAGGTGTGACACCCCTATTTTATATGAACCATTTATTTATAAATAAATAATTTTATTTAATTTTTTTTATGTGATACACAATGTTAATATTGTTCTTCAGGAAAAACCGTCTTAGCTTTATTTACATATAACACTAATGTTATATGAATCCTAATTTTATTATTACACCTAAATAAGAAAGATAATGGTAACATATCCAATTGAATAAAGATTTAGAACATGATTAACTATTGTTTGAAATTATGGTTTACAAATGTATATATAATTCATTAACTAATTAATTATAAATTAACTCAAAAACCTTTTAAAAAAGGAATGTTTTTCAGAAAAACAATGGAAAACTATGTTTTATTCCAATAAATAAAGAAAAATATTATTGGATTATATTAATGAAATATATTAATAATATATTTAATATAATTTTAAATATTCATATTACGTGTTTTCTATATATGATAAAAGAACACATCCCATTTCACACACAAAAGAAGTATTTTTCCAATAAAGTTAGGATCTCCACCGTTTAATAGCACACTTGTTTTCAATCTTGTTTTTAAACAACGTATAAATTATTTTTTTAAATAAACTTCTTTCTTCGAATTTTGGATATCAAAATTTACTTTTGTTGAGTTTTTGGTATTTTTCGGATATGTTTTTTGTTATAATGAATAGTGAAAATACATAAATTTAATTAAAAACTATTTTTTATCTAACTTATTTATATAGTTATATAATTTTTTGAATCCATTTTAAAGTATATGAAGATAATTTTTTTATCATTTAATTCAATGTATGTTATTATAATTAACTCCATATTGAATATGGATATAAAAACATTTCTTTTTTTCTGATGATTTGACATTATATACTAGTATTTTTGATCCATCTACGAGATTAATTTTAAATTTTTTTATGAAATTGTTTTTATGAATTATTAAAAATTATTTCCATTTTTATAAAAAAATTGAATAATTTAGTAAATTTTACCGTATTATTCTTGGAAAATATGAATAGAAACATTGTTAATTTTTATATCCATGGTTAAGGGTAATCATCTAAATTAAATGTAAAAATAAAATTATATTCATTTTAAAACTACAATAACTCATTCCAAAAATTAAAGTGATGAATTTAATTGAATCCTTTACATATTATGTTCAAAGTTGAATAAATTAATGGACACTTTTTCATGATGTTGGCATGAATATTATTGAAATCAAAGAGAGTGACAAAATGTCACACTCTTATATTTAATAATTATAATATTTTTAATATTTGGTAAAATATAATATATGATTGACTGTTAAAATTCTTCTGAAATATAATATGTTTAAATACAACATTAAATTTTATTTTTAAATTTTAGTTGGAAAATAAGGATCATAAATAATTAGACAATGTTTTTGTAGTAAATATTCAAATAACAAAACTATCAATTAGATGATATTATAAATATTAAAATAAATATATTTTCAATTAGTTATAAAAATAAACAAATTTTATTGGTTAATATGGAATATTAGGAATGTATAAAATAATTTTTTCCAATTTATATTTTTGCATTAATTTTCTTAAAGACAATGTAAGGAATTGTGTGAAAATATCCATTAATGATATATTATAAAAATATATTTCACGAAATTAGTTAAAATTCATATAATTAATCAATAAGGATAAAAGGGATAAATAATGGTGTGACATATCATTAGTTGATCATGTATGGTTTAATTGATTCCTCATATGTTAAAATGTATGAATTTTAAATTGAAAATGTTATTACCATTGTTAAAAATAGTATACGTTAAATAAAGGTTAATAAAAATTACATGGTGTAAAATTATAAAAAATATTCTATATAATATACTGGTTGATGGGATATGAACCATATAAAAAATTATATTTTATTCCCAACCCACTTTTTGGTACTTTTATAGAGACTGAATTTATTATTAATTAATATTTTGAGAAATTGCATATATTCACATTACCTTTATTATAAAAGGAAACCTCCTTCATCATCTCATTCCACGTCTTTGAGCCTTATAACTAGAAACATAACTATAAAATTATGTTTTAAAATTCTCTATCCACAATTTATAAGTTTTGGTATTCTTAAATGACCACCTCTAATGTCCTTTAGAGATGATCTAAAGGATTCATTTTTAAGAAGAGGTAATCTCTCTAACCTATCAATAACATTTTCTACACTTCAACTCCAAAAAATATATTATATATAAAATAAAACAAAACATCAATATTTCTCAATACACTTGTATTATATTAAGATTATGAATAAGACATTAAACATCCCCTTTCTCATTAAACAACAATTGAATGTATCACTCATGTATACGTATGGCGTACCGTCTCCATGTTGTAATAAAATTCCTTTTCCATCAACACATTTTTTGAGTGGTAATTATATATATTTTTAATGTTTATATATGTTATTTATGAAACTATTATAGCAATGGAATGATATTATTATATATATATTTTTACCACATAATTATTTGGAAATTATAATGTCACTATAACTTACATATGGCTTACCATGTCCACGATGCGATGTGAATAAATTATCATCTATATTTAACATGGAAGGTAATAAGTATAAATTTTATCACTATATTTGCTATATATAAAATAAATATTATTTTATAATCATAATATATTATATATATTGTTTTATTTTAATATGAAAACAAAATGAAAATAGCTTTAATGAGTACTAATGACCTTCCATCTCCATGAACGGTGGATTCTATTTTCTACATATAAATTGTATGAATATCCATTAATTAATATAAATTAACTTCTATAGTATATTTATATCATGGTTATGACCATGGAAATTATTAAATCATGATCTATGTGTGAGGACCATGTATAACAAGTCAAAAAATCTATGAAACATAATGCGATTATTACCCAAAACATAACATTAACATGTAATTATTAATAAGATAGTGATATAATGTGGTAAGTAAATAATATGTGGTATTATATGATTTTTATTTATATGTATAATAAACCTATATTTATTTAGAATTTTGTTTAAATCTATATGAATGAATTAGAGACTTATGGTTTGGAAATTTTATCTCACATTTTATATTTGTATGATACATACCACATTCCCCACTCGTTTGTTTTATGTGGTGTCAAAAATTAATTATGACATGTTATATCATGAATTTAATTTATTTAGTGACATTATATTTTTCAATTGAATTTATAATTTAAGGGAAAATGTAATTTAAAAGTTCCGTCAATTAGTAAGGGATTTTTGTCATACATTTATTTTGGTGGGACACTTTCCTTATACAATACATGATTCATTTGCGTGGTGTATATACCACACATGAATTGGGTTTATGTGTATTATAATGAAGATTATGTTATTTTTATATCCATTTAAATTTCATTATATCATGGGTAAATGATTTTATAGTGTATAAATTGATTGGTCTTTGTTCCACAATCTGAATAATATTCAGGATTATTTAATTTTAAATATCCATTTTGGAATATTTATCCATTGTGCCCATGGTTTATAGAAATGTTTTCAAATTGTTTTTTAGTATTATATTATGAATATTTAATGCTATTTTTTTACCCATTTTTTAATTCTAAATATAATTTTTAAAAATAATAATTTTGTTATTTTCCAAACAAGGTACTTTGTTACGTTTCCAAAAAAGTGTGGAAGAAATGTTCTTTTTAACTTAACCACATGAATGGATTTTTATGAATTATTAAAAAAACATTACCTTGAATATTCCCTTATATTCGTTGAATTTTATTTTCAATGAAACCATTTTCTTTAAAAATATCATCGAATTTTATTAAAAAAAGTGTTTTCAATAAAAAAAATATATTTTCTCCAATAATTATTTTTAAATCTATGATAACATTAATTTATGAAAATTAATATTCACTAGGGATATTATTCAATAATAAAGTCTCAATCCTTCTATTTTTATTGTGGTTATGATTTTACGAAATTTATGAAATGCATTTTTTTTCCATGGGTTGTGTTATGATTGTATTGTATTTATGAAACTCATTTTTTTCCAGGGGTACTGATATATTGAATAACATATGATCTTGTGGAACACATCTAAATGGTATTCATTTTGTTATGTGAAAGAAATATATCATATTGTTTATTCTCTTTGTTTCTATTATGATTCATGTTCTATAAACTTCCAATATTAATGAAATAATTCATGTTTATTATCGTTGATAAGAAGCGTATTACCTTTAATGTTATGATCACGATCTTATTCCCTTTATACTCATGTGTATGCTTACATTTCCCCCTTGATCCATTATGAGTATATGTGATAAAAAAATTTAGGTTTCTATTCATCAGGTTATAAATAGTGGTTTTAAGTAGGAGTTATAAAGGGGATGATATTTAGGGGAGATGTCGAAGATATTTAACTAAATTAGATGAATGTATTCAATGTTATCAAATACAATTAACAATGAAGGGCCTCATACATATGTTTTTTAATTTAAAAAATAATAATTTTAAAAGATATAATATCCATGTTTGTAAAGTGTTATTCATTATAGATGGTATCAATATAATGATTAAGTCAATCTTCATGAAATATGATATGAAAAAATTTGGGAGTTCCCAGGATATATTTCTAAGGATATTCAAATAGATATCTATAATGCTACATATAAATATTGGTTGAATACCTAGTGAATTCATAAATATCGTGAATAATCTAGGATTAAACGTATGGTTTCATAGATTTACTTTTTGTTTAATTTCACCTGATTATGTTGTTTTACCACTGTGATTAGTGTTGCTCACACAAATATTTTGGTTTTAATTTAATGCTAGAACCAGAAAGGATCATATTAATTTTTAATCTGAAGGAAAGTTAAGTGACATTGAGAAACTAAATTTGATGACGATTTGAGATGATGATGTTGTTATATTACATAATATCATATCATAATATATTATAAACAATGTTATGATCTATGATATTTCAAAAGTATCGATTAAGAGGTTGAAATAATTTTATTAAAGTTTATGTGGTTATGAGCATAATGTAAAGAATATTCAGCTACCTATATGTTATGAAACTAGGAAGAATATCCTGAAGGGATATCTTAAATGGAGGGAATGTTATTATCTATGTGGAAAATAAGGTTAGTGAGTGATAAATTTTGGAGGACTTCATTTTCAAATTTTTGGGAAACATGGTAATTAGAAAACTCAATACACTGAACTATGTATTAACTTCTAGGTAAAGGATTTATATATTTCATTCCAATAATTGACAAGGATGGATTAAAGTATTTATATATAATGATTATTTCATAATATTTTAAGGGATTTTATAATATTATAGAATAGTGTAATGCCAATTCATTTTTCCACATTAATTTTTCCCAAATGATTTTATATAATATGTTGAATAGTACGAGTAACCAAGAAAATGGATTGATGTGGTAAGGTGATATGTATGAAAAAATGATTTCGGGAAGTATAACCCTTAATATTCACATGATGTTGAGATACTAAAATACAAAGATTCTTGATTGAGATTAAATATATGGGGTTGTATTAATAACCATGTGGATAATATGATGAAAATATGGTTTATGATATCATGTTTTGAGTTTATGTAGTATTTATATTTATAGTATGAGTAAAGAATTAATTTTTGAAATAATTCATGTCTTCATTAATGTTTTATAATAATTCATGTTTTTAAAATGTTTCAATAGGATACATGAAAATGGTATTCACTTTAGGTTTGTATGAAAATTACTACCTATATCATGTTTTCAAGGTATAAATTCTATGTTTTGTGACCTTCTTTCGAAAGCCGTGATTCTATTATTTTATAAGGTTTATAAGGGAAACTATTTATAATTTTTTTCCATTGAAAATTAGATGATGATTAGAGATTGATCTTTTGATTTATAAATACTGGATAACCTAAGTTACATATATTATTGGGAAGATAACTAGAGATTGAAGGAATAATTTATAATCGCATTGTGGATAATATGATCTTGTAGTTCAATATGCATTACAATTTGGACGTCATTTCATTGACTATGAGATGAAGAAGAAATTGACCAAATTACAAATGATGGAATATATCATTCTAAAAAATGGAATAATATCATGTAAGTATATATTTTTGTGAAAATTCATCAAATCTATAAAATAAGATTGAAAAAAATAATTTAAAGCAGTACTATTATTTATTATGATTTTAATCATACCATATATCATCATAAATTTATCGTACTATAATGATTCATATTAAAATTACAATGTTCTTATTATTTTAATTTCACTCTATTTAATAGTACGTTTTACTGATCGTTTTTATGATGTGCATTTCCAACAAATAAATTCTCAAACACCCACCTTTGATTTATGAAGATCAATTTCAAATTGTATGGATGCAATTTCTTTTTTAATTTTTTTATCATAATTTAATTGTATATTATCCATTGACACTTCCATAATAAATGTCTCTTATTCCTTATGTGTTTCATCTATCTATTTGGGGAAGTACATACATGGCCCTTCACTTGTAATAAAATCAATGGTCATACCATTTCATAAAGATACATCAAATGTAGAGAAACCTATATAAATTCATCATCATAGAGATAAGATTGTAAAAAAAACCACCAACCTGGTTAATATGTTTTTTAAAAAACAACCAGTTTGATGAAATCATGTGGTAACTCGAGGATATGATGAGGTAGAAGTGTCATATTTTTTTAATAATGACGAATTTCAAGGGTGAAATTATTTTGAGGGGGATGAAGGTGAAAAACAATGTTTTTATGATCATTTTTTAATAAATTAAATTTATTTGTCTTCTATTATATTCCAAAGGAAGTTAATATTGCGCAACAACCAACACTGACTTTTCTTTATTTACATGAAACAATGAGTTTCTATGAAAAATATTATTTATTATTATAATTATTTAAGTAAGAAAATCCTAACATATCCTTTAAAAGGGAGGGTATGAATAAGATTAAAAATATTGTAAAATTATGGTTTACACATGTACATATAATTATTTGACCAATTAATTATAAATTAATGTAATACCCTTTTTAAAATTAAAGAATATGTTTTCCTGAAAAACAATACATATGTATGTTTTATACCAATACCTAATAAACATTTTCATTACGGATAATATAAATGAAATATATTTTTAATATATTAATTCTATTTTTATCATTCATCATATGTGATTTCTATAAATAATATAAGATCAAAAAAAATTTATGCAAAAGAGAAATATTTTTCTATTTAGGCTATTTTTCGAGCTTTTTTTGGAGGCCTTGTTTTAAATATTGAATTTTACTTGACTATAAATTATTTTTTAAAAACTAAAATCTTCATTTAGTTTTGAATGTCAAAATTTCATTTGGTTTAATTTTGTTAATTTTAATGATAGGTTTTGTGTTTTGATGAATAATAAAAAATGTGGAATTCTAATTACATTTTTTCTGTCCAAATTTGTTATGTTGATATACTATATCTTGATTTTTTTTATGTATAATTAGAGAAATTATTTTCATTTAAAATAATTTACATGATTAAAAACAATTTAGAATTTATTTTTTATATAAAATCATTTCAATATTTTTGATGTTTTCACTTTAAAACCTAATTTTTTCAATCCTTCAACTGGATTAATTATTTATTAATTTCTAAAATATACGTGTTTCTAAATTTGAAATTTTTTTTTTAATATTTATAAATAGATGTTACAAATTTATTAAATACTACACTATAATTTTTGGACAATACAAATAGTAACTCTAGTAATTTTTATTACCATAAATATGGGTAATCACGTAAATTAAATACAGAGATAATTTTATAAATATTATAAAACTAGAAAAATTCACAAAAAAATATTAATTGATGATGGTAATTCTACCTTTAACACATATGTTTCAAAATTTAATTATTTAATGGAAAATTTTAAATTGATAATTACTTGGATATTATTAAACTCAACGAGTGTGAGAAAATGTCCCATTAATACTTTTAATACATATAATATTTTTAATATTTTGTTAAATATAAGATATACTCTAATATGTATATTTTTAAGAATAAATATAGGTTTAAAGACATCATATATTTTTTCTATTATGTTATGAAATAATTATCTTAAATAATTACACAATGATGATATAGTAATTAGTCAATTTATGAATCAATCAATTACATGACATTACAAATATTAAAATAAATATATTTTGAATTAATTTAGGTGATAGAAGAATTTAATAGCATAATATTAAATATTAATATCTTATTAAATAATTTGGAACAATTTTTTCTTTCGATATTGATTTTCATAATATCAATGTAATTATTAGTGTTAAATTTGACAATAATGATATTTCATGAAAATAATATTTTACCGAATTAGTTAAAATTAATAAGACTACAAAATATTGACGAGGATAAATAATGCTCTAAAATATCATATATTGTCCATTTATGGTTCAATTAACACCTAATATGTAACATTACCAACCTCTTAATTTAAAAATTATGTAATTGAAGTTAAAATGAAAATAGGTTAACTAAGTGTTACTCAAAAATATATGGATTTAAATTATAAAAAACATGTATAAAATGTTTTTTTTTGATTTTATATCTATTCTATCCCTCATTATATTCTAATTACTTTCCATTTTTACATATATGGATTGAGATTTTATTTATTATAATTTTAACGTTTTTGAAATTACAAAAGTGCCCCTCACCTTCATTATAAAAAGAGTCCCCCTCCCTCCTATAAATTCAACAATTTGATAATTATATCTCAACAAAACACTAAGTAATTAGCTTATAAACTTCCCTATACAAATTCTATAAGTGATGGTATTCCCAAATAAAAATCTCCAGGGTCCTTTTGATGAGATCTAAAGGAGTCATGTTGAAAAAGAGGAAATAACTCTAACTAATCACATCATTTTTTAACTCTTCTATAACTACTATAAATATATGATTTATAAATAGAATTATAAATTCAGAAACACTAATAATATATAATTTCATAATTACTTATACAAAAAATTATGCATCGCCCTTTTTGTCAAACTAGAAATGAAAGTATCACTCGTGCGTATGTATGACTTATCGTCTCCATGTGGCGATAAAATTAATTTTCCATCACCATATATTATGAGTGGTGATAATGATGTAATTAACTCAATTAAATGATATTTAGTATATTATTATACATTTGTAATGATATTATCATATCTAACATTTACCACTTAATCTTTGGGTAATGATAATGTCTCTTGTTCAATAGTATAGATTTCCCTCTCTACGATGCGATGTGATTCATTTTTCATCTATATTTCAATGGGTGTGTACATAAATAATTTTCTTCTTTTAGTATGATATTATTACGAAAATATCCTTTATCCGTACGTACGTCATACCATCTCCATGAATGATATATTTTATTTTGTACCTATAACATTTATAAATATGCATGAATATATATATATATACATAATTCACATGTATATGATAGGACAATCATTGACATATTTCTAGGGATGATAAAATCATGATATATATTATAGAGGAACATGGATAACAATTCAAAACATGTATGAAAAAAGCGGTTATCACCTTAAACATAACTGTAACATTGAACAGTTAATAAGTCACTAATATAATTTAATAAGTAAATAATACATTATAATTCCCCATATTTAAACAATACATAATCTTGAATTAAAATAATAATTCACAATGAGGATCATTTCAGGTTTATAGTTTTATAAAATTAGGCCATAAATATAACATTACATCTCAAATATTACAAAGTAGACATTTTTACTTAGTATTATTTTTTTTCATAAAATATAAACTCTTAAAATAAAAAAAAGCATTATTTTTTAGATATAAATATTCTGGAATTCTTCTTTTCTCTAAACCTGCCTTATATCATATGAAAAATATTTTAATAATTGGGGATGAACATACAAATCTTTTTAAGGATTATAAAATGAAGAATCAAAACATTATTATATCATTACATAAAAAACATGAGCACTTTAACATATCACATTAAATCATAAGATTTATTAATAACACATATTAATCAAAATCATAAAGGAAAATTGTGGCATCCGTAAAATATATACATTGTAGCTTTCAGAGCTATATTGGGAGTTACATTTGGAATAATCATCACAATATATTCACTAAATATCTTAGTATAAAGATTAGTGTTTAGCTATGTCACATTACCCAATGCATTGTAGAGCTATCTCGGGCTCACCCGCCCTAGGATTATCCTGAAACCACCCGTATATGTAAAAATTTACCAAGAACTATATCATAATCATAAAACAATAATGATCATAATGGAAAGCTAAAATGTTAACATTGCAATCCCAAGATATCAGTTCAAGATATTAACATAATCAATTCATTTAATACATTCAAAATGAAGTGTTCTGAATCAAAATGTCCCATACAAATCAGAAACTATTGAAACTATTTTACACTATAAAACATTTATATCCATATAAATACATCCTGAAAATCATTTCTAAAACACATATGTGAAAGATAAGTATTTATAAGATTAAATCTTTAAAACATTTAAAACGTTGTTTTAGATAAATAATCATTTACAACTTGAGAAACTCTTTAATAAATATCATTAATTAATAACATCAAATAAAACAATATATATCAGGAGAATATTTATATTCATTATATGAAATCTAAAAATGGTTGTATATAATCCTTATAGGATAATAAATGTGCAAAATATCAATATATGCCTCAATGAAATGAGATTGAGACGTATTCCCTTACAAAGATTGTATCATTAGATTAAGGATAAATCAATGAAATAATTATGTGTGAAAAATATATATTAACCCAATATAATTGTATATTAAGAGTAATAAAACAATATTTCAATCACACATATTCATTGAATTATATAATTAGGAATTATAATTTTAACCCAAAGAATATAAATTTGGTTAAGAAGTTCTGTTACCTCGTATCCAACAAGACTTGTTCAATATTTAACCACCTGAATAATATATAAAAATTAATTTATAATTTCTTAATATCCTTTTAATTTTTTATATTCCATTTTTATTACTTATTACCATGATATTAACATTATATAATCAATTAAGTTAATAACGGTCATTTTTTTATATTTGGTACTCGAGTCAAAAATGAAATTATTATAATTAGAAGTTGACCAGGTGGTCAAAATTACTTTATCTATAGATTTATATGAATTATTTAGATATCATATATATCATATGTATCAAGTGTATATATTTATTTATAATACTACATAACATTTGGAGATAAGAAATGAAATGCACCGTTCAAGGGGATGATAAGTTGTGCGTAAACATGAACGCTACAATCATTTCAGTTTCATAATTAATGTAATTAAAACATAATTATAAATAGATATATTATTATTATTTTATTATATCTATATAATCTCAGTAAATCATTCCTTTATACGTTCCACATATGTAATGATTGATTCATATCTCTTTCAGGGGGCGGTAGTCCGCACTTCCTCAAATAAAATTATCATATTTACCTATTATGAAAAACATAATGGTTTTATATTAATGAAAAATTCCTAAGAATAAATGAAATATAAATATAATATATATCACATATAAATATTTTTCAATCATAATGGCCCCCATGAGAGGTGGTAGGAAATAATTGAAGAATCATCATTTCGTGAGGTAGTAGTTCACCACCCACAGAAACAGTATGTTCTTGTCTATTTGATCAAGTTTTGTGGATGTGTAGTTATAATATACCTCATTAAAATATCCTATTATATTTAATATAAATGTTTTTTATAAAATAATAGAATAAAAAGAGTTTAGGGGGTTGGGAATGGAAAATAAAAGAAAACAACTTTAGAGAAGATGTCACCTTTAAGTTGGGTAACTCCCTTTGGTTTGAACCAAAAGGCTTTCTTGATGTGGCTTCTCCATATGGTAAGTATTTTAGATGGAAGAGAGGGATGTTGTGAGACTATTTGGGATGATTTTTTACAATCCAAGGGGACTAGAGAGGTGTGAGTAAGGGTTTTAGGTGATGGCTTTTTATATGGGAGAGAGAGGCTCTTTAGGAACGTTAGAAAGTATAATTTTATTATAAACACAATTTCGATTTCAAAAGGTGCCCAAATAATTTAATACTAATATAAGGTGAATATTTTTATAAACCTCTAATCCAATGGGTTTTATACATGTTTAAAGAATTAATTTAACCATATCTTTTATCTTTAACCATTATATAACTAATTAAACTTTTACCATGTCCTTGTGTATATTCATATTATGGTTAATATATTTACTATAAAACTCCAAGAGACCCAAAAATAGATCATCAATGAAATTTGTAACATAATATATGTCATTTATAAGAATATTATATTTTATTACTACTTTAACATTTAATAAAATACTTATTGTTTTTAAATTTTTTTGTCAATTTATAAACTATTCATATCCAGACATTTAAAAAAATGTATAAAAATTTGATTCTGTCGAAAAAACATCATTAAATCAAATAGAACAAGTTATAATCATCCACAAAGTTTGTGGATGACATACATATTTTTAAAATAAATTTCTTTTAATATTTAAAATCTCTTTTATTTAATACATTTATTAATGAGGTAATCAGTACAACATTCTTGTGTCATAAATTAGATTATTTATACAATGTATAAAAGTTATAAATAAAATACTATGTTGTAGGAAATAGTTTTATCTTTCTAATGAATACTTATATTTAAAAATATCCCTTATATAACCTATTAAAAATTTTATGTTTACTAAGACATATATGTTTATGTTACACTTTCCTAAAAATTAAATTAATTTTTATAAAGTTTCATTTTCACATAGAAGTGGATTTATAGGGTCCCAAAATCAACCCAAATATTCCCATAGTAGGACATATATCATCCAATAAGATTATATGAGGTGTAAGGATAATTTAATGTTATTATAATATTATTTTTTACCCTTATTTACCATATTTACCTTTAAACCATGTTAAATAAAATATTAAATTAAGTTACTATTCACAATGTCTAAAAATAAAAGTTACCTATTTACAAAATACAGACCTTAAGATTCCAAATATATAATAATTATTTTAAAATTCAAAACAATGATGTTTCAAGAATGATTTTAAATTTAAATCCCGTTGTCAAAACCAAAAAAGTTTGTTTTTGAGAAAAAATAACTATCAAAATATTGGCACTTGTTTATGTTCAATTTCAATGTGAAATTACATACAATTACTGAAATTGGATTAAATGTAAAAAAAATATAATCTAATTACACATTAAAACCAACTAATATGATAACCTGACCAAATAAATGAATTAGACTAAACGGATGTTTTGAATTAAAATTTAGTATTTTCAACTATTCATTAAAAGATGAACATTATCAGAAAAATAAAAAAATTTCATCCAATGTAAAATTTTATGTCTCTATTCTTAAAAATAATTTTATTTTGTCAAATATGACGTATAAAAGTGACAATAACTATATTTAAAATTGGTTCACCATCAAATGGGGGTAAATCGATCTTATAAAGAATATTAGAGTATTTATGCATAAAATTGTATTAATTCACATTTTAAGCCTCTATCATTTATTGGAGAAATGAAAAAACAATAAAAAAACATGAATTATTATATTTAAGTTAATTTGTTTCATTCTTAATAATAAAACATCTTGGATTTAATTAGAAATAAAATTAATAATATTATATTATTATTTATCTGTATTACTGAATGTTGTGTGCAACAAAAGATTTCAAAGAAACTCGTTGTTGTGTATCAGGTGCACCATCAAACATAGAATCCCCTTTAAAGAGAAATTAATATTTAATTAAAAAATATTTATAAATATTATAATTTCATATTTTTATTTACCTGGGATTCAATATCCATCACTAATTTTAGAAATTGCGTCTCCATACTTTTAAAATTTGTCACGAAAACTTCATTAAAAGTCTCACATCAGAAAGAGTGTCAATTATAGTATAACATTATAAGAAATAAACAAAAGTACAAATGTTGCCTAAGATAATCCATACAAGGAATCCATGTATGAAAACATGGATTTGGAGAAGAAACTAAGTGTCAAGATTTGATGGAGAGTGATTGAAAACCTTACCTGGAAACAGTTACAACATTAAAACCACAAACATCTGACTGGTTAAATGGATTTGATTACCCAATTGGAAAATTAAATGGGAATTTTTTTTATGTTCCCATTCATTATGTTAAGGTATTCTTCTATGATATTGACTATGAACATAAGGAAATATACTTACTTTTCAAGTAGAATTTTATCTTTTAATAAATTTCTACCACAAACTCATCTTGTCTCCAAACGATGAGTATTCAAGATGACTTAGTCACACATGAAACTCTAGAGTCACCTTCTAGAGAATCACAATATCCTAAAATGATAAACTATATATTTATTTTGTCATTATACATTAACCAAAACCAAAATATTTAGTATAAGATCATATGGTTCCCTAAAAAAATAATACTTTACAAAAGAAATACTACTCTTAATCTCCAAAATTCTTCAAAAAATACCCAAAATTTATTAAAGACAATACAATAAACAAGTGTCCTTAAATTTCTTCCATTTAGTCCAAACTAAGAATGAATACGAAAACTAAAAGGATTTGATCACGTAGTCTTCAATGGTAAATCTTAACAGTTATCTCCAAATTACATCAACTACTCTTAAAGAATCATACTAAAAAGTAATTAACTTAATCACATATTCTTTATGATAGGTTAATCATTTCCATAACTAAAAAAATCTCTAAAATTATAAAATAAAAACATAGATTCTTACAAAATAATAATTCAACCATTACACCACAAAATAAATGCCATAGTATTCTATTTTCTATAGGTATATAATATCTCCATAAGGGAAAACAACTTCCAAAATATCCATTATCACTTAATCCCCAAATAATTTTCTTATACCAAGAATATCCATTTGATTAAAAATAAGATCCCAAATCAACTTATTCTTGATCAATAAAATAATTTAACCAAAAAGAATAAGTCATACAAACATGGACTTCACATTGGCCATTGGTAGGCGATACACCCTTGTTGCCCTTCCGTTGGCTGTTCGATTCCCATGGAAATTCATAGATGTGACGGGTTGTCACCCATCATGCATGTGGCCTATTTTCTAAAACAATATAATTTTTTTAAAAAATTCAAAAAAAAGATAATTTCATAAAAAAAACAAACATAACCAATTTTATCCTCAAAGGTTATTTAGTACCATTCATTTTTCAACCCACAATATAGTAACCATTTATCCCCTCAAAAACAAAATACCATATGAACCCCTAAGGTTATCCATTTTGTCCACACAAAAATATATAATTCATTCTTGAATAACATTTTCACATATTAAACTCTAGGTTTATACATAGTTGAAAAATTCTCTCGATCTAATTCCGTAATAAAAAGAACCATAATAATTTTAAACATTTCATCATCCTACAACCCACCAAAACACTTGAATCCCTTATATGTAGACATAATAATCATTAATCACTCAAAATAATCCATTAAATATTGATTTGTACCTTATTTATTAATAAATAATTCATTTATATTGAATATCCCCAGCATTAATAAATATCTATCCAAATATGATTCATTCGTTATGGATTAGAAAATAAACCATACCTTGAATCTCGATATTATGATCTTCATGATGATCCCTTTCTCTTTTGGCATGTTTTCATACATTCAAAAAGTAATAGTTTTCTCCACTTCTGTAATTTAACTTTTTGATAGTATGGGAAATTTTGAGATATTGATATTAGATGAAAAAGGTACCATGAACCGTAAAATTATTTTATAAATTTTTAGGTTTTGGATAGATGAAACTATTTCTTGCATGTGATTTGAATACGCAAGAATATGTCAATATCATTCAAAGATTATTGTACCATAATAGTGATGATCAAATCATCGTGGATGGATAAAAAGGTTGTGCATGATCTATTTCCTTTTATCTTTATAAATGATCCTTTATCTGCAGAAAATAATCAACACAAAAACATGAAATAAAATATTATAATTAAAAAAAGAATCCTTTATAGGTTTAAGATAACATAAAAACATTTATAGTACTCTAATCCATAAACCCCATTATATCTCCATTGATCACGTTTTTATTCAAAAAACTCATTTTACCATTACCCATTAAAAGATTCAATATTATAATAACCTTATTGGTGATATGGGATCCTTTACATACACACAGATTACACCCTAACTTCTAAAGTAATCTAAACTGACCTCGAATACCAACTATAAGGCCCCAACATTAAACATTATGTAATATTTAATTAAGATAATAATTAACATTGAGGATCATTTTGGGTTTATAGTTTTATAGAATTAGTCCATAACTATTAAATTACATCTCAAATATTACAATATAGACATTTCTACTCAATATCCATTTGATTTTATAAATAAAAACACTTAAAAGAAAACAAGAATTCATTTCTTAATATAAATCTTATTGAATAATTCCTTTACCTTAAAAAGATTTTTATCCTATGAAAAACATTTCTAAAACATGGTATAAACATAAAAATCTAAATAAGGGTTACTAAATAACAGAAGAAAACATTATTAAATCTGTACATACAAAACCTAATCTCCTTAATATACCTCATGAAATAATAAGATTTATGAATAACACATAGTAATCACAAATCATAAAGGTATCATGTGGAATCCATATCATAAATACAATGTATCTTTATTAGATTTGTAGGGAGTTACATTTGGAATACCCATCACAATATATTCCCTAAATATCTTAGCAGAAACATTACCGTTTACCTCCATCACATTACACAATGTGTTGGAGAGCTATCTCGGGCTCACCTACCCTAGGTTTATCACAAACAACCCATATGGGTAAAAAATTCCCAAGAACCACAACATAATCAAAACACATGAACAATCATAAAGGAAATATAATATTTCTTTATTACAATCACAATAAATTTGTTCAACATATTGACACAATCAATTCATTTAAAACATTGAAAAAGAAGATTTTTGAATAAATGTGTCCCATTAAAATCTGAATATTTTAGAAGGATTTTACACTTTAAACCCTCATGTAAATATAAATAAATCCTTAAAATAATTTCTAAAACATGGACATTAAATATAATGATTTATAATATTAAATCATTAAAACATTTAAAACTGTGATTTAGTTAATGAATCCTCTACCACTTGAGAAACTCTTGAATACAAATAGTTAAGGAATACATCACATAAAACTATAAATATCATCAGAATATATATATTCCTGATATGAAATTTCATAATGGTTTTATATACTCCTTTTAGGATAATAAAGGTATACAACATCAAGATATGCCTCAATGAAAAGAGATTGAGACAATGTCCCTTACAAATATTTTATCACAAGATTAAGGACAAATCAATGACATAATAATTTGTAAAAAATATAAATACACCCAATATAAGTGTATATTATGTGTAAAAAAATCATAGGTTACTCACACATATTTATAGGACGATATAATTAATAAGTAGAAGTTTAAACCAATAAATACAAATTGGGTTCCGAAGTTCCCTTACCTCATGTCTGACTTGACTCATTCGTTAATAATCTCTTGAACAATAAACAAAATATAATTTATACTTGAATAAGAACATTTTTAAAGTTTATTATTTCTTTTATATTAATTATTTCCATGATATATAGATTACATAATCATTTAAGTTAATAATTGTTGTTTTTTCGATAATTGGTACATGAGCCAAAAATGAATTTCTTATAATTACCAGTTGTCCATGTGGTAAAAAGTGAATTATGTCCAGAATGATATTCAGGGTTTATATATTATATATATCCTATATAACCTGTATATATATATATATATATTTATAACAGTATATAACATTTGGGGATAAGAAATGAAATGTACCATTCATGGAGACGGTAAGCCGTACGTACGCATGAATGCTACTTTCATTTCTCTTAAGTATATAATGAAATAAAAACATAATGATACATATTTATTTTATAATTATTGTATAATTTCATATATAATTTCATTAAACTTATCCTTTATATATTCCACATATGGCATGAACAATTCATATCAATTTTACGTGGTGGTAGTCCGCACATCCTCAAATAAAATTATCGTATTTACCTATTTTCGAAACCATAAATGTGTGATATAATTGAAAAAAAACATAAGCATAGATATAATATAAATATAATATATATCACATATAAATAAATTTCTATCATAATGGACACTATGAGAGGTTGTAGGAGGTAATTGAACAATCATCATTTCTTGAGGCAGTAGTTCACCGTCCACAGAAATAGAATGTTTGTATACATTAGATGGAGGTGTGTGGATGTGTAGTATAGATAACCCTCATAAAAAATCCTATTATATTTATTATATTAGTTTTTTTATAAAATAATGTAACAAAGAGAGTTTATGGGGTTGGAGAAAGAATATAAAAGAAAATAACATGAGAGAAAATGTTTGCTATAAATTGGGTGCCTTCTTATGGTTTAAACTAAATGGATTTTTGAAGTTCCTTCTACCTATGTTAATGATTATTGATGGAAAAAATGTATTTTGGGAGAGTATTTGGCCTGTGGTGGGAAAATACAATTGTTCTTGAGTGGTGTGAGTAAGGGATAAAGGTGATGGATTTTTATAAAGGGGAGGAGAGGCTCTTTTAGAATGTTTTAAAATATTATTTTATTATAAACTGAATTTTTATTTGAAAGGGCCTCCAAATCATTTAATTATAAGATAATGTTAATTTTTCTATATACTCTCATCCAGTTGGTTTTATACATGTTTATGCCAAAAAATAAACCGTGTGTTTTAGCTTTGACATTTAGTTAACTAATTTAACTTTTTCCATGTCCTCTTGTATATTCATACTATATAGTTAATATATTTTCTATAAAATTCCAAGATACCCAAAAATAGATCATAAATGAAATTATTAACATAATAACTATCATTATGGAGAATGTTATTTTTTTAGGAAAATATTATAATTTAATAAAATATTTATTGATTCTGAAACTCATTTTTGTCAATTTATAATTTATTCATATCAAGACTTTATAACAACTCTATAAAAACTGTATTATACCCAAATAACTACATTAATTCAAAGAAAAAAAGTTTTAATCATCCATAAAATTAGTGGATCTCATAAAAATTTTCAAAATAAATTTATTTAAATATTTATAATCTCACTTATTTAAAACATTTTTTATTGAGGTAATCATTATGTCATTATTGTTTCATAATGAAAAATATTTATATTATGTCTAAACATTAGAAATAAAATACGTTGATATAGGAAATCTATTTAGACTTCTATTTAATTTTTATATTCGAACATATATTTTATATAACCCATTATAAAAATTGTTTTACCATGACATATATGTTTCTATTTCATTCTCCATCACATTAAACTAATATTTATAAAGTGTCATTTTCACTTACATGTGGCTCCATGGGTCCCAAAATCGACACAAGGATACTCATGGTCAGACATGTATCCACCAATAGGATTAAGACCCATG
Organism: Viscum album; assembly: GCA_963277665.1. Taxonomy (NCBI): domain Eukaryota; kingdom Viridiplantae; phylum Streptophyta; class Magnoliopsida; order Santalales; family Viscaceae; genus Viscum; species Viscum album. The sequence goes on from OY728132.1 coordinate 1,720,985,789, forward strand.
TTAGGGTAAATTTATATTATGATAGTATTAATTTTTAACCCTTATTTACCATATTTACCTTTTACTAATGGAAAATAAAATATTTAATAAAGTCCTTATTCATAATGTCTAAAAATAAAAGTTATCACTTGTCACAATTTGGACCTATTGATTCAAAATATGGAATTTAATTTTCCAAATTCAATATAGATAAGTTGTAGAAATTAATTTTAAATTAAGTCTCTTTGTCAAAACCAAAAATCTTGTTTTTAATAAATAATAACTATTGAAAGATTGACACTTGTTTATGTTCATTTTCAAAGTGAAATTTACTTCCAATGACCAAAATTAGATTAAATGGTAAAAATGTAATATAATTACACTTTAAAACTAATTAATAAGATAATATAACCATATTAATAGATTATATTAAAATCCATTTTAAATTAATATACAGTATTGTTCACTATTCATTAAAAAATGAACATTATCATAAAAATAGAAGAATTTCATGAAAAGAAAATTTTTATGTCCCGATTCTAAATAATAATTTCATTTATATAAAAAAAGTAACAAAAAATTATATTTAAAAAGGGTTATCCATAAAAAGGCGGTCAATCAACCTTATAAAGAATATTAGAGTATTTTTTATTAAAATTTGATTCATTCATATTTTAAGCCAATATATTTTATTGGATAAATGTAAAAAACATTTAACAAACATGTATAATAATACTTTAGTTAGTTTTGTTCATTCCCGCCAATACAATGGCTAGGTGTTAACTACCATGTAAAATAATAATATTATATTATTATTATTCAGTATGACTCAATGTTATGTACAAAATAAGATTTCGAAGAAACCCTTTATTGTGTAACAGGTACACCATTGAACATAGAATCCCCAATAAAATAAAATTATTATTTAATTCAAAATAATTAATAAATATGAAAATTCCTTATTCATTATTTACCGAGGATGCTACATATATGGTATTATATTTTTTGTGGTATATTAATAGTAAATTGGTATTTTTTATACAGGACGATTGAATGTATACAAATTAATAATGACTTATGGTGATTGAATTTCATCTCATAGTTTATATTATTTAGATACATGCCATATTCACCAATAATTTTTATGCAGTGTCTATGACGACTTATGACATGTTATTTCATTAATTTCACTTATTTCATGATATTATAAGTTTCAATTTATGTTATTATATCATGGATCTCATGATTAAAAACATAATCAAGTAGTAAGGGATCTTTTTCTCACATTTATTTTAGTGGGACACAAGCCTTATATACTAATTGATTATTTTGTGAGGTATATATACAAACTGTGAATGTATTTTATGAGTATTTTTAATATTATGGTATTTTCATATCCATATAATTGTATTTCTTTTATGATCATACGATTCTATTGATTTTAAATATATGATTATTTATTATACAATCTCATCATTATTCGGGATTATTTCATTTTAAATATCTATGGGAGAATATTTATATTCCACATCAATTTTTCCTATTTTTTAAAAAAATGTTTTTACTATTATCAGAGGAATATTTAATGTTATTTTAACACATGATTTATTTTTTACTTAATCCCTTTAAATGATTATTTTTTTTTTCATTTTCATAATGAGGTATTTTGTAACATTTCTATGAAATTACAAAAGGAATGTTTTTTAAATTATACATCATCATTTTTTTATTATTTCATGAAAAATTTGTTGTTTGAAGCTTCCCATACATTCATTCATGGTTATTTTAAATAAAAAAACTTTTCTTTTAAAATTTCACTGAATTATATAAAAAGTATAAGTTCGAAAAAGTAGATTGGATATTTTCCTCAATAATTTTTCTAATATATTATAACATTAATTTATGTTAATTATTATTTATGAAGATTATTTTTCAGGAATGATGTTTCAATAATTCTTATGGTTGTATTGTGGTTATGATGGAATGATATTTATGAAACCATTTTCTTTACCATGTGTTATATTACGATTGAATGGTGTTTATGAAACCCAATTCAGTCCATGCCTTCTAAAATGATCAATGATTTATGTTCTCATGGAACTAAAATGTATGGTTTTAATTATGTTACTAGTTGGTATCATATCTCCCTTTAAATCATTTGGTAAATATGGATAACTCTCAAGGTATATTTGTTATGGGTGAACCTAATTTCATGTTCATAATTATATGTGTGGACTATGTTTCCATGTCCTTAATATTATTCTTGGATTTAGTTTTCATATCCATATATTTATTCAAGATCACAATTTTATTTACTCAATTTAAAGAGTGTACCTATTAATATTTATACATGTTCATTAATTTACAATTTTATGTGTATCCCATAATTTCATGTATTATGTCAATGTTATGATCTAATAGATAATGTCCACTGATTCCCTTTTGATTCATATTTATGATCCTTGATATGGATGGTATGATCTTCTAACATTATGATCACGTTCTCATATCCTTTATGCTCATGTTTATGCTTACACTCTATCTTTTTCCGTTATTGATAATATGATTTCACCCTTTCATATGATTCCATTCCTCAGGTTATAAAGAATACATTTAAGTAGGAGTACTATTGGGGGTGATCATTATGGGACATGGTAAAGATATGTTTCCAAATTATAATAACATGTTATAGGTTACCAATGGAACTAAGCTAATACGGTCCTCAGACATGTGTTTTTTAATATAATGAATATTCTTCTAAAAATGAGTAATTTCATATTTTATAATTATAGGTCATTATATTGGGCATAAGAATGAACTATTATGTAGAAACTCCAATGTTATATGATTTGGTTGTTTTAAACACTCTTTAAAATCAATTAAGAAAGGTTTTATACTTTTTTTATTGGGTGAATATATTCCCAATTATACTGCGATTTTGATTCTATGATTAGTTTTTCCAAAATAAAAAATTTATTTTATGTATTTCACAAGACATCGAATAATATATTCTTATTGAAAATTCATAATGTTATGATGTTATTCTATATACGCCAGATTTTAGAAATGGTTCGTAGAGTAATAGATGGAAAATGTAACAATGAAGGTAATCTATGTAGAGATTTCCCCCCTATGAAGGAAAATAAATCATGATTTATTATTGGAGTGGAAAGAATTATAATAACATTGGTTCAACTCAATCCGTATTTGATTAATAACATTTCACATATAATGATTCCTAATGATATACAACTTAGGGTATTAATTTATGATTGATTCAGGCATAAGATACCACTATTATTTAATGGAAAAACTAATCCATTAGTAGTAGGTATGTTGATCCTTTCCATGGATAATATATTTATTAAATTATTAATTAGCCAAAGAGATAATGGTATCATTGATGTATTTCATCTTAAATTGTTAATGGTTAGTGGTTTTCATTTATCCAAAACACTATGGAACTGGAGGAAATAAATAGTTTGGCACGTAAGAAAATAATGGATATATTATTTGAAATATATTTTGCTCATGAGTAGTGAAAATATTTAGAGAGTAAATTCAATAATCTAATAAAAAACGAAGGATATTTTTTCCTAAATGTGAATTTATCTTTACATGCATTACATGTGATGTAATGAATTATGTTTATAATGAATGGATTGCAACTAATGACATAATTGATGATATAACTCCAATAATTCAAATGGATTCAATCACTCCTATATTTTTCTATATATGAGGGTATATTATCAAGTGGAATGTAAGATCTCAAACTTTTCTGGAGCAATCTATGGGTAAAATTTAAGTATTTTTTGTATTATTTAGGTACCTTTGTTTGGCATTACTACATGGGGTGAGTATCTATATAGTTTTAAGAGAACATTGAGAGTATTGGACTATGCATTTTTGGAGAACTATTAGTGTAAAAAATGAACCTAACACAGCTTATTATTTTTCCCTCGACAATGAGGGCCGCACAATTGAAATATAGATTGTCAAGTCGTCCCCCTACCCATAAAAACTTTTCACACTATTTTATTTCATCCAAAATTTAATTTTAAAATCCCATGAACCCCTGAAAGTCCCTTATTTTTACATAGGTTTGTTACATGACATTTTTTGACAATTCAAGTCCCTTCTAGAGGGGTTCTAAAGTTGTTCGACTACCATTCTTCATGATTCAAAGCCTGAATTGAAGTTCCTCTCTTCTATCGATATGTGGATCTCACCACAATCCTTATTTTTTCTATTCTTCCTTCTTATCTTGATATTTTGGTGTAGATTATTATCTATCTATTTATATCTAAACCTAATTGATTTGATCTAGATCTTGTATTTTAGAGTTAAACCAAGATTGATTACATTTTGATATATTTGATCATAGTTCAGGTATTATATCTGGATCTTAGATTTACATCGTCATGCTTCTCAAATATTTTTGTTTTCATTGATTGAACATCATTCAATGAATTGAGGTCTGTCACAAAGTCATGATTTGATTATGTCTATGGATGTTGTATAATCTCTAGAGTTTTTTATTAATGTATAGTCCCTAATTGAATTAATTAATGTTGTAAATTAATTAATTGAATTGATTGTGAAATTGTGAGATTTAAGGACCTTGAATGAGAAAATTTATTGTGGAATTAATTATAGGATGTGGCTGTTATGAAATAGAGATAATTAATTGGGAAATTAAAAATTGGATATTGAGATTGTGGTTTGAGATAATTAATTAGAGATACAATTATAGGATATTGATTTCATGGAGTGGATAGTTAATTGGGGAATTAATTATAAGACTCTATAATAGAATATTGAATAATTAAATAATCAATTATTTTTGAGATGTTGAATTTGGAAGTTGATATAATTAATCGATTCATTAATTATGAAAATGTGATTAATTAGCGGTTGAGTTAACTAATGATATTTATGTCATTAATTAATCAAAAAATCAATTAATGGGATATTAACGTGACAATTAATTGTCAAAACAGAAACAAGGATGCGATAATTAATGAATTGATAAATTAATTAACGTGATATTTGGGTAATAATATTAATTTTGATTCATCTTGTTTAATGTGATTATTTTATATGTGTGATAATATTGTTAATGTTTACTAACCATGATAAATGAGATCGATGAGATATGTGTGAAAAGGCGAATGTAAATATATATATTTGGACAGATATTATGAATTGTAACATGGTCATTAAAATTGTGTGACTAAATTAATTATAACATTTTCATTCATTTGTGAAATAAGAATGGTAACATAGTGATTCAAATTCTGTGAGTAAATGAATGGTAACATATTCATTAAAATTGTGTGATTAAATGAATAGTATATGTGAAATAATAATGGTAGGATGGTTAATCATTTGTGAAATAAGAAAGGTAACATGGTATTTCAAACACATGACAAACCATTGGGAACGATCAAATTCTGACACATGCCAAAGAATCTATTTAGTTAATGTTTTCTACAGGAACCTGTTGTTTTTATGTGATTAAAAAGTTAATATTTAATAATGTGATAAACTTTTTATTAGTGCATTACACTTATTATTACTAAAATTCCATACACTATTTTTTGATAGATTTTATAGACACAGTTGGTGGTGGCCTACAGAGTCGTACTCACACCCTATTTGGGATTCCTAGTCAGTACCCAAATTAAATATATTATTGATGGATTGGTTATGATAAAGGGACCTAGATTGGATTTATTATTGGTGATATAGAATGAACGAGTGAACCATACATGTTTCGGGACCTGATTGGTTTCCATTAGTGTCTTTAATTTAGTTTCATTTTAGATAGTTTGGCACATCCTCTAGCAAGTCATCATTCCCTTTCAGATGAGTACTATATTTTAGATTATATTTATCTTGCAAAATTGGAACAACTTATGACTATATATGAATCGAGTTTTTTTTATTTACATCTTCTGGTGTTTTACACTAATAAAAGAGGGTATATTCTCCCCATCACTAACTTATGAGATCCTCACTACTATTCGGAATCACCTAGCATATGGGGAGGCATGCATAAGGTTATGTGAATGACCAGCTTTGGGAATTGGTGGAAGGAACGCATGCCAAGATGTTACATTGTTCTATTAGAGGTATATTTTTCATTCGTCATAATTTGACATCCTATTTGGGAAGGATTGATAAGAGACATGGAAGTGTCGAGGCTGGGTAATGAGCCCATCTATGGGAGTTGTAGACCCATGTAGAGGGGAAATCCCTTGTTCTCAGGATGGGATTATTATTGTTGTTGTTATCTATCATAGTTGAATATTATTTCACCTTTGGTGACAAACTCATTTCATCATATGAAAATTGATGTTGAGATTTATGATAAATGACTCGTCACCAAAAATGGAATGAGGATTGGGTCTGCATGCATTATTCTAGGCACATGGGACATTTTTGTTATATTCACCATCATAGGCAGACATGAGAAAAAAGGATTTTGGTGAATTTGTTAAACATAAAACATGTTATTAGTTTTTGAGATTGAATGCACAAGGTTCCTAATATGAATTTTAATCATGTAAAATTTTGTAATAATTTGAATAAATGGGTGTCTAAATGTGAAACTCGAATAATGATAATTTGGTTTGCCTTGTAGAATGGGCCTCTGTGGATTGGGTCTGCATGCATCATTCTAGGAACTCAGGGAAATTTTTGTTACATTCTTCATCATAGGCACACATGAGAAAAAATGAATTTTTTGAGGTTGTTAAACATAAAAAATTTTATTAGTTTTTGAGATTGAATGCACAAGGTTCCTTATATGAATTTGAATCAGGTAAAATGATGGTATAATATGAATAAATTGGTGTCTAAATGAGAAACTCGAATAATGATAATGTGGTTTCCCTTGTAAAATGGGCATTTGTGTATAATGGTTAAGGGTAGTAATAACACCTTGGTTTTAACATGTGGCGTTGGTTGGGGAATGGACTTGATGTGAATTTCTACTATTTCCTTCTTACATAAATGTGGAAATTTGGTTTTTGAATACTAAGATGTGTTTTTGGAATTATAGATATATACCTCGATGAAGGTGTTTGTTGGGAGGACAACTATAGTACATGGTTGTAGATGTTCCTCCATTGGTGGAACCTGAGGCACCAATAGTGCCAGGAGTGGAAGTACAAGATCATTCTAGAGATAATTTCACTCATTTTATGAAATTGACGGAAATAGGCCCATGGATGGTTGTGTTAATCATGTTTGATTTAACAAGTTAGTTTCAATTGATGCACCCTATGAGTTTTACAAGGGATTATGGACACGAGGGAGCTGAATTATGGGATGAGTCCATTGAGATGATAGTTTACCATCTCGCAACACCTGATGAAAGGAGTGTCATACTAGAAACTTATATTCTACAAGGATTTGTGAAGATCTAGAATGATATATATTTATAGACTAAACATGATGATGGTATGAGATGGAAGGACTACTTTGGAGATGTAATTGGAGAAATTCTATCCAGAGACACTGAGGTTGGGGACAGTATATGAGTTCATGAAGTTAAATATGGTGAGTATGTCTATTATGAATTATGCCAGATGCTTGATAGATCTGTATTGATTTCTTCCCGTATTAGCAGGAAATGAGGAAGATATGAAAAACACTTTTTGTAAGGAACTAAGCGTGATATTAAGTACCATGAAAATCTCTTTAGATTAAAGAGTTTTTCTTAGTTGGTGAATAAAGATCTCATATATGATAGGAACCTTAGTGAGGCTTCTAGTATTGGATAGATAGTTGATATTAGATGCTCCAGAGGTGTGACTTCCGAGACCAAGAATCATAATTACGACTACTTTATTCAAGGTAGTTGTAATATGAGTACACAGACAGGAGGGTCTATTTCACAGGACCTTACTAGAGTGATCATATATCAGTGTGGTGGGATGAGATGTTATCATAGGAACTATTCCTGACCACCAGTGGAGTGCTTATCTAGTGGAAATATTCGACATCAATAGAGGTTATGCATGAACTTGTTGCTGTTAGTCAGTGATGTAGTATCTAGATTTTGTCAGAGTGTATAAAGGGGATCATATGAACCTTATCAGTCACAATGTTAGAATTCCACAGGCTGAGGTGGAAGAGGTAGTAGATGAGTTTCATAATGTAAATAGAGACTATATCAGCATTATGGTGCTAGTCAGTATAGTTAAGAAACATCACAAGCAAGATGTGAGTGTCAGTTGTAACTGTTTCGGCCTACATTTTGGGATAGTGATGATGGACCATGAATAGTGAGAGGTATTATTCATGTTTCTTATATTTTATGTAGTTCCTTATATGATACTAGTTACTCTTTTTCCATTATATCTACTAAACATGATGATGGTTTGGGCCTAACGGTGGAGTTTGTGGCTGTGTTTTTGATGATAGATAAATTGTCTGGGTGTATGGTCTAGATACATCTATGTGTGTAAGAGATGTCCTCTTGATATTGGGGAGCACAGTTTTTTGTGGGATCTCTATATTCTTGATATTAATTTTTTGACCTCATTATGGGTATGGACTGGCTAGTAACATACAGAGCATACATAGTGTTTTTTCAAATTAGAATTATGTTTGAATCTCTTAAGGGTGACAATTATATTCTCTAGGGAGTGTGGAATATACAGGTGGTCGGAGCAGGACCAATTACACAAGAAACTAGGAGAGCTCGCGACCCATGATTCTAGTATATTTCTAGATGATGGGGGTGTTAGTCAAGATATCCTTCTACTAGTAGTGGAACTGTTTCAGGATGTCCTTCTGGAAGAATTCTAAGTGCTTCCACCTAAGAGAGATGTGGGATTCACTATTGATCTCATGATAGGGTTGAACCAGTATCAATTCCACCATAAAAAATGTCACTAACAAAGCATCAATAGATCAACACTTAGTTGGAATATTTTTTGGATAGAGGGTTTTCCCTTTCGACTATATCACCTTGGGAATCACCAGTATTGTTTGCAACGAAGGAAAACAAGAGTTTATGCTTGTGTGTCGATTAACCGAAGTTGAATTAGATGATTTTAATGAAATGATATCCTATTCATTGTATAAATAATAATTCTCAACACTTTAAGGGGGATTACCTGTTCTCAAAGATATACTTGATATTGGGTTATCATTAGTTGATTTGTTGGACTTCTGATATACTATATACAACATTTAGGATTATGTATGGTAATTATGACATTATCCCAATAACATTCAGGTTAACACAGGAGCCAATAATGTAAATTCCCTTGAGGAAAAATGTCATTCATTCATGTCTAGATTTGGTTATGGCGTTATTTGTATAAGACATCTTGGTGTACAACAAGACTCATGACAACGATGCCCAACACCTTTACATCTTTTTTTAGTACACTGAGAGAGAATCACCTATATGTAACGATATTTATGATCTAGTTTTGGATTGACCTTGTTAATCCCTTTGGAACACCATCTCGGAGGAAGGTATGTGAATGGAAATAGAGAGGGTTCAGTTAGTGGTTTCATGGGCGCATCCCCCAAATGTTTTTAAAATCTAGAGATTTTTGAGATTAGCAAGATATTACATGATGTTCATTCAAGAATTTTTCTTATTGGGTGTTCCATTTTAGGTCTTGACCATGAATAGAACAATGTTCTAGTGGATGGAAGAATGAAATAGTGTCATCCATGATCGGATGGATCATTTAATGTTAGCACCAATTTTAATCCTAACTATGTAATATGAGGAGTACATGGTGTATTGTGATTCTTCTGGGATCAGAGTCCGAGCTGTGCTGATATAGGGAGAATGATTTGTTGCTAATGGTTCATAGTTATTGAGACTTAATTTATAAAATTAAACAAGGGATTACCTTGTTTTGGAATCAATTTTATATGATTTGAAGTGTTGGAGAAACAATCTCTTGGGAGAAATGGTTATATTTTACACTTACCATAAGAAAATGACGAATATATTCACATATAAGGATTTGAATCTTCCAAAACAATGATTGGATGAATATATGAAATCATTCAATTTTGAACTACCATATACACTAAAAAATGGAAATAATGTTTTCTTCCCCTAGTTCTGTATATATGGAGAACGAGTTATTGCTAATGGTTCATAGTAGTTCAGACATCATTTATGAAATTAAACTAGGGATTACCTTTTGTTGGAATCAATTTTATATTATTTTTCAGTTTTGGAGAAAATATATCTTGGCAGAAATTGTTATATTTTAAACGTACCATAAGAATATGATTATATATTCACATAAAAGGATTTTAATCTTCTGCAACAATGATGGGTTGAATATATGAACACATTCAATTTCTGAACTACCATATACACCAAGTTGTGTTTCTAACTAGAAGAATTGGATCCATTGAAATTGTACATTTTTGTTTATTGATTTATACTGTCTCACCAAGAGTGAGGGGAAATGGGAGAGAAATTAAATGGGATTCTTAGGAAACATTATCGAAATTGGGTTATCCTTGATTGGATGCATGTTAGTTGAGTTGGGAAATCAAGAATGGAATTTGGAGTCATAGATATATTGAAAATTTTGATCAATATATTGTTAATTAGTGAGTAAACTCCCATTGAGAAAATACATATTATGGGTTAGAGTATTGGAATGGGCTTTTGATGAGCCTTTTGAGAAATATATCAAATGAGGGGTGTAAACTATTATGTGTATGGGATAAGGGAGTAGAAAAATGCTGGTATTGTATGATTACATGTGATGAATTACAGAGGGATGGTAATCATTTAAGATTATAAATAACATGTTTCCTTTATGAACATTGTCTGTGAAATTTTAGGTTGGTCAAAAATTCATGTTATGTCCCCCAGGGCCTAGGTCGTGACTCCTCTAAGACCTCTCTCAAAAGGTCAGGGGTTGGAAACAAGCACTGATGGCATCAAACTGAATGTGGGAGGAATTTTCCTACATAAATGTGCACACACTCACACAAACACATCCCGAAAACTGGAAATAAAAAAAATCATTCCACTAAACAACCCCTAAGTAAAGGTACGAGTTATAGGTCAAATGAGATAGAATACAAACAAAAAAAAGGAAAGTAAAAATTATATCCGAAAAGACTTTCGCTGAAAACCACACCTGATGGGTGAGTATAGATTAGCTATAGGAAGTCGTAGAAGTACGACCCCACCTGCCTGATCTCATTGGGAACCACTAGGTCCAAGGACACCATGTTCTCCATCAAAGAATTTTTAGTCTACACCAGACACAACATTTTTGGGAAAATCTTGTGCCAGGTCGAGTAACAAAATACACTATAGGGAACCCAAACCAAAAAGGAAAGAACACAAATCAATACAAATAGAAGATCACGATGCCTGATCATAAAGAAAGACAACTCACATTCGTATATTCTAAAGTATGCAATGAAAAACTATTAGTCGTTACACTGAACACCTTGGACTACTGATTTACAACTCCCTAATGAGTACCGTGTGTCTGCTGGGTCACATGATGCAACTTCCTTCTAATACTATCAAAGATATACTACACATGGCCACATGTAGCTGATTCACATAGGTTTTCTAAGAGATGATCTACAGAGGGATGCTTTAGCTCATCCATAAAGGGTCTCATGTAGCTGATCCACAAAGGGTTTATTAGAGATGATCAATACTGGGTCTCATGGAGCTGATCCACAAACGGTCTCTTGTAGTTGATCAACATATGGACTCTTGGAGATGATCCAGAAAGGGTTTATTGGATCTTATCAACACATGGTCACATGTCTTTTAGGGGTACGAGGTTACATGAGCATGCCCTTTAGTAATATTTGGGTCTCAGCCTGACATCAGATTCATGAACATAGCACACTTGATTTTGATAAAATCCACTCCTCAAACCAATCGTTGTATTTAAACTTCCATGAAATCTTATTTAGAGAATGAAAAAAGAACCACCTTTTCATGAGGGTTCCAATGCCGCAAATGAATCATCAAATGGATTACTGGTCTGAAAAAACTTCAGGATTTTAGTAGATAGGGGAAACTTGTGTTTGATCCCAGTCTCACCTAGTTTTATCAACCCGACCAACCTCGCATGGGGGAACTGCTTGACCTGACCTTGTTCGGCTAACCTAACCCGACTCTGTTGGGTCGGGGTTGTCCCTGTCTAGTCAAGAAACTGGGCTAGGCCCATTGTTCATTGATTGACCTGGCCCAGTTTGGCCATGGGTCCAACCATTCGGGTCACCTAGTGACCTAGAATTATTCGTCCCCAAATGCAATAGGTGGGCATGTTTGTTCCCAGCTCTGGCCACCTACCAGTCTTATTTTATTCAATCATCCTGGCCTACAAAAGCATGCATTCTTACTTCATTCTCAGGACTCTTAGTAGCCCGGTTTTCACCCCCTGGAATGACCCACTGTGCATCCTAGTCTCCTCCATCCGGAATTCCAGGAGGGGTTTGGTTCGTGTAGATCGTAACCATCTCTACCAGTCACCACTGGTCCCGCACCTGGTCCCTACTGGATCATGTGCTAACATGCCACGCCACATCCCTAGCTGTGGCTCACTCCACGAATGTGGTCTTGTGGCCATGTCTTTGTCATCAAACAGATGACTCCTTCAGCACTACCATGACCCAGCTCGATGCGCCGTCAGGGCGTGCCACTGCCACCATACGGCTGCCGCTGATCATCGGTGCCAGCGTGCATATTGGATGTTCCGCTGATCACCAAGTCTGCTTCGGCGGTCGATTCTTTATACAATATAATCTTTTATCCTCCTTGAGGTTCCATCTTCCCTTCTTCGACCTCGAAAATTACTTATTGCCAATCTGTAGTTGCGGCCATGATGGACACAAAATAACTCACCAGGGTAGTAGGGCTAAGTCCTAGATCATGTCGTCCCACACCCTCAACATTATTGATTTTGTAAAACATGGGTGATATTATTACAATTATATAAAAACTAATCCCTATGTAAAACGACAAGAATAATCTTCCTTATTAAAGAACAAGTGAGTTATGGATCAATCTTCTCATTGGTTGATTTGTATTTGTTGTTTTAGAATGATGAATGGGGATTTCAAATTTTAAAAAAATAATCCCAAATTGGTTTAGATTCGTGGGTCAGAAAAAAGTGGCATTGCACGCCTTCATTCTCCATACATGACCCACCAACCACGTTTCTAGTGAACCTTAAATTTGTGAAAGGAGAATGAGATCATTATTTTTAGGTCCGATTCAATGAGTTAGATCATTGTCGCAAGATATTCACCATCATTTTTCACTGGAGAAAATTTCCTCACCGTCTGTCTGAGAAATTCTAGCTCTGATTCTTCAACCTGTTTTCTCATCAAAAGGGAAATGTGTCACAACATTTCTCTTATGTTGGACATTTAATATTCTCATTAATCGGATTTATTTGATGTGAATCATCATCACCTAGTCACCAGCACTGCAGTGCTGACCTTTCACCATTCAATGGTGAATAAAAACAAAATTTTTTTTTTATGTTATTGTTTTCCTAAAAGTCCAGAAATTGTCTTTATTTGGTCTACAGTCACCAGTAAATATTAGGACCTTTTTAGGTGAATAAAGTTGTTGTATGTTCAACTGTGCACTCAGATTTGTTTTCCAAGAAGCAGTTTTAAAGTTAGGGAAACCAACTTTCACATTTTTTTTAAATAATCTTTAAAAAAGTTTAAAAGTCTATTCTGGGCTCATTAGGGCTCAGAATCATTTTCCATCTAAGCTAATGGACTTGGAATAATCCCTTATAATTGAAAAACAAGCACATCAAATTTATGGGACATTACATTACACAAACCACTAGGGATTCACATCCCTATAATCCAAAACAAGGGATAAAGAAAAAATGGGGGTACTGATAATGATTATGAGCCTCCCACTCCCATGTTCTCTCTTGAAGATTCTTGTATTGCCACCAAACATGCATTAGAAGAATCAACCATCCACGATGGACCCACTCATATCGAACCACTATCTCTACCAATAACTCCTCAAATGTCACCACATAGTCAATGTCCAGCTCTCCCCAGTCAGTGACATCCAATAGATCATGCACATACCCCCTCAACTGTGACAAGTGGAAAAATCATGCACCTGGTGCATCTGTGGGGGGAGGTCAAGGGGGTATTCCACTTATCCAAATCTACTTAGAATCTGAAAAGGTCCATTGAACCTCAGATATTACTAGCCTCCCAGACCAAATCTCTATATAACCCATCAGGGTGAGACTCGAAGGAAAACATGGTTTCCATCCTCAAACTCCAGGGGATTCTGTCTCTTGTCATCATAAAATTTCTGCATTCTATGTGTAGTCCCCATCCATTCCTTAATAATATTAACCTTCTATGGGGTAGCCCGTACCATCTCTAGACCCATGAGTGGTAACTCCCCTAGGTATCTTAAGCATATAGGTGTTCTCCCTGGCCGCCTGTACAATGCCTTGAGTGATTCCATTCCAATAGTGGAGGGATATATATTGTTATATGAAAACTCCACCAATGGTAGGTGGTCCTCTCAAATATGAACCAAATTAAAAATGGAAGCATGCATCATGTCCTCTATGGTTTGTATGGTTCAATCTATCTGACCATCTATTTGTGGGTAAAACGTTGTGCTCAAGTGCAGATGTGTCCTGAATGCCTCCTCTAATCCCTTCCACATCCGAGATGTGATGTGAGATTCGTGATCTGAGATGATCATTAAAGTCACCCAATGACGTCTCCCTATCTCATGTACGTAGTGGAGTCCCAAGCCCTCTATCGATCCCTAATTCTGGTTGGGTAGGATATGTGCTGACATGGTGTGTTAGTCAATGATAACCAAAATATAATCATTAACCTTATATGTGCATGGTAATTGTAACACCACAAAAATTTTCAAATAGATTTATTATAGAATTCATAGATCACTAAGTCTCTAAAAACACCACTCTGTTGTAACCTAGGTATGTAAACCAATTTTTTCACTTCTATGAATAGAATTTTGGAAATCTGACATACATGGTTGTGTTCAGGGTGATATTTAGAGTCTGTTTGAATTAAATTTATTTTTGGTGAATAGTAACCTACCATTATGAATAACAACATAACATTATGAACTGTAACTAACCCTTATGAATATTAATTTGACTCTTATGAATGGTATCTATACCCTTGAGTGTATAAATTAATTTGGTCACCTTTAGAAATGAAGATGGATATTTTAAGTGTTTGTATATCTTGATTAAATAATGATTTAATTAAATATTTAATTCATCATATTTAGAAAACTATTTTTGAAAAATAGACTTTATTTTTTGTTTCTACTCATAAAAAAAATGGTTACAGTGATGTTTTGGGATTTTTCTGAAGTACTTGAATTTTTGAAGAATATTAAGATTTGATAATTCACGGTAAATGCTAAATAATTGATTAATTGAGTCATTAATGATGATATGATGATATAATCCAAATTGGTTCAAAGTCAAATGAATATATTACTGTTTCTGGTCATGTAATATTCACTATTTGTTTTCTTGAAAGGAAAGAATAAATTAATGAGTTTATATTAAGAAATCTAATCTCTCCTCCACTATAAAAACCCCCTCTCACCCCCTTCCATTCACTTCTCCCAAGCCTTGTGCCTTATCCAAATTCTGTCCTACTACCTTCCCAAACTCCTCCCCACGTCCATCATGCTTTGGTCTCCTAAAAAGTCCAAAACCACTCCTCTTAAGAGGTTCTCGGGGAGGAAGTTGCAAGGGGTAAATTCCTCGTTCAAATCCCTTCCTTTCATGTAAGTTCTATTTTTTTTCTTTTATCACCTCCCTTCACCAAAAGAGTATGATATATCTAGTAAAACACATGTATTGGAATTATTTTATTCTAATGGTAAATATTCCATTATCCTCTCCCATTTCCCCGCTTTTATTTGAACGAAATGACAACATCGTTTGAGATGTGCTAATTTAGCACATTCAAGGACAACATTTTATCAATTACTATAATAATCTTTAATTTTGGTTAGGAAACCATTTGTGTTATGGTTGAACCAGATTATCATGTAATATATCCTATTTTTAGTTCTATAATACTTATGTACCATTGGTAATATGTTATAACGCAAAACATGTTCATTGTAATCAAACCCACCGATTAACCAAAACAGTAATCACTAAGGTTATATATATATAAAGATTCGACATTAATATATGTATACCAAATTAAATTTAAAACCATTTAATCTCTTGTATGTTCATTAATAGTGGAAAACTTCATTTCTGGACAAATACATCCATCTTATATATTTATTAGAACTTGAATATGAGTGAACCAATCATTTAAAACAAAGTAAACAAATGATCCCAAAAAAATAAAATTGAACCTCATAACCAATCAAAAAGGCCAGGAATGAACTAAAAAGGATTATAATAAATTATTTACATATAACAGAGGTTCTATACTTATGAATTAATAATCCTATTTTGTTTATTCAGGTCTTTAATAACAAGTCACGAACACCTTCAAGCATAAGTTAAGGGATTGCTTAACTCAATTTTCATTCTTTGAGTTAAACAACTATTTCATTGGTTACATTGTTCCAAGAAAATGTGTGAAATACCTAGGAATGTTTTAATATATATATCCAATTATATTGTGTTGGTTTATGTTTTTCACACATAATTATGTCATTTTTTTCCTCAATAAAATGATATGTTTTTGGTAAGGGATCCTCTCTCTCGCTTTTATTCAAGAATCTACCCTATCTTGTGTGCTTTTGTTTTTAATTTCGAATGATTTGGTATTTTTATCAAATCCCCCATACTTCCATTTTGACATATAAATAATGGTAAAACTTTTATATCTCATTAAAACATTGCAATAACACTCAATACCATGACGAAATGTTTGTAAGAGGTTTTTTTTCTCATCTCACTTTCAATTTTGTGGGATTTTCATTGTTCACCACTTATTTCTTATATGTGGTATAGGTGTACTTACATTTGACATACATTATCATGGTTCACATTATATTCATTTTATTTAGTGACTCTTTTGGTGGTTATTAACCCTTTTTCATATGACTCAATTGAATACAACACAGTAATGAGCTTTGTCTCAATCTTTACTTCGTTGCAACTTGCTTAATAATTGTGAACCTACCCTTTATTATGTGGTGTACCTATTTCCCATTTGATATCACTTTTAAATTGAAATTATATTCCATTATATATCCATATTCTCATATCATGGGTATTATTATTATCTAATCCGTATACCATTTTACATACAATATTTATTTTGAATGTTGTTTTGACTGTGGAAATGTTGATGAATCCATATACTCAAATCTATATGGATATTGAAAAGGAATATTGATATTTTATTTAATCTATTTATAAAGAATGATTGGATGTAGATGTGGTTGGGGCACACTACAACCCCTCGATTCATCGTTAGGTCTCATGAGACCAAAGAGTTTGGTGACAGACCCTTCGAGTTTGTTAACAAAAATCAGATGGGTTTCTACCCATAGAACTAAACCATTTTTACAGTATTATGGTTCATGGGATAGATACATGACGTCCAATTAATAAGAATTGTCATTATTCATTATCAGTTATTATTATCCATGAGTTTTTTACTATGACAAAATCTATGGATGTAATTTCATTCTCAGTTAATTAATGGCATTAGTTGCTCATTTATTCACTATGCCATATTGATTATGTCAGATTGATTGTGATTCACTTATTATTGTACTCATGCGTCTGCTATTTTTAACCCTTAATGAGCATTTGATCTCATCCCTTTCATTGTCTACCTTTGAAGAGTGATTAAGAGAAGATCTATTATTGAGTTCCTTGGGATGTTGTTTTCTGTTTTTGTTATGTATTATTCTTTGTAACCATATCCAATGTAATTTATGTTAAATATATGTATATAGTTTCTTCAAGACAACTAAACTGATCATTCCTTTAGGATTTTCATTCCTTCTAACCATGCCAACATCACAAGTAATGCATCGGCTTCTTTCTAGAGGGGCTAGGGTGTTACAATTGGTATGAGAGGAATTTAGTAAGAATCTTAAAAACTAGAGTAGGAACATTATAGCAGGGAACAAAGCCCTATGGTAGTATTTGAGGATAAAAGTAGGATAATATCCTGGTATTATGGTAAGGAATAGATTATTTGAATCCTTTTAGCCAATACATCCCTGTCCAGAAACGAGTAGGTAGAGGAGGCTCTGGAATAGCGGTACCTAGGAGTGAAAGCTCCGATAAGGAGTTTCAGGCTTGACCTGGGGTATCCTGGTACACGACAACATGCCTTTCTATGCTCTTGGTTATGAAACTCCTGGAGGATATGCTTAGGATAATTCACATTTACTTTACAAGACATTATTAGGGAGTGTAATGTAAATTTTTCCTCAGAGGATTTGGTTTGGATAACATTGGAAACTAGAACTGAACAATGAATACACTTACTTAAACAATACTGAGATTGATGTTTTCTTGATTTTCAGTTGGAAAACGAAAGTACATGTCTTTTGTCTCTTCCAACAGATGCGTTAGATACCATAGTGGTAAAATTATGTGTAGAAAACTATGAGACTTTTGAAAATATTAGTTTACCATGAAAACCCCTCTACCTAGTATCCAACTCTCCTTGGGTACTCCGACTTCACCATGGAGAAGGTTTCGTCTATTACCTCATGATGAGGTCACAAGTCCCATTCTATGTATGATAAGGGAAATACATCAAGGGTATATTTAATTGTTTTATCCTAGCTAATAGTTTCTTCTCTCTTAAGAACTTTGAGGAGGCTGCTCAAGGGGGCGACCTCCAGGAAACATATCTATGTCAGATTCTAACCTACGGACTATGTGGTCGTTTTGAAGACATTGAAGCCCTTGAGGAAGAGACTACCCATTTTCATTATCGGCATCAAGTTCTTACTGATGTCACTCAACCTGTTACCCGACATGATTCTCTCAATCTGAATTCTAGATGTCCATATACGGTTGACCCTAGTTCCACATGTTGCATTTGGTCCAAGGAGATAGAGGAATTTGGAATCACTTTGGTTATCTTTTGGTGTGAAAACTGGGGAAATCTCCAATATCAGTGGAATCTATGAGGATTCATCCTAGAGGACGTTAGGATGTCCATACTAGTGTTTTATGAAAGGGAGCAAGAGATTGCATAATTTATTGACTTTAATAAATCAGGTCTAAATGAATGATGTTGAATTATTTGTTTTGATATTTTTTTATATAAAACAATAAATTTGATTAAAATGGATTTCATGTACTGAATTTTGATTTTATAAAACTTTTTAGATAGAAGATATGAGTCAACCAACTAATATTTTATCAATACCTACCGAGCTATTAGAGACTATAATTTTCAAGACCTGCTCCAAAGAGGACTAGCCATATTCCAACATATGTCTATGTTGTAAAATACTCCATTGAGTATAAAATCATCCAAACATTCTCCATCTATACCAAGGAAGCAATATGGTCTATTACTATATTACATATGCACAATTTTCTGCGTATAGGAAAAGAGGGAAGTATCATGAAGCTCTATTTTTATGTTTCACTCTAGTTGATAACTACCAAGCTGTGGGTTAATTTCTAGAAGCTTCTTTGGATGGTGACCATCAAGCAGTGAACCAATTCTAGATCCTGATTTTTCGTATGTACATGGACCTTTACGACATCAATATCCTCAAGAATGACGTGGTGTGTGGTAATTATAGATATTTAGATCACACTAAAATTTCTAACCTCCAATTATCTATGGCATCTCTATGGAGGCCTGAGTGCTTTAATCACAAATTCAACCCTAGCTGTTTGCAGTGTGTCTGGGCTAAGGAAATTGAGCAGCTGAATACTACCTTAGGAATCCACATGAGGTCGTCAGCACTATAGAATCAGTGGTATTCCCCGAAAAGGGACATCGGGAGTGATGTGTGTCTAGTGTTTCATATGGTTCTGGGAGATTGAAATATTTTAACTAGTTTTGGGGATTTGTGTATTGGGGGACTAGGGAAACCATTAGCCCTGTTTTACTTTTTGAACCAGTTTTTATATAAGAATATAAATTTTTGTCTCTTCTTTTTGTTATCTTTTTATCGAATATAATTTTTAACGGGTATTACTAAGTGAACATTCATAATAAATTTTCATATGGAAGGAAAAACCCATATGTTATCTCTTCCGGTGGAGGTACTGGAGATTATTGCAATCAAAACCTGTGAAGAGGAGTACCTAACTCTCGCCAACTTGTGAAAAATGTCTAAAAAAATATATGAAGTGAAAAACAGTCCAGACATTCTTTGCACCTATCAAGGGAATTCTTCCATTTACTACCTCATATCCATGATACAATTGGCTGAGTATAGGAGAAGAGGAAAATACCACGAAGAGATTTTCCTATGTTCCAACCTAGGCCGGAATTACATGGCCAGGTTATGTTTTCAAGAGGCTACTTTGGAGGGAAACCATAATTCGGCCTACAAGTACCAACTCCTCAATTTTGGCCACTACAACATCATTCATGACTTATATTTTCTTAGTTGAGACATAGTTCGTTGAGTTCTTCGTGTGTTGGTCAATTCAGATATTACAAAAAAATTTACCATTCGAGCCTCCCTCTGGAAGCCCGAGTGTTCGATGCCAGAGTTCAACCCCTTCTGTCTGAGGTCTATATGGGTTAGAGAACTAGAGGTGTTGAGCATCAATTTGGGTTTTCCATTGAATGCACCTAAGGATCCTCTACGATGGGAGATATAGTAAGAACATCAGTGTGCTTTCTTTTGTTGTTATGAAATGAATTGTGAGGACGCAATTCTTCAAAGGAGGGAATAATGTAACACCCCAAAAATTTTCAAATAGATTTATTATAGAATTATTAGATCACTAATTCTCTAAAAACACCACTTCGTTGTAACCTAGAAAAGTTAACCTATTTTTTTACTCCTATGATTTGAATTATGAAAATCTGACATACATGGTTGTGTTCAGGGTGATATTAAGAGTTGGATAGAATTAACTTAATTTTTGGTAAATAGTAACCAACCCTTATGAGTAGAAACATACCATTATGAGTAGTAACATACACTTTTGAAAATTAATATGACTCTAATGAATGGTATCTATACCCTTGAGTGTATAAATGAATTTAGACACCTTTAACAATGGAGATGAATGTTTTTAGTGTTTGTATATCTTGATTAAGTAATGATTTAATTAAATATTTAATAAATCATATTTAGAAAATTATTTTGGAAAAATGAAATTCATTTTTGGATACTACACGTAAAAAAATGGTTATGGTGAATTTTTGGAATTCTTTCTGAAATACTTGAATTTTTTATGAATATTAAAATCTGATAATTCACAGTAAATGCTAAATGTTGGATTAATTGAGTCATTGATGATGATCTGTTGATGTAAGCCCAATTGGTTCAAAGTCACATGGATATATTACTGTTCTTGGTCATGGAATACTCGCTATTGGTTTACTTGATAGGAAATAATAAATTAATTAGTTTTATATTAAGAAATCCCCTCTCTCCTCCACTATAAAACCCCCTCCCACCCCCTTCAATTCACTCTTCTCAAGCCTTGTGCCTTCTCCAAATTCTATCCAAATACCTTCCAAACCTCCTCCCCACATCCAGAATGCTTTGGTCTCATAAAAAGACCAAACCCTCTCCTCTTAAGAGGTTCTCAAGGAGGAAGTATCAAGGGGTAAATTCTTATTTCAAATCCCTTCTATTCATTTATGTTCTTTTATTTTTGTTTCTTGTCTCACCTCCCTTAACCAAAATAGTACGATAAATCTATTAACATACATGTATTGTAATTTTTCCATGATAATGGTATATATTTCATTATCTTCTCCCCTTTCCCCACTTTTATTTGAATTAAATGAAAGCATCGTTTGAGATGTGCTAATTTAGCACATTCAAGGACAACAGTTTATCGATTTCTATTATAATCATTAATTCTGGTCAAGAAACCTTTTGTGTTGTGGTTGAACAAGATTATTATTTAATATATCCTATTTTTAGTTCTATAATACTTTTTTACAAATGGTATTATGTTATAAATCAAAATGTGTTCATTGTAATCAAACCCACCGATTAACCAAAACGGTTATAACTAAAGATATATATATATATATATATATATATATATATATATTTGACTTCAATCTAATTAACCTGAATTAAATTAAAATCCACGTAATATCTTGGATTTTAATTAATAGTGTATAAATTCATTTTTGGACAACCACATCCATCTTATATATTTATCCAAACATGAATATGAGTGAACCAATCATTTAAAACAGAGTAAACTAACGATCTCGAAGAATGAAATTGAACCTTATAACCAATCAAGAAGGCCTAGAATTAACTAAAAAGGTTTATAATAAATAATTTACATATAAAAGTGGTTCTAGGATTATGAATTAATAATTCTAATTTGTTTATTCAGGTCTTTAATAACAAGTCAAGAACACCTTCATGCTTAAGGTAAGGGATGACTTTACTCAATTTTCTTTCATTGAGTTAAACAACTATTTCATTGGTTAAATTGTTCCAAGAATATGTGTGAATGACATATAATTGTTTTATTCTGTATATACAATTTTATTGTGTGGGTTTATGTTTGTCTCACATAATTATGTCATTGATTTTTCGTCAATCTGATGATACGTTTTTGGTAAGGGATCCTCTATCTCACTTTTATTCAAGAATCCACCCAATATTGTGTGCTTTTGTTTTTAATTTCTATTGATAGGGTATGTTTTCTCAAATACCCTATACTTCAATTTTGACATAAAAATTATGGTACCACCTTTATCTCTCATTAAAACTCTTCAATAACAGTCAATACCATGACGAAATGTTTGTAAGAGGGTTTTTTTCTCATCTCACATTCAATTCTGTGGGATCTTCATTGTTCACCTATTATTTATTATATGTTGGATAGGTGTACTGACATTTGACATATGTTATCATGGTTCTCATTATATTTATTGTATTCAATGACTCTTTTGGTTGTTTTTAATTCTTTTTCATTCAACTCAATTGAATAAAACACGTTAATGTGTTTTCTCACAATATTCACTTCGTTGCGGCTTTCTTAGTAATTTTGTACCTTCTCCAGGTTATGTGGTGTACCTAATGCCCATTTGATATCACTTTTCAATTGAAATTATATTCCATTTAAATATCCATATTCTCATATCATGGAAATTATTATTATCTAAGTCGTATTCCATTTTACACACAGTATTTATTTTGAATGTTGTTTTGACTGTGTAAATGTTGATGAATCTGTATAATCTACTCTATATGGATATTGAAAAGGTATATTTCTCTTGTATTTAATCTATTTATAAATAATTATTGTATGTAGAGGTGGTTGGGGCCCACTACAGCCCCTCGATTCATTGGTAGGTCTCATGAGAAAAAATAGTTTGGCGACAGACCCTTCGATTTTGTTTCCAAAAATCAGACGAGTTTCTACCCATAGAACTAAACCATTTTATGGTATTATAGTTCATGTGATAGATACATGATGTCCCATTAATAAGCATTATCATTATTCATTATCAGTTATTATTATCCATGAGGGTTTCACTATGAAAAAATCTATGGACGCAGTTTCATTCTCAGTATATTAATGGAATTAGTTTTTCATTTATTCACTATTCCATATTGATTAAGTCAGATTTATTATGATTAACTTATTATTATACTCATGATTTCTCTATTTGTAACCCTTAATGAGCTTTTGAGCTCACCCCTTTCATTTTCTTCATTCGATAGGTGATGAAGAGAATATCTTTTATTGAGTTCCTGGGGATGCCGTTTTATGTTTTTGTTATGTATTTTTCTTTGTAACCTTATCTAATGTAATTTATGTTAAATCTATGTATCTAGTTTCTTCAAGACTACTAAAATATTCATTCCATTGGGATTTTAATTCCTTCCAACCATGACAATATCACAATTAATGCACTGGCTCCGTTCTAGTGGGGTCAGGATGTTACTATAATCACATCATGAAGTTCATTTATCCTACTTCCACTAAAGTACATAAAGGGGTTTTCCACACTATTTAGAACCTATTGCTGAGCATTCACTTGATGAATAGTAAGGCACTGTGAAACGAACTCAGCCACTACTTTCTTCATCCCTGACCACCTGTACATATGGTTGAGATCCTAGTACATCTTTTCCACACCTGAATGTACCTCTAAATGTGATGTATGTATCTTCATCTACTCCTCCTCCCGTAATGACACTGGTACAAAAATGTAACTTCTGAAAAGGATAACGTTCTTCCTACCTATCGAAAATTCAACAAGAGCCTATGTGGAGGATAATAGAGTTGGTCAGGCCACATAGTCAACATTCACTTTCTATGCCTACCTAACATTCTATAAGAGTGGTTGAGTGACAATAATCAAATAAGGGTATGATTATCCATCACCATCCATGAATGATATATGCATCATGGCTATCTACTTCGTTGCTTCACTAAACAGCTACAAACCAAAACTCCTATTGTGTTTTGGGCCACCA
Organism: Viscum album; assembly: GCA_963277665.1. Lineage (NCBI taxonomy): Eukaryota > Viridiplantae > Streptophyta > Magnoliopsida > Santalales > Viscaceae > Viscum > Viscum album. The sequence goes on from OY728132.1 coordinate 1,721,010,408, forward strand.
TGTTCACCTTCTCCAAAGTATAGAATATCTCGAAGTTACAGTCCTAGTGGAACTGTAGCCATCGCCACTGCCTCATGTTCATGTCCTTCTAGAAGAAGATATACCTGAGTCTCTTGTGGTTGGAGTATAATATGAAATGCTCACTCATCAAATAGTGTTTCCACATCATCAAAAAAAAAACAACAACTATTTCCAACTCTAGGTCATTGTTCATGTAGTTCTTCTCATGTTTCCTCAACATTCGTGATCTATAGGTGATCGATTCTAGATCATGTATCATGAAACAACTCAATCTATTCCCTGATGCATCATAAAGAACTACATATCCAATGCCCACCTCTGGTAGTCTCAATATGGGTGCACTCATCAGTCTCCAGCTCAGCTCTTGGAAACTATACTAGAACTTATCTCTCCACATGAATGGTTTTACCTTCCATGTCAAATATGATAAGGGTTCTAATACTCTGGAAAAGTTGGGAATGACCCTCTAATAGTATCTGGACATCCCCAAGAAACTTCACACATGTATCACGCTCCTGGGAGGTTCCAAAGAAATAACGTCCTCTATCTCCACCAGATCCATAGCAACTCCAGCAAAAGAGATGGCGTGTCCTAAAAAGTGCACCTTTCAAATTCAGAACTGGAACTTCGAGAGATTTCCATAAATTTGGTTCTCTCTGAGTGTATCTAGGATTATCTAGAGGTTTTTTTCATGCTCCTCTTCTGACACCAATTAAACCAAGATGTCATCAATAAAGACCACCATGAAACAATCGAGGTAAGGATGGATGATCAAATTCACGAGTCCCATGAACTCTGTTGGGGAATTGGTCTCTCCAAAAGTCATCACTATGAAGTTGTAGTGTCCATAATGGTATCAGAAGGATGTTTTTGATACAAATTCATATCATACACGAATCTGTTGATAGCCTTTTCTTAGGTATGTCATTGAGAAACACCTCACTCCCTTCATCTAATCAAATAGGTCACAAATCATCATCTGTTGAAAGATGTTCTTTACTATCACATGGTTTAGGCACTGGAAGTCCAATAATATGCTCATTATTATATCTTACTTCTTGGAATAAAACACCTAGGTTTACCATGGTGAAATAGTGGGCCTCATGAGGACCTTCACGAACATGTACTCTAGCTGTAAACTCAACTAAAAATCATTGTGGGAGCCATTAGGTATGCTGGTATGGATATCAGTTCCATCTTGATGTAAAAGTTGATGCAGAAGTCTACCTCCACGCAATGTGGTATCCTTAGAACATTATTTGGAAAGACATCTTAAAACAAATACAATGCTATAGGAATGTTTGGAATCCTATCATCCATCATACTAAGGATGAGGATATCTAAATGGTGAGTGATTGGCTACACCCTCCTTGAAGAATGTCTGTGCTGAGCAGAAAGAGTTCCCTTATCATAGGTGAAGGAAAACCATGTCCCACCCCCATGGACACACCACACTCTACACCAATGATAGTCGATATAATAATGATCTATTGATAACCAGTCCATTCCCCCAAATTCATCATAAGGCCTCAATGCTGCTACTATGGGATCATAACTGATGCTCTTTCCTCCAAGAGTAATCTCAAACTGTCAGCACTGGTGTGTAATCACAAAATCCCCACCCAAATGAGTCTCTAATCATAAATAATGATTCAACGGCTCTATTAGAATCTAAGATCCTCGAACGAGGACTATGGAAATGAAATATTGAACTATATCTATGTCTTTAAAAACTACAACAAAGGAGAAAAATACACAGATCATATCTCTAATCATCTCTAGAGCATCATGGTCATAGTCCTCCAGTTCATGAAGCTGATATCCTCTCTATCCACCTGCTCCCTGAGGATATGGTGGACCAGATAGAGGTGTTGGTGGTGGTACCACAAACTGTCACCCACTACCTGCTACTTGGCCAATTCCTCTACCACATCTGTTGTGCCCTACAGACCTCCTCTCTTGAACCTCTGCCTCTGTCTCAACAGTCTCCCAACTGTCCGATGATCTTATGTGTAGTCGATTGGGAAATAATGAACAATATGTTTCTTACCACCACACTTGTATCACAAAATTCTCCTCTACTAACCCCTGATGCCCCGGTAGCATTGCACCATTGATCCAGTTTTCTGGGATCGCCCTCTGGATCCTCTGGCCCAATTAGATCTATACGTCATGTTTTGGCTGCCCAACATGGATGATCGGCCACCTGTCACCCAGTGTTTTCTCCCACCATTAGTGCCTTCTCTGAGAGGTTACTCTATACTAATAGAACTCCCTCTTTAACTCCACTCTAAGTGGGGTTTCTAAGGGAAATCATTGACATCATGATCTCCCTTTGTTGTCCCCGCTCAAAGGACTAGGCCCTAATGAATGGTTCCCGTACCATATCTACAGAGTAGAAGGAGAGGTTTTTAAACCTTTCAGAGCACTCGGCCACTGATGTGCTACTATGTTGTAGGTGCAGAAGCTCATGTATGCACATTGAGTGAAAGGTCGTGGGGATGAACTCCTCCATGAAAAATCTACCCGATGACATCCTAGGAGAGGGTTGCCTCATCATGAGTCTGAATCATCAAGATCCACTATATCTATATCGAGCCCTAAAGAAGGATCGTAGATCAGATTTCAATCTGGTCAGGTGTCATCCTCACTAAGAGGATGTGCTGCATCACCACCTCCAACTTGTACTTAGTGGCCTAAGGATCTGTCTCTCCCTTGAACCTGAGAGATCTCTGTCTTTGAAACTCATGCAAGGCACTGAGTCTACGTGAGTCCTCCACTATTAGTTCCGAAAATAACTGCTGATCAATGGTCGGTGGTAACACTGGTGCACCACCGGACGGGGCCATCTGTAGCACTAGTCGATGAACCGACACCTCATCGCTTGGTGGGAAATCCCCATGGTCAAGTATCAGAATCCAAGCTGGCTATCTATATAGAGGCATCCTAAAATTGATCAAGATATACCACAGTCAGTAGATTATACCTGGTGAGCATACTCTGATTATATAATAACATGAGAAAACACCAAATTCCTATATGATTCATGAAATAAGTGTTTTTATGTATAAATCCAAAAAGCAGAATTCTAGGTCCTTGTTTATGGATATGTCGGCTGCTGCACCAAAAGAGGACTCCCCAAATTTTAATTTCAAACATGAATCAATTAACATTATTTCCCAAATACAAAACAACACACTCACAGTCATTGATTTTTAACTGAACACCTTTGATACCACGACCCATCCACCAGGGCCCATGCCTTATCTCCCACAAGCCTTCCTCTTAAAGGCCAGGGAATGGAGACTAGTGTTGAATGTATCAAACTGCAAGTGGGAGGAATTTTCTTGGGTACTTTATGCACACACACACAACCACTTCCATAAAAATGGAATTGGAAACATGCATGACACTAAACAACCCCTAAGAAAATGTACATGTTTTTAGGTAAGATGGGCTAGAATATAAATCCATAAAAATAAAAACTAAAAACATGAATGTAAAAAAGGAAATATGAAAGTCCATATAATGAAAACCCCACCTGATGTGTAAGTATAGAGTAACATCTATAAGTTATAGAAGTATGCCTCACATGCCTGATCTAACTATGTGTAACAACCCAATATTTTATCAATGTAAATTTCTTTCCTATAAACGTGTCATATAACCACATGAAATCATAACATAATGAACCAATAAGTGCTTTATGACCTTTAAACATATTTTTTTTCACTTATGTGTTTGGAATTTCTAAAATATTCCATACACGGTAGAGATCAGTTGTTTTTTTAGTGTCTAATAAGTCCATAATTATTTTGGTGAATAGTATCATACCCTTATGAGTAATAATTTTACCCTTATGAAACGTCATATACCATAATTAATAGTAACCTTTCCTATGATAGTATATAAATAAGATCAAGTGAATGTATGTTTTACCAATATATTAGATTAACAAAATGAATTTTTGAAAATAGTTTTTCAGTAATAAATTATGATTTTAATTAAATATTAAATACAAAATATTTTGAAAATTATTTTTCCAAAATGGTATTCATTTTTGGATTCTACACATTGAAAAATTGTTAGGCTGAATTTTCTAAAATTTTATAAAATTATTGAATTTTCTATGAATAGTAAATTACTGTAAATTACTGTATATATACATTGTAAGCTATGTAGACTATTCATAGCATCATGGCTGATATCACTACCCTTGGATCGAATTCACATGACCCATTTACTATTTTGGTTCATGGAATCATTAATATTTAAGATCTTGATGGAAAGTAATAATTAATGATTATGAAATTATGAAAAACCTCCTCTCCTCCACTATTAACCCTATCACTCCATCTTCTCTTAACTCCTCTCAAGCCTGGTTCCTTTCAAATATTCAGCCCAAATATCACCCCAAGATCTCACCCCACATCCCAAACCTCATGGTTTCTTCAAAATACCAAATCTTATCCTCTTAAGAAGCTCTCAAGGAAGGATGATTCAAGAGGTGCAATTCGTCTTTTCTTTCTTTAATTTTCATGTTCCATTGTTCTATTTTCTTTTCTAACCTCTACTCATCCAAATTGTATGAAAAATATTTTAGAATAAATATAATATAATTTATTATGATAATGGGATATTTCATTATATCCTATCCTTTCCCAACCACTAATTTGAATGAAATGAAAATAGCATTTGAGATGTGTTTATTTAGCACATTCAAGGACAATAATATATCAGTTTCTATTATAATCATTCATTTTATACATGTAACCACATGTTTTATGGTTGAACCATATTATATATATAAATATACTATTTATGGTTCTATAGTCCTTTTGTACAAATTGTTTTATGTTATGTAGAAAATCATGTTAGTTATAATCAAAACCCATTAATTAACAAAAACAGTTGTCACTATGGTTTTATATAATAGTTCAACATCACTATAAGTAAAAGAATATAATTTTCAACCATGAAATTTCATGGATGTTCACAAATAGAATATATATTCAATTCTGGACAACCAATTCCATCATACAAGTTTATCTGATCATTAATATTAGTGAACCAATCATTAAAACAATGTCAGAAAATGGACACGAACAATTAAATTAAACCATATAACCAATCCAAAAGGTCTTGAATGAACTGAAAAGGGATATAAAAAATAAAAATCTTATATAATTGGTTCAGGAATTCTTAATTAATAAACCTAATATATTTATTCATGTCTTTAATTAAAAGTGGAGAACACCATCGGACATAAGGTTAGGGATCCTATCCATTTCACTCTTAATCAACAATGTTCTATAGGATATGCCTTTTCTTGTGTAATATCCGATTATGGGGTATGATTTCGGACATCACTTTACTTACCTAATGATCTATAAGTTATTATAAACCTTTTTTTTCTATAATCAAGCCCTAATAGTTACACTAGATACCATGTCGATAACCCGTAATGAATTCTACAGGAATCACCTTTATTCTTTCGGGTTTCCATGTCTTTATTCATATCAAAATTGAGATATATTATCTATTTATTTGAATATTCTAAATTTTCTATAGTTTAAAAAAAATTAATTTATCAAGAATCTTTCATCACTCTCTTTTGGGGATTTTTAGGTTTTTATAAGATTTATTCCTTAGTGCTTTCTGATTAGAAAACCTATTTTAAGGGAAAATTTCAAATTATTACGTGATTTAAATTGAGTTATATCTTTTATTTTAACAATAATTTCCTTTTAAAAATAATTATTTATATTATTAAAACATTATTGGTTCACTATTTTTTTTTATAAAATATTTTCTCATTTTCTATTTTAAAGGATGTACAGTATTTTCCATAAAACCACCCAAAAATGTTTTCATGGAAAAATTTATCAAATACATATCCTACTTGTTTTAATTTATATTCAACATCACTTTTAATTATATATTCTTATTTTACCTTATTAACATTCATGTATGTTATAATTACTTTCATTCATTAACACTTTCTTGATATGCCCATTGGTTATGCTTTATTTTTGTTTTGGGTACCAAATTTTTTCCATGGGAAACCCTTATGTTTATGTAAGATTTATTATGTATGATTATTTATATTGATGAAATACTCATGAAATATATTATGGGTGAACCCAGATAGAGCTCCAATTACATAGGTAATGCTATGTCTCATGAGATGCATTGTGCAACGGTCTTGGCGGTTAGCCATGGCCAATCCAACTATCGGAAACAAGATTGGTGGTTAGCCTTGAACTATACTACTATGGGAAACAGGATTGGTAGTTACCCATAACTTTTATTAATGAAATTTTTTATGATTCTTCAACATTTCAATGATCCCATTTTTAAATGATCCCATGTTTATATGTTATGATTCTATATGTTACATGCCTTTTAATATCATCATGTCCTGCATTTTAACCCACGTACTAAGACTTTGTTCTCTTGGTTATTACCTTATATAGAATTTAGCTCATCCATTTATTCATGTTATCCATAGATTATCCTATGTATATGTACGATCACAATGGAAGATAGAAGCTCATTATGGAGTTCAAATATTTTTTTTATGTTTGATTATGTACGTAGTCTTCAAAGACACTAGACTTCATGATCCTTGGCCTGTGATCTGATGTATAATTATGCTTACAATCGTGTAATGTTTTGTGGAAATGTATTGGGTCACTATAGTTGGTATCATAGGATGGTTTAGTTATTTTTTCAGATTAGGAATAGATCTCCTTAGTGAGAACCTTAAGGATGATATTATGTATAAGAAAACATCCCTATATTTTTTTATGTATAGATTATGTGGTTTAGGATGAAAATACATCCTCATATAGATACAAATAGGTAGAGGTGGCTATATCACGTATGTTACTATGAGTGAAATCTCCAAAAAAGAGATTAAGTATTGACAACCTTCAAGGAACAAGCTCTACATGGAGGATGAGTAAGGAGCTTTCACCACAGCAGAAGCTAAAACGGATTGCATGAATGAGACGGTATGGCACCTGATATCAGGACAAGCCTATGCATGTAGGGGAATGCCAAGCCAAATAGCCATGCGAATGTGGAGAGCTGATTTCATGATGAAGATTCTAGGGAGGAGCAGTTCCAAGTAGTGAGTCTGGGATGTATATAATGTATGAAGCCTACGGGAAAGAATTCATCTAAGGCCTATGAGGCATGTAATACTTATACCTAAGGGCCTTGTAAAGGTGCCACCTCACCCCTTGAAAGGTGGATTATCAAAAATCAATAAAACATGAAGGCCTTCAGGCCATTGGAGGAGGAGGATTCATGATTGACCTGGTGTATCTTTATACATGAAAAAAATCCTTGTTGTACTCTTGGTATTGAAAATACCATGGGATATGCTTTGGTAAATTCATGATGTTAGTAAAAACCATTTTTATGTGAATAAAAAATCACATAAGTATATAAGTTTAGAAATTGATCATGAATAACCTAAATTTAAGCATATGGAATCACAAGTTAAGATAAAATTTTCCTCTACAACATTATCCATTTATGTCTGACATTTCCTTTTTATGTTAATTAACTATGTATTCAAGACCTCTAATTGTAAGTTTTTTTTCAACGTAAATTGAGGGAAATATAAGAACATGATACAATAAACAATGCGGTAGTTCATATGATGATTTTCTTAATGACCTACCTGATATTATGGAAATGGGTTCTCAAAAATTCATGATAGTACTTTATCAGCTGGATCTTGTTATGAATAATAACTTGAATCAAGTGAAACTCCCTCCTCCTTCAAGGAAAGAGCCAGTTTCCATAGTATCCTTCATGATTAAATGGCCTACCATGTTTAGTGGATCTTCTAATCCACTACTCATGGAACAATGGATTAACTCCATATAAAATATATTTTCAGTTTCTCGTGATCGAAACAAGATAAAGTTGTACCGGTGGTCTCTTTTTTTATGGGGAAGCTGATCACTGGTGTACACTCATCTGTAATACAAATTCCTTAGAAGAATTTTATTCCATTGGGTGGAAATATAGTGGATGTTTTTCAACAAATATTTTCCATGAACCCTCTACCTCAAGATGGAAAGAGATTTCCTCATACTCAATTAGAAAGATGATGAGTCAATCAGGGCATATAAAGAAAACATTAAAAGTCTTTCAAGGTACACATATGGAATTTTAATGAACACCATAATTAAGTTGGATCATTTCTTTAGAAGATTAAATCCAAGTCTACAAAAAGAGTTGGTGATTCAAAATTTCTATAGTATGGAGGATATTTTCTATTGTTCTGTCATGGATGAAATGGATATTGGAAACTCTCAGTGGTCTCACAGTCCTACTGAAAAGAAGAATAAAATAGAGAACCACATGGGTGGTCTGAAAAAAAATCCCATGATGGAAAGAAGCCTGACATTTCACCTTTTAAAAGTTGTGGGAAAAAGAATCAGGTGATCTATCTAAATGAAAATAAGAATTGCTTCAAATTGGGATTGTTTGGTTATCTAGATAAAAATTCCAACATGACATGAAAAATCCCGATTATTTGGAAGAATAAAGGAAGGTTATGATCACTGCTCAGAATATAGTAAAATTTTACAACTACAAGGATCATGGGAATTATGAAAAAAAATATCCTGAAGCCAATTGTTGTCGGAGTTAATCTACAAAAATCTACAAGGAAACAAAGAAGGACTTCTGCTATCACTACTAATAACGTGGAGCAAGAAAAATATATTGTGAAAGGTATGCTCATTAATCATTCATTAATAGATAACATACTATTTGATTCTGGTTCTATGTATTCATTCATATCTTGGATGATTAGTAGAACTATTCAAACACCACCTCAAAATTTCGACGAAAAGTTATCCATGAGAACAGTGAATGGGAAAATTTTTACATCCATTGTTACTAACTCCACCCAGTTTAATGTTTGTGGACTAAAACTCCATGAAAATATCTTCATACTTCCCTTTATTAGGGATTCAAGCTATATTGGGAATGGATTGTCTATCTTTATACAAATCCAATATCAACTATTGGGAAATGGAGATCACAATTCACGTCCCAATGTATCCTCTAATTCATTACAAGTGAATGGAGGAAGATGAATTTCCTTTAGAATCATTGAATTAAGTGTGGATATTGATTCCTTATGGGAAAGCATGTCTACCTCGAATTTTGAGACAAATAGGAGAATTGTGATTGAAGACAAGCCCATCATAAAGAAATACACTGATGTATTTCCTAGAGAATTACTTTGTCGTACTCTTGACTGAGAAGTTGAGTTCTCAATTGATCATATTACTAGATCACTTCCTATATCAAATACACAATATAGAATTCCCATTGTAGATCTGTAAGAGCTCAAGAAGTAGTTACAGGATAATCTGGAGAAGGGTTTCATATGCCTAAGTGCTTCACATTGAGGTGTGTCGGTCCTCTTTGTTAAGAATATGGATAGATCAATTCACCTATGCATTGATTATCATGAGGTCAATAAAATCAGTATAAAGAGCAATTATCCCCTTCAATAGATAGATAACTTGTTTGATCATATTTGTGGGGGAAGTTTTATCTCTATGGTGGACATTCGTTATAAATATCACCAACTAATGTTGAGTATGAAAGATATTCCCAAGGCTTCCTTTCAAACGAGGTGTGGAAACTATGAGTTCATAGTTATTCACTTCACTCTCACTAATTCTCTATCAGTTTTTATTAATTTAATGAATAGTTTCATTGGAGATTACATCGAAATTGTTTTGGTAGTCTTAATTGATGATATTATAATATACTCCAAGACCAAAGAGAAACATGAAGATAATTTAAATAATATGTAAAAGACATTGCAGAGGGATAAGTTGTATGAAAATTACAATAAATGTGAGTTATGGATGGAGGAAGTATCATTTTTTGGGAATGTTATCCCCAGTAAAGGGATATCTATCGACCTTTCTAAGACCAATGGAAAAGAAGAGTGGCCAATGGAAATATCTGTAATGGAGATCCACAAATTTATGGGTCTATTTATGTATTATCGGCGATTTGTGAAGAACATTTAACAATTTTCAAACCCAATGACCATGATAAAATAAAAGGGAGTAAATATTTTCTGGACTCAAGAATGCGAAGACAATTTCACAAAGCTGAAAGGGAGGATTATCACTATGCATGTACTCACACTCTCAACAAGTGGATAACTCTTTGTGGTGTATAGTGATGATTCAAGGAAGGTAATAGATAGTTTGGTAATGAATAATTATAAAGTGATAGCCTACACCTCAAGGAAGCTGATATTCAATGAGAAAAACTATCCCATTCATGATTTGGAGTTGGTGGCAGAGATCATTGTATTGGAAATCTGGCAGTATTATCTCTAGGGGGAGAAGTTGGAGACATATACTGACCATAAGATTATCAAATATATATTCAAACAAAATAAAGCTTAATATGTTCCCGAAATGATGGATAGATCTCATCAAGGATTATGAAATCTCAAATAACTACCATCCCAGTAATGAAAACAAGTTGTCATAAGTTCTATGTAGAAAGGATCCTACATCTTTATCAATGATGAGAATTGAAAAGGATCTGATCTTCATAGAATTTAAAAATGATGGAAATGTAAATCATTAAAAGAGGAACATCATCAATCCTTACTCAAATTATTTCTCAACCGTCTCTCATGAGGAATATAAAAGAGAACTAAATGACAATATGTGTATATTCAGAAAAGGGTTGAAGCTATCAAAATTGGTAAATCCTTATATTTCATTATTGATGTGGATGGAGTTGTAATATTTAGGTCACAATTATGTGTACTGTCTGATCAGGTGATAAAGAAGAAGTTTTTCAATGACGCACATAGCTTGTCCTTCTCTATTTAACAACAGAGCATGAAAAACTATCGAGATATCTGAGAAAACTTTTGGTGGGACAATATGAAAAGGGAGATTGATAAATATACTTCAAATTTCATGGTATGTCAGCAAGTGAAGGATAATAGGAAAAAATATATGGAGATGATGTAGCCACTAACCATACCAACATTGATGTGGGAGAACATTACCATGGACATTGTCACTGGAATTACAAGGACATCGAGAGGAAACGATGATATATGGGTCATTGTGCCTCTTCTTACGAAGATAGACAACATTATCGCAATTTGAGAGGAATTCTCATTAGATCAACTTTCCTGGATATACATCAAAGAAGTTTTTAGGTTTCCTAGAGTACCACTATCTATTTTATCCTATCGTGATACTAGATTCAACTCAAAGTTATATAAAAGTCTCCAACATAATCTAATCAATGAACTGAAATTCAGTACAACCTATCATGCTCAAACATATGGCCAATCTGAGTGAACAATTCATACACAAGAAGATTTGTTGAGATCATGTTATATGGAATTAAAAGGATGATGGAACCAACATCTTGCACTAGTTGAATTCTCCTGCAACATCAATTTAAACTCCAGCATCCGAATGACACCATATGAATTCCATTTTGGGAAAAGGTGAACAACACTAATGTGTTGAGATGATGTTAGTGAGCTTAAGCTTCTAAGACCTGAAATGGTTATATAAACGGTTAACAAGGTAAAAACTATTTAGTAAAATATCTTGTTAGTACAATGTTGAATGAAGAGTTATGAAGACCGTCATCAATGGGACCCTATGTACAATGTTGGAGACATGGTATTTCACCACAAATCTTCGTGGAAGAAGGTCATGAGATTTAAGAAGAATGGAATGATAAGTCCCAGGTATATCATCCCCTTCGAAATCTTTGATTGAGTTGGAGCTGTGTTATATCTACTAGAACTTCTAAGTACCATGTCGAACGTACAAGATGTCTTCCATGTATCTCTCTTAAGGATGTACATACCAGACCCTTCACATTTAGTCTCTTTAGAGCATGTATAGTAAGATGATGATCTTTCTTATGAGGATAAAAGATTAAATATCTTGGATCATAGATATAAAGTTCTACATAAGAATACTACTCACCTTGTGAAAATACTATAGAATAACCACAAGTACGAAGAGGCAATATTGGAACTGGAGGAGGCAAGGATGGAAAAGCACCCGAACCAGTTTATGGATTAGAATGTAAAATAAAATATTTAGGGTGATATTTCATAAGGGTGGAATAATGCGAATAACCATTGTTTATTCCTGGGAAATTAATTTCTGATAAAAAAATTTTATAGACACATGAAATCACAACATAATGAACTACTAAGTGGTTTGTGACCGTTCAACCAATGTTTTTCAGTTCTGTGTTAGGAATTTCGAAAACATGACATACATGGTTGCGATAAGTAAGTTATTTGAATTCTAATAAGACCAACTAAATATTTTCCTTAATAGAAACATACCCTTATGAATTAAAATGTTACCCTTATGAATAGTGATATACCCTAATGAATACTAATATTTTCGATGATAGTGTATAAATATTATTCAAGTTAATGTATGATATACCTATATTTAATAATAAGAAAATGAATGTTTTATAAATGTTTTTAATAATTAATTTGGATTTTAATTAAATAATAAATTAATCACATTTAGAAATTTTTTTTAAAAAAATGGACTTCATTATTGGACTCTACACTTCATTTAATGGATAGGGTGAATTATTGAGTTTTTTCTGAAATACTTGAATTTTTTTAATATTAAAATACTATAATTTTCCTTATATATATTATAATATAAATGGACTATTCCAGGAATCATGGTTGATTTCAACATCTTTGGTGTGAATTTTAATGACCCATTTACAATTTTTGTTCATGGATTCATCAATATTTATGGTCTTGAGGGAAATTAATAATCCAATGATTAATAAATTTAGAAAACCCTCCTTTCCTCCACAATAAAACCCCACTTAATCCCTCTACTTTTTACACCTCTCAATCCTTGGGACATGTCAATATTATTCCAAAATATCTTCAGAATAACCCATCCCATGTTTATCATCCCATAGTATCTTCCAAATACCAAATCACTTTTTCATATGAAACTCTCAAGGTAGGTTGATTGAAGAGGTAAAATTACTCGTTTAATTTCTATAATTTTTCAAATCCTTTGTTCAATTTTCTATCCTAGACTCTAATAATCCAATTGGTATGAAAACAATAGTACCATACATGTATTAGAAATTTTTTATGATAAAGGGATATTTTATTTTCATCTCTCCTTTCCCTACCTTTTATTTGAAATAATTGAAAACAGGCTTTGCGATGTGTTAATTTAGAACAATCAAGCACAACCGTTTATCAATTTCTATTATCATCTTTAATTATGGTCATGAAACAAATTTTTTATAGTTGAAAAATATTGTTATTATATATATATATATATCTTAGTTATGGTTATGTAATCCTTTTCTACAAATGGTATTAATTTATAAAGAAAAACATTTTCCTTATAAGAAAACCCCATCGATTGACAAAAACGGTTGTCAGTATGGTTTTATATAACAAATAGAAATCACTATAAGTAAATATTTTAAATTTTCAATGATTAAATCTCATGGATGTTTACTAGTAGAATATATCTCCAATTCTGGAAAACCAATTTTATCATACATGTTTTTCTGAAAATGAATATAAATGAACCGGTCATTAAAACCAATTAAAGAAATGGACCCGAACAGTGAAATAGAAATTTTAAAAAATAAAAAAGGAATTGAATGAACTTAAAGGGGTTGTGCTAAATAAAATTATTATAGAAGAGGTTCTGGAATTATTAATTAATAGACCGTGTTTTTTATCCATGCCATAAAATACAAGTGGAGAACACCACGAGATTTAAGGTAAGGGGTCCTCTCTATTTCACTATTAATCAAGATTTTTCACTATACAGTGCCTTTTCTTGTGTAATCCAAAATGATGGGGTTGATTTTGCATCTCCCCCATAAATTCTTCATGATGTATAAGTGTTGAGAACCCACTTTTCTCTCTCATAGAGGCCTCTTAGTTACACCCGATACAATGCCGATAATCCAAAACGAATTCTACACGCATCACCTTTGTTCTTTAGAGTTGCCTTATATTTATTTATATCAAAATTTATTTATCTTTAATATTTATGTGCATCATGTAAATTATGTATAGTTTTACAAAATTCAATAAACAAGGCCATTACATCAATCACTTTTGGGGATATTCATGTTTTTAAAAGATACCTTCCAGAGTAATTTTCGATAAGCAAACATATTTTAAGGGAACTTCCCGAATTCTTACCTTATTTCATGTAAATTATATATTCTATTTTTAGAAAACATTTTTTTATTAAATATGACTTTTTCTTATTAAATACTTCTGGGTTAACTTCTGGTTTTATGTAATATATTTCCCCTTTTCTATTTTAATGTCTCTATAGTATTTTTCTTTAAACAACAAAAATTGATTTAATGCAAAAATTTATCCAATATATTTATGACATGTTTTCATTTATATTTAACACAAATTTCTATAATGTATGACTATTTTAACTTATTAATGTTCATGTAGTTTTAATTGCATTCGTTCATGAAGACTTTCATGATACAACAAGTGGTTATGCTTTTTTGACAAGATTGTGGTACCCAATTCTTCCCATCGGTAACCCTTTTGTTTATGCAAGATTGATTGTGTATGATTATTTATGTGGAAAACATATTCATGAAATTTAATATGGGTGTACCCAGATAGTGTTCCAATGCATTGGGTAATGTTAAATCTCATGGGATTCTATGTGCAACGGTCTTTGATGTTAGATTTGGAAAAATGCTACTATGGGAAACAATATGGGCAGTTAACCTTTCACATAATACTATGGGATACAATATTGGTTTTTATCCATGACTTGTAAAAAAGACATTTTTTATGTTTATTCCAAATTTATATGATTCCGTGTTTAAATGATCCCATATTTATATGTTATGATCCAATATGTTACATGACTTTTTATATCATCATGTCTTGCATTCAATCCCATGTTCTAATGCTTTTTTGTAATGGTTATTACCTAACTATGATTTTAGCTCATCCCTTTGGTCATGTTATCCCTAGGTTTTCCTTTTCAGATGTATGAGAAAAATGGATGATATAAGCTCATTATTGAGTTAAAATAAAATCTTGTTTTTATGTTTGATTATGTATCTAGTCTTCAAAGACACTATAAATCACCATCCTTGGCTTTTACTAGGATATATAATTATTCTTAAAAACATGTAATGTTATGTGAAAAGGGATAGGGTCGCTAGACATGGAAAAATTAGGTCCTAGGCCCCCAAGTCCACTGTCAAGACATCAGTTTCTTACAATAGACACAACATATGTGGGGGAAGCCCGTGTTGAGTTGAGTAAAAAAATACTTAGTAAGATCCCCAAAACACAAAAGAATGACCAAAATTAAATCCATATAGAAAACCCCAAATCATGATCATGAAGAAATACTAGACACACATGTATAATCTAATGTAACGAAAGCAAGACTATCAGCCATAACGCTAAACACCTTTGACTAATGAGGTACTCATCACTAATAAGTACCGTGGGTCTACTGTGTCACATAGAGACATGTCACTCTTATGAAACCATAGATGGTCCACTTAGGGATTCTTGTAGCTTATCCAAAAAGGGTCACTTGAAGATGATCTACAAAGGTTTGATTGTAGGTGACCCATACAAGGTCTCTTGTAATTGATATACACAGGGTCACTTAAAGGCGATCCACAAAGGGTCGCTTGGATCTGATCAACATAGGGTCGTTTCTAGCTAATCCACATAGGGTCTCTTAGAGTTGATCAACACTGCGATGCTTGGAGCTGATCCGGATAGGGTCACTTGTATTTTAGGCCTATGAGGAAACTTTGGCACCCCTCATCAGGAGTCTTCGGGTCTCATCCAGCTGTATGGTTCTTGCAAATATAATGATTTATTACTAGATAATCCACTCCTCATGAAATTTTTCATATTTCAGTTTCATGAAAGATTACTTAGATAATTATAAAAGAACTACCTTACCGTGTGGGTTATAATGCCGCAAATGTCTCATAAAATAGATTCCTAGTTTGAAATATATCGTTGTTTTAGTTACCAGGGGACGGTTGTGTATGGGTCCAGTCTGATCTAGTTAGACTGATCTGGCTAACCCAACCTAGGGGCCCTGCATGAACTTACATGGTTTGGATGACCTGACCTGAACTAGTTGGGTCTGGGTCATTCTGGTCTAGGCTGGCTACTGGGATAGGCCCATTGGGCCTTCATGGACCCAACTAGGTTTAGTCGTGGGCCCAGCCTCCCTGGCCACCTAGCTACCAAGATTTATCCATCCTAGCTCGCAATAGGTGGGCTAGTTTTTTCCCACCCAGGCTGCCTAATGGCCTAGGATTATTCTGCTAGCCTGGCATACAAAATCGGGCTAGCTCAAATCCAACATGGGACACTTAGGTGGCCCAGTTCGCACCCACCAAGACTGGTCTGCTATGTTGTCAAGTCTCCCCTAGCTAGGATTCCATGTAGTGTCTAGTTCATGTGGGTTGTGGCTAGAAATTCCAACCTCCCTTTTTCACTCAAGTGGTCCCCACTGGATAATGGCCACTCCACCGAGCTGAGGCCCAATCTGTGGCTCGCTGCACCAATGCAGCCGAGTGTCTGCACCCTAATCCTACAGCCATGATGCCACTTTTGGTGGCACCTTTCTCACTTCCATGTCCAAATCTGGTCACATACATCCTCAGGGCACCATCGTGGAACACCACAACCTTCCCACCGCCACCACTACGGGCCGCCGCCACCGGGATATTCTGCGGACCACTAAGCCCGCTCTGATGGTCCGTTATTCAGACATTTTGTGCCTTCAGCCTCCATGGGGTGACATCTTCCCTACTACATCCTTGAAAATTTCATTTTGTTAATATGGAGTAGCATCCAAAAAGAACACCCAGAAATTCATAAAGGTGGAGGGGCTCAGTTCCTGTTCATGTTAGCCCGCACCCTACATGTTAGAATTTCTTTAAGACATGGGGGGATATGATTACGATTCTATCAAAATTAATTCCAGTGAAAAACCCAGAGAATAAGCTCCCCTTTTTATGTACAAGGGATCAAGGGATCAACATATTCCTTGTTTGGCCTGCATTTTTTATTTTAGATTGAATAATGGGTAATTAAATTTACATAAAATTATCCCCAACCAGGGATAGATTTGTGTGTTTGGGAAAAGAGGCATCACCCACAACCATTCTCTATTCTGGATATGCCGACCACGTTTCTAGTGATCCTTCAAAGGGTGGAATGAAAATGTATTCTTTTTGAATTGTTCCAATTCATCATTGGGTGTTTTTGTCAATAAAATTTCTCTAGTGTTCTTTATTAGAGATAATTTCATCACTGTCTGTCAGAGAAATGCCAACACTAATTCACCATCACATTATCTTATTAAAATAGAAACACATAAAATCATTTAGGTTACACTAAAAATTTAAGAGCCTTGTTAATGGGGTTCATTTAATGTGACTCTTCATCACCTCATTGCCGCTTCCACAGTGATGACATGCCAACTCTCAACGGTGAAGGGATAAAAATACAATAACGTTTTCAATTATTTAATTTTTTTGTGAAAATTACAAAAACTATATTTCTCAGTCAAGCCTCGCTGACCGAGGTTAGGTCCCTTCATGTAGAATCTATATATTTTGAGTTCAAAGGTAAAATCATATTTTTTATCCAATAACCAGTTTAAATGTTATAAAAACACTCTTTCATGTTATTTAAATGAACATAATAAAAGGTCAAAATTCTAATCTAGGTTCCCTGGGTCTCGGAATTAGGTGTCATTTGAGGATATGGCCTTGAAATAATCCCATATAATAAAAACATTCATTGAATTTCTGGGACAATACAAATAATGTCTTGCATCACATTAGAATAAAGACCCAACATTCATATATAAATATTTCATTGACAAAATTTTATTTTATTTCATCATAATAGTGTATAAAAACTAAAAATAAACATTAACTAGAATGAACATGACTATTAATGCAGAACATATCATAAAAACTATAAAAACACTATATAAAATCTAAATTATGGAAATAAGACAACAAATTCAAGAAAATAATGGAATTTGAATTTTTATATCTACTATGTGATACTCACCTAGAATTATGATACCCTCGAGAACTACTATGAAGATGAAAATAAAAATTAAAAATGATTATAATTTCATAAATAAAGTACAGTGAACATTTAATGAAAATTTATTAAATGAGTAAACATTTAAATTAATGGTATTTATAGATATAATATGATATATATGACTGTACAAAATATTACAGTTAGAATAGTAACCTACCAATTAGAATAGTAACCTAACTCATTAACCTGTAAAATGGACAATAGGAAAACTAATTAATTAAATTCAAAGATATTGTTTAGCTAGTATAAATTTTGATAAGATAGATATAGATTTTCCATAAACAAATTAACCAATGAATGAAAAAAATACAAGTGTACGTACACATTTTGGTAAACATTGTCTAAGTTCTATAATAAAACTATAAAAATTCATTTAGAATTAAATATTAATATTAAATCTTTTGAAAATTAAAATTTGGAAACATATTGTTATTTTTATAATAATAAATTTAAAAGTATGTATGATTTATGTGTTTATATTTTTTCTGAATAGTAAAATATGTTGTCTAATTGTAAAATAAAATATTTTTATTATAAGGTAAATACACGATTACAAGATCCAATATGATATATGAAATAAATATATCAGCCTCATGGGAATTCATTAATTCATATTTTCTAATAATCAAATTTTTTTATAATATATCAAAAAAATAAATTAACAATTTTTTGGTCCTAAAACACCCATCCCCTTCCATTATATATTTAATGATATTTATCAAGTTTATATAAAATATAATCATCTTCTCGAGACTAATGTCTTCTAAAAAGTTTCTCCAATCCAAACTTTCTAAATTTATAATTTAATTTTCTCATAAAAAGACCATCCCATGAAGCCTTGTGTTTTTTTCCTACAAATCCATATTTAAGAGGAATATAAGTATTCATATTTAAGATCTTTAAATTAATTTATTTTCTAATTATTCATATTGATATACATAAATTAATAAAACATAATTTAATAATATAATTAGGCATATAGTTCAACATTTATATGGGTTATATCTTTATAGAGTTCAATAAAATACATTTGATTTTTTAATATTATTTTCTCTATTAAGGATAGTTGTTACAACCCTCAAGTATGATTTTATGAAATTAAATATTTATGTAATTATTCAAAATCTATAAATATATAATGTCAATTTTAATTATGTCACTAATAATAATATTTCATGATGATTTAAACTACCTAAAACAAGAAAATATAAACACATAATCATTATTGATTTTTTAATATATATAAAACATTTATGGGAATCAATTTTTTTTATAATTATTCATATTTTTAGTGTATATTAGCAACATAAATATTTTAAATACTTGGAAAACATAAATATTATTAGAATTTGGAACTGCTAATGGAATTGGATTAAAATTGAGATTTTAATCTTCAATAATGTTTTTTATTTAAATAAAAGTGGAGAAAATTGATTTTCACTTTTTTTATGAAATTTAATTATTTTTTATTATTTAGAATGTAATTTGTGTTAAATGTGATTAAAATGGGATTTAATCAAAAAAACATTATTAAATTAAGGATTACATGTACTTATTGAGAATAACAAGGTTCGAGAGAGATATATAAGTGTCACTCCAATGGAATTTCACTATTTCATAATATATAGATTGAGATAGTATTTATAATGAATAAAACTAATTTCTATATAAATACATGAGATTTAATTAATCACAAGAGTCGCTATGATAGATTTTCACCTTTGACATGCCTTGCTTGAGATTAATCTGATTTGATTAAATGCTATGTTATAATAAATCTTTTAGGAATGTCACATAATATACGTAATAATAAAGGGTTATATTCTACTTGAGTGTAAAATAAAATTATAATGTGATTCAAATTATAATTTCTAAGGGAAAAAATCCATTCCATGGTATCTTCTATGATTGATCATCCCTCAAACATGTTATAATAAATTTAAAGTTTAAATTCCCATATAAAATTAAACCAGAATTGAAAAAAAAATATAGGGCTTGGCCATCAAGAAAACTATAAATTATTTTCTTCTTTTAAATATAGAATGATAACACATAATGATTCCATATGGCCTATATACATCAAAATAGTATATAATATATTAGGGGGAAATCATGGAGAAACTATGAACTATGTAAAATTGAAGAGTTTCATCATATTATGATATCATAATTATCTTATAATTCTATAGTGAAGTGATCTAGTAATGGGAAGCTACAATATTGATTTTTCCTTGTAGGAATAAAAATCCTTTAAATCAATTTAAATAGATTCATTTCAATCATGTGATTTTTTTAATGGGTTCACTCAACATTGAACTAGATCATTTTTGGATATTTTAATTTTCATGTTTCCATTTAATAAAATACACATTCAGTATTTTTTCCTATTATTTTAGTTTCTATGTGGGAATTATATTACTTTTTATTTGATAAATTACATATAATATTTATAGAGTTCTAACAAAGTTTTCCTTCTAGACGATTCTATTATTTTTAAAACTATAAATCAATAAGTTAATATTTTCTGTTCACAATGGGAATCCTATGTGATTCATGGGAGATTGGTAGGTGAAAATAGATCATTACATCCATTATTTTTAATTTACCTACACTGATAAAAACATTTAGTCATGAATTTAATATATAACCATGTTGGTTTTTAATGAGAAAATTATTATAGCATGGTGGTGATAGGGGGATTCTATTAGTTGAGGAGTCATTTATTTACTTTCCCATAAAATATTTATGTGTGTGATATGATTACAAGTTCATTAGGGAATTAAAAATTCACATACATGTTATGATTCAACATGAAAATTAATGGTTGGAGTCTAATATTGGCTGATAATAAAAAAAACTTCTAGGAGTTTGTGGTAGTTTGAAAGGAATCTTCTTGTGGAGTGATATTTATTTACAAGATTTTGTCTTCTTCATTATTTTTATTTTGTTCTATACTATTTAATATCAATTTCATTTTCTAATGATTCCATTTTAAAAAAAATCAATGAAATACCATTAAGTGACAATATTTAAATAATAATGAATATTTATTATGGATCATCACGTGAGAAAAATGTAGTCACTATGATATTGTTTTATATTTAAATTCTATTTATGAGATCCATTTTATAAGATTATTCCATCAACATTGAACAACATATACAAATAGAAACCTCTAAAATGCTGTCATTATGCATTGTTAAATACCAATTGTATTTTTCTTTGATTAATATTTTCAAATATTTCTCAGTGACATTTATATGGAAATATGACTGAAATTATTTTTTGACAGTACAAATATAATTGAAAAAAATTTATATTCCAAATTCACTGAATTGAATAAAATAACTAATGCTTATTAAGATTAAATCATGACCAAATAATTTATTTTTCATCACTCCATCTTACAAATGGACCCTATATAACATAATCAATGGAGACATTATGTGAAGACACTAGTGCAAACTAATAGATTGAAGGAAAAAACTCCACCATCAGAATGAACCAATTCAACAAAAACTTCATAACCACAATGGCCCCCCAAATTTATGATAATCACAAAGTAAAATAATTTGAAGATTATGGAAACTTGTATTCTACTCAACCAATAGTTAAATAAAAAATGACCTAATATGGTACAACTTAAGGTCATTTTGGATGTTATTATGAAAAATAATGGATAATAGAAAATTAAATATCACAACAACAAGATGAACTAGTGAAGAAAGTGATTTTTTCTATATCAACAAGGTTATTTAGTATGAGGATTCAGTAATTGGAAATACTTGTCTACAATATATTCATGAAATCCATCTTGATGAATTTTTAGGAATGAAAAATAGCAATATAAAACCACATAAGTTAGTGAAACATCAATCAAATTAAATTTCATATGATTTTTCATTTCAAGAGTATATTTCTACCACTCATTGATAAAATACTATAGATATTAATGAGCCACTTATGGCACTACAAAGGGAATGATATGAATATAAAACCACGAAAAAGGAGTTGATAGTAATTGAAATCGAAAATGTAGGGTTCCCTATTGTTTAAATTTAACACCCCAATATTTTTTTGAAATATATTTGTTTTAAAAAAATAAATTCATTTGATTGATTACTTTCATTACATGTAACACCAATTTAGCATTCATTAATTGCAACACATAACTTTTTTGAAACATCATTCAATTATTGTTAATATTAAGATGACACATTTAAAACATCGAAGTTAGAGTGGAGTGTATGAATATGATTAATTACACTATTAAATTATTTCTTACACATGTATATATGATACTTTAACCAATTATTTATAAACTACTGTTAAACACTTCTTAAAAATAATTCTGAAAACTAATTTGACTATTCAAAAGTGTGTTTTATACTAATAAATAAAAATATAAAACCTCAAGAATTATATTAATTAAATATATATAACATATTCAATCTAATTTATAATATTCATCTTAGGTGCTTTTAATCCATGATATAAGAACAAATACAATTTTACGCATTAACAAAGTAATTTTCCAAAATAAAAGTCACATATCCTTTTAATTGCCAACTTGTTTTAAATAAAAATATTAACACACTGATAAATTCAATTTTAAAAAATAATCTTTTCTTTGTAACTGGGAGAATAATATTTAATTTGGTTTAATTTTTGGTCTTGTTCTCATATGTTACATGTTTGGATGAATATGGAAAACACTACAATTTAATTGAAAATAACTTTTTCTTATAAATAATTTATAGTGATAAATTATATTATGTATTAGTTTTCAATTAATCATAGATAATTCTTTTATCAATATATCCAATTTAGTCCCTTGGAATGAATTTAAAATTGTATTTGGATATAAAAAATTTCAATGTTGTCAACATTTTAACTTTAAAAACCAAATTTCTCACCCCATCTACATGATTAATTATATATTAATTTTTTAAAATTATGTGTTTCGAATGTTGAAAAATATACTGAGTAATTCATATAAAAATTAAAAAATTACAAAATATTATCTTTTATATCTAGAGAATATGAATAGTAACATAAGTAATATTTATTTTCACTGTAAAGATTAAAATTGGGTAGTTTATGTTAAAACATTATTGATAAATACCATAAAATAACACTAAAATATTCTGTAATATTATTGTATTAAATAAATTACACACATATCAATTTTTTTTTGAAATTATATAATTAAGTAGACACTTTTCTATGAAAATTAATTGGTTATTACAAAAATAAATGACTGAAAAAATGTTACACTCTTATTTTAATAGGTACGTTATTTTTAATATGGGTATAAATAAAATATATGCTCCAATATATATATTATTATTAAAGATAAATGTTTTATATAATCTATGGAAATTTATTTTAAATTTTTAGTGAATAAATATATATCAAAAATAATTACCCAATGATGATTCAATAATTATTAAAAAATGAAAAACTTCATTAAGTGATATTAATATTTTTAAAATAAATTAAATTTTAATTGATTAGTTTATGAATGAATTTTATAGGTGAATAAGACATTGTGTGGGTTTATTAAATCAATTTTTTATATGTCATATTTCATTGATTATTTTCATAATGTAAATATTATGAATAGTGTAATAATCAACAAAAATGATATTTTATGAAAATAATATTTTGTTAAATTATATAGAAATTTTAAAAATCATACATAAGAAAAAATGGGATAAATTATCTTCTAAAATATCATAAACTGACCATATATGGTTCAATTTAATCTTTATATGTAAAAATACTATCCTTTTAAGATTAATGAATTTGATTCCATATTTAAAATTAAAATTGGTTAAGTGAGGGTTAATGAATATGATAAGGTCTAAAATGACATAAAAAATTTATAAAACCAATTTTATGATGTGATTACAAGCTAATATTATCGTATATTTGAATAAATGTATATTTAAAACTAATTTTTTGATGCGATAACAACCAATGATGTCCTTTTCTTAAAATATAAATGGAATAACCAAATAAGGCATAACATTCATCAAAAGATATTTTTGTTTTATTTATTTCATAAACCCAATTAGTTCATTATTATATACTACTAATGTAATTAAAAAAAATATTAATACTCATGGATTTTTTTAGATCATGGTTTTGAACTATCCTTACACAGACAACCATCAAATGGGCTACCCAATCATCGTTCATGTGTACGGAGAACTACTACCACACGAACTGATATTGGTCATTCTTCCATATACACCTTTCAAGGATGGTTATAATGATGGAATTTCTAATTTAATTGGTTATATATGATATTAATTATGTATTTATTGTTCTTTAATTATTATAAAACACATACATTCATGATATCCAAGTTATGTAATTATGATAACACCATTTGTGGATGTGTTGACTACCCCATCCTCAAAGCGATGTCATTCATTCAAACTTTTCATGGAATGTATTCAAGATGAGTTTAGTGATCATATATGATATATATGAAATATTAACATTAATTGAATTCTAATAATTATATAAATATTTATCTCATTTACTTCCATTCATTAAATATAATAAGAAAATTGAAATAATATTCATGTGTACGTACAACCTACTATCACCATGAACTGTGTATTTAATTTTATATAGATTAGATATTACTATAAATACTTATATATTTATTATATATCATTTTTATCTCATGGATATAAATCTGTAGATGATTAAATCAGGATATAATTATCATATCAAAAAATATATCAAATCAAAACACATGCATAATAAAAACTGCTTATTTCCCGAAATGTAACATTAACATGAAACTTCCAATAAATGAGTAACAAAATTCCATATTTAAATCATATAAGGTAATATATATTTTAATATCGTTAAATAATTGATTTATAATGGACTTCAATTTATTATATAGTAGTTTTTCATGAGTATTTTGAGAGTTAATACCCGAGGAAATGGATTTTTATATCTCTTTTATTAATTTTGGACACATTCCTTGCACACTACTTGATTATTTTTTATGGTGTTTATATTTTCGATGACCATATTTAATGAGTATTATTATATATAGTTTGGTATTTTATTATCTATATAATTTTCATAATTACATTGTGAAAATGATTCAACTAATTAAAACGTGATAAGTGATTATTTCCCAATCACTTCAATAATCAAGATTGTGTCAATTAAAATCACAAATGGGGAATATTTATCTACAAAATGCTTATTTTATAAAAAGGTATTCATTTTTTACTATTATCATATGAAAATTTCAATTTAATTATACCAATTATTTATTTCTATGAAATATTATGAAATGAACATTTTAGTGTTTTTCTCAAAAAGAATCTTTTTGACATTACCCAAAAAAACTAAGTGAAAGAAATTTTTTCTTAACATAAATTTCATGAAATAATTTTTCTTCTATCGTGATATTTTAATGATATTAACATTACTTTACAATATTACCATGTTATTTTAAAGGAAAATGTTTTCTTTGAAAATTAAACTTACTTTTTAGAAAAGATAGAATTTTCAAAGTAGAAATGATATTTTCGACAAGAAATATTTACAAGTGATATTTGAAAATTATTTTCCATTTAAAATAACAATACATTATTTTACTTATGTTCTTATGTGGATATTTTTCAACTATATTGTCACTATTATTCATATGGTTGGTTTATGTTTATCGAGGAATTATGTTTTCGAATCCCAATTATTTTCCATTGGTTATGTTATGGTTGAATGATGATTATAAAACCCATTTCATTATATTTATTCTGATCTATTAAATGATTTATGTTTTTATAGCACAAACATGAATTTGTTTCCTTATTTTATGGGTCATATGTAACGACCCTTCCCACGGGGCCCATGCTGTGACGACCACAAGACCGCCATCCATAGACCAGGGGCAGGCGACTAGCACTGAAATGCATATTCTCTAAAACAAGGATGGAATTGCCTTTATACCTTTTATACACACTCAACAAAGAACACATTAAGAAATGTACACAAGTAAAATTCTTAGAAAAAGAGTGTGAATAGTAAGTAATAGGGTCCAAAATACAAGCCCCAATGGAAAGTACAAGAAAACTCGAAAATACAAGTAAACTAAACAGCTCATCTGAACACCCACCAATGATCCTACCTGAAGGGAAAGTATAGCTCTCGAATGGTCATCTCTGCAGAATGCCTAATCTAAGGTCTACCTCTGAGCTACCTCTAGTCCGGGAACCCTCATCCTCAGTCAACACTATCCATGGTCTGCACCAAACACAACAAATTATGGGAATATCCCATTCATGGGTGAGTATAACTATACTTAGTAGGGACCCCAAGACCCTCAAAGGTCTCATAATATCAACATAGGATAAACCACAAAGCATGAAAATAATTGACAACCCTACATTGGTATATGATCATAAATATAACTAATTTGTCGAGTAAAATCATGTTAATCATGAGGAAACAAAATCCCAAACTCAAAATCCCAAAGCTCAACTACCCCAAGAAGAAATGAATACCACAAAGGTAACACCACAAAGGTAAGTACCACAAAGGTAACACCACAAAAATTAATTCCAAAAAGGTATGACCATGATGATAAGTACCATAATGGTATGCCACATAGAAGAATACCTAAAAGGTATCACCAAGAAGGTATTTACCACAATGGTACACCACACATATGATTACCAGAAACGTAACGACTCATCTCACAGTATGTTTAGCTTCGGTACAGTAGTAAATATGATTAGATATAACTACTGAATCATCTTACTCTCTTAAGAGGCAGACACTTGAAGGATCCAAAATTATCAGACCCACGTAGGATCCAAGTACAGCAGACCCGTGTGGGATCCTAATAAAGAGGATCCACATAGGATCCTAGAGTAGTCCCATGTGGATTCCTAGATCAGATCCAAGTGGAACTCTAAAACACAGAACCACATAGGATCCCAAATCACATACCCACATAGGATCCTTTTCTCATGTTACCGCAAACTACAGGGTTCCCGCACTAGGCTCGCTTGATTCCGGGAGTGTCCTCTCCTCATGCCACAGGTTGAATACTCAAATAACCACGATGTCCCACGAAGAAGAATCCCAAAGGACCACTATGTAAAAGGGGTCTCAACGCAGCAGACATCGTGTTAATTAGATGCTCGGTCTATAAGTTATTGGCCTTTTAGTCCCGAGGTCCCGGTTGGATTCATGATTTATCCAACCCGGTTGTACCCCAACATTATACAGACCTCAATTGGGGTATACTAAAAGGACCACCTCGATCCAAGGTTTTAGATTCCATAGACATTCTGTCTCAAGGACGCCCTTATCTCATGATTTGGTCAATAGAGAGAAAAGGGTCAACGTTGTTCCGGGTCCAGTTCGACCTGGCCCGCAGTGCGGTGGCCCACAGGGCGGCAACCCGTGAGGTGGTATTCCGTAGTGCACCGAACTGTGGTGCGGTGGCTGCTAGGCTCACGGCTGGCTGGATGGTCGGCCTCCTCTACGAAGCACAGTCGGGCACCGCGACTCCACCAGTGGCTGACAGATATTCGACCTCCCTCCCTTCGCTGTCACATCACATGGTTGTAGCTCTTCTATATAGAATGGTGCAGACGCGCGCCACCGCCCCTTCCCGCGGCCGACCTCCATGACCCTTCTCCAGTAGTAGGGTCTCGTTGGCGCCTTCGTCTCGGCCGGAGGATTGCCCACCACCGTTCCCGAGTCCCACTGGTGCCAGTCATCGGCACTGGTCGTCGCCCTCCTCCATCGTGAAGAACACATCAAATATCACTAGGTTGCAAAGTGTTCAGGCCATGTTTGTTTTTCCCACACCCTACACGTTAGAGCAATTGCAAGCGGCTTGTTTATTCTTGAGTCATGAAGAACATCAAGTACGGGGCACGGGGTATACAAATAGCAAACCCTACCTCATTTTTGTTGGAGAGCATCCGAGTTTGAGTAAGTGTTAGAATTCTTTGTCCCCATAACAAGCCTCCATCAACACTGCTCGATCATCATTATTCGGTTAGTGGTTTTGGGACGCTCATCACCGCCCTCAGAAACCGACTCCATCCTCCATGTTTGGGGGATTGCGGAACTTTTCCATAGCTTCATCACCTGATGAATCCTTTCCAATAGCTCCACACTAAGATCTATATAAATAGGTGGGAGGGAGGGTAAGTAACGATCGTGGAAATTATGAAGGTTCATTTAATAGGAACCTTTCTAAATTCCAACAACGCTATTACAAAGTATTTGAAATGTTTATTCCATTTAATTTACATTGGCATAATTAAATGGGTGGATTCCAAGGTACTTACCCACATTAAAGTGGGGTTTGGGTGGTCCCCACCACCATGAATTTACATATGGGGTTTTCTCGATAATGTGGTCCCCACCTCTAAGAATTTAATTGGGAGGTTAAAATAAAATATATTTTTTTCTTTATTTTAATTTCATTTCCATGAAAAACATGAAAACTAACATTCACCCTTGACAATCTACGATCGAGGATAAAGTATCCTTAAGCAAATACCGGCACTGCGAGTTCAACGGTCTCCTCAAAAGTCAATTCTGAGCACCATTTCAAAAGTTAAAAAAACCCACTCTCATATTTACTGACCATACCCGAAAAAAGACCTGAAATTAATTATAGGCACACTGGGCCTCAGAATCACGCGCCCTCAATTATCTTGGGCATGAAAAATTCCCATATAATTAATAAAATTACATGTAATTTACTGGTATTTACATTCTCCACACCTTAAGGGTTTGAATCCCTGAAATCCAGATTAAAAAAACATGGATAACAAGTCGGGGTACTGAGAATGAATATGAGGATCCCTCCCCCATGTGCTTTCTTGTAGGTTCCAATACTGCCAAAGTACATGCACCAAAGGTATCGATATCCCACAAAGGACTCCCTCCTGTCAATCCTCAATCTCCACTAGAACCTCCGTAATCGTTACCCCATCGTTGATGTCAAGCTCACCATGTTCGATGGCGTGATATGGGTCATGCACGTATACCCTCAGCTGGGATACGTGGAAAACATCGTGAACCTGGTGCAACAATGGGGGATGTTCTAGGTGGTATGCCACCTTTCCATCTCTGTTGAGGATCTGAAAGGGTCCAATGAAAATTAGAGATAACTTTCCACCCGGGCCAAATCTCTGCAAACCTCATCGAGGTGAGACCTGTAGAATGATGTGGTCACCATCCTCAAAATCTAGAGGTCTCCCTCTCCTATCGGAAAAAGCCATTTCCTTCTCTTTTTACTCTTCATCCACTCCTGGATGGTCTGCACCTTCTATGTGGTATCTCATACCATCTCTGGTACCATTAGTGTTGACTCCCTTGGGAATGTCTATCACAAAGTCAATCTGTAAGGTCGGTCATACAACGCCTCAAAAGATTCCATCCCAGTGGTGGAGTGATAGATGTTGTTGTATGCAACCGAAGTCGAGGATACAAGCTGTAACATCCCAGGTAAATAAAGAATAAATAATTTTCATATTTATTAAAATTTACGAATTAAATATTAATTTTACTTTAAAGGAGTTTCTATGTTCGATATTGTACCCGATATGCAACAAAGAGTTTCATTGAAATCTTACTTTGCACACTAGTAATAAAATAATATTATTTTAAATGGTACTTAACACATAGACGTTGTATAGGAGGGAATGGATATAAATAACTAAAATATGATTATATATGTTTTTAAATGTTATTACATTTATCCAATAAAATATAATGGATTAAAATACCAAAAGAATTCAATATTAGTGTTTTATACACTAATTTTCACTAAAGGTTCACTTATCGCCTTTTGATGGTGAACCGTTATTAAATATTGTTTTGGTCACTTTTATACATTCTATTGGACCAAATAAAACTCCTTTTTAGAATCGGGACATCAAAATCTACTTTGTGGTATTTTTCCGATAAAGTTCATTTTTTAATGAACAATAAAAAATGTTGTATTTTAATTTAAAACTTATTTTTAATCTAATTTATTTATTTGATTATATTATCATTTGAATTGGTTTTAAATTGAAATAAGAATATATTTTTACCATTAAATCAAATAGTGGTCGTTGGAATTAATTTCACTTTGAAATCGGACTTAAACTAGTGTCAATCTCTTGATAATTATTGTTTCATGAAAACACTCTATTTTCGTTGATATCGGGAATTAATTATTAAATTAATTAATTCAACTTATATGATTTGAATTTTGTAAAATAGACTTCATTTTTGAATTCAGAATATCAAATATAGGTTAGGGTAAATTTTTGGTATTTTTATGAAAAACGTTAATTTTTGATGAATAGTGAAACCACTAAGTGGTACTTAGAAAAACTGATTTTTCGTTTAAATGAGATTTTACCACTTTTGTGTTTTGAATTTCAAAAATCTGACATACATGGTTTTCATTAAGAAGTAAAATGAGGTTCAATGGGATTAAAACAATTTTTTGATGAATAATAACTTTTATGTTTTTAATCGTGATTCGAGGTAATAAGTGTAGTTTAAGGTAAAAATAATGTTTTAATAAAATGAAATGATCTTGACACATGTCCTACCCTTATTGGATGTATCATGTCCGCCCAATAAAATCCATGGGTCAACTTGGGGACCCCATGGAGCCACTTTAGTTGGAAAATGACAATAATATCTTTTTATTTAATGTTAAAATAAAAATGTCACAAACATGAGTTGTTTTACTAAAACAATTTTGACATGGGGTTACACAAGTCATATTTTTGACAATAAAAATTCATTGGAAATCTAAAAAGATTTCCTAAATCATGATATTTGTTTTATAATTTTTATACATTAAATAAATTAAATTATTTATGACACCATGATGATGTAGTGATTACCTCATTATTAAACGATTTAAATAAAATAACACGATAATGTAAAATCTAAGACCTACACATGTCCAAAACCTATTGGATGGGAGAATTTAGAACCCTTATCACCTTATCCTAGAAAAAAACAAATATGGGACCATTAAAATCCGAAAATCATTCTATAATAAATAAACATTTCCTTAAATTCTAAGAGTGACCCTCCTCTCCTCTTATAAAAGGCCCCACCTCTACCACCTTACCCACACTTCCAAATCCTTTTGCTCGGCCAACCCCATCCCATTTTGTCTCTACACATCCCTATATTACTCCTTGAAGACTCACTTTTGGTAGAAGTCTTCCCAAAGAATCCTTTGAGCTCAAATCTATGAGAGTTACTCGATTTTAAAGTAATGTCTCCACTTGTGTTCTTTTTTTTTATTTTGCTTCTCCAAACCCCTAAACTCTTTTTATTCATTTCATTTGTAAAAAATACAGTATCTTCAATATATTAGAATTTTGTTATAAGAATAATTCGAGCTACACTTACACACATCTACATCTAATGGTTAAAGAACATATTGTTTCTGTGGTTGGTGAATTTCTGCCTCATGAAACGATGATTGTTCAATCTTCTTTTAAACACCATTAATGGTGGACATTAAGATGTAACTATATTTATATATGATATATATTATGTTTATGTTTTCCTTATGCTTCTTTATTTTTCATTTGTGGTATACCTGTATGGTTTCCATTGTGGGTAAACACGATAATTTCATTTTAGGAAGTGCTGACTATCGCCCCCTCAAAGTGATTTGATGCATTAATGCCATATGTGGGACGTATAATGGATGGATTTAAAGTTATTATATATGATTTTATACTGGAATTATAATATACCTCTATATCATTATTATTTCTTTCCATTAAAGTATGATATAGAAATTAAAGTAGTGTTTATGCGTACGTACGGCTTACCATCTCCATGAACGGTGCATTTCATTTCTTATCCCAAAATGTAATGTACTATTATAAGTACATATATATAATGGATATATATGATGTATGTTACATCTTAATGATTAATATAATTCTGGAATTAAAATATACAAACCTCTCATTTAGTTTTAATTCCATTAATATGAAATAGAAATGAAAGTAGTGTTCATGCATACGTACGGCTTACCGTCTCCATGAACGGTGCATTTCATTTCTGTTGAGTCAATAAGGTTTTCCTTATGACTTTTCCATTCCTTATTGTTTTGAAAATCACAAACACCTTATATTTATTGAAAATTGCTTTTATAAGAAAAATTTCTTTCTTATGAAAAATTTCTTTTATAAGGTAATTCTCTTTCATAAGAAAAATTATCCTTATATTATTTTCATCCATATTTTTCTTAAGTATGAAATTCGGATTCATTTCTATTTTCTCAGAATCATTGAAACATTCATATAAAGCATTCTATTTGAGGACTTGGATTCTGGATAAGAACTATAAGGAAGATTCATTCCGAATTCCGGATATGAACTCTGACTAAGTTCTATTCCAGATTTAGGATACGAATTCTGAAGAAGAATTCTCATTACGAATTCCAATGAAGAAATATCATTACGAATTCTAATAAAGAAATCCCATTTCGAATTACCATTATGAATTCTGATGAAGAATTCTCATTATGAATTCTGATGAAGAATTATCATTACGAATTCTGTTGACGAATTCTCATTACGAATTCTGATGACGAATTCTCATTACGAATCCTGATGATGAATTCTCATTACGATTTCTGATGACGAATTCCTATTCCACATTCTCATTCTAAATTCACCTATTAAACAGAATTTGAGTATCTTTGTTTTATACACTCTGAATTAATTCAGACTCCGAAAAATATCTTTGTTAGACTCCGAACTTTTATATTACACTTCTAAAATTTATTATTTTCATTACACTCCGAACCTTTACTCCGAAGCGTTCATTCCGAACCTTTGAGTCAGAATTAAAACGATGTGGTACATTCTGTTACACTTGTTTTGTTATAAAATGATGTCGTCTGTTTTGTTATAAACTAACCGTTTTCTAAGTGACACGTGTACAGGTCCCTCCAATCTTTAAGGAAAATATGACCGTTGGAGAAGGAGCCGACCTTACCTATAAATAGGAGCTCATTTGAAAGATCTCGTAGCTGAAAAAAAATACTGAAAGGCTGACTAATTTGCTTGAAGTGATTTCTAGAGATAGAGACTCTTATTCACTCTCAAAGCTTCGTGAGACTCCGAATGTTGGTGATTACATTCGAGGGCTTCCGAGGATAGGAAGACAGAGGTGCCGACTACCTTAAATTTCGAGGGATTCCTTTCTGAGGAAGACATAGGTTGCCAACTACCTTGAAGTTGAGGGCTTGCGGGGATAGCAATACAGAGACTCCGATCTTCGTATCGAGGGCTTACCCTGGTGTGGGTAAGACAGATTTCTTGAAAGTATAAATCAAGGGCCTTTATCCATGGTTGTTGGATGACCTTCTCTTTGGGTTAAAAGACTTATATCTTGTTACTTGTAGTTTTTCTACTTGTTTATATTCGGATGCATTTTGTAATATAAGGAAAGTATAACTTTCATATACTTCCTGACTTGTACTCTGTTTCATTTAGATTCTATATGCTTTAAGGTAGAATCTCATATTGTAATCTTTTGTTAAATGTCAACTTCCGGAACAATATTTCCGGAACCTACGTTCGGAATCTCTTTCCAAGTTTGCTTTTGGAATTAGAGGTGTTGTGAATCTACTAAGTTTAACTTTGTTAAACTTAGCCCTTTCCTTTGCTTAAGGAAAAAATAGTTATTCTTAACTAACTTTAAAGGTTCCAAAGGAATTTTTAAAGTTTACAATTCACCCCCCCTCTTGTAAATTGAGAATCTATATCACTATTTCGATCCTACAATTGGTATCAGAGGAGGTCTCTGAAATAATTATACTCACGAATAGGTTTTTCTTGCTCACTTTCTCACTCCGAACTTTACCATTCTGTTTCCCTTTCCGAAATTTGTGATTACGAACTTTTGCTACTAACAAGGTTGTGTGCAAAGTTATTTTAAGTATGGCAGAAGTCAATGTTGGATCAATTGATAATCTGAATCCTACAAGACCCCCAATCTTTGATGGTAATGACTATGAATACTGGAGAGATCATATGAAGACTTTTGTTATCAATACTGGAGTAGACAACTTTATTATTCTTACTGGTGATTATAAAATTCCTGACAAGGAAGTCAAATCTTTTACTGATCAAGAAAAGCAAGATTATCAACTAAACTATAAGGTACGCAACACTTTACTATGTTCAATGATCATAAATATATATATTCAAATTTCTTCTTGTGAAGCAGCTAACTGTATATGGAAGAAGTTAGAGGTTACACACTTTGGGACTTCCAAAGTGATTGAGAATAGAAGAGCTATGCTTAGAGCTGAATATCATGGCTTCAATTTTCCTTATGGATAACCTATCTGTATAGTTCAACAAAGATTTATGACTATTGTCAACATTCTACAATCTATGGGAGAGAAATGTTTAGATGATGAAGCTCTTGTGGATAAAATAATTGGTATTATGCCCAATGAGTGGGAATCCAAGAGAACAACTATAGATGAGAACAGGAAGGTCACTCAAATTACTCTTGATGAATTATTTGGAACTCTTCTACAACATGAAACTAGAATGAAGAGAGATGCAGAAAACATCAAGAAAAAGAATGGAAATGGTACTGTTGCTTTTACTACAACTTCAAATCAGATTAAAGCTAAGACTCCTGAGAGAGTAACCAGATCCAAGTCTAAGAAAGTTATTTTCCAATCCGAATCAAGTGAGTGTGAAGTTTTAGAAAATGAATTAGCAAATCCTGCTCGAAGGATGAACAAGATAGCCGGCCAGAGAAATTTTCAATCTAAGTATAAGAAAAAGGAAAGGAAAGATAATAAAGATGGAGAAGTTACTTGTTATGAATGCAAAAGAGCTGGACATATTAGACCAGATTGCCTTATGCTCAAAAAGAAAGAAAGGAAGGAAAGACATTCAGACAGGAACAGAAAGAAGTATTATAAAGCTAAAGATAAGAATGTTCTGAAAGCTAATGACACCTGGAGTGCCAGTGGTGGTGACTCTTCAGATGAATCTTCTGATTATGAATCTTCAGGACAGAAGAATCTTGGTCTTATAGCTAGATTACCTATTGATAATTATTGTCGTATGGCTAAGGTACGAAATGATGAATCCTTGACCAATGTTTCTTTAAATTCTAATGATAGTAATAATTATAACTCTTCTGATGAAGAATCATCTTCTGATGAAGAAAATACTTTACCCACTTATGTAGAAGTCTTTAGGTTTGCTGAACATCTTGAGATTGAGAATTCCAAACTCAATAAGAAACTTGATAAGGCAAACTCTTGGAATTCTATTCTTAGAAAAGATATATCAGATCTTTCTAAAGATCTTGATAAGAAAAATGATGATTTTGAAAATATTTCAAAAAAACGTGAGGAAGTAAGTTCTGAGAAGAACAAACTTTCTAAAGAATTAGAAAAAGTAATTTCTAAGAAAAATGTTTTCGAGCCAAACTCTAGTTCTAAAACTAATGATTTTGAGGATAAAAATTTGGTTGTAAAACTCAAGTCCGAAATTTTTTCCTTAATGAAGTTTTTATCAAACTTTACCCATGGTAATGAAAATTTTGATAATATGTATTCCCAAATACGACCTTTAAGAAATAAATCAGGATTTGGTTATACCCATGCAAAACCTATTTTAGTAACAATTATTTTGTTCCTCAAAGTGCCCAATTTTATAGCAAGTGTCAATGTGGTGGTCACTGGGAAAAGAATTGTTCCCTAAACAAAATCCAATCTCTAGGATTTCACAAATCTTACTTTTCTAAGAAGATGTGGATTCCTAAAATTTTATTCTTTGGGAATCTCGGATCCAAACAAGTTTGGATTTCGAAAATATAATTTTCTTATTAATTTCAGGAAAACAAAGAGTGTACCAGCAACTATACATGGTACATGGATAGTGGTTGTTCCCGGCACATGACTGGTAACAAAAGCTTTTTTGAAAAGATTATCAAAACAAAAGGAGGAAAGGTAACTTTCAGAGATAATGCTAAGGGAGAGATTGTTAGTATTGGTAATATTGTTTTTCTTGGTAAAACCTTGATTTCAAATGTTCTTTTTGTTAAGGGTCTTAAGCACAACCTCATTAGCATAAGTCAGTTATGTGATGAAGGTTACCTTGTGAATTTTAGGAATGATAAGTGTTTAGTTCACAATTCCAAGGAAGAATTTATTCTCTCAGCCAATAGGCAAGAGAATGTCTACACTTTGATCCTAGAAGACCTCAGGAGTCAAGATTTACCTTGCTTAAGTGAAATGGAAGATCATTCCTGGTTATGGCATTGATGATTAGGACACTGTAATATTAGAAACCTATGTAAACTCTCTAAGAAGAAACTAGTTAAGGATATACCAGAGCTTAGATTTGATTCTTCTAAAGTTTGTAATCCTTGTCAATATGGAAAGAAACATAAATCTAGTTTTATGTCAATCGGTGAAGTCTCAACAACTGATGCATTTCAGTTAGTGCACATGGATCTTTTTGATCCAACACAAACTGGAAGTATTGGAGGCAAATACTATGTGTTTGTTCTAGTTGATGATTACACTAGATTTACTTGGGTCTATTTTCTAGAAAATAAATCTGAAGCTTTTTCCTATTTCAAAAGTTTTAGAGCTAATGTTAAAAATGAGAAAAACCTTCCATTGAAAACTATTCATAGTAATCATGGAAGAGAATTTCAAAATTCATATTTTTAAACTTTTTGTAGTAAGAAGGGTATTACTCACAATTTTTTAGCACCTATAACTCCTCAAAAGAATGGTGTAGTTGAAAGAAGAAATAGAATTCTTCAAGAAATAACTAAAACCAAGTTGAGTGAATATTCTATCGCTATACATTTCTGGGCTGAAGCTGTATGTACTACTTGATATAATATAAATCGAGTTTTGATTAGACCTTTTCTTAATAAAACTCTTTATAAGTTATGGAATGGTAGAAAACCAAGACTTTCCTACTTCAAGGTTTTTGGTTGCAAAGTATTCATTTTGAATACTAAAGATAATTTACATAAATTCGCACCAAAATCAGATGATGGAATTTTCTTAGGATATTCCACAACCTCTAAGGCTTATAGAGTTTTTAATAAAACTACTTGTACTGTTGAAGAAACAGTACATGTAAAATTTGATGAATCAGATCCATTTGTTTTTAAACCATCCCTGCCTTCTCCCTCGGATGTGTTTTCAAAAACTGATTGTCAACCTTTGATAGAAGAACCTTCTGATAAGGAAATTGTTCTAGAAGATACTTATTAAACATTTACCCCATAATACTTTCTACCCTATGTTGATGAACAGGTTCTACAAAACCCAAATCATGTGTTTCTTAAGAATCATCCCAGTGATAGTATCATTAGTGATGTAAACCAACCTGTAAGAACTAGATGTTCCTTAAGAAATGAAGTAGAACATCTAGCATTTCTTTACCAATTAGAACCTAAAGGAACTGATGAAGCTTTAGGTGATGATGATTGGATCAAAGAAATGAAAGATGAACTAAATGAATTCGAAAGGAATAAAGTCTGGACCTTGGTTGAAAGACCTAAGAAAACTTCTGTTATTGGAGTAAAATGGGTTTTCAAAAATAAATGTGATGAAAATGGAGTCATTATTAGAATTAAAGCTAGACTTGTTGCTAAAGGCTATAATCAGCAAGAAGGAATAGACTATGAAGAAACCTATGCTCTATTAGCTAGACTTAAATCTATCCGTATTCTACTTGCCTTTGCAGCATTCGTTAATTTCAAACTATTCCAAATGGATGTGAAATGTGCTTTTCTTAATGGTTATTTTCAAGAGGAAGTTTTTGTAGAACAACCTCCTGGCTTTGAAGATACAAAACATCATGATCATGTTTTTAGACTTACCAAAGCTTTGTATGGCCTTAAACAAGCCCCACGAGCATGGTATGATAGACTCACTGGATTTTTGCATCAAAATAACTATGTTAAGGGAAATGCAGATCCAACCCTTTTTATAAAGAAAGATAAGAAAACTGTTTTGATTGTTCAAATTTATGTTGATAAAATTATATTTGGTTCAACTTATCAATCTTTGACTGACTCTTTTGCTAGTCTAATGAAATCTGAGTTTGAAATGAGTATGATGGGTGAGTTAACATTTTTCCTTGGTTTTCAAATTTCTCATAAACCATAAGGAACCTACATATCTCAACATAAGTATATTATAGATATTCTTAAAAAGTATGGTTATGACAACACTAAGAGTATAAGTACTCCCATTGGTACCTCAAACTCTTTAGATCTTGACGAAGCTGGGAAACCAGTAGATCAAACATCTTTTAGAGGTATGATAGGAAGTCTACTTTTCTTAACAGCTAGTCGACCAGACTTAATGTTTTCAGTATGATTATGTGCAAGATATCAATACAATCCTAAGGAATCTCACTTAAAGGCAGTAAAAAGAATTTTTCGCTACCTTAAGGGAACCATGGATCTAGGATTATTTTATACTTCTGGAAATGATTTTGTTCTAAAAAGCTTTTCTGATGCTGACTTTGGTGGATGTAGAATGGATAGAAAAAGTACATCCGGAACTTGTCATTTCTTAGGAGATTCTTTAGTTTCTTGGTCCTGCAAGAAGCAACATTCTGTAGCACTCTCCACTGCTGAAGCTGAATATGTAGCCGCTGGAAGTTTTTGTGCACACGTGTTGTGGATGCAACACACACTCACAGACTATGGCTTGAGTTTTACTAAAACTCAAATTTTGTGTGATAACATAAGTGCCATTGCCCTCAGTAAGAACCCTGCACATCACTCCCGTGCAAAACACACAGATATTAGACATCACTTTCTTAGTGATCACACACTTAAAGGAGATATTATTTTTCAGTTTATCGGAACGCAAGAACAACTTGCTGATATTTTCACAAAATAATTGCCTTCTGATAGATTTGAATATATTAAACAGAAGTTAGGAATGATAACCGTAAGGTAATCTTTCTTAATTAACTTTCTATCAAAAAAATCTCCTTACAGTAATAAACTCCTTTTCATAGGGGGAGAATATTTGATTGTTTGTTTAACAAAGTTTTTCAAAATTTGTTTTCAATCCTTTCGGAACGACGATTTCCGGAATGAAGTTTTTCGGAACAACAATTCTTCTAGAATGTACATGTTCGTACATAATACATCTGGAATGGGAGTGTTCGTATTGAAAATTTCCAGAATGGAAAACTTTCGTACTGATTTTTTTCCTTACTAAGTTTGTTTTTCATACTGAGTTTTCCGTAATGAATGTTCTGTAATGAGTTTTTCATACTAAGTTTATTTTCCATAGTAAAAGTTTTTCGAAATATATCTTCTCATAATAAAGATTTTTTTTCTCCTCTTTGATATATTACCCATTACGAATAATCCTCCTAATCCAATCCGAAAGGTATGATTACCTTACTCAAGTTTTCGTAGTCATATTTTACTTGCTGGCATTTTCTTGTATTATGTTTTTGGATTTTAGTTTTCTTAATTCCTTGTTTAAATATAAACCTCAAAAAGATCGGATTCAAGTTTTCAACCGTCAGATCTGATCTCAGGTTTTCACAACCGTTAGATCAACTGTGGATGTTGAACCGTCATTTCATTGCCTATATAAAGGGGACCCAAATACTCGTCCCACATCGATTTCAAGATCTCGCATCTCGAAGCTTTGCCCCTCTGTTTTAAGGCCGTTCCGAACTACATTTGTCTCTGTTCCGAACATCTCAGTGGATTACAAATCCGAATGTCTGCGGAGTTAGCGTCTCAAGAAATATCATCCACCAAGCCTATTTCACAATGGTTAGTTTACAGAGAAAGGTTAGTCCATCCGGATTTCTTCAACAACTATGATTCTCTTATTTCAAAGAACATTAAGTTTAATGGATGGGAAGATGTTGCTGTATCCAAACCGGGGACTCAAGACGATGTTTTTACAGAGTTACATGTTGATTTCTTTGAAACAGTTTCCTTCTTCCAGGAAGATAATGGGGAGAAGTTTTCTTTTAAGTCTTATGGCAAGACCTAAAAACTTTCTTATACCAAGGCAGCAAACATGGTAGGGTTGTCCTATGAAGAAGAAGCCGAATTTATTTCTCATGTTTTTCCGGACTCTAAGGGTAGCTTCGACAAAGAAAAAGCCTTAGAAACTCTCGGACTGGCTGATGACAAGGCTCCGAAGATTTCCAGTTTATCCACAAATTTCCAGATTCTAGAGTTGTGGGTGAAGGGCTTATCATGCCAAGGAAAGGTGATAAAGACAGCTTGAAGAAAAGTGAGATCTATATCTTAGATTTCCTGATAAATCTAAGAAAGTTTAACTTCATGAGGAACATTCTTATAACCATTGAGAATCTTAAGAAGGGAAATATCAGAGCACAAATCATAATGTACCCAGCAATATTATCAAAGTTGATATTTCGGTGCCTTGAATCTTTCAATGAAGCCTGCAGATCTAGGACAAGGGTTTGTAATATTTTTTGCTTAGTGATGACACCCTTAAGAGGGTAGATGTGGCTGTCAGCAAGGAGATTGGTGAATTCGTTGATTTGCCTAATCAAGAAGAAACGGTTCCGAAGGCTGCTGAACCGGAATCATCCAAACCAGTAAAGAAAAGAAAGTTGAAGGAAGTTGTAGCTGAAGTCGAAGATCCTACGTCTAAGGAAGTTCAAATCGCACCTACCAAACCAAAGAAGAAGAAGGCCTATCCTGATGAGGTTGTTGCGAAGTGGAGATCCGATAAAGAGAAAACAAAAGAAGGGGATCCGCAGTTCGGATTGGACCCTGCAGAAGCTAAGGCCCTGAAGGAGAAAACTGCTGATGAGCTTCAAAAACAAGTAAAGGAAAAGAAGCTTAAGAAGAAGATGTCAGAAGCCGAGGATGTCCAAGCTTTGTTGAAATTTAATGAAATAGTATCCGGAAGCATTCCAGATCCAAGATCTTTCTCCTTGGAATCTCTACCTGAGACTCCAGGAAAAAACCTGGATTTTCCGGAAGAGACTACAGCTGAGCATGTTGAAAAAATCAAGCAGATTCAGCAAGTGGGTGAGGAAGAAAAAGTTGCTGAAGGATGTGGTGAAACAGGAGATCTTTTGAAACAAGTGGATGATTATAAAGGATCACCTTCAGAACATCTATCACTCCAAACTGCAGAGGCTGAATCCTCTAAGTTAGTAAATCCATAGAAGGATAAGAATGAGGAAGATGTTGTTCAAAAAGTTGTTGATGAGATTGTTCAAGTGTCTACTAGAGAGCAGAAAACTCCTGATCAAGAATCAATTCCGAAAAAAGACAAGGGAAAGCAACTCCTTGTTGAAACTCTGAAATCAGTGGCTAGCAAGAAAAGGGAATTTGGTGATTCATCTAAAAGGAAGTTGGAGCTTATTGTGGAAGAAAACTCTCCAAGCATGTTTTTAGATTCAGAGTCATCCTCGTTGGGGCATGACTTTGTTGTTCAGTCCTTAAAGAAGTTGGTGGGAACCATTCCGACCTTCTCTAGTATTGACTCAAGATGCCAGATGCTCCAACATGCTCTAAATCAGAAAACTGACTCCGTATCTATGGTTATGGACAAGTGCGTTGAGATTGAGGTTCAGTTCAAAACGTTTTTTGTTAATTACTATGCTCATAGAAGATCTTGCAAGAGGATGACAAACTGGTCGAAGAAAACCGTGGAAGAGATGAGGTTGTTCGATGAGTTTAAAGACAATGTTAAAGATGATTTTGAGACCGAGGACAAGAAGATAAATGAGTTAACTGCATCCTTTGTAGAGAAGTTGACAGAAGAAAAGAACTTCCAGATTCAAGAAGTGAGAGATCTTAATGGGAAGCTGAATTCTGTTTCTCAAAACTGGAAGTTTGAAAGGGATCATCGGATTGATTTTGAAGAAAGGATGAAGGCTCAGGAAGAAAAGATCAAAGCTCAGGAAGAAAAGCTAAAAGCCCAGGAAGAAAAAATTGAAGCTCAGTCCGCAAGAGTAGTTGTATTAGAGAAGCAAGATGAAGAAGATCAAAAATACCTAAAGAAGATTAAGACTATTATAAAGGGGCTCATGTCAAAGGAAAAAGATCTAAAATAACCAAATCCGAACTTTTTGTTGTAATTTTTTCTTTGTTGTCGAGATTTCAAACCTAATGAAATTTGTTCCTCTCGTTTCTTTTGTTGTCATTACTAATATTTCAGGTACTTTGTTATTTTTTTCCATTCCCTCCAATTCTTTTTGAAAATCACAAAGGGGGAGATGGAAAAGATCTTTAAGAAAAAGAAGAACTCTAATAAGAGTTTATCAAAGGGGGAGACGAAAAAGATCCTTAAGAAAAAGAAAAACTCTAAACAAGAGTTTGTTTAAGGGGAAGCTTTTTCATTAAAGAAGACCTTATTATTTATCACTCCGGAAATCTGAATATGATCCGTAGAGTTTCAATGCCTAAGGCGGAGTTAGTCGTATTCATCAATATCCTTAAAGCAAAGGGAGATAAGCCTTAATGTTTTTCTTTCTTCTTAGAATTTCTTTTTTCGTAAGGATGTTTGTGCTTTCCAAAAAGGGGGAGATTGTTGAGTCAATAAGGTTTTCCTTATGACTTTTCCATTCCTTCTTGTTTTGAAAATCACAAACACCTTATCTTTAAGGAAAATTGCTTTTATAAGAAAAATTGCTTTCTTAAGAAAAATTTCATTTATAAGGAAATTCTCTTTCATAAGAAAAATTATCCTTATCTTATTTTCATCCATATTTTTCTTAAGTATGAAATTCGGATTCATTTCTATTTTCTCGGAATCATTGAATCTTTGATATAATGCATTCTGTTTTAGGACTCGGATTCTGGATAAGAACTATAAGGAAGTTTCATTCTGAATTCCGGATATGAACTCTGACTAAGTTCTATTCCAGATTCAGGATACGAATTCTGAAGAAGAATACTCATTACGAATTCCAATGAATAATTCTCATTACGAATTCTAATGAATAAATCCCATTCCTAATTCCCATTACGAATTCTGATGAAGAATTCTCATTACGAATTCTGATGAAGAATTCTCATTACGAATTCTATTGACCAATTCTCATTACAAATTCTGATGACGAAATCTCATTACGAATCCTGATGATGAATTCTCATTACGATTTCTGATGATGAATTCCTATTCCGAATTCTCATTCCGAATTCACCTATTAAACAGAATTTGAGTATCTTTGTTTTATACACTCTGAATTAATTCAGACTCCGAAAAATATCTTTGTTAAACTCCAAACTTTTATATTACACTTCTAAAATTTATTATTTTCATTACACTCCGAACCTTTACTCCGAAGCATTTATTCCGAACCTTTGAGTCAGAATTATAACGATGTCGTACATTCTGTTACACTTGTTTTGTTATAAAACGATGTCGTCTGTTTTGTTATAAACTAACCGTTGTCTAAGTGACACGTGTACAGGTCCCTCCGATCTTTAAGGAAAATATGACCTTTGGAGAAGGAGCCGACCTTACCTATAAATAGGAGCTCATTTGAAAGAGCTCGTAGCTGAAAAAAATACTGAAAGGCTGAATAATTTGCTTGAAGTGATTTCTAGATAGAGAGAGACTCTTGTTAACTATCAAATATTCATGCGACTCCGAATTTTGGTGATTACATTCGAGGGCTTCCGAGGATAGGAAGACAGAGGTGCCGACTACCTTAAAGCTCGAGGGCTTCCTTGCTGAGGAAGACAGAGGTTGCCAACTACCTTGAAGTTGAGG
Source organism: Viscum album (assembly GCA_963277665.1). Taxonomy (NCBI): domain Eukaryota; kingdom Viridiplantae; phylum Streptophyta; class Magnoliopsida; order Santalales; family Viscaceae; genus Viscum; species Viscum album. Next base: position 1,721,054,453 of record OY728132.1, read on the forward strand.
GCTTGCGGGGATAGCAAGACAGAGACTCCGATCTTCGTATGGAGGGCTTAACCTAGTGTGGGTAAGACATAATTTCTTCAAAGTATAAATCAAGGGACCTTTATCCAAGGTTGTTGGATACCCTTCTCTTTGGGTTAAAAGACTTATATCTTGTTACTTGTAGTTTTACTACTTGTTTATATTCCACTGAATTTTGTAATATAAGGGAAGTATAACTTTCTTATACTTACTTACTTGTACTCTGTTTCATTTAGATTCTATACTCTTTAAGGTAGAATCTCATATTGTAAACTTTTGTTAAATGTCAACTTCCGGAACCATATTTCCGGAACCTACGTTAGGAATCTCTTTCCAAGTTTGCTTTTGGAATTAGAGGTGTTGTGAATCTACTAAGTTTAACATTGTTAAACTTATCTCGTTCCTTTTCTTAAGGAAAACATATTTATTCTTAAATAACTTTACAGGTTCCAAAGGAATTTTTAAATTTTACAATTCACCCCCCCTCTTGTAAATTGAGCATCTACATCACTATTTCGATCCTACAATTTCATACATCTAAATGATTATGTTATAATATAAATACATGTATATTCTATATATATATATATATATGATATATATGCTATCCAAATCAGGAATGTCATTCTAGATATAAAGAACCTTTGACCACACGAACAACATGTAATTGTAAGAAGTCCACTTTCGACTTAAGAACCTAATATCGAAAAAACAAACATTATTAACTTAATGGTTACATAATGTTTATAACATGGAAATAAGTTATATAAAAGTAATAATAAGCTTGAAAAAGGTTCTTAAGAAAGTCTAAATTAACTCATGTTTATTATTCAGGACGTTAAAGAATGATCGAGTCAAGTCGGACTCGAGGTTAGAGACTTCGTCTCAATCTCCTTTCAATGAGGAATATTTCGTTTTATACACAACTATTTTTTATACGGTGTATAAACCCTTTGACTTTTTCTTTTATACAAAAGGAATCTTTTTCTACGAAGCGGTTTACTAAATGACAAAAGGGAATGTTTCTTTTAACGTACGCGGTGACAACGACCTTTTCCACTGCCACAAGTATTATATGGTCTTTGGATTCCTCAACAAGCCTTGATGTTTTTAAAATGAAATAAATACCATATAATCTATTATGTATTTCGGTATTGAAAATGGTTTTTATAATGGTTTTGTTATGTAAATATATTAGAGTGATATATTTTGATCAATGTGTGGAAACATTTTCTTTCCATTATATTTGTTTTATGTCTTATGATTTTATAATGGTAATTGGACATTCGACGGGTGGTTATGTGATAAACCATATGACGGGTGGTGTCGTGAATACCAGGACAGGTGGTTACGTTATAACCTCCAATGCATTGGGTATGGAAGTCGGCCATATGGCTATTCCATTAAGTATGTATGGAAGTTGGCTGTTTGGCTATTCCATTAAGTGATATGTGTGGAAGTCGACCGTAAGGTTATTCCACTTAAGTATTTTTATGTCCCAAGTTACCTTTATATGTTATGTGTTCTTTATAGGGGGTTTATGGTAATCCTTTGGTTACAAAATGGTAAGAAATGATATTTTATTCAGTTAAGAGTTTTTACTAATTCATGATGGTAAAGGTATTACATTGATAATGTATACATGGTTTACATGATGTTTGAGAAACTAATAGTTTTCATTCTTTATGCATCCCTTACTGAGATTTTTTATGCTCACCCCATGTTTTTTTTAAATGTTTTTCACAAGACTGAATTTGGAATAGGGTCAGGGATCGGAGCAATGGAAAGTCATGATATCTAAAACATGGAACTAGACATGTTTCTTTTTAAGAGTTTTTATTTTATTGAAACTTAGTCTACTTTGTAATATTTTGAGATGTAACAGTTATGTCCTAATTCTCTAAAACTCTAAACCTGAAAAGATCATCAATGTGAATTATTCATTTAATTCAATATTAATTAAGGTTTATGGCTGGGGCCTTATACAAGCACAAAGCATGTCCTCGAGGTTCTGAATGGTCTTCTTAGTCTGGCCATCTGTCTGAGGATGGAATGCGGTGCTCACAAGAAGTTGTGTCCTAAAAGCCTCATACAACCCCTTCCATAGCTGGGAAGTGATATGTGCATCATGATCAAAAAATTTGTCAGGTTACTTCCTATAGCTTCAAAATATCTTACACATAGAGGTGTCACATGCAATTACTAAACACTAGTCACTAATTGGTAGAAATTGGGATGACTTGGTGAGTTGGTCGACGATCACCCAGATTGAATCATGATCTCTAGATGTACGTGGATTTCATTTCATGAAGTCCATAAATACCATATCCCACTTCCACTATGGGACTTCAAAAGGCAGAAATAAGCCTACTGGTACCTGATGCTTCGGCTTCACTTGCTGATTGATAAGGAATCAAGAGACAAACTCTGCTACCGCTTTCTTCCTTCCCGGAGACCAATGGTGTCTTCAGAGGTCTTGGTACATATTATCCACTCTTGTATGTTCCTCTAGAGGGGACTTATGAAACTCCCTAAACAATTCCTCCCGAAGTGACAATAGTACGATGGTATTTCCTTTGAAGAGGATGACGTGCTCCCCAACTTCAGAAAATCAATCAGGTGCATGTCCTATAGATATCTGAGCACATTGATCCTCACAGTTAGTGTCCCTGTGCTTTCACTCCCTGAATCGCTAATGATGTGGTGGACTGACTGTAAGAGACTGAAAAAACTGTTCCATATCATTCCACAAAAGATATCTTTAAAGCGGCCACCTGCTCTGTCACCATACCTATTTTTTGTATACCAGATCTCCTGCTGAGTGCATCTACTACAATTTTTCTCTTCACAGGAGTATATACTTTTTTGTAGTCATAGTCCTAGAGGAGCCCAAGCCAATGTCGTTGTCTCAGGTTCAGGTCCTTCTAAAAGAAGATATCCCTAAAAATCTGGTGATCATAGTAGAGTATAAAATGATCTCCCATCAAGTAATTCCACCACATCTTCAAGGTAAAGACCACTTCTAATAACTCTAAGTCATGGGTAACATAGTTTGGCTCATTCATTCTCAACTATCGAGTACCATATGCGATAGCTTCTTACTCCTACATCAAGAAACATCTGAGCCCAGTGTCTGATGCATCGTAGTATACTAAGTACCCAAAGCCCTCCTCTAGAAGCCACAATATGGGGGCACTAGTCAACTTCTTCCTTAACTCCGGAAAACTCCGATGGAATCTCTCCAACAACACAAAGGGTTTCACCTTCTTTTTAAATGCTGATAAAGGTGCTGCAACTCTGGAAAAATTTGGCACATATCTCTAGTAGTAACTGTACAAGGACCCAGCCTTAAACATTACTTAATATGGTATTAAATGAATAATTCACATTGGGGATTTTTTTAGGTTTAGAGTTTTAGAAAATTAGATCATAACTATTACATCTCAAAAGATTAACCAGTCGACACTTCTACAGAGTTTCCTTTTTTACAAAACATGAAATCTTAAAAAAAGAGTCATGTCTAGTTCCATGTTTAAGACATCTTTAATTTTCCCTGATCACATCTTTGACCCAATTCCACATTATTTTCTATGAAAATATTTTCAATTTTTTTTGCAATTAGAAAAAAAATCTCAGTAAGGGATACACATAGAAAGAAAATAGTTAGTTTTTCAAAACAACATGTAAACCATGAATACATTATCAAAGTAATACTTTTTCACCTTTATGAATTAATAAAAACTCTTCACTGAATAAAATATCATTACTTACCCTTTTGTAAACAAAATATAACCATAAAACCCATATAAAGAACACATAACATATAAAGGTAACTTGGGACACAAACATAATTCAATGGAATAACCATACAGTCGACATCCACACATATCACTAAATGGAATATCCATACAGCTGACTTCTATACCCAATTAATTGGAGGTTATAACATAACCACCCATCCTGGTATTCACGACACCAGTCGTCATATGGTTTATCCATAACCACCCATCAAATGTCCATGTACCATTATAAAATCATAAGACATAAAACAAATATAATGGAATGAAAGAATTTCCCCATTTAGATCACAATATATCACTTAAATATATTTACTTAAAAAATCCATTATAAAAACCATTTTCAATACCAAAATACATAAAATTGTATATGGTATTTATTTCATTTTAAAAACATTATGTCTTGTTGAGGAAGCCAAAGACCAAATAATACTCGTGTCGGTGGAAAAGGTCATTGACACCGAGTACATTATAATAGATATTTTGTATTGTCGTTTAGTAAAACTATTTGTAGAAAAAGATTCCTTTTGTATAAAATTAAATTTTAAAAGACTTTATACACCGTATAGAAGATAGTCTTGTATTAGAACAAAATATGCCTCAATGAAAAGAGATTGAGATGAAGTCCCTTACCTCGTGTCTGACTTGAATCAATTGCTCTTTAATCTCATGAATAATAATCTAACGTTAATTTATACTTGCTTAAGAAGCTTTTTAAAGATTATTATTCCTTTTATATAACTTATTTCCATTTTATAATCCTTATGTAATCATTTATGTTAATAATGTTCGTTTTGCTGATATTTGGTACTTAAGTCAAAAATGGACTTCTTAAAATTACATGTTGTTCATGTGGTCAAAGGTTTATTATATACATAATTATATTCATGATTTGGATATCATATATATCATATATATCCAGCATATACATGTATTTATAATATTATATAACATTTATAGGTAAGAAATGAAATGCACTGTTCATGGAGACGGTAATCCATAAGTACGCATGAACGCTACATTCATTTCTATTTCATATTTAATGGAGTGAAGTAATAATGATATAATGTTATATTATAATTATAGTATAATATCATATATAACATCATTAAATACTTCCTTTTTACATACCACATATGGAATTAATGAATCAAATCACTTTGAGGGGGCGGTAGTCAGCACTTCCTAAAATGAAAATATCATGTTTACCCATAATGGAAACCATAAAGGTATACCATATATGAAAAATAAAGAATTATAAGGAAAAAATAATCATAATATATATCATTTATAAATATAGTGACATCTTAATGGCCACCATGAAAGGTGTTAAAAGAATATTGAACAATCATTGTTTTGTGAGGCAAAAATTCACCAACCGAAGAAATAGTATATTCTTTAACCATTAGATGGAGGTGTGTGTAATTGTTAATCAAATACTTCTCATAAAAAAATCCTAGTATATTTAAGTTACTGGTGTTTTTACAAAATAAATTAATAAAATAGTTTAGGGGTTTTAGAAGGAAAATAAAACAAAAGAACACAAGTGAAGACATTACCTTTAAATCGGGTAACTCCTATTGGTTTGAACCAAAATGATTTCTTGAGGTGATTTCTGCCTAAGGTAAGTCTTCTAAGATGAATAGTGGGATGTGGATAGATAAAATGAGCAGCGCATGGCTGAGCCAATGGCTTGAGAGGTGTGGGTATGGTGGTAGAGGTGGGGTCCTTTTATAAGAGGGAAGAGGGGAACTCTTGGAAAGTTATAAAATGTTACATTATTATATAATGAGTTTCAGATTTTAAAGGTCCCACAATTATATATTTCTAGGATAAGTTTATAAGAGTTATAAATACACCCAAATAATAGATTTTTTACAAGTGTAGGTCTTATATTTTACATTATCTTTTTATTTTATTTAAATCGTTAAATAATGAGATAATTGCTGCATCATCATGGTGTCATAAATAATGTAAATTATTTAATGTATAAAAATTATAAAAACAAATTTCATGATGTAGGAAATATTTTTATATTTCTAATGAATATTTATAGTAAAAAATATGACTTTTATAACCCCATGTAAAAATTGTTTTAGTAAAACAATACATGTTAGTGACATTTTTATTTTAAATTAAAATAAAATGCTATTAATGCCATTTTCATACCCCATGTGGATCCATGGGGTCCCCAAGTTGACCCATGTATTTTCGTGGACATTGATGACACATCCAATAAGGTTAGGACATGTTTAAATGTCATTTCATATTATTAAATCATTATTTTTACATTAATTTACACTAATTACCTCTAATCGTGATTAATAAAACATAAAAGATACTATTCACCAAAATATTTTTTTCATCCCATTGAACCACATTTTAAAAATTAATGACAACCAGGTATGTCGGATTTTTGAAATTAAATTCACAAAAGTTTTAATATTTCATTTAAATGAAAAATCAGTTTTTTAACTACCAGTTAGGGGTTCCACTATTCATCAAAAATTGATGTTTTTCAGAAAAATACCAAAAATTCATGCTAAGATATATTTGCTATTCAGAATTCAAAAATGATGTCTATTTTAAAAAATTAAAAAATATAAGTTGCATTAGATAATTTAATAATTAATTTCCGTTGTCAAAATAAATAGCATGTTCTTAGGAAACAATATATATCAAAAGATTTACACTAGTTTAAGTCCAATTTCAAAGTAAAATTAATTCCAAAGACCACCATTGGATTAAATTGTAAAAATATATTCTAATTTAACTTTAAAACCAATTAAAAAGATAATATAATACTATAAATAAATTTGATTCAAAATTAGTTTTGAATTAAAATACAACATTTTCACTATTCATTTAAAAATAAACTTTATCGAAAAAATACACAAAATTTAAACAAAGTAAATTTTGATGTCCCGATTCTAAAGAAGAATTTTATTTGGTCCAACAAAATTTATAAGAGTGGCCAAATCTATATTTAAATAGGTTTCTCCATCAAAAGGTGATTATTCGACCTTTTAGTGAATATTAGAGTATCTATGCCTAAAATTGAATTCTATTCTTATTTTAAGCATTAATATTTTACTGGATAAATGTAAAAACATTTAACAAACAAATATAATCATATTTTAGTTATTTTTATTCATTCCTGCCAATAAAATGGTTACATATTTACTACCATTTAAAATAATATTCCTATATTACTAGTGTGTGATGTATGATTTCAAAGAAACCCATCGTTGCGTATCAGGTACACTATCGAACATAGCAACCCCTTTAAAGTAAAATTATTATTTAATTCATAAATATTAATAAATATGAAAATGTATTATTTTTTATTTACCTGGGATGTTACATCCTTCACCTCTTTTGGGAATTGCATCCTCGCAATTTTATTCACTTATCAAAATAAGTGGGGGCATTTATCCATTATAGCATTTTTCAGATTCCCACATTGCCTCTTCAACCATATGGGTTTTCCACAAAACCATTACCTAGTGAATTACCTTATTCCGCAACACTTGCTCTCTATGATCATGAATCTGGACTGGTTGTTCTTCATAGAGAGATTCTTTTCCAACTGAACTACCTCTGGGATCAAAACATGAGATGGATCAAGCATATACTTTCTCAACATCGAAACATGAAAAACAGTGTGTACCTTAGATAAACTCGGAGGTAAAGCCACTCTGTAAGCAACTGATCCTACTTTCTCCAGAATTTCATATGGTCCAATGATCCTTGGACCCAGCTTTCCTTTCTTACCAAATCACAACACACTTTTCCATGGTGAAACATTAAGAAAAACATGATCACCAGCCTTGAAAGATAGATCCTTCCTTTGGTTATCTGCATAACGTTTATGCCTTCTCTGAGCTATTCTCATGTGTTTCTGAATCGACTCAACTTTTTCTACCATCTCTTCTACCAATTATGGTCCCATAAACTTCCTTTCACCCACTTCATCCCAAAAAGTTGTAGTTTAACACTACTTCCATATAATGCTTCAAATGGAGCCATCTATATATTGGAATGAAAACTGTTATTATATGAAAATTCAACCAAAGAAAGATGTTGGTCCCAAATTCCTGGATAATCCATCAAGTAAGCACGTAGCATGTCCTCTAAGGTTTGAATTGTTAGTTCTGACTGCCCTTCTGATTGCGGATGAAAATATGTACTGAAATTTAATTCAGTAAAAAAAGACTTCTGAAGGCCTTTCCAAAAGTTAGAAGTGAACCTAGGATCACGATCAGATACAATGGAGAGGGTAACACCATGCAACCAGACTATCTCTTTAACATACAACCGATCAAGTTGATCTAGAGACAAAGTATCTCGAATAGGAAGTAAATGAGCAGATTTAGTCAATCGATCCACTATAACCCATATTGCATTATTACCTCAAGATGTATTTGTTAATCCCACAATGAAGTCCATGGATAAAATTTTCCATTTCCACTCTGGCACCGATAATGACTGCAACATCCCTTTCGGTAACTATCTCTCTACTTTAACCTACTGAAAAGTCAAACACTTCACGGTAAAATCAGCAATATCTCTTTTCATTCCATCCCACGAGTAATACTCATGCAGATCTCTGTACATCTGAGTACTTCCAGGATGAACTGAAAACGGGGAACTATGAGCCTCACATAACAACTCATTATTCAAATGTGAATCACAAGGCACGCATAATCTCTTACCAAACCTCAAAACACAATCATTATCAATGTTAAATTAAGGCAACATACCCTTCTGAACCAGCTCTACCTTTTTCTGTAACCCACTGTCTTTCTTCTGCGCTTGCTTAATTCGGTATGATAGAGATGATCTCACTGACACCTAAATCAAAACAGAAGAACTTACTACACCAAAAACTTCTATTCCAAATTTCTTCAAATCAAAAACAAAAGGATATCATTCCAAATGTATCATGGTTAATAAAGCATTACTTTTTCGACTCAAAGCATCAGCCACTTTATTTTCTTTTCCCGGATGGTAATGAATTGTACAATTATAATCCTTGATTAATTCCATCCATCTCCTCTATCTCATGGTCAAATCATTCTGAGTAAATATTTACTTTAGACTTTTGTGATCAGAATATATTTCACAATTTACTCTATACAAATTGATACCTCCAAATTTTTAGGGCAAAAACAACAACATCTAATTCAAAATCATGTGTAGGGTAATTTACCTCATGAGTTTTCTACTGATGTGAAGCATAATCAATTACCTGAACATTCTGCATAAGGAAACAACCACGTCCCTTCAACAAAGCATCACTGTAAATAACAAACACACCATTCCTGGAAGGAAGTGAAAAAACTGCAGCATTCACCAATCTTCTTTTGAACTCCTAAAAATAGTCATCACATTATTTGGTCTAGATTAAATTAACACCCTTCTGAGTTATCTTAGTCATTGGACTAGATAACCGTGAAAATTTTCAACAAACATTCGGTAGTAACCTACAAAACCAAGAAAACTATGGATCTTAGTTACATTTGTGGGTCTTGTCCATTCTAAAACATCTTTTGTTTTGGCAGGATCAACATCTATTCCATTTTTTGAAAAAATGCGACCGAGGAAAGAAATTTTTTGTATCCAAAACTCACACATTCTGAATTTTCCAGAGAGTATCTTTTCTTTTAAGGTTTTCTAGATAAACCATAAATTACATTCATGCTCCTCTTGAATTTTAGAAAACACAAAAATATCATCAATTAAAAAAACCACAAACTTATCCAAGAACTCACGGAAAATTCTTTTAATAAGGTCCATGGATACAGAAGGTTCATTGATTAACCCAAAAGGAATAACTAAAAATTCATAATGGCCATATCTAGTACGAAACACAGTCTTCGGAAAGTCTGCTTCTTTTACTTTCAACTGATGGTACCCCGACCTCATGTCAAACATTGAAAAATACTGAGCTCCCTGGAGATAATGAAACAAATCAACGATATGAGGCAAATGATACTTGTTCTTAACCGTGATGTTATTCAATGATCTATAATCAATGAAAATCCTCATTGAAAGATCTTTCTTTTTAAAAAACAAGAATGGATCACCCCATGGTGATGTTCTAGGTTGAATGAAACCTTTATATAATAACTCTTACATATGCTTCTTTAACTCTAAATGTTCAACTTGAGCCATTCGATAAGGGGGTTTTGAAATTGGCTTAGAATCAGGAAATAAGTCAACAGTAAATTCAACTTCTCAATCATGAATAATAGTAGGAAACTCATCAGGAAAAACATCAAGATACTCATTTACCACTGACATATCACTAATATGAGCAGTTCCTTTATTTTCAAAAATATCAACAAGGTAACATTCATTTCCATATTTTACTAGTTTTTCAACTTCCTGATATGTTATCAGAATCAAGGGTTCATTATTGTACACAAACTGAAAATCTTTCTGAAAAGAAACCTCCTTAGCTCTGCAGTCAATCATAGCATGATAAACAGAAAGCTAGTCCATTCCCAAAATAACATCAAACTCTACTAGAGGAAAAACAATAAAGTTTGCAGGTAGATTCTTTATGCACACAAGGATATTAAGGTTCTTATAATTTATTTTTGTCTCAACATTCACTCAATGTTTTTTACCATAAGTTTAGGATTCATATCTTTATATGGAAATCACATTTTACTAGAAAACTTATCAGAAATGAAAGAATTTGTAGAACCTGAATCAAACAACACATTGGCATAATATGAACAAATAAACAGTGTACCTGATACTACTTCATTCGATGCCCCAAAATCTGCTAAATTAGTTGCAAAGGATTTCACATCCCCTATCTTCATGTAGTCTAGATACTTTCCACTAGTCGATTACTTTGTTAGAAAATCATTTGAATAATTACCAATTTAATTACACTTAAAACATCTTATCGTTGGCTTTTCATTGCATGCTTGATCATCTTCCTTATAGTTACGAGAAATATGACCAGACTTACCACACCAAAAGCACTTTCCAAACTTGGATAAACATTCTCTAGGATGAATGTTACCACAATTATCATAGGATTGATATTTTGTTTTCTTACCTCCTTGATTTTTTGATGAATTCATCCCCTTTTCCTGCCAACTGGACCTCTTATTCTGTTGTTTGTCAAATAACATCTGATCATTGACGAACACTATTTCCACCTTCTCCGCACATCGAACAAGTTTTTCATAACTTTTGAACTCACGACAAGCTAAAGACCTTTGATACTTTGGCTTTAACCCTAAGTAAAAATGGTTGATTTTACTATCAAGATATCGTATGAATTTTGGGGCATACCTTTCCAGTCGAGTTAACTTTTCTTCATAAGAAACCACTAAGTCATCCTCCTGCCTCAATTCTATGAATTGTTTTTCCATCCTAAGACGAACCACCGTAGGAAAATATTTCCCAAGAAGCACACCTTTGAATTCGTCCCAGTGAAGATCATGAATCTCATCACTATCCCTGATACTTTACATCATCGACCACCACTGATCAGCTTCACCTTCAAAACGGTAAACAGAAAGACTAATCTTTTGATGTTCTGAACACCCCATGACTTCAAAAATCTTCTCTAGTGCATTAATCCACCCTTCTGCTTGCACAGGGCCAGATGATCCTCTGAATGATGGGGGATGTTGCCTCATGAAATGTTCCCCCACTTACATGTTACACTGTGGTGGATCTGGATGATCTCATGCATGGATACCACCACCATTTATAGCCTGAGTCAACTGTTCCATCACTAAAACAAACTACTCAGTTCCAGATTCGACCATCTCAGGTTGCTAATTTGGAAGGTTTTCTTACTCCAGATGTTGTCCCAACATTGCTGCCTTGTTTCCACTGTGGAAAGCCATTCTGAACAGAAATGTTTTAGATGAAGCAACATGGTAATCATCAAATTCTATAAAAAATATTTTTGTATAATCATTTAATAGAATTATAACTCCTAATGTTGTCTAAACCAACCTGTGATACCAACTATAAGGCCCCTGCCTTAAACATTACTTAATATTGAATTAAATGAATAATTCACATTGAGGATCTTTTCAGGTTTAGAGTTTTAGAGAATTAAATCATAAATTTAACATCTCAAAATATTACGCAGTAAACACTTCTACAGAGTTTCCTTTTTTTACAAAACATGAACTCTTAAAAAAATACTCATGTCTAGTTACATGTTTAAGACATCATGAATTTTCCTTGATCCCATCTCTGACCCTATTCCAAATTATTTCCTATGAAAAAAATTTCAAAAAAAACATGGGATGAGAATAAAAAGTTGAGTAAGGGATACACGTAAGAAAGAAAACTGTTAGTTTTTCAAAACAACAAGTAAACCATGAATACATTATCAAAGTAATACTTTTCACCTTTATGAAGTAGTAAAAAACACTTCACTGAATAAAAGATCATTAATTACCCTTTTGTAACCAAAATATTACCATAAAACCCATATAAAGAACACATAACATATAAAGTTAACTTGGGACATAAACATACTTCAATGGAATAACCATACTGTCGACTTCCACACATATCACTAAATATAATAGATATATGGTTGACTTCTATACCCAATGCATTGGAGGTTTTAACGTAACCACCCATCCTGGTATTCACGGCACAACCCATCATATGGTTTATCAAGTAACCACCCATCAAATGTCCAAGTAACATTATAAAATCAGAAGACATAAAACAAATATAATGGAAAGAAAACATTTCCACATTTCAACCACAATATATCACTTAAATATATTGACATAAAAAATCCATTATAACAACCATTTGAATACCAAAATACTTAAAAGAGGATATGGTATTTATTTCATTTTAAAAACATTATGTCTTTTTGAGGAAGCCAAAGACCAAATAATACTCGCGGTGGTGGAAATGGTCATTGGCACCGCGTACGTTAAAATAAACATTCCTTTTTGTTGTTTAGTAAAACGCTTCATAGAAAAAGATTCCTTTTGTTTAAAATTAAAAGTCAAAGGGATTTATACATTGTATAAAATAATGTCTTGTATTAGAACAAAATATGCCTCAATGAAAGGAGATTGAGACAAATTCCCTTACCTCGTGTCCGACTTGACTTGATCGCTCTTTAATCTCCTAAATAATAAACTAGTGTTAATTTCTACTTGATTAAGAATCTTTTTCAAGATTATTATTCCTTTTATATAACTTATTTCCATGATATAAACATAATGTAATCATTTATGTTATTAATGTTCATTGTGTCGATATTTGGTATTGATGTCAAAAATGGACTTCTTACAACTAAATGTTGTTCATGTGGTCGAAGGTTCATTATATCCAAAATGATATTCATGATTTGGATATCATATATATCATATATATATAGAATATACATGTATTTATAATATTATATAACATTTAGAGGTAATAAATGAAATGCACCATTCATGGATACGGTAACTCGTACGTACGCATGAACGCAACATTCATTTACATTTCAAATTTAATGGAGTGAAATCATAATGATATAAAGGTATATTATAATTCCAGTATAATTTCATATATAATATCATTAACTCCATCCTTTATACTTCCTACATATGGCATTACCGAATCAAATCACTTTGAGGGGGTGGTAGTCCGCACTTCCTAAAATGATATTATCATTTTTACCCAAAATGGAAATCATAAAGGTATTACATAAATGAAAATTAAAGAAGCAAAAAGAAAACATAAAGATACTATATATCATATATAAATAGAGTGACATCTTAATGGCCACCATGAAAGGTGTTAAAAGAATATTGAACAATCATCATTTCGTGTGGGAAAAATTTGCCAACCACAGAAACAATATGTTCTTTAACCATTAGACGGAGGTGTGTGTAAGTTTAAATCAAATAATTCTTATAAAAACATCATAGTATATTTATGATACTGATGTTGTTACAAAATAATGGAATTTTTTTTTGGGGATGGAGAAACAAAATAAAACAAAAGAACACAAGTGAAGACATTACCTTTAAATCGAGTAACTCCTATTGGTTTGAACCAAAAGGGTTTCATGAAGAGCATTCTGCCTAAGGTAAGGCTTCTGGGATGTATAGTGGTATGTGGATAGATAAAATGATCTGATATTGGCCGATCCAATGGCTTGAGAGGTGTGGGTAAGGTTGTAGAGGTGGGGGCCTTTTATAAGAGGGAGGAGGGGCACTCTTGTAAAGTTATAAAATATTACTTTATTATATAATGCGTTTCAGATTATAAAGGTCCCAAAATTATATATTTCGAGTATAAGGTGATAATAGTTTGAAATCCTCCAATACAATAGGTTTTTGACAAGTTGAGGACTTACATTTTACATTATCTTTTCATTTTATTTAAATCGTTCAATAATGAGGTAATCGCTACATCATCATGGTGTCATAAATAATAAAATTTATTAAATGTCTAAAAATTATAAAAAAAATTATTACGATATATCAAAATGTATTAGATTTATAATGAATATTTATAGTATAAAATATGACTTGTATAACCCCATGTAAAAATTGTTTTAGTAAATCAATACATGTTTGTGACATTTTTATTTTAACTTTAAATAAAAAGTTATTAATGTCATTTTCTTAACCAAGTGGATCCATGGTGTCCCCAAGATGACCCATGGATTGTCTTGGTCGTCCATGTCACATCTAATAAGGTTAGTACATGTTTAACGGTCATTTCATATTATTATAACATTATTTTTACATGAAATTACACTAATTACATCTAATCACGATTAATAAAACATAAAAGTTTCTAATCACCAAAAAACTATTTTCATCCCCTTGAACCTCATTTTACAAACTAATAACAACCATGTGTGTAGTATTTTTGAAATTATATTCACAAAAGTGGTAATGTTACATTTAAATGAAAAATCAATTTTTTAACTACCACTTAGTGGTTTCTCTATTTATAAAAAATTGATGTTTTTCAGAAAAATACCAAACATTCACCCTAAGATATATTTGATATGCTAAATTCAAAAATTATGTCTAATTTAAAAAATTAAAAAAAAAGTTTCATTAATTAATTTAATAATTAATTCTAGTTGTCAAAACAAATAGCGTGTTTTTATGAAACAATAGATATCAAAAGACTGAGACTAGTTTAAGTACAATATAAAAGTAAAACTAATTACAATGACCACCATTGAATTAAATAGTAAAAATATATTCTAATTTCATTTGAAAACAAATTCCAAATATAATAAAATTATATAAATATATTAGATTAAAAAAAGTTTTTGAATTAAAATACAACAATTTTCACTATTCATTTAAAATTAAGTTTATTGGAAAATACCAAAAATTTACAGAAAGTAAATTTTGATGTCCTGATTATAATGAAGAATTTTATCTGGTCCAATAGAATTTATAAGAGTGAAGAAAACTATATTTAAAGAGGTTTCTCCATAAAAAGGTGATAATTCGACCATTTAGTGAATATTAGAGTTTCTATGCCAAAAACTGAATTCTTTTCTTATTTTAGGCCTTTATCTTTTATTGGATAAATGTACAAACATTTAAAAAACATAGATAATAATATATTAGTTATTTATATTCATTCCCGCCAATACAAAGGCTACGTGTTACCTACCATTTAAAATAATTTTATTATGTCATTAGTGTGCAACGAAAGATTTCAATGAAACTCGTTATTGCGTATCGGGTACACTATCAAACATAATAACCCCTTTAAAGGAAAATTAATATTTAATTATTAAATCTTAATAAATATAAAAATGTATTATTATTTATTTACCTTGGATGATACAATCCGGCCAAACCCAGGAAACTACATACCTTCCCCACACTCCTGGGTGGTTCCCAAGCAAGTACTGCCTCAATCTTCACTCGATCCACCAAAACTATGGCCACTGAGGTGACATGTACTAGAATGTGAACCTCTCAGATCCAGAACTAGTACTTCGAGAGCTTACCATAATTATGGTGCTCTCAGAGTGTGTCAAGAACTATGTGAAAATGATAGGCATGATCCTCCTCTATTGCTGAGTATATCAGTATGTTATCAGTGAAGACTACCACAAAGCGATCGAGGTATGGCTTAAAGATCCTGTTCGTGAGTCCCATGAACATTTCTAGATCATTGGTCTTGTTTAATGGAATGACCAAAAACTCATAAATGCCCTACAGACATCTGAAATCCTTCTTCTACACGTCCTCATCTAATAACCTATATTGGTGATAGTCTGACCAATGGTCTATCTTCATGAACCACCGTGCTCAACATCAGCTGATCAAAGAGGTCATCAATCCTTGGGAGTGGGTACTTATTATTCATGGTCACCTGGTTCAGGCCCTAATAGTCACCAAAACATATCAAGCTACCATCCACCTTCTTGTCTAACAAAATCGGGGATACTGATGGATAAACCCTATTGTAATGACCCAATGGTTTTCAATGGAAATTGCCTTCTTATAATTATGTCATAAAATAACATGAATAAACAACATATTGAACTACTATGTTATTAGTGAACGTTGAACATAATTTTGTCACTACTGTGTATGGAATTCTAAAAATCTGACATACACGACTGTGTTAAAGATGATATTTGGAGTCTAATAAAACAAAAATTATTTTATGTGAATAGCAACGTACCCTTATGAATAGTAACATACTCTTATGAATAGTAATATGACCCTTATGAATAGTAAATCATCCAAAATAAGAGTAACATTACCTATGAAGAATTAATTAAAATTTAGACATCATAGAAAGTGACAATTTGTCCTTAGTCAACGTTTTGGTATTTCGTAAGTCATAAATTTATAATTATAGTTTATAAAATAATTTAAAAATATTATTTCTCTAAAATGTATTTATAAATTATTGAATCAATGTCTTATAGTTTTATGATAATTTTATAAGACCCTAATAATGTTTTGAAAGCACTATAAAATCAGTTTAAATCATAAAAATTGTTTTATTTTAGTAAATTATGATTTTAATCAAATAATAAATTAATAATATTTAGAAAATTATTTTTTAAAAAATGGACTTCATTTTTGGATTCTACATGTTGAAAAATGGTTGGGTTAAATTTTTGGGATTTTTCTGAGATGCTTCAATTTTTTATGAATAGTAGAATCTAATAATTTACAATAAATGCTAAATAATGGATTAATTGAGTCATTGATGATGATCTGCTGATGTAAGCCCACTTGGTTCGAGACCACAAGATATTATTACTATTCTTTGACATTCATGACTTGCAATTCCTTGTCTTAGGGTAAATTAAAAAACTTTTGAATTTTATATTAAGGAAACCTTTATCCCTTCCACTATAAAAGCCACCCTTCACACCCTCATTTCCTCACACCTCTCAATGTCCAAGACTTCTCTAAACTCTTCCCAAACACTTTCCCTAGCCCCCCACATCCAATAGTTGCTTGTGTAGCACCCCAAACATTTTATGGTATGTTTCTCTTAAATACATTGTATTCATTAGGTATCCTATATTTCATGAATCACTGAGCCCCTATAGAAGAAAACATGGTTACTTATAAGAGATAGACATAACATATCCACTACACTTAAATTTACCAGCTCTGTGATTTGAAATTTAAAAATCGGATATACACGGTTGTGTTCAAGATTATATTTAGAGTCATATATAATAAACATAATTTTTGGTGAATAGTAACCAACCATTATGAATAGTAACCTACCCTTATGAATAGTAACTTACCCTTATGAATAGTAATATTACCCTTATGAATGGTATCCATACCCTTGAGTTTGTAAAATAATTTAGACACCCTAAAAATGATGATGAATATTCTACGTGTTTATATATTTCAATAAAATAATGATTTAATGAAATATTTAATTAATCATATATAGAAATTTATTTTTGAAAAATGGACATCATTTTTGGATTCTACATGTCGATATATTGTTATGGTGATTTTTTGGGATATTTCTGAAATACTTGAATTTTTTATGAACAGTAAAATCCGATAATTCACAATAAATGCTAAATAATGAATTAATTAAGTCATTTATGATGATCTGATGATGTAATCTCAAATAGTTCGAAGTCACATGCATATATTACTATTCTTAGTCATGGAATACACACTATTGGTTGTCTTGAGAGGAAATAATAAATTAATGAGTTTTATATTAAGAAATCCTCCCACTCCTACCCTATAAAAACCCTCTCTCAGCCACTTCAATTAACTCCTCTCAAGCCTTGTTCCTTCTACAAAATCTGTCCAAATACATTCCCAACATCATCCCCCACATCCTGCAAGCTTTGGTCTCACAAAAAGGCCAAAACTTCTCCCCTTAATAGGTTCTCAAAGGTGGAAGCCTCAAGTGGTAAATTCCTCTTTCAAATCCCTTCTTTTCTTTGAAGTTCTTT